>JADMNL010000022.1:551232500-552460833 GCA_016271365.2 Neoceratodus forsteri
GATGTTAGATTCCTTCACCTTGTTAATGCCCTTAAGGTGTTTGAATGTTTCAATCATATCACCTCTCTCCCTCCTTTGCTCTAGGGTATACATATTGAGCTCCGTTAATCTGTCCTCATATGTCTTCTGATGCAGTCCCTGCACCATTGAGGTTGCCCTTTTCTGAACTGCCTCAATTTGGTTAATGTCCTTGTGAAAGTGTGGCCTCCAGTGCTGCATGCAGTACTCCAGATGGGGCCTAACCAGTGTCTTGTAAAGAGGGATTATTACCCCCCCTTTTCCGACTTGTGATACCCCTACTAATACACCTCAACATCCCCCTTGCCTTACCTGCAGCTTTAGTGGTCTGCTTGGATGATTTCAGGTCATCAGTGATCATGATACCCAAGTCTCTTTCTTCCCTTGTGACTGCCAGCAACTCCCCCTCCCAGCCTATAGGTAGCTTCAGGGTTTCTCTTCCCTATCTGCATGATCTTGCACTTCTTTGCGTTAAACCCCAGTTACCACTCTTCCTACCATTTTGCTAGTTTATCCAGATCTCTTCTCATTCTGCCCACCCAATCTGGATTATCTACTCTGTTGCAGATCTTGGTGTCATCTACAAACAGACAAACCTTACCCAGCAGTCCATCTGCAATGTCACTGATGAAGATACTGAAGAGGTCTGGCCCCAGTACTGATCCCTGAGGTACCCCACTTGTGACTTGCATCTCTTCTGACTGTATACCATTTACTACCACTCTCTGTTTTTTGCCCGTCAACCAATTTGCCACCCAGTTGACCAACTTCTGACCCAACCCGAACCTACCCAGTTTATTAATCAATCTTGTATGTGGAACAGTACCAAAAGCTTTGCTGAAGTCAAGGTAGACGACATCAACTGCACCCCCTTGGTCCACCACTCTGGTTACCCAGTCAAAGAAATCTATGAGATTAGTTTGACAGGACCTTCTTTTTTAAACCCATGCTGTCTTGGATACTGTGCTTCTATGGATTCCAAGTGTTGCACTATCCCTTCCTTAAGGAGTGCCTCCATAATCTTGCCCACTACTGAGGTAAGACTGACTGGTCTGTAGTTCCCTGCCTCCTCCCTGCTACCACTCTTGTGGAGTAGGATTACATAGACCCTTCTCCAGTCTTCTGGGACCGGTCTTGTGCTCAGAGACTCACTAAACAGTTCTGATAATGGCTCTGCTAGTTCCACCCTTAGCTCCTTTGGTACCCTGGGATGTATGACATCAGGTCCCATTGCCTTGTCCACCCTGAGCTTATCGAGCTCTTGTAGGGCTCTTTCTTTAGTGAAGGGACTAGTGCACACCTTCCTCCCTCCCCCCTGTGTCCATGGTGCTGAGCTGTGGGCCCTGCCCTACCTTCTCTTCAGTAAATACTGAGCAGAAGTATCTATTTAGAATAGATGCTTTTACATAGTCCTCCTCCTCACACGCCCCCTTATCCCCTTTGATCCTAGCAATATCCCCTCTAGACTTTCTCGTTTCACTAATGTATCTATAAAAAGTCTTGTCACCTTCTTTTTCTGTTTGTGCTACTGTTTCCTCGGTTTGGGCCTTTGCTTGCCTTATTGCCTTCTTCCCTATCTTCATCCTGCTGTGTTCCATTATATTTCCTGAAAGCTAGCCTTTTGGCTTTGACCTTTTCTGCTATTGTTTTTGAGAACCAAAGTGGTTTCCTTCTTCTATTGCACTTCTTTTCTCTCTAACACAATGGGATGTTGCTTCAAGTACTGCATCTTTAATGCTTGCCCTCTTTGCCTGTAACCCCTCACCGGTATTTCTTTTTGCCAGGGCTAGCTTAACTCTGTTGGCCATCTTATCAAAGTCAGTTCCTCTGAAGTCCCAAATTTTTGCCTTGGAATAGATTGATTTAGCTCTAGTGGCCAAATTGAACCATACCAAGTGATGGTCACTGGCCCCCAGGTGATCTTCTACCTGGAGATCTTAGATCCTTTGCCTGTTAGTCAGTACTAGATCTAGGATAGCCCTGTCTCTTGTGGGTTGTTGTCCGATTGTTTGAGGCCCTCCCCACAGGGAGTCCACCATGTGTCTAGTTCTGCAGATGTTCTTTTGCTGGATTGACCAATCTGTATCTGGCGTGTTGAAGTCTCCATTATCAGAACCTCCCTTTAGCTGTCATGTTTTGAATATCTTCTAACATTAAAGTGTCTATGTCCTCCCCTGGTCAGGAGGCCTGTACACAACTCCAGTTCATATGGCTGTCCATTTCCTGTTTCCAGGATGACCCACGGTTCTTCTGGCTCCTTATGTGTATTATGAATTTATGTAGCTTTGATATCTTCATTGACATAAAGGGCCACTCCCCCACCCCCTTTTTGCACCTCGGACAAATACCTAGGCTAAGCTGCGTTGCACAAAGGTAGCCCTGCACCCAACAAATACCCAGGCCAACCTGCTTCCCTTGAAGGCAGCACTGTACCCAACAAACCCAGCCCAACCTGCTTCATGCAAAGGACACACTGCACCTGACAAATACCCAACCCAAGCTCCTTCCCATGAAGGAAGCCCTGCACCCAACAAATACCCAGCCCAAGTTGCTTCACATGAAGGTAGTACTGCACCCAACAAATACCCAGCCAAAGCTCCTTCCGCGAAGGTAGCACTGCACCCAGCAAAGGTAGTACTGCACCCAACAACTTCCAAGGCCATGCTTCTTCAAGCGAAGATAGCACTGCACCCAACAAATACCCAGGCCAAGCTGCTTCACGCGAAGTCAGCACTGCACCAACAAATACCCAGGCCAAGCTGCTTCATACGAACGTACCACTGCACCCAACAAATTCCCAGACCATGCTGCTTGACACGAAGATAGCACTGCAATCAACAAATACCCATGCCAAGCTGCTTTGCACGAAGGTAGCACTGCACCCAACAACTACCCAGCAAAAGCTGCTCCTTGCGAAGGTAGCATTGCACTCAAAAAACACCCAGCCCAAGCTGCATTGCACGAGATAGCACTGCACTGAAAAAATACTCAGTCCAAGCTCCTTGCCATGAAGGTAGCTTTGCACCCAACAAATACCTAGCCCAAGCTGCTTCATGCGAAGGTAGCACTGCACCCAACAAACAACCAGCCCCAGTTGCTTCATGTGAAGGTAGCACTGCACTCAACCAATACTCATGCCAACCTGCTTTGTACAAAGGTAGCACTGCACCCAACAAATTCCCAGACCATGCTGCCCGATGCGAAGATAGCACTGCACTCAACAAATACCCATGCCAAGCTGCTTTGCGCAAAGGTAACACTGCACCCAACAAATTCCCAGGCCAAGCGGTTTCACACCAAGGTAGCACTGCACCCAAAAAATACCCAGGCCAAGCTGCTTCACACAAAGGCAGCACTGCACCAAAAAAAAAAAAAAACAGCCCAAGCTGCTTCAAGCAAAGGCAGCATTGCACCCAACAAATACCCAGCCCAAGCTGCTTCATGTGAAGGTACCCCTGCACCCAACAAATACACAGACTAAGCTACTTCCCGAGAATGTGGCACTGCACCCAGCAAATACCCAGGCCAAGCTGCTTCACACAAAGGCAGCACTGCACCAAAAAAAAAAAGCCATAGCTGCTTCAAGCAAAGGCAGCACTGCACACAACAAATACCCAGCCCAAGCTGCTTCCCATGAAGGTAGTCCAGCACCCAACAAATACCCAACAAAAGCTGCATCTCTTGAAGGTAGCACTGCACCTAAAAAATACCCAGTCCAAGCTGCATTGCATGAAGATAGCACTGCACCCAAAATTATTTGGTCCAAGCTGCTTCCTGTGAAGGTAGCCTTGCACCCAATAAATACCAGTCAAGTTGCTTCACGCCAAAGGTAGTACTGCACCCAACAAATACCCAGCCCAAGCTGCTTCATGCAAGGTAGCACTGCACCCAGCAAACAACCAGCCCCAGTTGCTTCACGTAAAGGTAGCACTGCACCCAACAAATATGCAGACCATGCTGCTTGACGAGAAGATTGCACCGCACTCAACAAATACCCATGCCAAGCTGCTTTGCGGAAAGGTAGCAACACAAATTCCCAGGCCAAGCAGCTTCACACCAAGGTAGCACTGCACTCAACAAATACCCAGCCCAAGCTGCTTCGTGTGAGGGTACCCCTGCACCCAACAAATATGCAGACTAAGCTGCTTCGCAAGAAGGTGGCACTGCACCCAACAAATGCTCAGCCCAAGCTGCTTCATGCAAAGGTAGCTCTACACCCAACAAATACCAAGGCCAAGCTGCTTTGTGCGAAGGAACCACTGCACAAAAAAAAAACAGCCCAAGTAGCTTCAAGCGAAGGCAGCACTGCACCAAAAAAACTCAGCACAAGCTGCTTCATGCGACGGTAACCCTGTACCCAACAATACCCAGGCCAAGCTAATTCATGAGAAGGTAGCACTGCATCCAACAAATACCCAGCCCAAGCGTTTCATGAGAAAGTAGCACTGCTCCTAACAAATACCCAGTCCAAGCTGCTTCAGGCGAAGTTAGCACTGCACCCAACAAATACCCAGCGCAAGCTGCTTCATGCAAACATACCCTGCCCAAGATACTTTGCGTGAAGGTAGCACTACACCCAACAAATACCCAGGCCAAGATGCTTCGCATGAAGGATACACTACACCCAACAAACCCAGCCCAAGCTGCTTCGCATGAAGGTAGCACTGCACTACACAAATACCTAGGCCAAGCTGCCTCATTCAAAGGTTGCCCTGCACCCAACAAATACCCAGACCAAGATGCTTCATGCGAAGGTAACACTGCACCCAACAAATGCCCAGGCCAAGCTCCTTCATGTGAAGGCAGCACTGCACCCAACAAATACCCAGGCCAAGCGGCTTACGCAAAGGTAGCACTGCACCCAACAAATACCCTGCCCAAGCTGCTTTGCATAAAGCCAGCACTGCACCCAACAAATACCATGCCCAACCTGCTTCACGCTAAGGACACACTGCACCCAACAAACCCAGCCCAAGCTGCTTCATACGAAGTTAGCACTGCACCGAACAAATTTCCAGGCCATGCTCCATCTCATGAAGATAGCACTGCACCGAACAAATTCCCAGGCCAAGCTGCTTTGTGCGAAGGTAGCACTGCAACCAACAAGTATCCAGACCAAGCTGCTTCGTATGAAGGTAGCACTGCACCCAACAAATACACAGGTCAAGCTGCTTCATGCGAAGGTAGCATTGCACCCAACAAATACCCAGGTCAAGCTGCTTCATGTGAAGGTAGCATTGCACCCAACAAATACCCAGGTCAATCTGCTTCATGCGATGGTAGAACTACAACCAACAAATACCCAGACCAAGCTGCTTCATGCGAAGGCAGCACCAGCCAAACAATATCCTGCCCAAGTTGCTTAGCGTGAAGGCAACACTGAACCCAACAAATACCCAGGCCAAGCTGCTCGCATGAAGGACAAACTGCAGCCAACAAACTCCCAGACCAAGCTGCCTGACCCAAGATAGCACTGCACTCAACAAATACCTATGCCAAGCTGCTTTTGCACAAAGGTAGCACTGCACCCAACAAATTCCCAGGCCAAACTGCTTCACACCAAGGTAGCACTGCATCCAACAAATTCCCAGGCCAAGCTGCTTTTCGAGAAGGCAGCACCCTCCTAAAAAACAGCCCAAGCTGCCTCACACAAATGAGGAACTGTGCCAAACAAATACCCAGGCCAAGTTGCTTCATGTGAAGGTAGCATTGCACCCAACAAATACTCAGCCCAAGCTGCTTTGCGTGAAGGTAGCACCGCACCCAACAAATACCCAGTCTAAGCTGCTTCACACAAAGGTAGCACTGCATCCAACAAATTCTCAGGCCAAGCTATTTCTTGCGACGGTAGAACTGCTCCTAAAAAATGCCCAGATCAAGCTGCTTCACATGAAGGTAGCACTGCACCCAACAATTACCCAAGCCAAGCTGCTTCACACGAAGGCAGTACTGCACCCAAGAAACCCAGCTAAAGCTGCTTTATGCGAAGGACACACTGCACCCAATAAATTCCCAACCCAAGCTGCCTCCCGGAAAGGTAGCCCTGCACCCAACAAATACCCAGCAAAAGCTGCTTCACGTGAAGGTAGCATTGCACCCAAAAAATATCCAGCCCAAGCTGCATAACATGAAGGTAGCACTACACCCAAAGAATACCTGGTCCAAGCAGCTTCCCCGTGAAGGTAACCCTGCCCCAACAAATGCCCAGCCGAAGTTCTTTTGCATGAAGTTAGTACTGCACCCAACACACAGCCCAATCTGCTTCACGCGAAGGTAGCACTGCACCCAACAAACACACAGCCCAAGCTGTTTCATGTAAAGGTAGCACTGCACCCAACAAATTCTCAGGCCATGCTGCTTCGTGTAAAGGTAGCACTGCACCCAATAAATACCCAGTCCAAACTGCTTCAAGTGAAGGCAGCCCTGCACCCAACAAATACCCAGGCCAAGCAGCATCATGCGAAGGTAGCCCTGCACCCCACAAATACCCAGGCCAAGCTCCTTTGCGCAAAGGTAGCCCTGCACCCAACAAATAGCCAGACCAAGCTGCTTTGTTCGTTAGGTAGCACTGCATCCAGCAAATTCCAAGGCCAAGCTGCTTTGTGCGAAGGTAGCACTGCAACCAACAAGTATCCAGACCAAGCTGCTTCGTATGAAGGTAGCACTGTACCCAACAAATACACAGGTCAAGCTGCTTCATGCGAACATTGCACCCAACAAATACCCAGGTCAAGCTGCTTCATGTAGAGGTAGCATTGCATCCAACAAATACCCAGGTCAATCTGCTTCATGCGATGGTAGAACTACAACCAACAAATACCCAGACCAAGCTGCTTCATGCGAAGGCAGCACCAGCCAAACAATATCCTGCCCAAGTTGCTTAGCGTGAAGGCAACACTGAACCCAACAAATACCCAGGCCAAGCTGCTTCGCATGAAGGACAAACTGCAGCCAACAAACTCCCAGACCAAGCTGCTTGACGTGAAGATAGCACTGCACTCAACAAATACCTATGCCAAGCTGCTTTGCACAAAGGTAGCACTGCACCCAATAAATTCCCAGGCCAAACTGCTTCACACCAAGGTAGCACTGCATCCAACAAATTCCCAGGCCAAGCTGCTTTTCACGAAGACAGCACCCTCCCAAAAAACCCAGCCCAAGCTGCCTCACATGAATGAGGAACTGCGCCAAACAAATACCCAGGCCAAGTTGCTTCATGTGAAGGTAGCATTGCACCCAACAAATACTCAGCCCAAGCTGCTTTGCGCGAAGGTAGCACCGCACCCAAGAAATACCCAGTCCAAGCTGCTTCACACAAAGGTAGCACTGCATCCAACAAATTCTCAGGCCAAGCTATTTCTTGCAACTGTAGAACTGCTCCCAAAAAATGCCCAGATCAAGCTGCTTCACACGAAGGTAGCACTGCACCCAACAATTACCCAAGCCAAGCTGCTTCAGGCGGAAGCACTGCACCAAGAAACCCAGCTAAAGCTGCTTCATGCGAAGGACACACTGCACCCAACAAATACCCAGCAAAAGGCTGCTTCACGTGAAGGTAGCATTGCACCCAAAATATATCCAGCCCAAGCTGCATAACACGAAGGTAGCACTACACCCAAAGAATACCTGGTCCAAGCAGCTTCCCGTGAAGGTAACCCTGCCCCAACAAATGCCCAGCCGAAGTTCTTTTGCACGTAGTTAGTACTGCACCCACCACACAGCCCAATCTGCTTCACGCGAAGGTAGCACTGCACCCAACAAACATACAGCCCAAGCTGTTTCATGTAAAGGTAGCACTGCACCCAATAAATTCTCAGGCCATGCTGCTTCATGTAAAGGTAGCACTGCACCCAACAAATACCCTGTCCAAACTGCTTCACGTGAAGGCAGCCCTGCACCCAACAAATACCCAGGCCAAGCAGCATCATGCGAAGGTAGCGCTGCACCCCACAAATACCCAGGCCAAGCTCCTTTGAGCGAAGGTAGCCCTGCACCCAACAAATAGCCAGACCAAGCTGCTTTGTTTGTAGGTAGCACTGCATCCAACAAATTCCAAGGCCAAGCTGTTTCCCGTAAAGACACCACTGTACCCAACAAACCCATCCCAAGCTGCTTCACACAAAGGTACCGCTTCACCCAACAACTACCCAAGCCAAGCTGCTTCATTAGAAGGTAGGACTGCACCCAAAAAATACCCAAGCCAAGCTGCTTAATGGGAAGGTAGCACTGCAAGCAACAAATACGTACCCAAGCTGCTTCCGTCAAAGAGCAGCACTACACTCAAAAATACCAAAACCAAGCTGCTCAGCGTGAAGGCTGCACTACACCAACAAATACAGGATAAGCTGCTTCATGCAAAAGGAGCACTGCCCCAACAAATACCCAGATTAAGCAGCTTCACGTGAAGGCAGCAGTGCACCCAACAAATACCCTGCCTAAGCTGCTTCGGGGGAAGGCAGCACTGCAACCAACAAATACCCAGGCGAAGCTGCTTCACATGAAGGACACACTACACCTTACAAACCCAGCCCAAAGTGCTTCACATGAAGGTAGAACTGCACCAGCAAATACCTAAGACAAGCTGCTTCATGCAAAGGTAGCCCCTGCACCCAACGAATACCCAGACCAAGCTGCTTCATGCAAAAGTAGCACTGCACTCCACAAATACAAGGCCAAGCTGCTTCATGCAAAGGCAGCACTACCCAACAAATACCTATTCAAGCTACTTCACATAAAGGTTGAACTCACCCAACAAATCCCTGCCCAAGCTGCTTGCGTGAAGCTAGCACCGCACTCAACAAATACCCAAGCCAAGCTGCTTCACGCAAAGGACACAATGCACCCAACAAACCCAGCCCAAGCTGCTCCGCATGAAGGTAGCACTTCACCTACCAAATACCAAGCCCAAGCTGCTTCGTATGAAGGTAGCACTGCACCAACAAATACCCAGGCCAAGCTGTTTTGTGTGAAGGTAGCATTACACCCAACAAATATTCAGCCCAAGCTGATTCACGTGAAGATAGCACTGCACCCAACAAATAACTAGCACATGCTGCTTCACGCGAAGAGAGCCCTGCATCCAACAAACACCAGGCCAAGCAGCATCATGTGAAGGTAGCCCTGCAGCCAACAAATACCCAAGCCAAGCTGCTTCACATAAAGGTAGCCCTGCACCTAACAAATATCCAGACCAAGCTGCTTTGTTCGAAGGTAGCACTGCATCCAACAACTTCCCAGGCCAAGTTGTTTCTTGAGAAAGCAGCACTGTACCCTACACACCACCCCATGCTGTAGCATAAAGGTAGCACTTCACGCAACAAATACCCAGGCCAACCTGTTTCATTGGGAAGTAGCACTGCACCCAAAAATACCCAGGCCAAGCTGCGTCATGCGACGGTAGCACCACACCTAGCAAATACTCAGACCAAGCTGCTTCATGCAAAGGTAGCACTGCACCCAACTATGACCCAGCCCAAGCTGCTTCATGCAAAGATAGCACTGCAACAACAAATACCCAGGTCAAGCAGCTTCACGTGAAGGTTGCACTGCACCGAACAAATACACAGGCCGAGCTGCTTCTTGCAAAGGTAGCGCTACACCCAACAGATACACAGACCAAGCTGCTTCATGCGAAGGCAGCTCTGCACCCAACAAATACCCTACCCAAGTGGCTTGGTGTGAAGGTAGCACTGCACAGAACAAATACCCAGGCCAACCTGCTTCGCATGAAGGACACACTGCACCCAACAAATACCCACGCCTAGCTGCTTCACGCGAAGGTAGCACTGCACCCCACAAATACCCAGGCCAAGCTGCTTCATGTCAAGGTAGCACTGCACCCAACAAACCCAGCCCAAGCTGCTTTGTACGAAGGTAGCAATGCACCCAACAAAATCACAAGCCATGCTGCTTCGTACGAAGGTAGCACTGCACCAAACAAATACCCAGGCCAAGCTGCTTCATGCCAAGGTAGCACTCACCCAACAAGTGCCCAGCCCAAGCTGCTTCGTATGAAGGTAACACTGCACCCAACAAATACTGAGATCAAGCTGCTTTATGTGAAGGTAGCATTGCACCCAACAGATATCCAGACCAAGCCGCTTCATGTGAAGGCAGCACTGCACCCAACAAATACCCTGCCCTAGCTGCTTAGCATGAAGGCAGCACTGCCCCCAACAAATACCCAGGCCAAGCTGTTTCGCATCAAGGACACACTGCAGCCAACAAATTCAGCCCAGACTGCTTCGCATGAAGGAAGCACTGCATCTAACAAATACCCAGGCCAAGCTGTTTCATGCAAAGGTAGCCCGGTACCCAACGAATACCCAGACCAAGCTGCTTTGTTTGAAGGAAGCACTGAATCCAGCAAATACCCAGGCCAAGCTGTTTCATGCAAAAGCAGTCAGTACCAACGAATACCAGACCAAGCTGCTTCATGCAAAGGTGGCCTCCACCCAACAAATGCCCAGGCCAAGCTGCTTCACATAAAGGTAGCCCTGCACCAACAAATAGCCATACCAAGCTGCTTTGTTTGAAGGTAGCACTGCATCCAACAAATTCCCAAGCCAAGCTGCTTCTCGCGAAGGCACCACTGTTACCCAACAAACCCACCACATGCTGCTTAGCGCAAAGGTAGCACTTCACCCAACAAATACCCAGCCCAAGTTGCTTCATGCAAAGGCAGCACTGCACCTAACAAATACCCAGGCCAAGCTGCTTCACGTAAATGTAGCACTCCACCCAATAAATACCGAGGCCAAGCGGCTTCATGTAAAGGTAGCCGTTCACCCAACAAATACCCAGGTCAAGCAGCTTCGCGAGAAGGTAGCACTGCACCCAACAAATACTCAGCCCAAGTTGCTTCACACAAAGGTAGCACTGCACCGAACAAATACCCAGACAAAGCTGCTTCATGCAAAGGCAGCACAGTACCAACAAATACCCAGGTCAAGCTGCTTCACGTGAAGGTAGCACTGCACCGAACAAATACCCAGGCCAAGCTGCTTCATCCGAAGGTAGCACTGCACCCAACAAATACCCAGGCCAAGCAGCTTTGCGTGAAGGTAGCACTTCACCCAACAAATACCCAGGCCAAGCTGCACCGCATGAAGGACACACTGCACCCAACAAATCCAGCCCAAGCTGCTTTGCAAGAAGGTAGCACTGCACTCAACAAATCCCTAGGCCAAGCTGTCTCATGTAAAGGTAGCCCTGCAACCAATAAATACCCAGCCCAAGCTGCTTCATTTGAAGGTAGCACTGCACCCAACAAACACCCTGCCCAAGCTGCTTTGCGTAAAGCCAGCACTGCACCCAACAAATACCAAACCCAAGCTGCTTCGCGTGAAGGAAACACTGCACTGAATAAACCCAGCCCAAGCTGTTTTGCACAAAGGTAGCACTGCACCTAACAAATACCTAGGCCAAGCAGCCTCATGCAAAGATAGCTCTGCACCTAACAAATACCCAGTCAAAGCTGCTTCATGCGAAAGTAGCACCACACCCAACAAATACGCAGCCCAAGCTGCTTCATGCAAAGTAACACCACACCCAACAAATACCCAACCCAAGCTGCTTCCAACGAAGGTAGCCCTGCACCAACAAATACCCAGCAAAAAGCTGTTTAAGCGTGAAGGTAGCACCACCCAGCAAATACCCAGGCCATGCTGCTTCACGCAAAGATAGCACTGCACCCAGCAAATACCAGGCCAAGCTGCTTCGTGTGAAGGTAGCACTGCACCCAAAAATACCCAGGCCAAGCTGCTTCACACCAAGGTACCCTGCACCCAACAAATACCCAGGCCACACTGCTTCACGAGCGAGCACTGCACCCAACAATTACTCGGTCCAAACTACGCCGGCGTGGCGGTAGCACTGCACCCAACAAATAATTAGTTCAAGCTGTTTCACGCGAGGTAGCACTGCATCTAACAAATACCCAGTCCAGCTGCTTCATGCAAAGGTAGCACCACACCCAACAAATACCCAGCCCAAGCTGCATTGTATGAAGATAGCACTGCACTCAACAAATATCCAAGCCAAGCTGCTTCACGCAAAGACAGTACTGCACCCAACAAAAACCAGCCAAGCTGCATTGTATGAAGATAGCACTGCACAATAAATACCAACCCAAGCTGCTTCCTGAAGGTAGTCATGCACCCATCAAATATCCAGCAATAGCTGCTTTATGCGACAGTAGCATTGCACTTAAAAATACACAGTCAAGCTGCATTGCGTAGGTAGCACTGCAACCAAAAATACATAGGCCAAGCTGCTTTGTCCGAAGGTACCCGTCACCAACAAACCCAGCCCAAGCTGCTTTATACGAAGAGTAGCACTCACGCAACAAAATCCCAAACCATGTGCTGCTTCTCACGAAGATAGCACTGCACCAAACAAGTAATACCTAAACCAAGCTGCTTCGTGCCAAGGTAGCACTGCATAACAAGTGCCCAGCCCAAGCTGCTTCATATGAAGGTAGCACTGCACCAAACAAATATCCAAGCCAAGCTGCTTCACGCGAAGGCAGCACTGCACCCAACAAATACCGAGATCAAGCTGCTTCATGTGAAGGTAGCATTGCACCCAACAAATATCCAGACCAGGCTGATTCACGTGAAGGCAGCACTGCCCCCAACAAATATCCAGGCCAAGCTGTTTTGCGTCAAGGACACACTACAGCCAACAAATTCAGCCCAGGCTGCTTCGCATGAAGGAAGCACTGCATCCAACAAATACCCAGGCCAAGCTGTTTCATGCAAAGGTAGCCCTCCACCCAACAAATACCCAGACCAAGCTGCTTCATGCAAAGGTAGCCCTCCACCCAACAAATGCCCAGGCCAAGCTGCTTCACATAAAGGTAGCCCTGCACCCAACAAATAGCCAGACCAAGCTGCTTTGTTTGAAGGTAGCACTGCATCCAACAAATTCCCAGGCCAGGCTGTTTCGATGAGCACCACTGTATCCAACAAACCCACTTGCATGCTGCTTAACGCAAAGGTAGCACTTCACCCAACAAATACTCCAGGCCAAGCTGCTTCATGTAAGGCAGCACTGCACCAACAAATACCCAGGCCAAGCTGCTTCACGAAATGTAGCACTCCACCCAACAAATACCCAGGCCAAGCGGCTTCATGCAAAGGTAGCCCTTCACCCAACAAATACCCAGTCCAAGCAGCTTTGCGAGAAGGTAGCACTGCACCAAACAAATACCCAGACAAAGCTGCTTCATGCAAAGGCAGCACTGCACCAACAAATACCAGGTCAAGCTGCTTCACGTGAAGGTAGCACTGCACCCAACAAATACCCTGCCCTAGCTGCTTTGTAAAGCCAGCACTGCACCCAACAAATACCAAACCCAAGCTGTTTTCACAGAAACACTGCACTGAATAAACCAGTCCAAGCTGTTTTGTACAAAGGTAGCACTGCACCCAACAAATACCTAGGCCAAGCTGTCTCATGCAAAGGTAGCTCTGCACCAACAAATACCAAGACCAAGTTGCTTCACGTGAAGGTAACACTTCACCCAACAAATACCAGGCCAAGCAGCTTCATGCGAAGGAAGCACTGCACCCAACAAATACCCAGGCCAAGCTGCTTCATGTGAAGGTAGTACTGCACCCAACACATACCCTGCCCAAGCTGCTTCGTGTAAAGCCAGCACTGCACCCAACAAATACCAAAGCCAAGCTGCTTCGTGCAAAGGACACACTGCACCCGACAAAACCCAGCCCAAGCTGCTTTGTACAAAGGTAGCACTGCACCCAACAAAATCCCAAGCCATGCTGCTTCTCACGAAGATAGCACTGCACCAAACAAATACCCAGGCCAAGCTGCTTCGAGCAAAGGTAGCACTGCACCCAACAAGTACCCAGCCCAAGCTGCATTGTATGAAGATAGCATTGCACCCAAATAAATATCCAAGCCAAGCTGCTTCACGTGAAGGCAGTACTGCACCAACAAATACCCAGGTCAAGCTGCTTCATGCTAAGGTAGCACTACACCCAACAAAATCCCAGGCCATGCTGCTTTTCATGAAGATAGCACTGCACCAAACAAATACCCAGGCCAAGCTACTTTGAGCGAAGGTAGCACTGTACCTAAGTACTCCAGCCCAAACTGCTTCTGTATGAAGATAGCACTGCACCCAACAAATATCCAAGCCAAGCTGTTTCACGCCAAGGCAGCACTGCATCCAACAAATACCCAGGTCAAGCTGCTTTGTTCGAAGGTAGCACTGTATCCAGCAAATTCCCAGGCCAAGCTGTTTCTCATGGAAGGCACCACTGTACCCAACAAACCCATCCCAAGCTGCTTCCACAAGGTAGCACTTCACCAACAAATACCCAGGCCAAGCTGCTTCATGTGAAGGCAGCACTACAACCAACAAATACCCAGACCAAGCTGCTTCATGTGAAAGTAGCACTACACCAATAAATATCCTACCCAAGTTACTTGGCGTGAAGGCAGCACTACCCCAACAAATACCCAGGGCCAAGCTGTTTCGCGTGAAGGACAAACTAGCCAATAAACACAGTCCAAGCTGCTTCACACAAAGGTAGCACTGAACCCAACAAATTTCCAGGCCAAGCTGTTTCTCATGAAGGTAGCACTGCACCAAAAAAATACCAAGGCCAAGCTGCTTCGCACGAAGGTAGCACTGCACCCAACAAATACCCAAGCAGAGCTGCTTTATGCAAAGGCAGCACTGCACCCAACAAACCCAGCCAGAGCTGCTTCATGTGAAGGACACACTGCACCAAATAAATACCCAACCCAAGCTGCTTCCCGCAAAGGTAGCCATGCACCCATCAAATATCCAGCAATAGCTGCTTCATGCGAAGGTAGCAGTGCACTTAAAAAATACACAGCCCAAGCTGCATTGCACGTAGGTAGCAGTGCAACCAAAAAATACATAGGCCAAGCTGCTTTGTCCGAAGGTACCACTTCACCCAACAAACCCAGCCCAAGCTGCTTTGTATGAAGGTAGCACTGCACCCAACAAAATCCCAAGCCATGCTGCTTCTCGTGAAGATAGCACTGCACCAAACAAATACCCAGGCCAAGCTGTTTCGTGCCAAGGTAGCACTGCACCCAACAAGTGCCCAGCCCAAGCTGCTTCGTAGGAAGGTAGCACTGCACCAAACAAATATCCAAGCCAAGCTGCTTCATGCGAAGGCAGCACCGCACCCAACAAATACCGAGATCAAGCTGCTTCATGTGAAGGTAGCATTGCACCCAACAAATATCCAGATCAAGCAGCTTCATGTGAAGGCAGCACTGCACCCAAAAAATACCCTTCCCTAGCTGCTTAGCGTGAAGGCAGCACTGCCCCAACAAATACCCAGGCCAAGCTGTTTTGCGTCAAGGACACACTGCAGACAACAAATTCAGCCCAGACTGCTTCGCATGAAGGAAGCACTGCATCCAATAAATACAGGCCAAGCTGTTTCATGCAAAGGTAGCCCAGTACCCAACGAATACCCAGGCCAAGCTGTTTCGTGCAAAGGTAGCCCTCCACCCAACAAATGCCCAGGCCAAGCTGCTTCACATAAAGGTAGCCCTGCAGCCAACAAATAGCCAGACCAAGCTGCATTGTTTGAAGGAAGCACTGCATCCAACAAATACTGAAGCCAAGCTGTTTCATGCAAAGGTAGCCCGGTACCCAACGAATACCCAGACCAAGCTGCTTCATGCAAAGGTAGCCCTCCACCCAACAAATGCCCAGGCCAAGCTGCTTCACATAAAGGTAGCCTTCACCCAACAAATAGCCAGACCAAGCTGCTTTGTTTGAAGGTAGCACTCCATCCAACAAATTCCCGGACCAAGCTGCTTCTTGCGAAGGCACCACTGTACCCAACAAACCCACCACATGCTGCTTAACGCAAAGGTAGCACTGCACCCAACAAATACCCAGGCCAAGTAGCTTCACGGGAAGGAAGCACTGCACCCAACAAATACCCAGGCCAAGCTGCTTCACGTAAATGTAGCACTCCACCCAACAAATACCCAGGCCAAGCGGCTTCATGCAAAGGTAGCCCTTCATCCAACAAATACCTAGTCCAAGCAGCTTTGCGAGAAGGTAGCACTGCACTGAACAAATACCCAGACAAAGCTGCTTCATGCAAAGGCAGCACTGCACCAACAAATACCAGGTCAAGCTGCTTCACGTGAAGGTAGCACTGCACCCAACAAATACCCTGCCTAGCTGCTTTAAGTAAAGCCAGCACTACACAACAAATACCAAACCCAAGCTGTTTCTCATAAAGGCACTGCACCGAATAAACCCAGCCCAAGCTGTTTTGTACAAAGGTAGCACTGCACCCAACAAATACCAGGCCAAGCTGCCTCATGCAAAGGTAGCTCTGCACCCAACAAATACCAAGACCAAGTGCTTCTGCGTGAAGGTAACACTTCACCAACAAATACCCAGGCCAAGCTGCTTCAGTGAAGGTAGCACTGCACCCAACAAATACCCTGCCCTAGCTGCCTGCGAAAGCCAGCACTGCACCCAACAAATACCAAACCCAAGCTGTTTCTCGCAAAGGAAACACTGCACCGAATAAACCCAGCCCAAGCTGCTTTGTACAAAGGTAGCA
Organism: Neoceratodus forsteri; assembly: GCA_016271365.2. Classification (NCBI taxonomy): domain Eukaryota; kingdom Metazoa; phylum Chordata; order Ceratodontiformes; family Ceratodontidae; genus Neoceratodus; species Neoceratodus forsteri. Next base: position 551,249,117 of record JADMNL010000022.1, read on the forward strand.
CTGCACCCAACAAAATCCCAAGCCATGTTGCTTCTCATGAAGATTGCACTGCACTAAACAAATACCAAGGCCAAGCTGCTTCGAGCAAAGGTAGCACTGCACCCAACAAGTACCCAGCCCAAGCTGCATTGTATGAAGATAGCATTGCACCCAACAAATATCCAAGCCAAGCTGCTTCATGCGAAGGTAGCACTACACCCAACAAAATCCCAGGCCATGCTGCTTTTCATGAAGATAGCACTGCACCAAACAAATACCCAGGCCAAGCTGCTTTGAGCGAAGGTAGCACTGTACCCAACAAGTACCCAGCCCAAACTGCTTCGTTATGAAGATAGCACTGCACCCAACAAATATCAAGCCAAGCTGTTTCACGTGAAGGCAGCACTGCATCCAACAAATACCCAGGTCAAGCTGCTTTGTTCGAAGGTAGCACTGTATCCAGCAAATTCCCAGGCCAAGCTGTTTCTCATGAAGGCACCACTGTATCCAACAAACCCATCCCAAGCTGCTTCACGCAAAGGTAGCACTTCACCAACAAATACCCAGGCCAAGCTGCTTCATGTGAAGGCAGCACTACAACCAACAAATACCCAGACCAAGCTGCTTCATGTGAAAGTAGCACTGCACCCAATAAATATCCTACCCAAGTTGCTTAGCGTGAAGGCAGTACCACCCCAACAAATACCCAGGCCAAGCTGTTTCCGGAAGGACAAACTGTAGCCAATAAATTCAGCCCAAGCTGCTTTGCATGAAGGTAGCACTGCACCCAACAAAACACAGTCCAAGCTGCTTCACACAAAGGTAGCACTGAACCCAACAAATTTCCAGGCCAAGCTGTTTCTCATGAAGGTAGCACTGCACCAAAAAAATACCAAGGCCAAGCTGCTTCGCACAAAGGTAGCACTGCACTCAACGAATACCATGGCCAAGCTGCGTTGCGCAAAGGTAGCCCTGCACCCAACAAATACCCAAGCAGAGCTGCTTTACGCAAAGGCAGCACTGCACCCAACAAACCCAGCCAGAGCTGCTTCATGTGAAGGACACACTGCACCAAATAAATACCCAACCCAAGCTGCTTCCCGCAAAGGTAGCCATGCACCCATCAAATATCCAGCAATAGCTGCTTCATGCGAAGGTAGCAGTGCACTTAAAAATACACAGCCAAGCTGCATTGCACGAGGTAGCAGTGCAACCAAAAAATACATAGGCAAGCTGCTTTGTCGACGGTACCACTTCACCAACAAACCCAGCCCAAGCTGCTTTGTATGAAGGTAGCACTGCACCCAACAAAATCCCAAGCCATGCTGCTTCTCGTGAAGATAGCACTGCACCAAACAAATACCCAGGCCAAGCTGTTTCGTGCCAGGTAGCACTGCACCCAACAAGTGCCCAGCCCAAGCTGCTTCGTAGGAAGGTAGCACTGCACCAAACAAATATCCAAGCCAAGCTGTTTCATGCAAAGGCAGCACCGCGACCCAACAAATACCGATCAAGCTGCTTCATGTGAAGGTAGCATTGCACCCAACAAATATCCAGATCAAGCAGCTTCATGTGAAGGCAGCACTGCACCCAAAAATACCTTCCCTAGCTGGCAAGTGAAGGCAGCACTGCCCCAACAAATACCCAGGCCAAGCTGTTTTGCGTCAAGGACACACTGCAGACAACAAATTCAGCCCAGACTGCTTCGCATGAAGAAGCACTGCATCCAATAAATACCCAGGCCAAGCTGATTCTATGCAGCGTAGCCCAGTACCCAATGAATACTCAGGCCAAGCTGTTTCGTGCAAGGTAGCCCTCCACCCAACAAATGCCCAGGCCAAGCTGCTTCACATAAAGGTAGCCCTGCAGCCAACAAATAGCCAGACCAAGCTGCATTGTTTGAAGGAAGCACTGCATCCAACAAATACTGAAGCCAAGCTGTTTCATGCAAAGGTAGCCCGGTACCCAACGAATACCCAGACCAAGCTGCTTCATGCAAAGGTAGCCCTCCACCCAACAAATGCCCAGGCCAAGCTGCTTCACATAAAGGTAGCCTTCACCCAACAAATAGCCAGACCAAGCTGCTTTGTTTGAAGGTAGCACTGCATCCAACAAATTCCCGGACCAAGCTGCTTCTTGCGAAGGCACCACTGTACCCAACAAACCCACCACATGCTGCTTAACGCAAAGGTAGCACTGCACCCATCAAATACCCAGGTCAAGCTGCTTCGCAGGAAGGTAGCACTGCACCCAACAAATACCCAGCCCAAGCTGCTTCACGTGAAGGTAGCACTGCACCCAACAAATACCCAGGCCAAGCAGCTTTGCATGAAGGTAGCACTGCACTCAACAAATGCCTAGGCCAAGCTGCCTCATGTAAAGGTAGCCCTGCAACCAATAACTACCCAGCCCAAGCTGCTTCATGTGGAGGTAGCACTGACCCTAACAAATACCTTGCCCAAGCTGCTTTGCGTAAAGCCAGCAATGCACCCAACAAATACCAAACCTCAAGTTGCTTCAAGGCCAAGGAAATAATACTCGCAATCAATAAACCCAGCCCAAGCTGTTTTGAACAAAGGTAGCACTGCACCCAACAAATACCTAAGCCAAGCTGCCTCATGCAAAGGTAGCTCTGCATGTAACAAATACCAAGACCAAATTGCTTCACGTGAAGGTAACACTGCACCCAACAAATACCCAGGCCAAGTAGCTTCACGGGAAGGAAGCACTGCACCCAACAAATACCCAGGCCAAGTAGCTTCACGGGAAGGAAGCACTGCACCCAATAAATACCCAGGCCAAGCTGCTTCTTATGAAGGTAGCACTGCACCCAACACATACCCTTCCCAAGCTGCTTTGCGTAAAGCCAGCACTGCACCCAACAAATACCAAAGCCAAGCTGCTTCACACAAAGGACACACTGCACCAAACAAACCCAGCCCAAACTGCTTTGTACGAAGGTAGCACTGCACCCAACAAATACCCAGGTCAAACTGCTCCATACGAAGGTAGCACTGCACCCATCAAAATCCCAAGCCATGCTGCTTCTCATGAAGATAGCACTGCACTAAACAAATACCCAGGCCAAGCTGCTTCGCAAGAAGGTAGCACTGCATCCAACAAATACCAGCCCAAGCTGCTTCACGTGAAGGTAGCACTGCACTGAACAAATACCCAGGTCAAGCTGCTTCATGTGAAGGTAGCACCACACCCAACAAAATCCCAGGCCATGCTGCTTTTCACAAAGATAGCACTGCACCAAACAAATACTCAGGCCAAGCTACTTCCGTGTGAAGGTAGCACTGCACCAAACAAGCACTCAACTGTTGTCGCTTCGTATGAAGGCAGCACTGCACCCAACAAATACCCAGGTTAAGCTGCTTTGTTCGAAGGTAGCACTGTATCCAGCAAATTCCCAGGCCAAGCTGTTTCTCATGAAGGCACCACTGTACCCAACAAACCCATCCCAAGCTGCTTCACGCAAAGGTAGCACTTCACCAACAAATATCCAGGCCAAGCTGCTTCATGCGAAGGCAGCACTACAACCAACAAATACCCAGACCAAGCTGCTTCATGCGAAGGTAGCACTGCACCCAATAAATATCTGACCCAAGTTGCTTAGCGTGAAGGCAGCACTGCCCCCAACAAATACCCAGGCCAAGCTGTTTCGCGTGAAGGACAAACTGTAGCCAACAAATTCAGCCCAAGCTGCTTCGCATGAAGGTAGCACTGCACCCAACAAAACACAGTCCAAGCTGCTTCACACAAAGGTAGCACTGCACCCAACAAATTTCCAGGCCAAGCTGTTTCTCATGAAGGTAGCACTGCACCAAAAAAATACCAAGGCCAAGCTGCTTCGCACAAAGGTAGCACTGCACTCAACAAATACCGTGGAAAAGCTGCATTGCACAAAGGTAGCCCTGCACCCAACAAATACCCAAGCAGAGCTGCTTTACGCAAAGGCAGCACTGCACCCAACAAACCCAGCCAGAGCTGCTTTACATGAATGACACACTGCACCCAATAAATACCCAACCCAAGCTGCTTCCCACGAAGGTAGCCATGCACCCATCAAATATCCCGCAAAAGCTGCTTCATGCAAAGGTAGCATTGCACTCAAAACAGCCCAAGCTGCATTGCATGTAGGTAGCACTGCAACCCAAAAATACACAGGCCAAGCTGCTTTGTCCGAAGGTACCACTGCATCCAACAAATTTCCAGGCCAAGCTGCTTCACACCAAGGTAGCTCAGCACTCAACAAATACCCAAGCCAAGCTCCTTTGAGCAAACGTACCCTGCACCCAACAAATACCCAGGCCAAGCTGCTTCACACCAAGGTAACACTGCACTCAACAAACACCCATGCCAAGCTCCTTTGCGCAAAGGTACCCTGCACCCAACAAATACCCAGGCCAAGCTGTTTCACACAAATGTAGCACTGCATCCAACAAATACACAAGCCAAACTGTTTCACACAAATGTAGCACTGCACCCAACAAATACCCAGGACAAGCTGCTTCCGCGAAGGTAGAACTGCATCTAACAAATTCTCAGGCCAAGCTGTTTCACACGAAGGCACCACTGTACCCAATAAACCCACCCTAGCTGTTTCAGGCAAGGTATCACTGCACCAACAAATACCGAGGTAGCTGCTTCACGCGAAGGTAGCACTGCACCCAAAAACTACTCCAGGCCAAGCTGCGTTTCGTACAAAGGTAGCACTGCACTCAACAAATACCAGGCAAAGCTGCACTGCGCAAAGGTAGCCCTGCACCCAACAAATATCAAGCCAAGCTGCTTTCCCGCCAAGGCAGCACTGCACCCAACAACCCAGCTAAAGCTGCTTCACACGAAGGACACACTGCACCCAATAAATACCCAACCCAAGTTGCTTTCCTGTGAAGGTGGCCCTGCACCCAACAAATACCCAGCAAAAGCTGTTTCACACGAAGGTAGCATTGCACCCAAAAAAATACCCAGCCCAAGCTGCATTGCACAAAGGTAGCACTGCACCCAAAAAATACCCTGCCCAATTTGCTTCATGTGAAGGTAGTACTGCACCAAACAAATACCCAGCCCAAGCTGCATTGTACAAAGGTGGCACTGCACCCAAAAAATACCCTGCCCAATTTGCTTCATGTGAAGGTAGTACTGCACCAAACAAATATCCAGCCCCAGCTGCATCACGTGAAGGTAGCACTGCATCCAACAAATACCCAGCCCAAGCTTCTTCATACAAAGGTAGCACCGCACCCAACAAATTCCCAGGCCATGCTGCTTCACGTGAAGATAGCACTGCACCCAGCAAATACCCAGCCCAAGCTGCTTCGTGTGAAGGTAGCACTGCACCCAAAAAATACCCAGGCCAAGCTGCTTCACACCAAGGTACCCTGCACCCAACAAATACCCAGACCACGCTGCTTCACGCGAACATAGCACTGCACCCAACAATTACCCAGTCCAAACTACTTCACGTAAAGGTAGCACTGCACCCAACAAATAATTAGTTCAAGCTGCTTCACGCGAAGGTAGCACCGCACCCAACAAATACCCAGCCCAAGCTGCTTCATGTGAAGGTAGCACCACACTCAACAAATACCCAACCCAAGCTGCTTTCCGCGAAGGTAGCCCTGCACCCAACAAATACCCAGCAACAGCTGTTTCGCGTGAAGGTAGCATTGCACCCAAAAAATACCCAGCCCAACCTGCATTGCACAAAGATAGTACTGCACCCAAAAAATACCCTGCACAAGTTGCTTCGTGTGAAGGTAGTACTGCACCACACAAATACCAAGCCCCAGCTGCACCACATGAAGGTAGCACTGCACCCAACAAATACCCATGCCAAGCTCCTTTGTGCAAAGGTACCCTGCACCCAACAAATACCCAGGCCAAGCCGCTTCGCATGAAGCTAGCATTGCACTCAACAAATACCCAGGCCAAGCTGCTTCACACAAATGTAGCACTGCACCAAATAAATACCCAAGCCAAGCTGCTTCATATGAAGGTAGCATTGCATCCAACAAATATTCAGCCCAAGCTGCTTTGAGCAAAGGTAGCACTGCACCCAACAAAATCCCAGACCAAGCTGCTTCATGCAAAGGTAGCACTGCACCCAACAAATACCCTTCCCAAGCTGCTTCACGTGAAGGATACACTGCACCCAACAAATTCAGCCCAAGCTGCTTCACACAAAGGTAGCACTGCACCCAACAAATACCCAGGTCAAGCTGCTTCATGCAAAGGTAGCACTGCACCCAACAAATACCCAGCCCAAGCTGCTTCATATGAAGGTAGCACTGCACCCAACAAATAGCCAGGCCAAGCTGCTTCATGTGAAGGTAGCACTTTACCCAACAAATACCCAGGCCAAGCTGCTTTGCGTGAAGCCAGCACTGCACCCAACAAATACCCAAGCCAAGCTGCTTCCTGTGAAGGACACACTGCACCCAACAAACCCAGTCCAAGCTGCTTCATATGAAGGGTAGCACTTCACCCAACAAATACCCAGCCCAAACTTCACATGAAAGGATGCATTGAACCCAACAAATACCCAGCCCAAGCTGCTTCGTGCGAAGTTAAGCCCTGGTGGAAAATGGGGGAGACAGTGATGGGGTGTCTGGTGGTCTGCTTGGGACTGGGGGGAGAAACAGCCCTAATGGCAGAAAAATAATGTAGTTAGATTTCCAGTTTTCAAATCACAGCAAAACTAACTCTTTATTTATTTTTTTATTTATTTTTTGTTGTTGTTCACAGGCACAATCAGAAAGTAATTAAAACTTTACTGCCCAGAAAAAAAATGTCTATGCTGCAAGATATAATTTCCTTAAGGCTCTGGTCACACTGGGAGTAAGTAGATTGAGTAAACAGCTCTGGTGGGATTTGAAGCCATGCCTCCTGGTTTCCAAGCCTGTGCTGTGGCAACTAGACTGAAGGTATTCAGTACTACAGCTAGACTCAGGGACAGTGAATATAGTCCCCAGGTGATGTCACTGGATGGTACAATATATGAAAACGTCACCACTTTTCAATATTTGGGAATTACGTTAGACCCAACAGTAAGCTGTGGACCTCGTATAGAAAAAGTAACATCAAAAATTCATACCAAAACTGCCTTATTGTATAGCTTACATAATTTTTGGACTACTGAATCCAGACTGGCCATAGAAAATCAATGTGTAATGCTAACTGTTAACTAGGCAGCACTTGTAACTGATAATGCCTCAATCTATATATTATCGAAGAAATCAACTACAGTGCAAATTACTGGAAGGTCTGCTTTGCTTGCACCATACAGGCTACATCACCATCAGGTTTTAGAGCAATTAGGTTGGTTACCAACCACTTTGTTTTTTTTAAACTATTGATCTCCAGGTTTGCACATAGAATTAAAAAGACAGGTACCCCCCCCCCCCAATTTATGTCAATATCTGCAAGCATACAATTCTAATTACTGCTCAAGATCTTTGAATGACGATATGATGCTAGGAGTTCCTCTAATGCAAACTTCTAGTGGGCAGCATGCATTTCCTTATGCGCTGCACCCAGTGCATGGATTGAAATACCATCTGAGATTAGGCAGTTAGTAAATTACATTTTTTTTAAGTGCACGTCTTCAGCATTACAACAACCCGTTTGCATGTGAATGTTTTTAACTTGAATTGTTGTTTTACTCAAAGACATGGAATGTGTATTTCTAGTTACATGTAGGTTATGGTACTGTAATTTATGATTGTACTGTCTGTTAAGGATTCCGGGGTCGCACCTGTAAAAGGAATTAATTTCCAGTGTGTTCACCCATTAAACTAATAAATAAACAATAAGTATTCTGTATTGTTTCTGTGGAGCACAAGTCCTGGGCACAGAGCACAAACATTTAGGAGCTAATATATAACTTTAGGCTATCATTTCATAAGCTTAGGCTGTTCAGCTTTTAACCGGTGCTGAAGAACACCAAGTAGACTTCCACTTCTCATTCCTAGGTTTTGCAGTTTCTCTGTAAAGTGAGTAGATAAAGCTTGCATCAGCATTCACAGACTTCACACTGTATTTGTTATGACATCATATCACTTGGCATGACAACTGGCTGTGATGTCACAGACACAGCAACTGAGAGATCAGATAGGGACAATGTAAGTTTTTGAAACAGTCAGTATAGTGAGTATAAGACAGCATGGTCTAGAGGCTCAGGCAAATACTTGGGAACTTGGAGACCCAGGTTCCAATCCCACCCCAGCCACTAGTCACATAACCTCAGAGTGCTTTGTCCGCTCAACTGAAAGAATGATTGGAGTTTGGAGCCCACTGAGAACAAGATGATGCTTCTGTGCTGGAATAACCTGATTAAATAAACTGTAAAATAAATTTTAAATGTACTGGGCAAGAATAATAAACATGTAACTGCCTTATAATGGGACGAAGCCATACACTTAGAAAAGACAAACTACATTACTGTATAGGTTGTTAAAACATTTTACTTCAATAGCTGCACTTGCTCTCTAAATGACTCAGTATAAAAGGCATATGTACCGTTCCGGTGATAAGTTGTACAGTAACTGGCAGAACAACATGGGCACACGCTTACTGTTAAGAGACACTTATTTCTTCATCAGGTGTTTTTGCACCCATACATAATGTACGTAGAAAATGTCAGCTACTCACCCTTTGCAGTAATATTCAAGTGGGGCAGGAATGGAAACCCAAGCAGGAACTCTTTCAAAAAAGCCAACCTTTCCTCTAAGAAATTCATTCGTTCATTTCACATTGGCTCACAAAAAGATGCCATCAGCAGCAGCGGGTCCCTTCTGCCTTTTTTTCTGTCACACCATTTCCTCCCTCTTTTCCTGTATGGCAATACTTTTTTTTTAAAGCTAGTTACAACATTTCTGAAAAACAGAAGCAGCTGTTGATAGAAACTGAGGTGTGTTTCTGAAACACAGAAGTAGCTAATGATAGAAACTGAGGTGCTGATGACAGTTCTGTGAAGGACACAGTAATATCATTCCAGCTGCTGCGCTACCACTCTTCTTGAGGTTCTATTTGTTATTCACCCCCACCCCACTTGGTCCCATCCCCAGTCTGCAATGAGGTCTCTATGGCTGTAACTTTCCATGAAATAGATATTTTAACCCTTTAGCTACTAGCTGATCTACAAAATATTGGAAGTCTGGTTAGCTATTATCAGTTTGCAGCAAAGCAAGGGTTAACTTGAACGTTCATTTTGCCCCAGAGATATGATTTAAATGGAGAGAGAGAGAAAGAGAGAGATAGTAATTATACTCTGAACCCTTGTAGAGCAAAAAGTGGTAAACGATGGAAAGGAACAGAGAGGCGGAGGAGAGAGAGAGAGATATTAACTCTTTCAGAGGAGTAGCAGAGTATTCTGTTAGGATGTGCCACAACAAAGCAAGGGTTAATTTGGAAGTACATTTTGCTTCACAGGAATGATTTAGATGGAGACAGAGAGAGAGAGAGAGCAATTATACCCTGAGCCCTTGTACAGCAGGAGTGGTGATGAGAAAGGAAGAGATAGAGAGAACGATTAACCCTTGAGAGATCAAGACAGTGGGAGAGATTAACCCTTTTGGAGAAGGAGCAGAGTATTCTCTTGGGATGTGTCTGATGAACTGCACTGCATGTTATCACTTAAATGATTAAAAAGGATCTTTGTTATTTTTCCTGACCGAACGGATAAGCCCTGTACCAAACAATGTGTGTGTGCATATGCAGCTACATATGTATTATATGCAAATAACTTCATTAACACACCAGTTAGGTTCAGTGTAACACCACAGAAGTAGGAAATGTTATGTTAGGTCAACCTAACTCCCACTGCCACCCCTCAAGTAGCAAAAGAGAAACATTAGAGTTTTGGCTCTCCGTAATCTCAGCGAATCAGTGGTGGGTTCTTCCATGTGGTTGTCAATCCTAATGCCCACCCCTCCCTGAACAAGTAAGGTCAAATTTGATCTCTTTTCTTCATGAAGAAAACTACAACAGATTCTGTTGGCAACTTGTGGTGAGACAGACTTCTTTACCTTTGAAGAATGTATCACTGTATGCCAGCCCATTGGCGCTGAGGTTTGAGGCGCTGGACGCCACACCTTGCTCCACGACGGCAACCCAGATTCGGGAATAAGCCTGGGCTGTCAGGGGTCGGCAGGGGAGGACTAGAATTGAGCATCCTACAACAGCTCTCCTAGTCCTGGGGAAAAGAGTTTATTCTGCATTGTGCTCTGGTGGTCCCTGGGGATGCCCAGAGGTACTGCAGCCACACAGTGCTCAGAGAGAGGGGAGCATGGCAGACATCTGCACATCTGTGCATGGACATCACTGCACATTCATGCTCCCATTGGGGCAGAAAATGGAAAAAGGGCTGGGCATGACCTTTCAGCTTGATGGCCATGCCCTGTCTTGTGGGGAGGACTGTCATGGAATCACACTGTGGGGATCAGCACCAGTCCGGCTGGCATTGTCGGGGGGCCCTCCAGCGGGTCGGCCATGGTTGTGCCGGATCCCCTCACCATGCAAGTGAGCCTGCTGCTCTCCCCATGGGCAGGGCCAGCAGCTGGATGCCCCCACCAGTAGATGCAGCAGCAAAGCACAGAAATAAGGAAATTAAAAAAAAAGAATGTATCACTATGATGCACTGGCTTGGAGCTGTTCCTGTACTCTAGATAGGAGGTTATGGGCTGGAAGGAAGGGGTGGGCATTAGGGTTGGCTAACCCTGAGGAAGCCACCATTAATTCACAAAGACTCTGATGACCCAAAACCCTAATGTTTTTTCCTTTGCTGCTTGAGGGTGGCAGTGGGAGTTAGGGTTGAAACCCTAACACCACATTTCCCTACTTTTTGGTGTTACATTGAACCCTAAATGGCACATTAATGCAGTCTTTGCAAAGATTTTCCTTTCTTTTTGAGATAGTGGAATCATATCTACATTCACGAGATTCTTTTGTGGCCTGCGTGAACAAATGTAGATGCTCAGGGCCCTCTGGGCCCTGTGTAAAGAGAAGACCTGTCCGCTACAGAAGTTCAGGGCCCACAGGGCCTGCACTTCTATGCAGCAATGAATGTCAATTCATGGGCTGTCTAGTGTGCTGCAGAAGCACATGACCCTCTGGATCCTGACCTTCATGTGGCCACATATACAAATGCAGAGAGCAAACAGCCCATCTTTCAGCCAAAGCACAATGCCCTCTGGCACCCAAGGGTGCAGAGGTGCAGGGTTCTATGCCATGAGAAGAGTGCTCTTCAGTACATGGTACTTGGGCCCGAGCAGGCAACCCTGCACCTCCCCTTCCCATGCTGGGGGTGATGTTGCATGACAATGCCATCCCTCCGAGCCATGACCCATCCTACTGGCTCATGGAGCTTGTTCCCAAACTCAGCTCACTGGCATAGGATCACAAAGCACTATCCACTGGGGTAAAGGCTGGCACCACACACAACGATTCTTAATATTTACTTTTTTGTTTTTTTATATTTTAACCTCCAGTTTTCATGTAATTTTATGACTCCCCCTTATGAACATGACATGGCATTTATGGAACCCTGATCAAAACATTATTTCACACATCTGGTCAAGAATTTGAAAAAAGACACCTGTCACATTGATGAGAAGTGTGAAAAATGGCTATGTTGAAAGCTTGAAGCCAAAATATTGAAAATTAGGGAACATATGAGGGAACGTTGAATTATTTCAACATTCACTCATAACTTGTTCATTTTAACATATTTTAGACCAAATGCTCAATATAGTCTTCTTACGAACCTACCTCAAGAACCTAGTAGGTGAAAAATTTCAAATCCCTCCAGAAACATGATTTTGCACAGCAACTGCAAAATTCACCTTTTGGCACACATTTGAAAACTTTCAACTGTCTTATTCATGAGGTGGGGTCCCAAAAAGACCATGTTGAACATCTGGTGGAAAAATATTAAAAATTAGTAAAGTTATGAGCGAACGTTTAAATATTTCAACGTTCACTAATAATGTGATCATTCTACCATATGTTTACACCAAACTTTCAACATAGCCTTCTTATCACCCCACCTCATGACTAAGTGAATATTTTCAAATCCTAAATTTCATATACCATGTTTGGGGTCCCAAAAAAGGCCATATTGAAAATTTGGTGTAAAAATATTTAAAAATTACAAAGTTGTGAGTAAAAGTTCAAATCCCATTGAAATACATTAAATTGGACTTCGTGTAACTTATTTTCTCATGTCACAGTCACCGGTTCCAGCATCAAGACGTATCTTCGATTGGAGAGTGGATCTATGCTGTGGGACAGTTTTAGGTCAGTGAGGGTATGTGGGAGGTGCTGAGTGGATGGTCAGGGTGGAGTGGGTGGGGGTCTGGGGAGAAGATCAACTATGGACCATTTTCTTTTTTACAGGCTTTGGGGGGAGATCAATGAGGGACAGTTTTCTTAATCCCATAGGGATCTAGCCAACATTGGGGATCGGGCACCCCAGTGTTAGGATTTTACCATTTGGCAGCACCAGGCATGGGCTCCCCTGTGCCACCAAACACATATTGGGAAGGTTAGGGGCATCATGGAGGCAGGTAAAAGCAGCACTGGGGATGGGCAACCTGGTCTGCTTATTGCATATAAAAATCAATAAATTTCATGAAGGGGGGCAGGTGACCTGGAGGGGAGAGGCTTGGGGAAGCATTACTGGGGTGGGCACCCTGGTCTGTTTTTACACTGCAATACTGGGGAAGAACAAGGGTGGTCTGGCTGAGCTGGGAGGAGGGAACAACAAACAAAACTGGTAGAGAGATAAAGAGAGAGACAGAGAGAGAGAGAGAGAGGGGAGAAAGAGAGGGTGGAGACAGAGGGAGAGATAGATAAGTAGACAGATAGAGAGTGGGTAATGTTTGGCTCACTGCTCCCACTCAAGCCAGCAGCAGGACTCTAAATGCAGTTACACTAACCAAGAAAGTTCCACTGTTCTACAGAGAACGTGGGTGAATGGATCCTCTCACTAAGCTGGCCACCCTGGATTTTGGCGTGCCCAGAAGAGACATTCCTGGACTTTTTTTGTATTTTTCATGTTTTTTTTAGTTCAGGGAAAAAAAACAAGATGGCAGGTATCACAACCCGAAAAATATTTTTTCAGGTTGTGAGAAGTAAGTGGTGAAAAAACAAAATGCTCTCATGATCCCAGACTTTTCAGGTTGTATCAGAGGGTTACCAAAAACCCTACTGAGTATGCTCAGAAAAAATAATTAAATCTTTATTACTCTGGAACCGTTTAATATTTTTCACCACCACCTTCAAAAGGCACTACCTTGGCACAGGCTGATTCTACTCTGAAAATTTTGTGAAAAAATTCTGTTCTGTCAAGGCTGTAGGTGAGAGCAACATAAATGTGTACTATGTTATAGGAAAAAATTGAGACATTAATGTAACATGACATAGATGAAACTGAGAAACTACAGAAGCTGCCATCACAAAACTTTCCACATGTTTAGACCTTGCCTCATAGACAACACATGGCAAATGTGGGGCAATTTCGTCAAATGCCGCCAAAGCTATTAAGGTGCAAAGTTAGTGGTTTAACACAGAAACTGCCAGCCCTAACCACACTGGTATAATACACATGAAAATACACCATGAACTGCTGTGGGTTAACCATGTTTTTCCTACATGTAATATGAGGTTAAATATAGCTTATGTTAAAAAATGATATCGCTTCACTCTGCTCATCCTTGCAACCTCTGATGTTGATCCCTGCTGCTCCGTGTTGTTTCCAAATCCGTTTCTGTGGCACCACATTTCATTATTCACCATGTGCCTGCAATTAATATTAATTTTGTAAAGTAGCCAGGTATTATTTTATATATCTAAAGAACTTTCCTTTGCTGATTAACAGTTTTTCCACCTGACAACTTCCTGAGGCAGACAGATCTTATTCTGTTAATTCCCACTCATGCCTCATCGGTGCTGTGACCTCACTCATTGTGACACCACAGCTGACCAAGATTAGTCAACCCCTGCTGCCAGATCAGTCACTTGTGATGTCACAATCACAGTGAGGTCACAATGCTGATGAGGTATGGAGGGAAAAGAACTGGATATGTGTGCTTCCAGGTAAAGTACTGCTCTTCTCATCACTCCTAACACCGTCAGGTAGAAACCATCTACTGAGCAAAGGAAAATGAAATATAGAGAATACTGGAGGGCAAGCTCCAGGGTCCATGGGAATCAGAACCCCAGGTGGCAGAACACACTGGTTGTGGATAAGTTGCACATCCTGTATTTTTTATAGTGTATAGTAGAAAACTGCGAACACTTCGTGCAGTCAAGTCACTAAGCTCCCCACCCTCCAACGCAGATTACCTCACTCACTGTCTGTTGTCCATTGTGTGAAACATGCATGTGGTGGTTCTTTTGTTTTCAAAACGAAACTGACCCGTACAGCCTATAGTGGTTTCATTATGCTGTTGTACCACAGAAGGGTACAATCACATTCCATGACCTTTGAACTTTGGTACAACAGCATTATGAAAGGGATGGAATCCTATACAGAACAACACTCTGCTATACACTATATAAAAAGATATAACTGGCCACATTTAAAAATGAATAACATTTTCTGTTTGCTATGTTTGGAGTTACTGGCTTTTTAACTTTAGTTCTGATGGTCCTTTTGTCCCAGAAGGTCAGAGATCAGTGTCTGTTGCATGTTACTATGTCCTAGTAACAAGAAAGGAAATGTGAAACTATGGTGTTGAAATACAGCTGAGAACCAGCCCAGTGGCGTGGAGGGCTGAGGTATCGTGCCTTACCTCCTGCCAAGTTGGCAACCCCGTGTTCGGTGGCAAACATGAGTCACTGGGGGTCTGCCGAGGAGTGAGAGTATCACGCACCAGAGGACTGCTCTCCTCTCCCGGGGAGGGAGGGAGGCTTGGCGTTTCTGCTGAATGACTGCCCCCGGGTGGAGGCCCGAGGGTAGTGCAGGGCTGAGGGCGCCAACGAAGGGAGGGTGCTGCAGTACTTCTGCAGCGTGCGCACACCTCCATGTGCATATGCTGACATGTTCGCCCCGACGGAAACAGGAGAAAATGGAAAACGTGGAACACTGGCAGACTACAAGATGACCTGGTTAGGGCAGATTGCAGTCCTCAGAGAGAGAGCCAAAGCCTTGCCTGCCAGCCCCCCATAAGAGAAAAAGATATATAGAAAAAAGGAATAAAATACAGCTGAGAATGTTGATAACAAGCGCATAGTAGCAAACATAATGATTTCAATTATTCATTATTTCAAATCTAAACCAAAATGCTAAAGCAGAATTAAAATGAGGAAACAGAGGTGAGAGGTCAGGCAGGTAGCATATGGCAGGCTTGGGATTTGGAAAATGATCTGACCTTAACAAAGCAGCAGTGGGCATCATTTTTCCAATCCTCTTTTCACACCATGTAGTCACCTTTATGGTAGGAACGTAGCTGGAAAGTGAAGATGTGTTTTTTTATATGTCAGTGTTGCATCACACAGGTGAAACGGGGGTCTGGTATGACACAAGAGTGCTGGCGGCAATGGTCTGAGATGAGGGCTCACCACTCACCTATTTTTTTTTGGTTTTGCCCCAAACTGTCAAACATTTGGAGTGAAATAGCTGAGGCCATTAAGGAGATGCTTGATTTCAACCTCCCAATAACTGTTGAATATACAGTCCTCGGTGTTATTCCAAATACAGTCAAAGGTAAAAACTCTGTCTCTCTCTCTCTGCTGAATTTTGCTGGTGACAGCCAAGAAGGCCATAACTCACCACTGACTATTAAAGGATTCTACCACAACCCTATATCAGAGTAGCTGTGAAGATTTACCAAATGCAGGACTTAACTTTTCAGGTAAGTGAACGCTCACGACATTTAGTTTAGATGTGACTAGCTGGGTGCTGTACATGGGCGACAGGGACCTGACCTTCTCTCCATAATTGGTATTAAATGAACAGACAATACTGAGACAACAGTTTATTTTTTATGCCGTCTTTATTAGGACAGACACTGGACTAGCTGGAAGTTAGTTATGCTGAGAGATTTTACTATCACGCTTGACGCAAGCGTGCACGGCATCCCCATAGTGACAGACACAAGGCTGAGCTTCAGCACTGTGCCATCGGGATGCCAGTGTATTCGATCAGGGGCTCCGCCCCCCCACACCCCCTGGTCTCTAGATATCTAACTCCGACTCGGAGTTGGACCGGGGGGGGAGCAACACCGGGAGCCGCACTGCCAGTCTCTGCTGTGTACCAGCACAGTCACTCGCCAAATCCAGGTGAAATCTGTCGCTGTGCCAGACTTCACTGTTGTGGTGTCGACCTTGTGTCGGCACACCATGCTGAGCACCTGGACAAATAGGGTCATTCGCTGTGGAAGCTGCAAAGACTTCTAGAGTTTCTGTAACTGACAATAACTGTATATTTGTAAAACACTCACAGAAACCATATTTACAGCAGAAACAGTTATAACCTCTGTGCCAATTTGGGGGGGTTACTAAAATGATGCCCTGTTGGCATGGGGAGGTGCACGTGCCGCTGGGCATGGCCCAGGTGGCATGCGTGAATGCTTTTGAAGCACCCACCAGCACAGGGAAAAAGTCAGTTGGAGTTCTGTCACAGTCATCGAGAGGAGCGGGTGTGCCTGCTCGAAGGCCTGAGGGGAGGCCTCTAGTCAGGGCCGGGGAGGCCCAGGGCTGGGGTGAGGAGATTGCCCCCAGTCCCAAAAGTAAAAGAAGGGGCACCCACAAAACCATGCAGTGGGGCAGTGGATCCAGATGGAGCAGGAACTGTGAGGAAGATCACAAGGAGCCTGCCAGGCACTGATTCCTGTCAGAGTTGGGTGGCCGACATGGAGGACCAGCGAGACAAGTGGCAGTGAAGTCTCCAGTGGGTAAGGTGGCAGTTTATACCCCGTGCTCCTCCATGTCCCCTCGAGGTATGTGCTGCTGGATAGTTTGGGGACCGTTTGTGCCTGTGGGAGAGTTCGCCCTGCACTGTGTGAACCCTGCCCGTGGATCAGTAGGAATCACTGTGGAAAGGACTGTGTCTGTGCCTAAGGATACCATCGACTACCCCACTCCATTTTGAGGAGTGTTAGCTTTAAGGGTTAGAAAAGTGAGCACCCGCTCCCACTGGCAGGGAAATGTGAAGCTGCAACCAGAGTGGGGAGAAGGAACATGTCCCAAAGTAAATCAGAGCACATTTGGCTCACTAATGGAGAGGAATGAGTGAGTAGGGCCCAGGTTCAAATCCTGGTCCCCCCAAGAGACTGTGCCATGGCTTTAAGCCATAGAAATGTGAGAACTGTAACAAAACCAAATCAGGATCCTCTGTGGAGACTTTGTGTGTACAGCTTGAGCGTTTGATACAAAGTAAAGACTGCCTGATTGCATTTCACTCCTGTTCTGGACTAAATATTCTTTATGTTATGTTGTATTGTGTCTGGAACTATGAACCAGTTTTTTTTTTTTAATGTAAAAGGATTTCATTGGACATGAGTTTTATCTCAGTCAAAATTATCCTGGTTCATATAAAATATGAATAAAACATTCTACCTACCTAAATCATTTGGAGTCCTAAATCTGTTATGCTGTGCTGTTTGCCTAACAAACTGTTTTCTAGAGAAACAGCTGATCCTGTGGCCATCAGTTGTGAATGGAGGAATTTCCAGCTAGCCTGTGTCTCAACAGAAATCCAGCCGTCAACCGTGGCATCCCATACTTCAAATCTATAAGGTACTGCATTTAAATCGATGTGCTGCTAGTTGAGATAGTGCCCTTCCCCTTTCCCAGAGACAGTATGCCATCAAAACCCCTAGACAGGGAGGGGGGGGGTAGCTTCCTGGAGTTTTCGATCACTGCTAGGACTGTAGGCTGCTGCCTGCTTGAATGTAAAGGCCCCGTTTGCTCAAGAAGGAGTGAGTGCCAGAAAACTAACTGTTTATTTGAAAGAAATTACCAACAGTTTAAAAGGCAGGAAAGGAGTGTTACACAGTGTCACAAACACACTCAGTAGGTCAGGCCCTCTGCTCCCACAGTGACAACCTCCAAGCACAGTAATGTGAACAGGTAACAGACAGGATAACCCTCCTGTCTGCTTGTGGGTCTGAATCACCTTTTGTCTCAAGTTCTGGGGGAATTCAAACTGTGAACCTTATGCTAGCGTACCCAAATGTACAGGGGCAGATTCGTACCCTCTTCAGGGATCGCGGTACAATCTTATGCCAGGGGGCACCAAGCCAGGCTTCCAAAAAGAACCCTAAAATCTCTATAAAAGACCTTAGGTACTGTATATTCTTACCTTTTCCCAGTTTAGTAACACCATCAAGCTTTGATCAGTTTTTGTCAGTCTTAACCCTCTATCGTCACATGCAAAAAGAACTTCAAAGACACACCAGGCAGTCTTTCATATGAAAAGTTTATTTAAAATGAATAAAATATGTAAAATGTAAACACAGAACAATATACCACAAAGCATACAATCAATTAAAAGAAAACAAAGAACTACAGACAAACTCCTACTAACATACAGTTAGATATTTCTCTATCTAATGTATTACCTCTAAGTGCTTATCAGAGAGTTGTGTGTTTCTCTCTCCCAAGATGGAACACATGACACAGTTCAAAAACAGAATACAGTTCAAAACTCTGTGTTTCCACACCCCTTCTATGTTGTCATATAGCTCCTCCTTTTAGAATATAAAAAAATATATAAACAATGATCTTCCGTTCAGGAGATATTTTAAATACTGCGACTTCAGCAAAAACTAATTCCCAAATTATGACAGTCTTTAATCAAGCCTTTCCTTTGATCTTGTGTGGTTTCCTGTTCCCAAAGAACATCAAAGGTTTTTTTACAACTTTAGCACCACGGTGATATAAAAATGTTTTTCCTCTAAGACGTCATACAAGTTTACGAGCCCTATATCCTGGCAGCTGGGTCAGTTCTAATAAAGAGAAAAACAGGAGATCCTTAATTAAGTCTCTCTAGTCTTTTAATTACCTCCTGGTTTCAGGTCACTTGACTAACTGAAACCTGGAGGCACCTAGGAGCACAGGATGTCTCATGTGAGACAATCACATACCACATTCTATATTACAAGTACCATAGAACACAGCAGTATTCAACAGTGAGCCATCATGTGTATACATACATACATACAGCAATAATCCACAGTGAGCCATTATGTGTATACATACATACATACATATGGCAGTAATCAGCAGTGAGTCATCATGTATCATACACACATACATACACATGGCAGTAATCAGCAGTGAGCCATCATGTGTATACATACATACAGCAGTAATCCACAGTGAGCCATCATGTGTATACATACATACAGACAGACATATGGCAGTAATCCACAGTGAGCAATCATGTGTATACATACATATACACATACATACATACATATGGCAGTAATCTGCAGTGCGCCATCATGTGTATACATATATACATACAGCAGTAATCCACAGTGAGCCATCATGTGTATACATACACACATATACACATACAGCATTAATCCACAGTGATCCATCATGTGTATACATGCACACATATATACATATGGCAGTAATCCACAGTGAGTCATCATGTGTATACATACATACATACATACAGCAGTAATCCACAGTGAGCCATCATGTGTATACATACACACATACATATGGCAGTAATCCGCATTGAGCTATCATGTGTATACATACATACATACATACATGTGGCAGTAATCCACAGTAAGCCATCATGTGTACATACATGCATACATACAGCAGTAAGCCACAGTGAGCCATCATGTGTATACATACATACATGTGGTGGTAATTGGTACTGAGCCATCATGTGTTGTATTACTGACCTTGGATACAAGAAAGTCTGCGGGTGCCAACCTCATTGAGCTATATTATTAAAAACAAGGTTATTACATATTGTCACCTCCACTCATTCACCTCTTTAACCGGTCCCTTGTCCAGGGCATACTCCCTCCTATCTGGAAAACTGCTCATGTCATTCTCCTATTTAAGTTTGGTGACTCCAGTGACCTAAATAATCACTGACTAATATGCCTTCTGCCTATCTTGCCAAAACTGCTTGAAAAGGTTGTCAATGCTCAACTTAGGTGCCATCTGGAGACCCTCAACCTGCTCAGTCCAGTGCAGTCAGGGTTTAGACCTTGCCGTAGTACAATAATCGCACTTGCCAAGGTCTCAAATGACTAGCAAAGTGCATTGGATGCAAAGAACTACGTGTGTGCTTTGTTCCTTGATTTGAGCAAAGCTTTTGATACCGTGGACCATGACCTGCTCCTAATTGTATGAAAAAGTATTGGGATGGACTATTTGGCTCTGAAGTGGTTTACCAATTACCAGACTGATCGATGCCAGCTGGTTAAGGCAGATGTGGACCTCTCCCGTTCGAAAACCCTATTAAGAGGTGTACCCCAAAGGTATATTTTAGGCCCTCTACTTTTTGCCATCTGTATCAATAACATTAACAATGGTATCGAGTCAACAAACATCCATCTGTTTGTTGATGATACTGTGCTGTACATAGATAGGTCTACCCCAGAACTTGCCTGTAGGGATCTTGAATGCGATTTTGACCACTTACAAAAAAACTTACTGCAGCTAAAGCTCCTTTTAAATGCAAAAAAACCTAATGCTATGCTCCTTGCCCCACTGGCCAATGCTTCCAGTCTCTACTCTCCTGTATCATTTCCCTAAGTATCCACTCTCCTGTGTGAGCCCTTGGAGTTTGTCATGAAATTTAAGTATCTCAGTTTCTGGATAGATTACTACCTGTCCTGCGTCAATCACATTGAAGAACTATCCAAAAAATTAAAACAGAGGCTTGGACGTTTCTTTTGGATTAGGAACTTTCTAACTATGGAAGCAAAAACTAGACTGGTCTAGACTACCTTTATGCCACTTCTAGATTACGCTGATTTCCTATATGGCCAAGGTCTGATCACTGCTCTGTCCAAACTGGACGCCCTTTATTACCAAGCTATTAGATTCATTACTGGTTTGCCGTGTGCTACCCACCACTGCAATCTCTGTGTCAAGGGGGCTGGAGCTCCCTAAGCTTCAGCCGGCAAAAAAATACAGTCCTCTGGACACAGAGAGCCATTATTAACCTGTTCCCCCAGTACATTGTCGGCTGCCTGCTTGTCTGTAGTATTGGAAACTACCCTTTGAGAAGTCTCTCTTATATCTCACTTCTAGTCCACAAGGTCAGAACATGATATGGTAAATTGGCAATATGCCATGCCCCACGCAAGCAATGTGAGAGGGCAGCAAGGAGGGCTGGGGGAATACTGGGATGCATAGGGAGAGGCATCACCAGTAGAAAACAAGAAGTTATTATCCCTCTGTACAGACAGCTGGTGAGACCACATCTGGAGTACTGCGTGCAGTTCTGGAGACCCAATCTCCATAAAGACATAGACAGGATGGAAGCTGTCCAGAGGAGGGCACTAAAATGGTGCAGGGTCTGCACGGAAGACATATGAAGAGAGACTTAAGGAGCTTATTATGTATAGCCTCGAGGAAAGGAGGGAGAGGGGACATGATAGAAACTTTCAAGTACCTCAAGGAATCAACAAAGTCAAAGAGGGTAGCATCTTTCAAAAAAGTGTGCAAGAACAAGGGGCACAATTTGAAGATAGAAGGCGGCTCAGAGGTAATTTAAGGAAGTATTTTTTCACAGAGAGGGTTGTGGATGTATGGAACGGCCTTCCAGAGGAGGAGGTTGTGGAGTCAAAAACAGTGGAGGAATTCAAGCATGCATAGGACAGTCATAAGGCAATTCTAGGGGTTGGGGGTAGGAAGAAGTAGGCTGCTGGCTAACTAGGATCTGCAGCTTATCCATCAGGTAGGGAACTGGGCAGACTGGGTGGGCCAAGCGGTCCTTATCTGCCGTCAAATTCTATGTTTCTATGTTTCCAACCCTATGGAACTCCGCTCAGAAAACCCTGAAGCTTACAATCCCTGTGAAGCTGAACTTCTTCAAAACCCTGTACTTGCGCGTGTTCAAAGAGTTCTGTGATTGTTTCCACTGATGGCACTTACTGTACACCCTGTGATTTTTGAATTATCCCCATGGCTGTTCTCCTTACTTAGTCTACCCTCTGTTCTTTATCAAATCAAATGCTTTCCTTCCCTACTGTGCCTTCCCTTCGTTGTCCCCTCCTGACTTCCTTGCTGTATCCCCTCCTGTCTATTCTTCCTGCTCGTGCGGCGTATCTTGAATATTGTTCGGCTGTACTTCGTTACTTAGTTCTGAGAGCTGTACTCTTGTTGCTACCAATTATTGTTTCTACTGTGTGCCCATGGTTGGCTATGTTATCACTGTATATATTCTTCTGTATTTACTGTATCTCTGTATATACTACTTTTTTTTGTATCTCTTTCATGTGATTGCCCAGGACTACCTTGTAAATTAATTTACCTTAATGGTGTTTCGTCAGGTAAAACAAAAATTGATTGATTGATTGATTGATGTGTATACATACATAGATCTGGTGGTAATCGGCACTGAGCCATCACATACATGTATACATGTGGTAATTTGGCACTGAGCCATCATGTGTATTCATACCTTTGGCACTAACTAGCCGTCATGCATATACATGCGTGGACACTGAGATTTCTATGGCAAGCGAGCTGTGAGCATGCTTATATCGCTGCTGAGCATGCAAGCACAGGATGCATTTGCAAATTGCCTGATAGCTTGCAGGATAAAAGGAGTTCCAGCCATAATGAAAGGCGCCAAACCTTTCAGTGCCTAAAAACAAACTAATGCAAATACTTATAAATATTTAAACAGCTATAAATAACTGGCATGATGCAGGATGCACTGAAAACACGCCTTAACTGGCTTTCCAAATTGCCAAAGAAACTCCAAATGAATACAATGTTCCTTATCTAATTCAAGAGAACTGCGAAGGATAACAACAGCACTAAAGGGTTTAGTCAGTATAATAATAATGTTATTGTATAGTTTCTACATTTTTGGAATATGCCATATGGTAGTAGCTTATCTGATCTGTTTTTAAATATGGAGAAATAAAGCTCTTCACATTTAAAGAGCTGCTGATGCCTCAAAGAAACTTTGAAAAACATAATATTTAGGTACAATTCAGCTTACATTCCATATAAAGTCTATAGATTTCTCCTCAATGCTATTTATTACTGAGGAAATTTGCATGAATGCACACTCTTTATACCTCAAAGTTAATCTGCCTCTATAGCTTACTCCGTACTTCAAGTCATAATCCTCTCTTGTGACATCACAATCTGTTGCCATGGGAGTAACTGTGATGTCATAAGCAGTGCATTATGACTTCAGGTAGGGAGAAAGCAACAGGAATACATGAACTCTTCAGGAGCAAAGATTTTGTTTTCATGCAGATTAGATCAGTAATAAATAATGGGGAGGAGGAATACAGAACTAATGTGAATTACAAGCCGAACTGTGTCTAAATATTACAGTGTGTTTTGTTAAAGTTCTTCTGAAGTCGTCAGCTGCTCTTTAAATGTGGAGTGTACGATAAATGATCTGTCAGTAGCTATTAATTATGTCACATATAGGAGGTATTACATTTCATCTTGTCTGTAATAACCAACGTCAACTTTATTTTCTGTATCCACAACATAAATATACTGTATACATGCATTGGTGCTTGAAATATAATGCACTGAAGAAATTTCTCAAGAGGTGGAGTCTGAACATTTCTGTGCTAAAATAGTATTGCAAAATCACTGTACAACAAAATCGAGGTTACACTCTTTGGACTTGTTCCTGTTTATATATCCTTGCTATATGTGCACCGTCAGTGCTGTTGTTATCCTTATCAGTGCTATCGAATTATATACTGAACCTTGTATTACTCTGAGTTTCTGTTGCAGTTTGGAAAGCCAGTGATGAGTTTTCAGTTATCCTGTGTCATGCTAGCTATCTATGCTTGCAAAATCTCCAACTGTACCACCAGAGGGCACGAATGGAAGCTAAGGGTGGGGGGAGGTGGTGACAGGGGACTTAAAGAAAGATCTAAGGAAACATTTTTTGACAGAAAGAGTAGTGGAACCTGGTAACAACCTGCCGGCAGAGGTGGTGAATGCAAAATGCGTATCAGCATTCAGACGGGTGGGACAGAACAAGGACTCAAGGGGCATGGCAGGATCTAGGAGGGACAGGACACTGAAGGAGGGTTAGGCCTCAGGACCTACAAAAGGTCCTGGGAACTCTCGGGCAGACGTGATGGACCCACGGTCTCCTTCTGCCATCACTTTTCTATGTTTCGATGTAATATTTATGGGTGTGTACATCAGCTTGTTTTTAATGTTCGCACTGTGAGGACTATGTTATCAATTGCACTTTGTCACTTTCAGTGCTTAACTAATATCCAGTCTCATGGACCTGGCCCTTTAACAGTTTAGTATTTCAGGACTCATGAGGCTACCCAGTGCCACACCCTTGAGAAAGCACCAGGCAAGGGTTCGAAACGTCAGGTTTTGTCGGTGGAGTGCTCTGCCAGTCATGAGACTGTTTTTACACATATGTATGGAATAGAGTTGTGCAGGAATGCTTAAAAATTAAAAATAAGACTGCTATCATTCACAAGGAAAGTAGCTGAAAAGGTTAAGGCTAAAAGGGTGACATTCAGAAGGTACAAAGAGACATAGAGGGAAGACTGCCAGGAAACACAGAGGGAAGCAGGGGAAGCGGTGAGGAGCTCAAAGGTTCAAACTAAGGAAAGGGGAGCCAAGCGGTTAACTAAAGGGAACAAGATATCTTTTAGGTACATAAGTGAGAAGAGGAAGACAAGAGGAGGGATTGTGAGATTAAAAAGTGATTTGACACAAGGACCCTATGAAGAGAGAGTAGGGAATATCAGTACGTACACCTTGGAAGAGAGGCGGTGATGTTATAGAGACCTATAAATACCTCATGGAGGGTGAATATGGTTCAGGAGGGGAGCATTCTTCTGAGGAAGAAGTGAATGAGAACAAGGGGACATGCAGTGAAGATGGAAGTGGAAAATTTAGGAGTGATGTGAGGAGGTACTTCTTCACTGAAAGAGTAGTGGATGCCTGGAACAGTCTTCCAGTGGAGGCAGTGGGGCCAAAAACAGTGGCAGGCTTCAAGCCTGCATAGGATAAGTACAAGGAAATCTTAGTAGGAAAATGTGAGGGGGGAGGTACCTGGAGATCAGAAAGGGTCCGAGGTGAAATAATAGGCAGGGAAAAAAGGGGTAGACAGGGAGGGTCAAGCAGGCTTTATCTGTCAACAGATTCTGTGTTTCTTCAGTATGTTTCTCCTGTGTTTTGTGCAGAAGACTCAGTGTAACATCAGGTGGTGTACTGGATGTGTTCCAGCCCTACAAGCAAAGGGTCAGAGGTTAGATCCTAGATGGGAGTGCATTTGTGCTGTCTTATCAAGGACACTCAAAATTTAGGGCTGGCAGTATAGCTTAGTGGTTAGAGTGACGAGCTGTGAATGAGCTTAGTACATGCAGCAGACAGACTTGGGTTTAATTCCCATGATCTCCACTTGCATACTGTGTGACTCTGAGCACATCACTTAACCTTCCCGGGTTGCCCCAGAAAACAGGCACATGTGCCTAATGGGCCTTACCCAGTTACCAAAGAATAAATAAACATGTTTTACATTTGAGGAATATCACAGTGTGGCTGCTGTATAAGGCAGTCAAGCAATAAACCACGACAGGGTGTTGGTGATGCTGGGTTTATCCACGCCTGGCGTGGTTCGATCTCAAGGCCGCAGGCTGAGTGACTAAACCTCCCCAGGCATGGGTAAACCCAGCATCACCAACACCCTGGAGTGGGTTATTGCTATTATACAATGGTATCCTTTTTTTTAGGTTTAAAAAAACAAACAAAAAAGACATTTTGTTACTGTATTTTGAATTGTTATTTAGTTTATTCTTGCACGATAAAAAATAGTTCTTGGTTGCTGCCTACTGCCGTGTTTGTAACGTTGTTCCATAGAAAAGGAGACAGCTTGTGAACTGCTGCGTGATGTGGGAGCAACGGAGTTTTCCGATGAAGTGGAATTAATGGCAAAGCCGATATCGGAAAGAAGGGTAATTACTGGTGTCTGTGAAAAACAGCTTTCAGTCAGTGCTTATTTTGGCTGTCTTCTGTACTGAAACAGAGAAGAGGGTCGAAGGTCACAGGTTTAGAGCTAGAACTGTTGCAAATTTGAACTGTGGAGTCGTCAGGGCTGGTATATTGGAATCGTTTTTTTCTCTTTTTTTTTTTGTGAGTGATATCGAGTATTTGTAAATCAAACTGCGAGGTAAACATGGCCTGGGGTAATGGAAAATGGAGCCGATACTGCTAAGGACTTGGAAGGGTACTGTAGGTTTGTGAGGGAGTTGTCACTAATGAAAGACTGTTCAAAAACAAGCATTTGTCAATGCCGAATATTTGCTTGCTTGCTGGCATTGGCATTGGTAGTGCAGAAGTTACAGAGCTGCATAATAGGAATGGCAGTGAAGTATTAAACTGAAGCCAACCCCACCACCACCCTGCAGAGAGTGACAGGAATTGGGGTGTGCCTTTGGGTCGTCAGGCATAATGGCCACGCCATTTCACCACACCCTACCCTGCAGACACTGACAAGTGTCACGGTGTGCCTTGGGGTCTTTGGCCCTTATGCGCACCCCATTCCATCAGGAAATATGGTGAGATGGGTGCGGTATAGGAGAATGGGGTGAACTTTGGGGCCGAAGAGTCCAAGCCATACCTCGATGCCTCTCACTGGTTGCAGGGTGTGGAATGGTATGAGCATTACAGGCAAGAATCCCAAGTCACACCCCTGATGCCTGTCATTCTCTACAGGGTGAGGCATTATGGTTGGAAACCCTAACAGCTCAGGCATTTGTTGGTATTTTCACTCCAAATTTTCATCATGTTTTTTTTGAGACCCCCACCTCATGAACAGTGGCAATATCTGTTTGTTAGCCGAAAGCTGCTTATGCACAGCGACTACGGCATTTAGCACCACAGGTGCAAAGACACATTCGAACAGGATGTGAAAATGACAGCTGTACTGTTCATGGGGAGGTGGAAAAATAGCAATGTTGCAAATCTGCAGTAAAATATTAAAAACTGGTGAAGTCACGAGCGTGCATAGAAACTATGCAACACACCGTAATGTAATTAGTGTGGGCATTTTTAACAGCAGATTGTCAACTCAGGCATTTTGGGACCTCCGATCATGAACAGTGTCACTGTGATTTTCTTTAGCTGTCCTGAACAATGATTTCCCACGGCGACCACGCATCTCTGCGCTGAAAGTGTGAAAACACATTTCGGCCATGTTGTGAAAAATGACAGCTGTACTGTTCATAAGGAAGTGTGGAAAAATGCAACTGGTGAAAATCTGGACTGAAAATATTACAAAGTCATGAACTTACGAGGGTGCGTGGAAACTGCGCAATGCTGACTTGTAACACAGTCATTTTATGGACTTTTGTCACCAAATTTTCAACATAGCCATTTTAAGACCTCTGCTCATGAACAGTGTAACTGTGATTTTCCTAATCTGTCCCAAACATTGCTTCGCACACCAACTGCACCATTATGCTACAGCAATGCGGAAACACATTTTAGGCGACATGTGAAAATAGCAGCTGTACTGTTCATAAGGAAGTGTAATAAAATGGCAATGTTGAAAATCTGGAGTGAAAATATAGAAAATTCGCAAACTTACAAGCGCGCGTAGGAACTGTGCAACGCACGCTCGTAAAACAGTCATTTTTAGGAATTTTTTCACCAAATTTTCAACGTAGCCATTTTAAGACCTCTGCTTATGAACAGTGTCACTGTGATTTTCTTAATGTCCCATACATTGATTTCGGCGTACCGACTCGCTCATTGGAAACTACATGGGCGGAAATACGTTTTGGGCAAGATGTGAAAAATGACAGCTGTACTGCTCATAAGGAAGTGTAATAAAATGGCAATGTTGAAATCTGGAGTGAAAATATTGAAAGTCGCAAACTTACGGGCATGCAGGAACTGCAACTGCAGCTGTAAAACAGTCATTTTAGAATTTTTCCACCAAAAATTTCAACATGGGCTTTTGAGAGCCCACCTTATGAACAGTGGCAGTGTTGTTTTGTTACTCTGTCGAAAAGGTGATTCAGCGCAGTGACTGCGAAATCACCCTTTGGTCGAATAACGCCATGACAGTGCAATAATTCATGAGGAGGGGTCCCAAAACCCCATGTTGAAAATTTGGGCTCAAAATTCCCAAAATGCCTGCGATATGCAAAAGTTAAAAACCCTATCATTATACATTATACAGCTTACCAGCATTTCCTCAGTTAGCGGTTGGCTTTGAAGAGTGAGATGTGTTCCGGTCCACGAAGATCGTGTTGCCAGGGTCGGAGGTAAGTATGGGGTGAGGGTGTGGGAGGCAGGATGCGCAGTGGGTGAGGCGCGGGTGGGTGCAGACACAGCGAGCGACCGTTTTGATTTTCAGTTTTTTCTTAATGGCGAGCGGGGCGTTTGCCACGCTTGGGTGAGCTCCCAGCGTGGCAGAAGGATGGCTGGTGTGGGGGCGTGGAGCTGGGGGATTGGGCACCCCCGCTGGCTATAGCATTTGTTGCCATGCTGGGTGTGGGCTCTCAGCGTGGCACCGTACTGGGGAGACAGTGGAGCAGACGAGGGGTTGGGCACCCGTGCGGCTGCTCTGAGCAACAACCGCAGCTGGGGTGGGCACCCAGCATTGGCATATTGATCTGTGTTTGAGGGGTGCACAGCCGACGGGGATTGGGCACCCCGTCGGCTATACAGTGTGCGTGGGGAGGACAGCGCAGCGGCACGTGTGTGTGTGTGTGTAGGGGACCGGCGCAAGAGCAGGTGATATCTTATCGCTGCTCACTGAAGCGTAGCTCCCCCTTTCAACTGTACGCCACTGCATTTTGGAGCTGTCATAGACAGCTCCAGCAGGCATTGGAGAACTGCGGCTGTGCCTGCAAACACACTGACTGAATTGGAAGAGGGATGACAGACCTCCGAAAACTCGGATGATGGCACTATGTTTCTTGCACATGCATGCAAGCAAACATAATGAAAGAAATAATTCTGTGGTTGGAAAATAGTGTTTGGACACTGTTCATGATTTTTACAGCTTGCGCTGTTTTTATGAGGTTGTTTGGGTTTGCCATTTAGATGAAGTGCTGGTTTACGCTAGGCAGTCTTCAGGGTTTCGGTCAGTAGGTTTAGTGAGGAAAATAAGATGGCAGCTTAGAGTGATTTTTCAGTGTTTTGGAAGGAGTTACTGAGATGCGGCTGGTTGGCACCTTTTGCGTTGGTAATGTTAAATTTTACAACGCTGGAAAGGTGCCAGGCAGTAAATAATAATGCAGGATTCTGTGAGTTTTTTTGTGACCATTCTATAATAAGGGATAGCCCAACACTGCCTGTGTATACGGCTGTGAGGGGATAGCCCGGTACTGCCTGTGTATAGGACTGTGAGGGGATAGCCCTGCATTGTCTGTGTATAGGGCTGTGAGGGGATAGCCGTGCACTGTCTATGTATAGGGCTGTGAGGGGATAGCCCTGCACTGTCTGTGTATAGGGCTGTGAGGGGATAGTCCAGCATTGTCTGTGTGTAGGGCTGTGAGGGTATAGCATAGCACTGCCTGTGTACAGGGCTGTGAGGGGGATATCCCAGCGCTGTCTGTGTGTAGGGCTGTGAGGGGATAGCCATACATTATCTGTGTTTAGGGCTGTGAGGGGATAGCCCAGCATTGTCTGTGTATAGGGCTGTGAGGGGATAGCCCTGCACTGTCTGTGTATAGGGCTGTGAGGGGATAGCCCTGCACTGCCAGTGTACAGGGCTGTGAGGGAACAGCCCAGCACTGCCTGTGAATAGGGACTGTGAGGGGATAGCCCAGCATTGTCTGTGTATAGAGACTGTGAGGGGATAGCCCAGCATTGCCTGTGTATATGGACTGTGAGGGGATAGCCCAGCACTGTATGTGTATAGGGCTGTGAGGGGATAGCCCAGCACTGTCTGTGTATAGGGCTGTGAGGGGATAGCCCAGCACTGTATGTGTGTAGGGCTGTGAGGGGATAGCCGTGCACTGCCTGTGTATAGGGCTGTGAGAGGATAGCCCAGCATTGCCTGTGTATAGGGACTGTGAGGGGATAGCCCAGCCTTGCCTGTGTATAGGGACTGTGAGGGGATAGCCCAGCATTGCCTGTGTATAGGGCTGTGAGGGGATAGTCCAGCCTTGCCTGTGTATAGGGACTGTGAGGGGATAGCCCAGCATTGCCTGTGTATAGGGCTGTGAGGGAATAGCCCTGCAATGCCTGTGTATAGGGCTGTGAGGGGATAGCCCAGCCTTGCCTGTGTATAGGGACTGTGAGGGGATAGCCCAGCATTGTCTGTGTATAGGGCTGTGAGGGGATAGCCCAGCACTGTCTGTGTATAGGGCTGCGAGGGGATAGCCCTGCACTGCCTGTGTATAGGGCTGTGAGGGGATAACCCTGCACTGTCTGGGTATAGGGCTGTGAGGGTATAGCCCAGCATTGTCTGTTTATAGGGCTGTGAGGGGATAGCCCTGCACTGTCTGTGTATAGGGCTGTGAGGGGATAACCTAGCACTGTCTGTGTATAGGGCAGTGAGGGGATAGCCCTGCACTGTCTGTGTATAGGGACTGTGAGGGGATAGCCCTGCATTGCCTGTGTATAGGGCTGTGAGGAATAGCCCAGCATTGTCTGTGTATAGGGCTGTGAGGGGACAGCCCTGCACTGTCTGTGTATAGGGACTGTGAGGGGATATCCCAGCACTGTCTGTGTATAGGGCTGTGAGGGGATAGCCCTGCATTTCCTGTGTATAGGGGCTGTGAGGGGATAGTCCTGCATTGCCTGTGTATAGGGCTGTGAGGGAATAGCCCTGCAATGCCTATGTATAGGGATGTGAGGGGATAGCCCAGCATTGTCTGTGTATAGGGCTGTGAGGGGATAGCCCAGCACTGTCTGTGTATAGGGCTGTGAGGGGATAGCCCAGCATTGCCTGTGTATAGGGCTGTGAGGGGATAGCCCAGCATTGCCTGTGTATAGGGCTGTGAGGGGATAGCCCAGCACTTACTGTGTATAGGGCTGTGAGTGGATAGCCCTGCACTGTCTGTGTATAGGGCTGTGAGGGGATAGCTCTGCACTGCCTGTGTATAGGATTGTCAGAGGATAGCCCTGCATTATCTGTATATAGTGCTGTGAGGGAATAGCCTAGCATTGTCTGTGTATAGGGCTGTGAGGGGATAGCCCAGCACTGTCTCTATATAGGGCTGTGAGGGGATAGCCCTGCATTGTCTGTGTATAGGGCTGTGAGGGGATAGCCTAGCATTGTCTATGTATAGGGACTGTGAGGTGATAGCCCTGCATTGTCTGTGTATAAGGCTGTGAGGGGATACCCCAGCACTGTCTGTGTATAGGGCTGTGAGGGGATAGCCCAGCATTGTCTGTGTATAGGGCTGTGAGGGGATAGCCCTGCACTGCCTGTGTATAGGGCTGTCAGGGGATAGCCCAGCACTGCCTGTGTGTAGGACTATGAGGGGATAGCCATACATTATCTGTGTATAGGGCTATGAGGTGATAGCCCAGCACTGTCTGTGTATAGGACTGTGAGGGGATAGTCCAGCCTTGCCTGTGTACATAGGGCTGTGAAGGGATAGCCCTGCGCTGCCTCTGTATAGGGCTGTGAAGGGATAGCCCTGCACTGCCTGTGTATAGGACTGTGAGAGGATAGCCCTGCATTGTCTGTGTATAGGGTTGTGAGGGGATAGCCCAGCATTACCTGTATATAGGGCTGAGAGGGGATAGCCCAACACTATCTGTGTATAGGGCTGTGAGGGGATAGCCCTGCATTGTCTGTGTATAGGGCTGTGAGGGAATAGGCCAGCAGTGCCTGTGTATGTGGCTGTGAGGGGATAGCCCTGCACTGCCTTTGTATAGGACTGTGAGGGGATGGCATAGCATTGTCTATGCATAGGGCTGTGAGGGGATAGCCCAGCACTGCTTGTATATAGGGCTGTGAGGGGATAACCCAGCACTGCATGTGTATAGGACTTTGAGGGGATAGCCCAGCATTGTCTGTGTATAGGGTTGTGAGGGGATAGCCCAGCACTGTCTGTGTATATGGCTGTGAGGGGATAGCCTAGCACTGTCTGTGTATAGGGCTGTGAGGGGATAGCCCAGCATTGCCTGTGTATAGGGCTGAGAGGGGACAGCCCAACACTATCTGTGTATAGGACTTTGAGGGGATAGCCCAGCATTGCCTGTGTATAGGGCTGTGAGGGGATAGCCCAGCACTGCCTGTGTTTAGAGCCGTGAGGGGATACCATAGCACTGTCTGTATATAGGGCTGTGGGTGATAGCCAGCACTGCCTGTGTATAGGGCTGTGAGGATAGCCCAGCACTGCCTGTATACAGGCTGTGAGGGATAGCCCAGCAGTGTCTGTGTATAGGGCTGTGAGGGGATAGCCCAGCACTGCCTGTGTTATAGGGCTGTGAGGGATAGCCCAGCACTGCTGTGTATAGGGCTGTGAGGGGATATCCCAGCACCGCTTGTGTATAGGGCTGTGAGGGATAGCCCTGCATTGTCTGTGTATAGGGCTGTGAGGGATAGCCCAGCATTGTCTGTGTATAGGGCTGTGAGGATAGCCTAGCATTGCCTGTGTATAGGGCTGTGAGAGGATAGCCTGCACTGTCTTGTATGGGTCTGTGAGGATAGCCCTGCATTTCCTCTGTATAGGGCTGTGAGGCGATAGCCCAGCAACAGGGCTGGATTTACCATTACGCTAACTATGCCTGTGCATAGGGCCCTTTGTTTGGGAGGGCTCTTTAGGCTGCTCAAGTGTTCCTTTTTGTTTCTTTTTTCTCAATACAAAGCAGGTGACTGAGAAAAAGCTGTGCCATACCGCTGAGCAGCCCTGTGCATGCTGCCCACCTCCCTCACTTGCCAACATACACACTGAAGGCGTGATGTCTCAAGCACCGGATGGTGCGTCAGCGTGCAAGCCAAGAGCAGTGCCATCTGGCAGGTTCAGTTTGGGTGCCAGTCGCCAACGCACATATGGAGACTAGAGAACTGAGATTGAATTGAACTGAGAACTGGAGCTGGGAGAAGTTAGAACTAAAAGTAAAAGCAGCAGTGGCTGCGACTGGCTGGCGGGTGGGGCTGGGGAATTTTAACTTCTTGCCATTCTCGGGTAACATAAAAAGTCTCCAGTAGGCACTAGACAGCAGCGAGAGATGGAGTCGTCGTGCTGTTATCACACCATCAGTGGTGCCATGTGCCGCCGGACAACAATGGCTCTCTCTTGGAGACCCTACCTAGCCTAAATTACTTTGGCTCTGCCTCTGTGCATGTTCCTCTGTCTGTACTGGGAGGACTCTAGTTGGAGTGTGAGATGGATGGGAGTCATGGTGGGACAGGGACATAAGTCATCACCAGAGCCTGGCGCAGCGCGAACTCTCGGAGTCAGGACAGAGCCACTACTGTCCGTCTGCAGACTGCAGCCCAGAGTAGTACTCACATGCCACCTATAAAATACTTTCTGTTGTGATCTTGTAACTTAAATGTTTAATGCCCATTGCCTCACTCCTAATGCTGTACCCCTTCCCCCGCCCCCAGGTGCCAGGTCACTCAGTGTGCCTTCCTGGTGAAACATTTCAATAAATAAAAGGGAAGGTACCTGGGGTGAACATCTAGAGCACCAGGATATCCCAGCTAGCCTATAAAATGCGTGTTAGGTCTAACGAGTCCCGCTCTTGGGCTGACCGTGCGGCCAAGACTCTACTCCAGGTGTTTATCTTGGGCACTGAGGATCCTAGCATGCCCAAGAAAAAAAGACCCCAACAGCTGACTGGAAGGTAACTTCCTTTGCAAAGATTGCTTGCTGGCATGTGGCATGGCATTCCATAGGCAGTTGCTCACTTCCCTTGCACATTTTATGCAAATGTACCCTACCAGTTCAGCCACTGACCATCAGGGCATGTTAATGTAGTAGAGTGAACCATGAAAGTATGCTGCTGTCTGCAAGACGGTGAAGGGCAGCCTTTGCACTGGATGGAACCAAGCAATGCTAAAATGATTAAATAAAGCATTTTATGGAAAGAACTTGGAAAAATGATGATTATGAATAAAATGCCGATAGGTGGGAGAGGGCCATTGTCAATGGGAGGCTGTATTATTTGTGCAGTTTTCTTTAAAAGTAAAAAGAAAAGAATTCTTTTGAGCTACAGGGTCCCTGAGCTGAAGGCCCAGGCATAGTTAGATGAGGGTCCATGCTGGAACAAGAGATGTTCCTGGCACCAGAGCAAGGGTGGCTGATTATCTCGAAGGAGTATGAGGTTGGTTGCCAGGTTGTGCCTGGCCCAGGTGTAACAATAATACACCTGACACATACCAGGCCTCATAGCAAGAGCACTGCTAGTTTTAGAAGGCCGTAACACAGTATAATGTATCTGTTGCTGGTTATGGGCTATACAGTTTGAAATGTTTTCTGCTAATAGACCGATGTTTGCTTCAACAAGAAGTTGGCTGGGACTGGGAGCTGTACAAAAGGAAATGTCTTGAGTGCTACTCCTTGGTTAATACTCCCGCCAGCTGGCATATTTATGCTGAAACTTTGTGGGCTCCCTGGAGTCAGGGTAACTGTTGTTTGTCTGAGGGGGGCTGGCAGCACTCGTGCAGTGAGAAGTCATGTAGTGCTGAGTGGAGGACTGAAGAGAACCATGCAGACACCTCACTTCAGCCTGCAATGTCTGAGTTAATTTTCATGGTCTGAACCTCCTACTATGGCTAAACCGTACGTGACGTCTGGAGGCATGGATCAGCTCCCCTCTTATTTTCATCTTTTCTGTTTCTTCCTGTTTGGACATTGATTCCAAAGAGGTTGTGATTGCTTTACTGTAGCCTGAGTCTGTCTCTGAGTGCTCTCCAAGTATCCACTGGGGCTCACACTAAATATGGAATTGGCTCCTTCCCTGCAGAGATAACAGCAGGACTGCTCAGCATTGCTATTATGAAGGAGTGGCAATGCAGTTCAGCCAGTGCACGAGTTGTTTTGGCAAAATAAATTGTATGAGAACAGAAGGGTTCAGCTTCAGAGCTTCAATTTTCAAAATATTTAGGGTTCATTCCCTCCGTTTTTTTTTTTTTAACCAGGAGAGACACACTAAGCTGAAAGCTTGTTTACAAGTGCGACCTGGGAGCACAAGGAAGTTAAGTGACTTGCTCAGGGTCACACAGTAATACAAGTGGGGGCTGTGGGATTCAAACCTAGGTTTACAGTTCAGAGCCTTAAACCACTGCGCTATACTGCCTGTTGTTTACAAGGATAGATTGTCTGTTTTAAAGTGACAACCCCAGTTATCCGATTCAAACAGTTGTCTTAGTTACAATAATTTTTCTCTGCAGACTGAAGTGAGAGAGAGTCAACTTAGTGCAGTTGAACTGTTGAAAGCAGGTTGTGGGGGGACGCAGATGGCCCGAGGGGGGTGGTACTGATGGCCATGGGAGCCAGTGGCTGGGGGGGTGCATGGTCGCATAGGGTGGGGGTGCGGATGGACTGGGAGGGTATTTGAGGGGGCCTGGTTACTGCTGTGCATAGGGCCCACGGCAGGGTAAATCCGGCCCTGCTCAGCACTGTCTGTGTATAGGGTTGTGAGGGAATAGCCCAGCATTGTCTGTGTATAGGGCTGAGAGGGAATAGCCCAGCACTGTCTGTGTATAGGGCTGTGAGGATAGCCCAGCACTGTCTGTGTATCTGGTTTGTGAGGGATAGCCCAGCACTGTCTAGTATAGGAGCTGTGAGGATAGCCCAGCACTGTCTGTGTATAGGGCTGTGAGGATAGCCCAGCACTGTCTGTGTATAGGGCTGTGAGGATAGCCCAGCATTGCCTGTGTATAGGGCTGTGAGGGGATAGCCCTGCACTGTCTGTGTATAGGGCTGTGAGGGGATGGCCCAGCAGTGTCTGTGTATAGGGCTGTGAGGGGACAGCCCTGCATTGCCTGTGTATAGGGCTGTGAGGGGATAGCTCAGCACTGTCTGTATAGGGCTGTGAGGGGATAGCCCAGCATTGTCTGTGTATGGGGTTGTGAGGGGATAGCCCAGCATTGTCTGTGTATAGGGACTGTGAGGGAATAGCCCAGCACTGTCTGTGTATTGGGACT
The DNA here is from genome assembly GCA_016271365.2 of Neoceratodus forsteri. Classification (NCBI taxonomy): domain Eukaryota; kingdom Metazoa; phylum Chordata; order Ceratodontiformes; family Ceratodontidae; genus Neoceratodus; species Neoceratodus forsteri. Next base: position 551,285,340 of record JADMNL010000022.1, read on the forward strand.
GTGAGGGGATAGAGCAGCACTGTCTGTGTATAGGGCTGTGAGGGGATAGCCCAGCACTGTCTGTGTATAGGGCTGTGAGGGGATAGCCTAGCACTGTCTGTGTATAGGGCTGTGAGGGGATAGCCCAGCACTGTCTGTGTATAGGGCTGTGAGGGGATAGCCCAGCACTGCCTGTGTTTAGAGCCGTGAGGGGATACCATAGCACTGTCTGTATATAGGGCTGTGAGGTGATAGCCCAGCACTGCCTGTGTATAGGGCTGTGAGGGGATAGCCCAGCACTGCCTGTATACAGGGCTGTGAGGGGATAGCCCAGCAGTGTCTGTGTATAGGGCTGTGAGGGGATAGCCCAGCACTGCCTGTGTATAGGGCTGTGAGGGGATAGCCCAGCACTGCTTGTGTATAGGGCTGTGAGGGGATATCCCAGCACCGCTTGTGTATAGGGCTGTGAGGGGATAGCCCTGCATTGTCTGTGTATAGGGCTGTGACGGGATAGCCCAGCATTGTCTGTGTATAGGGCTGTGAGGGGATAGCCTAGCATTGCCTGTGTATAGGGCTGTGAGAGGATAGCCCTGCACTGTCTGTGTATAGGTCTGTGAGGGGATAGCCCTGCATTTCCTCTGTATAGGGCTGTGAGGCGATAGCCCAGCAACAGGGCTGGATTTACCATTACGCTAACTATGCCTGTGCATAGGGCCCTTTGTTTTGGGAGGGCTCTTTAGGCTGCTCCAAGTGTTCCTTTTTTGTTTCTTTTTTTCTCAATACAAAGCAGGTGACTGAGAAAAAAAGCTGTGCCAGCACCGCTGAGCAGCCGTGTGCATGCTGCCCACCCTCCCTCACTTGCCAACATACACACTGAAGGCGTGATGTCTCAAGCACACGGATGGTGCGTCAGCGTGCAAGCCCAAGAGCAGTGCCATCTGGCAGGTTCAGTTTGGGTGCCAGTCGCCAACGCACATATGGAGACTAGAGAACTGAGATTGAATTGAACTGAGAACTGGAGCTGGGAGAAGTTAGAACTAAAAGTAAAAGCAGCAGTGGCTGCGACTGGCTGGCGGGTGGGGCTGGGGAATTTTAACTTCTTGCCATTCTCGGGTAACATAAAAGTCTCCAGTAGGCACTAGACAGCGAGAGAGATGGAGTCGTGCTGTTATCACACCATCAGTGGTGCCATGTGCCGCCGGACAACAATGGCTCTCTCTTGGAGACCCTACCTAGCCTAAATTACTTTGGCTCTGCCTCTGTGCATGTTCCTCTGTCTGTACTGGGAGGACTCTAGTTGGAGTGTGAGATGGATGGGAGTCATGGTGGGACAGGGACATAAGTCATCACCAGAGCCTGGCGAAGCGCGAACTCTCGGAGTCAGGACAGAGCCACTACTGTCCGTCTGCAGACTGCAGCCCAGAGTAGTACTCACATGCCACCTATAAAATACTTTCTGTTGTGATCTTGTAACTTAAATGTTTAATGCCCATTGCCTCACTCCTAATGCTGTACCCTTCCCCCCACCGGTGCCAGGTCACTCAGTGTGCCTTCCTGGTGAAACATTTCAATAAATAAAGGGAAGGTACCTGGGGTGAACATCTAGAGCACCAGGATATCCCAGCTAGCCTATAAAATGCGTGTTAGGTCTAACGAGTCCCGCTCTTGGGCTGACCGTGCGCCAAGACTCTACTCCAGGTGTTTATCTTGGGCACTGAGGATCCTAGCATGCCCAAGAAAAAAGACCAACAGCTGACTGGAAGGTAACTTCCTTTGCAAAGATTGCTTGCTGGCATGTGGCATGGCATTCCATAGGCAGTTGCTCACTTCCCTTGCACATTTTATGCAAATGTACCCTACCAGTTCAGCCACTGACCATCAGGGCATGTTAATGTAGTAGAGTGAACCATGAAAGTATGCTGCTGTCTGCAAGACGGTGAAGGGCAGCCTTTGCACTGGATGGAACCAAGCAATGCTAAAATGATTAAATAAAGCATTTTATGGAAAGAACTTGGAAAAAATGATGATTATGAATAAAAATGCCGATAGGTGGGAGAGGGCCATTGTCAATGGGGAGGGCTATATTATTTGTGCAGGTTTTCTTTAAAAGTAAAAAGAAAAGAATTCTTTTGAGCTACAGGGTCCCTGAGCTGAAGGCCCAGGCATAGTTAGATGAGGGTCCATGCTGGAACAAGAGATGTTCCTGGCACCAGAGCAGGGTGGCTGATTATCTCGAAGGAGTATGAGGTTGGTTGCCAGGTTGTGCCTGGCCCAGGTGTAACAATAATACACCCTGACACATACCAGGCCTCATAGCAAGAGCACTGCTAGTTTTAGAAGGCCGGTAACACAGTATAATGTATCTGTGCTGGTTATGGGCTATACAGTTTGAAATGTTTTCTGCTAATAGACCGATGTTTGCTTCAACAAGAAGTTGGCTGGGACTGGGAGCTGTACAAAAAGGAAATGTCTTGAGTGCTACTCCTTGGTTAATACTCCCGCCAGCTGGCATATTTATGCTGAAACTTTGTGGGCTCCCTGGAGTCAGGGTAACTGTTGTTTGTCTGAGGGGGGCTGGCAGCACTCGTGCAGTGAGAAGTCATGTAGTGCTGAGTGGAGGACTGAAGAGAACCATGCAGACACCTCACTTCAGCCTGCAATGTCTGAGTTAATTTTCATGGTCTGAACCTCCTACTATGGCTAAACCGGCGTGACGTCTGAGGCATGGATCAGCTCCCTCTTATTTTCATCTTTTCTGTTTCTTCCTGTTTGGACATTGATTCCAAAGAGGTTGTGATTGCTTACTGTAGCCTGAGTCTGTCTCTGAGTGCTCTCAAGTATCCACTGGGGCTCACACTAAATATGGAATTGGCTCCTTCCTGCAGAGATAACAGCAGGACTGCTCAAGCATTGCTATTATGAAGGAGTGGCAATGCAGTTCAGCCAGTGCACGAGTTGTTTTGGCAAAATAAATTGTATGAGAACAGAAGGGTTCAGCTTCAGAGCTTCAATTTTCAAAATATTTAGGTTCATTCCCTCCGTTTTTTTAACCAGGAGAGACACACTAAGCTGAAAGCTTGTTTACAATGCGACCTGGGAGCACAAGGAAGTTAAGTGACTTGCTCAGGGTCACACAGTAATACAAGTGGGGCTGTGGGATTCAAACCTAGGTTTACAGTTCAGAGCCTTAAACCACTGCGCTATACTGCCTGTTGTTTACAAGGATAGATTGTCTGTTTTAAAGTGACAACCCCAGTTATCCGATTCAAACAGTTGTCTTAGTTACAATAATTTTCTCTGCAGACTGAAGTGAGAGAGTCAACTTAGTGCAGTTGAACTGTTGAAAGCAGGTTGTGGGGGACTAGATGGCCGAGGGGGTGGTACTGATGGCCATGGGAGCCAGTGGCTGGGGGGTGCATGGTCGCATAGGGTGGGGAGTGCGGATGGACTGGGAGGGTATTTGAGGGGGCCTGGTTACTGCTGTGCATAGGGCCCACGGCAGGGTAAATCCGGCCCTGCTCAGCACTGTCTGTGTATAGGGTTGTGAGGGAATAGCCCAGCATTGTCTGTGTATAGGGCTGAGAGGGAATAGCCCAGCACTGTCTGTGTATAGGGCTGTGAGGGGATAGCCCAGCACTGTCTGTGTATACGGTTGTGAGGGGATAGCCCAGCACTGTCTATGTATAGGGCTGTGAGGGGATAGCCCAGCACTGTCTGTGTATAGGGCTGTGAGGGGATAGCCCAGCACTGTCTGTGTATAGGGCTGTGAGGGGATAGCCCAGCATTGCCTGTGTATAGGGCTGTGAGGGGATAGCCCTGCACTGTCTGTGTATAGGGCTGTGAGGGGATAGCCCAGCAGTGTCTGTGTATAGGGCTGTGAGGGGACAGCCCTGCATTGCCTGTGTATAGGGCTGTGAGGGATAGCTCAGCACTGTCTGTATAGGGCTGTGAGGATAAGCCCAGCATTGCCTGTGTATGGGGTTGTGAGGATAGCCCAGCATTGTCTGTGTATAGGGACTGTGAGGAATAGCCCAGCACTGTCTGTGTATTGGGACTGTGAGGATAGAGCAGCACTGTCTGTGTATAGGGCTGTGAGGGACAGCCCAGCACTGTCTGTGTATAGGGCTGTGAGGGGATAGCCTAGCACTGTCTGTGTATAGGGCTGTGAGGGGATAGCCCAGCACTGTCTGTGTATAGGGCTGTGAGGGGATAGCCCAGCATTGTCTGTGTATAGGGACTGTGAGGGGATAGCCCAGCACTGTCTGTGTATAAGGGACTGTGAGGATAGCCCAGCACTGTCTGTGTGTATAGGGCTGTGGGCGATCGCCCAGCACTGTCTGTGTATAGGGCTGTGAGGGGATCGCCCAGCACTGTCTGTGTATAGGGCTGTGAGGGGATAGCCCAGCACTGTCTGTGTATAGGGCTGTGAGGGGATCGCCCAGCACTGTCTGTGTATAGGGCTGTGAGGGGATCGCCCAGCTCTGTCTCTGTATAGGGCTGTGAGGGGATAGCCCAGCATTGCCTGTGTATAGGGCTGTGAGGGGATAGCCCAGCATTGCCTTTGTATAGGGACTGTGAGGTGATAGCCCTGCATTGTCTGTGTATAGGGCTTCAGAAGTATGGCATTACGCTTAGTAGCCCCAGTAAAATGTAACACTTTTTATCTATCAGATAATCATACTGACTCAGGTTCAAAAGACATGTCTTTGGAGATCATTTCTGTGTAGCACTGGCATGTGGTTATGGATTAAATTATAAAAGTATGTTTTCCTCCCTCCACCTGGTTTGAACACTGGGTAGATGCAAGCTGCAATGTGAGGAAAAGAGCCTTCATAAAAATTGGATGCCGGTTTGTAAAGTGGTGGTCTTCTCTGTCGTTAGCTATGATTGGCTGCTGAGGGTATGTTTTTCTCTGTCATTAACTATGATTGGCTGCTGATGATGGGTTTTTCTCTGTCATTAAATATAATTGGCTGCTGATGATGTAATGACATTGTGTCCACATTATATCTGCAGAGAACACCATTGAGATGCTGGTATGTCTGAAGCTCTGTTGTGCTGTTTAACAGTTACCCTCCTGCATGTTTTATAGTTTTCTGGCAAAACTCGAGGGCTAAGACAGCTGGAAAAGAAAAAAGAAACAAGTTGCCTGTTTTGAGACTACAACGCCGTCTGTTATTCTAAGTAAACTACTGAAACCAGTTAACGAATAACGTTTTCCGATACCTGTTCCATCACATCCCAGAAAGCCTTACATCTATTTCTGGACAGTTCAGAACGTAAAAAGTTAAGCAGTGGAAATGAAAATGCACAAAGTCTTATTTCAGAGGAGGTCTGTACAGGAGGAGGAGGGACCTGTGTTATCCTTAAAGCAGTCATGCTTATTGACAGCTGTCATGGGCTGCATTTTACATCTTGATAGCACTTGGACAGAGGCCTCTGAGACTGGATGCAAGCCAATTTTTGAAGATGACTCCATGTTTTCTTTTCCTTTTCAAAAAGCCTGAATAAAGCTTTCCTTGTCTGTACTTGTTTTACGGCATGGGCTGTTCTTATAGGGAAACTGGCTGTGGAAAGGACAGACTGCATAATTAATTAGCACAAGGAAGTACACAACTCCTAGCTGTCAAGGTGGGTTTAGCAGGACATGAGGAGCGAATAGCACAGCAGACCGAACAAACAGATAGACAGATTGAAAGACCATGTAGTCTGGCAAACAGACGGCAGCTGAGAGGCAGATTGGCAGTGGAAGCAGGCAAACTTTAAGGGTTAAACATGAAGACAGGGGTAAATGGGCAGATAGGCAGAGTAATGGATAGACAGCTGTTGCAAACAGGCAGACACGTATGGCCCCGGGTAAAAAGACAGATGAGGCAAACATGTAAAGAGTTTGGGGGTAAGAAGGTGTATAGACTAGGGCAAATGGACAGATGGGGAAGAGTGCAACTTGACCTAGGCATAACCCAAGGTCAATTTGTACAGAGGCAAATACTAGAACAAGAGTTTGCTGGCATCAAGAAGTCTGGTCTTGTTTTAATGTTGTTTATTTTTGTAGCAGACCTTACTGTCTCCCCAGTGTCACTATTGCAGTGGTATTTACACAAGCAGGTTACTCATTCTGTGTTTTACAGTGTTTCTATACAGTTCACAGAGGAAGGGCTTTGGGACAACTGCATTGCTTTTCACCAGTGCTCCCTTGACAGTACAGTTGGCTCCACTCAACACCAAGCAATTACAGTTTCTTCTCTCCCTCCTCCCAGCACCAGACCCACTTATGATCCTCCCCATCATTGGATATGCAGGTTACCCTCCCTCCAGTTTCTTTTCTTCTGCTGCTTCTAAATTTTTAACTTATTTATTGTTAAGTGTTTCTCTTCTTGTTTCTTGTTCCTCGTTGCAATGTAGGTTTCAGTGCTGATCCTAAATGGAATGTTCTGGCAGCTGCAGCCTCCCTTCCCTTTGATGGCTTACTCACTCTTCCATGCCCCCCGTTCCGCAGCTCATACAGTTACCTCCCTAGTGTCGCACTCCTTTGCCAAAAATTACATCAGAAGTAGTTTAGACATATTCCAACATTGCTGCTGGCTTGAGCACACACTGACGCAATAGTGCAGCCCCACTCACACCATGTCTTTATGGGCTGATAAATTCATACATTTGCAATGCTTCTGTGATCAAATGCGAGGGTTCATATATACTCTGTACAAATTAGCCCATGTGCTGTTGGTTGAACAGCTAATAGTAGGCAGAATACATACAAAACCTTTAAATTATTTTTGCCCAGATAGCCTGGCTGAGATGCAGCATCTCGTTTTCAGTGGAGTCCTGTTTCAGCCCATTTCCACAGCTACATGGATTGGGGGTTAAGTGACTACATCAGGATGACACTGAGTGTCTGGCTTTAGCAGGTGTGACGTGGTTGAATAAGACTGTCCCATTTGTTATGCAGAGAGAGTTAAAAGCAAGGATCGCTTCTGTTCTGTCCTATTCTGCCACTTGTCTATCTCTTGCGTGTCTGATTGTGCAATTCAGTTTTCCTGTGGAACTAAAACAAAATGTGCACTGCAACCGACCCACAATTTTCTCCGCTTGCTATCTCCTTGCCTTCACTTACTGATTCTTGCTGTTTCTATTCTTTCTTTCTCCTTTTGCTTCTCTGTGGTTAAATATTTGTGAATCTTTGTGTGAAACTGGGATCCTTTGATTTGCAAATATATATAGCTATGTTGTTTGAGATGTATTGCAGAGGGTTATTTGGGAACTGAAAGAAGTGGAAATCTGTAACACTGAGAATTGACCTTGAGGGACCTTTTGGCCTCCTCAAGTTCATTAACAGAATTGTCAGCAGCAGATCAGTCAGAGACGTAATATTCTGTTTGGTTACAGTTTTGTGAGAAACAGGAGACGAACACCTGGAAACTGACAAACCTGTTCCATTTTGTGGAAAACAGGATACAGAGTTAACCTGCCAGAGAACGAGACCTTAAAAAGAGTGCTTTTCGAGAGAGAGGTGGAGATTCTGATTTGGAGATGCACTCAGAAGGACTTTGGTTTGAACTGCTTGTATTGTAAAGCCATCCTGTACAAATCTTGTTTGTCATTGATAATAAAACACTACTTGGCACATTTTATAACTACTCTTGGTTTCCTTGCTTCCTGCCCTTTACCTCTACGACAGTAGGGTCTGAACCTATGCTTTCCCATTTCCCAGCAGTGCTCTCTCACCCCTGCAGCACAATGCATCCGCTGCCTGTGGGGAACCCTAAAAGGCCTCTGTCAGCAAAGTTTTTGTACACAATTAATTTACCCAGGGTAGCCCAGCTGAAATACAACACCTCATTTCCCGTGGGATCCTGCCTCTACCCATTTCTGCAGCTGGGTTGACTGGAGCACTGGGAGGTCTAGTACCTTACTCAGGGTCACACAGGGAGCACTTGATCCTAGCATGGTTTGAACCTGTGAACAAGTGGTCACTAACATTGCTTTATGCACTATACTGCACACTGAATGTGGGGGGGGGCTCACAGAGGGTAGTTCAGCTGGGATGGAACATCTCAATTACAGAGGTGTCCTGTTTTTATCCATTCTGTATGATGTATTTACCCAGCATATCCCAGCCAAGATGCAACATCACATTTCCAGTGCATGCCTGCTTCTACCCATGTATGCAGCTACTGGGACTAGAGTACTAGGGGGTTAAGTAACTTGCTCAGGGTCACACAAACAGTATTTGGCTGTAGTGGGGTTTGAACATGTGATCTCTTGGTTCCCAACAGTGCTCTATCCATTAGACCACATTGCGTGTACAAGGGGGCACAACTTGTGTCTGGTGGGAGGCAGGTTCAAAAGCAACCTCAGGAAGTACTTCTTTACAGAAAGGGTCATAAACCCATGGAACAGCCTACCTCAGGAGGTGGTGGAATCCAAGACAGTGTACGCGAGTTCAAACTCACATGGGACAGACATTGTGGACACATCAGGGTGCAGTCTAAATACGGAGGGGGTCAGAACCACGGGCAGACTAGATGGATCATGTGGTCCCCATCTGCCAACGCGATTCCTATGTTCCTGGTGTAACCCCCCCTACAAATGGGGGTTCCTGAAAAGTCTTCCTTGAGCTTGCCTAAATGCTCACTGCCAGGCTGGTATCCTGCGTTTTAGCAGTTTAAATGCGATTGCCAGAGAGTTCCTGTATAGCCTCTGTGTACTGTCTCTTTAAGAGCTGCCTGGATTGCAGTCATAAGTAAACTGAGAGGGAGCTCTGTTGAAAGATGTAACTATTTGCTGAAAATCATTTAGAGTGATAATGATAATGTAGTTTGTCTAACCTGCCTTCTTTGCAGCAAGGACTGTTTTGTTTATCCCTACCACTGCCGAATTGGAACAATCAGTACAGGTGGGACCTAAAAATGGAGCCGGACTACAGGAGCTGTCTGGAGTCAGAATCTGTAGGAATTATAGTTTTGGGGTTTTGGTGTCTTTTTGCACTTGAAGGGGGAGCTCCTGTTGTGACTGACAGATGAATCAGCCAACCGAACCTTTTGGATCTTGGGGAAATTCTCAGGCTTGCTGGCAGTTGAGTCAGATCTAAATTGGGAGCTGAAGAAGCAACAACTTGAGACAGTCTCCATGTAAAGGCCTGAGTTTTGGCCTGCCTGCTGCCCCTGAGAGGGAGAAGAGAATCAGTTTGGACTGAATCCAAGTTTGTGAGAACGAAGTAAGCCACTGAATAGTGACCAGGATCAACCTGAAGAAGACAGAAGATTTGCTGAATGCATCGGCCTGTCAAGATTTCCAGCTACCTCTAAACTCCCGGTGTGTACAGAGACTTTGCAATTGTGACCAGAGAGAGGTTTGCCTGGTATAGTAGAATCCCTTACATGTAAATGTGCTGTGTGTTTATAGTAGGTCGTGATTTGGTTCCCCATTGTGTGAATTGTGTTCTGCTTGCTGGAAGCTGTATCCAGCTTGACCGGACTGAATCTGCATTCATCTCTATACGGCCTGGGCCTTGCCACACTGGCCCACTGCACAGAGGAAGCCATCGACAAGAGACTTGGCTAGGGATCAGCCGCCTGCTCCACGCTTGAACAGGAATGATGCCTCGGTGAATCGTGTGGGCCCTGCTTCTTCTGGCACTCCAGATCAACCACCTGCAGTCTCAGTTTTCGTCCAGCCTGTGTCCAGTCTTGGGTATCGTGAGTAACTGTCAGGGTAGCTCCCTGCAACAACAGCTTAATCTAAGTGTGTCATCTGATTGTCTTGTTGTTTCTTTTCTTTCACGAACTGAGCCCTATGGCTCCGGATTACAATTAGTGTGTGCGGTGCATGTTGTTTTCTTCCATCACAGGGCCCCAACCAGCTGCGACGCAGGCCTACCCTGGGCAACGATCCTGGCTAGCCCACCTCTTCTTCACTTGGGTACCCAGGGTATGTGACTGTTTATGGACCCTGAAGTGCATGCATAACTGTTTGATTAATACAGCCTTTAAGCAAATTAACCTGATTACGCCCTTCCCTTGTTGAAGTCCCTTAAATTAATTGGATCTAACTCTTTTTGCAGTTACCCTGACTGTGGTTCCAGTTTGTGCAAGAGTACTGTACTGCTGTTATTTGCTGTGTATAACCTTGTTTTACAAGGGGTCCCCAGGGTCGAGTCAGAGGAAAGCCCTGGTGGTAAGTGCAAACAGTGTGGGTATTTGTGTGGTGTATCAGGGGTATTGTGAAAGTGATTACTGTGTTTGTTCCGGCCACTAGTAAGGAAAAAGGGGTGGGTTACAGTGTCCCGGAGGGCTGTGCCCAGGTTAGCTTGACCACTACCAACCCTGACCTCTAGGTGGAGGCACCCGTTTCAGAACTCAGGCCCCTTAACCTGCTCCTAGCCAAGCAGGCAGGGGTAATAGCCCTTTGGATAGCATCATCTAGGAGTTACACTATGTTCCTAGCACTGCAGGGCAGGAGTGTGACACATGTGAGGGGGAGCCAGCAAGCTCGAAGTACAGTGAAGACAGGCCAATGGGGGAGCTGCAGTGGGCGGCATGAGCACGGCAGGGTGTAACAGGGTACACCAGTGGCAACGTGGCAGTTTTGCCTTGGACAGTTCCAAAGACTCACGGACAGGATAATCCGAGGTATGCAGGCACTGACCATGTCCAGGACCCCCTACTGCTACCAGCCCTGCCAGATATCCAGTATCATACCAGCTCCCCAACACATGGTGAAAGTCCATGGCTGCATGGTATGAGGTGCTGTTGTTGGACAGGGACATACCTTGTGCTGCACCACCTGTCCCAATGCATAACAATCTGTGTGCTACCATACCGCTGCTACAGGTGCTGTAATAGCTATGGTAGGTGGATAGGGCACCCCAATAGGCAGGTGCCATACTCAGGCCTGGCAAAGACATGCAAAGGACCAGCCAACACACATAAAGGAGTGTAGATTCTCCATTCCTGCCACTATGCCCTACTGTGGTGGAACTGTGTACTGAAATGTTAGGTGGGAGAGGGCATACTGTGCAATATCCACATATCTGATGGTGACACTTCCTGACTGTATAGTAGACCGTCAGAATTGCCCTGCCTGTACTGGTCCGCCATGGTAGAGTACGGTGTCAGGGAGAGAGTTTCCACACTCCATTTTATGTGTTAGCAGGTCCTTTGCATGCCGCCTGCCAGACCCCATGTATGGCACCTGCCTATTGGGGTGCCCTACCCACCTGCCGTAGCTATTATGGCACCTGTAGCAGCAGTATGGCAGCACACAGAAGTGTTCCATGGAGTCCTGGTGCCTGCCAGCTTCAGTCCTAATGGTGTTGCCTGCTGCAAGAGCCCCCTCAAAGTGAGATCATCGTTTTTCAGTGTTTCTGGAAGGTTGTTTTCAATGTTAGAACGTTGAGAATAACATTTTGCAGGTGGTGTTGATTAGCTCTTGAAGCTGTTTTCTTGACAGAAAGGGTTGTGGATACCTGGAACAGCCTTCTAGCAGGGGTAGTGGAGGCAAAAACAGTGGTGTGGTTCAAGAATGCCTGGGACAGGCTCAAGGGAACCATAGGGAGTAAGAAAGGGAGGGGAAGAGATGACGCCATAGATCAAGATGGGTCTACAGAAACAAACTAAGGCCTGAAAAGAAAAAGAATGGTCAGACTCAGGGGGCCCAGCAGACCTTATCTGCCATCACATTCTGTGTTTCTCAACTTTGATTGCTAATTAGCCACACCTACAGGCAGAGTGACTTGTAAAGTGAAGCCAGAAACAGACAAGCAATATCCCATCTAGATGAAATACTGATATATATATATTGTTTTGATTGAATATTGACTGACCAGCGTTTATTTGACCGGTCTTTATTTGAAAAAAGATGCTCACATTGCATTACAAAAATCACCCGACAGTGAAGAACAAGCTTGGGTCTCACACCTTGTAGGTAAGGTGCGGTCGTTCTTGTGCTTTATGACGTCACTTTGCCTACTTGGTGTGAGAACTAGCTTGTTTGCTCTTCAGACTCGGGGGTGTATTATCATCTATATACTGTAGTTTAACTGTATGTAATCCATTTCTTTTTGTTTCTTTGGTTTGTATTATTTCTGATTATTTTTCTGTATCTATTGATTGTTCATTTAATGAAAAAAAGTTTTAATAAAATTTATACTGAAAAATATTTTTATAAACATTCTATATAAAAAAAAATATATATCTTGCTGCTTGCCCCACCTCTCATATGCAGTTGCTGAACTTAAAAAAACATTATATCCTGGAGTGCTTTTTGCTAACTGTGGAGCAGAAAGTGAACTCTGTTTTTCAGGTGAGGGTGGTCCTCCAGATCTCCTGCAAACCCAAATCCACAATAAGCTGCCTTAACGCAAGTGAATTATAGCCTGGGGTCATGAATTCACCAGGGCGATGGCCACAGTGGGTCCTACTGTGGTGTTGAAGTCACCACGCAGTATAATTGGTGTGGTCTAAGGTCAAATATCTCCCCCATTAACTTGGAGAAGAAGGAGGACTCCACCACGTTACAACTGTATACAGACCATAAAATGATCCTAGCTCCATCCAAAGTCCTCTTCACCAATACGTACCTGTGTTCAGAGTCTGCCTTTATGCAGTCTGCTGAGAACCCCGTCCCTTCCTTAACAATATGCAAACTCCCATACTTTTGGAGGTGAAGGAGTTGTATTTTCCTTACCCAGCCTTTGCACACTGTAGCCTTTTATTTGACCACCAGGTGGAGCCCTTGCAGCATGATCCATAATATCAACTTCTAATTTACTGAACTGCCCCAGGATCTTCTCCCTTTTAATAAGTTTATGAACTACATTTACATTCTACGTGGAGTAATTAAATGTATTAGGCTTAGCCACTGTTGAGTGAATTGGGAAATACTGTGAACCAGCCTCTTGGGGCCCACCAAATCCCCCCCCCCTCTTTTTTTTCAGAGATTCGCACAGATTCACAGAAGTTTGACAGCAGAAAAGGACCACACCGGCCCATCTAGTCTGCCCTTATATCCACCCTTCCCCCCTCCTCCTTTTACTGGCTCAGAACTTCTGCCCTTCTCCCAACCCCAAGTGTAGATTTGGTTTCCGTAGCTTGGCCCTTTTTGTCTTAGATGCCCTTATAGAACACATAGGTGCTTACTTTTAAAGAATTAGATTGGATTAATCCTAAAGTAAGAGAATTACACCTGGTTCAGTTCATGATTAAAGTCTGGCATATGAAAGTGCCGAGTTATATCTCTGATTTATTTGAGATTAGGAAGCTCATGGGAGGCCTAAGGGCCTCTACTGGAACTCAATATGTCCCACTTACTTGTAATTTAAAGGTAGGGAGATCTGCGGCTATTGCCAGAGGTATTAGTTTATGGAATCGATCTCCGCCAACTCTCAGATGTATAAAAACTAAATACAATGCAAATGAATTAAAGAAATGGCATTTGTCTGTATTAAATAAGAGCATATTGTGCAATGGTTGTTCCACTTTTTAATGTTTATATGTTTATGTTTTTTTTTTTGTATTGTTGTATTGTGGTAACCTTTTGTCTTGATTGTGACATTGTTTTATGCAGAGTTTTCTTTTGAAATTTGATACTTGGAACTTCTTTGAAAATGAGCTTTGCTCAAGTGAATGTATCCAATTATTCATATTTGAATAAAAAATGATTTACTACTACTAACCATATGTCTGTCCCATGCCCTCTTGAATCCTCCCACCGTTTCGGATCCCACCACCTCCTCTGGTAGCCTGTTCTAGGCCTCCACCACCCTCTCTGTGAAGAACTTCTCCCTTACATTGCCTCCTGTTTCCCTCCTTCCAATCTGAGACTATGCCCCCTTGTTCTAGCTCCCTCCTTCCTTTTGAACACGCTCCACTCCTTCACCTTATTTATCCCCTTTAAATACTTAAAAGTTTTAATCATGTCCCCCCCCCTCACTTCTAGTCTGTAGTGGGTATAGATTCAGTTCCTTGAGCTTTTTCTCTGTGGCCTGCACAGGCAGGCTTAGCAGTCCTGTCCCTGCCCCTTGCTGCTCGACTTCCTGCCTCAGTCCGGCTGGGGCCAACCCCAGGGTTGGCCCCAGGCCAGGCAGGGAGGGCGTTCTCTCCCACCACTGGGCCCAGCCAGTGAAGTGCAGAGCAGAGTGTTGGCAAGCAGGACATCACAGAACCAAGGCAGACCATTTTCCATTTTCTTCCTGGTTCCCAGACCATTGGTGACACTGAGGACACATGCTTGTGAAGGCATGCGTCTGTGTTCTGGAAATATGGTTTCACCCCCCCCCCCCATGACCTAAGTCTGCCACTGTAAGCTTGCCACTGCCACAAGTTCTCCACCTGGTTGCAGTCAGGAGCCAGGATAACACACCTCCCAGCTGCTCCATTCTCTCCTGGCCTTCCCCCTGTGGACCTCCCCAGCAGCCTGATCTCCTTCCTCGAACTCAGGCCGCCAGAACAGTGAGAGGGAAGGTATTGCAGCACCTCAGTCCTGTGTACCAGCAGGCCAACCAGGGCCCATCAGATCTCTAGTGCCCCCAACTGGTACCCAGCAAATCTCTAGTGCCCCCGACCGGGGCCCAGCAAATCTCTGGTGCCCCCCGACCGGGGCCCAACAAATTTCTGGTGCAACCCCATCCAGGGCCCAGCAAATCTCTAGTGCCCCCTGACTGGGGCCCAGCAAATCTGGCCCAGCAAACCTCTAGTGCCCGCCTGACTGGAGCCCAGCAAATCTCTAGTGCCCCCAGCCCTAAGGCAGGACACCATTTTAGTGCAGGCAGGCCAAGGCCCAGCAAATCTCTACTGCCCCCAACCCTAAGGAAGGACACCATTCTAATGCAGGTGGGCTGGGGCTCAACAAACCTCTAGTACCTCCAGACCGGGGCCCAGCAAATCTCTAGTACCCCCGACTGGGGCCCAGCAAATCTCTAGTGCCCCCCTGACTGGAGCCCAGGGCCCAGCAAATCTCTAGTGCCCCCTAACCTTAGCCCAGCAAATCTCTAGTGCCCCCACGACCAGGGCCCAGCAAATCTGTAGTACCCCCCCGACTGGGGTCCAGCAACTCTCTAGTGCATCTAGTGCCCCCAACCCTAAGGTAGGACACCATTCTAGCGCAGGCAGGCCAGGGCCCAGCAAATCTCTAGTGCCCCCAACCTTAATGTAGGACACCATTCTAGTGCAGGTGAGCCAGGGCCCAGCAAATCTCTAGTGCCACAACCCTAAGGTAGGACACCATTCTAGCACAGGCGGGCCACGGCCCAGCACATCTCTAGTGTCCCCAACCCTAAGGAAGGACACTATTCTAGTGCAGGTGTGCCATGGCCGAGCAAATCTCTAGTGCCTCCGGACTGGGACCCAGCAAATTTCTAGTGCCCCCGACTGGGGCCAGGCAATCTCTAGTGCCCCCCAACCAGGGCCCAGCAAATCTCTAGTGCCCCCCCGACTGGGGCCTAGCAAATCACTAGTGCCCCCCCGACTGGGGCCCAGCAATTCTCTAGTGCCCCCAACCCTAGTGTAGGACACCATTCTAGCGCAGGCAGGCCAGGGCCCAGCAAATCTCTATTGCCCCCAACCCTAAGGTAGGCAGGCTGACCAGGGATCAGCAAATCTCTAGTGCTCCCAACTCTAAGGTAGGACACCATTCTAGGGCAGGCAGGCTGGGGCCCAGCAACTCTCTAGGGCCACCAACCCTAAGGTAGGACACCATTCTAGCACAGGCAGGCCGGGGCCCAGCAAATCTCTAGTGCCCCCAACCCTCAGGTAGGGCACCATTCTACTGGGAGAGGGTGGGGCCCAGCAAATCTCTAGTGCCCCCAACCCTAAGGTAGGGCACCATTCTAGTGCAGACGAACCAGGGCCTAGCAAATCTCTAGTGCCCCCAACCCTAAGGTAGGACACCATTCCAGCACAAGTCACCTTCTGCTCATGTTTAGAAGGCGTGCACCAAGAAAAATCTCATTTTACAATGTTGTTGCCTCAAAATAAAAACTAAAATGAGAAGAAAGAAACAAAAAGCTGAATCCATCCACCATAGCCAGTGATACTGCCCAGGGCAGCTCCCTCTACTGGCAAACCTAACACTCAGTTATTGAGCTTGGGACTCCCAAGTGAATTGTCCTTTCTCAAAAGACTTCCTCCATGGTCCAGCTCCTGCCAGCCCAATTGAGGGGGAAGCCTTGCTCAAAAATGATGTACACCCCACCCCAGCAAACTGGTAAGAGGGAAGAGGTCCCACCATGGGGGAGAGAGAAGGGAGGGGCTCCAATGGTTCATAAAAAATGAAAATCCAGAAGAACCTTAAGAACGAGGCACCCACCCACCCTAAAACTACAGAACAACCCGGGAGGGTGTGTAATAAACCCCTTAAAATACAGGTTTAATTGAAATAAACACATTTTAGAAAAAACAAACACCAGTGATGAACATGATAAAGAGAAAACATCGCTATGAGAGTCCGCAACCTGCAAAGTTGAAGGGAGGTTAGAAGACCATTAAAGAAATGACTGATATGTTAAGTGGAGTTGTTTCTCCCAAGCTGTAGAGAGCATAGCTGCTTAGCAGTCAGGGTCATCCTCTGTAATCTTTCATGAGTCTGTCTGTACAGGTGTGGTGCCTGAGGACTAGAAAGTGGCCAATGTGATCCCTCTCTTTAAGCAGGAGGCAAGGTCAGATCTGGTCAACTAAAGACCTGACATAAGTACTAGACATTCTCAGATCTAGGCAACTAAAGACCTGACATCAGTACTAGGCATTCTCATATCTGGGTGACTAAAGACCTGACATCTGTACCAGGCATTCTCAGATCTGGGCAACTAAAGGCCTGACATCAGTACTAGGCATTTTCAGATCTGGGCGACTAAAGATCTGACATCAGTACCAGGCATTCTCAGATCTGGGCGACTAAAGACCTAACATCAGTACCAGGCATTCTCAGATCTGGGCGATTAAAGACCTGTCATCAGTACCAGGTATTCTCAGATCTGGGCGACTAAAGACCTGACATCAGTACTAAGCATTCTCAGATCTGGGCACCTAAAGACCTGACATCAGTACCAGGCATTCTCAGATCTGGGCACCTAAAGATCTGTCATCAGTACTAGGCAAGGTCCTAGAATCCATGATCATGTACAGAATAATAGGTTACTTGATTGAAGTGTTCTCACCACTTCTCAGCATGGCTTTGGAAGGGCAGCTCATACCAAATCAGCCTGATCCTATTCTTTGATGCCGTGACCAATGATCTCGACGGGAAATTCTACAGGCCTACAGCTCAAAAAGCTAGCATGGCAGTAACAGGCGTAGTGCCACGCTAACCCAACATGGCGTGACCAAATGGGCTGTGGGCCATATTCAAAGTAGCCCACAGTGCTGCGCACAGTGGCTAACATAACTGTGCTAACTACACAACTGCACCCATGCAAATGAGGGAGCCCCCCCTGCATACAGGGCACAATGGTATATGGAGAGGGTTCTGGAAGCACTAACAGATTGTCGACACAATACTAATAAATGCTTCCAAAGCCCTGCTCTTATCAGTGTGCATAGTGGTGCACGGTACCCTGCCCCCCTAGCGGCGCCAGTGCCACCAACACCTGTCCCCTACTGCTGGATCAGCAATTAAAATGACATGCTCCCTGGCAGCACCAGTGGTATTCCTTCCCCCCATCCAATCTCCATAATAATATTGATAAGCCCCCAACCCCCTCACCAGCCCACCCACTCAGCACCCCTTTCTGCCACTGACTGATGCAGTAAAAGTCTGTCCATATCTGGGTGTGGATCTGTGGATGCTGACTGGCGCAGACTCTCCTCGCAGTGCCTTCGCTGGCCACCGTTTGAATAACAGGGAGCGATCGCATGCATACTCTAGAAACAGACATTCACAAACTAGCGATAGTGTCTCTCAGTCTCAGAGATCCCAGCTGCAAGATCCTCATCTGAAACGTTTGTTTAAGCAGTGTCTGAGATCTAAAGGACTCCTTCACTGAAATGACTGATTCTCCACAACTTCTCCCTGACCTTGGTGCTGCTTTGGATTTAGCCTGAGAGTAGTTGAATTGACTCAGCTGACAGTTTAGCCCAAGAACCTGAATATATTTTTGAACTCCAACAGACTTCTTTGTTTTGTTTATTATTTTTATTGAAGTTTAAACATATGAAACATTACAAACAACCAAGACAGTCCCCCTTCCAACAAGCAGGAGACACTGTCTTCCATCTCGTCACACATTTATAACCGATTACATCGCCGTGTCTCACAGTCTCAGATTTAATTAAGCTCTCTCCTTATTCTCTTCCCCCACCTGACTAATCAGAGACTGATAGGACTGAGACGAAAAGGACAATAGTAAGACACATACTTGTTAAAATCAAAACCAAAAATCAAGATAATGAATTTTCAACAAACATGCCAAAATAACAATAACCCATATTAGCACGTGTATATTTTCCCTGCTCTCATATGGTGTGTGTGAGGCTGGCCTACCTGCGGATCTTTGTTATACTATAGGCACATACCTTCTGTGGCTTCAGGATACCTCTAGTTGCCCGTATATTACTTACGGTTGCTCCTCCTACCCATGAGTTGTGGGAGACTACTCCATGTCCTCTCCGATCTTTTTGTGTATCCAAGGTCCAGGATCCGCCTTGTAGAAAACATGGCATCAAAGCAATCGGGTCACTCCCTGTCTGAACATGGAAGCCCCTCCCACTAGTAGTGACTCAGTGTAGGGCCCCCATTTGCTCAAAAACAGTTCCACTTTACCATGCATTTGATATGTCAGTTGTTCCAATGCTAGATTGTCCATCACCAGGGTTTTCCATTGCTTCATGGTAGGTTTAGCATGCGAGACCCATGTGTTCTGTATGCATTGTCTAGCTAAGGTTAACAGAACCCTCGCGATCCCAGGATATGCTTCCCAACCCTCCTCCCCAATCCTCCACCCGAAGAGTAACATCGCTGCAGTGTCTGCCATCTGTGTGTGATGCATCTGAGATTGCATGTGCAACTGTCGACCAAAAGGGCACAAATCTCTACACTCCCAGAAATAGTGTATATAGGTACCTAGAGCACTGTTACAGTGGCACAAGTGGGAGGGACCGCCGGTGAAACTTATTGACCACTACTGGTAGGCAGTAGAGTCTGTGTAAAACTTAAACTGAGACTCCTTAAATTTGTTGCGCATCAAGAGACCCATATGAGAAGCTAGTACCGTGGCCCAGTCATCATCATCCGATATCTGAATCCCCAGATCCCTCTCCCATAGCCCTCTCACCTTAGCTGTACGGTCTGGGAACACTTCCTGGTCCAGTTTTACTGCCCATGCCACCAGTCTCCTTGGGTTAGAGCATGCACCCCCATAGCAAGTCTTCTAGTTGTCTCATAGCCAGTGCTGCTTCCCCCTCTCTCTCCCTGCTCTGCCCAAACACCCGAGCCTGAAAGTATTATTTATAGCGGTGCACCACTGGTATGCCAAACTTTTCTCAAAGGTCCTCAAAAATCCTTATTTCTCCCCGAGTGTACAGGTCCCTCAGGCAGCACACCCCCTCCTGCCTCCCAGATACCAAATCCCCCGTCCTCCATCCCTGGTAAGAAGGCAGTGTTCCCCACTATCGGGACTAGCCCTGTGACTTTTCTTCCTGCTTTCCTCCTCCTCTTCATCAGTTCCTAAGCCTCCAGCCATTCTAGCAGGGGGGTTCTATCCTGCTGCCTCTGGTATGCCCGTTGGCCCCCCCTGCCCCGGATCCAGGTATGCTGCCATGTGCACCGCTGTTCCTTCCCCTTCCAGATCTACCCAGTAGGCCTCCTCCTCTTCCCCCTTGCGGACCCATTCTGTTATATATCTGTTTTGGATTGCCAAAAAGTAACCTTTAAGATCCAGAAAACATAACCCCTTGTTTGCTGTAGTGCCCTTTAGTCTTAACAGACTCATCCTGGGTCTTTTATTCTGACTTATAAAATGGGTTTAAAAAATCCATCATCCTGATTGGCTACTACATCATCTGAGCAATGTCCTTATCAGATGATATAGTAGCCAACAGGCACCTCTTTAGCCATTCAAAGCATAGAACCAGAAATATCACTGTGCCAATGCCAATGAATTCACTTGATCGCCCCCACAAAACAGACCTCGCTACCACGCTGACCTAAAGTACACACTCCCCGCCCCCAACATATATACAAACACACAGAGCCAGTACAAAACTACAATTTGGGAGCACACTACTTTACAAAAACATTTAAAATAAAACCTCACAGTACTCCGACTTGTCGCAGCAAGCCACAAGAAACCAAATACCTTTTACTTTTAGTTCTCACTCCTGGTGCTGTGCAGTCCGCCTACGGCAAGGTACTAGAGAGCATTACAGGTACCTTAACTCTGCATTTTCACCTACCCTCACTGTGACTTCATCTGGCAGCCCATAAAAACACAAAATCCCCTCGCTACAAGAGCACCACAGAAAAAAACTCGCGCTTTAAAATACGCGAACCGGAAATTGCTCTGTACGGCAGCTGTCAAGGGACATGCTTGCCCACACTTAAGCAGGCCGACACCTACAATGAATAAATCAATAAATAAAAAGACTTAAATAAGCTAAACAAACAAAACAATAATTCTGGCACATACAGAGCTGCGAGGACAAACAGACACCACATCAGAAACTGATCTTTACAGTGCCCGCTAAAGCACACGATTGATCACATTCAAGGTATCTGATGATTACAACTAAAAAAAAAAAGTAAAATAAAAATGTTTTTGTCTTGGGCCTGATACAAAGTTTATAGCAGAGAAACACCAATACCCGGTAGTGCCTACATGATATATATTGCCTGAAACTGTACACTACACATGGGACTATTTTTCCGTCTTCTACATGTTTACCGCTTTTCTGTAATACTTCATTAAATAACTTTTTTTTTTTTCACTAGGTTGGTTTATGAAGGGGGGAAACCCATTTTATAAGCACAATAACACACTCTGAGGTGTGGTTTATAGATAACACGCCCAGTGGCACAAGGCACCCAGCGTAGCACTGCGGCCTTAGTACGCCCCCGGGCATGCTCTTATCAGGCGATAAACCACACCTTGGAGTGTGTTATTGCTTGCATATGGATCTGCTGAACTCTTTCTCCATGACCCTAATGTCTCCATTCTTTAACCCCCATTGGGAGCATCTGCATAACATATGATAACCTTGGTAACACGCCCCAGCCATGAGATAGGTAGTGCCCTCCATCTTTCCATATCTGCTTTAATTTCTCGCATCAGGGGGGTATAATTAAGAAGAAGAATCAGCATTTATATAGTGCTTTTCATACATCCAAAGCACTTTACAAGCAATGCTAGACTGGTAGTGAAGTGACTGAATGTGTGGTGGCAGCCATATCGCACATCATCACCCACACACAGCCTGGATAATTGCATGAACCGGTTTATGGGAAGGTGAATGTTGGCCAGGGCACTGGGAATGTTCCCTACTCTTTGCGAAGAGTGCCCTGGGTTCTTTTATTTCCACCTGGACACCCACCAGGACAACACCAGGATGGGTAGAAGGGACCTCGGTTTAACGTCTCATCTGAAGGACGGCACACCCCAGCAGTACAGCACCCCCAATACTGCACTCAGATGCCAGCGATTTTTAGGTGCAAGTCCAATCCCAGTGTGGGACGAGAACCCACGACCTTCTGGTCCAGAGGTGGATGTGCTACCAACTGAGCCACGCTGACACCACAATTAAGTCCATACAGCTGATTTAAATCCTTTTCTACCCTAATCCCTAGATAGGTAAAGCTGTCCTTAACTACCTGGAAACCCCATGTGCTCTCCCCTTCCTTCGCTTTGTTACACTCATCAGTTCTGACTCAGATAGATTCAACTTGTGTCCAGAGGATGCTGCGAACTGTTGCACCCTTTCTAATAATGCCGGCATTGTGGTACCTGGGTCTGTGAGATCATCAGCATACAAAGTGATCTTGTGATGCCCCCCCAGCCTACCCCTTACCCCCTTAATCCTAACATCTTTCCTACTCCTAATAGCTAATGGTTCTATGGCTAGTGCAAATAGGAGTGGCGAGAGGTGGCACCCCTGTCGTGTCCCTCTGAATAGTCCAAATTTATTCGAGCGGGCCCCATTCACCAGGACCTGTGTGCTCGGCTTCTGATACAGCATCCTGACAAGTTTTACATACGACTCCCCCAGTCCAATCCTCTCTAACACACCAAACAAATATGGTCACTCAATGCGGTCGAACACCTTCTCTGCATCCATGGACAGCACCACCACTTGCCCCGGCGTCGCATTCCCCAATGAACCACATTAAGCGGCTTCCTCGTATTATGATATGACAAGCACCCCTGAACAAACCCCATTTGATCCAGGTGTACCAACAAAGGTAATACCTGTTCCAACTTCCCAGCCAAGATTTTAGCAAAAATCTTCATATCACAATTGAGGAGAGATATGGGCTGGTATGAACCACACTACATTGAGGAGAGACATGAGCCAGTATGAACCACACTCCATTGAGGAGAGATATGGGTTGGTATGAACTACACTCCGTTGAGGAGAGATATGGGCTGGTACGAACCACACTCTGTTGAGGAGAGATATGGGTCAGTATGAACTACACTCCATTGAGGAGAGATATGGGCTGGTACGAGCCACACTCCGTCGAGGAGAGATATGGGCCAGTATGAACTACACTCTGTTGAGGAGATATATGGGCCAGTATGAGCCACACTCTGTTGAGGAGAGATATAGGCCAGTATGAACTACACTCTGTTGAGGAGAGATATGGGCTGGTACGAGCCACACTCCATTGATGAGAGAGATGGGCCAGTACAAACTACACTCCACTGAGGAAAGAGATGGGCCAATACGAGCCAGACTCCGTTGGATCCTTATTGGATTTTGGGAGTACACAGACCAGAGCCTGCAGGCTGGACGCCGGTATACCATCCTCCTGTACTGCCTCCCCTAACATATTTGCCAGTGCTCCAGCGAGTTCCATCCTGAGCTGTTTATAGTATTCCATCACAAAGCCATCCGGGCCTCCCGCGTTACCTCGCTTCGTCAGCACTATTGCATTCCCAGTCTCCCCTGCTGTGATCTTAACCTTCAAACTCTTCCTCTGTGAGGCCCAGCATCCTCAGTCCCTTAAGAAACTCTGTGGCCAGGTGTTCTGAGTTATAACACTCCACCCTATATCATTTATCATATTAAGTCTCAAAAGCGTCCTGTATTTTGTCATTCTGGGTATGCACCTGTCCCTTTCTGTCCCTGACTGTCGTTACCACTGCAGTTCCTCTCCTGCCCCTTGCCAACCTTGCCAGAATAGCCCCTGGCTTGTTCTCCCAGTCAAAGAGCCTCTGTTTTGTATAAAACAGTGAGCTACTGGCTTCTCCAGTCAGTAATAAATTTAGGGCCCCCTTAAGTGCCGTCTGTTCCCCCTGCACCTGTTCTGTTGGCATGCAAATCATTCTTTTCTCATTCTACTTCAGCTGTTGCTCTAGGGCCTGTCTTCTCACCCTTCTGTTTCTTGTATGTCGCCACATATCCCATTATCACCCCCCCTCATATATGCTTTCCCCACTACCCAATAAATTACCTTAGTGGGGGCGGTACCTTCATTTTCCATCTTGTAAACCCCCCACTGTGTTTTTAAAAATTCACAAAACTTTTTGGTTGATAATAAGTATGGGAACCACCAACCTGAACCAGGGCGTCCTACTCCTCCCGCAGCCATCCTCATTACAACCATAGGATGGTCTGAAATATGAATGGGGCTGTGTGACACATCCTTTACATCCCCGTATGCCCCCCAGTGACATATATGTAGTCCAGACTGAACCAGGTTCCATGCGGACTGGAATAAAATGTATATTCTCCAGCCCCAGGGTTGGCTGCGCTCCAGGCACCCACCATATCTGTCTATGATGCCTTGCTTCTATTGTTGCACTGCCCCCTTGTGTCATCTCATCCCCATGGAGTGGTCCGAGCTGGGCTCCATCACACAGTCAAAGTCTCCCCCCCTTACACAGATTGGGAAACTGTTCCTGCACCAGGACATCAAGCAAGCTCTTGTAAATTCTGCATCAATCACCGACGGATCATAAATGCTCGCATAGGTAATCTGTTCCTCTCTCACTTTACCCTGTACAAAAATGTATTGCCCTTCACTGGGGTCCATCACCACCCCTTCAACCATAAATGGAACGTTTCTGTTGATTGGTATTGCCACCCCTCTTTTATGTGAATTGCATGCTGCAGTGTAACACATCCCCCCCTCATCCTCCCACTAGCTTCTTATGTTCTTCCACTGTAAATACCCACTCATCTTCCCACTAGCTTCTTATGTTCTTCCACTGTAAATACCCACTCATCCTCCCACTAGCTTCTTATGTTCTTCCACTGTAAATACCACTCATCCTCCCACTAGCTTCTTATGTTCTTCCACTGTAAATACCCACTCATCTCCCACTAGCTTCTTATGTTCTTCCACTGTAAATACCCACTCCTCCCACTAGCTTCTTATGTTCTTCCACTGTAAATACCCACTCATCCTCCCACTAGCTTCTTATGTTCTTCCACTGTAAATACCCACTCATCCTCCCACTAGCTTCTTATGTTCTTCCACTGTAAATACCCACTCATCCTCCCACTAGCTTCTTATGTTCTTCCACTGTAAATACCCACTCATCCTCCCACTAGCTTCTTATGTTCTTCCACTGTAAATACCCACTCATCCTCCCACTAGCTTCTTATGTTCTTCCACTGTAAATACCCACTCATCCTCCCACTAGCTTCTTATGTTCTTCCACTGTAAAGTGGGTTTCCTGTAATAAGGCTACCTGAGCATGCCAGTTTTTAAGAGCTTGCAGAACTTGTTTCCTTTTGCTAGGGTTGGAGAAGCCCCATATGTTCCATGCTATCACCACAGAGTTGTTATCCATGTTCATCAGACCATTGGTCCTGTCTACCGTCTTTTATTCCCTGAGTTGTCAGTTTGTCTCTAATCATTCTAAGCCACCCCTACCATAATTCAAATGATACTCCACAAGCTAAAACAGAAAAAACATCACAAATACCCTTCTTAAATCATTAATCTTCCCCTCATGCCTCCCCCCCAAGTCTTGACCTGCAACAGGCAGGTTTTCCAACAACTCATAACAGTACATCATTTTTCCAATCTTCTTTTCACATTGAAATCTTCCCTTCAGTGAGACCCCCCCCCAACATTGCAAGACATTCTCTTCCAATTTCCCACAGCCTTAAACTGGGACCCAGAAGAAACCCTGGAATCCCCGTTTGCCCCAATCTGGTACTTTGTTTTGAATCAGATATAAGGTACTAGTACTGTCTCCCCACCGTCCCTACTCATAATAAGCATTTTTCCCAAGTGGTCTCTTTCTTTCTTTCTTTCTTTCTTTCTTTCTTATCAATTCTTATGACAAAGCCCCTCACTTCCACCCATCCCCCGCCACCTTCAGGCCATTCTGCCTAAGGCCTTCTTAACATCTACTTTCAATCCGTTCTGAGCAGCACATCCCATTCCCCTCCCATATTTCAGGACCCTCCTCTGAGGGGCCCCTACTTACCCCTGAACTTGGTTCCGCTAAGAACAAGGTCAGTTCTTCCACCCCCTGGATGTCAGCCACCACTTCCGTCACCAAACTGTTTGCCGCAGCTTCCAAGAAAAAAAACCTAGAAAAGAAAATAGAATTGTGTGTGTTACAGCCTATCGTTATGCTTCCCAGCACCATGTAGCTGGCTTCAGGTTAACAGTCCTGGTATCCCCCTCTGCTATGAACCCAGCCCCCCGAGCCCCACGCATCAAGAACATTCCACTCCTTCCCTGCTTGTACATAGACTCTGCTCTCTCCTCACTCCCCCCCCCTCAGTTTTTTTCCACACAGATATACCGTCATGGTTTCCTATGGGAGCTTTGTGCCTCAGGACCAGGGTGAAGAGGTGAGGGTACTTCCAAATCTACATGTCCCCACACCTCTGCCCCTCACCCCCAGCCTCCCCTGCAGTTCTCCAGTGTACCCCACTAGAGATTCCCCATGAGAGAGGACAACATGCTTAGTCTAATGTTCAGACAGCCATCCGGAGCATGCAGTCCCCAGAGGCCACCTCTGTCTTGATTCCTGCAGCATCAGTATGTTTTCAGCGATGTTCACAGTCCCCGGTAATTTCAGCACTCTGAGTCGCTTAGTTCTTTATGTAAGTCATATGGCAGCTACTGCACGCTAGAATAGGGTACAGTGATCAGTTCATTCTGCCGATCCGGTGGAAGTACAGGCCCCCAGAGAAGCCTCCCAGATCAATTTCTGCATACCTTGTGAGACCCTTCTCTGCATAGTCTGATACTCTCCCCGGATTGCAGTCCCAGCGGCCATTTTTGAGCTCCTCGTTGTCGGGTGGAATCCCCCCCCAGACCAATTCGAAAATCATTCCGTGAAAAAGCGTTTATTTAATCTGTATGCTTCAGTTCTACTATCCCTTCCCAGAGGTACTCCATTTAGCCCCCCAGTTCCACCGAGCAGCTGGTAAAGCAGTAGATAAAAGTTCTCGTGACAAATCTCTTTTCTGCGCAGCTTATTTAGTTGTTTCACGAAAACCATTAGTCAAAGGGCACCAACCTCCCCCAGAATCATTTCAAGATCCCCATTTTTCTCAAACTCCCACACAGTTCGGGTCAGTCCAGAACTCCAGCCCCTTCAGCCAGCACACATGAAAATGGAAAAAATAAGTTTTTGTAGTTCAAATTATTAAGTAAATATGGCGATCTTCCAGCTAGAAAGTTACTTATCTCTGGGTGGTACAGTTCTCCGGACAGCATCCTTCAGCTCTTTCAAATACTGCTGCACTCTTTCAACCTCATGGAAGGTATAGATTGCCCCCTCTTTCCTAACTTTAACCATGGCCGGGTAGAGGAATTGAAAGTTGGCCTTTTTAGCCCTGAGCATATCCAAAACTGAATTGAACATGCGGTGCTTTGGCTGTAGGCTTTAGGAACAGTCCTGGTGCAAGTGTAGTCTTGCACCTTCGTAAATTACCTCTCGCTTCTGCTTGAAGGAGAACCATATCACCTGAAGATCACCAAAGTGGTGGAGCTGAAAGATTAGCTGCCTCGGCGGTTCCTCCACTGAAGGTCTTGGCACCAGAGCACAATGCTCCTGCTCAATTTTAAAGTGCCCGCCCTTCGGCTGGAGGCCCAGAAGCTCTGGCAGCACTTTTGCGCAAAATTCTTCCGGGGAGGTCCCTTCCTTTCCCTCGAGGAGTCCCCAGATCCTTACTTTGTTCTGGCACTGGTAATTTTTTTGGTAGTCCAGCTGTTCCTTTAACTCCTCAACTCCCGCTTCACTTCATTAACAGATTCTGGTATCTGATAGGTTCTGTCTTCAATGGCCAAGATCCTCCCCTCTGCCTCTGTAGTCTGCGATGCCTGGCCGGTGAGTTGAGCTGACATTTCACTGAGTTTCCCAGCCAGGGTATTGAATTTAGGATTAATTGTCATTATTATCTGGTCTGTTAAGGTCCACCATATTATTTCCATTTCTTTTGTGGACAGGGTGATGATTCCTGGGCCTTCACCCGTGACTGCAGTCGGAGCTTTCTTAGCTGATTTAGTGGCGTCTCTTGATGGTTTTCCATTTGGCACCAGATATTCATCCATGGTGACCTCTCCATTCGATATCATTATTTTGTTTATATACTGAAATCCAAAAATCACTTGATAACGTTACTTATACACCTCGTGGCGATGGAGCCAACGGAGACACGTCTCTTTCCCTTAGCTGCTCATTAGCGCCCCAACAGACTGTTTGATTATTAATATATACACTCTTTGATAAATTATCGAACCAGTTTTCTGCCAGAATTTACAGTTCTTACTTTATTGTTTTGTTCCATGTTCAGTAATATTCTTTGACTCTCATGTTTCTAGAGGATGTGCAGAAAATCACAATAATTGGTAAGATTCTGTATCTTTTTTTGTTTCCCTTTGTTACCCTCAGTAGTATTGTGTTATTTTTCAGTGGTTAATACCACAGTGATGCAGTGACAGTTGATAAAATTAGCATCTGACTTGCGCTGGGTTATGGATTTCATTCATACCGTAGGTTATAAACATGTTATTTTGGGCAACATAGGCAAAATAAATAAAGTGGTGACTGAGCATGCTGGGAAATTTATTTTCACAAAATTAATCCCTTTTCTTATAAGTATGGCTCTTCCCCTTTTTTACGTTCGCCATGCACGTGCACGCGCATCAAACATCTTGCTATGATAGTGCCTTTTGAGTGGTGTGACACTGTCCGTCCAATGCAGAGCAGTGTTTGAGGGACAGGTCAGTGCCACAGCAATCATCAGCCAGGCTGATCATGACAGAGTTTTGGCTTGCTGTGCGGAGATGTCCTGTACTTTACAAGAAAAAGCTGACCCAATCATGGACCGGCTCTTCCCTTTGCTCTGCACCACCCAGCAAGCTGATCTGTCATGACAGCCTGCTGAGGAGTTTGAAACAGCCACGAATAGCCCCACTGTTGCAAATGCCAGCTGTAACAAGGAAAACCACCCATCAGTGTGTGTTGCTGGTGCCCTTGTAACTGCCCCCCCCACCTGAACCTCCCTCTCAGCACCCACCACCCCACACACCCTGACAAACATAAAACTGACCCTGGAGGTGCCCATTCCCCCTGTGTCACCACCTCCTAAGTGGAACCCCTGCTGTCCACTACCACGCTGCTCTCCATGCGCAATCATATCTCTAAATGGCACTAAAGCAGCAGAAGGCTCGTTCACGACTCAGCACACCTGAGTTCAGCTATACAGATTTTTCAAAAGTATTAAGGAAGCTGAACTCAGGGAAAATGCAAGCTGACCTGAAACAAGGGCTTAAAGTTATAGGAATTGGGTGTATTAAA
Source organism: Neoceratodus forsteri (assembly GCA_016271365.2). Taxonomy (NCBI): domain Eukaryota; kingdom Metazoa; phylum Chordata; order Ceratodontiformes; family Ceratodontidae; genus Neoceratodus; species Neoceratodus forsteri. The sequence continues at coordinate 551,314,240 of JADMNL010000022.1, forward strand.
CTGAAGTCACAGTACTGCCATGTGCAAATACTTATGGATATTCTGGGAATACGTATATGCATTTGTAATGCTCGGTAGCATGGCTTCAGTTAAAATGCCCCAATTTCTATCCCATCGTTTTATTAGCCGTCCATCGATCTCTGTTTCTGCTGCCCCTGTAACTGTCCTGCCCACCTGACCCTCCCTCTCAGCACCCATCATCCCACACCCTCCCCCACAAATGTAACACTGACTCTGGGGGTGTCCAATCCACCAGTGTCGCAATCTGAAATAAAGAAAACCTTCTCTCATAGCTTTTTTTTTTTTTTTTTAAATCTTATAGAAATGAAAATGTCCATCAACATCTGTTGCACTGTTACTGACCCTCCCACTCAGCAACCCCCCCCCTTACCCACCAGGGGTCCAAGGCTGTAATCTTCTGTGGACCACAGACACATCTTCACTCTTTAAAGCAGGACCGCGAACAGAAGAAATCAGGTATGTGGTTCAATGTATTCCAATGGGGTTTTGAACTTAGTGGCATAACTTGGCCATTTTTGCATATTTTTGTCCAAAATTTTCAACGTGCTTTTTTTGTGACCCCACCTCATAAACAATTGTAAAGAAATTAGGCAAATCTGTTCCAAAAAGTGATTCCGTAGTCCCTGTGTGAAATCACCTTTCGGGCAGGAGTTGAAAATGTTCTCTGCCCTTGTCCATGAGAAGAAGAAGAAGACTCAGCATTATATAGCATTTTTCATACACAGTGTATCCCAAAGCACTTTACAAGCAATGCTGGACTGGTAGTGAAGTGACTGAATGTGTAGTGGCAGCCATATCGCACATCAGCACCCACACACAGCCTGGATAATTGCATGAACCAGTTTATGGGAAGGGGGAATGTTGGCTAGGACACCGGGAATGTCCCCTACTCTTTGTGAAGAGTGTCCTTGGTTCTTTTACTTCCACCTGGACACCACCAGGATGGCTAGAAGGGACCTGGGTTTAACATCTCATTCAAAGGACGGCACACCCCAGCAGTACAGCACCCCCTAATTCTGCACTCAGATGCAAGTGTTCTAGGTGTAAGACCAATCCTGGTGTGGGATGAGAACCCATGAACTTCTGGTCCAGAGGTGGATGTGCTACCAGCTGAGCCACGCTGACACCGCACTGACGTGAGGCGGAATCATAAGAAGGCTATGCTGAACATTTGGAGTACAGATATTAAACAACAACTAAACAGCAAAGTTATAAGCTGACGTTGAATTCTGTGAATGCAGACCCATAACTTTGGTAAGTTTTAATGTTTTTACTCCAGATTTTCAACATAGCCATTTCTTTACAGTGCCTCATTAATGTGACAGCTGTCATTTTCAAAATCCTAGCCAAAATGTGTTTTTTGCATCTCAAAAGGTGATTTTGCAGTCCCTGCGTGAAAACACCTTTTACACAGGAGTTGAAACTTTTCTTTGCACTTGTTCATGAGGTGGGGTCACAGGAAGGCTATGCTGACACTTTGGGGCAAAAATATTGTAAAAAATAAAGTTATGAACCTATGTTGAAATTTACTAACGCAGCCTTGTAACACTGATAATAAATAGCCCACAACACATCTAGTACCCCAGGGCTTCTATACAAGTGGAGAACATGTGGCATTGACAGATGCTTCTGTGTTTGCTTTCACTTGCAGCACGAAGAGAACATCTTAGAAACATAAAAACATAGAAACTGTCAGCAGACAAGAACCGCCAGGTCCATCCAGTCTGCCTGAAAGCCCTACACTAGTTTGTGGTCTCTGACCCTACCTGGTCAGTGACTTTTCATCCCACCTTCTCACCTCTAAGTTACCCTTATGCCTGTCCCATGCATGTTTAAAACCCTCCACTGTGCTCTCACTCACCACCTCCTGTGGCAGTCTATTCCATGTGTCCACCACCCTCTCTGTGAAGAAAAACTTCCTCACATTTCCCCTCAGCCTCTTATTACAACAATAGGGTTTCAGAGGTGTGTCACTGTTGGGTCCAATGCAGTTCAAGCTACAGTAGGCACGGCAGTGACAGACCAATAATCAACCAAGCTGATTGTGACAGTTTCTGCTTGCTGGGTGGAAACTTTGTGTAGTTCAAAAGGCGATGCAGCCCCGCCAAGCCAGCTCATTCTTTAACTTTATTAAGTTTCTGTTTTGTTCCTTCTTTCCTACTTTCCACTGCTGCCGTCTAAATCTTTCGACAGCTACTGGCTGATTATAAAGTTCCGTTCCCACTGCTTAACATTTTGGCAGGTGGGGAGTACCTGGAAAGTGCTCACAGCACTATTCTTTTTGGCATGAGCTGCCTTTCCTCTCACTCCCTACCACTCACTTGGCTTTTGGTGGTACCAGTGGGGAGAGGGAAGTAAGTGAAAAAGAAATGGTACTTCATTTAAAGATCAAAGCTGGAAAGTGAATAGTTATACTTCAGTTCTGTTTTGGAGCTATTTAATAAATAAAAACTATCAGTAAGCCAGTCTATGCTATGGTCAGAACAGCTGATCAGATGCCCTCAGATACTCATTGACTTTTCCCGACAAAATTTCATAGCTCAAGTAATGTTTTGTGACTACATTTAGACACTTTCTACAATACAACAAAAATGAATAAAAAAAAAAGTCCAACAGAAGTGAGCGGTCTGACAGTGCCACTGCTCCTCACTGATGCTGGCCCATCTCCTCCGCGTGGAGCGCTGTTTGAATCTAACTGTACACAGTTCATGTAAATCTCTGCTCTGAGTCAAAACCTGAACACCATGTCAGCATAACAATATCACAGATCCTGAATTTAGCAGTGCCAATTGTAAAATAGCAGGAACGAGCTCTGAAGTGTGATTCTCCAATAACTCACAGGCGCAGTTTTGCAACTTGCTGGCGTTGACATCTAGAGTGGTTCAAACCAGCTCCAGTTTATTAGCAACACAAAGGGCATGCATGTGATGAGGAAGGTATTTGCCCCTTTTATCCTACTCTTCAGTGCCATTATAAACTAGGCACGTTACAGAATACTAACCCTCAGTTCCCTCCAGTGACGCTGTGGGCAACAGTCAACATACTGGGGCTGCAGGCCATACATGCAGGGGACTTTTGGTCGTCTGGTTGCACGTGTGTGTGAATATGTGTGTGTGTGTATGTTCATACATGTGGTGGGGCTGCGAGCAGGGCTGTGTGAGTCAGTTTTATGCCCCCCATTCCACCCTGACTTCCTATAAGAAATAAAATGCAAACAAAGAAAACCATGAATGTTATATTTCTTACATCCCAAACTATCCAGTAATTGTTAGCAACATCCACATATTGCATTCCATCAAATACGAACCAAACAAAAACAGACTGGACTATTTCAGAGAGTGATAGAAATTGAGGTTCTTCAGCTAGTGCCGAGAGTACTGTACTGGATTAAAAAACACACACAATTAGACGGCCTGTCAGCGCAGTAGTAGCGCTACTGCTCATGACGCTGGGGACCCAGGTTTGGGAATGAGCCTTGGTTGTCGGGGGCCAGCTGGAGGGAGGAGGTTTGAGCATCCCACAGGACACTCTTCTCCAAGGGGGGAGGATTGTTGCACTGCCTCGTTCCTGCAGTTGGTAGATTCACGGGCAGCGGCTCAGGACTAGCGGTGTGTGGGGAGGGGAGGACGTCAGGTACTTGGCTGAGACATGTGACAGTATGTCTACAGCCTGGACTTCTGTTCCTGTGCTGGCATCCTCAGGGGTAGGGCTTCGGAGACAACAGTAAGGTTAAAATCCCCCACTGCCGTGGAGCGTGACCCCCAAAGGGGGGAGCACAGATGGTCGGCACAACCACCAGTGAGTGATAAAAAGTAAACACATGCACACCTTTGTGCTGGTTTGTTTGTTGTTCATCTTATGAGCATTTAGCGGACTATTGTAGCATGAATGCAACACATAACCTGCTCAATGCAAACGTACTGGGTGTCCACCATAACTGTGCACAGTGAGATATTAATGCCTTCTTTGATTGTCTTTGGCTATCTATTTGCATTTTGTACATCAACGTTATTGATCAAACTTATAAAAGACAGTGAACTACAGAGAGCGATGAGGATCAAAATCCAACACAAAGGATTTTATCTTGGATCACATGGTAAACGGGCTGTCTCTCAGATGAGACATTAAACCGAGGTCCCATGTGCCTGGATTGGTGGTAGTTCAGGTGCATGTTAAAGATCCCATGGCACTTACCGTAAAGAGCAGGGGAATTTTTATTGAAAAGAAAATAAACATTACGTCATGTCAAAAGAAAATTACAAAATTCATTCCTATACAAAAATTAACCATATCCATCATAATCACATAAATAGAATTGTTGTTTTCCATGCATCAGGTACACTAATTTGTCATCTCCAACATACACGAACAAACAAATATTCAAACATTATTTTGAGTGCAGTTCAAAATATATTTCCAAGATTTTTCCATAAATATAGTATTTTATCTGCAATACATTTCTGTTTAGCCTGCTCTTTAACTGTCAAAATGGCTGTTTCCATTTGTGTTATCAAAATGTCACTCCTTTGTTGGATGTGTTGGAATACATACTACATCTACACATCCACATATAATATTTTATGACTGCAAATATAACCTGCAGTGTACTAGCATGGACATTTTTCCGTATCCCTGAATAATCCCCTAAAATGAGAGTATTATAGGTTATTCCCCACAGGGAAGGAAAACAACTCCTGGTGGGGGACTCAATCATTCGGGGGGTAGAAATGGGGAGGAAGGGAGAGGAGGTAAGGTGCCTTCCTGGCGCCATGGCTTGGAGGGACAGGAAGCGAATCCTCAGGATCGTGGGAGGAGCTGCACGAGGGAGAGGAAGGGAGCTGGATGTCATTGTCCACCTAGGGACAAATGACCTGGCTAGGAATGGGATCAGAGCAGTGCAAGAGGAGTTTGTAGAGTTGGGGAGGGGCCTTAGACAAGTAGCGCATACGGTAACCTTCTCGGAGGTGCTGCCTGTCTATGGCAAGGGAGATGCTAGGGCACTTCTCACCAGGGAATTCAATGAGTGGTTGAAAAACTGGTGTGGAGCTCAGTGTTTTGGCTTCATTGGGGACTAGGGAGCCACCTGGAGGGATGCAGACCTATACTGGTGCAATGGTCTGCATCTGTCCAGGGGGAACCAGGATCCTAGGTGAGAGGTTTAAATGCTTCATTGGCAAGCATTTAAACTAGCCAAGGGGAGGCACTGAAAAGGAGCAGGGAAATCCCAACTTCCCCACAAAACATGGTGATTAGTGAGGTAAACACCAAGGTACAAGTTATTAGGAGCAGAACAGATTTAAATGTAAAAAAAAGGCAAAGGCAGTGAGGACAGAAATGGGGCTAAAAGGGGTAAGGCTCCCACAAAACATGGTGATTAGTGAGGTAAACACCAAGGTACAGAAGTTATTAGGGAGCAGAACAGATTTAAATGTAAAAAAAGGCAAAGGCAGTAAGGACAGAACTGGGGCTAAAAGGGGTAAGGCTATCAAAAAGTGGAGGGTGATGAGTACCAATGCCTGTAGTCTATGTAACAAGCTCCCTGAACTAGTGGCCTTGATGGAAGAGGGTTGCCTGGATATTGTGGCAGTCACAGAAACATGGTACACAGAGAACCATGACTGGGATGTCAACATACCAGGATGCACAATCTACAAGAGGGACAGAGAGGGTAAAAGAGGAGGAGGAGTAGCTCTCTATGTAAAGGAAGGGATCAAAGCAACAGAACTAAAGAGTAAACAGGGAGCAGATGAGGCACTTTGGGTCACCCTGGAGACAGGAAATGGCACCACAATCCGCATGGGGGTTGTATACAGACCCCCATCTCAGGGGGAGGAAATGGACAAGGAAATGATAGAAGGCTTTCTTAGAATGGCATAAAAAGGGGAGATATTGTTGATGGGGGACCTGAATATGCCAGATGTTAACTGGAGCACCTTTGCTGCAGGCACATCCAAGAGCAGGGTCATTCTTGATGCCCTACAGGGGGCATGCCTCAGACAGCTAGTATTGGAACCCACTCGGGAGGGAGCAATCTTAGACCTGGTTCTCTCAAATAGGGATGGAGAAAGAATCTCAGATTTACAAGTGGGTAGCCATCTGGGAATAAGCGACCACCAAACAGTGTGGTTCACGATAAACACAGCCATACAATTAAGCCATACAAAAGCAAGAGTATTTGACTTTAGGAGGGCCGACTTTGGGAAAATGAGAGGGTGCCTCAGAAAAGCACTAGCAAACAGACAAGAAGGAGGGGTGGAGGAACAATGGGGAGTGATCAAAACAGCCATCACAGAGGCAACAAGCCTTTGTGTAAAGCAAATCAATAAAACACAACGAAGGAAAAAAACACTATGGTTCTCAAAAGAGGTGGCAGGGAAGGTTAAGGAGAAAAGGATAGCATTCAGGAAATATAAGGAAACACAGAAGGAGCAGGACAGAGAACTTTATCAGTTAAAGCAGAAAGAGGCTGGAAGGCAGTCAGAATAGCAAAGGTCCAAACCGAGGAAAGGATAGCCAATTCTGTTAAGAAGGTGGATAAGACCTTTTATAGGTACATTAGGGAGCGAAGAAAGACCAAAGGTACTGAAGCTTAATAAAGGGAGGAATGTGGGAAGAGGGTGACAGTGAAAAGCAGGGATACTGAACGAATATTTCTGCTCAGTATTCACAAAGGAAGAGGAGGGAGTTACTAAACCAAACAAGAGAAACACTCTGAAGACAGGGTCGATACCAGTCCATTTACAGAAGAAAGAGTTCTGAAAGAACTAATAAAATTGAAGGTGGACAAAGCAATGGGGCCTGATGGATTCACCAAGAATTCTAAAAGAACTAAGGGTAGAACTAGTGACACCGCTGACTACTCTCTTTAACAAATCATGGGAGGATGGGGTGGTACCCAAGGACTGGAGGAGGGCAGATGTGATTCCTCTTCACAAAAGTGGGAGCAGGACAGAGGCAGGAAACTACAGACCAGTTAGTTTGACCTCAGTGGTAGGGAAAATGATGGAATCACTTCTGAAGGAAAGAATTGTTGAGTACCTAGAGGCCAGTGGGGCACAGGACCCAAGGCAGCATGGATTCACGATGGGAAGGTCATGTCAGACGAATCTAATAGATTTCTTTGACTGGGTGACCAAAGTAGTAGACCAGGGAGGGGCTGTGGACATGGCCTACCTAGATTTTAGCAAGGCATTTGATACAGTCCCACACAAAAGATTAATTCACAAGATAGCCAGCCTTGGAGTGGGTCCCCAGGTGGTAGCCTGGATAAAAAATTGGCTAGACAACAGGACAAAGGGTAGTAGTAAATGGAGTACACAGTGAAGAAAGGAGGGTTACTAGTGGGTACATGCAGGGTTCAGTATTGGGACCGGTCCTTTTTAATGTCTTTATAAGTGACATTGCAGAGGAACTGGAAGGAAAAGTATGTCTCTTTGCAGATGACACAAAGATCTGCAACAGGGTTGATACACAAGATGGAGTGGAAAGGATGAGAAGGGACTTGGCAAGGTTGGAGGAATGGTCAAATGTATGGCAGCTCAGATTCAATGCAAAGAAGTGCAAGGTAATGCACATGGGAAACAAAAACCCTGGGGAAACATACACAATGGGGGGTGAGATACTGACAACAGTAAAAATAGAAAGGGGCCTGGGGGTAATTATATCAGATGACCTAAAGGTGGGCAAACAATGTGAGAAGGCAGTAAGGAAGGCTGGGGGGATACTGGGATGCATAGGAAGAGGCATCAATAGTAGAAAACAGGAAGTTGTTATCCCTCTGTACAGACAGTTGGTGAGACCCCATCTGGAGTACTGTGTGCAGTTCTGGAGACCCCATCTCCGCAAAGACATAGACAGAGTGGAGGCTGTCCAGAGGAGGGCAACCAAAATGGTGCAGGGTCTGCACCAGAAGACATACGAAGAAAGACTAAAGGAGCTTAATATGTATACCCTTGAGGAAAGAAGGGAGCGAGGGGACATGATAGAAACTTTCAAGTACCTCAAGGGAATTAACAAAGTCCAAGAGGGTAGCATCTTCCAGAAAAAGAGATGTGCAAGAACAAGGGGGCACAATTTGAAGATAGAGGGGGGATGGCTCAGAGGTAATGTGAGGAAGTATTTTTTCACTGAGAGGGTTGTGGATGCATGGAACAGCCTCCCTGAGGAGGTTGTGGAGTCAAGAACAGTGGGGGACTTCAAGAATGCATGGGACAGGCATAAGGCAGTCCTAGTGGGGGGTAGGAGGAAGTAAGCTGTTGGTTAACTAGGATCTGCAGCTTATCTGTTAGGTAGGAAAATGGGCAGACTAGGTGGGCCAAGCGGTCCTTATCTGCCGTCAAATTCTATGTTTGTATGTTTCTATTCTAGATATAAAAGGCCATTTCCACTTATAGGCTAGTTCTGACCAAAATTTTACACTGTCTGGACATAACTAGAAAAAAATTGTGCGTAGTTTCTTCACAGGTTGTGCATGATAGTTTTGGACAACATCTCTCTTATGTATATATAGCCTTATGCTTCAGATTTCCCTTAACCCCTAACTTTCCTTGGCAACACAACCAAGCCATATCCCACAAATTCTGTGGGATTCTATCATTTCTTAGGCCTGCTGGAACCTGAGGCATTCTGGTAGGTGCATATTCCGGGAATATCAATGCTATTTTTTGTTACTCATAAACTATATGCTGATATAGTTGTCTCCTATTTAACGTGAATACATTATTTTTTTCTAACTTCCACTGCCAATTCTTATTTAATTGGATATCGCATAGCTCGGTATTGCATATTGGGGTAAGATTTTTGGAAGAGTCTGATCCCATTTCCCCAGATACGTCTGGAACGCATGTACTATCCATTTCTGCCACACCAATTGTGTAATATTCCTACTGCTTCTCAATGTGTTATATAAAAAATGTGTGATAAAATACCACAGGATTAACCATGTTCGAGCCCCCTTCATTGTATGGGAGGTATGCGATTTGTCTTTTAACTAGACTGAGGTGACTGCCCCATACCATTTGGAAGAAACAACTCGAGAGTCTGGTTTCCATTTGCACTGGAGGAGGGTATATATAACTTAAAAATGTAAATAAATGTAATAAAAGGGTATGGGAATTTCCCTAGTGTCCTGGCCAAATTTCCCTCATTCACTTAAAAATACCATCAACTGCTTAATCTGGTTCAATCCCAGTTGCTTGCCATCTATATCCACCCCCCCATCACCCCTGAAAAAGGGACTTCTAGGCCCAGTGGGCTTACCAGGTCAATAAATCTCAATAAACAAAACAAAACAAACTGGATACGAATAAAAAAAACAATAGATGGGGCACATTTACACAGGGCACAGGTAGGCTGTGGAATGGTCTGCCTAAGGAAATGGTACACTCCAACACATTAACAGAATTCAAAAGAGAAGTAGACTGGAGCATTATGAACCAAAAGGGAGCACATTGGGCCCGTTGAAAAGTGGGCCACGGGCTAAATGGGCAATATAGCCGCCACCTGTCTATCAACTCAGTATAGAACGTTACCGGAGAACCTTGTCATTTCCCAGTCAGGACAATTTCTCTATTAACTCTTGTCATTACTTGTTTAATTTTACACTCTCTGTTATCTATGCCCAATAAACACACAGCAAACACAAGCAAGCAGGCAAACTTTCGGCATTGTCAAATGCTTGTTTTGAGTTGTACTCATGGAATTCAGTTTGGGCCACCCATGCGTCACTGAATTTTAGGACTTCCTTTGACAGCAAATGGGTTTCTTGTAAAAGAGCTACAGTAGTAGCCAGACACATTGCCAGCTATTTCCAGATATTTCGTTAAATTTCTGAAGCATTTCTCTCTGCTGCCCCTACTGTGGAAACGCAGAAAGCAGGAGATATTTCTGGAAATATCACACAAATTTAGGGAAATATCTGGCAGTGTCTGTGGCTGTACTGTGGATCTATTTTATTTTTGTTTAGGTAGGTAATGATTTCTTACACTTATGCTAATCTAAAGGGGTGATTTCAAAACCTGAAAGGGGCCATGAATGGTCACAGTATCATATTACGGAACATTTATGCTCCTAATGTGGATCAAGCAGACATTTTTATGTTTGCTTGCACGCATGTGCAAGAAACATAGTGCCATCATCTGAGTTTTTCAGAGGTGTGTCAGCATCTTCCAATTCAGTCAGTGTGTTTGCAGGCGTGGTCACAATTCTCCAATCACTGCTGAAGCTGTCTATGACAACAGTTGAAAATGCAGTGGCATACAGTTGAAAGAGGGAGCTACGCTTCAGTGAGCAGCTCCCCCCCCCCACGCACACACACAGATCAACTGTGTTGGTTGCCTGATAGAATGGTGTAGTCTTGTCTAACCTAGAGGACAAGCCACACATCATTACTTTAATAAACTGTTCCCTGCAAAGCAGGACCGTCAAAATATGTGGGTGCCTAACAGTCCTTACACACGCCAGCTCTCCAAGCACACCTTCATGGACTCCATGGGTTCTAATCCTCCAGAAAAAAATACCTCAGCATTTGATGTGAAAACTCAGACTTCTTTGTATGTAATCCCAAGCATTTTCTCTTACTAGACTCTGTCAGTGTGAACTAATCGCTGCTAAACCTATGCAAACGAACTTGAGCGCATTGTACTACCTGCAGCTGAAGCAAAGAACAGTCAGAATGCACAAAAGAACATACTGCTATGCATTTCAGCAGCAGCCAGTGGGGGAGGTTTTCATGACTGAAGCACTTTAATGCGCCTTTTAGTGCTGTCATATACACACCCCTGTGTGGTAATTCACTAAACTGCACACACAGTCTGGTAATGCAGCTTCAAAATATTTTTTTTTCTCTGAATTGCCGTGAGCTGGCATTTAGATAGAATCACACAGCTCTTTCTCAGATCAGATGCTCAATGAAGTCACATCACCTTGTGACCCTAAACATCTTAGGTTGGACTTGTGCCCTAACAAATAGCGAAAACTAGGTATAGAAAAAGAAAACACAAATTCAACCGTAGCTCACAATCAATCCACCCTTTTCTCCGGTGAATCTGAAGCGCCTAACAGCCCCACCTGGGTGCTCATGCACTCCCTCCACCCGCACAACATATGGCCGATGGGGTGCTGTTGCATTTATTTCATAATTTCCTGATCCTGTTGCTGCTACCATACTGATACAGTAATACTTTTATGGCTCGAAAACTGCTTGACATTAGCTGAATTATAAATGGCATCCCTGTTTGACGCTGTGGTGTGGAATATGGTGGTGCTCAAATTTTAAGCCAAGTATTGCATGCAGATATTTTTTATTGACTCATGTCACTTACCATTTTATACATCTATTGATTTTTTCAATTCAGTTTTGCTGACAAATGTTGATTGCAGGGATTCTGGTGTCACAATTCAGTTCAGCGATGTAACATCTTAGTGCAGATGCTAAGTAACTGTTTTAAAATGCTGAAAAGTTAACAGCGATGAAAGTGCATGAACTTCTTTCTTCCGTGTCTGGAGTTGTAGTGGTGTTATTGGCAAGTGCATGTCCCTTTGCTCCAGATCTATCAGTGAGATGTCTATTCTGTAGTAATGGACAGTGGCTGAATGTTATCAGCTGACAGTTTTCATTTCATTATCAACAGATAAATATTCAGAGCTTTGCAATGCAACTTTGCTGGTAGCACAGTTTCATGCCCCCAAGTGTCTCATCAGTTTGTGGTTATATCTTAACCGATGATCACAAAAAGTATGAAAAAGATTTGCCGCTGAGTAGTGTAAATGCCAATCCACCTAAGCAACTTTAGGCTGCAAACATAATTTAAACATACAGGGATTCTGGACCGGTGTATCACTCAGTGGCACAGCAACGGTTAATAAGTTTAAGCACATTCTCAGGACATTGTTTCACTTGCCCCCTCTCCCCACTACGATCCTGGTCACCTGAAATAAACCTGACATTTTATTATCTGTTTTACATCTTGGCTTAGTTAGGCAATCAACGCTGTAAGAACATAAACGAACATATAAATGGGGACTATAAGAACATGGTCACCTGACATAAACCTGACATTTTAGTGTCTGTTTTACATCTTGGCTCAGTTAGGCAATCAGCGCTGTAAGAACATAAATGGACGTATACATGGGAACTATAAGAACATGCCGTGGGTGCTTCTGCCTTAGTCCAGCTGTGCAACATCAGCCTGAAGCTCAGGTAGAGCTTACTGTCTACCACTTTCTTCACCCCTCCATGTACCTGTACCATTTCACATCCTCCCTTGCCTTAGTCCAGCTGTGCTACATCAGCCAGAAGCTCTGGTAGGGCTTACTGTCTACCACTTTGTTCACCCCCCCATGTATCGCTGTGCTACATCAGCCTGAAGCTCTGGTAGGGCTTACTGTCTACCACTTTGTTCACCCCCCCATGTACCTGTACCATTTCACATCCTCCCTTGATCTACAGTGAGTGGATCCTCATTCATACGTCACATATGCACGCACAAAAAGAAAAAACGGTCTTCAAAATTAAGATACATTTATTATGTTTGTTATGTTTGCTTGCATGCATGTGTAAGAAAGATAGTGCCATCATCTGAGATTTCGGCGGTGTGTCACCCGCTCTTCCAATTCAATCAGTGTGTTGGCAGGCGTGGCCCCTGTAAGCCAATGCATGATGGAGCTGTCTATGACAAGCTCCAAAATGCAGTGGCATACAGTTCAAAGGGGGAGCTATGCTTCAGTGAGCAGCGATAAGATATCACTTGCTCGCGCAGCTCCCCCCTCACACACACACACGCCCCGCATGCACGCACACACTGTATAGCCGACGGGTGCCCAATCCACGCCGCCGCTGTGCTGCGCCCCCACCCCCAAAGCCTTCCAAATGCCATGCTGGGTTCCCACCCCAGTGGCAACTCATGATAGCCGGGGTGCCCAATCCTCGCCGGCTCCACTGTCCTCACCCCCTCCCGAGATTGGGTGCCACGCTGGGAGCCCACCCCAGCATGGCAGTCGATGCTTTAGGCGATGGGGTGCCCAATCCCCATCGGCTGAATGCCCCCCAACCATCCTTGTGCCATGCTGGGAGACCACCCCAGCGTGGCAAATGTCCCAAGGCCGTCATTGGAAACAAAAGAACACCTGTAAAGAAAAACGGTCCCACGTAGTCTCCCTGGCCCCCCTCCCACAACCCCACCCACCCACTGCACACCCTGCCTCCCCACACCCCCTCACCCCATACTTACCTCTGGACCTCGGCGCAATGATCTTCGGTGGACCGGGAACACGTCTGCACTCTTCAAAGCCGGCCGCGAACTGAGGAAATGCCGGTAAGCTGTATAATGGGCTAGATAGGGGTTTTCAACTTTGTTGCATATCTCAGGCACTTTTGTGAAATTTTGCACCAAATTTTCAACATGGGGTTTTTGGGACCCCTTCTCATGAATTATGTCACTATCATGGTGTTATTGGGGCCTGAAGGGTGATTTCGCAGTCACTGCATGAAATCACCTTTTGGGGCTGATTAATGAAATGACACTGCCAGTGTTCATAAGGTGGGCTCTTAAAAAGCCTATTTTGAAAATTTGGTGGAAAAATTTCAAAAAATGACTGTTTTACGAGCGTGCGTTGTGCAGTTCCTATGCACGCTCGTAAGTTCGCAAATTTTCAATATTTTCACTCCAGATTTTCAACATTGACATTTTACCACACCTTCTTATAAGTAGTACAGCTGTCATTTTTCACATCTCACCCAAAACGTGTTTCCGCCCATGTAGCGCACAATGGCACAGTTGGTGTGCTAAATCAATGTATGGGACAAATTAAGAAAATCACAGTGACACTGTTCATGAGCAGAGGTCTTAAAATGGCTATGTTGAAAATTTGGTGAAAAAATTCCTAAAAATGACTATTTCACAGTGTGCGTTGTGCAGGTCCCACGCACACTCGTGAAGTTCACTGAATTTTCAATATTTACACTCCAGATTTTCAACACTGCCATTTTACCACACCTCCTTATGAGCAGTACAGCTGTCATTTTTCACATCTTGCCCAAAATGTGTTTCCGCCCATGTAGCGCACAATGGCGCAGTTGATGTGTGAAATCAATGTATGGGACACATTAAGAAAATCACAGTGACACTGTTCATGAGCAGAGGTCTTAAAATGGCTATGTTGAAAATTTGGTGAAAAAAATCCCTAAAATGACTGTGTTATGAGTGAGCATTGCGCAGTTTCCACGCCTGTAAGTTCATGACTTTGTAATATTTTAAGTCCAGATTTTCACCAGTGGCATTTTCCCACACTGCCTTATTTACAGTACAGCTGTCATTTTCACAACATGGCTTGAAGTGTGTTTTCACACTTTCAGCGCAGAGATGCGTGACGCTGTGGGAAATTATTGTTCGACAGATAAAGAAAATCACAGTGACACTGTTCATGATCGGAGGCACCAAAATGCCTGAGTTGACAATCTGCTGTAAAAAAACTCCAACCTAATTATATTACGGTGTGCGTTGCACAGTTCCTATGACGCCATGACTTTACCATTTTTTAAATATTTTTACTGCAGATTTACAACATTGCCATTTTTACACCTCCATGAACAGTACAGCTGTCATTTTTACATCCTGTTCGAATGTTTTGCACCTGTGGTGCTAAATGCCGTAGTTGCTGTGCATAAGCAGCTTCGCTAAGAAACTGATATTCCCCTGTTCATGAGGTGGGGTCACAAAAAAAAACATGTTGAACATTTGGAGTGAAAATACCAACGAATGCCTGAGGTATTAGGGTTTCCAACCATAACGCCCAACCCTGTAGAGAATGACAGGCATCAGGGGTGTGACTTGGGATTCTTGCCTGTAATGCTCATACCATTCCACACCCTGCAGCCAGTGAAAAGCATTGAGGTATGCCTTGGACTCTTCGGCCCCAAAGTTCACCCCATTCTCCTATATCGCACCCATCCCACTGTATTTCCTAATAGAATGGGGTGCGCATAAGGACCAAAGACCCCAAGGAACACCGTGACACTTGCCAGTGTCTGCAGGGTGCGGTGTACTGAAATGGCGTGGCCGTTCTGGCTGACGACCCAAAGGCACACCCCAATGCCTGTCACTCTCTGCAGGGTGGTGGTGGGGTTGGCTTCAGTTCAATACTTCACTGCCATTCCTATTACGCAGCTCTGTAACTTCTACACTACCACTGCCAATGCCAGCAAGCAAACATTCGGCATTGACAAATGCTTGTTTATCTCACTTCCCTGAGGAGACTTTAATGAGGATGCTGTGACAGCTAGAAATAGGAACTCTGACCTGGCAGGTAAGTCCAGAGTGCAATGTGCATTGGGGAGACTACTGGAAGATCTAAACTTGGTAGACACCTGGAGGTTAGTACACCACACAGCAGGGACTCTACTTTCTGTTCAGCCATGCGTGACTCCTACAGTCAAATAGTCGGCATTTTCCTTTCTAGAGGACTAAGTAATGAAATTGCTTTGGCTGAGTTGAATGATATGTAAGCATTAAGCCCTGAGAAAGGAGGCGTCTACTGGGGAATTAATGCATGGTTTGGGGAGGGGTTGGAGCACGAGGCCAAAGGCTGAGTGCCCCAACCATGCATTAATTCCCTAGCAGAAGCCTCTCAAGGGGCTTAATGCGCTTGTGACATGGCAAACGTGGTTAAAAATATTATTTATATAGTCAAAAAATCACCCAGAAATAAATTTGACACAGTTTAGGTTAATTATAGTGTATTTATGGAGACTGCACTTTGGTTACAACACGTGGTTTTCACTGGAACCACATCTATTAATGCTGTGATTAACATTTTAGCAATAAAACAAAGCATGCATCAATTGTTTTCTAAGTTTCTAAAACATTTGCAGCACTTGTTAAAATTTTGCAAGTATTTATTTAACTGTCTTGATACTGCTCGCTAATACAGTACACAGTGACTTTGAACAGACTGCAAAGATTTCTGGGATTGAAATCTCAAATACTTTGCTTGTAAACACTGCTGGTATTTGTAACATACTATCTATGACAACATTTTTGCTGTTCTGATTCTTGCATAAGACAGCTGCTAAGATTGCGCATTTAGTGACATTTCTAGTAACCAGAAGCTCAACACTGCAAAATCCAAGTATGGAAGAGGGTAGCATCTTTCAAAAAAGAGGTGTGCAAGAACAAGGGTGCACAATTTGAAGATGGGGGGTCAGAGGTAATGTAAAGAAGTATTTTTTTCACAGAAACGGTTGTGGATGCATGGAACTGCCTTCCGGAGGAGGTTGTGGAGTCAAAAACAGTGGTTGAATTCAAGCATGCATGGGACAGCCATAAGGTAATTCTACGGGGTGGGGGTAGAAAGAAATAGGCTGCTGGTTAACTAGGATCTGCAGCTTATCCATTAGGTAGGGAAATGGGCAGACTGGGTGGGCCAAGCGGTCCTTATCTGCCATCAAATTCTATGTTTCTATGGAAGTAAGTTACAAAACTGCTTTTGACCACTCCAGCAACAAACGGAGCTTTATACAGAAGGAAAAACATTTATTTAAGAGATGAACATGGGTGGGGGGGAGAGAAAGTACAAATTCGACCAGTTGGATGGGAAACAACAGCTGCTGCTTCTTCTTCTTTGGCGATGAGATCGGAACGGGAGACGGCATGTGTACAGCGCGATCTCCAGCAGAGGACGCTGACACATTCTGGCTACATACCCAACGCAGAGAAAAGGAACTGCTGAATTCATCGATGATGATAGTTTTTTCAAGCACTAACACAGACGTGGTTAATCAGAGTTCAGTCGGGTGGGTGGCAAATAAGGATTCTAACATTTATATCATGTGCAATCATGGTTTTTATGCGGCATTTTGAGGTGCCACAGCAGCGGGCATTATTGTGTGCGATCGGGGTTCAGATGTGGCTGTGACAGCTATTGCACTAGCGGGCATTACGAGGGAATTAATACCCGCTAGTTTGCCGTCACATGTTGTGTATGGACCAATTATTCTGTTGAATTTTTAGATGTTTTAATAGCCACGTTATAAGTGACTCTGAACATGCCCTGGTGAAACTCACTTATTTATTTATTTATGTATTGAAATTTTTACCAGGAAGGCACAGTGAGCAACAGGTTGCTCATCTCCCAGAGCGACCTCGGGGGAAGGGGTACAATAGCGATGAGACATTTTACATTCAAGTTCCGAAGAGTAACATAACATACAATGAATTAAGACCAGTTGTTACAAAACAGTGTTGCATACATATGTAATTTGTGAGAACAATTAATAAGTGCAGTGGTAATAAGTGAACAAGTGCTATCGTGAAATAAGGGGTGAAGGAGAGAGAGGTGAGATGACAGATAGTGCAGAGTCGTGTCCCAGAGAGACCCCTTCAGAATACGGGGAACCCTGCAAGGGGACAGGGGAATGGAGTAGGGATTAGAGAGGGAGAGAAAGAGAGAGAGGGAGTAAATGTGATTAACACCTAGGAGGGGAAATAAGGCCTGACCCAAAAGGAGAACCCTTCAGGATGTGATGAGCCCTGCAAGGGGGAGGGAAGTTCAGGCGATTGTAAACCCTCCTGTGGTTAGGCGTTGTAATTATAGAGGGATAGAGGGAGGGAATGAGAAATAACACCTGGGAGGGGATGAGGCCTGATCCAAGGAACCCTCCATGCTGCTGAGGACCCTGCAAGGAGACCTGGAAGGCCAAGGATAGGCAGATGGGGGAAGAAAAGGTGGCAAGCCTAGGCACTATAGGACCCTTTCAGGATGCTGAGAACCCTGCAAGAAGAGTGTGAGGGCTATGGAAAAGGGGGCGAGAGTAGGGGAAGGGAGAAAGTGTGAGAACTACAGCATCTAGGGAGGGCTAGGGTCAGTAGAGTCGATAGGGGCATTGGGTAGATTGTGAAGAGGACAAACTGTAAGGAGCAAGACGAAGGAAATTAAGGCGGGTCATGACAGGAACAGTTAGGCACAAGATAGTTGGAGAGGGCAGTGTTGATGGGATAGAGGGGGGAGGAGGAGGAGTGTCGGATTTTGGGCGGTAGAGAGTTGCATATTTTAGGGAAATGGTGAGAGTGCCCAGACTGGCTGGAGAGGGTGTAGTGGCGGGGGACAATTAGTGTGCGAGTGTCGGTAGATTTGAGGGAGTGAGAACGAAAGTAACAGATGTTTCAGATGAAGGTTAAATGTGTTAGTCCTGCAGGGTAAAACACTTAAAGACTGGACAGATAAAGGAAAAGGGACGTTTCAGGACACATTTAAGGCCTATATCGGGGTCACATTATTTAGTTTTTCTTTTAAAAAAAAAAAAAGGTGCAGAAAGAATTTCTAGAAACAGAAAATACCTTACACCGGTTAGAACAGGAATACACACAAAAGCCAATAGAAAACCCACAGAGATTGTACAAGATAGCTACCTTGACAAATGATATTAACAAGAGTTACACAGCCAAGGCTGAATATGCTGTGTTTCAAACAAATAAGGGCTTTTGGGAAGCAGGTGAGAAAGCTGGTAAACCGCTTGCTTACGGGTTAAAGAAAAACAAGGTGAAAACGTAATAGCAGGAATCGATAGCACAGGGCAACGTGGTAGTCTGCAGTAACTATACTAGGCTGTGGACAGCAGCTTCCAGAGAGGTTGGGACTGAGTAAAGGGAAAGTTGCATGTGTGGGGGTGGGGAGGGTGACAGCAGGGAGGGAGGGGTGGATAATGGAGGAGACGGATCCCTCATTAGACAGTGAGGGGTCTGCAAAGTCCAGCAGACATGAAAGACCGCAAGGCCATTTTCTGCTGGCTCAATCGTATATTCGTATGTAATATAGAATCAGTGCGTGGCGAGTTTAAGGATTTTTACAGGAACTTTTGCAAAAGTCTAGTAATGATGAGTCGAATAACTTAGAGTCGCTATTAGGTACAATAAAACTACCGGCTGTAGACGAAATAGACAAACAAAATCTCAACAAACCCATATCTCAGGACAAAATTTCACAAGCAATAAAGACCCTGTACTATATGAGAATGTACCGGGTCAATATGTCTTACGCTTAATAGCGTATGACAAAACCCTGAAACAGAAACAGCGTGATATAGGACAGCGAGAGGGTCCAATACCGCAAATGAGTCTGTGCATGGTACTGTACCCTCTCACTGTCCCAGGCAGAGGATAAGACCTCTGTTGGTATAGGGTTCTGCTGAGCAGTTGCTGTGGCTCGATGGGATAAGCCATTGATAGTAAAGAAAGAAAGCAATGCATTTAGGACTGGGTTCGATTCCTGGTCCCAAATACATGAAATTTAAAATTTCTTTGTGCAATATTTACTTTTAACCTCCCACCCAGAGTTAATTATTTTACTTGGGGGGGGCCCGGGGGCGCAGCCCCCCATAATAGGGGGAGTGGGGGGCGGAGGCCCCCTTAAAAACAAGACTTATGCCACATGCAATATATTGCGCTGTATTGGCAGCGCAGTATACTGCCGCAGCAAAATGTTTTGCGACATTGTGACCCCGTGCCATGTGAAAACTATAGACCCATCTGGCTACTGAATGTAGACTACGACATTCTAACTAATGTCCTTAGTAACAGGGTTAAACAACTCATTAATAAACTAGTAGGTAGACAACAAGCAGGGTTTGGTCCAGGTTGAACAGGAATGGAGAATGTCCGGGGATTGGTAAATACCATATGGACCTTTTGTGAATTATGGGTGCCAGCTGTAGCAGCTGCTTTCCATTCCCTGGAACAGAACTACCTGTATCGAATATTAGATTTAATATGGGAGAAAACTTTATCTCTTTGATTAAAACATTGTATAGAAATCCAGCAGCTGAAATCATAACGTATGGAATTATGTCAGTCATTGAAATTACACAGAGGCATGCAACAAGGTTGCCCTGTCTTGCCATATCTTTTTACTGGCCATTGAGCCACTGATTAGGAAAATTACTGACCGAGGAGACATCTGGGGAGTTAAAACAAAGCAATATTTGCTTCGCAGTGCTTTATCCAAATTAATGTCTGTAGGATGGTGGATACCCATGTACCTCTAACTATAGAACTTCCTCAGCTTTTTTGCTTGTATGTTAACTGTTGTTGTATCGTGTTCTCTGTCTTTTCAAATAAAAACTGATTAACCACAAAAATGGGGAAATTAGCAACAGGGTATTTGCCAGTGCAGATGACCTCCTGATCACCAGGTTTTTTTTTTTTTTTTTTCGTAGACTCTATTTTTTTTCACCACTGCCCAAGGAACTGTCTCAGGCAACCCTGCTACCTGAGTGCTCTACCTCCTACCTGAAGCCCCTCCGTCCATCCGCTACGGCCAGGCAGACCCCACCAGCTCTGCACCCCCACCCTAACCTCCCAGGGCACTCTATCTGTCAATCTAATGTGCCTGGCCTAGATGGAGGAGAAGCCTGGTTCTGGAGTATGGCACATCAGGGCAGGGTGCCGTCACTTATCCTCATCGATGGGGTTTTCACTTTTTACATTGCCCCCTTGGAGCGTGGCATGCAGTGACGCCTGCACATGGCTACCCTGCTGTGTCTGCTGCACTCCACCCCTGACTTCTGGCTAGCGTTCCTGAAATGCCCCTGATCTCCATCAGGGCTGAGCAACCCCTGGATCTCTCCCCAGGAGAGGAGAGCTGACCTCCGGATGCTCCATCCTCTCCCTCCCCCATCGACCCCCAGCTCCCCAAGCCTGTTCCCGAACCTGGGTCGCCGGTGTGGCACGAGGTATGGCGTCCAGCGCCTCAGCCCTCAGCGCCACCGGGCCAGCCTGATCACCATGGTTAATCTGACTTCATCTATAGAAAAGTTAAAAACGATCTTATTTTGCACAAGTCTCAGGGCTGGTCATTAATTGGGGGAACACAAGTAATGGGCATGAGTTCCCCTGTATTGCGAGAAACAAAAATACAACAGACTTACAAGCAGTAGGTCATGGTGCAGCGAAACAAGTATCACATACTTGGGCCTTAATATCCCCGGAGAACCAAAAGCTAGTAAAAATGAACCCTCACTTCCTTACTGAAGGACATCAGGAGTGACTTGATAAAATGACAGAAGCTTTAATTCTCAGTATGGGGTAAGGTGAACACAATCAAGATGACGGCACGAAAATTATTCTGTGTCTTTTAAACTATAGGTCAGATTCACAAAACTATACCCGGGTGCAAACACAGTTTGCCTGGAGTTGGTATTCACAGAGCCCAGGTTGCCCCCATAAACTGGGTTTGTGCCCTCGCAAAGTTGGGAGGTGGCCGCAGTGCAAATGAGGGGGAGGGGACCTGCATATCTCCCCAGTGCAATTCACAAAAGTTTTGCTCCACGCAAGGGCCTTTTGTGAAGGTCTTTGCATGGGGAAATTACCGCAGACAAAAACCTGGTGGTAGTCTGCGCAACCCTAGTGGTTAGTGGACGTACTGCACCCCCCCCCCGTTCTCTGATCGCCGACCCTATAAGCAATATGCAGCTGTCAATCAGTGTTAATGGATGTACTGTATACAGTACAGCTGCCATTGAGAATAGTACGCGCCATTGAGAACAGTACGTGCTCATTGAGAACAGTACGTGCTCATTGAGAACAGTACGCACTCATTGAGAACAGTACGCTCTCATTGAGAACAGTACGCACTCATTGAGAGCTCAGTCAGTGGCCGGTGGTAGTGGTGTGAGGAAGGCTATGCTGGTTGCCGGCTGGGGACCGGGGGAGGACACTGTCTGACAGAGTGAGGAGTCCATTAGACCACCAGGGAACTGTGTGGCATCGTTCATGGGACGGGGCTTGGGGACAGGGAGGGACTGCTACATTACCAGGGATGGGGTCATTTTCTACTAGGGGATGACAATTGGAGAACTGGGGAGGGGGGAGAGACACTGAACAGGGAACGGGATCTTTCTTGATACTACAGGACCAGTGATTGGAACATCGGGGGAGGGCCACTGGACTACCAGGGTTCTATTATTTTACAACGGACTGGTGATCAGAACATCGGGAAGGGGGGAGTGCCACTAGACTACCAGGAGCTCTTAGTTTTATATATGGGACAGTGATCGGAGACCAGGGAGATGGGAGGGACCACTGCACTCTGGAAACTTAGTATTGCTTATAGGGTCGGTGATCGGAGACTAGGGAGGGACCATTACACTATGGAAAAGTGATATCGCTTATAGAGCTGGTGATTGGAGACTGGACGGGGGGAGGGAACCACTAGACTGCCAGGGATTTTTATACTTCATTACGGGATGGTGATCGGCGATGGGGGTGGGGTGGGCATGCTACACTCGGCGCAGCCCATGGAAAGGGGCCCATAATAGGTGTGCAAATGGCCCACTAGTGCCACGCATGCCCAGTGGGCTTATTTGCATGGCTTCCTTTGTGAACACCGAGTTAGTGCTTGGGTGATATTCCCATGGCTGGGGGTGGTGGCTGCGCTAGTAGGGTTAGAGGTAGCGGTACTGATGTTACCGCTGCCTCTACCTAGCCCTGTTCACAGTTGGATAGCACCATACACTCTCTGTCTGTGAATAGCATTATTGTAACACCTGGGGAACCACAGTGGGCAGCGTGGACTTTGCACTTTGCAGTTTTTAGTGAATCCTGGCCCATACCTTTTAAAATAAATAAGAAAAAAAAAATCTCTCTCCTGGGAAAAACAATAGAGAAATTCTTAATGCAGATAACAAACAACCCAGATTAGCCTTAAACAAACGTTATACAGGTAACTGACAGCGCATATGTGATGTTTACATTTAAAATATACTATACATTACACGATGCCAGTTTTGCTGTTGTACTGTCTGCAGGAAAAACTAACGTACTGGATTTAGTTTCAGTAACTTGGAAGATGTGGACGCTGTAATGACTGCACTAAATTACATTTAAACTTTGTTTTAAAACAAACAGCGACTCGACTGAGTCAAAGAATCTACTCAGTTTTTTGGTGCTGTTGACTCCTCCAACAACTACTGTTACTTGCACTGCTGATTGACCTCCCCACTCGCCCATCTCTCTCTCTGCCTCCAAGGTTGCTTGGGAATTCGGGGGGATGGAATACTTTTTTTAGCAAAACTAAAATAATCTTTCAGAGGCTGTCTGCCAACTGCCCAACTCACCAATTGAGCCATCTGCCATCTGGAAACTGACTTCAGACTATATGGTAAGTGGAATCAGCCCAGTTCCTGACCCTCAGCTCTCCACAGAAAGACAGAAACTGATGGCAGATAAGGACCGTTAAGCCCATCTAGTCTGCCTGTTTTCCCTGCCTACTGTAAAAGCCTCAGACCCTACTTGGGTTTACCTTCTCGTTCTTGTTGCTAGATTTCCCTATGCCTGTCCCATGCATGCTTGAATTCCCCACTGTGTTTGCCCCCACCACCTCGCCTGGATTCAATTCCATGCATCCACCACTCTTTCTGTGAAGAAATACTCTCACGCTGCCCCTCAGTCTACCTCCTTCCAGCCTCATGTCACGCACCCTTGTTCCTGGACATCTCCTTTTCTGAAAGATGCTACCCTCCAGTACCGTATTTATGTCTTTTAGATATTTGTAGGTTTCTGTCATATCTGTCCTGTCTCTCCTCTCCTCCAGGGTATACATATTGAGGTCTCCCAGTCTCTCCTAATATGACTTTTGATGCAGGCTCTGAACCATTTTTGTTGCCCTTCTTTGAACTGCTTCCATTCTGTTTACATCCTTACGGAGACGCGGCCTCCAGAACTGGACACTATTCCAAATGAGGCCTCACCAATGACCTGTACAGTGGCATCACCACCCCTTCTTTCTGCTGGTGATACCTCTCCCTATGCACTACAGCACCCCACTGGCTCTCGCCACAGCCTTGGTACATTGTTAGGCCACATTGAGGTCATCAGACCCCAAGACAGTAGGATGAAGCAAGGGACAAAACACGAGGGAATAAAAAGATGCCGCATTTCATGGAAGGTCATGCACACAAATGCCCACAGTCTGGGGAACAAGATCTCAGACCTGGTGGCTGCAGTGACAGAGGCTGATCTGGACATAGTGGTGATAACCGAAACATGGTACACCAGCAACCACAGCTGGGACATAAGTGTACTGGGTTATGCTCTGTTTAGAAAAGATAGGGAGGGTAAAAGGGGGGAGGGGTTGCCCTCTACATCAAAGAGAGTGTAAAGGTGGCTGAAATTCAAAACAGACATGAGCAAACGGAGGACGTTTGGGTCACCCTTGAGCCAGGCAATGGAACAGCCATTCGCACAGGGATTATTTACAGACCCCCGGCTCAGGCCGAGGAAATTGACAAGCAGCTGCTAGAAAACATGCATGAAATAGCAGCAAAGGGGGGGGTACTGCTAATGGGAGACTTTAACATGCCGGAGGTAGACTGATCCATCCCAGCAGGGGCCTCAGCTAGGATACAGAACTTCATGGACTCCCTTGAGGGGGCTGACCTTAGGCAACTGGTTCAGGAACCTACCAGGGACTGGGTAGTCCTGGATCTGTTGCTGACCAACTGGGACAGGGTAGCAGATCTTAGGGTGGGAGGTCAGTTAGGGTCCAACGACCACAATATGGGGCATGGGGCCATAATAACCATAAGACAGTATACTGCAATAATAGACCGCACTACTAATACGGCACAGTATATTATGAGCAGCATAAGTCTTGTTCAGCTTCTGAACCCCCAACTAAAATAATTAACTACGGGGGGGGGGGGTTAACAGTTAAAATTACACAAAGTGCGAAAAATGAAGAAATCCATGCATGTGGGACTGGGAATCGAAACCCAGTCCCGAACGCACTGCCTGCTTCTCTTGCTGCCATTGGCTCATTCTGTCAAGCCACGGCAGCTGCTCACTGGAAACCTGTCCCAGAAGAGGTCTTATCCTCAGCCTGTGAGAGTGAGAGGGTGCACTACCGTGCATACACCCTTTTGCTTTTCAGCACTCTTTTGCTCTTCCCTACTGCGCTGTTCCTGTTGTGCGGTTTTATTTTATGCTGTAGAGTGTAAGACAAAGGGACCCAGTAGGCAATATGGTGTGGTTCAAAGTGGACACAGGGATCCAGTCAACCCATACGATGGCAAGAGTCTTAGACTTTAGAAGGGCGGACTTTACCAGTATGAGACTACAGCTAAAAGAAACCCTGGAAAACAGGGGGATAGGAGGGGGACGTTGAAGAGAAATGGGCACACATCAAGGAAGCTATAGCGGAGGTAACAAAACAATGCGTTAGGTCAATAGACAAGAGTAAAAGGAGTAAAAAAACACTTTGGTTCTCGGGAGGGGGGCAGAAAAAGTAAGGACCAAGAGGCTAGCTTTCAGGAAGTATAAGGAGACACAAAGGGATGAGGACAAGAAAATGTACCAGAAGTGTCTGAGAGAGGCAGTGAAGGCAGTGAGGAGTGCTAAAGCACAAACAGAGGACAGAATAGCTCAATTGGTTAAAAAGGAGATAAGACATTCTTCAGGTACATTAGCAAGTGAAGGAGGGCAAAGGGGAGTAAAGCTTAGAGGGGCCGGGGAGATAGTGGAGGAGATGGGTAAAAGCAGTGATCCTGAATGAATATTTCTGTTCAGTCTTCACTGTGGAAGGGGATGAGGGGACCACAGCTGTACTCCAGAGGAACTAAGGCTAATGAGGTAAAAACAGTCCATTTACAGAGGAGAAGGCCCTAGAAGAACTGGCAAAGCTAAAGATGGAAAAGCCATGGGTCCAGATGACATACATCCCAGGGTCCAAAAGGAACTGAAGACTGAACTGGCAGTCCCTCTGGCAGCCCTGTTCAGTGAGTCCTTAGACAGTGGAGCGGTCCCAGAGGCCTGGAGAAGGGCAAACATTGTCCCTCCTCACAAGAGCAGTAGTAAAGAAGAATTGGGGAACTATAGGCCAGTTAGTCTAACCTCTGTAGTTGGAAAGATAATGGAGGCGACACGGGGTCATATTGCCTAAAACAAAAACAGTGCAGCAGTAGATGCCGCAGGCAAAACGACATGTACTGAAATAAGGTCGGGTAAAAACACCGACCTAAACAAACAGCACCTGCCATTCTTTACAATGGGCTTTCTTGTGTTTTTTCAGGGGGCTTCACTCCCCACACACCCTGGAATTTATGTAACAAACTCTGGGTGGGGTGGACTTGGGGATGGGGAAAACTTGGGAGGGGGAAACTTTTTTTTTTTAAATGTAGTAGTAAGGGAAGACCTGGGGGGAATCAAACCACAGCCCTATGTCTCCCAATTTCACTGTGTGCTGGTGCTTTAGCCACTCCACCATGGGAGCAGCTTGACCAGGAACCCAGCACATGGTAACTTGATGCCACCCAAGAAAAGCATACTGCGACAGGTGGTAATTCTCTGCCACTGTTATACCCCTGTTGCTGTAATCACAAGCGTGCTCTACACAGCACAACTAATGCCGCTCTCTATTTCATGTGCGGTATTGACTTGGTACCAATGGAGGTACTCCTTAAGGAAAGAATAGTGGAACACCTAGTAGCCAGTGGGCTGGTGGATCCCAGGCAACGTGGGTTCTCTGCAGGATGATCCTGTCAAACTAATTGGATAGATTTCTTTGACTGGGTGACAAAGGCAGTAGACCGGGGGGGGGGGCAGTAGATATTGTCTACCTCGATTTCAGCAAAGCCTTTGATACTGTTCCACATAGGAGACTGGTCAACAAGCTAGGCAGCCTGGGCTTGGGATGCAAGGTGGTGAGCTGGATTGAAAACTGGTTAAGAGGCAGAAAACAGAGGGTATTGGTGAACGGAGCCCAATCAGATGAAAGGGAGGTGACCAGTAGGGTATCTCAAGGGTTAGTTCTGAGGTCAGTCCTCTTCAATGTCTTCATCAGTGACATTGCAGATGGGCTGTAGGTAAAGGTTTGCCTGTTTATGGATGACACCAAGATCTGCAACAGGGTGGATACTACAGAGGGTGGAAAGGATGAGAAAAGACCTGAAATTGCTGGAGAGATAGTCAGGAGCATGGCAGCTAAGGTTTAATGCAAAGAAGTGCTAAATCATGCACGTGGGGAGCAGGAACCCGGGGCAAGCTACAGGTTGGGGGAAGGGAGCTGCTGACAGTAGCTAAGGAGGAGAGGGACTTGGGGATCATAATCACAGATGACTTGAAGACCGCTTAGGCAGATGGCAGAGGCAGTGGGAAAGGTCAGTGGGATGTTGAGGTGTATTGAAAGGGGAATCACAAGCCGAAGGAGGGAGGTAATAGTTCCATTGTACAAGATCCTGGAGGGAACTCACCTTGAATACAGTGTACAGTTCTGGAGACCACACCTTTGAAAGGACATTGACAAAATAGAGATGGTTCAGAGGAGGGCAACCAAAATGGTGAAGGGATTACATCACAAGCCTTATGAGGAGAGAGTGAGGGACCTCAATTTGTACACTCTGGAACAAAGGAGGGAGAGAGGTGACATGATATAAACATTCATGCACCTCAAGGGCATTAACAAGGTGGAAGGGAACAACATATTCCAGATTTATTGTAGTGCCAGGACAAGAGGACACGACATGAAACTGAAGGGTGGCTGCATAATGGGAAATGTCAGGAAGTTCTTTTTTATGGAAAGGGTGGTGGATGCATGGAATAGCTTGCCCAAGGAGGTTGTGGCAGCCCATACAGTGGCGGGCTTCAAACATGCATGAGACAGAAACAAAGGAATTACAGAGATAGGAAGAAAAAGCTAAAGCCAGTGACCAGATAGGGTCACTGAATGCTTTGTTAGGCAGCTTAAATGAGCAGACTGGATGGGCCTAGCGACCCTTATCTGCCGACAGCATCTATGTATCTATGTGTCAGATATGATTACCCTCAAATCCCTTTCCTGTTTGGTGACCATCAGTTTCTCCCCCCCCCCCCCGTCATGTAATCCTCCCTTGGGTTCTTGCCCCCAAAATGCATGATTTTGCACTTTTTTACAATAAATTTCAGCTGCCACACTCTGGACCATTCCTCCAGTTTACCTAGGTCCCTCCAAGTTTTTCCACCCTCCCAGACTGTCCGCCTCTCTACAGATCTTAGTGTCATCTGCAAAGAGGCACACTTTCCCTCCAGCCCTCCGCATTGAAGGCTAGGCCTGTAGTTCAATGGACAAGCAGCCAGCCACTCCCCACTTTCCTGAGCTATATAAGCAGTTCCTCTTAGCTGCCTTCTGAAGCACTTTTTTCTTTGCCGGCCGGAGGCTCTGTCTGTCTGGGCTCTGCAGCTGGCTGGGGTCTAGGCCCCCTCCTCCCCACCTTGCTGCTCCTGTTTGTCTCTGCTGGAGTTTGTTTTCCTGCTTCTGGTTTGTATTTTGCCCCCGGCTGTGTGCTTCTTTCTGTCATTACTCACTGTTTTCTGTGTTTGTGTGTCTTTGTTTTGGGCCTTGTTCCCTGTTCTCCGAGTTTGTCTGTTTTGGTTTTGTCTTTGGGGCTTTGTTTCTAAGCTCCTAGAATATTGCAACTCTAGAGCTCATATTACTTGCTCTCAGTTACTCACAACTCTCAAATTACTTGCAATGCAACTGCAACAATTATCTGTGTGTTTCAGCTCAACCATAGCTGCACTCCATGCTGCACGTAATTGTTTTCACCTGATTCAGGCTCACTCTGAACCCTAGCTATGCAGCTCAATCATGCTCTCTCAACTCATTCTACTTACCTCATTGCTGCAGTTTCATTGCACTGCCAGGTGATAGCTGCCTCAGAGCATGGTGTCTCCTTTCTTTCTATGTTTATTGAAGTTTACAACTCTGTGTACTCTATACAGATGCTACTTCTATGTTTGTACACTCTGTTATACTCTGAGGTCAGCTAAGCTACTGCTGATGCTGTCAGCTAGTTTCAGTACCTGCATGTTGGTCTCAGCCCTTCCATCACTTTCCTGTTTTTCCTATGACAGGGACTTGGAGGTATCTGGGGAGTCGTTGCCTTGTGTGGCTAATTACTTGTGTTCTAAATCCTGTCTCCGCTGCCGACAAATCCTCAGAGTATGTGTCACCTTTATTGGCTTTTTGAATGCCTTGCTGGCTTGCTCCACTATTCACAGTGCTGCTTCATTGCCACTATGTTTTGCAGACCTATGTGTAGGTCTGACTATTGCTACACTGTTACTGACCTACGTGCAGGTCCATGCTTGCTTACGCAATCTTTGCTTCAGGCCTACCACCATCCACTTGGCTTCAACCTCTGGAAAGTCTGCTGTGCTCACTACTGTATCCAACCTTTGTAAGGTCTCAGCACTTAATGCTCATTCAGCTCCTTATCAGTTCTGGGGCATGCCAGCCATACCATTCTGGCACAGGGTTTCCCTGCAGCTGACGGTCTCACTCTGCATTTTAAGTCCGCATCTTGAGTGTGCCTGACTTGGGGCGGGGTCCTTCTCACCTGGTCAATAGCTGGAAATGTCCTCACTCTGGGCTTGGCTTTAGCTGTTTGCTGATGCGACAACAGCTCCTGGTGTAGAATTTAAGACTAGCCGTGAAGGGTGGTTACTCCAATCTCCTTTGGCTCTAGTGGTTCCACTACAAAGTTTATCCATTGGCTTTAGTGGTTTCCCTAGCAAGGCACCTTCACCGCATACTCCCTATGACTGCCTCTGGTTCACCTGGTTTGTGTTTAGGGTGAGTAGGCCAGGTGAGTGCCTCAGCAGTTGTTGCTCTCCTCCTCCGCCTTGGTTTCCCGATGTTGCAGAGCACTCTTGCAACCTTCCACAGCATTCCTACTAAAGGGATTGAGTGAGAGCTTTCCACCAAATTGGAATATTTTCCACCTCCCTTTAACTGGGTTTCCAAATTGCAGCTGCAGAGTGGTCACTAAATAAAATATTCCAGCCTGGAAGGAAGGCGACTTAGGCCTTGGATCCTCAGAGATTTCCTCTTCAAAGGGTTATTTTTATCTCTCCTCTGTGCCTCAGGTCATAAAAGTTAGTTAACTGTAGTTAGTGTTTCCTAGTTCTATTAGGTAGGTTCTGCTTTTGGATGGAGGTGGATGGTGTCCTTTCTTGCTGCCTGCCTCTCTTTGGGGTCCCCTCTTCTCTAGTGCTACCCACTGAACTCATGCTATTGCTAACCTGAGCATCTCATTATGTTATCAAGCTGCCTGTTGCTTTATCTACTACTACGCCAGAGCTACTGCTTGCTTATATGCTTCAACTACTTCATTCTTTTTGGGGATCCTTCCTAAGGTACCTTTAGCCATGGGAATCATCTCGCACCTCTAGGGGTAGGACCTTCTTTGAGGGTTCCTTGTTTTTGGTACCCCTACAGGGTGGTAATTCCTCTGGAATAGAGAGTGTGAACAGCCAAAACCAAACTAACACAGTTACACAAGTATAACACTATACTGGATGCATAGACCATTGAATTGGAAGGCTTGGCCTGTAGTTCACTGGACAAGCAGCCAACCACTCCCACTTCCTGAGCTATATAAGCAGTTCCTCTCAGCCTCCTTCTGAAGCACTTTTTTCTTTGCCCCACCATCCTCCCCTCCTTCTACAACGGCAGCACTTCTCTCCTTGGGATCCTTCCTAAGGTACCTTTAGCCATGGGAATCGTCCCATGGCACTCTAGGGTGGAACCCCTTCAAAGGGTTCCTTGTCTTTGGTACCCCTACAGGGTGGTAATTCCTCTAGAATAGAGAGTGCGAATGGTCAAAACCAAACTAACACAGTTGCACAAGCATAACAATATACTGACTGTGCAGGCCATTGAATGTCACTTATTAAGACATTAAACAGGACTGGGCTCAGGACTGATCCCTGTGGTACCCCTCTGGTCACCATCCTTTCCTGAGATTGAACACCATTTACCATGACCCTCTGTCTTCTAGCATTCAACCAGTTCCTAACCCAGTTTACCACCTTGACCCACTCCCAGGCTGTCCAACTTGTTCACAAGTCTTCTATGTGGAATGGTATCAAGAACTTACTGAACTCCAGGTAGGCCACATCCACGCTCCCCTGATCCACGACCTTAGTCACCCAGTCAAAGAAAGCAATTAGATTTGTTTGACATGACCTTCCTGCTGTGAATCCTTACTGTGTCACATCCTGTGCTCCGCTGGATTCAAGGTGTTCCACAATCCTTTGTTAAAGTAGTGATTCCATAATCTTCCCACTATTGAGGTGTGAGGCTGACTGGTCTGTAGTTTCCAGCCTCCTCCCTGCTGCCACTTTTGTGTAGAGGGACTACATCTGCCCTCCTCCAGTCCTCTGGAACCACTCCCATATTGAGTGACTCATTGAAAAGGACTGCCAGTGGTGGTGCCAGCACCTCCTGTCGTTCCCTTAATATTATAGGATGTATCCCATCTGGTCCCATTGCTTTGTCCACTT
Source organism: Neoceratodus forsteri (assembly GCA_016271365.2). Lineage (NCBI taxonomy): Eukaryota > Metazoa > Chordata > Ceratodontiformes > Ceratodontidae > Neoceratodus > Neoceratodus forsteri. The sequence goes on from JADMNL010000022.1 coordinate 551,345,568, forward strand.
TCAATTTTGCGGGTTCTTTTAGGCCTCTCTCCTCTGTAAATGGACTGGTGTCCATCTCTCTCTCTCCCATATTTGTTCATCTTGCCTGACTGTGGTCCCTCACCTTCTTTTTCTGTGAATATTTGTTCAGTATTGATGCTTTTCCCAGATCCCCATCCACACACTCTCCTTCTTTCCCTTTCAGCCTTACTATCCCAACCCTGGGTTTTCTCCTTTCACTAATGTACCTTTAAAATGTCTTGCCTCCTTTTTAGGTTTTCTTGCACGCATGTGCAAGAAACATTATATGGCAGCTTAGGAGAGAAGCGGGTTGTGGAGGCGCGGCACTGTAGCAGCCAACAGAGGCACTACGTTTGGGGGCTTGGCACTGGCGTACCAATGGAGGCACAGTGTGCTGATGACACTGGTCTCCAAAAGTGCCACCAAGTTGAAATGTTTTCACCGCAGCGATCAGTGGCCCTCGTCATTGCAGTGTCAGCCATTCCGCTGCAATGAGGAGCACCCATCATTGCTGGGCAGAACGCTGTTCGGTAATATTGTTTAGAATGTGGCGGCAAGCCGCCGCCATGTTCACAAACACTATAACACCCCCCCCATACTGAGGGGGTACCCAATCCCCCTTGGCATCATGTGCCCCCAGGAAAATTTTTTTGCCGACGGGGTCCAATCCCCATTGGCTTCATTCCCTCATTTCATTTGCCGACAGCGGAGCCCACTCCCCGTCAGCATAATATCCCCCCAACAAACATTCGGTTTGTGCTGAGGGAGTGCCCCATCCCCTTCGGCTGTTGCCCCCCCATGTGCCGACGGGGGTGCCCACTACCCTGTCAGCTACAGCCCCCAAAAGAAATTAGGTGGCACGCTGGGAGCCCACCCCAGCGTGCCAAATGACCCTGTAAAGGAAAACTGTCCCACTTTTTTTTTTTAACCTGCAAAGCAGAAAACGGTCCCTCATCAAGTCTGGTGACCCTCCCCGAACCTGCACCCACCTCTGCACACCCCTCCCCACACCCCACTCACCTCATACTTACCTCCAGAGCTGGACGCTGATGATCTTCAGTGGACCGAAACACGCCTGCGCTTCAAAGCTGACCACAAACTGGGGAAATGCCGGTAAGCTGTATAATGGCATAAATAGTTTTTTTAACTTTGGTGCATATCTGGGGCATTTTTGTTAATTTTGGCACCACATTTTCAACATGGGGTTATTGGGCCCCCTCCTCATGAATTCAGCCACTGTCATGTGTTAATCATTCCCGAAAGGTGATTTCGCGGTCACTGTATGGAATCGTCTTTTGGGACCGATTAACAAAATGACAGTGCCAGTGTTCACGAGGTGGGCTCTCAAAAAGTCTATGTTGCAAATTTGGTGGAAAAATCAGAAAAATGACTGTTTTACGAGCGTGCTTTTTGCAGTTGCTATGCATGCACATAACTTCTCTAATTTGCAATATTTTCATTCCAGATTTTCAACATTGCCATTTCTCTGCACCTCCTTATGAAAAGTACAGCTGTCATTTTTCATATCCTGGCCAAAATGTGTTTTTGCAGTTCCGGCGCAGACTAGCATGGTCACTGTGGGAAATCAGTGTTCAGGACACATTAAGAAAATCACAGTGACACTGTTCATGAGCAGAGGTCCTTAAATGCCTATGTTGAAAATTTTGTGAGGAAAGTCCATAAAATGAGTGTTATGAGCGTGCGTTGTGCAGGTTCCACGCATGCTCGTAACTTTGCAAATTTGTTATATTTTCACTCCAGATTTTCAACATTGCGATTTTTCTGCACCTCCTTATGAACAGTACAGCTGTCATTTTTTACATCCTGGCCGAAATGTGTTTTCCCACTTCTGGTGCAGAATAGTGCGGTCGCTGTGGGAAATCAGTGTTCGGGACACATTAAGAAAATCACAGTGACACTGTTCATGAGCAGAGGTCCTAAAATGCCTATGTTGAAAATCTGGTGATGAAAGTCCATAAAATGACTGTGTTATGTGCATGCATTGCGCAGTTTCCACGTATGCTTAGAAGTGCATGCATTTTTACTATTCCTACTACAGATTTTCAACATTACCATCTCTTCACACCTCCCTATGGATGGTACAGCTGTCATTCTTCATATCCTGCCCTATCTGCGTTTTCGTACATGTGGCGCAGAATGGCACCGTTGCTGTTGGAAGTCAAAGTTTGGGACACATTGACAAAATCATGCTACCACTCTTCATGAGAAGAGGTCCCAAATACTTTCATGAGGTGGGGTCACAAAAAGGCCATGTTGAAAATTTGTACTGCAAATACTAACAAATGCCTGGAGCGTTAGGGTTTCTAACTGTAACGTCCCACCCTGTACAGACTGACAGGCATCGGGGTTTGGATTGCTGACTGTACTGCTCATGCCATCCCACCCCCACCCAGTGACAGGCATCGAGGTGTACCTTGGACTCTTTGGCCCCAAAGTTCACCCCATTCTCCTATGCTTCACCCATTTCAGTGTATGTCCTTATGGAATGAGGTGGCTGTAAAGCCAGACACCCCAAGGCACACCTCAACACGTGTCGGTGTCTGCAGAATAGAGTGAGGTGACATAGCATGAACGTCATGGGCGATGACCCAAACACTTACCCCAATGCCTGTCCATCTCTACAGGATGGAGGTGGGGTTGGCGTGAAGTTCAATACTTCACTGCCATTCCTACTGTGCATCTGTCTACCTCCTGCATTTCCAATGCTAATACCAGCAAGCAAACATTCGGCATTGACAAATGCTTGTTTTACTTCCTGTGCTATTTTTCCCTCCTTTAGTGCCTTTGTGCTCCTGACTGCTTTCTCTGCCTCCCTGTATTTATCCAGATGCAGCTCATACCCCGACCAAGAGCAGCGTCTGGGAACCGGGACCCCCCCATCTTGTACACAGACAAGGCAAGAGGTCACAAGTTGGCATAACAGTAGGCATCTCCCTTAGCACTGGGGAAAACACTTGGCTTGGCAGTCAAAAGGGGTCAGGGGGGTTAGAGTAAAAAATAACATTTACTGCAGGTTCTGGGAGAGAGGTGCTAGGGCTACACTAGGTCTAACTTCTGAGGGGGCCCCATAACAATTTACACTTAGGAAGCACAGATGTAATGTCCACTGCTGAAAGTGGGATTGTACAGAATGGCTTTATTCTGACAAGTTGGTAAAAATGCAGAATGGGCTGGTTCCCCAGGTTTGTCACTGTGCACTCAGGATCAAGAAACTTTATTTTGTAGAACAACAGCTGCTTTGGGCTTTAGTACATTCTTTCCCTCACAAACACATTTGAACTGTCCATCCCTCTGTACTAGGACTCTGAACTTTTACTTTCCAATAAGTGTATATCTTGTGGGAGTTGCCACACACTTGAAAAAACGTTTAACAAATTCCTCCTGATGCAATGAACTTTGTTAACATGCTCTGGGTAACCTGGTGCCCATACATGAACCATTTAGCCGTGAATGAGGATTAAACTGGGGTTATGCCCAATCCAGCCCAACCAGTCTCTACCATTCCTTCTTCGTTACACCAAATGAGCCTTCATTTCTCCATGAAATGCTAAAGGACTCCCAAACTTTAAACTTGAACATTCAGCAGATTTTGTGGAGATGCAGGGGCCCTGACAGGTGCCTCTAGCCTTATCTCTGGGCACATGCACCTTAGACCAACCCAAGAACAGTCCCATTAACCTGTACTCATGATTTTGTGTGTCCCTTTGATATAGACTTTGGAAGCAGGTAGAAAAACACCTCTTCCCTTTGCTGGTAGCTTGTCGTAGCTTCAACTGCACAGTCTTTCTTTCTGTGCAGCTCATACTCTTCAGGATCTTTGGGGGATTGCCCTTTGGATCCACAGAAATTGAAGTCCCTCTCACTTCTCTGTGGAAATGACCCACTGGGGTCCTGCAGGCAAACTGTCTCCACCACTTCTTCTGGTACTGCTGGGTCTCACACACTAGGGTGAGAAACTACTGGAGGTCCTTCACCCAGTCTCAGAGGAGACTGGCAGGCACCTTCCCACTCTAAGCACTGCTGCTCACTCAAAGCTCCACTTCTCACCACTGCTGACTATCAACTACCATGAACTCCTGCTGAACATTCTAAACTGCCCCCTGGCAGCTGATTCCAAAGTGGCTTATGCTGCTGAGAGAATTCTAAATGACATAATCCATTCTCTGCTCAGCCTAGCTAAGTAAACAGTGATGTCATGTTGTAAGGATATATTTTTAACCTTGATTTTAATAATTTCTCAGTCTTGAGGTGTGCACTGCAATTTATAATATTATAATACCTATCTATGTTTATAATTTATTTATCTGTTTAATATACTTAGCACTTCAGATCATGGTCTTATCCATTTTTACTTTTTACCTTTGTCTTCTTTTCTCCCTCCTTAGTTTTCCTTACCCCCAATATTCACTTTGCCTGGGTTCTTTCTAGTATTTGGTAATTTAACCACATAGAGGTGCAGTTCCACTTGCCATTAGAGTTTTTTTTAATTCTCAACCTCTTAGTCTTTGTACTTTAACACTATACAAAAATGAGCACTGTCATTTAAAACTTGACTTTATTACACTTGCAATGATTGCACTTCACCAGTCTTGAGAAAGCGCAATTCTGGTGCAAAAACGTTTGACTGTGGTTTCAGGGAGGGGCCCTGCTCATCTGCCTGCTAGTGAGCGTTTGTATCTGTTGGATATATCGTATTTGGATTTTTCTTGTTGGACAAATACATGGATTTTCTGTGGAACTACCTTAGTATCAGCATTTTTTCTGCAGCTCATCCAGAGGTTTGAGTGGACAGAGACCTGGTTGCCGAGTCTGTTTTCTGTGAGTACACGTGACTCTGAATTGGCACAGGTTTTCACTACTTGGAACCGACTGCTCCATTTTCTCAGTTTGAATTTATTGGTGTACTCCATAGTCTGTCTTAATCCCCGAATGGTGCAACAGCCATGACTACCTAACACTAGTAGAGGGACCCTCCTTTCCAGGCATCCACTAGCTTTGTGGAATCCTTGTTTTTAAAGAGGGTGAAACAAATCCTCTTGTCTGAGCGATGTATGGACAATCACTGTCATGAATACCCAGCAAATTCTGAAACTGGTACTAATCAGCCGCTGGACATTAAAATTACCTTTCTTCGACTAGAACATGTCGCACTCAAAAGTGCTGTTATGCCTGGGTCCCACCCCCCTTGCACCCTCATGCATACGCCAGTGACTGATGTCCTATCGTTACTGCGATATTGCTGTATTACACTAGCATGTAGTAATGGGTACCCACCGTACAAGCGTGGGTACTAGGGATCATGCTTGCTAATTGTATATACTATATAGTATACATTCATTTTACAGCTTATTTCTTTATTTGCTATATTTGCTATATTTGTTATATGCAATTTAATTTTGCTTATGTTTTACTGTTATGCACTTGCTTATATGAGGTATATGAGGCCTGCTACCCCTCCTCGCCTCCTACCTACCAGCTTGATACCACATACCTCCACCTAGGTACACTGCACTATGAGCACCACTCTCCCCCAAGGACCTCTCAGGCCTCTGATTGGATGCTCCGTATCTCCAGTGGATTCGGGCCTTGGACCCTCCTGTCATACATGACGTTGCTGTGGGACAAATGCCAGCACCACCAGATATGCCATCACAAGCAAAGAACCCGTAATCAATCCTTCAAGAAACTCTGTTTGTGCACACTGAAGCTCCTACTCCTCCTCCTCTCTGCTGATGTCAGGAAACGACACCTAATCCAGGCCTTGCTGTCGGCTATGTGAAATCTACAGGGGCTGATCATCACTACCATTAACATCTGCAGCCTGATCCCTAAGCTTGATGCCTTATGAGTCCTTGTAAACCAACACAGCCCTGACATCCTTACAATTGTTGAAACACGCTACGCCTATAATTCCAGACTTGGTAATTGAACTACCAGAATATTTTCCGGTTGATTACTATAAACCAGATTTGAGGGGAAGAATGGTTCAATGATGATGATGGTGTGGAAGGCCTGGATGAGTCCATTGAACTGGACATCTCCCCAGACAAGTCTTCCAATATTTCCCCTTCCAGGCTTTCTGAGTCCCCTTCCCACTATTTGTTTTACAAAAAAGTGGCAGAGGCCATCCAGCTCCCTCTGGTCGAAGCTGTTGGGGAACAAGAAGAGCCTGACTATGTAGAGATGATGGACATCCCAGAGTCCAAAAAGCTGTCTCTTCCCCTCCACAAATCTTTTGGGAAACAGACACGAAAAATCCTTCAGACATCAAATTCAGTACCTCCTGTAGACAAGATGCAGCCTTGTTGGGGTCGTGCAGGCTGCAGCCTGTGACAAGGCTAACATACCTTTGGCTTCACACCCCCCAGATAAGGACTCCAGGAAGGTGGATGCTATGGCCAAGAAGCAGTACATGGCATCTTCCTTGGGACTCAGGCAGGCAAACTATATGGCCTACACAGCCAGATACCAGAAGTCCAGGTGGGATACTGTTCTGGAGCTGGCTAAACAGGCTTCTCCGCAGCTAGCCAAAGAGCTGGAAGAGGTGGCTGCTGATGGGACTGAGGCATCCAAAGTCAATTTTATGCTGCTGTGGACTTTAATGATGTTTCATCATGAGTCATGGCCACATCTGTGTTCTTAGGAGATTTGCTTGGCTCAGATGTACTAGCCTCTCTCAGGACACCAGGCTAAAGCCATAGATTTCCCTGTGGTGGGTAATTCTTTGTTTGGAGAGCAGACAGAGAGTTACATGAAAAGATGTACAGTATAGGACCATCTACAGGGTGCACAGGCCAAGGAAGGCAGGCAACTCCTCAGAACCCAGCAATCTGGGGGCAGAGCCTTTCAGAGGCCTTTCTACCAGGCACAGGCCTCCTCTCCTTTTCCTCAGAGGGGGTTCTTCAGAGGAGAGGCAGAAGAGGGATGAGCTGGGCTGCATCCTCCTCCTCTCAGTCTAAGGCTCCTGCCAAGCAGACACCCTGATGTGTCAGCCGGGGTCGACTCTCCCTTTCCAGTAGGAGGCAGGCAGGCTTACTACTTCCAGGCCTGGAAGTCTGTTTATTTATTTAAAAGTTTTACCAGGAAAGACATACTGAGCAGACTACTGCTCGATCCCAGATGCGTCCTGGGGGTAGAGGGAATGGGATAGTACCTACAAGTAAACATGCAGAAGTTTTAGAACAGCAAAATTTACATAGGTTACCTCAGACAAGTGGGTCCTGGAGGTAGTAAGCCAAGGACTGGCTCTCAGCTTCAAAAAATTTCCAAAGCTGAGGGTCAGGTCTCTTCCATCTGCAAACATCTCCAAACCGTTGTCCTAGAGGCAGAGGTTTCTTCTCTGTTGGCTCTCAGAACCACAGAGAGAGTTTCTTCTACACACAGGGGCAAAGGTCTGCACTCCAGATACTTCCTTACCCGGAAAAAGACGGGAGTGGTGGCCCATTCTAGATCTAAGATACTTAAACAAGCACTTAGTCAAGCCAAAATTCAAAATGGTGACTTGGGGAATAATTCTTCCCTCTCTGAGGCCAGGGGATTGGTTAGCCTCCCTGGACCTCAAGGATGCCTATTTTCACATTCCCATCATCTGTTCCCACAGAATGTACCTCAGGTTCGAACTGCCTTCAGGCCATTATCAGTTCAGAGCAATGCCCTTTGGACTAACATCAGCACCAAGGGTGTTCACAGAATGTCTAGCAGTAGTAGTGGCCTTTCTAAGGTGACAAAACATTTCCATATTTCCATACCTGTATGACTGGCTCATTGTGGGGCAGTCTTTAGAGCAAGTCAAGTCAAACCTGCAAGTGACCCAACAATTGCTCACTTCTCTGGGATTCCTCCTCAATCTTCCAAAGTCAGTTCTTGAACCACTGCAACTCCTGACCTTCACAGGGGTAGAGTTAGACACTGTCCAAGCAAAGGCTTTTCTTCCTCTGGCAAGGGTAAATGCCCTTACAGATCTGGCTTCTCCTTTTCGCCTTCTGGTGTCTCAACCAGCAAGGCACTTTCTTCAACTCCTGGGCCACATGGCAGCTTCCACTGCAGTGGTACAAGGGGCCAGATTTCAGATGAGGGACATCCAGTTCCACTTGAGGGCTTTTTGGTCTCAGAAAAAAGATCCTCTACCCAAACTGATTCCAGTGACTCAGACTCTGATCCAGGCTCTCCAATCAGGACAGGATCAGGACAATCTCAGGCAAGGAGTCCCATTCATCACCCAGACTCATTCTGTGGCACTAACCACAGATGCTTCCCTCCTGGGGTGGGGAGCTCACTTGGGAGTTCTCACAGCACAGGGAGTGTGGTCCCGTCAGGAGTCTCTACTTCATATCAGTCTTCTGGAGCTCAGAGCAGTGTACATGGCTCTACAAGCTTTCTCTGATTCAGTATAGAACAAGGTGGTTTAGGTTAGGACAGACAACACCACCACCACCATGTGGTACAACAAGCATGGAGGCACTCGGTCTACAGCCTTGTGCACAGAAGCCATGAAATTATGGTCCCTAGCTTATTCTCTACAGACATCTCTGGTAGCAGTCCACCTTCCAGGGAAGGACAATGTACTAGCAGCTGCTCTGAGCAGGATATCTCAGGGCCATCACAAATGGTCCCTGGATCCCCTAGTGTTACATGTGATTTTTTCAAGATGGGGCACTCCGGAGATAGATCTCTTTGCAGCCCCAGACAATCACCAACTTCCTTTCTTCTGTTGCAGACCCCCAGTCTTGGGCTCAGTCCCCCTGGATGCTCTACTTCTGGATTGGGAGGGGAAATTTCTGTATGCCTTTCCTCCCTTTCCTCTGTTGTTCAAGGTTCTGGTCAAGATAAGGTCACAATCTTGCAAAGTGATCCTGATTGCTCCAGACTGGGCCAGGCAGCCTTGGTATCCTCTGTTGCTGTCCCTAGCAGTCCATCTTCCCATATCTCTTCCCAAGAATCACTATCTTGTTAACCACCGGCTCTCAGGGGAGGATTTGGTACCCCAACCTTCGGTCTCTCAACCTCAAGGCGTGGCTCTTGAAGAGTTAGAATATGCAAGCCTGCATCTGTCTCAGGGGGTTCTGGATATTCTCAAAGCCTCTTGAAAACCTGCCACCAGAAAAACTTTTATAATTCCAAATGGAAAAGCTTCAGCATTTGGTGTTCCAATAAGCGGATATCTCCAGATACTGCTGAATTGGCTGCAGTTCTGGATTATGTGGTTCATCTTAATGGCTTAAGCCTCAGACCAGCTACCCTGAAAGTACACTTGGCAGCTGTTTCTGCATTTCTGTCAGTGGGGAGGGCTTCCTCATTGGCATCTCATCCTGTTTTCTGTAAATTCTTTAAAGGATTGCTTCATACCAATCCTCCCTTTAGGCATCCTGCTCCTGCTTGGGATCTTAATGTTTGCATTGCTCAGCTTATGCAACCCCCTTTTGAGCCTTTGACTGCAGAACTTAAGTACTTGACCTTGGAAGCTGTGTTCCTGGTAGCTATTACCTCTGCCAGGCATATCAGTAAATTACAAGCTCTGTCAGTGGAGCCTGATTTTATCTCATTCCATAGAGATAAGGTGGTTCTTAGAACCAACAGGAGGTTCTTATCAAAGTGGTTTCAGATTTTCATCTGAACCAGTCCATGTCTCTTCCTGTTTTCTTCACTGATCATTCTTCTTCAGGGGAGAGAAGGTTATACAGCTTGGATGTTAAGAGGGCGCTTAGCTACTACATTGAGTGCACTGAGGCACTTAGGTTTGACTGTCGTCTGTTGTTTCTCACTTATGGTGAAGTGGGAAAGGGCAAACCTGCTACTAAGAGGACTGTTGCCAGGTGGATTGTCTCTTGTATACAATTCTGCTGTGAGAAGCTAGGCAACATACCCCCTCCAGGGCTGAGGTACAGCTGCTTCTCTGGCTGCTGCCAGAGATATGCCATCATTAGAAATATGCATAGGACAACACATGGTTATCTCAGAGTGAAGTCTAGCTCCTAAGTATCGGAAAACTAATGTCTTGAAAATAAAATACCCAAAACTGAAGTTTCATAAAATATGATAATTGTGTAAATAACTGATAGAAACTGATGTATTCCTTGTGATAAAATGCATATATGAGCGGTACACCTGAATCTGGAAATAAACTTTGAGTTAAAAAAAAAAAGAGATATGCAAAGCAGCCACCTGGAAAACAGTCCATACATTCACCAAGCATTAATCTGTGGATACCCAGGCTAGGAGTGATGCTCGGTTTGGCACAGCAGTACTTCAGAGCCTATTCCAAAAGTAGGTTCTGTCCCTCCTCCATGGAGGTACTGCTTGGTAGTCTGCATAATGTCAGAATATAGCAAGACTTCATGTTGTTACATAGAAACATAGAAACATACAAGCTGGACGTCAGATAAGGACCATAAAGGCCCATCAGTCTGCCCATTTCTTTTCTACCTTATAAATGTGCCATCGGCCTTTGCTCTGTCAGTGGCCTATCTATTCATACTCATTTGTATTGCTCCCTTATGCCTATCCCATGCCTGTTTGAAGCCCTGCACTGTATTCATAGCCACCACTTCTTGAGGGTAGGCCATTCCATTCATCCACCACCCTTTCTGTGAAAAAGAATTTCCTCACATTCCCCTTAATCGGCCCCCCTCTAATCTCACGCTGTGTCCTCTTGACCTGCTATTTTTCTTATGTTGAAACATGTTAGACTCTTTCACCTTGTTAATGCCCTTAAGGTGTTTGAATGCCTCGATCATATCGCCTCTCTCCCTCCTTTGCTCAAGGGTATACATATTGAGCTCTGTTAATCTATCCTCATATGTCTTCTGATGCAGTCCCTGCACCATTTTGGTTGCCCTTCTCTGGACTGCCTCAATTTGGTTAATGTCCTTGTGAAGGTGTGGCCTCCAATACTGCATGCAGTACTCCAGATGGGGCCTAACCAGTGTCTTGTAAAGAGGGATTATTACTCTCCTCTTACGACTTGTGATACCCCTACTAATACACCCTAACACCCCCCTAGCCTTACCTACTGCTTTAGAGGTCTGCTTGGATGATTTCAGGTCATCAGTGATGATGATGCCCAAGTCTCTTTCTTCCTTTGTGACTGCTAGCAACTCCCCTCCCAGCCTATAGGTGGCTTCAGGGTTTCTCTTCCCTATGTGCATGATCTTGCACTTCTTTGCATTAAATCCCAGTTGCCACTCTTCTGACCATTTTGCTAGTTTATCCAGATCTCTTCTCATTCTGCCAACCCCATCTGGATCATCTACTCTGTTGCAGATCTTGGTGTCATCTGCAAACAGACAAGCCTTACCCTCTAGTCCATCTGCAAGGTCACTAATGAAGATGTTGAAGAGGACTGGCCCCAGGACTGATCCCTGAGGTGCCCCACTTGTGACTTGCATCTCTTCTGACTGTATACCATTTACCACCACTCTCTGTTTTCTGCCCGTCAACCAGTTTGCCACCCAGTTGACCAACTTCTGACCCACCCTGAGCCTAACCAGCTTATTTATCAATCTTCTATGTGGAACAGTGTCAAAAGCTTTGCTGAAGTCAAGGTAGGCGACATCAACTGCTCCCCCTTGGTCCACCACTCTGGTTACCCAGTCAAAGAAATCTATGAGATTAGTTTGACAGGACCTTCCTTTTGTAAACCCATGCTGTCTTGGATCCTGTGCCCCTATGGATTCCAGGTGTTGCACTATCCTTTCCTTAAGGAGTGCCTCCATAATCTTGCCCACTACTGAGGTAAGACTGACTGGTCTGTAGTTCCCTGCCTCCTCCCTGCTACCACTCTTGTGGAGTGGGATCACATGAGCCCTTCTCCAGTCTTCTGGGACCTCTCCTGTGCTCAGAGACTCACTAAACAGTTCTGATAATGGCTCTGCTAGTTCACCTTTAGCTCCTTAAGTACCCTGGGATGTATGCCATCAGGGTCCCATTACCTTATCCACCTGAGCTTGCTTAGCTCTTGTAGGACCCTTTCTTTTGTGAAGGAGAGTGCTCACCTCCCTCCCCTGTGTCCATGGTGCTGAGCTGTGGGCCCTGCCTACCTTCTCTTCAGTAAATGCTGAGCAAAAGTATCTCTGTTAGGATAGATGCTTTTACATGGTCCTCCTCCTCACATGCTCCCTTTTCTCCATTAAGCTTAGCAATACCCCTCTGGACTTTCTCCTTTCACTAATGTATCTATAGAAAGTCTTGTCACCTTCTTTACTGTTCGTGCTAGTGTTTCCTCAGTTTGGGACTTTGCCTGCCTTACTGCCTTCCTGCTTCCTTAGGGCAGTTTGGTATGCCTCCTATCTTCATCCAGCTGTGTTCCTTATATTTCCTGAAGGCCGGCCTTTGGCTCTGACCTTTTCTGCTACTGTATTTGAGAACCAAAGTGGTTTCCTTCTTCTTTTGCACTTCCTTTTCTAACACAATGGGATGTTGCTTCAAGTATTGCATCACTAATGCTTGCCCACTTTGCCTGTACCCCTCACCTGTGTTTCTTTTTGCCAGGGCTAGCTTAACTCTGTTGGCCATCTTATCAAAGTCAGCTCCTCTGAAGTCCCATATTTTTGCCTTGGAATGGGATGATTTAGATGTAGTAGCCAAATTTAACCATACCATGTGATGGTCACTGGCCCCCAGGTGACCTTCTACCTGGAGATCTGTGATCCCTTCCTTGTTAGTCAGTACTAGATCTAGGATAGCCCTGTCTCTTGTGGGTTGCTGTACCAGTTGTTTGAGGTCCTCCCCCTGCAGGGAATCCACTATGTGTCTACTTCTGGCAGATGTTCCTGCTGGTATTGACCAATCTGTATCCGGCATGTTGAAGTCTCCCATTATCAGAACCTCCCCTTTAGCTGTCATGTTTTGTATATCTTCTAACAGTTATGTGTCTATGTCCTCCCCCTGGTCTGGGGGCCTGTAGACAACCCCAGTTCTTATGGCTGTCCCAGTTCCTGCTTCCAGGGTGACCCACAGTTCTTCTGGCTCCTTATGTGTATTCTGAATTTCTGTAGCTTTGATATTTTCATTGACATACAGGGCCACTCCTCCCCCTCTTTTTGCACCTCGGTCTCTTCTGAACAATACATAGCCAGGTACTGAAGTCTCCCGAGTGTGGTTACTGGTAAACCACATCTCACTAATTGCTACTATGTCCAGTTTAGCCTCTGACATTATTGCCTTCAGGTCTGGGATCTTATTTCCCAGGCTGTGAGCATTTGTGTACAGCATTTGTGTTTGTTTGAAGAAAAAAATTACTCACCTTCGTAATTGTGTTTCTTCTAATTCTTCTTGCTGTATTCTGACCTCCCTCCCTGTCTCCCCTCTCAGAACCTGTTTTTGGGAAGTGGGCTGGCAGGTACAGTACTGCACCTCAGGGGTGCACTTAATACTCCCCCCTGTACATAGAGGGGGAGTGGGTTATGTTTATATTGTTTGTTATAGATACATTGTTCACTACCTAGTTTTTGTTTTGGAGTTCTTGACTTGAGTCTTTTGGGGACACAAAACATTTGGTTGCTTTTTTGGTTAATAGATTTAAAATTTCCACCCAGCAGGTGTAGTTAGTATTAGCTCATAAGAATCTGACAGTTACACCTGAAAGTGCAGCAGATAGAGGTCTGAACGAACTCGAGCTCAGCGTTCTATGCTCTGGCATAGAGTTAACTCCTTCCTCTCCGGAGCTGTTCAAGTGCTGGGGCTAACTGCATAATGTCAGAATACAGCAAGACTCCATTAGAAGAAACACAATTACTAAGGCCAGTAATTTTTCTTTTGATCCACCGCCTCACCTCCCTGGCCCACTGTAGTCCCACACATGGCTTTTGCTGGTCCTCCTTTGAGGTTATGGGTGTAGACTTGATGGCACCTGGGTTGGGGAGACCCTGCAACCTAGCCAACTCGGCCTGGAGGCTGGCAGTCTCTGCCCTCAGCCCAGAGGTGCCTGCAGACGGGCAGCACCGCAGTTCCCAGAACATCCTTCTGAAGACTGCTGCTCGCATCCATCTCCCGAAAACACCTCGCTGCTGCTTGTGCACCTGCCTGGCTGGCTGCAGACTGACGCAATGGACACTGGCACCACATTTGCAGTACCAGCAGGCCAGCACTTAGGCAAGGCAGCCCCCCATCCCATAATCATTGACTCTTCTGGTGACTCCTTTTTCTCTGATTGGCAGGGCTCAAGCTAGCATGCGATGAGGCGGCACACATGGCGTACAGATGGAACAGAATGGTGTGACAGCCTACGCTGCATACTGGAAACACTTATCCTGCGTGTGTCAGTCTCTCAGATAGATGAAGCACTAAGACAAAATTCAAAACAGCTGCCACTGTCATCTCTGCACAGCCTCTAAATTTTACTGCCTCAGTTGCTGCAACTGTCACAGTCATCTTCAGCATGCAGGCATCAAGTGAGCCAGACAAGATTGATATTGTGAACCAGATTGCTTCACAGATGGTCACTGCCCCCCCCCCCCACCTCAGGTCACAGTGAGACAGTCTTTGGCTGGGCTTCCAGACAGCAGAAAGCAAAAAAAACCAAAAAACGTTTGCTGAACCATGGTGCGGCATGTGCAGACAGTTCAGAATGGGCCCTCGAAACGCATGGGCCCTACGCTGGCGTAGTTGGGCCAACAATAAATCGGCCTACAGGTCAGGAAAGTCTTACAAGACATGATTCTAAACCATGATCTGACTCTTTCTCAACATAGGGATGGCAGCGATTATCTCAGTAGCCCCAGTGAAAAAGGGGCTAGTGCAATGTATAAATTATTCATGGTTAATGATGACATCTTGCGCTCCCAAACTCCTAATAACAAATAGGAAGAGGAGCTAAAAGCGCATAGAAACCTTAGACTTTGACAGCAGATAAGGACCGCTTGGCCTACCTAGTCTGCCCATTTCCCTACCTATTGGATAAGTTGCAGATCCTAGTTAACCAAAAGCCTACTTCTTCCCCCCCCCACCAGAATTGCCTTATGTCTATCCCACGCATTCTTGAATTCCCCCACTGTTTTTTAACCCCATGACCTCCTCAGGAAGGCCGTTCCATGCATCTACCACCCTATCTGTGGAAAAATACTTTCTCACATTGCCCTGAGCCTGTCCCACTTTAACTTCAAATTATGTCCCTTGTTCTTGCACATCTCTTTTCTAAAAAATGATGCTACCATCTTGGACTTTGTTGATTCCCTTGAGGTACTTGAACGTTTCTATCATGTCCCCCCTCTCCCTCCTTTCCTCAAGGGTAAACATATTAAGCTCCCTTAGTCTCTCTTTGTATGGCTTCTGTTTCAGACCCTGCACCATTTTAGTTGCCCTCCACTGGACTGCCTCCATCCTGTCTATGTCCTTGCAGAGATGGGGTCTCCAGAACTGCACGCAGTACCTCAGATGGGGTCTCACCAACTGTCTGTACAGAGGAATAACAACTTCCTGTTTTCTACTGGTGATGCCTCTCCCTGTGCATCCCAGTATCCCCCAGCCATCCTTACTGCCTTCTCACATTGCTTGCTTACCTTTAGGTCATCTATTCCTCCGACTCATTCACTCTGCCATATGGGATCCCGCAGGGCTCTGTGCTGTCTCCCATGTTGTTTGCGGTGTACATGCTGCCGTTGGGAGACATTGTAAGGTGGTATGGGTTGGGTTTTCAGTAACCCCTTGGTGGCGCTATCCTAAGGGCTACTACCCCTGCCTGCTTAACTACTAACAGGTTGAGGGGCCCAGGTCCAATGGCGGGTGCCTCCACCCAGAGGTCAGGGTTTGCAGTAGTTAAACTAACTTGGTCACAGCCCTCTGGGACACTGTAACCCCCCTTTCTTCCCACTAGTGGCCCACACAATACATCAGGAATATCTTCACAATGTACACTTACCCCCAGGACTGGTTCCATTGACTGGACGCTGGGGACCCCTGTAAAACAAGATGACACAATGCAAAAGCCACAGTACAATACTTTAACATAAACGAATACCTCAGTCAGAGTAACTTTGCTGAAACAAACAGATCTGATTTATTTAAGGAGCAGTAACAAGGAAGGGGGAAATCTGGTTAATTAGGTTAAACACATTAATAATCACAGTACTGTGCGCATATTCAGAGTCCCAAATTGTCACTTTCGCTGGGTACCCAGGATGGGGGAAGGGGGCTGACCAGGATCGGTGCAGCTGGTTGGGGCCCTGTGATGGAAAAAACACTTGCACAATACCCAATTGTAATCCAGAGCCGGAGGGCTCAGTTCGTGAAGAAATGAAAAAAGCAACAATTAGATGACACACTTGCAATTTGATAAACAGATGGCAGGGAGCTACCCTGCTTTGTACTCACAACTCAGTGCTGGGAACTGGATGGAAGGCTGATTGTCCTGGATTGCCAGGAGGAGCAGACCATGTGGACAAGGTCCTTGTGACTGTACCCCACTGTAGTTTAAAGCAAATGGATGTACTGTAGTCTGGATTAAGATGGGGTTTATTTCCAACTTCATGCACTCAATTCAATGTACAGGGGATTTGAAATGCGATTCCCCACAACCACTACACACATTTATATGTAAAAGGAAAGTACTATACCAGGCAGGCTGCTTCTTGATCCCAATCGCAATTACTGCACGATACCCAGGAGAATGCACAGCAGATTCAGTTCCTGACAGACCGAGCGCGATTCAGCAATTTCTCCAGTCTTCTACAGGGTGAGCCTGGTTTCTGCTCTTCAGAGCTCCTTGATTCTCTTCACAGGTCAGATTCAGTCCGAACAGGTGCTTGCACAGGCTGCAGACAGAAACTCAGGGCCTTACACGCACTTACCGTGCTAAAACTATACACCGCAGAAGCACATAGTTGCTTTTCTCTTCACTGTCTCACCTCATCTGATCTTTCCAGTAGACAGAGCTGGGCATTTCCTTTGAGTTCCTCCCAGTTCAGTTGGCTGGTTTGGCTGTCACTCACAGTAAACTCCCCCTGTTGGTGGAAAAAAGGTGCCGAAGTCCAAACTACAATTCCCAGAGTCACTGGCCATACAGTACATAGGTGGCTGGCTCCACAATGAGAGTCCAAGTTCTGATTTGCCAGCAGCAGGCTCCATTTCAAAGGTCCCCCCACGCTGATTGGTCCAGTTCAGCAGTTCAAAACTAGAATGGGGGACTAGGCAAACACAGTTCTGACTGCAAAGAAAAGCGCGTTAGACAAATTGTATTTTCATTATTACTCTAAATGATTTTTGGCAAACAGTTACATCTTTGAAAAGTGCTCACTCTGCCTATTTAGCGACAGCAGAAACGGAGCAATTTGGCAGCAGCTCGAGTGGGACTCAAGCAGGGAAACACACAGACCGCCATCCAAATTAATTATGTCTGCAAGCAGACAGCTCTTAAAGAGACAGTACTAGAGGCTCTAAAAGCACTCACAGATAGACGGCTTAAACGCCAGACACCATTCAGGCTTGGAGCATTCAAACAAGCTCCCGGAAGACTTTTTGGTAACCCCCATTTGCAGGGGGGTTACATGCAGATGACACCAACTATACCTGTCATTTGTGCCTGAGCAGGATAGTGGAGTCTCTGTGTTTAACAACTCCTCAAGGATGAGTGCCAGCTGGTTGAGGTTTACTCCAGATGAGACCAAGATTCTGGTGGTGGATCTGGGCCGTCGGGTAGGAGGGTTGGTGGCGGGCTCAGCCTCTGGACTTTGGCTTGGGGTAGCCAGCTGTTGACCTCTGAGCGGTGCAGAATCTGGGTGTTATTCTTTTTTAAATCTCTTTTATCCCCTACTCCCCTAACAGCCCCACATCTTTGGGAGCATCACAGAGTCTACCCCTGCAAGCCACCTTACCTGGTCCATCGCTGTATCCCCACAGAGCCTCAGTTTACCCTCCCAGGTGGGGATGGGATGGGGCCCCTACACCCTGAACTCTTGCATTTTGTCGGACCCCTGGGCAGCCATGCAGGTGGCTGCATATGAGGGCTAGCTCCTCGAAACTCTGTCTCCCCGGGACTGGTAGGCTTTTTCCTGGTGTTCTAATGGCATGTCATGGTACCAACGCAGACATCCATGATGTCCTGCCCCTTGCTGCCAAGGCCCTAGGTGCTAGCATAGCTCCAGACCTCCATCTGAGACCAGCCCAGCACTTCAGGCACTGACGTCCTGAGAAAACCCTGGCCTCCACCAGGGGTCAGCAGACATTGAGCCGCAACCCTCTCCCTCTCCCCGGAGAAGGCGAGCTGTCGTGGGATGCTGCAGCCTTCTCCCCCTGGCCGGCCCTTCGATGACCCAGGCTCACTCCTGAACCCGGGTTGCCAGCGTTGCAAGCGGAATCCAACCCCCTGCGCTGGTGGGCTCTGGCCCCCCCACCCAGATGTTATTCTTGACGATGGGCTGACGCTGTGTTCTCAGGTGTCATCCGTCGTCAGGTCTGCTTTTTACCATCTGAGAATATTGCCTGGATTAAGCACCTTGTTCCGCCTGGCGACCTACCTACTCTGGGCCTCACCTTGTGACCTCCTGCCTTGACTACTGTAACTCCCTGTACCTAGGGCTTCCTGGGGTTGATATCCACCACCTGCTGCTGGTGCAGAACGCTGCAGCCAGGCTGTTGATGGGGCTGTCTCGATCTAGCCATGTCATGCCTGTGCTGCGTGGACTGCACTGGCTGCCAGTACAGTGGCAGATCACCTTTAAAGTTGGCTTGTTGACTTTTAAAACCCTACATGGACGGGGTCCGAGATACCTGCAAGAGCTCTTTCATCCCTACTGCCCGCTCCAACCACTCCGCTCCACTGACAAGGGATTGCTAGAGGTTCCTAGCGTTCAGCTGAAGTCATCTGGGGCCCGGGCTGTTGTATTCATGGCTCCCACCCTGTGAAACTCTCTACCTCGTCGGATACATGAGTGCCTAACGGTGGAGAGCTTCAAAACAGCCCTAAAAACGTATTTGTTTGACCTGGCATTTCCTGCTTATTGAGTTACTGAGATGCTGATGGATTATGTGAATGGTTTTACAGTTTATTTAATTTATATATTTATTTTATTTTAGTCTTTGGAAACCGGGTAAGGCCCACTAGGCACAAGCGCCTGGGAGCACTGGGCGGTTAAGTGACTTGCTCAGAGTCACACAGTATGCAAGTGGAGGTTGTGAGAATCAAACCCAAGTCTGGTCTGCTGGATATACCAAGCATGTTCACAGCTTGTTACTCTGACCTTTAGGCTATACTGCCGTAAGTGTGATATTTCTGTATTTTATTGTACAAGCCAATGATCAGTGCTGAATAGCGCTTTTAGAAATAAAGATGAACTGAACAGAATTGAATCTGATATGATTACCCCAGGTCCCTTTCCACTTGTGTTGTTAATACCTCCCCCATTTTGTGTACTCTTCCCCTGGGTTTTTGTTTTCCAGGTGCATTACTTTGCACTTCTTTGCACTGAATCTAAGCTGCCATACTTTTGACCATTCCTCCAACCTTGCCAAGTCCCTTCTCATCCTTTCCACCCCACCTTGTGCATCAACTCTGTTGCAGATCTTTGTGTTGTATGCAAAGAGACATACTCTTCTTTCCAGCCCCTCTGCAATGTCACTGATAAAGACATTAGAAAGGACCGGACCCAGTACTGAACACCTGCAATACCCCGCTAGTAACCCCCCTTTCTTTGGAGTGGACTGCGTTTACTATTACCCTCTGTGTCCTGTTGTCCAACCAGTGTTTTACCCAGGCTACCACCCTAGGACCCACTCCCAGGCTGGCTAATTTATTTATTAATCTTTTGTGTGGGACTACGTCAAATGCCTTGCTAAAGTCTAGGTAGGCCATGTCCACAGCCCCTCCCAGGTCTACTACTTTGGTCACCCAGTCAAAGAAATCAATTAGATTTGTCTGACATGACCTTCCCGCTGTGAATCCATGCTGCCTTGAGTCCTGTGCCCTCTGGTCTCTAGGTACTCTACAGTTCTTTCTTTCAGAAGTAATTCTATAATTTTCTCTACCACTGAGGTAAAGCTAACAAGTCAGTGGTTTCCTACCTCTGTTTTGGTCCCACTTTTGTGAAGTGGAATCACATCCATCCTCCTCCAATACTCAGGTACCACACTATCCTCCCATGATTTGTTAAAAAGGGTAGTTAGTGGTGTCACTAGTCTTCCCCTTAATTCTTTTAGAATTTTGGGGTGAATCCCATCAGGCCCCATTGCTTTGTCCAGCTTCAGTTTTAGGAGTTCTTACAGAGCCCTTTCTTCTGTGAATGGACTGGTATCGACCCCCTATCCAGGTATTTCTATTGATTGGATTAGATACCTCCCCCACTTCTTCTTTTGTGAATGTTGAGCAGAAGTATTCATTCAGTATCTCTGCTTTTTCACTGTCACCCTCTGCCCACCTACCCTTACCTTTATTAAGCCTCACTATCTCTCCCTTGATCTTTCTTCACCCCCTGATGTACCTGTAAAAGGTTTTATCCCCCTTTTTAACTGAGTTGGCTATCTTTTCCTCGGTTTGGGCCTTTGCTATTCTGACAGCCTTCTTCACCTCCTTCTGCTTTAGCTGGTACAGTTCTCTGTCCTGCTCCTTCTGTGTTTCCTTATACTTCTTGAATGCTGTCTTTTTCTCTCTAACCTTCCCCACCACCTCTTTTGATAACCATAGTGTTTTGTTCTTTCATTTTGATTTATTTGCTTCACACAAAGTCTTGTTGCCTCTGTGATGGTAGTTTACTAGTGCCTTTCTGAGGCACTCCCATTTGACAAAGTCAGCCTCTTAAAGTCAGTGCCCTCACTTTTGTATGGCTTGACTCTGCATCTGTGTTTATTGTGAACCACACTGTTTGGTGTTTGCTTGTTCCCAGATGGCTACCAACTTCTAGATCTGAGATCCTCTCTCCGTCCCCATTTGAGAGTATCAGGTCTAAGAATGCTCCCTCCTGAGTGGGTTCCAACACTAGCTGTCTAAGGCATGCCCCCTGTAGGGCATCGAGAATGACCCTTCTCTTGGATGTGGCTGCAGCAGACGTGCTCCAGTTAACATCTGGCATATTCCGGTCCCCCATCAACAATATCTCCCCTTTTTCTGCCATCCTAAGGATGTCTGCTATCATTTTCTTGTCCATTTCCTCCCCCTGAGATGGGGGTCTGTATACAACCCCTGTGCAGATTGTGGTGCCATTTCCGGTCTCCAGGGTGACCCACAGTGTGTCCTCTCCTCTGTGTTTACCCTTTAGTTCTGTTGCCTTGGTTCCTTCCCTTACATAGAGAGCTACTCCTCCTTCTCTTCTTCTTCACTACCTGTCCCTCCTGTAGATTGTGTACCCTGGTATGTTGACATCCCAGTCATGGTTCTATGTGTACCATGTTTCTGTGACTGCCACAATATCCAGGTGTCCCTCTTCCATCAAGGCCACCAGTTCAGGGAGCTTGTTTCCTAGACTACGGGCATTGGTACTCATCACTCTCCATTTCTTGATGGCCTTACCCCATTTTGCTCCATCCCTGCCCTTACTGCCTTTGCCATTATTTCTCCATTTTTTTATATTTCTATTAAAGAGTGATCAGACACATGGAAGAATGACTATAATTGTTGTACGGAGGTTCAAGGTAGAACAGTACAATTTAAGATCCTCCATATCATTACTATTTCTCTCCCGAGAGACTGGAAGACGTTAGCTAACCTCCAAATGGCAGATGCTGGAGAAGCCACAAGGAACATGCTGTCTCCTACGTATGTTATGGGTTTGCCCGGTTATTGTAAATATCTGGACTGAAATACATCATCTTTGTGATGCTGTAACTAAAAGAAGTATCCAGCTTACATTTGAAGTTTTTATTTTGGGAATAAAGAAATTGAGCACATAAGTACACCCAAAGAATTGGATTTTAGTAGCTGCCCTCACCCTTAAAAGAATACTCCTATCACACTTGAAATCCCTGGCGCCACCTTCCGGTCAGGAATGGTGTAGTAAAGTGGGTGAAGCTGCTAATGAAAGGATTGCATATAGATTAACAGGGAAAGGAGACTTGTTTTGGGAAAAGTATGGTCACCATTCTTGTCTTTCTTGAATGAAAATAATGATAACCGAACTACTCTGTATCTGAATAGTAACAAGAGAAGTGGAAAAGTCTGTTAGCAACCTTAAGATTGTTTGTTATATCAGAATATAATGATTTCTCTCCTGTGCATAATAGCATTTGATTGATATCTCATTTGAAGCTGTTGTAAACCAATGTAACCTGGCTGCATTGTTTTATGTTAAAATCAATAAACTTGTTAAAGTAAAAAAAAAGAAGTTTATTCTCACAGGTGAACTGTGAAATGCCATTTACTTTTTGATTCCATGACTGATAGTTGCTCTAATGCTGAATCATTGAACAGAGGGGCACAGTTAACATTTTGTACTTTTTCCTTTTATAACTTTACCAGTTGTATCACAAAACCACCCAGACACCTGTTGTATAAATCAAATATGTCACCGGCTGACTTAATGTTTCTTCATTTGAGGATATTGGTCTATTGCCATCTTACTCGTGGCTTTGCTGCTTGTGGGATAGCAACAGACCAATACTCAAGGGTGTCGACGAGCTGCCTGATGATGATGATGGTTGTTCCTTTCTCAGTCAGCTCTTGTTTTTCTGCCTTCCCCTTCCTCAGGTTGGAAACCAGGGACCCTCAGTCGGAGGGCTGGATGCTTGATGTTGGCTGGGGGCTGGTTGGGACAGGGCAGATTCAGAGGCAGAACCTGAAGTGGCAAATCACTACAGAGCGCTGCCACTGGGGAGCAGTTAATGTATTTAAACCGGGCGGGCGGAAAAGTCAGTAAGTGGCAGGGTAAAGGGGCGGGCGGGTTGAACCAAGTGGTTGGCTGAGAAATAGTGAGCATCAGAACAGGGCAGGCAGGGAGGTGGGCAGCAGAGTGATGCGGGGAGGGAGAAACCACATGGAGCAGCAATTTATTTGAACTGGGTGGGTAGGAAGGGGTCACTAGTGGTGAAATGGGGGGGCCCAGGGAGCTGCTGATATATCTGAACTGAACGATGGGGTAATGCTGGAGAGGGAAGTCCCAGGGAGTGGCAATTTTTGAACCTGGTAGGGGAAAGAAGCTGCAAGCTGCTGGATGCCATGGGGGGGGCAAGGGAGCTGACTGAGGATGACATCATTAAGCTGGCTGCTAGGCGTGTCTTGTAAATAAAAGGAGGCAGCCACAATGTGATAAGTGTGGCTTCATCCTTTTAACTCATAGAGTTTCTGCCCATCAGCCAGGTTGCAGAATCATCAGCCTGCTGTGCACTGTCACCTCACGCCTCCTGCAGGCTCAGCTGCACTGGCTAACAGTGCCACACTTTCCCAACCTCTACTGCGAGGGTAGCCCAGATAGGTTTGCTTTGCACATGCGTGCAAGCAGACATAGCAAAAATAATGAGGCCAGCGACTGGTTTCCACATGTTAGATGGAGAAAGTGGTGTGATCATAGTTCACGCTGGCATGTTAAAACTGAAAGTGTAGGTATCTGACCCATGAGGGGATCACCTTTTCCTTGGTGGTCAGGCTTATCACAACTTGGCTGAATTACGTGACCAAGAAAAAAACACTTTTAGAATCATGGAATGAAAAGGAAAGAAGGAAAGAAAGAAGGAAAGGAAGGGAAGGAAAAGAAAGGAAGAAAGAGAAAATAGAATAACTTTTAAATCATTTGTGGGCTCCTTTGCGCAATGTGTGTGTGTATGTATGTGTGTGAGGAGGGGGTGTACTGGATTCTGTGTGTTTCTGATATTGGCCACATACCTGTAGCATCCTTACAGAATTTAAGAAAACTGTAAAGAAATGTGGTGAAATCTCAGTGAATGAGTCAGGGTGGACATTGCCATGTCCTTAATTGTTACACCTCTTTCCCTCACACCCTGCAGCAGGAAGCAGTAGCTGCGGGGCCATACTGGACAGTGGCAGCCACAATGGAGGTTCCCACCTCTACTGGTTACCAGGGTGTAGGGGCGATAACCCACATTGCTGATAGCCTGGGCATCTGTATATTGTTGACTCTGGGGTAACGCTGCACCACATGGGATGTCAACCAGGGCACAGCACTTTTGTGCCAGGGAACATGCACCTGGTGTGCCCTGGTTTAGAGCCGCCACTGCGCAGTCACACTCGAGGTGTGCCCTGGTTTAGAGCCGCCACTGCGCAGTCGCACTCGGGGTGTGCCCTGGTTTAGAGCCGCCACTGTGCAGTCACACTTGGGGTGTGCCCTGGTTTAGAGCCGCCACTGCACAGTCGCACTCGGGGGTGTGCCCTGGTTTAGAGCCGCCACTGCGCAGCTGAACTCGAGACACTGGAGGCAGCACAGAGTAGGGCTCCTGTTTCGTCTCTTGGACACAGAACACGAAGATTACTTGCCATGTCTTAGCTGTACCTGTTACTCACCTATTCAACTTATCACTGTCCCAAAGGATCCTCCCACCCACCTGGAAAACTGCACGTTATACCTTTGCTTAAATGTGGGGACCCCGGTGATCTCAACAATTACAAGCCAATTTCTTTCCTTTCTGACCTGTCCAAGCTATTGGAAAAAATTGTAAGTGTGCAGTTAACAACATATCTAGAAACTACGAATTTACTAAACCCGGTGCAGTCTGGTTTCAGAGCCAAGCATAGCACTATTATGGCTCTTGCAAAAAAGTGACCAATGATTGGCAGAGACCTGGATAACCGAAACTTCATATGTGCTGTGTTTTTGGACTTAAGCAAGACATTCAACACTGTCAATCACAGTCTTCGTCTGTTATTCTTGCAAACTATAGGGCTGGACTCATTATCTTTGCAATGGTTTGCTGACTATGTCTCAGACGGTCTCCAGCAGGTTAAGGCTGAAGGCGAACTCTCAACTCTCAAACCTCTAAAAAGGGATGTGCCCCAGGGATCTATCCTTGGCCCCTTACTATTCGCAATCTTTATCAATAACATTGATCACAATATATCCAAGACCACTAATCATCTGTTCGCAGATGATATGGTACTCTATCTAAGTCACCCAACACCTGAAGCTGCATGTGGTGACCACCAAGCTGAATTCAGTCTGCTCCAGCGACAGCTCCTAAACAAAAAGTTCCTTCTTAATGCCAAAAAAACTAAGGTGATGCTTTTTTCTCCTTTCTCCCATGCGATAATTAATGGATCAGTTCCCCAAATCACCACTATCCTAGGAAAAAAGTTGGAATTTGTTACGAAATTCAAGTACTTGGGAGTCTGGCTTGATAACTGACTCGTCACCAAGGATATTGAGGATTTGCTAAAAAAATTACGGCAGAGACTAGGTCTTCTCTTTAGGGTTACCAATTTCTTACAAGGGATGCTAAGCTTCGGTTGGTCCAAACAACATTTCTTTCACTAGTGGACTATGCAGACTTCCTATATAGTCAGTGCCCTTCCGCTTCCCTTGCAAAACTGGACACGCTGTACCACAGAGCTCTGAAGTTCATAACGGGACTCCCATTTGCCACGCATCATTGCTCTTTGTATGCTGCTGTGGGGTGGACATCTCTTCAGTTCAGCAGGATAGAAATGCTGCACTATGGACCTGTAGAACTGTCGCCAATAAATTGCCCCAGCACATCACTAACGTGTCCAGTAATGACGTGCTAATTACTCTTGTGAGAAGCTGCTCCTCTCTCTCTGGAAGTACCCAAAGTTAAATCCTGCTTCAGTACAGCGCCATTAGTGTTACGCTGCCCTCCTCTTCTGGAGCAAGCTGCAAAAACTCTGAAACTGAGTCTTGCCATGTCAGCTTGACTACCTTCAAGACCCTATATTCCTGCTCAGAAAGGAGCTGTGCAACTGCTTCCCACGTCTCCAGTCTTCATCAGCGACTGCTGTGACACCTCATCCTGCCTGGCTTCCTGTACAATGGCTAGGCCCTGCCCCCTTTCATCTCTTCCCTCTACCTCTTTACCTGTCCTGTTGTTTTCTTTTGTATTACCTTTCTGCCGTACGGCTTTGATATACCTCTTCATCCCTCGCACACCCTTTTCCTTCTCCCTGTCTCCCATTATATTGAGGAGTCCTCTGTACCCTTTGGTCGAGACATACCCGCTGGCCTGTTGTCCTCCACACTCCCTGTAGCGTCATGCAGGCACCCTCCTTCTCCCTGTACCCTTACTCCCTCCCCCTTATCCCCTCCCACTCCCCTCCACCCACTATAGGCCTTCTGGTATCTAACATGTGGCCTGACCTTTCCATCTCCCTGGTGTATATAGGTGCTGCCCGCACCGACTTGGTCAGTTACCAACCCTGTATTTTGTAAAGGTGTTCCATTTGTAACCCCCCTGCAAATGGGGGTTCCCAAAAGACTTCCAGGAGCTTGCTTGAATGCTCCAAACCTGAATGGTGTTTGGCGTTTAAGCCATTTATCAGTGAGTGTTTTTAGAACCTTTGGTACTGTCTCTTTAAGAGCTGTCTGCTTGCAGACATAATTAGTTTGTATGGGGGACTGTGTGTTTCTTTGAGTACCACTCGAGCTGCTGCCAATTCACTCCATTTTTGCAGTCACTAGGGTGCAAAGGAACCTATCTGAAAGATGTAACTGTTTGCCAGAAACCATTTAGAGTAATAATGAAATTACAGTTTGTCTAACCTGCTTTCTTTGCAGTCAGAACTGTGTCTGCCTAGTTCCCATTCTGGTTTGAACTGCTGAACTGGACCAATCAGTGTAGGGTAAGCTGGCTCTAAAATGGTGCCTTGGACGAATCAGAACTTGGACTCATAATCTGGGCCAGCCACAGAGGATTGTATGGGCAGTGACTCTGGGAGATGTGGTTGAGACTGGGCGCCTTTTGGACCAACAGGAGCAGTCTGTGTGGTGACAGCCAATCCAGTCAAGAACTGGGAGGAACTCAAAGGAAGTGCCCGGTTTTGTCTGTTGGAGTTTCAGTTGAGCTCTGGCAGTGAAGAAGGAAGGAGCCTGTGCTTTTCAGTGTGCAGTTTTAGTCGGAAACGTGTGTAAGGCCCAGAGTTCGGTCTGCAGCTTGTGTAACAGCTTGTTAGGACTGAATCGTCCTGTGAAGAGAATCAAAGGATATCTGAAGAGTAGAAACCAGGCTCACCCTGTGGAAGACTGGAGAAATTGCTGAATTGCACTCGGTCTGTCAGAACTGAATCTGCTGTGTGTTCTCCGGTATTACGATCGGGATAGAGAAGCAGCCTGCCTGGTATAGTACTTTCTGTTTTACCATATAAATGTGTGAAGAGTCTCGTGGAGCTCAAGTGAATCCTGCTGCCATTAAAGGACTTTTGCCTGTTACTGTTCACCATATAAATGTGTGAGGAGGCTTGTGTAGCTCAAGTGAATCCTGCTGCCATTAAAGGACTTTTGCCTGTTGCAGTTTGCCATATAAATGTGTGAGGAGTCTCGTGGAGCTCAAGTGAATCCTGCTGACATTGAAGGACCCTATCTTGTTTGGAGGTCGTGAGTACTAATTCAGGGTCGCTCCCTGTTGAATTGCCACATTGAATCCAAATGGAATCAGTGTACTGCTGACTGTTTAAACTAATTTTTCTTTTCTCTGTGGGAAAGGGCCCTACCAGCTGCCACGGTTTGGACTAGCCACTAGGGCTTGGGTACCCAGGGACAGTAACTTGTAGGATAGGGCCTGCACAGAGCCATAGGTAGATGAGTAAAGGATAAGCTAATTAACCTGGATTTCCCCTGTCCTTGTTATATTCCCCTAAATAAATCAGAGCTGCTTGTTTCAGCAAAGTTATACTGCCTGAGGTATTTGTCTATGTTAAAGTACTGTACTGTGATTGTTGCACTGTATCTTATTTACAGGAGGTCCCAGTGCCTGAACCAGCCCTGGGGTAAGTGTATACTGTGAAGGTAATTCTTATGTTATATTATTGTGGGCCACTAGTGGGAAGAAAGGGGGTTGCAGTGTCCCAGAGGGCTGTGACCAAGTTAGTTTAACTATTGCAAACCCTGACCTCTGGGTGGAGGCACCCGCCATTGGATCCAGGCCCCTCAACCTGTTAGTGGCAAATCAGGCAGGGGTAGTAGCCCCTGGGATAGCGCCATCTAGGGGTTACACATTTTTTTCTCTTTTAAGTATGTATATGCTTCTTATGTTTTGTACATTTCTCTGTACTGTTATAATATCACCGATATTATGTTTCTTGTTACTCTAAAAGTGATACTGTAGTCCCTTGCCTTGACTGTATGTATACATGTATGAATTGGTATTGTACCTTGACCCTCACCCTCCCAGGTCCATCTTGTAAATCAGCCACACTCAACGGTGCTCGCCTGGATCAATACTGATTTGATTGATTGATTGACTGTACTCTTGGAGGTAACAACAAATGGCACAGACCAAGTTGCTGTATGTGCAAAAAACTGTGAAGAACTGAATGGTGAGCATAACAAATACACTGCCACAAACGCTGACAAAAGCAGCCCCAGTGTTTTGACCACAGGGATTTTTTGTCGGGGTTTTATACATACAGCAACTTAGTCTGTGCAATATTTTTGCCTCCATGTGCACCTTCATGTTCTGTGATGTAAATTGGACTGACTGTCTGGTGTGCATCAACTCCGCAATTCCTGGGGTGCTGCTATCTTTCTGTTTTCATAGTCTTTAGAACACCCTGCCTCTAAAGGTTAAACTTTTTCTACAGAAGGCTTTTAAAGTGGCATACTAATCTGTCAACTCCTGGGTGGTGGGTGATGGAAAGCATAACTCAAAGCAAAATTTATATATATTGCACACCACAAGATTAACAGCCAGTGGATTTTATAGCAATTCTTCACCCGACCCTTATATAAAGTTCAGCTGCTGTCTATACACAAAATAAAGATCTCTTCCTCTTTCTCTCTCTTTTTGTTCTGTCATTCCGAAACTTGCGGCTAATATCTATAAAAGGTTAAATGAACTGACTGAGTGGTGAGATTTCTCGCTGGGGCATCGTTTGTGATTGCTGTGGCACACGGCCTCTGGTATCTCTTGCAGCAATCAGAGCAGATGAGGGCAAGTTTGTGAAAAACAGGAAGTGTGGGACCAGCAATGTGGAGAGTTGGTGCTTGTGGAGCGGGGTTAGTGCTTAACAGAGGAACCTTTTCACCTTTGAAAATATGAGAATCTTCTATGCTATCAGCTGCCCTGAAAAAAAAAATTGTAAATATTTTACTGGCAATCTGAAAATAAATAAATAAATGGGGTCTCTGTGTGTCCAGTGGCTTTCAGTTTATACATGGTACAGTATGTCTTATCAGACTCCAACTTTTTGTCTTAGGTTACCCACTCTTATGAATTCTGTGGCTAAACAGTTTTCTGCTAAGCTGACTAACCACTGTGTGTGTGTGTGTGTGTGTGTGTGTGTGTGTGTGTTGGGGAGGCACTGCGGTTGATTCTGGGGTGATGACCAGCTAGCTAAGAACGGCTTATGTACAGATTCCATGTATGTGTTGGGGAAAAAAAACAAAATATATTGGGCCGACTCAGAGGTGTGGTGATAGTGCGTTGTGCTGCTATGTGTGAGACAGCGGTGCGCCTGCAATTCTCAGAATTGCACTCTGAGTCAGCTGGGGAACAGGGCTATGTACATTCCTCCTAAGATGGAAGGGCAAGGGATGTCATACATCCCCTGCTGACAAATCCTGGAGCTACATAGAGGATAATGTATGGGCAGCCATACACATCAAACCTGTGTTGGCATTGAGAGGTTGCCTTGTCAACTGCTTAAACCTCAAGAGCAAAGCTTGGGAGGTTTTGTGCCATGGTAACCCCACAATGCCAACTCAGGATGTGACTGTCCATACATTGTCCTTTATACATATAATGCATGCCATGTATTAAGCCTAAGTTTGTGCCATGATAGGTGAAGGCTACAGTCTTTCTCTTGTGGCTAAAGCAATGACCAGATAAACCAAAGCAGCAGGCTGAGTGTGGCCACCATCCTGGGTTGCTGCTGTCCATTACTCACTGAGTGACTTTGAGAAGGAGCCCTGCTCTGTGTTTCAGTCCTGCCTAATGGCCAGTATCTCCAGGGTAGGAGATAGCAGGGATTGAGTGGTTGTATTTTGGACTAAATTAAAAGTTTTATTCAACCCTACAATTGTAGGAAGGAAGGCACGTGATGGTGTTCTGTGTTGTTGTGCTGCAGTAGTGACATCCGTGCGAGCCCATCAACATGTGGCATCTCTTCTGCAACACAACAGCATTATGACATCACAACTGCAGCACAACATTATGAGATCACAACTGCAGTACAACATCATTATGAGATCAAAACTGCAGCACAACATTATGAGATCACAACTGCAGTACAACATTATGAGATCACAACTGCAGTACAACAACATGGCATCACAACTGCAGTACAACATCATTATGAGATCACAACTGCAGCACTACATTATGAGATCACAACTGCAGTACAACATTGTGAGATCACAACTGCAGTACAACAACGTTATGAGATCATAACAATACAACATTATGAGATCACAACTGCAGTACAAAAACATGGCATCACAACTGCAGTACAACAACATTATGAGATCACAATAGCAGCACATTATGAGATCACAACTGCAGTACAACATCATGAGATCACAACTGCAGTACAACATTATGAGATCACAACTGCAGTACAACAACGTTATGAGATCATAACAATACAACATTATGAGATCACAACTGCAGTACAAAAACATGGCATCACAACTGCAGTACAACAACATTATGAGATCACAACAGCAGCACATTATGAGATCACAACTGCAGTACAACAACATTATGAGATCACAACTGCAGTACAACATTATGAGATCACAACTGCAGTACAACAACATTATGAGATCCCAACTGCAGCAGAACATCATGAGATCACAACTGCAGCACAACATTATGAGATCACAACTGCAGAACAACAACGTTATGAGATCACAGCAGCAGTACATTATGGTATCACAACTGCAGTACAACAACATTATGAGATCACAACTGCAGAACATTATGAGATCACAGCTGCAATACAACAACATTATGAGATCACAACTGCAGTACAACATTATGGGATCACAACTGGAGCACAACATTATGAGATCACAACTGCAGTACAACATCATTATGAGATCACAACTGCAGTACAGCATTATGAGATCACAACTGCAGTGCAACAACATTATGAGATCATAACAGCAGCACAACATTATGAGATCACAACTGCAGCACAACATTATGAGATCATAACAACAGCAACATTATGAGATCACAACTGCAGCACAATATTATGGCATCACAACTGCAGTACAACAGCATTATGATATCACAACTTCAGTACAACATTATGAGATCACAACTGCAACACAATATTATGACATCACAACTGCAGCACAACATTATGAGATCACACCTGCAGTACAACAACATTATAACATCACAACAACAGCACAACGTTGAGATCACAACTGCAACACAACATTAGCGAGATCACAACTGCAGTACAACATCATTATGAGATCACAAACTGCAGTGCAACAACATTATGAGATAACAGCAGCACAACATTATGAGATCATAACAGCAGCACAACATTATGAGATCACAACTGCAGCACATCATTATGAGATCACATCTGCAGCACAACATTATGGCATCACAACTGCAGTACAACAACATTATGATACCACAACAGCAGGACAACATTATGAGATCACAACTGCAGCACAACATTATGATATCTCAACTGCAGCGCAACATTAAGGCATCACAACTACAGTACAACAACATTATGAGATCGCAACTGCAGTACAACAACAATATGAGATCACAGCTGCAGCACAACATTATAAGACCACAACTGCAGCACAACATTATGGCATCACAACTGCAGTGCAACAACAATATGAGATCACAGCTGCAGCACAACATTATGACATCACAACTGCAGCACAACATTATGAGATCACAACTGCAGTACAACATTAAGAGATCATAACTGCAGCACAACATTAAGAGATCACAACTGTAGCACAACATTATGACATCACAACTGCAGTGCAACAACATTATGAGATCATAGCAGCACAACATTATGAGATCACAACTGCAGCACAACATTATGAGATCATAACAGCAGCACAACATTATGAGATCACAATTGCAGCACAATATTATGGCATCACAGCTGCAGTACAACAGCATTATGATATCACAACTTCAGTACAACATTATGAGATCACAACTGCAGAACAATATTATGACATCACAACTGCAGCACAACATTATGAGATCACACCTGCAGTACAACAACATTATAATATCACAACAGCAGCACAACATTGAGATCACAACTGCAGCACAACATTATGAGATCACAACTGCAGTACAACATCATTATGAGATCACAAACTGCAGTGCAATCAACATTATGAGATAACAGCAGCACAACATTATGAGATCATAACAGCAGCACAACATTATGAGATCACAACTGTAGCACATCATTATGAGATCATAACAGCAACACAACATTATGAGATCACATCTGCAGCACATTATGGCATCACAACTGCAGTACAACAACATTATGATACCACAACAGCAGGACAACATTATGAGATCACAACTGCAGCACAACATTATGATATCTCAACTGCAGCACAACATTATGGCATCACAACTACAGTACAACAACATTATGAGATCACAACTGCAGTACAACAACAATATGAGATCACAGCTGCAGCACAACATTATAAGACCACAACTGCAGCACAACATTATGGCATCACAACTGCAGTGCAACAACAATATGAGATCACAGCTGCAGCACAACATTATGACATCACAACTGCAGTACAACATTAGAGATCACAACTGGCACAACATTATGAGATCACAACTGCAGCACAACATTATGACATCACAACTGCAGTACAACAACATTATGACATCACAACTGCAGCACAACATTATGAGATCACAACTGCAGTACAACATTATGAGATCACAACAGCAGCACATTATGAGATCACAACTGCAGTACAACAACATTATGAGATCACAACTGCAGCACAACATTATGAGATCACAACTGCAGTGCAACAACATTATGAGATCATAACAGCAGCACAACATTATGAGATCACAACTGCAGCACAACATTATGACATCACAACTGCAGTACAACAGTATGAGGATCACAGCTGCAGCAAACAATATGAGATCACAACTGCAGCATTTATGAGATCACAACTGCAGCACAACATTATGAGATCACAACTGCAGTACAACATTATGAGATCACAACTGCAGCACAACACGTTATGAGATCACAACTGCAGCACAACATTATGAGATCACAACTGCAGTGCAACAACATTATGAGATCATAACAGCAGCACAACATTATGAGATCACAACTGCAGCACAACATTAAGAGATCACAACTGCAGTACAACAACATTATGAGATCACAACTGCAGCACAACATTATGGCATCACAACTGCAGTACAACAGTATGAGATCATAACAGCAGCACAACATTATGAGATCACAACTGTAGCACATCATTATGAGATCATAACAGCAACACAACATTATGAGATCACATCTGCAGCACATTATGGCATCACAACTGCAGTACAACAACATTATGATACCACAACAGCAGGACAACATTATGAGATCACAACTGCAGCACAACATTATGATATCTCAACTGCAGCACAACATTATGGCATCACAACTACAGTACAACAACATTATGAGATCACAACTGCAGTACAACAACAATATGAGATCACAGCTGCAGCACAACATTATAAGACCACAACTGCAGCACAACATTATGGCATCACAACTGCAGTGCAACAACAATATGAGATCACAGCTGCAGCACAACATTATGACATCACAACTGCAGTACAACATTAAGAGATCACAACTGCAGCACAACATTAAGAGATCACAACTGTAGCACACCATTATGACATCACAACTGCAGTACAACAACATTATGAGATCACAACTGCAGTACAACACATTATGAGATCACAACTGCAGCACAACATTATGAGATCACAACTGCAGCAACAACATTATGAGATCATAACGCAGCACAACATTATGAGATCACAACTGCAGCACAACATATAAGAGATCACAACTGCAGTACAACATTATGAGATCACAACTGCAGCACAACATATGAGATCACAGCTGCAGCAAAATATATGAGATCACAACTGCAGCACAACATTATGAGATCACAACTGCAGTACAACATTAAGAGATCACAACTGCAGCACAACAACGTTATGAGATCACAACTGCAGCACAACATTATGAGATCACAACTGCAGTGCAACAACATTATGAGATCATAACAGCAGCAAAACATTATGAGATCAGAACTGCAGCACAACATAAAGACATCACAACTGCAGTACAACAACATTATGACATCACAACTGTAGCACAACATTATGGCATCACAACTGCAGTACAACAGTATGAGATCACAGCTGCAGCACAATATGAGATCACAGCTGCAGCACTACAATATGAGATCACAACTGTAGCACAGCATTACGAGATCACAACTGTAGCACAACATTAAAAGATCACAACTGCAGCACAACATTAAGAGATCACAACTGTAGCACAACATTGTGACATCACAACTGCAGTACAACATTATGACATCATAACTGCAGCAGAATATTATGAGATCAAAACTGCAGTACAACAACATTATGAGATCACAACAGCAGCACATTATGAGATCACAATTGCAGTACAACTACATTATGAGATCACAACTGCAGCACAACATTAAGAGATCACAACTGCAGTACATTATGAGATTACAACTGCAGTACAACAACATTATGAGATCATAACTGCAGTACATTATGAGATCACAACTGCAGTACAACAACATTATGAGATCACAACTGCAGCACATTATGAGATCACAACTGCAGTACAACAACAATATGAGATCACAACTGCAGCACATTATGACATTAAAACTGCAGCACAACATTATGAGATCACAACTGCAGTACAACATTATGAGATCACAACTGCAGTACATTTTGAGATCACAACTGTAGCACAACATTATGAGATCACAACTGCAGCACAACATTATGAGATCACAACTGCAGCACAACATTATGAGATCACAACTGCAGCAACAACATTATGAGATCACAACAGCAGTACAACAATATGAGATCACAACTGCAGCCAATTATGAAATCTCACTGCAGACAGCAACATTATGAGATCACAACTGCAGCACAACATTATGAGATCACAGCTGCAGTACAACAACATTATGAGATCACAACAGCAGCACATTATGAGATCACAACTACAGTACAGCAAGATTATGGCATCACAATTGTAGTACAACAACATTATGACATCACAACTGCAGCCAATTATGAAATCACAACTGCAGTACAGTTATGTTATGAGATCACAACTGCAGCACAACATTATGAGATCACATCTGCAGTACAACAACATTATGAGATCACAACTACAGTACAACAATATTATGGCATCACAACTGCAGTACAACAACATTATGACATCACAGCTGCAGCCAATTAAGAAATCACAGCTGCAGTACAGCAACATTATGAGATCACAACTGCAGCACAACATTATGAGATCACAGCTGCAGTACAACAACATTATGATATCACAACTACAGTACAGCAATAGAGATCACAACTGCAGCAACAATTATGAGATCACAACTGCAGCATTTATGAGATCACAACTGCAACACAACATTATGAGATCACAACTGCAGCACAACATTATGAGATCACAACTGCAGCACAACATTATGAGATCACAACTGCAGCACAACATTATGAGATCACAGCTGCAGTACAACAACATAGGAGATCACAATAGCAGCACATTAGGTGATCACAGCTACAGTACAACAACATTATGAGATCACAGCTGCAGTACAACAACATTATGAGATCTCAACTGCAGTACAACATTATGAGATCACAACTGCAGCACAACATTATGAGATCACAACTGCAGTACAACAACAATATGAGAGCACAACTGCAGCACAACATTATGAGATCACAACTGCAGTACAACAACATTATGAGATCACAACAGCAGCACATTATGGCATCACAACTGCAGTATAACAACATTATGAGATCACAACAGCAGCACATTATGAGATCCGAGCTGCAGTACAACAACATATGAGAGCACAATAGCAGCACAACATTATGAGATCACAACTGCAGTGCAACAAGATGTGACATCTCTACTACAACACAGCATCATTATGACATCACAACTGCAGCACATTATGAAATCACAACAGCAGTACAGCAACATTATGAGATCACAACAGCACTACAACATTATGAGATCACAACTGCAGCACAACATTATGACATCACAGCTGCAGTACAACAACAATATGAGATCACAACTGCAGCACTACATTATGAGATCACAACTGCAGTACAACATTATGAGATCACAACTGCAGCACAACATTATGAGATCACAACTGCAGTACAACAACATTATGAGATCACAACAGCAGCACATTATGGCATCACAACTGCAGTACAACAACATTATGAGATCACAACTGCAGCACATTATGAGATCCGAGCTGCAGTACAACAACATATGAGATCACAATAGCAGCACATTATGGTATCACAACTGAAGTACAACATTATGAGATCACAACTGCAGCACAACATTATGAGATCACAACTGCAGTGCAACAACATGTGACATCTCTACTACAACACAGCATCATTATGACATCACAACTGCAGCACATTATGAAATCACAACAGCAGTACAGCAACATTATGAGATCACAACAGCACTTCAACATTATGAGATCACAACTGCAGCACATTATGAGATCACAACTGCAGTACAACATCAATATGAGATCACAACTGCAGCACAACATTATGAGATCACGACTGCAGTACAACATTATGAGATCACAACTGCAATACAACATTATGAGATCACAACTGCAGTACAACATTTTGAGATCACAACTGCAGCACAACATTATGAGATCACAACTGCAGTGCAACAACATGTGACATCTCTACTGAAACACAGCAACATTATGACATCACAACTGCAGCACATTATAAGATCACAACTACAGTACAGCAACAGTATGACATCCCAACGGCAGCCAATTATGAAATCACAACTGCAGTACAGCAATATTATGAGATCACAACTGCAGTACAACAACATTATGAGAGCACAACTGCAGCACAACATTATGAGATCACAACTGCAGTACAACAACATTATGAGATCACAACAGCAGCACATTATGGCATCACAACTGCAGTACAACAACATTATGAGATCACAACTGCAGCACATTATGAGATCACAGCTGCAGTACAACAACATATGAGATCACAATAGCAGCACATTATGGCATCACAACTGCAGTACAACATTATGAGATCACAACTGCAGCACTACATCATGACATCACAACTGCAGTGCAACATGTGACATCTCTACTACAACACAGCATCATTATGACATCACAACTGCAGCACATTATGAAATCACAACAGCAGTACAGCAACATTATGAGATCACAACTGCACTACAACATATGAGATCACAACTGCAGCACAACATTATGAGATCACAACTGCAGTACAACATTATGAGATCACAACTGCAATACAACATTATGAGATCACAACTGCAGTACAACATTTTGAGATCACAACTGCAGCACAACATTATGAGATCACAACTGCAGTGCAACAACATGTGACATCTCTACTGAAACACAGCAACATTATGACATCACAATTGCAGCACATTATGAGATCTGCACTGGTACAAGCAACATTATGACATCACAACTGCAGCCAATTGTAAATCACAACTGCAGTACAGCAACATTATGAGATCACAACTGCAGCACAACATTATGAGATCACAGCTGCAGTACAACAACAGTATGAGGTCACAACTACAGTACAGCAATATTATGGCATCTCAACTGCAGTACAACAACATTATGACATCACAACGGCAGACAATTATGAAATCACAACTGCAGTACAGCAACATTATGAGATCACAACTGCAGCACAACATTATGAGATCACAGCTGCAGTACAGCAATATTATGGCATCACCACTGCAATACAACAACATTATGAGATCACAACTACAGTACAGCAACATTATGACATCACAACTGCAGCCGATTATGAAATCACAACTGCAGTACAGTAACATTATGAGATCACAACTGCAGCACAACATTATGAGATCACAGCTTCAGTACTACAACATTATGAGATCACAACTACAGTACAGCAATATTATGGCATCACAACTGCAGTACAACAACATTATGACATCACAACTGCAGCCAATTATGAAATCACAACTGCAGTACAGTTATGTTATGAGATCACAACTGCAGCACAACATTATGAGATCACAGCTGCAGTACAACAACATTATGAGATCACAACTGCAGCACACAACATTATGAGATCACAACTGCAGTACAACAATATGAGATCACAACAGCAGCAACATTATGAGATCACAGCTGCAGTACAACAACATAGGAGATCACAATAGCAGCACATTATATCATCACAACTGCAGTACAACATTATAAGATCACAACTGCAGCACTACATTATGACATCACAACTGCAGTGCAACAACATGTGAAATCTCTACTACAACACAGCATCATTATGACATCACAACTGCAGCACATTATGAAATCACAACTGCAGTACTGCAACATTATGAGACCACAACTGCAGTACAACAACATATGAGATCACAACTGCAGTACAACATTATGAGATCACAGCTGCAGTACAACAACATATGAGATCACAACTGCAGTACAACATTATGAGATCACAACTGCAGTACAACAACATTATGAGATCACAACTGTAGCACATTATGAGATCACAACTGCAGTACGACATTATGAGATCACAACTGCAGCACAACATTATGAGATCACAACTGCAGCACAACATTATGGCATCACAACTGCAGTGCAACAACATGTGACATCTCTACTACAACACAGCATCATTATGACATCACAACTGCAACACATTATGAAATCACAACTGCAGTTCAGCAACATTATGAGATCACAACTGCAGTACAACAACATTATGAGAGCACAACTGCAGTGCAACAACATTATGACATCACAACTGCAGTACAGCAACCATCACATCGGGACTTGCACTGCGCAAGTCTCCCTTTTGAATATTGCCCCGGGACACATTACTGGGGCAACCCCCTTGAATATCTAGGCCCTAATATATATAATTTTTTTTTACTGGAAATTGTACAGTAGCTAAGAGTAAAACTATTTACAACAGTTTTATAGAACCAGAGGTAGCCGATATTCAGTCAAACAAAAAATACCTGCCTCCAACATGTGGACACATCCGTTTTATACACAGAGCTTTTTTGTGCACTGCCCGGATGCACGACCTCTATTTCCTCTTTTGGTAACAACAGTTTTGTTCCCAAATGTGTCTGCCTCTGCCCCCAGCTCTGATGACCTGTGTCACTATAGCTGTACCCTTCCTCCGGTCAGGAAGGGCGTGAGGGCAGCGGCTTTTACAGCCAATCCTAGTCTTGCTCCTTGGCTTGGAGTCAAATGACTGGAATTCGAAGGTGCATGAACACTGGGCGACCTGCGCCCTCTCCCCAAAGAGCCAGGGACTTCATCTCTACAAAGATGCATGTCATTTTCAAAGAATAATTGTGATCATGAGAGCTGTGTCCAGTTTTAGGAACATTTTGCTGACAATCCTGTAGCACACATGTGGGCTCTGGGTATCCTATGACATGCATGGGCTCCATTCATAGTTGCAGGGTGTAGTGGTGTACACACGGGGTCTCCATTGTGTCTCCACCCATTTCTGCCATACATAACATGTTTCACATTTCTGCAATCCCGTAGGTAAGAGTGATCACTGTACAGTGTGGTTCAACATAAAGACAGGAGCAGAGGCAAACCACACGAGGTCAAAGGTCCTGGACTTCAGGAGGATGGATTTTAAAGAAATGGAGACTGCCTCAGAAACTGACTAAAGGGAGGGTGGGGAGTATTGCCAGGGAGTAGTAGAGACACAGTGGGGAACAAGCATTTGTCAATGCCGAATGTTCGCTCAGGTATTTGCAGTGGTATTTGGCACTTGGACATGGCTTAAAAAATCAATGACTAAGAAGTACAAGTATTTGTCAATGCCAATGTTGCTTGCTTCTATGTGCTGTTGGGTATTTGGAACTCATTGGGTGCAAATATTGAAATTCACGAACTTACGAGCATGCGTAGGAACTGCACAATGCTGCAGCTCATAAAACAAGTGCCGACTGCGCCATTGTGCCCTTCATGAGGCGGAAACATGTTTGTGCAGGATGTAAAAATGACAGCTATACTGCTCATAAGGTGTGGTAAAATGGCAATGTTGAAAATCTGGAGTAAAATATTGAAAATTATGGAACTTACGAGCGTGCGTAGGAACTGCGCAACGCACGCTCGTAAAACAGTCATTTTTAGGAATTTTGTCACCAAATTTTCAACATAGCCATTTTAAGACCTCTGCTAATGAACAGTGTCACTTTGATTTTCTTAATGTGTCCCATACATTGATTTCGCACACCGACTGCGCCATTGTGGACTTCATGGGTGGAAACACGTTTTGTGCAGGATGTAAAAAATGACAGCTGCACTGCTCATAAGGAGGTGTGGTAAAATGGCAATGTTGAAAATCTGGAGTGAAAATATTGAAAAATTTGCAAACTGCAGTGTGCATAGGAACTGCATAACGCACATTAGTAAAACAGTCATTTTAGGAATTTTTTCACCAAATTTTCAACACAGCCATTTTTCAAGACCTCTTCTCATGAACAGTGTCACTGTGATTTTCTTAATGTGTCCTGCTCATTGATTTCCTTACACTCGGCCTATACGTTGTGTGCTACAAAAGGACGGAAATACGTTTTGGGTGAGATGTGAAAAATGACAGCTGTACTACTCATAAGAAGGTGTGGTAAAATGGCAATGTTGAAAATCTGGAGTGAAAATATTGAAAATTCACGAACTTACGAGCCTGTGTAGGAACTTCGTAATGCATGCTCGTAAAACAGTCATTTTTAGGAATTTTTCCACCAAATTTTCAAAATAGGCTTTTTAAGAGCCCACCTTATGAATGCTGGCACTGTCGTTTCATTAATCAGGCCCGAAAGGTGATTTCGCGGAGTGATTGTGAAATCACCCTTCGGGCCCAAATAATGCCATGACAGTGACAGAATTCATGAGAAGGGGTCCCAAAAACCCCATGTTGAAAATTTGGTGCAAAAATTCCAAAAAATGCCTGAGCTATGCAACAAAGTTGAAAAAAACCCATCTAGTCCATTGTACAGCTTACCGGCATTTCCTCAGTTCGCGGTCGGCTTTGAAGAGTGCAGACATGTTCCTGGTCCAGCGATGATCATCGCGCCAAGCTCCGGAGGTAAGTATGGGGTGGGGGGTGTGGGGAGGCAGGGTCGCAGTGGGTGGGTGCGGGTTGTGGGGAGGCGGGGAGACTGTGTGGGGCGTTTAGATTTACATTTTTGTTTTTTACTTTGACTGACCTGGGGCGTTTACCATGCTGGGGTGGGCTCCCAGTGTGGCAGAAAGATGGCTGGGGGCCATGGAGCTGACGGGGATTGGGCACCCCGTCGGCAGACGACGCGGGATATTGCCATGCTGGGGTGGGCTCCCAGCGCAGAAGGATGGCTGGGGCTGTAGCCAACGGGGGATTGAGCACCCCTTGGCAGATGATGCGGGGGTTTGCCATGCTGGGGTGGGCTCCCAGCATGGCAGCAAAGATTTGGGGGGCCGACGGAGGTAGCACACAGCGGTGG
Source organism: Neoceratodus forsteri (assembly GCA_016271365.2). Classification (NCBI taxonomy): domain Eukaryota; kingdom Metazoa; phylum Chordata; order Ceratodontiformes; family Ceratodontidae; genus Neoceratodus; species Neoceratodus forsteri. The sequence continues at coordinate 551,387,524 of JADMNL010000022.1, forward strand.
TTTTGAAGAGAAGACCACCGCTGTCATACACAGCACCGGGTGCGGATTGCTGCAGGACCACCACGCCTGCTCAAGGGAGTAGGGAATTGGTCAGGAGAGGCACACCTCCAAAGTGTCCCATTCTCCCAAGACATTCCTTGCGCATGCGCGCAAGCGAACATAAAAATAAGTGAGGGCATAACTACAACCACCAACCTGTGTGCGCGAAGGAAGTGAGCAAAAACAGAAGGAAAATGTGACTGTTACAATTCTACAGGGAAGTGGCAAGAGTGGTAGAAAAAGGTGGCAGTCAAGGGTATAAAGAAATGCAGAGGGAGTTCAGTTCAGTTTCAGTTTATTTTATTTATAAAAAGCGAGTCAACGTGTATCCAAGCGCTTGTAGAATTAATAAAAACATCAATTAAAAACTCAATAAATAATCAAATATACGTATACACCAGTAATTCATCCATATTCCGGAAAAGCCAGGCTAAAAAGACGCGTTTTTAATGCAGATTTCAAGCTCTGCATGGTCAGGCACTCCCTTATCTGACAAGATAGAGAGTTCCACAGGGTTGGGGCCACGGACATAAATGTCCTTGCGCCCGACGTCTTTAAATGGACTCTAGAACCTCTGGCAATCCCTCGTCGGCAGGCGAAATTGGGTGGGTGGGGGCTGATGAGAGAGCACAGAAGATCTTGCAGGTAACGCATGGTCCCCTTCCGGTAGGGCTTTATAGGTCAGCAAACCGATCTTGAAGGTGATAATGCCACTGAATAGGCAGCCAGTGCAGGCCACGGAGCACAGGCATGACATAACAAGATGGAGGTAAGTCAGTCAACAGCCTGGCAGCCGCATTCTGCACTAGCTGCAAGCAGCGAATATCAACCCCTGGTAGCCCTCCGTAAAGGGAGTTACAATAGTCAAGGCGAGAGGTCACAAAGGCATGGACCAGCGTTGGAAGGTCAATGGGTTGGACCAGGTACTTAATCTGGGCGATATTCCTCAGATGGTAAAATGAGGTCTTGATGACAGACTACACCTGAGCCTTAAGCGTCAGTCAGTCATTAAAAATAAAGCCAAGATTTTGCACCTGATCAGAGGTCGCCAGCTGGCTGCCCCTGAGCCGAAGAGCAGGAGGGCAGGAAGGTATACCTAGCAACACAGAAGGAAGCAGGCAAGGCAAAGAGGGGAGCAAAAGCACAGACAGAGGAAAGGATTGCCAAGGGGTCACTAAAGAGGATAAGACTTTGTTCAGGTACGTAAGTGAAAAGAGGAAAGCAAGTGGAGAGATAGTAAGGATTAGAAGTGTGGAAGGGGGAGACTGTTCAGAAGGGGATGAGGACAAACTGACATCTTAAACAGATACTTTTGCTCAGGCTTCACAATGAAGGGTGCAGGGGACAGACCACGAAAGATGTAGGGACAGGAGTTTTGGTGGTGGTGGTGGGGGGCACAAGTCCATTTTCAGAGGAAAGAGTCCTAAAAGGGAAATTAATCTGGGAGAGCAGTGGATGTGGTCTGTCTGCACTTTGGCAAGGCTTTCAGTATGTTGCCACACAGAAGGCTGAGTATGAAGTTGACCAGCCAGGACTGGGTTCCAAAGTGGTACACTGGGTTAGAACTGATTAGAGGATAGGTGACAGAGGGTGGTGATTAATGCACTCATTCTATGGAGAGGAGCATGACTAGTGGGGTACCACAGGGCTTGGTACTGGCACCAGTCCTCTTCAGTATCCTCATAGCTGACATCACAGAGGTACTAGAAGGGAAGGGATGTCTTTTTGCAGATGATATAAAAATCTGCAATATGGTGAGTATTCAGGGGGTGGAAAAATGTACAGGGATCTTGGGAAACTCGTGGAATGGTCAAAAACATGGCAGTAGTGGTTTTTTATCAATAAGATTTTATTGAGTATAATATCAACAGACATACACATTACATAGATTTATAACTTCAAGTGTATGTTAACTTTTAAAAAATGTAAGTATAAAATTAGATATCTAACATCTATATTCTTTAAACCTGTGTGATTAACATATATTTATTTAGTCTTAGTATTTTCACTAAAGAAAAACAATTTAGAGGTTTGTATCATCATAGAAACAGACTTTGATGGCAGATTAGGACTGCTTGGCCCACCCAGTCTGCCCATTTTGCTACCTATTGATAAGCTGCAGATCCTAGTTAACCAACAGCCTACTTCTTCCTACCGCCCACCAGAACTGCTTTATGTCTGTCCCATGCATTCTTCAATTCCCTCACTGTTTTTGACCTCACGACCTCCTCAGGAAGGCCATTCCATGTGTCCACCACCCTCTCTGTGAACAAATACTTCCTCACATTGCCCTGAGCCATCCCTCCTCTGTCTTCAAATTGTGTTCCTTGTTCTTGCACATCTCTTTTGCTGAAAATGCTACCCTCTTGGAATTTGTTGATTCCCTTGAGGTACTTGAAAGTTTCTATCATGTCCCCTCTCTCTCCTTTCCTCAAGGGTACACTCATTAAGAATACATGTTAAGCTCCTTTAGTCTCTCTTTATATGGCTTCTGTTGCAGACTCTGCACCATTTAGTTGCCTCTCTGACTGCCTCCATCCTGTCTATATCCTTGCAGAGATGGGGTCTCCAGAACTGCATGCAGTACTCAGGTGGGGTCTCACCAACTGTCTGTACAGAGGGATAACAACTTCCTGTAATACTGGTGATACCTCTCCCTATACATCCCAGTATCCCCCAAGCCATCCCTACTGCCTTCTCACATTACTTGCTTACCTTTAGGTAATCTGATATGACTACCCCCAGGTCCGTTTCCATTGTTGTTGTTGTTACTACCTCCCTTCCCCCATTGTGTACTCTTCCCTTGGGTTTTTGTTTCCCAGGTGCATTACTTTGCACTTCTTTGCACTGAATCTAAGCTGCCATACTTTTGACCATTCCTCCAGCCTTGCCAAGTCCCTTCTCATCCTTTCTACCCCCTCTTGTGTATCAACCCTGTTGCAGATCTTTTTACCAAGGCTACCACCCTGGGACCCACTCCAAGGCTGGCTAATTTGTTTATTAATCTTGTGTGGGACTGTATCAAATGCCTTATAAAGTCTAGGTAGATCATGTCCATAGCCCCTCCCTGGTCTACTACTTTGATCACCCAGTCAAAGAAATCTATTAGATTCATCTGACATGACCTTCACACTGTGAATCCATGCAGCCTTGGGTCCTGTGCCCTGCTGGCCTCTAGGTACTCAACAATTCTTTCTTTCAGAAGTGATTGCATCATTTTCCCTACCACTGAGGTCAAGCTAACAGGTCTGTAGTTTCCTGCCTCTGTCTTGGTCCCACTTTTGTGAAGGGGAATCACATCTGCCCTCCTCCAGTCCTCAAGTACCACACCATCCTCCCATGATTTGTTAAAGAGGGTAGTCAGTGGTGTCACTAGCTCTCCCCTTAGAAATCTGCAGTGAATCCTGTCAGGCCTCATTGTATTGTCCACCTTCACTTTTAGGAGTTCTTTCAGAACCCTTTCTTCTGTGAATGGACTGGTATCGACCCCCCTATCCAGAGTGCTTCTATTGATTGGATTAGGTACCTCCTCTCCTCTCCTCTTCTTTTGTGAATACTGAGCAGAAGTATTCATTCAGTAACCCTGTTTTCACTATCCCTCTCTGCCCACCCACCTTCCCTTTATTAAGCCTCACTATCCTCCCTTGGTCTTTTCTTGCTCCCTAATGTACCAATAAAAGGTTTTATCCCCTTTCTAACCAAGTTGGCTATCTTTTCCTCGGTTTGGGCCTTTGCTATTCCTGACTGCCTTCCCGCTTCCTTCTGCTTTAACTGGTACAGTTCTCTGTCCTGCTCCTTCTGTGTTTCTTTATACTTCCTAAATGCTATCTTTTCTCCCAACCTTCTCTGCCAACTCTTTGAGAACCATAGTGTTTTTTTTTTTGTTGCCTCTGTGATGGCAATTTTAATGTTTCCCCATTGTTCCTCCACCGCTCCTTCTTGCCTGTTTGCTAGTGCTTTTCTGAGACACTCTCCCATTTTGACAAAATCAGCCCTCCTAAAGTCCAGTACCCTCACTTTTGTATTGCTTGACTCCGCGTCTGTGTTTATCGTGAACCACACTATTTGGTGGTCACTTGTTCCCAGATGGTTACCCACTTCTAGATCTGAGATATCCTCTCCATCCCCATTTGAGAGTACCAGGTCTAAGATTGCTCCTTCCTGAGTGGGTCCCAACACTAGCTGTCTGAGGCATGCCCTCTGTAGGACATCGAGAATGACCCTGCTCTTGGATGTGGCTGCAGCAAAGGTGCTCCAGTTAACATCTGGCATATTCAGGTCCCCCATCAACAATATCTCCCCTTTCTCTGCCTGTGATTATGGTCCTCCACCAACTCTTACTAATCCAGTTGCACCTATGTGGCACCCCTACCACCTGTAACAGTTCTGCAGGGTGAGGGTTTGCAAGGCCCACCATGCTTTGTGCAAGGCCCTTGGGGCATCTTCCACTGCCTCCTCTCCTGCAGGGTTGCTGTGTGTTCTGGGACCATGCAGTGAAGGATGGTGACCTCTGTTTTGTAACACACAATGTGGTGCACAAGACAGAACTGTCACTGAAGGGTCATTGTGACCACCCGTTGTGAAATGCACATTGTGGTACATGTGAGGGGATTGTCACTGAAGGGTCATTGTGACCCCTGTTGTGCAATACACAGTATGGTGTAAGTGACAGGACTGTGGCTGAGGGGTCATTGTAACCCATGTTGTACAGTGTACTGCAAGTGAGGGGACTGTTGATGAGGGGTCATTGTAACCCACACTGTACAGTGTACTGCAAGTGAAGGGACTGTGGCAGAGGGGTCATTGTAACCCATGTTGTACAGTGTACAGTGGACTGTAAGTGAGGGGACTGTCGATGAGGGGTCATTGTAACCCATGTTGTACAGTGTACTGCAAGTGAGGGGACTGTCGATGAGAGGTAATTGTAACCCACATTGTACAGTGTACAGTAAGTGAGGGGACTGTGGCTGAGGGGTCAATGTAAACCATGTTGTACAGTGTACAGTGTAATGTAATTGAGGGGACTGTCGAGGGGTCATTGTAACCCATGTTGTACAGTGTACTGTAAGTGAGGGGACTGTCGATGACGGGTGATTGTAACCTATGCTGTACGGTGTACTGCAAGTGAAAGGACTGTTGATGATAGGTCATTGTAATCCACATTGTACAGCATACAGCGTACTGTTAAGTGTGGGGAATGTTGATGAGGAGTCATTGTAACCCATGCTGTACAGTGTACTGCAAGTGAGGGGACTGTCGATGATGGGTCATTGTAACCCACATTGTACAGTGTACTGCAAGTGAGGGGACTGTCCTTGAGGGGGTCATTTTAACCCATGTTGTACAGTGTACTATAAGTGAGGGGACTGTTGAGGGGTCATTGTAACCCATGTTGTAAAGTGTACTGTAAGTGAGGAGACTGTCGATGAGTGGTCATTGTAACCCATGTTGTACAGTGTACTGCAAGTGAGGGGACTGTCCTTGAGGGGGGCATTTTAACCCATGTTGTACAGTGTACTGTAAGTGAGGGGACTGTTGAGAGGTCATTGTAACCCATGTTGTAAGTGTACGGTGTACTGTAAGCATGGGGACTGTCGATGAGTGGTCATTGTAACCCACATTATACAGTGTACTGCAAGTGAGGGGCTTGTGGCCGAGGGTCATTCTAACCACGTTGTACAGTGTACTGTAAGTGAGGGACTGTCACTGAGGGTTATTGTGACCCTTGCTGTGCAATGCACAGTGCGGTGCAAGTGAAGGGATTCTCACTGAGGGTCATTGTGACCCTTGCTGTGCAACACACCGTGTGGTGCAAGTGAGGGGGCTGTCGCTGAGGGATTATTGTGACCCTGGCTGTCGTGCAAGTGCAGGGACTGTCACTGGGGATCATTGTGACCCTTGCTGTACAATGCACAGTGTATTGCGAGTGGGAACTGTTGCTGAGGGATTATTGTAAGTCTAGCTGTGCAACACACAAGTGTGGTGCGAGTGCGGGGACTGTCGCTGAGGATCATTGCGACCATTGTGGTGCAATGCACAGTGTGGTGCGGGTGATGGGACTGTCGCTGCGGGATTATTGTGACCCTAGCTGTGCAATGCACAGCGTGGTGCAAGTAAGGAGACTGTCGTTGAGGGATTATTGTGATCCTAGCTGTGCAATGCACAGTGTCGTGCGAGTGAGGGGGCTGTCACTGAGGGTTATTGTGACCTATGCCGGTGCAGGTGAAGGACTGTCACTGAGGGATTATTAGACCCTAGCTGTGCAATGCACAGGTGTGGTGCAAGTAAGGGGACTGTCGCTAAGGGATTGTTGTGACCCTTGCTGTGGTGTGAGTGACGGGACTATCGCTGAGGGATTTTTGTGACCCTAGCTGTGGTGCAAGTGAAGGGACTATCACTGAGGGATTGTTGTGACCCTAGCTGTGCAATGCACAGTATGGTACGAGTGAGGGGACTGTCACTGAGGGGTTATTGTGACCCTAGCTTTGCAATACACAGTGTGGTGTGAGTGAGGGGACTGTCACTGAGGGATTATTGTGACCCTAGCTGTGCAGTGCACAGTGTGGTGCGAATGAGGGGACTGTCACTGAGGGATTATTGTGACCCTTGCTTTGCAATACACAGTGTGGTGTGAGTGAGGGGACTGTCACTGAGGGATTATTGTGAGCCTTGCTGTGCAATGCACAGTATGGTGTGAGTGAGGAGACTGTTGCTGAGGGGTTATTGTGACCCTAGCTGTGGTGCGAGTGAGGAGACTGTCACTGAGGGATTATTGTCACCCAAGCTGTGCAACGCACAGAGTGGTATGAGTGAGGAGACTGTTGCTGAGGGGATATTGCGACCCTAGCTGTGCAATGCAGTGTGGTGTGAGTGAGGGGACTGTCATTGAGGGGTTATTGTGACCCTTCCTGTGGTTCGAGTGAGGGAACTGTCGCTGAGGGATTATTGTGACCCTGGCTGTGCAATGCACAGTGTGGTGTGAGTGAAGGAACTGTCACTGAGGCATTATTGTGACCCTAGCTGTGCAGTGCAGTGTGGTGTGAGTGAGGGGACTGTCACTGAGGGGTTATTGTGACCCTTGCTGTGCAGTGCATAGTGTGGTGCAGGTTAGGGACTGTCATTGAGGGGTTATTGTGACCCTTGCTGTGCAGTGCATAGTGTGGTGCAGGTTAGGGACTGTCACTGAGGGGTTATTGTGACCCTAGCTGTGGTATGAGTGAGGGAACTGTCGCTTAGGGATTATTGTGACCCTGGCTGTGGTGTGAGTGAGGGGACTGTCACTGAGGGATTATTGTGACCCTTGCTGTGCAGTGCACAGTGTGCTGCAAGTGAGGGGACTGTCGCTGAGGTTATTAGGCCCTAGCTGTACAGCGTACAGTGTGGTGCAAGTGAGGGACTGTCGCTGAGGTCATTGCGACCCTTGTTGTTGTGCAAGTGAGGGGACTGTCACCAAAAGATTATTGTGACTCTAGCTGTGCAATGGACAGTATGGTGCGAGTGAGTGGACTGTCGCTGAGGGTCATTGAGACCTTTGGTGTGCAACGCATAGTGTGGTGTGAGTGAGGGGATTGTCCCTGAGGGTTTATTGAGACCCTCTCTGTGCAATGCACAGTGTGGTGTGAGTGAGAGGACTTTCACTGGGGGACATAGCGACCCTTGCTGTGCAACGCGCAGTGTGGTGTGATTGAGGGGACTGTCGCTGAGGGTCATTGCACCCTTGCTGTGCAATGCACAGTGTAGTGTGAGTGAAGGGACTGTCACTTAGGGGTTATTGTGACCCTTGCTGTGCAATGCCCAGTGTGGTTCGAGTGAGGGGACTGTTGCTGAGGGGTCATTGCATCCCTTGCTGTACAATGCATAGTGTATTGCGAGTGAGGGGACTGTCAATGAGGGGTCATTGTGACCCTTGCTGTGCAATGCACAGTGTGGTATGAGTAAGGAGACTGTCACTGAGGGGTCATTGCATCCCTTACTGTGCAATGCACAGTGTGGTGCGAGTGAGGGGACTGTCATTGAGAGGTTATTGCGACCCTTGGTGTGCAATGCACAGTGTGGTGTGAGTGTGGGAACTGTCGCTGAGAAGTTATTGTGACCCTTGGTGTGTAATGCACAGTGTGGTGTGAGTGTGGGGACTGTCACTGAGGGTTTATGGTGACCCTGGCTGTGCAATGCACAGTGTGGTGCAAGTGAGGGACTGTCAATGAGGTCATTGTGACCCTTGCTGTGCAATGCACAGTGTGGTGTGAGTAAGGAGACTGTCACTGAGGGGTTATTGCAACCCTTGCTGTGCAACGTAGAATGTGGTGCAAGTGAGGGGACTATTGCTAAGGGGTTACTGTGACCCTGGCTGTGCAATGCACAGTGTGGTGTGAGTGAGGGAACTGTCACTGAGGGGTCATTGTGACTCTTGCTGTGCAATGCATGGTGTGGTACGTGTCAGGAGACTGTCGCTGAGTGTCATTGTGACCCTTGCTCTGCAATGCAGTGTGGTGCGAATGAGGAGACTGTCACTGAGGGGTTATTGCAACTCTTGCTGTGCAACGCACAGTGTGGTGTGAGTGAGTGGACTGTTGCTGAGTGTACCTTGCACCCTTGCTATGCAGTGCATAGTGTTGTGTGAGTGAGGGGACTGTCGCTGGGGGACATAGCAACCCTTGCTATGCAATGCACAGTGTGGTGTGAATGAGAGGACTGTCGTTGAGGGTGAACTTTGCTTTGCAACGCATAGTGTGGTACGAATGAGGGGACTGCCACTGAGGGGTAAATGAGACCCTTACTGTGCAATGCACAGTGTGGTGTGAGTGAGGGGACTGTCACTGAGTGGTCAATGAAACCCTTCCTGTGCAATGCATGATGTGGTGTAAGTGAGGGGACTGTCACTGAAGGATTATTGGGAGCCTTGCTGTGCAATGCACAGTGTGGTGTGGGTGAGGGTACTGTCGCTGAGGGGTCATTGCATCCCTTGCTGTGCAATGCATAGTGTGGTGCGAGTGAGGGGACTGTCATTGAGAGGTTATTGTGACCCTTGCTGTGAAATGCACAGTGTAGTGTGAGTGAGGGACTGTCATTGAGGGATTATTGTGACCCTTGCTGTGAAATGCACAGTGTAGTGTAAGTGAGGGACTGTCACTGAGGGATTATTGTGTCCCTTGCTGTGGTGCGAGTGAGGGTAATGTCATGGAGGGCTTATTGTGACCCTTGTTGTGGTGCGAGTGAGGGGACTGTCACTGAGGGATTATTGTGACTCTGGCTGTGCAATAGACAGTGTGGTGTAAGCGAAATCAAAATCAGTTTATTGTCTGGTTAATTAACCTTTCCAATCAAAATATCAAATAATCAAGCATAACAGAATAAAATTGGGCATATCTGGCTACATACATACAAAAACACTGCTCAGAGATACTGATTTGCATTCAAGATCATAAAGGAAATAAATAACTACCAGCTGACAAACAGATCTGTTACACAGAAGATAACACTTTTGTCTAAACCAAAGATTTTTCAGAAGATGTCATGATAATTAAAGTATCCTTTACGTTTTTGATTTGCATAATTGCATGAAAATATTTTGCCATCCTATCTACTCCAGGGATCCTCGTGTGAATTAATATATTGGTTAATAAAACTCTATCAACATTATACTGGACTGGGAGGAAGGGACGTAGCCAGTATTTTCTCTGTTTCTCGTACCATTTGCAGGAGCATACTACATGGTTTATACCTTCCCGATCACCATTCCCGCAGTCACGTTACTCTGTTTGGACTCCTGACTTTTTATATCTGAGTGCCAAGATGTTACTGCTGAATTGTTCAAATTTATAGATCATCAATACCAATCTAAGTGTTGGATCTGTGATTATATCCAAATATGGTTTAAACCCGTGGTAGAAATTATTCTTGGAAAACCATAGGGAATAGTGAGAAGCTGCAATTGTTTCCATATCAATCACTTCCCACTATCTATTTATCCGTTTTGAGATATATTTGTTGTATTTCAAGCTAATCGTAATACCCTTCTTCACCATGTGTCTGAGGTTTATCAATTTGTACCTATCAAGTAGTAAACTTATACCATTGTGCCAATATCCCTGTGGAAAACCCATACTGTGGCAAGTTTCTTTCTCCTTGAGGCATTATTTGGCTAATCTACCTTCCTCCATCCTTGTTAACGTAATCCAATAGCTCAGTTTTTTAGTTTCCATCAATGCAAGAATATCAGTAAGTCCAAGTTCTGACCTCAGATAGGCCGCTGGGCATGAGTGACCCAGTCTTAATAAATTATGAAGAACCTTATGTAGTGGCACAATAAGTTTATTTATATCCCTTATATCCCAAACCTCAGAACCATATAGGAGCTGCGTATAGTATTTCGTCTTTATAACTTGAATTAAGGGTCTAACAGTCATTCCTCTATAAATATGATAAAACTTACTTAACCCCAAAATAGTATTTCTTAATTTAGCTAGAAGCAAGTCCGCCTGCCTTGTCCAGTAGAGATTTGCTTGAACCGTAATCCCTAAATAGATATAATTTGATACCACTTCTGTTTTGTCCTTTCCTACAAGCCATGTGCCCTTAGTCATTTTCCTCCAAAAATGAGAACCTTGGACTTACTCATATTTATCCTGAGATTCAGAGCTTAGATCTTTCATAAAAAAACAATCTGGACTGTAATCCTTTTTAGTCAAGGAAAATAATACAATGTCATCTGCTTAGGCTAATACAGGGCAAGACATATTCTTAATTTTTGCAGAATTCTGATCAACTGTACTAATATCAAGTAAAATTTTTTCTATATACAACATAAAAAGTAAAGGGGCGAGGAGACACCCCTGCCTTACACCCTTGTTGCTATCAAAAGCACCAGATACCTGTCCATCACAACCCATTCTAATTTTTGCCCAAGTGTTGAAATATAATTGGGCCAAAATAACCAACAGATTCTGGTCAATACCTTGTTTGATCAGGATTTCCCACAAAGTTCCCCTTGAAATACTATCAGAAGCACCAGAGTAATCTATAAGGACAATATGCAATTTTTGACCTCTAAGTCTGACATATTCTCATTTAAATGTTTGAGAATAAACAAATTATCAATGGTGGAGTGATTAGGCCTGAAACCTGCTTGGTATACTGAAATCCCTCCTGTCTGATCCACCTCTTTTCTGAGCCTTACTAATATTACCCATGAGAATATTTTTAAGTTAACATCTAAGAGGCTGATCGGCCTCACACATAGTTGGGTCACCTAAACTCCCTTCTTATGTATAGGAACCAAATCAGCCCCTTCCATGTCTCAGGATAACTAATAGACTTTATACATTTGTTATAAAGAATAGTCAAAAACTTAGACCATAAAATGGGTTCTGTTAAATATACTTCAGTGAGTATCCCATCTGGCCTGGCAGCTTTATTGTTTTCAAAGAGTATATCACCATAAGAACCTCATCAGCTGTAACACAGTTGAATATGACAGTGGAAGGACTTATCTTAATAATGTTACATTTCTCAAATGGGTCATAAAAGACACTTTTATAGTGCTCTACCCATAAATGCTCCGAGATATAGGTGTCAATAGCAACTTTATATTTATTTGTCCCCTTAGCAACCAAGGTCCAGAATGCTTTAGAATCTTTATTTTCAACCACTGTTAACATTTGGTGCCACTGTGCCTCATAATACTTTTTCTTTTTATCTCCAATTAAAATTTTATAAGTTCTTCTTGCTTTATTTAATTCCACCAGGGTCAGCCTAAATTTAGTTTTACAATGTAGTCTATACAGTTCCTGATCTTAACTTTTAAATTCCTGCATTCCTTATCAAACCTGCTATTTGTACCCACATCCGGCTTTCCCTTACAGGGCGTTCCAGTTTGGATCTTATCTCCTCATATAATATGTCCATACCCTGAAACAGGGTTAAAAGCTCATGCACCCTTAATATTTGTGGTATCTTATTTAAAAAAGATTGTTTCATTAATAAAGATATATCACCCAGAGGAGTCTATCTCCATACTATCTTCTTAGCTGCTCTAATTTATGTAAACAACAAGGTTTCTGATACTCCGGTATTACTGTTTCTCTTAGGATTCTTAGTTTCTATAACAACAGGGCAGTGGGCGCCTTCTGCTCTTGTACAAATTTTAAGATCTTTCCAAAATCCATATCTCCCATCCAACAAATATAGTCTATAATGGAGGCACTCCTTGTGGAGACATAGGTATAGTTACCCTTACTGTCCCCCCATATCTTCCATTTAAGGGGTAAATATTATGCTCCTCCAAGATATTAATCAGCAAGCCACCCATTGCATTAGTAGTTATGTCCTTTGATTGCCTTAAATTCCTCTTAACATCCTGTCCAAGATAATTAAACATAGCATTCTCTAAACTGCCATCAAAGGCACCTATCCGGGCATTAAAATCACCCACCAACATAAGTTCAGCTTTTGGAAACACCTGAGTTGCCTCCACAATGAGTTCATTTAAATCTCCATAGTGAGCCATCATAATAAGATGAGCTCTCTGAGGATATAAGAATTTATTAATATAATTTCCTGAGCTTTCTCCTTCAAATATATCCCAATAAAATTACCGCTGATTTTCCATCTTTCAGTCTTGCAAAAGCTACCCACTTTAATCATTGTAATTAATCCACCTGAACTTCTCCCAAACCTCGCATTTTAGATCCTGGGTCTGAAAACATTCATAGCCATTTAACTGTACACTGTCACCCGCAGTGTGCCTTGTTTCTTGCAGACATATGGCATCAAAACCTGCCAGAAATTTTTTACACTCATAATCTGTCATGTTTGAATGCCAACCTGAAATATTCCATGTTAAAAAAAGGATCCCTGAGTTATTTGAAGTGATTGTCTCTAAGGATGGTACCACTATATTAATTAGTCATTCCTCATTATACCCTCCTAATTGCATAAACCTATTTGATAACGGGATAGTAGTTGGTGTTTCATACTCTACCAGACAAGTTAAATCAGAATCCAGATTAGTCTCCACCCAGAATTGGCAATTTACTACATAAAGACCCAATAGGTCCAATTTTCCTGATTGAGATAATATTGCCTCTGCCAACATCATATTTGACACTTGAATATCAACCTGACTATCCAAATGTACTCTTTTAGCTGTAATAAAGCCCAATTCTTCCACCTCTATAGACAAAAAATTTGTGAAGAGATCGCAAATTGCATTTGTTAATTTATAATCAGATTCTTGCTTTAATCTTCCCATCCCAAACAGATTTAAAATAGTCTGGTTTTCCTTATTTTCCCTTTTTTGTATTATATTTCTTTTACTGAACAAGTCTCTATTTGGGTATGCCAGTATGAGTTCTTTATCCTGGATCATCCAACTATTAATCCAGATAGTATTGGCTATTCTGGGGAGACAGAGAAAATCTCCAGGAGTGTTGCTGAGGAGATTTGGATATTTTGATCTCTACAATATCTTCTCCATTAGATTAACTCCCATTACAGTATTTAGGCAATCTAGAACTTGCAACTCCCCTCTGGCAGAATCAAAATTCCCCAGTTAGCTGGGCCATACAATCTAATAAAGGGAAAAGGTCCTCCATCTTCTCATTGTCAGTGTGTAATTTGTTTTTGTAATGAGTGACTGCCTCTTTATTTTTAAGTCACCAACCTCCTCACAGGCCAGGCTTGCTAGTTGACGCCCATAGTAATTTCCACCTTCTGATTTAATTTTAAAAGTTCTTGTTCAAGCTTCTTCACATGGGATACCAATTTTGACTGGCCATCCTTCAACTCACTTCCTGGTATCCAACCGGAATCTGGAATCCTAGCTATAACTTCAGCTTCACTTGTATTTGAACTACCCGTCTCCTGCTTTTTCTCTTTCCCTCCTTCAAGATCTCTACTCTTACTGACCTTCTTGTTCTTTTTCCTTTTCCGAATCCTGTTTCTAGATTTCCCAGTTCTTGATTTGACCCTGTTGTTGGCAGGAGATTCCACTATAATCAATGAACTAAAGTCTAGCCTTATCCTTTCCTATCTACTAATGCTAGACATTCCAGAAGACTCTCTTACAGTTTCCACTGTAGTATCACCAAGTCCCTGATTAAGAAGTTGATCCAACTTAAATTTAATTAAAGCAACATCATTACTCATGGAATCAATTACATTTTTGTTGCTTATCAATTGTTCCATAATAATAATATGTGCAGTTATGGGATCCCTTAATAATCCAATTAATTATTCACTTAGATACATTGGTACAAAACTTCCAGTATTTTGTTCTCTCAGAGAGGTATACTACCTGTTTACCACCACAATTGCCACATGTTCTTACCAAATGTTCCTGTTCCTCAAGCGGTTTTAAACCAGTTATGGTTTGCTGTAAATCCTCCATTACAGACTCAAGTTCTATTTTATTCAGATTTGCTATACAGGAACCCTTTTTCTCAACTGTGTCCTCTATATCAGGTGTATTAGGTGTTTTACTAGTGGACCATAACTGAGGAGATAACCCAGTCTCCCTTACTTGTGATACGTGTAATTCAAAAAAAGGTAATATATTTACACTCCTGTTCACCACCTGGAGTTCTTCCAGTGAAAAAACCTGTCCTTCCTGACTTTTTACCTCCCTCACACCATCTTCCACTCCTTCAATAAATCTATCAATACCAGGGAATTCCTTAGGCCTTGACCACAATCTGCTATCAAGGTCTGCTAAAATAGCAGGAGCAGTGGTGTGCAATACAGCAGAAGCCCCCACTTTAGGGGTTGAGGTTTTAGAACCACAAACAGACATATGATCAGTAATCTGACTTTGAATAGTGCCTTCTATTTTCTTATTTGGTTTAGATTTTAGAGGAAGCTCCTGCAAGGGAGATACCTTTCCTTTGGTTAAATGTTGCAACCGAGGGTTAACCATTATTGACAACACTAGCCACTTCTCTCATGTATCAGAAAGTAAAACAATTGCACAATATCGCAATAGTTCAAGTTCAAGTTTATTACAGGAAAACTCCATTGAGCAAGCTCATTCATAGGAGGTCCTGGTATGTATATACAGACAAGTACATCAATACATAGGGTACAAAAAAGAGCATCACAGTAGGTTGGAAAATACAATTTTAGGTTCATGTGGTACAACCTGCTCAACTTAGGGCATAACATGGTAGATGTAAACTACATTTTCTTATGAACATTAGTAGTCAAGGGTTAGGTTCAAATGGGGGAGAGTAATAAAGCAGCCAGGTAAATAGAAAAGGGAAAGAACAGAGTAAGGGAGGTAAGATATAGCTCAATAGGAACATGGCAGATGCCAGTACATAGGGAGGGCATAGAGAGTCATATAGATAAAGAAAGAGTCTTATATGCAGTTACAATTATTTCTAAATTTAGATGCAGTTAGCTTTTTGCAGAAGCTAACGGAGACAGTACTAGATAGTTTCAGAGTGGCTTGATGCTGATTCCAACGGGATGGGAGAACATGTGATATCGCTCGTTTGCTAAAGGTAGCGCGAGTCCTAGGCACATCAAGGGAAATATAATCTGATTTCCTGGTGAGTACACATTGCGAGATTGAATAAGAGATGTAATATAGCATGGAGCTTGTTCAAGAGTATTTTCATTGTCCAGACACTAGCATGCATTAGGCGTCGAGAGGCAAGTGACATCCAGTCTAAGGTGGCATACAGGTCACAATGATGGGTTCAGTACGGAGAGTTTGTTATGAACCGTAGAGCATGGTGGTAACGGACATCCAATCTATTTAGGCTTGAGGTTGCAGCTGACATGTAAATTAGGTCCCCATTGTCAAGTAGAGGAAGGATTGTGGCTTGGACCAGCCTAGTTCTAGTCTCTGTCAGAAAGAGGGACCTGTTTCGGAAGGAAAAGCCTAACCTGATTTTTAATCTTCTGGAAAGGTCATCAATATCATCATTAAAGGAGAGCTTATCGTCGACCCAAAGGCCAAGATACATAAATTTGGAGGTGACTTCCAATGGTTCACCTAAGGATGTGACGATAACATTTTTGGGTAACTCAAGGAGGGCGGATGGGGTGATATTAAGAGTGAAGAGCATTGCTTTGGTTTTCTTGGCATTGAGAAGGAGTTTAGCATTAATAAGATTATGTTCAAGTTGAGCAAAGTCAGCTTGGAGCACACCCTTTAACTCCAGCACTGATCTGCCAGAGGCATACAGAACTGTGTCATCTGCAAAGAAGTGTCAATAGCAAGATAACAGACTAGCGCACTGTGACCCTTGCTGTGCAATGCAAGGTGTGGTGTGAGTGAGGAAACTGTCATTGAGGGTTTATTGTGACTCTTGCTGTGCAATGCACAGTGTGATGTGAGTGAGGGGGACTGTCGCTGAGGGTCATTGTAACCCTTTCTGTGCAGTACATAATATGGTGTGAGTTAGGGACTATTGCTGAGGGATTATTGTGACTCTGGCTGTGATGTGAGTGAGGGGACTTTCGCTGAGGGTCATTGCAACCCTTGCTTTACAACGGGCAGTGTGGTACAAGTAAAGGGACTGCAAAGTACAAAATACAGTAACACAGTAAAACAGAAATTAAACAGTAATTCAGATATATCAAAGACAGTTTCAAAATCCAAACAGATACAAAGCACTGTCTAAAGTACCACCATAGAAATGTAAGCTGTTCTTGTTATTGTGACCCTTGCTGTACAATGCACAGAGTGGTGTCAGTTAGAGGACTGGCACGGAGGGGTTATCGTGACCCTTGCTGTGCAATGCACAGTGTGGTGCGAGTAAGGGGACTGTCGCTGAGGGGTTATCGTGACCCTTGCTGTGCCAAGCATAGTGTGGTGAGAGTGAAGGGGACTGTCACTGAGGGGTCATTGCAACCCTTGCTGTGCAATGCACAGTGTGGTGTGAGTGAGGGGACTATCGTTGAGGGATTATTGTGATGCTGGCTGTGCAATGCACAGTGTGGTGCAAGTGAGGGGACTGTCGCTGAGGGGTGATTGTGAGCCTTGCTGTGCAACGCACAGTGTGGTGCAAGTGAGGGGACTGTCGCTGAGGGGTCATTGCGACTCTTGCTGTGCAATGCATGGTGTGATGCACCTGAGGGAACTGTCGCTGAGGGTTGCTAAGGGTCATTGTGACCCTTGCTCTGCAATGCAGTGTGATGTGAGTGAGAAGACTGTCACTGATGGGTTATTGCGACCCTTGCTATGCAATGCACAGTGCAGTGTGAGTGAGGGGACTGTCGCTGAGGGGTGATTGTGACCCTTGCTGTGCAGTGCACAGTGTGGTGTGAGTGAGGGGACTGTCACTGAGGGTGACCTTTGCTGTGCAATGCACAGTGTGGTGCAAGTGAGAGGACTGCCGCTGAGGGGTCATTGCGACCCTTGTTGTGTAATGCATAGTGTGGTGCGAGTGAGGGGACTGTTATTGAGGGATTATTGTGAGCCTTGCTGTGCAATGCACAGTGTGGTGCAAGTGAGGGGACTGTCGCTAAGGGACATAGCGACCCTTGCTATGCAATGCACAGTGCAGTGTGAGTGAGGGGACTGTCACTAAGGGACATAGTGACCCTTGCTGTGCAATGCACAGTGCAGTGTGAGTGAGGGGACTGTTGCTGAGGGGTGATTGTGACCCTTGCTGTACAATGCAAAATGTGGTGCGAGTGAGGAGACTGTCGCTGAGGGTGACCTTTGCTGTGCAATGCACAGTGTGGTGCGAGTGAGGGGACTGTCACTGAGGGTGACCTTTGCTGTGCAATGCACAGTATGGTGTGAGTGAGGGGACTGTCACTGAGGGTGACCTTTGCTTTGCAATGCACAGTGTGGTGCAAGTGAGGGGACTGCCGCTGAGGGGTCAATGAGACCCTTACTGTGTAATGCATAGTGTGGTGCGAGTGAGGGGACTGTTATTGAGGATTATTGTGAGCCTTGCTGTGCAATGCATAGTGTGGTGCAAGTGAGGGACTGTCGCTGATGGTCATTGCGTCCCTTGCTGTGCAATGCATAGTGGTGTGAGAGAGGAACTGTCACTGAGAGGTTATTGTAAGGAGTAAGTAAGTAAAATTTATTTCTTTCAAGTGCTCTTCCCAAGCTCAGGGCGCTTTACAGCAATTCAAAACCACTTTAAAACAGACTACATGAACAATAAATACAGCATTCACAAATAATACCACTTATTATTTCGACCACTGAGGGGTCAATGATACCCTTGCTGTGGAATGCACAGTGCGGTGCGAGTGAGAGGACTGTTATTGAAGGATTATTGTGAGCCTTGGTGTGCAGTGCACAGTGTGGTGTGAGTGAGCGGACTATCGCTGAGGGATTATTGTGACCCTGGCTATGCAATGCACAGTGTGGTGTGAGTGAGGGGATTGTCACTGATGGATTATTTTGACCCTTGCTGTGGTGCGAGTGTGGGGACTGTCGCTGAAGGATTATTTTGACCCTTGCTGTGGTGCGAGTGTGGGGACTGTCACTGAAGGGTTATTGTGACCCTTGCTGTGGTGCGAGTGAGGGGACTGTCACTGAGGGATTATTGTGACCCTAGTTGTACAACACACAGTGTGGTGCGAGTGAGGAGACTGTCGCTGAGGGATTATTGTGACAGTAGCTCTGCAATGCGCAGTGTGGTACAAGTGAGAGGACTGTCACTGAGGTGTTTTTGTGACCCTTGCAGTGCAACGCACAGTGTGGTGTGAGTTAAGGGACTGTCAATGGGGGACATAGCGACCCTTACTATGCAGTGCACAGTGTGGTGTGGTGAGAGGACTGTCACTGAGGGTCATTGAGACCCTTGCAGTGCAACAGACAGTGTGGTGTGAGTTAGCGACTATCACTGGGGGTCATAGTGACCCTTACTATGTAATGCATAGTGCGGTGCGAGTGAGGGGACTGTCGCTGAGGGATCATTGTGACCCTTGCTGTGGTGCAAGTGTGGGGACTGTTGCTGAGGGTCATTGCGACCCTTGCTGTGCAGTACACAGTGTGGTGTGAGAAGACTTTCACTGAGGAGTTATTGTGACCCTTGCTGCGCAACACACAATGTGGTGTGAGTGAGAGGACTGTCACTGAGGGTCATTGCGAGCCTTGCTGTGCAATACACAGTGTGGCATGAGTGAGGAGACTGTCACTGAAGGGTTATTGTGAACCTTGCTGCACACCGCACAATGTGGTGTGAGTGATGGGACTGTTGTTGAGGGGTCATTGCAACTTTGCTGCGTAACGCACAGTGTGGTGTGAGTGAGGGGACTGTTGCAGAGAAGTGTTTGTGACCCTTGCTGTACAATGCACAGTGTGTTGTGAGAGAGGGGACTGTCGTTGAGGGTGACCCTTGCTGTGCAACGCACAGTGTGGTGTAAGTGAGGGGACTGTTGCTGAGGGGTAATTGTGACCCTTGCTGTGCAATGCAAGGTGTGGTGTGAGTGAGGAAACTGTCATTGAGGGTTTATTATGACTCTTGCTGTGCAATGCACAGTGTGATGTGAGTGAGGGGGACTGTCGCTGAGGGTCATTGTAACCCTTTCTGTGCAGTACATAATATGGTGTGAGTTAGGGACTATTGCTGAGGGATTATTGTGACTCTGGCTGTGATGTGAGTGAGGGGACTTTCGCTGAGGGTCATTGCAACCCTTGCTTTACAACGGGCAGTGTGGTACAAGTAAAGGACTGCAAGTGAGGGGTTATTGTGACCCCTGAGTCAGTTGACAGTTCCCTGTGATTGTGTATGAGGTCTGAAGTTTTTAAGTGTATGGCTGTGGGTTGAGGTGAGTTTACACTATGTAGCTGCTGGTAGCCCCACTTTTTGTTCTGATAATGCCCACTATTATCAAGTCAAAGTAAAATTAGACATATAAGCAGATGTCATGCCATTTTAGGGAACCACTGACTTGAAATTCCTGTTTTACCCAGAAAGTGAAACTGCGGTCAAAATTGTCTCAAGTATGCTTTCTGTCAAAAACCACAGAAATTAATGTGTTCCTCACTTTTTAAAGCTTAACCATTTACTCACTCAGAATCATTCATTCAGGATTTAATCACCAGCTGCTACCTAACGGTCACACGTTCGCATACGCACTCACACAACGCATATTCACTAAGATTCACTAAGACACTATGAGGAGCAAAAGGCGTAGGCCCATATCAATTACTCATAATAACACAACGGAACACCGGAAAGCACGAACTTGTCTAACCTAGTTTTAAAAATATCCCTTTAATCACTAACAATCATGTCTGTTGGTAGAGAATTCCAAGGTCTCATAATCCTTTGAGAGAAATAATGTGCTGAATTTTTTTTCAGATACGACAACCGTAGTTTAAGAGTAATAGGTGACCCCGGGTGTTAAAATTAATTTGTTTAAATTCTAGACTGGTTTCAGACATAAAGCAATCACCAGCAATGACATCGCTGGCTAGTAAAAGATCTCCCCTCAGTCTATGTGTTTCTAGAGACATCAGCCCCGACTTTATTAAACCTCTGTTCATAATTCAAGTCATTTGCTTCCCACACAAACGTAGTAAGTTTTTTTGGGATTTTTTCGACTCATATGGTATCTTTTGTGTTATAGGGACACCATAATTGAGATGTATAGTCAAAATTGGGATGGATGTATGCCTTATAGAAAGGAAGGCTAACGGAGCCATCTTTAGATATTATGCTCCTGATGGCCCAACAACCCCTATTTGCTTTATTAATGAATTTTGTACTTTGATTGTCAAAAGAGAAGTTATCATTAATAGGAATACCCAAGTCCCAAGTCTAATTCATTTAGCATATACCTATATTTAGGGTTACGGGTACCAAAATGCATGACGCTGCATTTGCTGCTAGTGAAAACTAGTCGCCATTTTTTGACCATGTAGTTAAGTTATCTAGCTCTTGTTGGAATTTAACAGGCATAGTAGAAGATTTAAGTTCTGCCATGCTCTTCCACGCTGTTCCTTGCAGGTCTGCCAGCTGAAGCGCGAGAAGCGAACTCGCTGCGGTGGCTAGCCGCATCCAGGTTCCATCTCATGGGCAGCTTCTGCTGCAACAGTTCCCGGCACTCCAGCATTTGAGAATGGTAGGTATTGTCCTGCAGCCAATGGATCAGTCCCCTCTCCCTCACAGCAGCAGGGAGCCAGGATGCAAGGACCACAGGAAGGGTTTTTTTACTGCAAGTAGCGGAGACTCCACAGAGCTGTTCTGAGCCAAAGGGCAGAACAACTGAGCTAGTAACCAGATTCCTGCTTAACTTGCAGGAGTACAAGCTGGATCTCATCTGTTCAATAGCTACCTGATTGTTTTCTACAGAATACAGGGAACAGTTGGATATACCCACCACCCTCCTTAATCCTCCCTCCCTGAGTGTTCTTGCTTTATAGGTATGTAGCACCACCCAGAACTCCTGATAGGAGGTAGTAAGGTACAAATAACAACAGCACAAATAAGACCTCACTGTTCTGTTTTCTTTTTTCGTCCACACTTCCCGCCAAGAAACAGGAATCAGCACTATCTCTCAACTTAAAAAAAATGGACCTTGTCAGTTGTGAAAACTGCGGTGCACTGTACAACAGGATCTACAAACAGCAACCAGCACCCTGCCATGCGTGCTGCACCATAGCAGATCTTGCAGTCCAAGTACGGGATGCTTGGACTATAATATATGATCTCCAATACAGGGAACTCTATAGCACACCTCCTCACCACCCCCCCAGTACTAGCATGTCAGCCAGGAGCCAGGGCTTAAGGCAGAGCCCAGAGACTGGCAGGTGGTAAGGAAAAAGAAGCATCATAGGAGGTCCAGGAAGGAAGCCAAAAACCAGGAGCATTTCCTGGCCATCCAAACCAAAAACAGGTTCACTCCACTGCTACCAGCCACAGACAAAGTATTACAAGGTAAAGAAATCAAACCACCAAAAAAGCCTAACACGCCAATTAAAACCAATACAAACTACGATAAAAACAAAAATACTAATGCTCAGAATATAACCAACAGCAATACCAAAACCAAATGCAATAACGACATAAACACTAAAACTCAAAATAAAAATGACACAAATATAAACAAAAGCAAAATTCTCATAATTGGGGATTCCATGACCCGAGGAGTGGAACATCACCTAACACAAAAATGTTAAAAGTGACATTGTGGTAAAGTGTCTACCAGGAGCCTCTGCAAGTAGGGACACTAACTGCATAAAGACAATTGCGCAGGAATTGGGGGATGTTACGCATATAACAATACACTTTGGTACCAATGACTTGGCAAATCACACAGTTCAGGAGGCCAAGAAACACTTTGAGGACCTGGCCAACAAACGTTCTTCCCTTCTGTCCAAATTAGCCTTCCCAGAAGTGCTGCCAGTGTGGGAAAAGGAAAAGGAACCAAGCGAGTCAGAGAGATTGATGTAGGCAAATTCAGCTCATGGCTGCGTGACTGGTGCCAAGGCAAGGGATACCACTATATAGGGAACTGGCACAAATTTTGGAAAGGAGCTTTTTTTTAAATACAATGGATTGCACCTAAACAGAGAAGGTGTGCGAGCACTCAGACAAAAATTCAATGGGTGGGATATTAACACATGCACCAGAGGCAGGCGCAGGAGCGGCACAGCACAAGTCGACTACACCATGGTGCATGGAACACAATATTCAAAGGTTGCGCATGCTGACTAGCACCAGTGCAACATGGCTTAATATCACAGGGATGCGCCATAGCACAACCAGGGCTGCACCAGGGAGCAAACCAACATGTGCCATAGCGCAACCAGGGCTGTGCAAGGGGCAGAGGTGCATGCATCAGGACACAGGACAACAGGCACAGCAAGGAGCATGTCACCAGGGCAGGATAGACCACCACTAGGGAGCAGAGGATGCCAGGAGGGAGGCATGGCCCTTCCATGGCTGCACCACACTGCCTTCTGCCTCCTCACACCCCTCATTATTGCCTCCATCTGGAAGATGGCACTGGCCATGGCCTGGGCAGTCCTGCCCCACCTGGGTGTCTGTCTCCCCATGCACCCCCAGCTGTGTGCCGCTGCGTGTGCCCTGCACTGGGCGCACTCCTGTGTTCTGGGTTCCCAGCTGGTGGCCTGTTACGTAGCCTCTGCCTCCCACCCGCCTGGGCACTTTTGCTGCCCCTCCTATGCCAGGTATCACAGACACACACTGCTGATGTTGCCCTGCACCTGTCACACACACACACACACAGTCGCTCACACACACAGGCACAATCAGTGTCACACACCCAGTCCCCCACTCTGTTGCACTTCCTGCCTGCCTCTGTCTTGCACCCCTCCTGCTGTCCTGTCTGCCCACTGACTCTCCCTCTCTATTGCTCCCCGTGGCACAAGCCTCCGTCCCTTGCTTGCTCCCTCTTTTTATGGGCTCAAGTTTGCTCCGCGCATGTCCCTGTTGTTCCACGCTTGTGCCATTTGCTTGCTGTTGAATATCGCACTGTGCCACTTATTCATGGCTATGTCCCCTGCACTTGCACATATGATCATTAGGGTTGTGCATTGGCGTACTGCGAATTGTGCAGCGCAATGGCTCCCACTAAATATTGCTCTTTGGTGCATTTCTGCACTTGCGCAGGTGCATCTCAGTTGCGCCATGTGCAACTGCTTTGAATATCCCACCCAATGTCTATACAGGTAGTTTAAATAAAGGGGAGTATCACGCAGCTTACACCCCTGCTGTCGATGGGCTGGTCATCACTCCCCAAAACACCAAATGCACACAAACAGCCTCAGAAAACAAATCAGAGCCAACATCCGCCCAAACCAGCAACCTCCATAATCTCTCAGCCGGAAAGAGCAAACTGGAGCAGTCCAGAAAGAGGGTACAACCTTGCACCAAAGTGGATGTACATTCCTGGAAGGCAGTGGCTGCAAATATCAGGAGCCTAACCAACAAACTTCCTGAACTCACAGCCATCTTGGAAACAGAAAGGTTGGACCGAGTGGCTGTAACAGAAACGTGGTTCACGGAAAATCATGGATAAGATACAGCCATTCCTGGTTACAGTCTGTTCAGGAAAGATAGGCAGGGCAAAAAAAGAGGGGGGGGCTAGCCATTTACATTTGGGAGGAAATAAAAGCCACAGAAGTAACAGGGCAACCTGGGGACTTCGAGTCACTGTGGCTAACAGTAGACACAGGCAAGGGAAAACCCTTCAGAATCGGCATCGTGTACGGGCCCCCAGATCAAGGAGATAAAGGAGACAAAGATCTAATAGAGGAAATCCACAAACTGTCTAATAAAGGTGAAGTAATACTGGTGGGGACTTCAACCTACTAGATATTAACTGTAGCACTAATCGACAGCAACAACAAGAAGTAGGGACTTCTTATTGTCACTATAAGGCACGGAACTGTGCCAACTTGTTGAAACCCCAAAGAGGGGAGATGCCATTCTAGATCTTGTCCTCACAAATCTGGAAAGGATCAAGGAGATTGAAGTGGGATGCCATATGGGCAACAGTGACCATCGCATGGTAAGCTTTAAGGTAAACATAACCCAGGACACCAGCCACTCAAAGATAAAGGTGCTAGATTTCAGAAAGGCTGATTTCCAAAAAATGAGGAACAGCATAAGTAGCCAGTTAATGGAAATAGAAATTTGGGAGGTGGAGGTCATGTGGGGGAGAGTCAAGAGAGCAATAAAGACTGCCACAGATCAATGTGCCAGATGGGTCAGCAAAGTAAAAAAAAATACTATATGGTTTTCCAAGGAAGTGGCTACCACAGTCCAAGAAAAAAAGGAAGGCATACAGCATATACCAGAAAACCAAAACTGAGAAAGACTGGGAGTCATACAAGGAAAATATGAGAGATTCTGACAAACAAATTAGAATGGCAAAAGCCCAGACAGAGGAAAAGATAGCAGAAGGGGCAAAGAGAGGGGACAAATAATTTTTTAGATACCTTACGGAATGTAGGAAGGCAAAGGGGGGTGGTGGTAAAGACTGCTACTGAAGAAGGAAAATGCACCAAACATGATCCAGAGAAAGCCAAAATCAACAAATATTTCTGCTTGGTGTTTATCAAAGAGGACCTGGGATGGCCCAGCTCTGAAAAAAACACAACACCCCAGAACCAGGGGTAGACACAAGTCCCTTTTACAGAAGCTGAAGTACGGAAGGCACTAAATAAACTAAAAGCAGACAAAGCCATGGGGCCAGATGAGATGCACCCCTGAATCCTTAAGGAACTGGGGGCATAATTAGCAGCCCCTCTGGCACGTCTATTCACAAAATCCTTGAAGAGCGGTGTGGTACCCGAAGACTGGAAAAAGACAATAGTGGTTCCACTTCACAAATCAGGCAGTTGCGAAGAGGCTAGTAATTACAGATCGGTGAGCCTCACATCTATAGTGGGGAATCTAATGGAGACACTACTCAAACAGAGGATCATAGCATTCTTGAAACTAGCGGCCAACAAGACCCTAAACAGCATGGTTTCACAGCAGGTAGGTCATGCCAGACAAATCTGCTCGAGTTTCTTGACTACGCTCACAAAATAGTGGACGATGGTGGGGCAGTAGATGTGGTCTACCTAGACTTTATTAAGGCCTTTGACTCAGTTCCACACAGAAGGCTGGTAAAGAAGCTTGACCACACAGGGTTTTGTCCAGAAGTAGTCAGCTGGGTACAAAACTGGTTACAAGGCAGAACCCAGAGGGTAGAGGTTAATGGAACACAATCGACGGAAGGAAGGGTAACCAGCGGGGTGTCCCAGGTCTCAGTGCTGGGGCCTCTGTTCCTCAATGTTTTTATAGCAGACATCACTGACAGACTGGTAGGGTAGGTGTGTCGGTTCGCAGATGGCACCAAGAAATTTAACAGCGTGGACACCTCAGAAGGAGTGAGCAAGATGGAAGCTGACCTCAAGAAACTAAAAGAATGGTCTGGAGTGTGGCAGCTGAGAGTTAATGCCAAAAAGTGCAAGGTCATGCACATAGGAAATAAAAGTCAAAGAAAGGAGTATTACCTAGGAGGTGAAAGACTGGCAGCCTCAAACCAGGAACGAGATCTAGGAATTATAATTTCAGATAATTTGAAGGTTAGTAAGCAGTGTGAGAAGGCAATATTGAAGGCCAACAGAATGCTGGGTTGCATTGGGAGGGGAATCATAAGTAGGAGGAGAGAGAGGTGGTATTACCACTGTATAGATCGGTGGTCAGGCCTCACCTGGAATACAGAGTCCAATTCTGGAGGTCTCACCTCAGAAAGGACATTGACCAGGTGGAAACAGTACAGAGAAAGGTGACAAAAATGATTCAGGGTCTGCAGTACATGTCCACGTGGAAAGACTTAGGGAACTGAATATGTACTCCTGGAGCAGAGAAGCAGAGAGGGACATGATTGAAACATTCAAGTACATAAAAAGCATTAACAAGGTACGGGCACAGGAACTTTTTCACTTCAAGAAGGGCTCCAGGACCAGGGGACATGACTTCAGGCTGCAAAGAGGGAGGTTCTTTACCAACATCAGGAAGTTTTTCTTCACAGAAAGAGTGGTGGACACCTGGAACAGCCTGCCCCAAGAGGTTGTGGGGGTCAAACTGCGGGGAGATTCAAGAATGCATGGGATAGACACAAGGAAGCCCTGACTACAAAGGGCAACTAGAGTGTCAAAATAGGTCTAAAACAAATGGGCAGACTAGATGGACCTAGCTGTCTCCTTCTGCCGTCAACTTCTATGTTTCTGTAATCTTCCCTAGTGGAACAAATTCTGCCAATTTTGCAATCATTGGCGTACTTGATAGTCCAGCTGCTAATGTTTGATGATAGGCGAGCTATGAATATTTGAAATATTACTGAGGCCAAGACTGATCCTTGTGGAACACCCTTAACACAAATTTCCAATCTGATGTACGGTCATTGATGACCTCTGTTTATTTACTGGACAGCTTCCTTCTGCAAATGGTCAGTGAACCAACCAGGTTAGGGAATGCCCTTGACCTTGTGCTGGCAAATGGGGACTTTGTGAGAGAACTTACAATGGAGTAACCGCTGTCAGGGAGTGACCACCGCTCAGTATGGCTCACATTGGATATGGGCAAGGAAGGAGTGGAATCTGGCACAATAGTGCTGGACTTCAGGAGAGCCGACTTTGGGAGGATGGGGGAAGTGGTAAAAGGGTAGCTGGCCAGAATTCAATCTAGTATGGACACTAACCTGAGGTGGTAGCTCATAAAGCTGGGGATAGTGGAGACAACCAAAACCTGCTGCAAAGCCCAGAGCAAGAAGGCTAGGGCTAAGAAACCAATCTGGTTGAGCAAGGAGGTCATGAAAAAGGTAAGGAGGAAAAGAACTTCTTTTAGGAAATACAAGAAAACTGGGAGGGGGAGGACAGGGAGGAGTACTTGACAGAATCGAAGGAGGTGACAAGGGCAGTAAGGGGAGCCAAAGATCTACGGAACTCAGGCTGGCACAAGGCATTAAGAAGGAGGAGAAGGACTTCTTTAAGTACATCAGGGAGAAAAGGAGCTGTAAGGACCACATAGTAAGGATTAGGAAGGAGGGGGGTTGGGTGGAAGCAGGGTGTGATAAGGCAGAAGCACTAAATGAGTACTTCTGCTCGGTATTTACTAAAGAGAAGAGGGGGGTGACACCCAAGGTGGGAGAAATGGCAGAAGCAGAGGGGAAGTGGTGACAGATGGGGAAATCATGGAGAGCAGAGTTCGAGAGGGTTTGAAGGTACTGAGGGTGGACAAGGCGCCAGGCCCAGATGGCATCCACCCCAGGGTACTGAAGAAGCTGGCAGAGGTCCTGGGACCTTGGCAGACCTATTTAATGCCTCACTACAATCGGGTGTGTACCTCAGGACTGGAGGATGGCTCATGTGGTGCCCTCCACAAGAGTGGCCCCAAGGATGAACCGGGAAACTACAGACCAGTGAGCCTCACATCCATCGTGGGTAAGCTAATGGAGACTATCCTGAAGGAGACTGGTGGCCTCCTAGAGGCCAAAGGACCAGGACAGCAGACAGCATGGCTTCATACGTGGCAGATCCTGCCAAACCAACCTGGTAGAGTTCTATGACTGGGTAACTAGGCAACTGGACAGGGGCCATGCAGTGGATGTCCTGTATCTGGACTTCAGTAGGCTGCTCACTCAGTGCCACATGGAAGGCTGGGAAGGAAGTTAGTAGGCACGGGGCAGGTGCAAAGCTGGTGTGATGGGTAGGAAACTGGCTGCAGGGAAGGCAACAGAGGGTGGTGGTGGGTGGGGAGCTCTCACACCCAAGGGCAGTGACGAGCGGTGTTCCACAGGGCTCAATGTTGGGACCAGTGTTGTTTGGGATATTCATTGCAGACATATCATGGGACATCAAGAGCAAGATCAGTCTGTTTGCTGATGATACCAAGGTAGGCTGGTGGTGGATGACCTAGGGGGATGGCAGGGGTTGCAGGATGATCTGGCAAAGCTTGAAACCTGGTCAGACACCTGGCAACTGGGCTTTAATGCCAAAAAGTGCAAGGTGCTGCATTTTGGGATGAAGAACCCAAGGAGGAGTTACCAGCTAGGGGGAGTGCAGCTAGCCCAGATAGAGGAGGAGAAGGATCTGGGTGTGCTCATTACAGGGTCAATGAACAACTCGGCACAATGTAGGAAGGCAGCTGCAAAGGCCAACAAAATGCTGGGTTGTATTGCAAGGGGTATATCCTCGAGGAGGGAGGAGGTGATTCTGCCACTGTATAGGTCATTAGTTAGACCACACCTGGAGTACTGTGTGCAGTACTGGCATCCGTGATCTGAAGAGGGACATTAAGTTACAGGAGGGGTGCAGCGCAGAGCGACAAAGATGATCAAGGGGCTGGGGACTTATCATACGAGAGGAGGTTGAAGGAGTTGAACATGTACTCACTGGAGGAGAGGAGAGACAGGGTGACATGATTGAAACCTTTAACTACATGAAAGGAATAAACAAGACGGGTACAGAGGCTGTTCAAAGTAAGGGAGGGGAGGGTCACCAGGGGCCATGATATGAGACTGGAGCGAGGAATGTTCAGGAGGGAGATGAGGAGACACTTTTTTACAGAGAAGGTGGTGGCTAGGTGGAATGCATTACCTGCTGAAGTGGTATGCAGTAGAACAGTGACTCAGGTGACTGAAAGGACTTAACTGCTGTGAGGTTTAAATTACTTGTAGAAAGATCTGGTAAGTAGGGGGAGTGGCTTAGCTAGAAGGAAGCTACATTTAAAGACTGCCTTAGAAAGATTCTGCTAATAGTTTGGCAGAAGACACCAGGAGAAAGGACTGCTGTGTGACTGAACTTCTCTGTTGGGACTAAAGTAGAAGAACTTTTGTACTTGGACCTTTAATTTAGGGTAAAAAAACTAACATACAAAAAAAAAAGTGTGTTTGGGTTAACTGAACTGAATGGGTATCTGAAGAGTTATCTAGGTGTAAATCTCAGGTGACTGAAAGGACTTAACTGCTGTGAGGTTTAAATTACTTGTAGAAAGATCTGGTAAGTAGTGGGGAGTGGATTAGCTAGAAGGAAGCTACATTTAAAGACTGCTTAGAAAGATTCTGCTAATGCTTGGCAGAAGACACCAGAAGAAAGGACTGCTGTGTGACTGAACTTTCTGCTGGGACTATATTGCCTCCTTCCCTCCCCCAAAGCTAGTTCTATTTTTATAGGCACAGGATTTGACTGACAACAGGAACCTCCTGTTTAGGGCAGGAAGTGAGTGATCACAGAACCACCAAGGACCCACCATCGCAGAGGGCAAGAGGAGCTCTCCGCCCCTCTAGCTGTGGAGGACTGCCTCTGAGCAAGTAAGGGTCTACTGAGAAATATAGGATATTTCTTGTTCTGAGAACAGGACAATCAGGAGCTTAAAGGGCACACAGGCAGAAAGTAAGAGAGAAGAGAAAAAAACAGGAAAGAGTAAGGATTGCAAACAGTTAAGGGCCAGAAATAAGACAATGATTGAAGTGGTGCAGTGCAGTGGTTGTGGAGCAGCAGTCTTCCGGGAGATGTTCTGGAGGATGCAGTGTTGTCCCATCTGCAGGCACTCTCTGGGCTGAGGAGGAGGTTGCTCATCTCCAGGCTGAGTTGGCCAGGATTTGTGGGACTCTCTTCCATCCAGGGACCACCAGTGCCACTGCCGTTGCCTCAGAGGTTGCCAAGAAAGAGGAGTGTTTGGACCACAGTGGGCCCAGGAGGTGAGGTGGTAGGAACAGAGGCGCATCCCTCCAGTTGTACCTCCTCTCCATTCCTATGCCATTCTGGCAAAGTGTGGTTCCTCTATGGAGGCACCCACAGTGGACACCAAGGAGGATGTTGGGACCTCCACAAAGGAGACCCACAGGAGGGTGGCAGGGGACCCTGCAGGGAAGGAAACAACTCCTGGTGGGGGACCCATTGTTAGGAAGGTAGAACTGGAGGAGGAAGGAGAGGGAGGTGGCGGTGCCTGCCTGGCTCCATGGCTGAGGGACGAGAGTGAATCCTCAGGATTGCCAGAGCAGCTGCACAGGGAGGAGCTGATGTCATTGTCCACCCAGGGACAAATGACCTGGCTAAGAAAGGGATTAGAGAAGGCAGGAAGAGTTTGTGGAATTGGGAGGGGCCTTAGTTAAGCAGGACGCACGGTAACTCTCTCGGAGGTGCAACCCATCTATGGCATAGGAGAGGCTAGGGTGTTCTGCACTATGGGATTCAATCAGGGGTTGAAAACTGGTGTGGAGCTCAGGATTTGGCTTTATTGGGGATCAGATCCACCTGGAGTGATGCAAGCCTATACTGGCATGATGGGCTGCATCTGTCCGGAGGGAACCAGGAAACTAGGTGATAGAGTTTAAATGCTTCATTGGCAGCTTTTAAACTAGCCAAGGGGGAGGCACTGGAAAGGAGCAGGAAAATCCTGGCCCCCAAATAATCATGGTAGTAAGTGGCAAACACCAACATAGAGGTGTCGATAGGGAGAAGGGCAGGGCTAAATGGAGAAAGTGACAAAGGCAAGAAGGACAGGATGGGGCAAAAGGAGTAAGGCCATCAGGAAATGGAGGGTAATGAGTACCAATGCCCGTAGTCTGGGCAACAAGCTCCTGAGCTGGTAGCCTTAATGGAAGAGGGATGCCTGGATATTGTAGCAGTCACAGAAACATGGTACACAGAGAACCATAACTGGGATGTTAACATACCAGGGTACATAACCTACAGGAGAGACAGGCAGGGGAGAAGAGGGGAGAGTAGCTCTTTATGTAAAGGAAGGGATAAAGCAATTGAACAAAAGAGTAAACAGGGAGCAGAGGAGACACTGTGGGTCACCTTGGAGACTGGAAAGGGCACCACAATCCGCACAGGGTTGGTACAGACCCCATGTCAGGGGAAGGAATGGACAAGGATATGATAGAAGGTTTTCTTAGAATGGCAGAGAAAGGGAGATACTGTTGATGGGAGACCTGAGTATGCCAGATGTTAACTGGAGCACATTTACTGCAGCCACATCCAAGAGCAGGGGCCATTCTTGATGCCCTACAGGTGGCAGGCATTAGACAGCTGGTTTCGGAACCCACTCGTGAGGGAGCAATCTTAGATCTCGTACTCTCAAATGGAGGCAGTGAGAGGATCTCAGATTTAGAAGTGGGTTGCCATCTGGGGACAAGTGACCATCAAACAGTGTGGTTCACGTTAAACTCAGCTACAGAGTCAAGCCATACAAAAGTGAGGGTACTGGACTTTAGGATGGCTGACTTTGGCAAGATGGGAGAGTGCCTCAGAAAAGCACTAGCAAATAGGCTAGAAGGAGGTGTGGAGCAACAATGGGGAATTATCAAAACTGCCATCACAGAGGCAACAAGCCTTTGTGTGAAGCAAATAAACAAATCAAAATGAAAGAAAAAGCCACTATGGTTCTCTAAAGAGGTGACTGTGAAAGTCAGGAAGAAAAAGATAGCATTCCGGAAGTATAAGGAAACACAGAAGGAGCAGGTCAGACAGCTGTACCAGTTAAGGCAGAAGGAAGCAGGAAGGGAAGTCAGAATAGCAAAGGCCCAAACTGAGGAAAAGATAGCCAACTCAGTTAAGAAGGAGGATAAAACCTTTTATAGGTACATCAGCTAGCGTAGAAAGACAAAGGGAGGGATAGTGAGGCTGAATAGAATGAACAGTGGGTGGGCAGAGGGGACAGTGAAAAAGCAGGAATACTGAACGAATATTTCTGCCCAGTATTCAAAAGAGGAGGGAAGTGCCTAATCCAATTAACAGAAGCACTCTTGATAGGGGTCGATCCAAGTCCTTTCACAGAAGAAAGGGTTCTTGCAAGAACTCCTAAAACTGAAGGTGGACAAAGCAATGGGTCCTGATGGAATTCACCCAGAATTCTAAAAGAATTAAGGGAGGAACTAGTGAAACCACTGGCTACTCTTTTAATAAATCATGGGAGGATGGTGGTACCCGAGGACTGGAGGAAAGGATGTGATTCCTCTTCACAAAAGTGGGACCAAGACAGAGGCAGGAAACTACAGACCTGTCAGATTGACCTCTGTGGTAGGGAAAGTGATGGAGTCACTTCTGAAGGAAAGAATAGTTGAGTACCTAGAGGCCAGTGGAGCACAGGACCCAAGGCAGCATGGGTTCACAGCGGGAAGGTCATGTCAAACGAATCTAATAGATTTCTTTGACTGGGTTACCAAAGTAGTAGACCAGGGAGGGCTGTGGACATGGCCTACCTAGACTTTAGCAAGGCATTTGAAACAGTCCCACACAAAAGATTAATAGTCAAATTAACCAGCCTGGGAGTGGGTCCCAGGGTGGCAGCCTGGGTAAAACATTGGCTGGACAACAGGACACAGAAGGTAATTGTAAATGGAGTCCACTCTGAAGAAAGAGGGGTTACTAGTGGGAAACCGCAGGGTTCAGTACTGGGTCCAGTCCTTTAATGTCTTTATCAGTGACATTGCAGAGGGACTGAAGGAAAGTATGCCTTTTGCAGATGACACAAAGATCTGCAACAGGGTTGATACACAAGGAGGCGTGGAAAGGATGAAAAGGGATTTGGCAAGGTTGGAGGAATGGTCAGAAGTATGGCAGCTTGGATTCAGTGCAAAGAAGTGCAAATAATGCACCTGGGAAACAAGAACCCAGGGAAGAATACACAATGGGTGGGGAGGTAGTAACAACAACAAAAAGGAAAGGGACCTGGGGTAATCATATCAGATGACCTTAAGGTTATAAGCAATGTGAGAAGGCAGTAGGAGGGCTGGGGTATACTGGGATGTATAGGGAGAGGCATCAGCAGCAGAAAACAGGAAGTTGTTATCCCTATGTACAGACAGTTGGTGAGACCCCATCTGGAGTGCTGTGTCCAGTTCTGGAGACCCCATCTCCGCAAGGACATAGACAGGATAGAGGCAGTCCAGAGGAGGGCAACTAAATGGTGCAGGGTCTGCAAGAGAAGCCGTATGAGGAGAGACTAAAGGAGCTTAATATGTATACCCTTGAGGAAAGAAGGGAGAGGGGGACATGATAGAAACTTTTAAGTACCTCAGTGGAATCAACAAAGTCCAAGAGGGTAGCATCTTTCAGAAAAAGCGACGTGCAAGAACAAGGGGACACAATAGAAAGAAGGAGAGCAGTTCAGGGGCAATGTGAGGAAGTATTATTTCACAGAGAGGGTAGTGGATGCATGGAACAGCCTTCCTGAGGAGGTTGTGGGGTCTAAAACTGTGGGAGAATTCAAGAATGCATGGGACAGACATAAGGCAATTCTTGTGGGGGGTAGGAAGAAATGGGCTGTTGGTTAACTAGGATCTGCGGCCTATCCTGTAGGTAGGGAAATGGGCAGACTAGATGGGCCTAGCAGTCCTTATCTGCTGTCAAAGTCTATGTTTCTATGTTTCTATGTTTCAGTGGACTGCTTCAAATGAGGATGGGACAGGACAAGGGGAAGGGTGGAAGGAAGGGGCAGCTGCAGAATAAGGGGTGCTAGCTGCACATTCGAGCAGGCTTGATAGACCTCTAGGCCTTTATCTGCTGGCAAATTTCGTATGTTCGTATTTACGGCCTGTAACCATGTAGCCAACTGATGTAACTTGGATCGATTCTAGAATAGCTATTTTTTAAGAAGTGCCCAGTGTGGTCCTGAATCAAAGGCCTTTTAAGTCTAAATATGTTACATCACGGTGTAGAATTATCCAGGCTTCACTAACATGCTTGCAGAAACAGAGCAAATTGGTGGTGCAAGAGCGCCTTTGAAAACCCATGTTGATTTACGCCAAAATTACCAAAAGAAGATATGTTTGGCTTTAAGAATCCCTTCTATTACTTTTACCTTAAATGGACTAAGACTGAGTGGTCTGTAATTCTCCATTAAACTCTTGTCCCCTTTTTTGTAAAGTGGCGTCACATTGGCCTCGCCAATCATTACCTTACCTGTCTGAATACTATGGTTGAAAATTAACTGTAAAGATAGAATAATATGATTTTAAGCATGCTTGGATAGATCCCATCTGGACGGAAGATGAACCTGGTTTTTAGATTTCTAACTTATTCCTAATTTCATTATAGGTGAAAATAATATCCATGGTGGTTTGGGAATTTTTTTTATGTGGGTACACACTAAGAGTCAGGATCGTCTGTGAAAGATCTACAAAACTGACCATTTTGAAGATAAGCCACCTCTTTGGGGTTATTGTTGTATTAGTGCGATCACAGAGTGGCCCATCTTACATGTTGGTTTCTTTAATGAATTGATATAGCTATAAAATACTTTTGCCATTTCCTTTAGAGACGGACTGCTAACAAACGCTCAGTTGCTCTTTTGCATTTTGATCACACGTTTATGAGTTATTTGCATCTTTTAAAAGCTTCCCATCTACAAACAGATCTATTAGCCAGTATTTTCATACAATTTTTCTTTTAGAGGAGCTTCAGTAGTTTATGATTAAGCCCTTTTTGGTTTATTTCTAAGGTTGGTGTTTTTTTTATTTTTGGAATATGCAAATGTACAATTTTAAAAATGTTTGATTTCAGTATGCCCCACATATTTTTTACGGCAAGGTCCTTAAACAGTACGTCCCAATCAGTGTCAGCCTGAGTTCTGTTAATTAAGCAAACATTTGCTGTATTGTAATCAAATACCTTGGTAATATTTGTTGGAGTAGACAAGCTAGCCACTATTTCAAAGCTGACAATACTGTGATCACTGTTTGCATGGAGTGCTGAAGCCACACAGTTTATAATATCAGTATTCTCAGTACTAAGGACAATATCCAACAGGTAGTATTGTGAGCTCTAGTTGGTGTTAGAACATGCTGTGTCAAAGAAAGCTCCTTACAGAGATGAATAAAGAGCTAGATGTACAATGGGCGGCAGACGTATTAGTCCAGTCTATGTCCCCGAGGTTTAAGTCACCCAGGAACACTCCTTCCTCCTGGTCTACTGCATTTTCCATTTCTACCATTATTCCTCAGAAATATGAGAGGACATGCCAGGGGACGATAACCGAGCCCTATAATCATCTTTTCAGATTTACCCTTGTCTGTTTTAATCTAAGTCGATTCTGTGGCATCGAGGTTATAGTTTTTATTGATATCAATGGGATTAAGTCTAGCATCTACATAAAGCACTATGCCACCCATTTTTCTTTCTTTTCTATTACAAAAAGAGTTTGTATCCCTGGATGGATCTGCCCCAGGTAACTGTGTCTGACCATCGGGTCTCAGTTATAGTTATGTCTGGTTGATCCATTGTACAGATAGATAATAATTCATCAAATTTTGTATTGAAGCTCTGTGCATTGATTAATCATCCTTTTAATGATTTTTTGACAGTTTTCTGTAGCCGCATGTAAACATTTTGGATTGAATATCATGACATAGGGGTGGGGGACTGGTGTTTCCTCCCCAGTAACTAGTTTAAATCAGGATTCTAAAATGTTGCAAGGAAGTAGGAAGAGAGTTGGCAGACACCTTTTTATTTAAATGTAGACCATCCCTAGCAAACTGTGATCTATCATGATAAAATGTGTTTATAAATATTATTTCCTCTCTGCTACATCAGTTTTTAAGTCCGCCATTTAACCTGGCGATTGTGCAATTTTTTTTCTGTCACAGCTTTTTGGATTGGCAGAATTCCTGATATTGCCACATTACAACCCTTTTTCTGTCAGACTGGTGGTGCAGAGAGTTGAGGCGGTGGACGCCACACCTCGCGCCATGCTGGTGACCCGGGTTCGGGCAGGACCCGGGTGGCTGGGGTTTGGTGGGGGGAGACATTGAGCATCTGAATGACTGCTCTCACTTTGAGGAGGGGCTGGAGTAATGACTACTCAATGGCGGCGTCTGGCTGAAGGCTGGAGGTAGCCGAAGGCGTCACGGCATATGCCATGAGGTGGAGCTGCGGCGCATTGCCTTGGCAGCCGGGCTCCACAGGGGCGTAAACCAAGGAAAACCTTCACCACTGATAGGCGATGGCGCCCCCACAGTCAACACTCGTTGGGCCCGGTCCTTCCACTCCCTCCTCCTCTCCAGCCCAATACTAATAGATAGAGCACCCGGCAGGTGACCCTTCCCAGAGGGCAGACCCAGGGATGCCCAGTGCTGTAGAGAGTGGAGAGGCAACCGAGCAATGCAGGGAGGTAGAGATTGCAGAAGGGAGGTCGCCGGAAAGAGTTTGGTGGTGGTGGGAGACAAAATAGAGTTGGAAAAAAACAAAACAAAAAAAAAAACTTTTTCTTAATGGTTTCTCCAAGTTCAATTAGATTGTAATAAGTATCCTTTTCCTGGGAACGACCCATGTTATTTGTGCCCACATGTAAGATAATGTTGGATTTTTCCTCCCCTAACAGTTTGTTTAATCTGGAAGTTACATCTTTTATCTTAGCTCCTGGGAAACAGGAAACATTATTTCTGAACTTATCTTGTGATGCATGGGAATCAATATATCTTACAATCGAGTCTCCGATAACCTTGGGCGTTACGTTACTGGTGAAGTGTTGACTCTTATTTATCTGTGGCTTAAAGCAAGCATTCTCCAGGATGGAGGATCTGTTAAATGACCCAAAGTTCGAGTAGAAGGAGTGATGTTATGAGTTAGAGGTTTGTATGTATCAGCCCTTCCACCTTTTAAACCTCTTAGGCTGAGCAGTTTCCCATTCTGCTGAGGTGGAGGTTCCTCCTCAAGTCCCTTGCCCTTTTTACTTTTCTACTGTTGTTGCTTGAAGCTGCTCACGAAGGTACAGTCAAGGGGCAGAAGCCTGATCAGTTAGCTCTGGAAGGAGTTCTTGTTGTAGAGGATGCACTGCTTTGGGCTGGGGAATATTCCTGAGCATGTTGTCCAGCGAAACAGTCAGGTTCTCTTAGTTCTCTAGCTTTAGTTAGATGGACTGTTAGGGCGTTTACCTCACTTCGTAGACCTGTTATAATACTACAGTTTGGGCATAAATCAGTTTGGGATACAGCCAAGGGTACATTGTTGCTAGCTACCAGATAGTTACAGGTAGAACAGATAAATAAGATCTCGCCTGACATGAGCTCAAGTTGTTTGTCATTTTTACAGTGAACTTCCATTACAATAGTTAGTAGTGTATAACACACCGACAAACAGTACAAAAAACATGACTCAGCATAAGCTCCTTAGACAGACCAGTAACGTGATCTGCCTTAGTCTCTGACCTCACTATCTTATCTTTCTTGGCAGATGCAGGCAGACGCTGCTTGCCTCTGCCAGCATCGCCTCCGCCCAGTGCTCATGTCCGCTCAGTGAGGTGAGACTTGTCTGTGCGCCTGACCGGAAGTGCCGCTCCAGGATTTCTGGTTACTCGTTTGTAAAATAAAAGTTATGTTTTCCCAATTAAAAAGGGCTGCACAAGTATCTGATCCTAAAAAGGACAAAACAGGAAAGCCAAGGAGATCACAAAGGGACTCCCAAAAACAGCAGCTGAACTGCAGCAGCCAAACAAGCTTTGCCTCACACAACCAGGGAGGTCAAAGTGCAAGGATATTTCTATGCACCACGCACTATTTATTCCCACCTCACTCAGCTGTTACTAATTCACTCACTCTGGCCTCATTAATTCCCACCTCACTCACCTCTTACTAATTCACTCAGGGCTCATTAATTCGCACCCCACTCACCTCGTACTAATACACTTACTCGGGGATCACTATTTCACATTTCACTCACCTTTTAGTAATTCACTGTCTCTGGGATCAGTAATTCACACATCCTCCACCTCTTCTAGTTCACTCACTCAGGGCTCATTAACTCGCACCTCACTCACCTCTTACTAATACACTTACTCAGGCATCACTAATTCCGCCTCACTCACCCTCCTCTGCATACTCAGAGATCACTAATTCACACATCCTCACCTCACTAATTCACTCACTCAGAACAATTAGTGCACCTCAACCTAGCAGCACTCACTGTAGTACCCTGGATAGATACATTGTAAAAAGGGTAAAACCTAGCAGCACTCACTGTAGTACCCTGGATAGATACATTGTAAAAGGGTAAACCTAGCAGCACTCACTGTAGTACCCAGGATAGATACATTGTAAAAAGGGTAAAACCTAGCAGCACTCACTGTAGTACCCTGGATAGATACATTGTAAAAAGGGTAAAACCTAGCAGCACTCACTGTAGTACCCTGGATAGATACATTGTAAAAAGGTAAAACCTAGCAGCACTCACTGTAGTACCCTGGATAGATACATTGTAAAAAAGGTAAAACCTAGCAGCACTCACTGTAGTACCCGAATAGATACATTGTAAAAGGTAAAACCTAGCAGCACTCACTGTAGTACCCTGAGATAGATACATTGTAAAATGGTAAAACCTAGCAGCACTCACTGTAGTACCCTGGATAGATACATTGTAAAATGGTAAAACCTAGCAGCACTCACTGTAGTACCCTGAATAGATACATTGTAAAAGGGTAAAACCTAGCAGCACTCACTGTAGTACCCTGGATAGATACATTGTAAAAGGTAAAACCTAGCAGCACTCACTGTAGTACCCTGATAGATACATTGTAAAAGGTAAAACCTAGCAGCACTCACTGTAGTACCCTGGATAGATACATTGTAAAAGGTAAAACCTAGCAGCACTCACTGTAGTACCCAGATAGATACATTGTAAAAAGGTAAAACCTAGCAGCACTCACTGTAGTACCCTGGAATAGATACATTGTAAAAAGGTAAAACCTAGCAGCACTCACTGTAGTACCCTGGATAGATACATTGTAAAAATGGTAAAACCTAGCAGCACTCACTGTAGTACCCTGATAGATACATTGTAAAAGGTAAAACCTAGCAGCACTCACTGTAGTACCCTGGATAGATACATTGTAAAAATGGGTAAAACCTAGCAGCACTCACTGTAGTACCCTGGATAGATACATTGTAAAATGGTAAAACCTAGCAGCACTCACTGTAGTACCCTGGATAGATACATTGTAAAAAGGTAAAACCTAGCAGCACTCACTGTAGTACCCTGAATAGATACATTGTAAAAAGGTAAAACCTAGCAGCACTCACTGTAGTACCCTCGATAGATACATTGTAAAATGGTAAAACCTAGCAGCACTCACTGTAGTACCCTGGATAGATACATTGTAAAAAGGTAAACCTAGCAGCACTCACTGTAGTACCCTGGATAGATACATTGAAAAAGGGTAAAACCTAGCAGCACTCACTGTAGTACCCTGAATATACATTGTAAAAATGGGTAAAACCTAGCAGCACTCACTGTAGTACCCTGGATAGATACATTGTAAAAAAGGTAAAACCTAGCAGCACTCACTGTAGTACCCTGGATAGATACATTGTAAAAGGTAAAACCTAGCAGCACTCACTGTAGTACCCTGGATAGATACATTGTAAAAGGGTAAAACCTAGCAGCACTCACTGTAGTACCCTGGATAGATACATTGTAAAAAGGTAAAACCTAGCAGCACTCACTGTAGTACCCTGGATAGATACATTGTAAAAGGGTAAAACCTAGCAGCACTCACTGTAGTACCCTGGATAGATACATTGTAAAAGGTAAAACCTAGCAGCCTCACTGTAGTACCTGGATAGATACATTGTAAAAAGGGTAAAACCTAGCAGCACTCACTGTAGTACCCTGGATAGATACATTGTAAAAAGGTAAAACCTAGCAGCACTCACTGTAGTACCCTGGATAGATACATTGTAAAAGGTAAAACCTAGCAGCACTCACTGTAGTACCCTGGATAGATACATTGTAAAAAGGTAAAACCTAGCAGCACTCACTGTAGTACCCTGAATAGATACATTGTAAAATGGGTAAAACCTAGCAGCACTCACTGTAGTACCCTGATAGATACATTGTAAAAATGGTAAAACCTAGCAGCACTCACTGTAGTACCCGATAGATACATTGTAAAAAGGGTAAAACCTAGCAACTCACTGTAGTACCCTGGATAGATACATTGTAAAAGGTAAAACCTAGCAGCACTCACTGTAGTACCCTGGATAGATACATTGTAAAGGGTAAAACCTAGCAGCACTCACTGTAGTACCCTGAATAGATACATTGTAAAAATGGGTAAAACCTAGCAGCACTCACTGTAGTACCCTGGATAGATACATTGTAAAAAGGTAAAACCTAGCAGCACTCACTGTAGTACCCTGGATAGATACATTGTAAAATGGTAAAACCTAGCAGCACTCACTGTAGTACCCTGGATAGATACATTGTAAAAGGTAAAACCTAGCACTCACTGTAGTACCCTGGATAGATACATTGTAAAATGGTAAAACCTAGCAGCACTCACTGTAGTACCCTGGATAGATACATTGTAAAATGGGTAAAACCTACAGCACTCACTGTAGTACCCTGGATAGATACATTGTAAAAAAGGTAAAACCTAGCAGCACTCACTGTAGTACCCTGAATAGATACATTGTAAAAAGGTAAAACCTAGAGCACTCACTGTAGTACCCTGGATAGATACATTGTAAAAGGTAAAACCTAGCAGCACTCACTGTAGTACCCCGAATAGATACATTGTAAAAATGGGTAAAACCTAGCAGCACTCACTGTAGTACCCTGATAGATACATTGTAAAAAGGTAAAACCTAGCAGCACTCACTGTAGTACCCTGAATAGATACATTGTAAAAAGGTAAAACCTAGCAGCACTCACTGTAGTACCCTGGATAGATACATTGTAAAAGGGTAAAACCTAGCAGCACTCACTGTAGTACCTGAATAGATACATTGTAAAAAGGGTAAAACCTAGCAGCACTCACTGTAGTACCCTGAATAGATACATTGTAAAAAGGTAAAACCTAGCAGCACTCACTGTAGTACCCTGGATAGATACATTGTAAAAAGGTAAAACCTAGCAGCACTCACTGTAGTACCCTGGATAGATACATTGTAAAAAGGGTAAAACCTAGCAGCACTCACTGTAGTACCCTGGATAGATACATTGTAAAAGGGTAAAACCTAGCAGCACTCACTGTAGTACCCTGGATAGATACATTGTAAAAAGGTAAAACCTAGCAGCACTCACTGTAGTACCCTGGATAGATACATTGTAAAAGGAAACCTAGCAGCACCACTGTAGTACCCTGGATAGATACATTGTAAAAAGGTAAAACCTAGCAGCACTCACTGTAGTACCCTGGATAGATACATTGTAAAGGGTAAAACCTAGCAGCACTCACTGTAGTACCCTGGATAGATACATTGTAAAAGGGTAAAACCTAGCAGCACTCACTGTAGTACCCTGAATAGATACATTGTAAAAAGGTAAAACCTAGCAGCACTCACTGTAGTACCCTGGATAGATACATTGTAAAAAGGGTAAAACCTAGCAGCACTCACTGTAGTACCCTGAATAGATACATTGTAAAAAGGGTAAAACCTAGCAGCACTCACTGTAGTACCCTGATAGATACATTGTAAAAAGGGTAAAACCTAGCAGCACTCACTGTAGTACCCTGGATAGATACATTGTAAAAAGGGTAAAACCTAGCAGCACTCACTGTAGTACCCGGATAGATACATTGTAAAAAGGTAAAACCTAGCAGCTCACTTGTAGTACCCTGGATAGATACATTGTAAAAAGGTAAAACCTAGCAGCACTCACTGTAGTACCCTGAATAGATACATTGTAAAAATGGGTAAAACCTAGCAGCACTCACTGTAGTACCCTGATAGATACATTGTAAAAAGGGTAAAACCTAGCAGCACTCACTGTAGTACCCTGGATAGATACATTGTAAAAGGGTAAAACCTAGCAGCACTCACTGTAGTACCCTGGATAGATACATTGTAAAAGGGTAAAACCTAGCAGCACTCACTGTAGTACCCTGAATAGATACATTGTAAAATGGTAAAACCTAGCAGCACTCACTGTAGTACCCTGGATAGATACATTGTAAAAAGGTAAAACCTAGCAGCACTCACTGTAGTACCCTGGATAGATACATTGTAAAAAGGGTAAAACCTAGCAGCACTCACTGTAGTACCCTGATAGATACATTGTAAAAAGGTAAAACCTAGCAGCACTCACTGTAGTACCCTGGATAGATACATTGTAAAAAGGTAAAACCTAGCAGCACTCACTGTAGTACCTGGATAGATACATTGTAAAAGGGTAAAACCTAGCAGCACTCACTGTAGTACCCTGGATAGATACATTGTAAAAAGGGTAAAACCTAGCAGCACTCACTGTAGTACCCTGAATAGATACATTGTAAAAAGGTAAAACCTAGCAGCACTCACTGTAGTACCCTGGATAGATACATTGTAAAAAGGGTAAAACCTAGCAGCACTCACTGTAGTACCCTGGATAGATACATTGTAAAAATGTAAAACCTAGCAGCACTCACTGTAGTACCCTGGATAGATACATTGTAAAGTGTAAAACCTAGCAGCACTCACTGTAGTACCCTGGATAGATACATTAAAAAGGTAAACCTAGCAGCACTCACTGTAGTACCCTGGATAGATACATTGTAAAAGGTAAAACCTAGCAGCACTCACTGTAGTACCCTGAATAGATACATTGTAAAAAGGTAAACCTAGCAGCACTCACTGTAGTACCCTGGATAGATACATTGTAAAAAGGTAAAACCTAGCAGCACTCACTGTAGTACCCTGGATAGATACATTGTAAAAAGGTAAAACCTAGCAGCACTCACTGTAGTACCCTGGATAGATACATTGTAAAAAGGTAAAACCTAGCAG
This sequence comes from Neoceratodus forsteri, assembly GCA_016271365.2. Lineage (NCBI taxonomy): Eukaryota > Metazoa > Chordata > Ceratodontiformes > Ceratodontidae > Neoceratodus > Neoceratodus forsteri. The sequence continues at coordinate 551,430,706 of JADMNL010000022.1, forward strand.
CACTCACTGTAGCCTGGATAGATACATTGTAAAAGGGTAAAACCTAGCAGCACTCACTGTAGTACCCTGGATAGATACATTGTAAAAGGTAAAACCTAGCAGCACTCACTGTAGTACCCTGGATAGATACATTGTAAAAAAGGTAAAACCTAGCAGCACTCACTGTAGTACCTGGATAGATACATTGTAAAAGGTAAAACCTAGCAGCACTCACTGTAGTACCCTGGATAGATACATTGTAAAAATGGGTAAAACCTAGCAGCACTCACTGTAGTACCCTGGATAGATACATTGTAAAAAGGTAAAACCTAGAGCACTCACTGTAGTACCCTGGAATAGATACATTGTAAAAAGGTAAAACCTAGCAGCACTCACTGTAGTACCCTGGATAGATACATTGTAAAAAGGTAAAACCTAGCAGCACTCACTGTAGTACCCTGGATAGATACATTGTAAAAAGGTAAAACCTAGCAGCACTCACTGTAGTACCCTGGATAGATACATTGTAAAAGGGTAAAACCTAGCAGCACTCACTGTAGTACCCTGGATAGATACATTGTAAAAAGGTAAAACCTAGCAGCACTCACTGTAGTACCCTGGATAGATACATTGTAAAAAGGGTAAAACCTAGCAGCACTCACTGTAGTACCTGAATAGATACATTGTAAAATGGTAAAACCTAGCAGCACTCACTGTAGTACCCTGGAATAGATACATTGTAAAAAGGGTAAAACCTAAACACTCACTGTAGTACCCTGGATAGATACATTGTAAAAAGGTAAACCTAGCAGCACTCACTGTAGTACCCTGGATAGATACATTGTAAAAGGTAAAACCTAGCAGCACTCACTGTAGTACCCTGGATAGATACATTGTAAAAAGGTAAAACCTAGCAGCACTCACTGTAGTACCCTGGATAGATACATTGTAAAAAGGGTAAAACCTAGCAGCACTCACTGTAGTACCCTGAATAGATACATTGTAAAAAGGTAAAACCTAGCAGCACTCACTGTAGTACCCTGAATAGATACATTGTAAAATGGGTAAAACCTAGCAGCACTCACTGTAGTACCCTGATAGATACATTGTAAAAGGGTAAAACCTAGCAGCACTCACTGTAGTACCCTGATAGATACATTGTAAAAATGGGTAAAACCTAGCAGCACTCACTGTAGTACCCTGGATAGATACATTGTAAAAAGGGTAAAACCTAGCAGCACTCACTGTAGTACCCGGATAGATACATTGTAAAAGGGTAAACCTAGCAGCACTCACTGTAGTACCCTGGATAGATACATTGTAAAAAGGGTAAAACCTAGCAGCACTCACTGTAGTACCCTGGATAGATACATTGTAAAAAGGGTAAAACCTAGCAGCACTCACTGTAGTACCCTGAATAGATACATTGTAAAAAGGTAAAACCTAGCAGCACTCACTGTAGTACCCTGGATAGATACATTGTAAAAGGTAAAACCTAGCAGCACTCACTGTAGTACCCTGGATAGATACATTGTAAAAAGGGTAAAACCTAGCAGCACTCACTGTAGTACCCTGGATAGATACATTGTAAAAGGGTAAAACCTAGCAGCACTCACTGTAGTACCCTGAATAGATACATTGTAAAAAGGTAAAACCTAGCAGCACTCACTGTAGTACCCTGGATAGATACATTGTAAAAAGGGTAAAACCTAGCAGCACTCACTGTAGTACCCTGGATAGATACATTGTAAAAAGGGTAAAACCTAGCAGCACTCACTGTAGTACCCTGGATAGATACATTGTAAAAAGGTAAAACCTAGCAGCACTCACTGTAGTACCCTGGATAGATACATTGTAAAAAGGTAAAACCTAGCAGCACTCACTGTAGTACCTGGATAGATACATTGTAAAAAGGGTAAAACCTAGCAGCACTCACTGTAGTACCCTGGATAGATACATTGTAAAAGGGTAAAACCTAGCAGCACTCACTGTAGTACCCTGGATAGATACATTGTAAAAGGTAAAACCTAGCAGCACTCACTGTAGTACCTGGATAGATACATTGTAAAAAGGTAAAACCTAGCAGCACTCACTGTAGTACCCTGGATAGATACATTGTAAAAAGGGTAAAACCTAGCAGCACTCACTGTAGTACCCTGGATAGATACATTGTAAAAGGGTAAAACCTAGCAGCACTCACTGTAGTACCCTAGATAGATACATTGTAAAAGGTAAAACCTAGCAGCACTCACTGTAGTACCCTGAATAGATACATTGTAAAAAGGTAAAACCTAGCAGCACTCACTGTAGTACCCTGGATAGATACATTGTAAAAAGGGTAAAACCTAGCAGCACTCACTGTAGTACCCTGGATAGATACATTGTAAAAAGGTAAAACCTAGCAGCCTCACTGTAGTACCCTGGATAGATACATTGTAAAAAAGGTAAAACCTAGCAGCACTCACTGTAGTACCCTGGATAGATACATTGTAAAAGGGTAAAACCTAGCAGCACTCACTGTAGTACCCTGGATAGATACATTGTAAAAGGTAAAACCTAGCAGCACTCACTGTAGTACCCTGATAGATACATTGTAAAATGGGTAAAACCTAGCAGCACTCACTGTAGTACCCTGGATAGATACATTGTAAAAAGGTAAAACCTAGCAGCACTCACTGTAGTACCCTGGATAGATACATTGTAAAAAGGTAAAACCCTAGCAGCACTCACTGTAGTACCTTGGATAGATACATTGTAAAAAGGGTAAAACCTAGCAGCACTCACTGTAGTACCCTGGATAGATACATTGTAAAAAAGGTAAACCTAGCAGCACTCACTGTAGTACCCGGATAGATACATTGTAAAAAGGTAAAACCTAGCAGCACTCACTGTAGTACCCTGGATAGATACATTGTAAAAGGTAAACCTAGCAGCACTCACTGTAGTACCCGAATAGATACATTGTAAAAAGGTAAAACCTAGCAGCACTCACTGTAGTACCCTGGATAGATACATTGTAAAAGGGTAAAACCTAGCAGCACTCACTGTAGTACCTGGATAGATACATTGTAAAAGGTAAAACCTAGCAGCACTCACTGTAGTACCCTGATAGATACATTGTAAAAAGGTAAAACCTAGCAGCACTCACTGTAGTACCCTGGATAGATACATTGTAAAAAGGTAAAACCTAGCAGCACTCACTGTAGTACCCTGGATAGATACATTGTAAAAATGGTAAAACCTAGCAGCACTCACTGTAGTACCCTGGATAGATACATTGTAAAAAGGTAAAACCTAGCAGCACTCACTGTAGTACCCTGGATAGATACATTGTAAAAAGGGTAAAACCTAGCAGCACTCACTGTAGTACCCTGGATAGATACATTGTAAAAGGTAAAACCTAGCAGCACTCACTGTAGTACCCTGGATAGATACATTGTAAAAGGTAAAACCTAGCAGCACTCACTAGTACCCTGGATAGATACATTGTAAAAAGGTAAAACCTAGCAGCACTCACTGTAGTACCCTGGATAGATACATTGTAAAATGGGTAAAACCTAGCAGCACTCACTGTAGTACCCTGAATAGATACATTGTAAATGGGTAAAACCTAAACACTCACTGTAGTACCCTGGATAGATACATTGTAAAATGGTAAAACCTAGCAGCACTCACTGTAGTACCCTGGATAGATACATTGTAAAAAGGTAAAACCTAGCAGCACTCACTGTAGTACCCTGAATAGATACATTGTAAAAAAGGTAAACCTAGCAGCACTCACTGTAGTACCCTGAATAGATACATTGTAAAAAATGGGTAAAACCTGCCAGCACTCACTGTAGTACCCGATAGATACATTGTAAAAAGGTAAAACCTACAGCACTCACTGTAGTACCCTGGATAGATACATTGTAAAAAGGGTAAAACCTAGCAGCACTCACTGTAGTACCCTGGATAGATACATTGTAAAAAGGTAAAACCTAGCAGCACTCACTGTAGTACCCTGGATAGATACATTGTAAAAAGGGTAAAACCTAGCAGCACTCACTGTAGTACCCTGAATAGATACATTGTAAAAAGGTAAAACCTAGCAGCACTCACTGTAGTACCCTGGATAGATACATTGTAAAAGGGTAAAACCTAGCAGCACTCACTGTAGTACCTGATAGATACATTGTAAAAGGGTAAAACCTAGCAGCACTCACTGTAGTACCCTGGATAGATACATTGTAAAAAGGGTAAAACCTAGCAGCACTCACTGTAGTACCCTGGATAGATACATTGTAAAAAGGGTAAAACCTAGCAGCACTCACTGTAGTACCCTGAATAGATACATTGTAAAAATGGTAAAACCTAGCAGCACTCACTGTAGTACCTGAATAGATACATTGTAAAAAGGTAAAACCTAGCAGCACTCACTGTAGTACCCTGGATAGATACATTGTAAAATGGTAAAACCTAGCAGCACTCACTGTAGTACCTGGATAGATACATTGTAAAAAGGTAAAACCTAGCAGCACTCACTGTAGTACCCTGGATAGATACATTGTAAAATGGTAAAACCTAGCAGCACTCACTGTAGTACCTGATAGATACATTGTAAAAAGGTAAAACCTAGCAGCACTCACTGTAGTACCCTGGATAGATACATTGTAAAATGGGTAAAACCTAGCAGCACTCACTGTAGTACCCTGGATAGATACATTGTAAAAGGGTAAAACCTAGCAGCACTCACTGTAGTACCCTGAATAGATACATTGTAAAAAGGTAAAACCTAGCAGCACTCACTGTAGTACCCTGGATAGATACATTGTAAAAAGGTAAAACCTAGCAGCACTCACTGTAGTACCCTGGATAGATACATTGTAAAAAGGGTAAAACCTAGCAGCACTCACTGTAGTACCCTGATAGATACATTGTAAAAAGGTAAAACCTAGCAGCACTCACTGTAGTACCCTGGATAGATACATTGTAAAAAGGGTAAAACCTAGCAGCACTCACTGTAGTACCCTGGATAGATACATTGTAAAAGGGTAAAACCTAGCAGCACTCACTGTAGTACCCTGGATAGATACATTGTAAAAGGGTAAAACCTAGCAGCACTCACTGTAGTACCCTGGATAGATACATTGTAAAAAGGTAAAACCTAGCAGCACTCACTGTAGTACCCTGGATAGATACATTGTAAAAAGGTAAAACCTAGCAGCACTCACTGTAGTACCCTGAGATAGATACATTGTAAAAAGGGTAAAACCTAGCAGCACTCACTGTAGTACCCTGGATAGATACATTGTAAAAAGGTAAAACCTAGCAGCACTCACTGTAGTACCCTGGATAGATACATTGTAAAAGGTTAAAACCTAGCAGCACTCACTGTAGTACCCTGAATAGATACATTGTAAAAGGTAAAACCTAGCAGCACTCACTGTAGTACCCTGGATAGATACATTGTAAAAAGGGTAAAACCTAGCAGCACTCACTGTAGTACCCTGAGATAGATACATTGTAAAAAGGTAAAACCTAAGCACTCACTGTAGTACCCCGAATAGATACATTGTAAAAAGGTAAAACCTAGCAGCACTCACTGTAGTACCTGGATAGATACATTGTAAAAAGGGTAAAACCTAGCAGCACTCACTGTAGTACCCTGGATAGATACATTGTAAAATGGGTAAAACCTAGCAGCACTCACTGTAGTACCCTGAATAGATACATTGTAAAATGGGTAAAACCTAGCAGCACTCACTGTAGTACCCTGGATAGATACATTGTAAAAATGGGTAAAACCTAGCAGCACTCACTGTAGTACCCTGGATAGATACATTGTAAAAAGGTAAAACCTAGCAGCACTCACTGTAGTACCCTGGATAGATACATTGTAAAAAGGTAAAACCTAGCAGCACTCACTGTAGTACCCTGGATAGATACATTGTAAAAAGGTAAAACCTAGCACTCACTGTAGTACCCTGGATAGATACATTGTAAAAGGGAAAACCTAGCAGCACTCACTGTAGTACCCTGAATAGATACATTGTAAAAAGGTAAAACCTAGCAGCACTCACTGTAGTACCCTGGATAGATACATTGTAAAAATGGGTAAAACCTAGCAGCACTCACTGTAGTACCCTGGATAGATACATTGTAAAAAGGTAAAACCAAGCAGCACTCACTGTAGTACCCTGAATAGATACATTGTAAAAAAGGTAAAACCTAGCAGCACTCACTGTAGTACCCTGGATAGATACATTGTAAAAGGGTAAAACCTAGCAGCACTCACTGTAGTACCCTGGATAGATACATTGTAAAAAGGTAAACCTAGCACTCACTGTAGTACCCTGGATAGATACATTGTAAAAAGGGTAAAACCTAGCAGCACTCACTGTAGTACCCTGGATAGATACATTGTAAAAAGGTAAAACCTAGCAGCACTCACTGTAGTACCCTGGATAGATACATTGTAAAAATGGTAAAACTAGCAGCACTCACTGTAGTACCCTGGATAGATACATTGTAAAAAGGGTAAAACCTAGCAGCACTCACTGTAGTACCCTGGATAGATACATTGTAAAAGGGTAAAACCTAGCAGCACTCACTGTAGTACCCTGGATAGATACATTGTAAAAAGGTAAAACCTAGCAGCACTCACTGTAGTACCCTGGATAGATACATTGTAAAAAGGGTAAAACCTAGCAGCACTCACTGTAGTACCCTGGATAGATACATTGTAAAAAGGTAAAACCTAGCAGCACTCACTGTAGTACCCTGGATAGATACATTGTAAAAAAGGTAAAACCTAGCAGCACTCACTGTAGTACCCTGGATAGATACATTGTAAAAGGGTAAAACCTAGCAGCACTCACTGTAGTACCCTGAATAGATACATTGTAAAAAGGTAAAACCTAGAGCCTCACTGTAGTACCCTGGATAGATACATTGTAAAATGGTAAAACCTAGCAGCACTCACTGTAGTACCCTGGATAGATACATTGTAAAAGGGTAAAACCTAGCAGCTCACTGTAGTACCCTGATAGATACATTGTAAAAGGTAAAACCTAGCAGCACTCACTGTAGTACCCTGAATAGATACATTGTAAAAAGGTAAAACCTAGCAGCACTCACTGTAGTACCCTGGATAGATACATTGTAAAAGGGTAAAACCTAGCAGCACTCACTGTAGTACCCTGGATAGATACATTGTAAAAAGGTAAAACCTAGCAGCACTCACTGTAGTACCCTGGATAGATACATTGTAAAAATGGGTAAAACCTAGCAGCACTCACTGTAGTACCTGAATAGATACATTGTAAAATGGGTAAAACCTAGCAGTCACTGTAGTACCCTGGATAGATACATTGTAAAAGGGTAAAACCTAGCACACTCACTGTAGTACCTTGGATAGATACATTGTAAAAAGGGTAAAACCTAGCAGCACTCACTGTAGTACCCTGGATAGATACATTGTAAAAAGGTAAAACCTAGCAGCACTCACTGTAGTACCCTGAATAGATACATTGTAAAAAGGTAAAACCTAGCAGCACTCACTGTAGTACCCTGGATAGATACATTGTAAAAAGGTAAAACCTAGCAGCACTCACTGTAGTACCCTGGATAGATACATTGTAAAAGGTAAAACTAGCAGCACTCACTGTAGTACCCTGGATAGATACATTGTAAAAAGGGTAAAACCTAGCAGCACTCACTGTAGTACCCTGAATAGATACATTGTAAAATGGTAAAACCTAGCAGCACTCACTGTAGTACCCTGAATAGATACATTGTAAAAAGGTAAAACCTGCAGCACTCACTGTAGTACCCTGAATAGATACATTGTAAAAATGTGTAAAACCTAGCAGCACTCACTGTAGTACCCTGGATAGATACATTGTAAAATGGGTAAAACCTAGCAGCACTCACTGTAGTACCCTAGATAGATACATTGTAAAAAGGTAAAACCTAGCAGCACTCACTGTAGTACCCTGAATAGATACATTGTAAAAAGGTAAAACCTAGCAGCACTCACTGTAGTACCCTGATAGATACATTGTAAAAGGTAAAACCTAGCAGCACTCACTGTAGTACCCTGGATAGATACATTGTAAAAAGGGAAAACCTAGCAGCACTCACTGTAGTACCCTGGATAGATACATAAAAAAGGTAAAACCTAGCAGCACTCACTGTAGTACCCTGGATAGATACATTGTAAAAAGGGTAAAACCTAGCAGCACTCACTGTAGTACCCTGGATAGATACATTGAAAAGGAAAACCTACAGCACTCACTGTAGTACCCTGAATAGATACATTGTAAAAAGGTAAAACCTAGCAGCACTCACTGTAGTACCCTGGATAGATACATTGTAAAAATGGTAAAACCTAGCAGCACTCACTGTAGTACCCTGGATAGATACATTGTAAAAAGGTAAAACCTAGCAGCACTCACTGTAGTACCCTGGATAGATACATTGTAAAAATGGTAAAACCTAGCAGCACTCACTGTAGTACCCTGGATAGATACATTGTAAAATGGGTAAAACCTAGCAGCACTCACTGTAGTACCCCTGATAGATACATTGTAAATAGGTAAAACCTAGCAGCACTCACTGTAGTACCCTGGATAGATACATTGTAAAAAGGGTAAAACCTAGCAGCACTCACTGTAGTACCCTGGATAGATACATTGTAAAAAGGTAAAACCTAGCAGCACTCACTGTAGTACCCTGAATAGATACATTGTAAAAAGGTAAAACCTAGCAGCACTCACTGTAGTACCCTGGATAGATACATTGTAAAAATGGGAAACCTAGCAGCACTCACTGTAGTACCCTGGATAGATACATTGTAAAAGGGAAAACCTAGCAGCACTCACTGTAGTACCCTGGATAGATACATTGTAAAATGGTAAAACCTAGCAGCACTCACTGTAGTACCTGGATAGATACATTGTAAAAAGGTAAAACCTAGCAGCACTCACTGTAGTACCTGAATAGATACATTGTAAAATGGTAAAACCTAGCAGCACTCACTGTAGTACCCGAATAGATACATTGTAAAAGGGTAAAACCTAGCAGCACTCACTGTAGTACCCTGGATAGATACATTGTAAAAGGGTGAAACCTAAACCTCACTGAAGTACCCTGGATAGATACATTGTAAAATGGTAAAACCTAGCAGCACTCACTGTAGTACCCTGGATAGATACATTGTAAAAGGGTAAAACCTAGCAGCACTCACTGTAGTACCCTGGATAGATACATTGTAAAATGGGTAAAACCTAGCAGCATCACTGTAGTACCCTGGATAGATACATTGTAAAAAGGGTAAAACCTAGCAGCACTCACTGTAGTACCCTGGATAGATACATTGTAAAAAGGTAAAACCTAGCACTCACTGTAGTACCCTGGATAGATACATTGTAAAAAGGGTAAAACCTAGCAGCACTCACTGTAGTACCCTGAATAGATACATTGTAAAAAGGTAAAACCTAGCAGCACTCACTGTAGTACCCTGAATAGATACATTGTAAAAAAGGTAAAACCTAGCAGCACTCACTGTAGTACCCGGATAGATACATTGTAAAAAGGTAAAACCTAGCAGCACTCACTGTAGTACCCTGGATAGATACATTGTAAAAAGGTAAAACCTAGCAGCACTCACTGTAGTACCCTGGATAGATACATTGTAAAAGGTAAAACCTAGCAGCACTCACTGTAGTACCCTGGATAGATACATTGTAAAAAGGTAAAACCTAGCAGCACTCACTGTAGTACCCTGAATAGATACATTGAAAAGGGTAAAACCTAGCAGCACTCACTGTAGTACCCTGAATAGATACATTGTAAAAGGGTAAAACCTAGCAGCACTCACTGTAGTACCCTGAATAGATACATTGTAAAAAGGGTAAAACCTAGCAGCACTCACTGTAGTACCCTGGATAGATACATTGTAAAAAGGTAAAACCTAGCAGCACTCACTGTAGTACCCTGGATAGATACATTGTAAAAGGTAAAACCTAGCAGCACTCACTTAGTACCCTGGATAGATACATTGTAAAAAGGTAAAACCTAGCAGCACTCACTGTAGTACCCTGGATAGATACATTGTAAAAAGGGTAAAACCTAGCAGCACTCACTGTAGTACCCTGGATAGATACATTGTAAAAAGGGTAAAACCTAGCAGCACTCACTGTAGTACCCTGGATAGATACATTGTAAAAAGGTAAAACCTAGCAGCACTCACTGTAGTACCCTGGATAGATACATTGTAAAAAGGTAAAACCTAGCAGCACTCACTGTAGTACCCTGGATAGATACATTGTAAAAAGGTAAAACCTAGCAGCACTCACTGTAGTACCCTGGATAGATACATTGTAAAAGGATAAAACCTAGCAGCACTCACTGTAGTACCCTGAATAGATACATTGTAAAAAGGTTAAACCTAGCAGCACTCACTGTAGTACCCTGAATAGATACATTGTAAAAAGGGTAAAACCTAGCAGCACTCTGTAGTACCCTGGATAGATACATTGTAAAAAGGTAAAACCTAGCAGCACTCACTGTAGTACCCTGGATAGATACATTGTAAAATGGTAAAACCTAGCAGCACTCACTGTAGTACCCTGATAGATACATTGTAAAATGGGTAAAACCTAGCAGCACTCACTGTAGTACCCTGATAGATACATTGTAAAAAGGTAAAACCTAGCAGCACTCACTGTAGTACCCTGGATAGATACATTGTAAAATGGTAAAACCTAGCAGCACTCACTGTAGTACCCTGGATAGATACATTGTAAAAAGTGATAAAACCTAGCAGCACTCACTGTAGTACCCTGGATAGATACATTGTAAAAAGGGTAAAACCTAGCAGCACTCACTGTAGTACCCTGGATAGATACATTGTAAAAGGGTAAAACCTAGCAGCACTCACTGTAGTACCCTGGATAGATACATTGTAAAAAGGTAAAACCTAGCAGCACTCACTGTAGTACCCTGGATAGATACATTGTAAAAGGGTAAAACCTAGCAGCACTCACTGTAGTACCCTGGATAGATACATTGTAAAAAGGGTAAAACCTAGCAGCACTCACTGTAGTACCCTGAATAGATACATTGTAAAAAGGTAAAACCTAGCAGCACTCACTGTAGTACCCTGGATAGATACATTGTAAAAAGGGTAAAACCTAGCAGCACTCACTGTAGTACCCTGGATAGATACATTGTAAAAAGGTAAAACCTAGCAGCACTCACTGTAGTACCCGAATAGATACATTGTAAAAAGGTAAAACCTAGCAGCACTCACTGTAGTACCCTGGATAGATACATTGTAAAAAGGGTAAAACCTAGCAGCACTCACTGTAGTACCCTGGATAGATACATTGTAAAATGGGTAAAACCTAGCAGCACTCACTGTAGTACCCTGGATAGATACATTTGTAAAATGGTAAAACCTAGCAGCACTCACTGTAGTACCCTGGATAGATACATTGTAAAAGGGTAAAACCTAGCAGCACTCACTGTAGTACCCTGGATAGATACATTGTAAAAAGGTAAAACCTAGCAGCACTCACTGTAGTACCCTGGATAGATACATTGTAAAATGGGTAAAACCTAGCAGCACTCACTGTAGTACCCTGGATAGATACATTGTAAAAGGTAAAACCTAGCAGCACTCACTGTAGTACCCTGAATAGATACATTGTAAAAAAGGTAAAACCTAGCAGCACTCACTGTAGTACCCTGGATAGATACATTGTAAAAAGGTAAAACCTAGCAGCACTCACTGTAGTACCCTGGATAGATACATTGTAAAAAGGTAAAACCTAGCAGCACTCACTGTAGTACCCTGAATAGATACATTGTAAAATGGTAAAACCTAGCAGCACTCACTGTAGTACCCTGATAGATACATTGTAAAAGGGTAAAACCTAGCAGCACTCACTGAGTACCTGGATAGATACATTGTAAAAAGGGTAAACCTAGCAGCACTCACTGTAGTACCCTGGATAGATACATTGTAAAAGGTAAAACCTAGCAGCACTCACTGTAGTACCCTGGATAGATACATTGTAAAAGGTAAAACCTAGCAGCACTCACTGTAGTACCCTGATAGATACATTGTAAAATGGGTAAAACCTAGCAGCACTCACTGTAGTACCCTGGATAGATACATTGTAAAAAGGAAAACCTAGCAGCACTCACTGTAGTACCCTGGATAGATACATTGTAAAAATGGGTAAAACCTAGCAGCACTCACTGTAGTACCCTGATAGATACATTGTAAAAAGGTAAAACCTAGCAGCACTCACTGTAGTACCCTGAATAGATACATTGTAAAATGGTAAAACCTAGCAGCACTCACTGTAGTACCCGGATAGATACATTGTAAAAGGTAAAACCTAGCAGCACTCACTGTAGTACCCTGAATAGATACATTGTAAAAGGGTAAAACCTAGCAGCACTCACTGAAGTACCCTGGATAGATACATTGTAAAATGGGTAAAACCTGCAGCACTCACTGTAGTACCCTGGATAGATACATTGTAAGGGTAAAACCTAAGCAGCACTCACTGTAGTACCTGATAGATACATTGTAAAAATGGGAAAACCAGCAGCACCTCACTGTAGTACCCTGGATAGATACATTGTAAAAAGGTAAAACCTAGCAGCACTCACTGTAGTACCCTGGATATACATTGTAAAAAGGTAAAACCTAGCAGCACTCACTGTAGTACCCTAGATAGATACATTGTAAAAGTAAAACCTAGCAGCACTCACTGTAGTACCCTGGATAGATACATTGTAAAAAAGGGTAAAACCTAGCAGCACTCACTGTAGTACCCTGGATAGATACATTGTAAAAAGGGTAAAACCTAGCAGCACTCACTGTAGTACCCTGGATAGATACATTGTAAAAAAGGTAAAACCTAGCAGCACTCACTGTAGTACCCTGGATAGATACATTGTAAAAAGGGTAAAACCTAGCAGCACTCACTGTAGTACCCTGGATAGATACATTGTAAAAAGGTAAAACCTAGCAGCACTCACTGTAGTACCCTGGATAGATACATTGTAAAAAGGATAAAACCTAGCAGCACTCACTGTAGTACCCTGAATAGATACATTGTAAAAGGTAAAACCTAGCAGCACTCACTGTAGTACCCTGGATAGATACATTGTAAGAGTAAAACCTAGCAGCTCTCACTGTAGTACCCTGGATAGATACATTGTAAAATAGGTAAAACCTAGCAGCACTCACTGTAGTACCCTGAATAGATACATTGAAATCAAGGGTAAAACCTAGACCTCACTGTAGTACCCTGGATAGATACATTGTAAAAAGGTCAAACCTAGCAGCACTCACTGTAGTACCCTGGATAGATACATTGTAAAAAGGGTAAAACCTAGCAGCACTCACTGTAGTACCTGAATAGATACATTGTAAAAAGGTAAAACCTAGCAGGACCACTGTAGTACCCTGAATAGATACATTGTAAAAGGGTAAAACCTAGCAGCACTCACTGTAGTACCCTGGATAGATACATTGTAAAAAGGTTAAACCTAGCAGCACTCACTGTAGTACCCTGGATAGATACATTGTAAAAAGGGTAAAACCTAGCAGCACTCTCTGTAGTACCTTCGAATAGATACATTGTAAAAGGTAAAACCTAGCAGCACTCACTGTAGTACCACTGAATACATACATTGTAAAAGGGTAAAACCTAGCAGCACTCACTGTAGTACCCAGATAGATACATTGTAAAATGGGTAAAACCTAGCAGCACTCACTGTAGTACCCTGAATAGATACATTGTAAAAGGGTAAAACCTAGCAGTACTTTAGTACCCCTGAGAGATATATTGTAAAAAGGTAAAACCTAGCAGCACTCACTGTAGTACCCAGGATAGACACATTGTAAAAATGGTAAAACTTAGCAGCACTCACTGTAGTACCCTGGATAGATTCATTGTAAAAAGGTAAAACCTACAGCGCTCACTGTAGTACCCTGGATAGATACATTGTAAAAGGTAAAACCTAGCAGCACTCACTGTAGTACCCTGGATAGATACATTGTAAAAAGGGTAAAACCTAGCAGCACTCACTGTACCCTGGATAGATACATTGTAACAAAGGTAAAACCTAGCACCACTCACTGTAGTACCCTGGATGCATACATTGTAAAAAGGTAAAACCTAGCAGCACTCACTAGTACCCTGGATAGATACATTGTAAAAAGTTAAACCTAGCAGCACTCACTGTAGTACCCTGGATAGATACATTGTAAAAAGGATTAAACCTCAGCACTCACTGTAGTACCCTGAATAGATGCATTGTAAAATGGGTTAAACCTAGCAGCACTCATTGTAGTACCCCAAATAGATACATTGTAAAAAGGGAAAAACCTAGCAGCACTCTCTGTAGTACCAACTGAATAGATACATTGTAAAAGTGTAAACCTAGCAGCACTCACTGTAGTACCCTGGATAGATACATTGTAAAATGGGTAAAACCTAGCAGCACACACTGTAGTACCCAGATAGATACATTGTAAAAAGGGTAAAACCTAAACCTCACTGTAGTGCCGAATAGATACATTGTAAAAGGTAAAACCTATCAGCACTTACTGAAGTACCCTGGATAGGTACAAAGTAAAAATGGGTAAAACCTAGCAGCTCACTGTAGTACCCTGGGTGAGGTACTTTGTAAAAATGGATAAAACCTAGCAGCACTCACTGTAGTACCTCGATAGATACATTGTAAAAGGGAAAAACCTAGCAGCACTCACTGTAGTACCCTGGATAGATGCATTGTAAAAAGGTAAAACCTAGCAGCACTCACTGTAGTACCCTTGATAGATTCATTGTAAAAAGGTAAAACCTAGACCTCACTGTAGTACCCTGGATAGATACATTGTAAAAAGGTAAAACCTAGCAGCACTCACTGTAGTACCCTGGATAGATACATTGTAAAAAGGGTAAAACCTAGCAGCGCTCACTGTAGTACCCTGAATAGATACATTGTAAAAAGGTAAACCTAGCAGCACTCACTGTAATGCACCCTGTATAGATACATTGTAAAATGGGTAAAACCTAGCAGCACTCACTGTAGTACCCTGGATAGATACATTGTAAAAAGGTAAACCTAGCAGCACTCACTGTTGTACCCCAAATAGATACATTGTAAAAAGGAAAAACCTAGCAGCACTCACTGTAGTACTCTGGATAGATACATTGTAAAAGGGTAAAACCTAGCAGCTCACTGTAGTACCCTGGATAGATACATTGTAAAATAGGTAAAACCTAGACCTCACTGTATTACCTTGATAGATACATTGGTAAAAGGGTAAAACCTAGCAGCACTCACTGTAGTACCCTGGATAGATACATTATAAAAGGGTAAAACCTAGCAGCACTCACTGTAGTACCCTGCATAGATACATTGTAAAAAGGTAAAACCTAGCAGCACTCACTGTAGTACCCTGGACAGATACATTGTAAAATGGGTGAAACCTAGCAGCACTCACTGTAGTACCCTGGATAGATACATTGTAAAAAGGAAAACCTAGCAGTACTCACTGTAGTACCCCGAATAGATACATTATAAAAGGTAAAACCTAGCAGCACTCACTGTAGTACCCTGGTTAGATGCATTGTAAAAGTGTAAAACCTAGCAGCACTCACTGTAGTACCCTGGATAGATACATTGTAAAAATGGGTTAAACCTAGCAGCACTCACTGTAGTACCCTGGATAGATACATTGTAAAAAGGTAAACCTAGCAGCACTCACTGTAGTACCTGAATAGATACATTGTAAAAATGGGTAAAACCTAGCACTCAGTGTAGTACCCCGAATAGATACATTGTAAAATGGGTGAAACCTAGCAGCACTCACTGTAGTACCCCGAATAGACACATTGTAAAAGAGGGTGAAAATAAACCTCACTGAGCTACCCTGGATAGACAGATTGTAAAATGGGTAAAACCTGCAGCACTCACTGTAGTACCCTGATAGATAAATTGTTAAATGGGTAAAACCTAGCAGCACTCACTGTAGTACCCGTAATAAATACATTGTAAAAATGGGTAAACCTAGCAGCACTCACTGAGTACCCCGGATAGATACATTGTAAAAGGTAAAACCTAGCAGCACTCACTGTAGTACCCTGGATAGATACATTGTAAAATGGGTAAAACCTAGCAGCACTCACTGTAGTACCCTGGATAGATACATTGTAAAAAGGTAAAACCTAGCAGCACTCACTGTAGTACCCTGAATTGATACATTGTAAAATGGATAAAACCTAGCAGTACTCACTGTAGTACCGTCGAATAGATACATTGTAAAATGGGTAAAACCTAGCAGCACTCACTGTAGTACCCCGAATAGACACATTGTAAAAAGGGTGAAACCTAAACCTCACTGAAGTACCCTGGATAGATACATTGTAAAAATGGGTAAAACCTAGCAGCACTCACTGTAGTACCCTGGATAGATAAATTGTAAAAGGGTAAAACCTAGCAGCCTCACTGTAGTACCCGAATAAATACATTGTAAAAATGGCAAACCTAGCACCACTCTCTGTAGTACCCCGGATAGATACATTGCAAAAAAGGTAAAACCTAGCAGCACTCACTGTAGTACCCTGGATAGATAAATTGTAAAAAGGGTAAAACCTAGCAGCACTCACTGTAGTACCCTAGATAGATACATTGTAAAAGGGTAAACCTAGCAGCACTCACAGTAGTACCCCAGATAGATACATTGTAAAAGGGTAAAACCTAGCAGCACTCACTGCAGTACCCTGGATAGATACATTGCAAAAGGGTAAAACCTAGCAGCACTCACTCTAGTACCCTGGATAGATACATTGTAAAAGGTAAAAACCTAGCAGCACTCACTGTAGTTACCCTGGATAGATACATTGTAAAAAGGTAAAACCTAGCAGCACTCACTTTAGTAACCTGGATAGATACATTGTAAAAAGGTAAAACCTAGCAGCACTCACTGCAGTACCCTGGATAGATACATTGTAAAAAGGTAAAACCTAGCAGCACTCACTGTAGTACCCTGGATAGATACTTTGTAAAAGGGAAAACCTAGCAGCACTCACTGTAGTACCCTGAATAGATACTTGTAAAAATGGGTAAAACCTAGCAGCACTCACTGTAGTACCCCGATAGATACATTGTAAAAAGGGTAAAACCTAGCAGCTCTCACTGTGGTACCCTGGATAGATACATTGTAAAAATAGGTAAAACCTAGCAGCACTCACTGTAGTACTCCTAATAGATACATTGAAATCAAGGGTAAAACCTAAACCTCACTGTAGTATCCCGAACAGATACATTGTTAAAAAGGTCAAACCTAGCAGCACTCACTGTAGTACCCTGGATAGGTACATTGTAAAAAGGGTAAAACCTAGCAGCACTCACTGTAGTACCCTTAATAGATACATTGTAAAAGGGTAAAACCTAAGTGACTCACTGTAGTACCCCTGATAGATACATTGTAAAAGGGTAAAACCTAGCAGCACTCACTGTAGTACCCGGATAGATACATTGTCAAATGGGAAAACCTAGCAGCACTCACTGTAGTACCCGGATAGATACGTTGTAAAAGGGTAAAACATTCAGCGCCCACTGTAGTACCCCTAATAGATACATTGTAAAAAGGTAAATCCTAGCAGCTCACTGTAGTACCCGAATAGATACATTGTAAAAAGGATAAAACCTAGCAGCACTCACTGTAGTACCCTGATAGATACATTGTAAAAAGGTAAACCCAAGCAGCACTCACTGTAGTACCTGGATAGATACATTGTAGAAAAGGTAAAACCTAGCAGCACTCACTGTAGTACCCTGGATAGATACATTGTAAAAGGGTAAAACCTAGCAGCACTCACTGTAGTACCCTGGATAGATACATTGTAAAAATGGGTAAAACCTAGCAGCACTCACTGTAGTACCCTGGATAGATTCATTGTAAAAAGGGTAAAACCTAGCAGCACCTCACTGTAGTACCCTGGATAGATACATTTTCAAAAAAGGGTAAACCCAGCAGCACTCACTGTAGCACCGCATAGATACAATGTAAAAAAGGTAAACCTAGCAGCACTCACTGTAGTACTCCGGATAGATACATTGTAAAAAGGTAAAACCTAGCAGCACTCACTTGTACCCTGGATAGATACATTGTAAAAAGGGTAAACCTTAGCAGCACTCACCGTAGATACCCTGAATAGATACATTGTAAAAAAGTAAACCTAACAGCACTCACTGTAGTACCCTGAATAGATACATTGTAAAATGGGAAAACCTAGCAGCACTCACTGTAGTATCCTGGATAGATACATTGTAAAATTGGTAAAACCTAAGCACTCACTGTAGTACCCTGGATAGATGCATTGTAAAAATGTGTAAATCCTAGCAGCACTCTTGTAGTACCCTGATAGATTCATTGTAAAAAGGTAAAACCTAGCAGCACCACTGTAGTACCCTGGATAGATGCATTGTAAAAAGGTAAAACCTAGCAGCACTCACTGTAGTACCCTGGATAGATACATTGTAAAAAGGTAAAACCTAGACCTCACTGTAGTACCCTGGATAGATTCTGTAAAACAGTGAAACCTAGCAGCACTCACTGTAGTACCCTGGATAGATACATTGTAAAGGGTAAAACCTAGCAGCACTCACTGTAGTACCCTGAATAGATACATTGTAAAAAGGTAAAACCTAGCAGCACTCACTGTAGTACCCTGGATAGATACATTGTAAAATGGGTAAAACCTAGCAGCACTCACTGTAGTTCCCTGGATAGATACATTGTAAGGTAAAACCAGCAGCACCTGTAGTACCTCTAATAGATACATTGTAAAAAGGTAAAACCTAGCAGCACTCACTGTAGTACCCTGGATAGATACATTGTAAAAGGGTAAAACCTAGCAGCACTCACTGTAGACCCTGGATAGATACATTGTAAAAATGGCTAAAACCTAGCAGCACTCACTGTAGTACCCTGGATAGATTCATTGTAAAAAGGTAAAACCTAGCAGCACTCACTGTAGTACACTGAATAGATACATTGTAAAAATTGGTAAAACCTAGCAGTTCTCATCGAGTACCCCGAATAGATACATTGTAAAAATGGGTAAAACCTAGCAGCACTCACTGTAGTACCCCAAATAGACACATTGTAAAATGGGTAAAACCTAAACCTCACTGTAGTACCCTGGATAGATGCATTGTAAAATGGGTAAAACCTAGCAGCACTCACTGTAGTACCCTGAATAGATAAATTGTAAAAGGGTAAACCTAGCAGCACTCACTGTAATTACGAATAGATACATTGTAAAATGGGTAAAACCTAGCAGCACTCACTGTAGCCCGGATAGATACACTGTAAAAGGTAAAACCTAGCAGCACTCACTGTAGTACCCTGGATAGATACATTGTAAAAATGGGTAAAACCTAGCAGCACTCATTGTAGTACCCTAGATAGATACATTGTAAAAGGTTAAACCTAGCAGCACTCACTGTAGTACCCGAATAGATACATTGTAAAAGGGTAAAACCTAGCAGCACTCACTGTAGTACCTGAATAGATACACTGTAAAAAGGGTAAAACCTAGCTGCACTCACTGTAGTACCGGAATAGATACATTGCAAAAAGGTAAAACCTAGCAGCACTCACTGTAGTACCCGGATAGATACATTGTAAAAAGGGTAAAACCTAGCAGCACTCACTGCAGTACCCGGATAGATACATTGTAAAAAGGGTAAAACCTAGCAGCACTCACTGTAGTACCCGGATAGATACATTGTAAAAGGGTAAAACCTAGCAGCACTCACTGTATTACCTGGATAGATACATTGTAAAAAGGGAAAACCTAGCAGCACTCACTGTAGTACCCTGGATAGATACATTGTAAAAAGATAAAACCTAGCAGCACTCACTGTAGTACCCTGAATAGATACATTGTAAAATGGGTAAAACCTACAGTACTCACTGTAGTACCCTAATAGATACATTGTAAAATGGGTAAAACCTAGCAGCACTCACTGTAGTACCTAATAGACACATTGTAAAAAGGTGAAACCTAAACCTCATTGAAGTACCCTGGATAGATACATTGTAAAATGGGGTAAAACCTAGCAGCACTCACTGTAGTACCCTGGATAGATAAATTGCAAAAGGGTTTAACCTAGCAGCACTCATTGTAGTATCCCTGAATAAATACATTCTAAAATGGGTAAACCTAGCAGCACTCACTGTAGTACCCCTGATAGATACATTGTGAAAAAGTAAAACCTACCAGCACTCACTGTTGTACCCTGGATAGATACATTGTAAAATGGATAAAACCTAGCAGCACTCACTGTAGTGCCCTGGATAGATACATTGTAAAAAGGTAAAACCTAGCAGCACTCACTGTAGTACCCTGAATAGATACATTGTAAAAATGGGTAAAACCTAGCAGTACTCACTGTAGTACCCCGAATAGATACATTATAAAATGGGTAAAACCTAGCAGCACTCACTGTAGTACCCTGAATAGACACATTGTAAAAAGGGTGAAACCTAAACCTCACTGAAGTACCCTGGATAGATACATTGTAAAAATGGGTGAAACCTAGCAGCACTCACTGTAGTACCCTGGATAAATACATTGTAAAATGGGTAAAACTAGCAGCACCTCACTGTAGTACCCTGGATAGATACATTGTAAAGGTAAACCTAGCAGCACTGCTGTAGTACCCTGGATAAATACATTGTAAAAAGGTAAAACCTAACAGCACTCACTGTAGTACCCTGGATAGATACATTGTAAAAAGGTAAAACCTAGCAGCACTCACTGTAGTATCCTGGATAGATACATTGTAATAAAGGTAAAACCTAGCAGCACTCACTGCAGTACCCTGGATAGATACATTGTAAAAAGATAAAACCTTGCAGCACTCACTGTAGTACCCTGGATAGATACATTGTAAAAAGGATAAAACCTAACAGCACTCACTGTAGTACCCTGAATAGATACATTGTAAAAAGGGTAAAACCTAACAGCACTCACTGTAGTACCCTGAATAGATACATTGTAAAATGGGTAAAACCTAGCAGCACTCACTGAGTACCTGAATAGATACATTGTAAAAGTATAAAACCTAGCAGCACTCACTGTAGTACCCTGGATAGATACATTGTAAAATGGGTAAAACCTAGCAGCACTCACTGTAGTACCGAATAGATACATTGTAAAAAGGGTAAAACCTAAACCTCACTGTAGTACCCCGGATAGATACATTGTAAAAAGGGTAAAACCTAGCAGCACTCACTGCAGTACCCGGATAGATACATTGTAAAAAGGGTAAAACCTAGCAGCACTCACTGTAGTACCCTGGATAGATACATTGTAAAAGGGTAAACCTAGCAGCACTCACTGTATTACCCTGGATAGATACATTGTAAAAAGGGTAAAACCTAGCACTCACTGTAGTACCCTGGATAGATACATTGTAAAAAGATAAAACCTAGCAGCACTCACTGTAGTACCCTGAATAGATACATTGTAAAATGGGTAAAACCTAGCAGTACTCACTGTAGTACCCGAATAGATACATTGTAAAATGGGTAAAACCTAGCAGCACTCACTGAGTACCTCGAATAGACACATTGTAAAAAGGGTGAAACCTAAACCTCACTGAAGTACCCTGGATAGATACATTGTAAAATGGGTAAAACCTAGCAGCACTCACTGGTACCCTGATAGATAAATTGTAAAAGGGTTAACCTAGCAGCACTCATTGTAGTACCCTGAATAAATACATTGTAAAATGGGTAAAACCTAGCAGCACTCACTGTAGTACCGGATAGATACATTGTAAAAAGGTAAAACCTACCAGCACTCACTGTTGTACCCTGGATAGATACATTGTAAAATGGATAAAACCTAGCAGCACTCACTGTAGTGCCCTGGATAGATACATTGTAAAAAGGTAAAACCTAGAAGCACTCACTGTAGTACCCTGAATAGATACATTGTAAAATGGGTAAAACCTAGCAGTACTCACTGTAGTACCCCGAATAGATACATTATAAAATGGGTAAAACCTAGCAGCACTCACTGTGGTACCCCGAATAGACACATTGTAAAAAAGGTGAAACCTAAACCTCACTGAAGTACCCTGGATAGATACATTGTAAAATGGGTAAAACCTAGCAGCACTCACTGTAGTACCCTGTATAGATACATTGTAAAATGGGTAAAACCTAGCAGCACTCACTGTAGTACCCTGGATAGATACATTGTAAAAAGGGTAAAACCTAGCAGCACTCACTGTAGTACCCTGGATAGATACATTGTAAAAAAGGGTAAAACCTAACAGCACTCACTGTAGTACCCTGGATAGATACATTGTAAAAAGGTAAAACCTAGCAGCACTCACTGTAGTACCCTGGATAGATACATTGTAATAAAGGTAAACCTAGCAGCACTCACTGTAGTACCCTGGATAGATACATTGTAAAAAGATAAAACCTTGCAGCACTCACTGTAGTACCCCTAATAGAACATTGTAAAAAAGGGTAAACCTAAACCTCACTGTAGTACCCTGATAGATACATTGTAAAAGGGTAAAACCTAGCAGCACTCACTGCAGTACCCCAGATAGATACATTGTAAAAAAGGGTAAACCTAGCAGCACCACTGTAGTACCCTGGATAGATACATTGTAAAGGGTAAAACCTAGCAGCACTCACTGTATTACCCTGGATAGATACATTGTAAAGGGTAAAACCTAGCAGCACTCACTGTAGTACCCTGGATAGATGCATTGTAAAAAGATAAAACCTAGCAGCACTCACTGTAGTACCCTGAATAGATACATTGTAAAATGGGTAAACCTAGCAGTACTCACTGTAGTACCTCAATAGATACATTGTAAAATGGGTAAAACCTAGCAGCACTCACTGTAGTACCCTAATAGACACATTGTAAAAAAGGGTGAAACCTAAACCTCACTGAAGTACCCTGGATAGATATATTGTAAAATGGGTAAACCTAGCAGCACTCACTGTAGTACCCTGCATAGATAAATTGTAAAAGGGTTTAACCTAGCAGCTCTCATTGTAGTACCCTGAATAAATACATTGTAAAAATGGGTAAAACCTAGCAGCACTCACTGTAGTACCCTGAATAGATACATTGTAAAAAGGGTAAAACCTAACAGCACTCACTGTAGTACCCTGAATAGATACATTGTAAAATGGGTAAAACCTAGCAGCACTCACTGTAGTACCCCGATAGATACATTGTAAAAAGTATAAAACCTAGCAGCACTCACTGTAGTACCCGGATAGATACATTGTAAAATGGGTAAAACCTAGCAGCACTCACTGTAGTACCGAATAGATACATTGTAAAAAGGGTAAAACCTAAACCTCACTGTAGTACCCCGTATAGATACATTGTAAAAAAGGTAAAACCTAGCAGCACTCACTGTAGTACCCTGGATAGATACATTGTAAAAAGGGTAAAACCTAGCAGCACTCACTGTAGTACCCTGGATAGATACATTGTAAAAAGGGAAAACCTAGCAGCACTCACTGTAGTACCCTGGATAGGTACATTTTAAAAAGGTAAAACCTAGCAGCACTTACTGTAGTTCCCTGGATAGATACATTGTAAAATGGGTAAAACTTAGCAGCACTTACTGTAGTTCCCTGATAGATACATTGTAAAATGTGTAAAACCTAGCAGCACTCACTGTAGTACCCTGGATAGATACATTGTAAAAAGGTAAAACCTAGACCTCACTGTAGCACCTGGATAGATACATTGTAAAAGGGTAAAACCTAGCAGCACTCACTGTAGTACCCTGGATAGATACATTGTAAAAAGGGTAAAACCTAGACCTCACTGTATATGGGGTACTGAATCTCAGCTGGCCCATCCTGGGTATATACATTGTGAAAATCTGCAAAGCAGGACTCCACTCAACATAAGATTAGCCGCCCATCACTGCCACAGAAAAGTGTCACTTTTATGAGCTGCCAGTGATCTGTCCCTAGAGTTTGAGCAGAGCAGTCAAGAAGGATTATAGGAAATGTCACTTCCAGGGCAGCGAGAATCCAACTGCACAAGGAACTCTGAATCAGAGAAGGATCGGTTCCCAGAAAGAATGGTAAATTTCAGTAAAACTGTGTGGGCAGGACTGAAATGTACCATCTTATCAGCTGTACTGTCAGGTATGCTTTGCGCTTTTCCAGGATGGAGGTTGGTGTTTTTAATCCTGTCTCATTTGTTTTTCTTTTAATTTCCTTCCTCCAAACTCTGCATTTTGATCTGGAAATTAATGCTTGTTTTCTCTTCACATAGTGGAAAGTATGACCATGCAGAATATAAGATTAATGGCTTCCATTATATAGCCAGTAATTGTGATCTTACTTGAGAAGGCTCTTGCAGCAGGCCACCAGTAGGAGTAAGTCACGGGCGCTTGGTACCACACGAAACTTAGCTAGCAGTTCTATCATGGGGACTGCCACCACCGACATGACAGTCAGCTGACATCAGCCTAGCCTATATAGGTGGGCTGTCCCATGTCTACCCCAGTTCTTTTCCCACTGTCAACCCATGCACATGGACCTTAGTGAATGCTGCAGCTACAGTTGATGCCATTTCTGCGCTTAGTGTGCTTTTTATTTTTAATTTCTTCTGTGTTAAACATCGAATTTTCAGTGTTCCTTTCAACACATTTGTCTTCTCCACCAGATTCATCTTCTGATCACTCCTCGAAGTGTTGCCTGCAGTAAACAGATCCCTGAAAAGGATGGCCACTCTGTATGTCTCATCTACCTAGGCCCCAGCCACAACACGAAGCCTGCCAGTTTTGCCAGAGATTCAACCAGGCCACTCGGAGATGTCATTTAAAACTCTGAGAGCCACCTTTTGAAGCAGAAGTTGGTCACTATGGAGAAGGAGCTTCAGGCCAGGAGCTCTTTGACTCACCAGCACAGTCCTCTGGGGACTCTTTCTCTTCTCCCAAGGAGAAATCTGGGAAGAATAAACACTGGAATAAACACGGGAGTGGGTCCAGTTAGATTCCGTTTGCAGTCAGCCCATTAACTGTCTGTCGACTGCAGCGGGGTTGGACCATGGGGTCAGCCCCTCCAGCCCTCACTTCTTGGGAAACTGGTGGTTCCTGCTCCTGCCCTTATTCCATTTTGGGCAGCAGCTCTTCAGGGCAGGGACTTTGTCTCCTGCCCCAGCCCTGACACTCTGGCCCATATGCCTTCATTGGTTCCCACCACTGGGTCTGACATCAGTCCTGCCAGGCAATGCCCGCAGCAGGCTATTGCCATTCTTCCTCATAAGTATTGCCTCTGCCTTTGACTCAGGGTTCCCATACCATCAGGCCTCAGTTTCTCCAGCTGGGCCCATCTCAGGGATCTGTCCCCAGGCACTCTAGGCCATCGCCTACTGGGCCACTGGCAGTACTGCCACATCACCAGCCTTTGGGCCAGACTCGTCATTGCTCCTGCTGCAACCTGTGCCACAACTGACACCTGCTAGGCCATCACCGGACCATACCCGTGCCAGGTGGACCTACAGTGGAGTACCTGCTGCTGGCTCCTAAGCTGTCATACCCTTCCCCAGCACCCTCTTTCCCATTCCTGCCAATGTATAATATGGCAACCCAGGTGGATTACAATGACCTCTTCGGGCAGAGGTCCTTCATGCAAAGCAGACCCTAGCCCTCAAGGGCTGCCTCTGGTTTCCCCACCATCCTCCCCAGAACCCAGATTGGGCTGGTTCGGGCAAATCCCACATTGGGGTCCTCAGAGGTTCAACCTAACATTGGCTCAGGTTCCAGCAGGGACACCGCCACCCCGCATCAGTCCCGGATAGCAACACTACTGAGGATGACTCACTTCCTCTGGGTCTTCCTCCTCTCTTGGTGGGTCTTCAGAGGAGGACGACAAGGTAAGGAGGTCCCAAAGTCCCTCCCTGATGATCCATCCTTCATGGATGTTATGCACCACATCCAGTCCATTATGGGCTGGGGCAGATGTAGAGACCTAGAGATGTCATTTGGCCATCTATTTCTGGCAGTGGGATGCCCTCCCCATGGTGGTGCTCCTTCAATTGACTCCATGCTGATGTCACTAAGCAGACCTGGAATCATCCTTCCACCACCTCCTCTTCCAAAAAGGCAGATCACCTTTACCACACCCTGGCTGGCAAACCCTTTCTGAGGAGCCACCCTAAAGTGGATTCAGTGGTCATTCATGTGATGCATGATCATACTAAGAAGCCAAGCATCTTTGTACCCTCCCACCGGACCGGAGTCCAGGAAGCTGGATCACCTTGGTAAACGGGTTTTACCTCTACTATGCTGGCTATCCAAGGCATAAATTATCTGGCCCACATGGTCCAATACCAGAATGTAATTTGGGACTAAGCCAGAGACCTGGTATAGACTTTATCAGAGGACCCCACCAAGATGCAGCTCACCCAACTTATAAAGTCTGGCTCAGATGTTGGCAGTCATGTCTTCTGAGTGGCTTATGATGCTGTTGATGCCTCTGGGTATGGTGCTGTTGCTGGGGTCTGTCTCTTGTGCCATTCTTGGCTCCAGGTATCCAACTTTGCCTCGAAGTATCGGCCAGCATTTTAGATGCCCCTCTGGGAAATGGTCCTTTTGAGGGATAACCAGGACATCATTTCTACCCTGCAGGAGTCAGTGCAGGCCCTCAAGTCAGTCCATTTGCTCTATCACACCCAACCAAGGGCAGGCCAATGTCAGTCCTTTGCAGGTCCTCCACAAGCAGTCTTAGAACCAGCCTGCCAAAGGTCACCACAAGTGTAGGGCCCAACAGCCCCTGCTGTTACTGCCGCCAGAGCTCCCAGGACCCCACGGCCCCTTGCCTGTGCCTGCCCCTACATCCTGACTCTTTAACCAACCCCTCCAGCCAAGGATCTAATGGAGGCAGTCAGGGGTCAATTCTCCCTCTACCTAGAAGGGTGGTGGGTGACCACAAACAACTGGGTGCTTCAGATCATAGAATATGGTCATACTTGAGTTCCTAAAGTGGCCAACAGAAACTCTCTTGTTCATTCCATATACCCTCTGTACACCTCTCTCTGGTTTAGGAGACAATTCAGGCTACACTCTCAAAAAGAGCCATAGAGCTTATCCCTCAGGCTCAATGGGAAGGGTTTTTCTCCCACTTCTTCCTCATCCCCAGAAAGAACAGGGATCTTTGGCCCATTTTGGATCTAAGCCATCTGAATCTGTATGTTGAGTACAAGTGCTTCAGGATGTCACCCTCCAGGAACTGTTACCCTTTTGCACCAGGGTAACTAGCTCTGTTCTTTGGACATGCAGCATTCTTACCTGCATGTCCAAGTCTTTCCTACCATCGTTGTTCTTCTGCTTCCATTTTCAGGGGCCCATTCTCAATTCTGGGCTTGCCCTTTTGGCCTTTCTTTGGCCCCCACCCCAGGTATTTACCAAATGCCTGGCAGTGGTGGCAGTCGCATTGAGGAGGCAGGGCCTCTATGTGTCTCTCTACCTGACAACTGGCTGCTAGCAAACCCTCCAGGAGTCATTTAGTTCAGACCCTGGAATACACCTTCCAGCTCTTCCAGGCCTTGGGAATCACTATAAATCTGCCAAGTCCTGACTTTCTCCAGTGCCTCCAATAGATAGAGGTGATCCTGGATCCCAGTTAGGGCAAGGCTTTTTGCCTGAGGACAGAGCAGGAGCTGCTGATGGAGCAGGCCTGTCTGGTTTCCTCCAGCTGGTGAGTCCCTGCCAGAGTTTTCCTGTTCCTACTGGGCCACATGGCTGCGGCAATTGTCATGGTTCCAGTGGCTCATTTGCATATGCAGAGTTCTTCAGTGGACCTTGAGAGTCCAATGGGACCAGCACATGGATGACCTGGACCAATTGGCCCTGGTTTCTGACCCTGTCCAGAGGGTCCTGTCATGGTGGCTGGATTGGATTAATCTCCTTCAGGGTGTCTTTTTTTTTCTTTCCATCTACATTCTCCTCCACCTCCAGTGGGGCTGGAAGCAGTTCTGGACCCTCCTTCAGAGAAGCTTGCTTTGTCTCCTTTTCTCCTGCTCAGACCCTCCAGTAATCCCCAGGGGTTCCTCTTGGGGAGACAGCCAGAGTGAAGGGCGTCAACTTTTCCCCTCCTCCCCCGAGACCAACATCCAGACTCCAGGGAGCCAGGGCAGGCGCTATGGGGCCATTATAAGTCTTCCAGCTCCTTTTCCCACCATATTCTCCTCTCTTACT
Organism: Neoceratodus forsteri; assembly: GCA_016271365.2. Lineage (NCBI taxonomy): Eukaryota > Metazoa > Chordata > Ceratodontiformes > Ceratodontidae > Neoceratodus > Neoceratodus forsteri. The sequence continues at coordinate 551,458,978 of JADMNL010000022.1, forward strand.
GTGGCCACTTGAGTACTAGAGGCATGCACACGAAAGCGATTCGTGGCCCTCCCCTATCTTAGCCTCTCCTGTCTGCACTACCTCAGGCCTCCACCTAGGGGCAGCCTTCAGTGGTCATGACTGAATCCCAGCCGGCGAAGAAAACTGCTGCTGGCCGCTCAGTCTATCTCCTGGCCTACCCCGCCCGACGACCCAGGCTCATTCCGAACCCGGTCACCAGCTGGCATGAGGTGTAGCATCCAGCGCTCAAACCTCAATGCTATAGGGCAAGTTAGTGTCTCTTTTCAGCTCTTGACCCCCCCAGAAGATTCTCACAACAGACCCACCTGGCCTGGGATGGGGTGCTCATCTGACAACCGCCAGACCCAAGGCACCTGGATGGATGTGGAGCAGGTCTTCATATCAATGTCCTGAGATGTGGTCAGTTCTTTATGCCCTACAGGCCTTTCAGATTCATCTCCTACCCAGTCCACTGCTGGTGCAGATGGACAACATGTGTGGTGTATTACATCAGCAAGTGGAGGGACCCATTCTTGCCCCCTGTGTTGGGAGGAGTAATGTGAGTCTGGCACTGGGTCACTGAGCAAGTGCTGGAGCTCTTGGCCGTATATGTTCCTGGCATGCAAAACATCTTGTGAGACAGTCTCAGCCACTCCAGGTCATAGGCTCATAAGTGGGACCTTCTAACCTCAGTGGTTGAAGACCTCTTTGACTGGTGGAGATGTCCCACTCAACTCAAAACTGCTGCTTTTTGCTCACTCAATCCCAAGCCTGGAGATTTCTGGAGAGATGCATTGTCCCTCTCCTGGAAGGGAGGTTTCTGTATGCCTTTCCTCCCTTCCCACTTCTGCAGAGGGTCTTCTCAAGCTCCAGTTGGAATTGGCAGAGATGATCCTCATGGCCCCTTCTGGCTGTGCCAGATTTGGTTTACTTTGCTGTAACAGCTGGCAGTGGAACCTTCGTGCCCTTGTCCCTGTGCACTGGCTTGCTCTCCCAGGTCCGGGGCACTCTGGTCCTTCTGGACCTGAAGTCCCTGCATCACCACATGACTCCTGTGAACCTAGCTATTGCCCACTTTGGGGTGTCCTCTAGGGTCCCAGATGTTCTAGTGGCTGCCAGGAGACCTCCACCAGTGCCACTAATGCTAGTGAAATGAAAACATTTCTCCATTTGGGCCTCTACTGCCATTTAGAGGTGTCGGAGTACCTTCTTTCCTTTCAGATTCAGACTTGGGGTACTCTCTTTAAGGTGCACCTTTCTGCCATCTCTGCATACCATGTATCTACTGAGGGCAATGCTGTTGCCCAGCTTGAGGTGTCCTACATGTTTCTGCGGGGCATTTTACATTTGTAACCTCATCTCAGCTTTATGTTGGTGATACTCACTTTACCTCCCTTTGAACTAGCTGCAAGCTGCACTTTCTGTCATGGAAAGTGCTCTTTTTAGTTGCTGTTACTTCTGCTCCTCGGATTTCCAAGCTACAGACTCTGCTGTAAGGAACCTTATTTGTTTTTCACAAAGACCGGATGTCTTTGCATACCAATGCTAAGTTTTTACATGAGGTGGTGTCAGAGTTTACTTTGAATCAATCCATCCACCTTCCAGTTTATTTTCCTGAGTATTCCAATCAGGGGTAGCCTTGCTCCATACTTTGATGTACATAGGATGTTGCGGTACTACACGTCCCATACAAAGCCTTTAAGAAAATCTGAGCAGTTATTTGTTTCATTCATCCCAAGAGAGGGCGTGCTCATTTCCAAACAACGTTTGTCTAAGTGTAGCCAATTGGATTATTTAGTGCTACACAAGTACAACAAACCCCATCCTGGGGTGGACAAGGGCCATTCCACTAGGAGTATGGCTGCCTCCAGAAATGTGTCTGCTGCAGACATCTGTGCAGCTCCACCTGGAGTTCTGACCACACTTCACCAAGCATTACTGTCTGACACGCTCTAGGCGCAGGGCTAATTTTAGCCTAGCAGTTCTTCAGAGCCTTCTCTCCTGAGTTATTGACTGCTGATCTGTCCTCCTCCCAGTGGTGTTATCCTGGTGATACTTGGTACTGCTTGAGACTCAGTCCTACCAGTGTGGCCTGCTGCAAGAGTCTTCCTTAAAGTAAGATAGTACAGTTACAAAGAACTTATTGTAACAGTAGATCTTTTGAGAGAAGCTTTGCAGCAGGCCCTGCTTTCCTCCCTCCTTACCCTGCTGCTCTTTTCTCTTGCACTGCTTCTGCCTTTCTTTTGCTCTCAGAAACCTCCTGGTTCTCCTTTAGCTGCCTGTATGGGGTCTCTGGCAGGAGAACTGAGGTAGGTATGGAGACCACCCACCATAGAGGCTAGGCTAATGTCAGCTGATTGATGTCGGCAGTGGGTGGTCCCCATGATAGACTGTTAGCTAGAAGTTTTCCATGTGGTCCTAGCACCTGGTGGCTTAGTCCGACTGTTGTGGCCTGCTGCAAGAGATTCTCTAAGATCTACTGTTACGGAAAGTTCTTGTATAACTGTGCTTTTAACTACATCAGATGTATTCAGTATATTTGCCAAAACTAGTTGTCTTAGTCTTTTTTGCTACTCTTTGTATTGGTTATGCTTCCCTTCACAGTAGTTGAGGTTGTGTTTGTGTGTGTGTGTGTGTGTGTGTGTGTGTCGGGGACTTGTGGGGCAGGTGTGCCTCATATGAAATTACCCATTTCTATTGTTATATGGTGCACCATTTAAACATAAAAATCATAATCGTGCTGTCATTCATCTATTTATAATGGACTGCATTTCACTCAAAGAATTGAGCTCATTGTATCACATCCTTTAGTCAATGTCTACATAGGGTTATGTCTTTTCTTTGTAAATTACATTATGTTGAGGTTCTTATTCTGTATCAGACTGAATAACGTTTTATTGCAGTATGAAACACATGGAGATTGGGCATATTATTCTCATGAGTCTGCACAGAAATAGGGATAGCAAAGGGTAAACATCCAGAGTGCCCTTTAGAGCCACATGAGTCCTCTGTCATGTTATTTATTTAGCTTTTGTTTTCGGGTAAGTGCACTAGGAAGAAATCTGCCTATTTTCAGGCATGACCTGGGAGAGTACATTACAGTCAACAAGTACATCAGTACAAAGAACCGTAAACAGACATTAAGAGCAACAGTAGACTTATGACTCATTAGGAGATACAAACATCATTTTGGTTCCACCATCGAACGCACTTAGCGTTCCAGCGCCAGGCAATTAGCGAGCAGTTAGCAATGTCACTGATCCTTTTCCTGGGGCTGCCCCCACCCCCACTTAAGGAGTCCTACTCTGGGGATGGACTCGGGAGGACGGCAATTCCACATTTGGCGCCCTGATTGTTCGCCACAAATGGCATCACTGTAAGGTCAAGTGCTTGCAGTAATACAAGAACATAAATACAATGGTTTAGAGAGCTGGCGGTAATTGCCTGGTATATCAGAGGAACACTGTGGGACAATAAGTGGAAATGCAGAGGCAACAGCCTAGAAGAAGGTGTGTAGAAAATCTAGTTTTTATGGAGAAACAACTGTAAATAAATAAGAGGTCATAACACCAGAAGGGAAACAAATGAATCCAAGTTACAGCAGTCCGAGGGAGAAGACAAGAGAATGAATAAACAACAGTAGCAAACAGGCAAGACCATCGCTGTTTAAGTAAGGTAGGAGACAGAGTAACGAGGCGGAGGATCACAAGAAGGAGAAAATATGGTAGCCCTAAAAGGCTTTTGGCCAAGTTTAGAAACATGAACATGTATGTATCTAGGACCACTTTGAAAATTAGCTGCTCAATGATGTTATGCCTGGTTAAAAGTTTGATTGATTGATTGATCCTGAGATCTAAGGTAATTGGATAATTCTTTCTTGAAGGTGAAGTGGGATTTAGTGATATGGATGTGATGGGGTAAGGAATTCCAGAAGTAGGGGGGCAAGTGGGCGAATGCCTGGTTACCCATCCTAGCAGAGCATTTTGGGACAGTCAGGATGGCCAGGGTAGAAGACTGTAGAGGATAGGCGTGGTCAACAGGGGAAGCACTGAGGCCAACGATGCAGGCTATGAGCTTCTGATAATGTTGTCTGTAAAACATCCAAGAATATAAGATCTAGAGGAGAGGGATAGCCAGTTTAGGTTTTGGTAGAACACACAGCGGTTGAGGGGCAGATGAAGTGAACTCACACACATTATTATAAGCAACGTCCCATTTTAGTGAACTACCGTGCAGGCCTGGAAAAATGAGGGTAGTGCATAACATAGCTTTAGGAGTAGAACTGCTGGGCAACTAGTAGTCTTGCTGCAGGGGTAAGGCATGGAAGATCCATTAGGCCAGGCCACACTTGAGTTGACAGATCTACATGCTGTATGTCATTAATGTGATGAGAGAAATCTAGAGCTGGGTCAAGTGAGACTCCAAGTATCTGAAGAAGAGGGTCTAAGAGACAGGAGAACCATCCAAGCACCAGACAGCTAGGTCTAGGGCCAGTGTGCATGTCTTATGGGGATCTAAATAGCATAGACTTGGTCTTGGTTACATTGAGAATGAGCTGGTTTTGGTTAGCCAAGCTTGAGTACAGTGAAGGTCCTCAGCAGGTTTGAGGTTGATATTAAGGATTTTGAGCCATGGTACAGTACTAGGTCATCAGCATATAGTAGGTCCTGCAATGAGAGGGGAGGATGGTAGGTTGTTAATAAACACAGAAAACAGTAGTGGACCCAGTATAGAGCCTTGGGGACACCTAAGCTTATGAGAGTAGGAGATGAGAGGGCTTTATTGAATGAGAGACGAACTGAGAGCAATAGCAAAGATAACTCGAGAACCGGAGAAGAGCTGAGTGAGAGAAACCTAGGGATTCCAACTTTTGCAATAAGAGGGACACTGACCAGATTGAAAGCTTCTGTTAAGTCAATGAAAGTGATGCCAGTAAGTAGACCTTTATCCATGTTGGACTTGATATCATTAGTGAATTGTGTGAGGGCGGTGGAAGTACTGTGTCCAGGCCTAAAACTGTGCTGGCCAGGTGAAAGAAGATTAGATGGTTAAAAACATGGGAGTGTACAAGCTTTTCAAGAAAGTTTACTGAGAGTCGGAAGGATGGCAATGGGGGTAGTTAGAGATTGACCTTGATCACCCTTTTTAAACACAGGAAAATCCTGGCACACTTCCAAATGGTAGGCAGCATTGACTGGAGGAGAGATAGGTTAAGAATATGTATGACCAGCGAGCAATGAAAGGGGCAGCCAATTTCAGTATTTTGGATTCTATACCATCAGGGCCTGTGCTCCCAGGAGGTGAAATAGTTTTAAGGAGACCTAGGACTTCAGTCATGAAACAGAACAAAGGTGCAGGTGAGAACCAGAAAAATGGAGAAGTGGTAGTAGGTAGAGGGGTGGGGTGGGGGTTATGGAATTGGGAAATTCCTTTATTATGTAGATCATTCCTACTAAAATGAACATCATTTGCCACAGAATTCATAACACATCTTGGAAAATTCAGTGGGTTTTGTATGACATTTACTGTACATATAGATACATAGATACATAGAAACTGTTGGCACATAAGGCCTATGGCCCACCCAGTCTGCCCATTTGAGCTTGTGTTCACTTTATGTTTTTCTGGAAGTCTGTTGCCTCTACCCTGACCTCCAGAATTCCATTATGTTTATCCCATGCATTCTTAAGTCCTGTGATTGTTTCAGCCCCTACTATCCTCTGGTAGGGTGTTCCACTTGTCCGCCACCAGTTCTGTGAAGAAATTCTTCCTCACATTTCCTCTGAATCACCTCTCTCCAACTTCATCCCTGTGCCTTCTAGTCCTGGAACATCTTTTCGCTGAAAAATAGTGTATTCCTGCACTCTGTTCCTCCCTGTGAGATACTTGTACATCTCTATCATATCCCTCTCTCCTCCTCTACTCCAAGGAGTACACATATTCAAGTCCTTCAACCTGTCCTCATAGGACTTGTGATGCAATCCATGCACCATCTTTGTTGCCCTCCTCTGAACCTTCTCTACCCTGTCTATGTCCTTACGTCGGTATGGTCTCCAGAACTGTACACTGTACTCCAGGTGCGGCCTCACTAGTGTCTTGTAGAGAAGAATTATGACTTCCCTTTTCCTGCTGGTGATGCCTGCCTATACATCCCAGCATCCTATTTGCTTTATCTGCTGCCTTGTCACACTCTTTCCCTACCTTGAGGTCTTCAGAGATGATAACCCCAAGATCTCTTTCCTGCTTGGTGCATGCTATATCCTCCTCCTCCAACTGCTATGTTGTTCCAGGATATTTGTACCCCATATGCATTATCTTGCACTTCTTCGCATTGAATTACAACTGCCAAACCTCTGACCATTCTTCAAGTTTCTGCAGGTCCCTTCTCATTCTGTCTACACCCTCTGGTGTGTCTACTCTGTTACAGAGCTTTGTGTCATCAGTGAACAAGGAAATTCTGCCTTCTAGGTCCTGGAGCAATGTCACTGATGAAGACGTTGAATAGGACCGTTCCCAGCACTGATCCCTGTGGTACCCCACTGGTCACTCTTCCCTCTGTGGAGTGTCAGCCATTTACCACCACCCTCTGTGTCCTGCCACCCAGCCAGTTACCTACCCACCACACTACTGTCCTGTCCACTCCATATTTCATAGTTTGTTTAATTGCCTCTGTGTGTCACAGTGTCAAAGGCCTGCTGAAGTCCAGATAGGCCACGCCCACTGCCCTCCACTAAGCCACCTCTAGTCACCCAGTCAAAAATTTAACAAGGCTGGTCTAACATGACCTCCCCAGAAACCATGCTGCCTTGGGTCCTGTAGTCCATTGGCAACCAGATGTTCCACCAATCTCTCCTTCAGTAGTGCTCATGATCTCCTCACTACTGAGGTGAGGCTGAGTGGTCTGCAGTTCCCCCGCTCTCTTGTTCCCACTTTTGTATAAGAGAACTACATCTACTGTCCTCCAGTCTTTGGGTACCTCCCTGTTTCCAGTGATCAGCTAAACAGGATTGCCAGAGGCTCAGCCACCACCTCTCTTAATTCTTTTAGGACCCTGGGGTGCACGCCATCTGGCCCCATTGCTTTATCAACTCTTATTACTTCCAGCTTCTTCAGGACCCTTTCTGTAAAGGACTTGTGTCCATTTCTGCACCATTCTCACCCTTGCACTCCCTTCAGACCCATTACCCCCTCTTCCTCAGTAAAGACTGAGCAGAATACCTGTTCAATATGTCAGCTTTACTGTTGTCATCCTCCATGGCTCCCATCCTCCCCTTCAGTCTCACTATCCTCCCTCTTCAGTCTCACTATCCCTCCCTTTGCCTTTCTTTTCTCTTATGTACCTGTAAAGGTTTGTCCATAAACTAAAGAAAATAGTAATAGAAGAGTAATATCTGTATCAAGTCTCTGACTACATAATGCTGTTTAATTCACTTAATCTAGTTATTTGGTTTTTTGTCCTTATTGTCTGTGTGTTGTCTTTAATTGTCATCTTGACACTGTCAGATGCTGCTGTGGTACCTAAGCAAATACATAATATTATAAAAGTCTTTTTGTGAGTTATAACTACCTCGATACCAATTTTATATGCATAACATTTTAACAGTTAGTAACCTATAATGCAAATATGTAAAGCACTGCTGTTCTTTACTGAGTCTGCATAATGATTTCTCAGAATATTATACATAGCATGCAGATTATAATTTCTCATGATTACTGGACTTTGGTGCAGCAGTGTGTGAATCCTTCACTGCCACAGTTCAAATCTTAGTATGTGAGAACATTCTGCTCTACTCACAGAATTATAAGAATAATATTGAATTACCAATACCAGAGACCAAGCCGAAGGCGAGTACAGGAGAGAGACAGTGAGTTGGAGATGGATAGAATGAGGGTAGCGGAATAAAAAGATACATATACATGTACACAGAGTAACAAGGAAACATATCAATAAAACAAAAAGATACAAAAATGCTAGCAGTTAAGTTCCACATGTAGGAATCCCATCTAGGCACCCCCACTTTGTTCCACCTCCACCTTGTCTAAGTCCTCTCAGAGAACGGACTCCAGTACCTGGACACGTGCACGATCAGCTCTCTGTTCGTTAAAATGAGTGTATTAACTTGAACAATGTCAGAAAAATACAGTGAAATAAATGCACAAACAAACACGAGGTTTAACAGTAAAACTTTATTGAAATTAAGCAAAATAAGTCAGTTACTGACAGCCCACTGCCAAAACCTATACTCAACGGCTCCAGATCAGCACTGCTGAAATCTGCCAAATGAGACTCTCATCTCATGCTGGCAACTAAATACATTTTCGGTAAGCACTGTAATTTATGTATTTAAATTGTTAGGACTGGAGTAGTATAAGGCTATAATTCTATTACAGCACCGCCTCCTCATATTTTCTTCTGGATCAGACCTAAATGCATTCAGCATTGGTCACAGTTTCCTACAGCAAGACGTAACCCAAGCTCTTATTATTAGTACTCAAAATGCAGGATTGTTTTCAGAGGCAGACTGACAGAATCCGAACACATAGTGAGTACAGTCACTGTATTTGGGTACATCACTGTTATGATGTCAGTGGGCGTTAATTAAATAACTATGATGGATTTGGGGTATGGAAGTGATGTTTCCTGATAGATTTAGTATAGTGACAGCCTGCAGCATGCCAGACATATTCCCACAGAACTCATCTGTACTTTGCATCCAGGTAATGCTGTAAATAAGTAGTCATGAGTGTATCTTCCTCCTCTCCATTTAAGACAGCATCAAACCCAGTTGATCTGCCAGCCTAAGATTACTTAGATCAGCATAAATCCATCACATAGGCTTCATAAAAAACAAATTCTGGTCAGAGTCAACAGGGCTGCTATACTGCTTTAAAGGGACATATCCCGCCTATTTTTTTTACAGAACAACTGCTCCAGCAATGATTCCTCACTTACAACATACATACAAGATGCGGCAGAGAAGGACCACAAGGCCCACCTAGACTGCCCAAAAAGACCCACCTAAGAAGCAACCCCATTCTAACTCCTACTCCAGAAACCCCTCCCCAAGTCCCAGAATCCCTTGTGCCTGTCCCATGCATTCTTAAAATAAGTTAGTGTGCTTGCCTCACTACCTCTTCTGGTAGACTATTCCAGCCATCCACCACCCTCTCCTGCAAGACATACTTCCTTGAATCATCCCCTCTAGGTTCCAATCATGATCCCTCATCCTTTGGCATCTCTTCCTTTGAGAAACACTCTCTCCCTTGTATCCTGTTTATGCCCTGAGATATTTGAAGTTCTTATCATGTCAACCCTCCTCCTTGCCTCCAGGGAATACATATTTAGTTCCCCTGCCTCTCCTCATATGACATCCCCTGCAGACCCCTCATCATTCTTGTAGCCCTCCCTTGTACCACCTCCCATCTGTTTATGTCCCTCTTTAGGTGAGACCACCAAAACTGAATGCTGTACTCGAGATGAGGCCTCACCAGTATTTTGTGAAGGGCAATAGGACCTCCCTCTTTCTACTTGTAATATCCCTCCCTATGCATCCAAGCAACGGCTAGCCTTCCCCACTGTTGCCTCACATTGCCTAGTCACCTTTAGATCATCTGTCAGGTGTCAGCGTGGCTCAGTTGGTAGCACATCCACCTCTGGACCAGAAGATCATGGGCTCTCGTCCCACACGGGATTGGACTCGCACCTAAAATCACTGGCATCTGAGTGCAGTATTGGGGTGCTGTACTGTTGGGGTGTGCCGCCTTCGGATGAGACGTTAAACCGAGGTCTCTTCTGCCCATCCTGGTGTTGTCCTGGTGGGTGTCCAGGTGGAAGTAAAACCCAGAGCACTCTTCACAAAGAGTAGGAACATTCCGGTGTCCTGGACAACATTCCCTTCCCATAAACCGGTTCATGCAATTATCCAGGCTGTGTGTGGGTGATGATGTGCGATATGGCCACCACCACACATTCAGTCACTTCACTACCAGTCTAGCATTGCTTGTAAAGCACTTTGGATATATGAAAGGGCTATATAAATGCTGATTCTTCTTCTTCTTCTTCTTCATCTGTAATAACAACTCCCAGGTCCCTCTCTTGCTGCATGACTGCCAGTTGTACTCCTCCCAGGTCATATGATTCCCCAGGTTTCTGCTTCCTATGTGCATAATCTTACAGTTTTCACACTGAACCCAATTTGCCAAGCTTTAGACCATTCCTCTAACCTTTTAAGGTCCTCCTCATCCTATCCTCCTCCTCTGGCTCATCCACTCTATTACATATCTTGGAATCATCTGTGAATAAGCATGCCTTCCCTTCAGTCACTTCAAAGTGTCCCCGATGAAAACATTGAAGAGGACTGGTCCCAGCACTGAGCCTGTGGCACTCAGCTCTTCTCCTCTCACACCTGAATGTACCACATTTACCAGCACCCTCTGACTTCTGGCAGTTAGCCAGTTCCCCACCCCTTACTATCTTATGACCCACCCCTAGGTTGCTTAGTTTGTTTAGCAATCTTCTGTAAGGACAGTATCGAAGGCCTTCCTGAAGTCCAGATAGGTCATGTCCACGACCACCCTGGTCACCCAGTCAAAAAACTCAATCAGGTTGATCAGGCAGGACTGCCCTCTCGTGAAACCATGCTGCCCAGATTGCAGCAGGCCAGAGGTTTCAGATATTCAACTATCCTCTCCTTCAGTAATGACTCCATCAACTTACCCACCACAGACATCAGGCTAACTGGCCTGTAGTTACCAACCTCCTCCTTATCCTTACCTTTGAGAAGCAGAACCACGCCTGCTCTCTTCCAGTCACTAGGTACCTCCCGGTATCCAGTGATAGGCTGGATAATCCTATTAGAGGTTAACACCCTGGGATGCACCCCCATCTGGTCCCATTGCCTTGTCCTCCCTAATGTTATTTGGCCCTTTAGGGACCCTATCTACTGAGAAGGGCGTTTGTCCACCTCCTCCACCAAGCTCCTGTCCTCTAGTTCTGGCCCTTTCCCTCTCCTCCTCCTCCTCCTCCATGAATATGAAGCAGGAGTACTTGTTTAGCACGCCTGCCTTCCTAATGTCATCCTTCACAGGTAACCTCCTCCCATTTAACCTGATTATACCCACTTTCATTTTCTTCCGCCCCTATGTACCTAAAGAACTTGTGAACAGAAAGAATCATATCATAGAATCATAGAAGCTTGACGACAGAAAAGGACTATAAGGACCCACCTAGTCACCCTTTTCCCCCCCACCTCCCTCCTTCCCAGCCCCCAATACTCAGCACCATGTGCTTGTCCCATGCCCTCTTGAATCCTTCCACTGATTTAGCCCCCACCACTCCATCTGGTAGTCTGTTCCAGGGCTCCACCACCCTCTCTGTGAAGAAGTGCCCTCTCACATTGCCCCTGTATCTTTTTCCTTGCAGTCTGAGGCTGTGCCCTGTAGTCCTGACCCCTCCTTCCTCTTAAGTAAACCCTCTTCTCCCACTTTATTGAGCCCCCTTGTTATTTCAAAGTTTCAATCATGTCCCCCTTTCCCTTCTTGTCTCCAGCAGGTTACAGATCCAGCTCCTACATCTCTGCTCATATGGCTTTCCTGCATACCCTGCACCATCTTGGTTGCACTTCTCTGAACCCTCTCTGATGTGGCCTCCCAAAACTGAACCCCATACTCAGATGTGGTCTCACAAGGCTTTGTAAGGGGCATTATTACCTCCCTCTTTCTGCTAGTAATGCCCCTGCCCTATGCATGCCAACATTCTATTGGCCTTTCCACCGCCTGCTACACTGGATTCCTACCTTAAGGTTTGAGGAGACTGTGATCCCCAGATTCCTCTCCTGTTCTGTTACTTTAATTTCCACCCCACCTAGGGCGTACCCTGCTCTTCCTGCTCCTCCCCAAGTGTATCAGTGCGCCCTTCTTGGCATTACATTTCAGCTGCAACGTTCCAGACCATTTTTCAAGCGTCTTTAGGTCTTCCCTCATGTCCTCCATCCCTCCGGGTGTCCACCCTATTGCATATTTTGTATCATCAGCAAATGGTACCCTCCCCTCAAACCCTCCACAATATCACTGACGTAGATATTGAAGGGAAGTGGACCCAAACTGACCCTGTGGCACTCCGCCTCCTCACACCACTGTCCCGGAGTGTACTCCACTGAGCACCACCCTCTGAGTTCTACCTGATAGCCAGGCTCTCCACCCAGCTTGTTATTTTCCCCACCCAACCCCAGGCTTTCCATCTTACTCACCAGCCCCTATGGGGGATGATGTCAAAGCCTTACTGAAGTCCAGATAGGCCATGTCCACCGCCCCCAGTCAATCACCTGAGTCACCCAATCAAATAACTGAATTAGGTTTGTCTGGCAAGACTACCCTTCGTGAAGCCATGCTGTCTGCTGTCCTGCAAGCCACTCTCCTCAGGTAATCTACCACCCTCTCCTTGATTAATGCCTCCATTACCTTCCCCACTGATGTGAGGCTGACAGGTCAGTAGTTCCTTTCACCTCCTTACTACCTCCCTTGGAAAAGGCACTATGTCTGCCCTCTTCCAGTCCTCCAGCACTCTCTCCATATCCAGGAACAAGTTGAAGAGCCTTGTCGGTGAAGCCAACTCCTCCTTCAATTCCCTGATCACCCTGGGGTGTAACCCATCAGACCACATTGCCTTGTCCACCCTCAATCTATCTAGCTCTGTCCTAACCCTATACACAGTGAATGGGGTCATATCCAGCCATTTTCCCTCCTTCCCATTCGACCTTAGTGCAGGTCCCTACTGTCCTCCCCTCCTCCTCTGTGAATACCAAGCTAAAGCACACTGGGTCATAATGTTGTGCACTTAATAGCGTAATAACAGTACTTAGATATCCCTGGGAGAACAGTCCACCATGTGTCACTATGTGCCCCCAATAGGCCAGTAACTAGTCCCCCAACCGGATGTGCCCATACCCTGTTACTATACAAAACACAATATAAGCCCTGGTGATCCAATGCCCCCCTACACTTTACTGTATATTGATCAATCCCTGGTGATCTAGTGCACGCCCCCCCTACACTTTACTGTATATGAAATCAATCCCTGGTGATCTAGTGCCGCCCCACCCGGCAAGTAGTGCCACCACCCCCACTCCCCATCCCAGGCCATTATCCAGCGACTGGCACAGCCCTCTCATACCACCATGGCCGACCACCGAACAGTCTGTCCAAGCCAGCGTCTTGTGTGCTCTGGCGTTCATTTGGTGGCTGACTGTGGTGGTGTGAGGAGGGCTGTGCAGTCACTGGATAATGGCCTGGGATGGCTGGGGGTGGGGTGGTGGGCATACTTGCCGGGGTGGTCACTAGATCCCAGGGATTGATTTCAATATATATTAAAGTGTAGGAAGGGGAAACAATGGATCACCAGGGCTTACATGAGTTGTGTGGTCTGGTTATGGGCACATTGGGGCTAAGTGGTGGTGGTGGGGGGCAACACTATTCACCCATCCAAGGGCGCAGCTGCCATCCCACTATCCCGCAGCACTTGCAGCACTCCTTCTGGATGTGCCATCTATTCGGCACACTCAGTTGCTGAGCAGTGGGACTTAGGAGCTGGGACCGTACTCACTGAAAATCAGGCACAGGGTCCTGGACACACCAGCACTCTATGCAAGCTATTGTTGCAGCTTGCTTCCTAGGTTTGAAAATCCATCGCAAGCTGTTAATCCTCTCAGTCCTCCTCAGCTCAGGCAGTGGTAATAGTTCAGCGGATAGCGTGCTCAGGCTCCAGCAGCAGCAATGCTGCCCTGGTGACAGCCTCTGCAGCGATCGAACCCTGCCCTTCCCCTGGCCCCTGACATCATGGTCTTGACTCTGTCCCTTTACAGTTAGAACCCAAACTGTGTGATGTCAACAGGACACCACTAACAAGCAAATCATGAACTCACTTCATGGTGTTGGTGCCCGAGCTTGCTGAGGCAATATGCTGTCAATTTCAAACAAGTGTAGGTGAGCCTCGGGTCATCCTTTCAAAGCATTTAAGTTGCCCAGGAGAGTGTGTGTGTGTGTGTACATATATATCTACATATTCCCAACCGTCCTTATTGATAGTTATTTTATTTATTTATGTCTTTGGTGACTGGGTAGGTGAGATGATCCAACGGACCATTGTCAGTCACAACCCGGCCATAAAGTGGCGGTCAAGAAAATCAACAACAGTGGTACAATACATTGGTGATGGTAACAACAGAAATATAATACATGGGTACAGGGATATGCGCACCTCAACATGAGGCCAGAAATACATTTTAAGTGACACAGTTGTTCCACTCAGTAAGAGACACAAACACAGAGATGCAGGATATGCAGTCATATGACAGTTTTGGCAGCAGGTAATGTACAGAGTGATATTACAAATTAAGCAAAGATGCAAAAGAATACACGTTAATACCGTAATGTACACAGGCAGATGGTACAGTCATCAGTGGCGCATGTTATGGCATGCTGCAACCTAGTCTAACAGAGGAGTGAAACACTCACACATAGTGATGGGCAAGCTTCAGGGTGTACTAGGAGATTGGAAAACAGGACTACGAGAGAGAGAGTGCATAGAGGTGCTAGAGGGAATAGGAGATGGAAAGGTCAGAGAAGATGATAGGGTTGTGAGAAAGGCAGGCAGCACACGGGCTACTTTAGAGGGTGAAGGAGAGTAAGGCTGTGAGTAACCAAAAAGGGAGGGTCAGAGGATATGGCACAGTTGGAAATCAGCCAGCAGCACAAGTATGTCCAATAGAATTAGGCGGTTTTGGACCCTAGTGTCATCTAGGTGCATTTACATGCAGACTCAGACAGGAGCCATGCTCTCAGGTTTGACTTGAAAGACAGGTGAGGGGGATAGGCGGATAGACAATGGGAGATGGATCCAAGGGAGGGGTGGTGACAGAAAGCTTTACTGCCCATAGCCATGGTGATGCGAGGGACTTCTAGGGAGTGATGGAGGAGACCTTGAGGCTCCTAGATACCACCCTATCAGTAAGTAGCGTAGGTTAGGGGAGAGTTGGGTTCTGAGAGAGTTGTCGACTAAGCATCCCATGGCATAGTTATTATAATTATGTACTTGACGGCCTACTGCGAATGCCATCATAGCATACAACTGGGAAAACAGCTAGTGTTAACTGCAGGTAATTTGTAGATGTTAAGCAAGCATCACAGTCAAAACTGTTCCCTATTATCGATTGGTGTTAGCAGGATATTTAAAGCGGCACTGCATGGTGCAGTCAGTGAAAATAAATATGTTTTTTACCTGTGTATGTCATTCACTGGGTCTTCTAGTTACTGGTCATACTCATGTTTTAGCCAAAACCCAATTAGTAAAAAGTTTTAAAGTGAAATGTATATTAATGTGTATGAAAACACACAGGGTCCACGTGTTTGTTTTCTCTGTTCTTCCACAATGTGTCTGTGTGCACACAGCATTGCCTGTATGTGCTCGCTGCCATGCAGTTGGTAGGAAACAACAAACTCTGATGTAGCAAAAGTGTTTCAAAGGTTGTATGAGCCATCTGGATATATGCTACCTGGTTTTATAACATCTGCGCCATTTACTAAATATTCCTGTTATTTAAGCAATATACCTCGATTAGGTGTGGGTATACTAGAGGATTTACCACACCAGTAGTGGTAAATCCTCCATATACCCACTCCCTGAGGGGTATATTGCAATTATCCAAAGGCTCTGTTTGTTTTGTACAAAAAAAAATATTTACAACGTCCATTCATTTTCAAAGTTGCTTGTTTGTTTTTTTACTGCAGATGGACTGTTTGATTTTTTTGGTGAGGTCTGCACATATGCCGGAGGATTGCTGATTGCCACCGCTACTGTTACAAATATTTTCAGCTTATTTGCTGTCGAGAGAATGAACTGCATTTTCTTTTCGCTTTCGGGGCGCCGCTTTCTGGAATGGTGCAGCACTTTTTGACGCTTTGAGGCTGGTGATGGAGCATCGGACGCCGGGTTAATGACCAGGGTACTCGCCGCCTGTCCGTGTGCTTAGCAGTGGTGTGTTTGTGAGGAACGGAGGATTTGCCAGGGAGTTCCTGATGCTGCTGAGTGGTAGCAGGAACCTTTTCACTGGGTACTCTGGAGGATTTACAATGCTGAAAAGGTGCCAGTCAGACAATCAAAATGTAGGATTCTGTCCATTTTTGTGCCCATTGTATAATCAAATTTACAGTACAGCACAGCTATGCTTATCTCAGTTGATACTTCATGACAGATTCCCTCATTCACTGATGACAAACGGTGACACAAAATGTAAAAGGATAAAAATATCAGACACCGCTGATTCACTGCTTTATTTTATATACAGTATTTGAATGTTTTAGCCCTAATCTGCTGATATTCATTGATTACAAAGCACATGTTGTAAGACCGTTATTCCAGCAAACTGACATGCTGACTCTCGCATTGCAGATTCACGGAGTTATTCTGTTGCTGAGGGCTGAACTCTATGCCCAGCATCAACAGAAGTGTGAAATAGAAAGGTTGGGGAGGGGTGGGGTTGAACTGAATCTACACACAGTGCTAAAAATAAAACTCATCTCAGCATCATGAATATTATTCCCCATTTCTTATGTTGATGTTGGGGGTTATGTTTCAGCCTTAATCATCCAAGCACCTTTAGGACTTTGCAATAGGAGACAGAATCTTTAGGTATACATCATACTAGCACATATAAACCCACTGAAACATAACTGTCATACATATTTCAGTGGAATTCATTTGATTAAGTATGATCAGTATTTATAATTAAATTAACCTGTTGACCATGCTAGAAGTTAGTACAAAATGTGCCGGTGCTGCCCGGCAATAAATTATAACTGACAAAACACAGGAATAGTAAGGTGTGTGAAGTAGGAGGCATAAGGGGAAGAAGCCCACCCTCAGCACAAGTGTTTTGACTCATTTATTTATTTATTGGTTTATTTTCCTTTAAAAAAATATCTGAGGATTAGTGACAGGATTTTTAGTACAGTAAATTAATAAAAGAGAACTAGGAGAGCTTCAGTAGCAGACAAGTAGTGGAATTGCAGTATAATGTGGGAGTGGTGCAATGCAGTGGCTGTGGGGCAGCCATATTCAGGCAGATCTTCTGGACACTGAGGTGCTGCCTATCTGCATGCACATCTCTCTGGACTGCGGGATGAGGTAGCCAGACTCAGAGCGAAGTAAACTGGGTCAGGAGTACCATCACCCCTATCCAGGGACCACCCAGTCCAATGCAGCTGCCTCAAAGGATGCCGAGAATGAGGAGCACTTGGATGACGGTGGGCTCAGGAGGGTTAGAGCAGTCAGGCAGAGGCACATCCCAGATCCTATTCCACTCAAGAACTCATATGCCACACTGGCAAACGAGGACAACCAAATAGAGGTACCCAGAGAAGTGGAAGGAAAGGATGTGGAGGTTAGCCAAGGAGGTGACTCCTCAGCGGGGAAAGCAGTGGACCCCAGAGGAGGAGGAAGTGAATCCTGGTGGGGACTCCATCGTAGAGGATCCAGCTAGGAACACAGGAGGGGAGGACAGGGAGGTGAGGTGCCTACCAGGTGCTCTGCATGGAGGGATGGAAGGAAGATCCTGGGATCACTGGGAAGGCAAGACGGGAGGGTGAGCTGGATGTCATTATCCACCTAGGTACTAATGACCTGGCAAATGGGGAGCCAAAGGAAGTTCAGGAAGAGTTTAGGAAACTGGGGAGGGTCTCAAGCAAGTAGCTACTCTGTCACTTTCTCAGAAGTACTACCTGTGAGAGGCAAGGGAGAGCATAGAGTGCATGCACCAGGAACTTTAACTCATGGTTGAAGAACTGGTGCTGTGAGGAGAGGTTTGGATTCATTGGTGACTGGGGACCCACCTGAGGATGGAGGTTTGTTCAAGCCTGACGGCTGCATCCATCCTGGAGGAGAATCCAAGCACTCAATGATAAGTTTAAATCTACATTGACAAGCATTTAAACTAGCAAAGGGGGGGCAGGCCAGCAAGGAGGGTACCATTGCTCACCCCCACAGCTAGCAGTGGTACCAGTGAACCAGAGGAGGGCTATCTCTGCAAAGTGGTGTGCAAAGATGTAGATTAGTGTCCAAAAGGTGGATAAGCAGAAAGGGCAAAATTCAGCAGAAGGGCAGACAGCAAGGAGAGCCAGGGATAAATGACAACCAAGGAAGGGCTGGGTAGAACAGTGAAACAGTCTAGGAGGTCAAATCATGGAAAGCCATGTGTACAAATGCCAGGAGCCTTAGCAACAAGATGGAAGATCTGAGGCTGCTCATGGTACAGTCAGACCTGGACATTGTGGCCATCACTGAAACCTGGTAATGATAACCACGACTGGGAGATGGCCATACCTGGCTACAACATATTCAGAAGAGACAGAGCAGGCAGGAAGGGAGGAGGAGTGGCACTCTATGTGAAAAATGACATAAGGGCCACACAGATCCAGGAGGAACAAAATGGGGAGAGATACTGTGGGTTAAGCTGGAAAGGAAAATGGGGACAGCCATCTCGCACAGGTGTGGTCTATAGACCACCAGCCCAGGAGGAAGAAATAAATAGGAGTTGATGCTAGCCATCCAAAGGATGGCAGACAAGGGTGAGGTAGTACTGGTTGGAGACTTCAATATACCAGACGTGGACTGGAGCATCCAGCAGCAGCATCAACTAGAGCAGATTTATCCTGGACCCCTTCAGGGTGCCTTCCTCAAGCAACTGGTCATGGAACCAACTCAGCAGAAGGCAATACTGGACCTTGTGCTCACAAACAGGGACAGTGTGATGGGGGTAACAGTGGGGAGCACCTGGGAAACAGTGACCACCAGTCATTGTGGTTTGAAATCACAGAAAGAGCAGAACCAAACCACACAAAACATGTATCCTGGATTTTAGGGGCAGACTTTGGGAAAATGGGGAGATACTTAAAAAGAGGCATTAAGGGAATGGGACAGGAATCAGGGTTGAGGAACAGTGAGCAGTATTTAAAATGGGGATTACAAGAACAACAGAATTATGCATTAAGCAGGTTAAGAGGAAAAGGAAGAGGAGACCATTATGGTTTCCAAAGAGGTAGCAAAGAAAGTGAAAGCCAAAAATATTGCATTCAGGCAATACAAAAGACACAGGCAGAAGGGATAGTGAGAAGTACCAGGAGAGGCAAAGGAGGCAGGAGGTCAGTAAGGGAACCAAAGCTCGGACAGAAGAACACATTGCAAAATCAGTGGGTAGAGGGACAAAACCTTTACAGGTACATAAGTGAAAAAAGAAAGACAAAGGGAGGGATAGTGAGACTGAAGGGGAGGATGGGAGCGTGTGGAGGATGACAACAGTAAGCTGACATATTGAACAGGTATTTCTGCTCAGTCTTTACTGAGGAAGAGGGGGTA
Organism: Neoceratodus forsteri; assembly: GCA_016271365.2. Lineage (NCBI taxonomy): Eukaryota > Metazoa > Chordata > Ceratodontiformes > Ceratodontidae > Neoceratodus > Neoceratodus forsteri. The sequence goes on from JADMNL010000022.1 coordinate 551,478,383, forward strand.
ATGGGTCTGAAGGGAGTACAAGGGTGAGAATGGTGCAGAAATAGACACAAGACCCTTTACACGAGAAAGGGTCCTGAAGGAACTGGAAGTAATAAGAGTTGATAAAGCAATGGGGCCAGACGGGTGCACCCTAGGGTCCTTAAAGAACTAAGAGAGGTGGTGGCTGAACCTCTGGCTATCCTGTTTAGCCGATCACTGGAAACAGGAGGTCCCAAAGACTGAGGACAGCAGATGTAGTTCCTTTATACAAAAGTGGGAACAAAGAGGAAGCAGGAACTACAGACCAGTCAGTCTCACCTCGGTAGTGGGGAAGATCATGGAAGCACTACTGAAGGAGAGATTGGTGGAACATCTGGTTGTCAATGGACTACAGGACCCAAGGCAGCATGGTTTCACCAGGGGAGGTCATGTCAGACCAACCTCATTGAATTTTTTGACTGGGTGACTAGGGAGGTGGATCAGGAGGGCAGTGGACATGGCCTATCTGGACTTCAGCAAGGCCTTTGACACTGTGCCACATAGAAGACTATTACACAAACTGGGGAATATGGGTGTGGGCAGGACAGTAGTGTGGTGGGTAGGTAACTGGCTGGGTGGCAGGACACAGAGGGTAGTGGTAAATGGCTGTCACTCCACAGAGGGAAGAGTGACCAGTGGGCTACCACAGGGATCAGTGCTGGGACCGGTCCTATTCAACATTTTCATCAGTGACATTAGTGAGGATCTAGAAGGCAGAATTTCACTGTTCGCTGATGACACAAAGCTCTGTAATAGAGTAGACACACCAGAGGGTGTAGACAGAATGAGAAGCGACCTGCAGAAACTTGAAGAATGGTCAAGGGTTTGGCAGTTGAAATTCAATGCAAAGAAGTGCAAGATAATGCATATGGGGCACAAAAACCCTGGCACAATATATCAGTTGGGGGTGAGATATAGCATGCACCAAGCAGGAAAGGGATCTTGGGGTTGTCATCTCTGATGACCCCAAGGTAGGGAAACAGTGTGACAAGGCAGCAGGTAAAGGCAAATAGGATGCTGGGATGATAGGCAGGGGCATCACCAGCAGGAAAAGGGAGGTCATAATTCCGCTATACAAGACACTAGTGAGGCCCACCTGAGTACAGTGTACAGTTCTGGAGACCATACCAACAGGACATAGACAGGGTAGAGAAGGTTCAGAGGAGGGCAACAAAGATGGTGCATGGATTGCATCACAAGTCCTATGAAGACAGGTTGAAGGAACTGAACATGTACTCCTGGAGGAGAGGAGGGAGAGAGGGATATGATAGAGACATACAAGTATCTTACAAGGAGGAACAGGGTGCAGGAAAACACTATTTTTAAGCGAAAAGATGTTCCAGGACTAGAGGGTATGGGATGAAGTTGGAGGGAGGACTTATCTCAGAGGAAACATGAGAAAGAATTTCTTCACAGAACGGGTGGTGGACAAGTGGAACACCCTGCCAGAGGAAGTGGTGGAGCTGAAACAATCACGGATTTAGAATGCATGGGATAGACATAAAGGAATTCTAGAGGTCCGGGGTAAGGGCAACAGACTTCTAGGAAAACAAACTGAACTTACAAGCTCAAATGGGCAGACTGGTGGGCCATAGGCCCTTATCTACCGACACTGTCTATGTATCTATGTATCTATGTAAAAATCCTGAAGCCACTACGTGTTAGACAAAAATCAATATATGACAGGAACTGCAACCAGGATTTGCTTTTACAGCACATTAAAAATTGTGTTTTCTGATCCTGTGCTGGAAAGGATTTCCACACATAAGTGTAAACCAAAGTAACTTGGGCTTTAGACAGTGCTGTTCATTAATAACCTAAACTTCTCTCTTCTTCTTAGTTCACACTCACACTTAGGGTTGCCACCTGTCCTGATTTTCATAGAACAGTCCTGATTTGGCAGCTGTGTCCTGCAAAACAACATGAAAATACAACATGTTCTGACTATAGTAGGAAAAATGTTTTCTAACTTTTCACTAAATGTTGCAGAACACTACAATATGTTAACTAAAACACCTTAAAATGACAAGAAACAATAGAAGCAATTAAGAAACTACAATACTTAGCCTCAATTCTGAATATATAGAGAAACAAGTGTGTTGCATTGGTCAAGATTACGTACTGTCCTGCAAAAATCATGTTTCAGTTAAGAAATGTCCACTTTGGGCTTCTGAAAAGGTGGTAACCTACTCACACTTACTCTGTAGAGTATAAATCATTAGATGTACTGCAGCTGCCTTATGCAGATGGGTTCCTCAGCATACCTCTCAACCTCCTGTCTCATAAATCAGGGACAAGGCTTAAAAAATCAGGGACAAATGACCAAATTCAGGGACACATCTTCAAAATACATGGTATCCACACAGTTGAGAGGTATGTTTCTCAGTCATACTTTGACAACCTTCTCTGTACGAGCAAGGCAAAGGGTGCAAGGCAGTCTTGAAGCACATCAGAGTAAATAACAACATGGTGCGCATGCATTTAATACTACGATCTTGGCAAGGGTCTGTGTTGGCAGGGGAGTGAGTAAAAGTGATAAAAGATGAAACAAACAGTTTCTTAGAATGTAAATGATTGTAAGTGGTCTTCAAAATGAATCTTCATATAAGTAAATAGAATCACATAAATTTGAGTTCCTTGCACTGCTGCTCTGAATCTTATTTGCTCTGTCTTGCTGTCCTATTATTGTTGAACACATGCTGACTTGTGACATGGCAAGGCAACTACATCCTTAACTCCATCAATCTTAGCACCAGCAGTCACACGAACTGCAATTTCCTGAGGTGGAAAATCAAAGTGTTACATTTGCAAGATGTTATATTCCTCTATGATGGCACCTCAGTGGAGACCAAGAGGAATGCTGAGGACATACACAAAGGGAGACCCAAAAGGGTGGCAAGGGACACCACAGGAAGGAAACAGCTTCTGATAGGGACTCAATTGTTAGTGGGGTAGACCTGGGGAAGGGAGAGAGAGAGGAAAGTAAGGTGCCTGCCTGGCTTGGAGGGACAAGAAGCGAATCCTCAGGATTGCAGAAGCAGCATCACAGGAGAGGGAACTAGATATCATTGTCCACCTTGGGACAAATGGCCTAGCTAGGCATGGGATCAGTGCAGTGCAGGATGAATTTGTGGAGTTGGGGAGGGCCTCAGACAGGTAGCAAGCAACGTGCCTTCAGAGGTGCTGCCAGTCCATGACAGGGTAGGCTAGGGTACTGCACACCATGCAGTTTAATGAATAGTTGCAAACTGGTGCAGAGCACAGGGCTTTGGCTTCATTGGGGACTGGGGGTCCACCTGGAGATGAAGGTCTATACTGGCATGATGGTCTGCATCTGTCCAGGAAGGAACCAAGTTCCTAGTGACAGGTTTAAATGCTTCCTTGGCAAGCTTTTAAACTAGCCTTTGGGGAGGTGCTGATGAGAGGCAGGACATTTCGAGCCTCCCCCAAAACATGTCAGGTAGTAAGGTAAACACTGAGGCACAATGCTCAGCAGAGGGCAGAACAGGGGTAAATGGAAAAATAGACAAGGGCAATAAGAGCAGGCACGGGGAAAAGGATAAAGCCAACATTAAATGGAGGGCAATGAGTACCAATGCCCATAGTCTGGGAAACAAGCTTCCTGAGCTAATAGCCTTGATGGAAGATGAACAATTGGATATTGTGGCAGTCACAGAAACATGGTACACCGAGAACCATGACTGGGATGTCAACATACCAGAGTACACAGTCTACAGAAAGGACAGAGAGGGGAAAAGAGGAGGTGGAGTAACTCTATACATAAGGGAAGGGATCAAAGCTACAGAACTAAAAAGTAAAGGGGAGGACAAAAGATGCGCTGGGTCACACTTGGAGACAGGGAATGGCATCACAGTCTGCACAGGGGTTGTATACAGACCCTATCTCAAGGGGAGAAATGACAAGAAAATGATAGAGGACATTTCAAAATGGCGAAAAAGGGGAGATACTGTTGATGGGGGACCTGAATATGCCAGATGTTAACTGGATAACATGTACTGCAGCCACATCCAAGAGCAGTGTAATTCTCGATGCACTCCTGCAGGGGGCAGGCCTTAGACAGCTAGTGTTGGAACCCACTCGGGAGGGAGCAATACTAGACCTGGTACTCTCAAATGGAGAGAGGATCACAAATTTAGAAGTCAGTAGACATCTGGGAACAAGTGACCACTGCACAGTGTGCTTCACAATAGCACAACCATGGAGACGAGCCATACAAAACAAAGATACTGGACTTTAGAAGGGCTGACTTTGGCAAAATGGGTGAATACCTGAGGAATACACTAGCAAATGGCCAAAAGGAGGGGTGGAAGAACAATGGAGAAAATCAAAACTGCCATCATAGAGGCAACAAGCCTTTGTGTGAAACAAAGAAAGAAAACAAGCGAGGGAAAACCACTATGGTTTTCAAAAGAGGTGGCAGGGAAGGTTTAGGAGAAAAAGGCTGCATTCAAAAAGTATAAGGAATCACAGACGGAGCATGACAGGGAACTTTATCAATCAAAGCAGAAAGAAGTGGGAAGGCAGTCAGAATAGCAAAAGCCCAAACTGAGGAAAATAGCCAATTCAGTTAAGAAAGGGATAAAACCTTTATAGGTACATTAGGGAGCATAGAAAGGTTAAGCGAGAATAGTGAAGATTAATAAGGGAGAGGAGGTGGGCAGAGAGAGACAGTGAAAAGGCAGATACTGAATGAATACTTTGCTCAGTATTCACAAAAGAAGATGAGGAGGGTTACCTAAACCAGACAATAGAAGCACTCTGGGTAGGGGGTTGATACCAGTCCATTTACAGAAGAAAGAGTCCTGAAAGAACTCCTAAAACTCAAGGTGACAAAGCAATGGGGCCTGACGGGATTCAACCCAGATTCCTAAAAGAACTAAGGGAGGACCTAGTGACACCACTGACCACACTTTTAACAAATCATGGGAGGATGGGGTGGTACCTGAGGACTGGAGGAGGGCAGATGTGATTCCCTTCACAAAAGTGGGAGCAAGGCAGAAGCAGGAATCTACAGACCTGTAAGCTTGACCTCAGTGGTAGGGAAAATGATGGTAGGAAAATGATGGAATCACTTTTGAAAGAAAGAATTGTTGAGTACCTAGGAGGCCAGCAGGGCACAGGACCCAAAGCAGCATGGATTTGTAGCAGGAAGGTCATGTCAGATGAATCTAATTGATTTCTTTGACTGGGTGACCAAAGTAATAGACCAGGGAGGAGCTGTGGATATGGCCTACCTAGACTTTAGCAAGGCATTTGACATAGTCCCGCACAACAGATTAATAATCAAGTTAGCCAGCCTGGGAGTGGGTCCCAGGGTGGTAGCCTGGGTAGAAAACTGGCTGCACAACAGGACACAGAAGGTAACAGTGAATGGAACACATTCCAAGAAAGGGGGTCACTAGTGGAGTACCTCAGGGCTCAGTATTGGTCCAGTCCTCTTTAACATCTTTATTGGTGACATTGGCAGAGGGTCTGAGGGAAAGGTATGCCTCTTTGCAGATGACACAAAGATCTGTAACAGAGTTGATACAACAAGGGGGTGGAAAGGATGAGAAGGGACTGCAAGGTTGGACAGAATGATCAGACATATAGCAACTTAGATTCAATGCAAAGAAGTGCAAAAGTAATGCACATGGGAAACAAAACCCAGGAGAAGAGAACACAATAGCAGGGAGGTACTAACAACAACAAAATGGAAAGGGACCTGGGGGTAGTCATATCAGATGATCTAAAGGTTGATAAGAAATGTGAGAAGTCAGTAAGGAGAGCCAGGGGATACTGGGATGCATAGGAAGGGCATCACAAGTAGAAAAAAGGAAGTGATTATCCTCTGTACAGACAGTTGGTGAGACCCCATCTGGAGTACTGTGTGCAGTTTTGGAGACCACATCTACGCAAGGACATAGACAGGATGGAAGCAGTCCAGAGGAGGGCAACTAAAATGGTGCAGGGTCTGCATCAGAAACCAGATGAAGAGAGATTGAGAGAGCTTAATATGTATACCCTTGATGAAAGAAGGACGGGGACATGATAGAAATGTTCAAGTACCTCAAGGAATCAACAAAGTCCAGGAGGGTAGCATCTTTCAGAAAAGAGATGTGTAAGAACAAGGGGCACAATTTAAAGATGGGAGACGGCTCAGAGGTAATGTGAGGAATTTTTTCACGGAGAGTGTGGTGGATGCATGGAACTGCCTTCCTGGGAGGTTGTTGGGTCTAAAACAGTGGTGGAATTCAAACATGCATGGAACAGACATAAGGTAATTGTAGTGGGGTGGCAGGAAGTAGGATGTTGGTTAACTAGGATCTGCAGCTTATCTAGTAGGTAGGGAATGGGCAGACTAGGTGGGCCAAGCGTCCTTATCTGCTGTCAAAGTCTATGTTTCTATGTTTCTAATCTAGCATGTATTATGCAGGAAAATAAAAGGTTGGGTTGTCTTTATTTTCCCCACGGTCTGTTGGTAAAAGCTATTAATGTGATGACTGCTTTGGTGTCAGCGTGGCTCAATTGGTAGCACATCCGCCTCTGGACCAAAAGATTGTGGGTTCTTGTCCCACACTGGGATTGAACTTATACCTAGAATGCTGGCACCTGGAGTGCAGTATTGGGGTGCTGTACTGCTGGGGTGTGCTGTCCTTCAGATGAGATGCTAAACCGAGGTCCCTTCTGCCCATCCTGGTGTTGTTCTGGTCGGGCGCTCCAGGTGGAAGTAAAAGAACCCAGGGCATTCTTTTTTTGTAAACAGTAGGGGACATTCCCGTGTCTCTGGCCAACATTCCCTTCCAATAAAACTGGTTCATGCAATTGTCCAGGCTTGTGTGTGGTAAAGATGCAATATGGCTACCACTACACGCTCAGTCACTTCACTACCAGTCTGGCATTGCTTGTAAAGCACTTTGGGATACACTGTGTATGAAAAGCGCTATATAAATACTGATTCTTCTTCTTCTTCATGTCACAGCTGGAGCTATCAGCTTCGGGATTGGTTCTGTGTTCATTAAAATAATTGTATTAACTTGAACAATGTCAGAAAACTATAGTGAAATGAGCATAATAAACACACACAATTTTAACAGTAACTCATTGCAAGATAAGACATGGGCTAATGTCATGCTGATATCAAGTACTGTTTCAGTTAAGGACCTTATCAGGGCTAACTGATAGCTGCAGTGTGTGCTGTTGATTTTAAAGAGTGCCACATGTACAGAACTGACAGCATCAGCTGGAAATGGTGGGGTAGATAGACCACTGTCTAGTTGCCATTTTTTTTTCTTTGTGTGTGTAATAATTTGGACACTATTTCAACATTACTACATTGATACAAATGTCAGGTCATAAAAAGACTGTTGGAAATTTGAGATCAAAATGTAGGAACCCACTGAAGAGTAAATATTGCCTCTCAGCTGCCCTATTCTGGGTAATTACAATCTAACAATGTGTCAAAGCAGGACACCACTGAAAATGAGATACAGCATCTCATCTGCTCCATCTTTGAAATATATAACAAAATGTGTACAAGCAAGACTTGGTATAACAGCAACAGCAGCGTAACATTTGGCATTGACAAAATGCTTATTCTACTATTGTGGTATACATGTGGGACTTTACATCGTAACAATACAAGTACAGCTAAGTCACACATTAATTATTAATGTCTTTATCTTGTAACAATTTACAGTTGTACCTAAGAAATCTTTGTAATAAGTTGTTTATCCTTACACCATGTATTACAGCGATCCCTTCTTCTCTGTTGAAAAACAAACGTGTGCCTGTTGCTTATTTGTGTTTACTGTCAGTAATTCTATGACGTGGAACCTTGTAAAGGAACAATTTTGCTCAAGGTTGTTTAATCCAGATTCAATAATTAAATTATATATCTCTCATCACATTAATGCATTAGCAGCAGTTGTAGCTCTGACCCAGAGTTTGCTTACTTTGTCAAATTGCAAACCTCCTAATCAAACACCAGCCTCCCCATTTACCACCTCCACACACACACACACTCATTTCCTGTTTGGCATCAAGCAGCACCAACATGAGTCCAGGTGCTCTGAAGGATGGGCACAGCATTTGGTATGAAAACAGTACCACGTAACCGCACATCTGCCAAGTCTGACTAAGGTGGCAGAGCAAGTATTCATTCTGAAACCAGACGTTAGTGTTTGAGGAGCAATTACCGAAGAAGAAGAAAACTGCCTAGAAAATAGCACACTGACTGACCACAACAGGATTCTCTGTGAAGGCTCTTTCCTGCCCTGCCCTTTCTAATAGTGATTTCAGTCAGGGGTTGACAGAGAGCCTAATCATGGCGCAGTTCCAGGGCACTGCTGGCATGTAATGCTGCAGGAGAGTAGGATACTTCAGAACTGCACTGCCACCTACCACGACCATGCTAAATGCCAGCCTAGTCACACCCTCTTGGAAGAACATAATAGGGAGTAATGCGTTCAGAACCATGGGAGGTGGGGAACCTAACTGTACGATACATCAGGATCAGCAGTCTCTGCATGGTTTCCTTTGTAATAAAACTGTTATTTTTTCTTGAATATTTTTTGTTGGTCAAGGGGTTCAAGAGTGGCTTTAAACCTCTCTTTTTCCTAGCCTTCCTGGGGTTTGAGAGCTGACCATCCCAGAAATTCTGAAAAATATGCTGATCTGATATTGCTGTTTTATGATTTATTCTGACATTTGCTGTTTTATGATTTATTCTGACATTTCTGTTTTATTATCTTCCATTCATGCCATTTTATCTGATAACCCTGTTTGTTGTATGTTTTGTGTGGTGCCCAGAGCCTCCAGGATTGGGCACCTTAGAAATAAACTTTGCCTTTCCCTTACCATTTGAGCACAAACAGTACATACAAAGACTTTACATTTATGTCATTTCTGTACTGTAGGTGAGGTCCATGCCTGTTGTCTTGGCTGCATTACAATAGTATGCAAATGCTATATAGAGGAGTGTCCTTACACAGGTGGCTAACCTTATGTACTCTGTAGCCTATGCAACAATGGCTTTGACCTCCTGCCCTCCCGGATGCAGATATGGAGGCATTCCACCCACATTAGGCCCTTTCCGCCACCACAGCGGTCTAGCGTGAGACTGTGTGCCCTTTGGTTAAACTGCTTTGTTTAATGTTTTCTGTGTGCAACTAAAGATGAATGCTGAGAACAATGCAAACTAACAAACAGGCTCAACAAACCAAGGCAAGATGATCTTTGACCCAAGGTGGAACAGACAGTGCCAGTTTCCAGAGAGTCTGAGGGAGTAAATGTCACACGGTGATTGGAGTACAGATACTGCCCATTCAGTTTGGGATCTTCATTCCTTTAATTTAAAAATGTGGTAACGTGAAAGGCTGGCCAAGCTGAGGCTCGTTTAGAGGTGTGACTCAGGGAAGGTTACAAAGGGGGAAGCAGGTAAGGGAATATGAATGAAATAAAAAGCAAAACAAAATGCAGTGGATAAGACATACTGTGCAAAGATAATATACAGTGGCATGGGTGAGCTGTACAAATAGGTACTGGGCAGAAATACCAAAGCATAGAGCATTCTGCACAAAATACAAAATATTGTTGCTAACAAACTGTGCAACAGATACTGTGCAAAATTAAAAATACAGTGGACATGGCAAACTGTGCTAAAAGCTACAACAGGGCAGTACAACTACACAAGGAGAACAGGTTGTGGGAGAAGGGGCTACAGCTAGTTTCCCAGGGCATCTGATCTCCTAGGTGTTGGTGTGGTATAGTACTAAAGAATCGTATGTTTCCTTCTGAAATTATTATAGCGGTTACTATGAGGATCAGTATGTAAATTGCTGGGTTATATTTAGAAAATGTTTTCCAGTAAGACAGAAAATGCTTTTTAAATAGTGATTTGGAGGCAACTGTTTGTGGACAGGAAGGGTGTTGTGATGATGTCACTGCCCACCAGTGTTAACAGTGTGCAGTGCAACAGGTGAGAACAATTTGACTGTGCTGTCAGGATTCTATTATATTCTGAGGAACACCCAGGATTTTATGTTTGGCAGAGTGCAAGAAAATAATCCAGTGCTTCTCTTCGTAATAGAACAGGATCCCTGTCTATAGGAGCAGTTTGTTTTAACCTGCTTAATTACATACTGGTAGAGCTGGTGAGGCAGTGACATAATCCCAGCACACTTCCTGTCCACAAAATGGCTGCCCCACGTCACAATTTTAAATGTATTTTTCTGTCTTACTGAAAGCATTTTCTTAATATAACCTAGCAATTTACATACTGGATCCTCATAGTAACCTTCACAATAATTTAGTAAGGAAACGACGGATTCTCTTTTAAGCAATACAATTGGCTTATTCTATGTTATTTCCACCAGTTAGAGGTGCCATAGGCAGAGATCTATGGTAAAGGAGATGGAAGTTCCTGGGAAGGAGCTCCGCTGACCAAGAGAATGCCAGAGTTGAAGGAGGGTGGGAGGTGGGAGAAAACAAACCAACAGCTAGATCTGTGAGGTTTGGATCCAGCCAGTTTAAATAGTAGCTGGAAAGAGTGGTTGATCAGCTGACCACTGAACCTCAGCAAGCTGCTAATTATTTTTTTTTTTTTGTAACTCAGTTTTATTGAGAGGTTTCAGTATAGTAAGCATGGGTTAACAGCAAGTATTTTACTTATTTATTGATTGATTGACTGATTGTATATATCAGATGACATTTGCGCATAATTGCTCATTTACAAAGGTTCCACATCAGATTGCACAGGCACAAAAGATGTCACTGCACATACTGCAAGCAATTCCAGTGAACTGTAGTCGAATCAGGTACATATTACACAAGACAAGAACAAAATTACATACAGAGGATGCAAATAAGGTAGGTAATTGTGCAACACGGGTAAGTACAGAGGAAAACTAAATTTAGAGTCAGCAGTTGCAGCTGCACTGCACTGCAAGGGCGGACATCAGGGATCACTTAAACTGATTAATCTTGGGTAGATTCAACAGGGTAATACAGTAATCATTACGTTTCATAGATACATTCTTTAAACTATACCATGCAGCATGACTTGACATCTTCCGCCATATGTGTCAACTTCCTCTTGTAATATGATTGCTTTTATACAAAGCATGGTTGTTTCTGTTCTTCTGACTAAAAAGAAGTACAGTGCAGCCCTTTCTTCTCTCAAGAAACAAACCCTTGTTCTCATTAAACAGTTAACATTTGTGAACCAGAACCAGGGTACTGTGATGTCACTCAACCAATAAAGTATCCGAACACTTCTGTACCATGTCTGGGTGAACCAGGACTCAAAGCTTTGTCACACTGCAGCACACAATATATTAAATTCAATTAATTTGGGAGGTAGAGGAAGGATTTGATTTATACCAGGGTTACCCTCTTATTCTGGGGACGTGAGGCTCATCTTAATGGACCTGATGGTGGCACTAGCCCCTGCCCAGTATGAGACCAGTTCGAATCTGTCCCCTGCCCATCTAAACCACAATTCTATATGCTTTTCTAGGGATAGTCTCAGCATGGCTGTAATATGCTCAGTTTTATGAATACCGTCTGTCTCTCAATCCAGGAACTGTGGAAGGGTCATTTTCTGTAATCATTTCATTATAATTCTTTTGGGCAGCTGTTGTTAAAATGTTAAAAATCTCAGTATTTGTAATCCACCCACCCTGGGAATCCTGTCCCTAAGACTACATTCTTAAATGTGAATGGAACTGGTGTGTCCCATAGGCCTGAAATTACTCTGAGTATATTGGTCCAATGTTGCTGTGCTATTGGACATTCCAAAAGATAATGTAGAGGATCCTCTACTCCCACATTCCCTCCAGCAGAGGTTAGAGTAACCAGGGCTAAGCTGGCAGTTACTGTGGGAGTATGAAAGAATTTCACCAAACATTTCAGTGGTATTCTCTCCATCCTGAGAGGCTATGACCTTTCAACCCTCGCCACATCTTGGACCATTCTTTTCTATAATTTCTACCTGGGCCTCCCTCCCAGCCAGTATGAATGTTATAGGTTTCTACATGTTTAGTGTCCAGTAACGCTGTCTCACGCTCTGGAGAGTGTCCCTCTTGCAGCATAGCTGCCCAATATAACAAAACTTGAATCAGCTGGGTAGAGCCACGACAGAGGATGGGTGCTCTGAGACAGAATCAGCACATACAGAGAGGCAGTCTCGGCACACCACAGGGACACAGAAATAAACGCTCCACACTCAAAGATGGTGGATTAGCTTGTTTTACTTATTAAATAGCAGCGGATACATACAAGCACATATGAGTACAAAGTACAAAAGAGACAGAAAAGCTCCTGTGTCTTGTTAGGTTTCCTCGTGATCGTATGTACTCGGGGATAGTATCCGCTGTATAAAAAAAAAATCATGGTAGAACTGTTAAGTTCGCTTACTTTGGTATTCAGATTATTGGTGCTAAAATAATGCCTCACTTGGAGAAATCTAGAAGAAGAAGAAGAATCAGCTTTATATAGCACTTTACATACACACTGTAACCCAAAGCACTTTACAAGCATTGCTAGACTGGTAGTGAAGTCACTGAATGTGTAGTGACAGCCACGTGTCAGAGCATAGATTAGGGAGGCTGATGTAATGTTGAGAGGGTGGATGAGAAAGTGGGATGGGAGTGCATGCGTGCCTCTATGTGTGCATGTGCCCACCGTATGCCATGACCTCGGGTTTGGGAGAAAACCCCAGGTGAAAAGGAATGACACGACTGGGCTGTATGACACCTGCACACCGTGACCAACAACTACTAGATCACTGGAGCCTGTGGCTATCTGGCTTGTGTTTTGGGGAGAGGATGGCCTCCCTCCTGACCCCGCCACAGGGGAGGATCCATGGGGATTAAGCCACCAGGTAAGCTGGGGCATTGTGAATGGTGGGGGAAGTGGTGACACTGGCAGAAGGAAGCCTGCCCCACCATGGCTGAAGGAGGATAAAAACATAATGACAAAATGAAAACAAAGAGAGTCTGTAAATATCTCAGACATCCTTGGAGTACAATGTACCAGAGAGTCTGGTACAGCACATTACTGTATGTTTACTTGTCGTCTGGAACTCCTCCCAGTGGGGATGGTCAGAGTGTTCAGCAGCGCTTCACTAACCTTTTATCGAGTTGATGCTGGAGTCAGGACACTGCTTGTCCCCACCCCACCCTCCCCAACAGACCTGAAGCTAGACTACCTGGCAGTGTCTATATGGATCTGAAACCTTTGGTTTGTACCCATGGGGTCCAGTACCTTCCATCATTTGCTTTGTGTTTGGGACATCAGAGTCTCTTGGAGAAACTGCAGTCTGTCTCACCCTCCATCCTGGGTAACGCCTCCTCCCCATATTGCTTCGGATCTCCTCTGATCTAGGTATATGTTTATCCTTTGTAGTTGCCTTTGGGGTATATACCAGAGTCTGAGTCATGGCCATGGAGGTCAGCTGGGAATATGAGAAGGACCAGAGCCCCCTTTTCCATTCCCCTTCCCTCTTCACCCTCTAATTTGTCCTCTTCTGGAGTAGTGTGCATAACCAGAGTACTGACAGTATTTCCCCACCAATGAACTTGCACACTGTCTTGCCTCCATGGAGTAAAGCTCCAGAAAAATCATCTTGTGAGCCATTTTGTGATCAGCATCAAATGTCGAAAACGGGCTTGTGTAGCTAATAACACTAGTGTGCCCTTATCTGGTGAATTCCTTTGAGTAATCCTACCTTATTTAGCCCACTGATGAAGTGCACACCACTGTACTTCCCAGATTTTCATTAGTCTGCTACTATGTGAGAATAACACTTTTCCTTTGCAGGTAACAGTATTTTTCCCAATAAATAATATACTGCCTCCACATGCTGTGCCTCACACAGTCCCCTTCCTTCTGCCATGTGCTTGCTTTCCATTAATCACTTAATTCTCTGTCCCCAACACAAAATCATTGATCAGTAATTTGACCTTTTTCCCTACTGTCCAGTCTAAAAGATTCCACAATGTGGGTACCTGAGCAGATTGGCTACACATTGAGTCAGTGTTTTTCATCAAAAATGAATTTGATTCTCTCCCTCTCTATCATCTGCTTGATTTGCACTTCATTTTTCCGTAATGGTCCTGCTGTTGATCCATGTACGATTCCGCTGTTTGTAATGACTGTATTTTTGTACTCTGATTGTAACCCCAGGCGTGCTACTCAAGGGCTACTACTCTGCCTTGCAGGCCTGAACAAGGTTGAGGGGCCTGGGTTCCCAAGATCTACTTTAAACTGCTTCTTATCCAAGATATCACATTTGTGCAGTGCCTCCACCCAGAGTGTAGGTTTAAGGGGTCAGATCTAATCTGGTACAACCTCTGGGATGCTGTCACCCACTTTTACCACAAGCCACCCCAAACATGACCAGATAACATTTCCCACATTTCATACATTTTACCAATTAGTAGCTGGATCTAATACATGCTCACGGCACAGGTATCTGCAAAGCAACAATGCACCCAGTTTATTTATGGGGAGGGCTCAGGATGGGTGAAGAGAGGAGCAGAGGTCATTCAGTTATACTATTTACATTTGGTTTAATGGTTTTAGATCAGTGCTGGTGAAACCCTCCAGCTGGGTAGGTAAGTTGCATTTTAAATCACACATCACTCATATTTGCCCACCAACCTTTAGCATAACCAGACCTGGCTATCTAACTTGGCTGCATAAATCAGTCGACACAGTTTAAATTATCACCCACACTGGTACCAGCCCCAACATGAGGTATGAGACCCTGCAATCCCAGCCTTAATCTGGGTACCCAGTAGCCACAGTCCATTTGAAGATGCCCGAAGAATGGTGCAGCTGTATGTTGGCTGGCTAAATTAGGAAAAATTAAGGCTTAGCTTGTAAAACATTAAACTTTTGAACTAATTGCAGGTTCTTTTGAAGGGTGCTCCAGCAAGTGGGCACTATCCCTAGAGGTTAAAACAACACTTGAACATCTTGAAGTCTGTGCCCTCTTCTGGGCCAAAAGCATTCTGTGGTGTAACCATGGTTACATTACATCCAGCACATTTACATTTTCTGAACATTCAGCACATATGTATTTCTGAGCATTCAGCATATTTACTTATTTAAGCAATTGTCCAATTGGAGAACATCTTCTGCACTTTTATATTCTTTCAAAACAAACCACGCTCGTGGCAATAATGATTCCATTAGCTCATAGGCTCTTTCACTCTAACTCACAATTTAAGCATTGGCACACTTAGGCTCTGTCGTTCAAACACATTTATATAATTTGGACCATTCCATGGCCACTTAACTTATAAAGGTCCGCCCTCCAGGGCAATGATTAAATGCGCAAATGCAGGGTGAGAGCAACAACAGTTTTGAATAGTTAACAAGCCTCTAGGGCTTGCTGCCCAGCACGCTTTCTCTTAATTGCACTGGCAGGTAAAATTTTACCACTCAGACATCCTCGGGAATGACTCTCCATCATCTAAGGTTCCTGAAGACATCAGCACTCTCACTACTGAGGCAGGTTCAGCTCTCTACAGCTGGCTTGGCATTACGTTGCAGGACCCACGTTTTCCTAAACGTGGAAAGGTTGGAGCTAGCCCCTGAGGACATCTTCTGGCAACCCCAGGCTAGCAGGTTTTGCTTATAATGCTACTGATTTATTTTCTGGCAAAGAAGAACAAAGCTCTCTCCCTGTGGAGAGGCTTACACTGGATCGCCAGGCCCATTTGGTTTGCTGAGGGTCTGAGCCCTCACTCCTGTGGGTGACTCCCACTAAGCTGAAAAATCTGCTGAAACACTTTCTTTATGGGCTCTCCTGAGACTCTTTATTGGCTGAGGCTATTGGTTGCTTTGGTTCTGATTGGCTGAAAGGCCTATCAATCACAAAATGAATTATTTCATGACCTCCCTCCATGCACAGTTGGTTTGCTATTTTGGCACCTGAATTTAGGTCCCTGTAGTTACCCATAAGCACTTGGAAGTTTCCCATTAGCTACCACAAGTTCTGGTGTCAGATTCCTAGATTTCTGATGGACTGTTGCTGCTCTGTAATGGCTGCAAACACACACAGTCCCAGGAGCAGTATTAACACAGTTCCAGAGTCCTGGTGCAGCCAGAATAGGTATATATCTGCCCAATTGCCCCACAGTTCAATAGCCATATGTGTGTCTTATTGTTGCTGCCCAGATGTTTTTTAATTTTTTTATTTTAGTCTTTGGTAACTGGGTAAGGCCCACTAGGCACAACTGCCTGTTTTCAGAGGCAACCTGGGAGCACTGGGCTGTTAAGTGACTTGCTCAGAGTCATGCAGTATGCAAGTGAGGCTGTGAGAATCAAACTCCGGGTCTGCCCTGCTGGATGTACCAAGCTCATTCACACTCGTTCCTCTAACCTCTAGGCTATACTGCCAGACCAAATTTTTGCATTAAATTTATTTTTTGCAGCAGTCTCTAGCCTGTCGCTATGACACTGCTGCCAATATTTGGTGTCCCTTGTTTGCAGCAGGCAGGCGGATTCTCCGAGTCCCAACAATACTGGTGCAGCCAGGATTCTTATTTATTTAAACACTTTCCCTTTTCAAGATTTTTCCCCTTTACATCTATCCCCAAATGTCCAAACAGTAGCTGCATTATTTAATTACATTTCTTTATCTGTATGGCAGCTGCTGCAAAATATCGCTTCCCAAGGGCAGACAGGCCCTCATTAATATTCATTAGGATTGGGGCTCTGGTTCATTAATATTCATGAGCTCCATGATCTTTTTATTTATTTAGAAAAAGGGCTCGTGGCCCTTGTTTTGGCTCACCGCCCCCAGAGACCAGAAGAGGGTGCCAGACCGCTGAACACTTTCGTCGACTGCAAACCGAGCGGTCGGTACATCAAAGGCGCCACTGCGCCTGCACAATCCCGCTGCACCTCGGAGCATTGGCAATGGCAGGAGATCGTGTTTTTAAATTTTGGAGCCTGAAATGGTCTAAATTCACACTGGGGCTGTATTTGGGGACAAACAGGGCACAAGAAGAGCTGGGGACACCAAAAAAAAAAAAAGGCAAACATTCAGGAGGCGCTTTGAGGAGGAAGGAATGAAACTAACACTCTCAGTGGCCTACACTAACCCAAATACTACAGATTAGAATGATAATATTAACAGAGTGGCTTATGGTTTGTGGCAGGCACTCACAAATTGTACACAATGTGTACAGTGAGTATGCCTGTCTACACCCTTGGCACAAGGTAAGCCCCCAAATTGGGGAGGGGGTTATATGATTTTCTGTATTTTGCTCCTGTTATCCATCCCTGTATGATTCCTGATATTTGCAATGATTGTAAGCTGTGGTCAAAGAAGAGCCTTGTATCTCCAAATGAAATTAATTTGTTTTGTGTGCTGGGCAGTCAGTAGCACTTTAGTTTGGATCCTGTAGTCTAAGAACTTCATGATTGAAGACCTATGTTTTGCCTTTGGGTCAGAAGGTTTTGACCCAGTGCCCTGTGCAGGAAGGATTCCATTGTACCCATTACAGTCCTTTCAGGGAGGCCATGTACAGTATC
This sequence comes from Neoceratodus forsteri, assembly GCA_016271365.2. NCBI lineage: Eukaryota > Metazoa > Chordata > Ceratodontiformes > Ceratodontidae > Neoceratodus > Neoceratodus forsteri. The sequence continues at coordinate 551,495,951 of JADMNL010000022.1, forward strand.
CTAATATTGTCCCTTCTGGGCAGAGCTCCAGTTCATCTAACTTTTCTGTTCGTTCCTTTTCCGTCCAGTGAAGGTATTTTGTAATGTGTCATGTTGTTCAGTGGCTTCTGTGGGTATCATGTTCGAACAGCGACGGAATACAGAAGACCATTTCAGTGACAAAATTGGCAGTTCGCTGCATTGGTCCCCGATATTCTCAACACTGCTGTCTCTGGGAATATTGCCTCCCGAATCAACTTCAACTCAGAGTTAGCTATCTATAGTACAGGAGGGGTGGGGTGAAGCCCCTCTGCAAAAACACTGAGTTTGGATGGCACAATGCTGACCGTCAGCATTGTGCCATCGCTGTAATGCCATTCAACACAATTCATGTCGCTGTGGCATAATGGAAGCCCTCTGTGCTGCTCTTAACCTGGTCTCCAGTCTGATGTTTGTTGAGAGACCTCTGAGAGGTTGTAGGAGGTCTTTGTGATGATATGAAGTTCATGCATATTAATTATGCATGCATCATGGACATCACTATAGTTTGAATCTTATATGAACAGAGCTTGCAGGCTGAGAACCCACAAGTTACTGTATAGAAGTTGTGCATGTACCTCTGTGTTGCTGGCATTTTAGTAAAGCTGTTTAAACTCAGATCTGTGTCCTCTCATCTTTATATGGTGTCAAGAAGATGAGGTACCTGTCCCCACAAACACCACTAGAGCTCGCGGCAATTTGGCAGAGAACTGGCGCAGCTTTAAGCAACAGTAGAAATAGTTTTTAGCCACAGGAATTGGTGAAAAGTCTCAGAAGATACACGTAATTACCTTCTTACATGTGGCTGGACCAGCAGCCCTGAAAGTCTACAATACATTTAAGTGGGCTAGAGAGAAGGTGAAGAAACCTAGCTGAAGTGATGGACCAGCTTGAGAGGTACTGTAACCCATGGAAAACGTACTTTTGAAAGACATTTATTTAACACTTGAATCAGTACCCAGGAGAGCTAATTGATATTTATGTCACAGAGCTGCATTTGAAAACAAAGTCCTGTGAGTTTGGTTCATTATGTGATTCCCCCATTATGGATTGAATTATTTATGGCGCTCATAATGACAGTGTCAGAAGATGTCTATTAAGGAGGTTGACAACTTTACAAACGGCCACAGACATTTGCAGAGCAGCTGAGTTAAGTGAGATGCAGCTTAAAATTCTGAATGAGACAATGCCTGAACAACTGGAAGTTTTTATGGCAACTTTCAAGAAAGGGGAGCATGAGAGAGTGAGAATGTGGCTGGAGATAAAATGACAACAAGAGAGACTGTCAGTGAGACACCAAAGTCACTGATGTGCACAATGTGGCAGGGAACATGAGGGTTACAAATGCCTCACAGATGGACAGAAAGAAAAAATTACTCACCTTAGTAATGTTGTTTCTTCTAATGGAGTCTTGCTATATTATAACAATTGCAGTATGACTGCAGGTTAGAACTGCTCGGAGTTGAAATAGTTAACTTTCCATGCAGGCATGGAATCTTGAGAGCGAGCTCGTTAAGGAAGCTCTGTCTGCTTCTTTCAAACCCAAACTGTCAGATCTTTACGAGCAAACTCACTGGAGGTCCTGTGTGGAAGCTGTAAATCTACACTAGCCAACTGGCTACTAAACATAAGAACCCATTTTTTGGTCCCAAACAAAGACTCAAGTCAGGAGACCCAAAAATGAAAACACAACATCTAGTCACCCCCAAAAGGGGGTTGAAAACAACAGGTGGGCATCTACTAAGTGCCAGCACTGCACTGCCCACCCACATCCAAAAAACAGGCGTTCTGGGGGGGCAGGCGGGAGGTCATAATATGGCAAGACTCCATTAGAAGAAACAACATTACTAAGGTGAGTAATTTTTTCTTCAAACAACATAAAGTCTTGCTATAGTATGACAATTGCAGACTACACAGCAGTACCCCCATGGAGGAGGGACAGAACCTACTTAGGAATAGGCTCTGAAGGACAGTTGTGCCAAACCGAGCATCACTCCGAGCCTGGATGTCCAAGGAATAATGCTGTAAAAGTGTGAACTGTTTTCCAGGTAGCTGCTTGACATATCTCCAAAATAGGGATGTCTCTGGCTATGCCAGAGATGCAGCTGTACCTCTGGTGGAGTGAGCCCTCAGGCCTGAGGGGGAACCTCACCCAGCTTTTCATAACAGAATTGGATGCAAGAGACAATCCACCTGGCAATGGATCTTTAGTGGCAAGTTTCTTCCCAACCTCACCATAAGTGAGGAACAGTTGGAGGAGTCAAACCTGTGACCCTTGGTGCGCTAATGTAGTAACTAAGGGCCCTTTTCACATCTAGCTGTGCAGCCTCCCTCACCAGAGGAGGAATGATCAGTGAAGTACACTGGAGAGAAATAGATTGGTTAAGGTGGAAATCTGAAACCACCTTAGGCAGGAACTCTATTAGTCCAAGACTACCTTATCTCTGTGAAAGGAGATAAAGTCTGGCTCCACTGACAATGCTTGTAATTCACTTATGTGTCTGGCAGAAGTGATAGCTACCAGAAACACAGTTTTCCAAGTCAAGAACTTAAGCTCAGCTGAAGACAAGGGCTCAAAAGGAGGTTGCATGAGCTGAGCAATGCAAACATTGAGGTCCCAGGCAGGGGCAGGGTCCCTGAATGGAGGGTTGGTGTGACGAAACCCTTAAAAACTTGGAAAACACAGGGTGAGATGAAAGAGGAGAGGGTTTACCTGTTGAAACAAAGGCAGAAACAGCTGCCAAATGTACCTTCAGGGTAGCTGGTCTCAGCCCCAAAGTGTTTAGATGGACCATATAATCTAGAACTGTGGGTAGATCGGCAGAGTCTGGGGAAATACTCTTTCCGAGCACCATATGGAAAATCTTTTCCATTTGGAGTTGTAAGTAGTCTGGTAGAAGGCTTCCTAGAAGCCTTGAGTATATCCATTACACCTTGAGAGAGGTGTAGGCCAGCAAACTCTAGCTCTTCAAGAACCAGGCCTTGAGATTGAGAGACTTGAAGTTCGGTACCAAACCCTTCCCTGGCACAGGTTAAGAGATTGTGATTCTTGGGAAGGCACATGGGAGGATGGACTGCTAAGGACAGAAGAAGAGGATACCAGGGTTGCCTGGCCCAATCCGGGCAATCAGAATGACCCTGCAGGATTGGATCTGATTTGACTAGCACTTTGAACAGGAGGGAAGGGGAAGGCATAGAGAAACTTCCCTTCCCAACTGAGGGCTAAGTCATCCAGAGGACTGACCCCAAGACTGGGGCCTGCAGCAAAGAGAGGAAGTTGATGGTTGTCTGGAGCTGCAAAGAGATCTATTTCTTGGGTGCCCTATTTGGCAAATACCACTCCCAGAACCAGGGGATCCAGGGACCATTCGTGATGGCCCTGAGAGATCCTGCTGAGAGCATCTTCCAGGACATTGTTTTTGCCTGGGAGGTGAACTGCCGTAAGGGAAGTGTTCAGGAGTAGGCCAGAGACCACAACTTCATGGCCTGTTTGTTGATGTACCACATTGTAGTGGTGTTGTCTGTTCTGACCTGTACAATTTTGTTCTGAACAGATTTGGAGAAAGCTTGAAGTGCTAGAAAAACTGCTCTGAGCTCCAACAGGTTGATGTGGAGCAGAGATTCCTGTGGGGACCACAGTCCTTGGTAGTGAGGTCGCCCATGTGGGCCCCCCACCCCAAGAGGGATGCATCTGTAGTAAGGATTAACGAGTGAGGCTGAGTGATGAAGGAACTCCTTGTCTCAGGTTGCTCTGGTCCTGCCACCACTGTAGGGCTTGGATCAGGGTTCGAGTTACTGGGATCAACTTGGTAAGAGGATCCTTCTTTGGGACCAAAAGGCCCTCAAATGGAACTGAATGTCCCTCATCTGAAATCTTGCTCCTTGCACTACTGCTGTGGAAGCAGCCATGTGTCCCAGGAGCTGCAGAAAATGCCTTGCTGGTTGAGAGACCTGCAGGGTGAATGAGGAGGCCAGGGAGACTAGGGTGTTTGCCCTGTCTAAGGGAGGAAGGCCTGGCTTCCTGAGTGTTCAGTTCTGCGCCTATGAAGGTTAAGAGCTGGACAGGCTCCAGCACTGACTTTGGGAGATTCAGAAGGAAACCTAGGGAAGTAAGCAGTTGCTGAGTTATCTGAAGATGTAGGTTGACCTGATCTGGGATTGGCCTACTAAGAGCCAATCATCCAGGTAAGGAAAGATGGCAATCTTTTGCCTTCTTAGGCAAGCTACTGCTACTGCCAGGCATTTGGTGAATACCTTGGAGCCGAGGTGAGACCAAAGGCATTGCTCTGAACTGGTAATGGCCTGAGGGCAGCTCGAACCTGAGGTGAGGATGGGAGCTTCTGATGAGAATATGGAAGTAGGCATCCTTGAGGTCCAGGGACGCTAGCCAGTCCCCTGGCCTTAGGGAGGGTAAATGATCCCTAGAGTCACCATTTTGAACTTTGGTTTTAAAAGGTGCTTGTTCAGGTATCTGAGATCCAGGATGGGCCACCATTCTCCTGTCTTTTAGGGTAAGGAAGTACCTGGAGTACAAACCTTTGCCCTGGTGCAGGGTGGAACCCTTTCCACGGCTCTGAGAGTGAGAGTAGAGACCTCTGACTCTAAAGCGAGTGCCTCTGATGGAGATGCAGGAAGAAAGATCTGGCTCTCATCTTCGGAAATTTTTGAAGCTGAGAACCAGTCCCTGGCTTGCTACTTCCAGGACCCACTTGTCTGATGTGAGAGACTTCAGTCCTGGACAAAGTAAGCCAGCCTGCCCCATACGGGTAGAGGAGAAGCGGCCCTGGCTACCCCATCAGGGTGCCTGCTTGGCAGGGGCTTTGGGCTGAAGGGTAGAAGCAGGCCTGCTTGAACCCGTCTGCCCCTCCCTCTAAAGAACCCCTTTGGGCATAGGAGGAAGAGGAGGCCTGAGCCTGGTAAAAGGCCTATGAAAAGGCCTGCTCCTGCCCTTGGGAAGCTGCTTCTGAGGAGTGGCCTGCCTTTCCTTGGCCTGCACTCCTATAGGTGGTCCTGTATTCATCCATTTTCTTCATGTAATTCTCTGTTTGCTCCCCAAACAAATAATTGCCAACCACAGGAAAATCCATAGCTTTAGACTGGGTATCCTGTGACAAGGTGGTGCATCTGAGCCAAGCCATTCTGCGTGAAGTGCCACAGATGTAGCTATGACCCTTGAAGATACATCATTAGAGTCCACTGCAGCATGAAATTGCACCTTTGATGCCTCAATACCATCCATAGCCACCTGTTCCAGCTCCCTGGCAAGCTGGTCAGGGACTTGTTTGGCTAGAGCCAGCACAGTATCCATCTGGATTTCTGGTATCTGGCAGCATAAGCCATATAATTTGCTTGTCTGAGTCCCAAGGATGCTGCCATGTATTGTTTCTTTGCCATAGCATCAATCTTCCTGGAGTCCTTCTCAGGAGGGTGTGAAGCTAGAGGAATGTTTGCCTTGTCACAGGCTGCAGCCTGCACTATTCCCACATGGCTGCATTGCTGTGTAAGGAATTCCATGTCAGAACCTGATAAAGTATACCTTCTGTCCATTCTTTTATCCACAGGAGGTATAGAATGAGGATTTTTAAAACTTTACTGTCTGCTTCCTAAAAGATTTGTGAAGAGGAATAGACAGTCTCTTAGATTCTGGAATATCCATCATTTCTACATAATCAGGCTCTTCCTGGTCATCAACAGCTTCCTCAACAGGGAGCTGAAGAGTTTCAACAACCTTTTATAAAACATAACGTGAGAAGGGGACTCAGAAAGCCTTGGAGGAGAAACCCCAAAGGTCTGTCTGGGGAGGTATCCGGTTCAATAGGAGCCTCCAGATCTTCCAGACCATATTCCTCTCTCGTACTCCTCTTCCCCCGCCACAGTTCATAACATTCCTCAAAATCATAATCCTGAACGGTGGGACCGGCTGAACCGAACGTCTCCCAGATGGAGTCGGTTCAGGAACCGGGAAAGAGACAGGACAATTTGGATTGCTTTAGCTATCTCTTGAGCTGTTGGGAATGAACTTTTCCACAGCAGCAGACTTTCTAGTCCTTTTGCAGGAACTGGCTCCTTAGAGCCAGCTCTTCGTTGCCGAGGAAGTATCGCCTGATCAGAGGGACTCCCTCCGGTTCGGTTGGCACCGAACCGGGCCGCCATCCGGTCAGCGGACTTTTGGCCTCTCTTTCCTGGAGCCTACCAACTCTTTCGGGACGGTGGCAGCAGGGAAATTCCTTGCAAATCTGGCAGTCTGCATCGAGGTGGTCAAACCCCAGGCAATAAACACATGTGGTGTGTGGGTCAGCCTTGGCAAGGCTTCCCCACAGACACTACAGTGTTGAAACCCAGTGGGCCGGTTTTTCTTTTGGTTTCTCAGACATTATGCCAGCCTAACCAAACTTGCCCGTTTATGGCAATCCGCCAACAAGACTATCCTATCAGTTCCCAACCATGTCACGGGTCATGGAAAAACGTAATGAAATCCATTTTTTAGAAGCGATAAGAACCGGGAACCGCACACTAAAAAGGACTAGAGACTTAAAACACAACCTGATCGGTTCAAACCGAACCGATAAATATTTTAGAAGTTCCACACAGAATTTTGTATATAAACTATCTATTACTTACGTTACCACAGACAGAGCTTGAACCGAGCGGTTGCAGTTAATTTCAGATGAAAACTGAGTATTTTTACACTTTAAAACCGCGAAAATGAACGAGCAAAGGAGAAATCTCCGGTCGCGACTGTTCAGTAATTGGAGTAAAGAATCGGACGGTTTGGGTTTGAAAGAAAGCAGACAGAGCTTCTTAACTAACTCGCGCTCAAGATTCCATGCCTTCATGGAAAGTTAACTATTTCACTCCGAGCAGTTCTAACCTGCGGTCATACTGCAATTGTCATAATATAGCAAGATTTCATGTTGTTTGAATGCAGGATTTGTCATAAGAAAATCATTTCACCCAAATGTGCACGCATTGGAAAAGGCATGAAGGTTCATCGCTCCATGAGGAATCCGAGAAGTGGGAATGAGAATGAGAATAGTATTGAAACTGTGACGGAGAAGGGACAAGATAGCAAATGGAAAGTGACCTTGAATGTTCAAGGAAAGAAATGAGTTTTAAAACCGACACTGGTGACCAGTGCAATGTGATGCCCTCTAAGATATACAAGACGGTAACCAGAGAGAACCGATCCAGAAATCTAAGGCAAGGCTGATCTCATATTCAGGCCATCAGCTTGCCGTGGTGAGGGAAAGTCACTTTGGTGGCAAGTTTTAAAAGAGATATCATGTGATCACATTTCACGTGGTGGATGCAAATGTGACTCCAGTACTAGGACTTCAACATGCTTAGAATTGTAGCTTGCTAAAGAAATGTTTTCGTGAATACGGAGGAGGACTCCACCGAGGAAATTCAGTCCAGGTATGCTAATGTATTCATAGCACTGGGTGCCTTTGACGGCACATATCATATTAAACTGTACAAAACAGTGAACCTAGTGATCCACCCACCAAGAAAAATACCATTCACTTTACAGGATGAAGTCAGAGCTGAATTAGACAAGATGGAACAAATGGGAGACATCGAGAAGGTTAAAGACCCACAGATTGGGTGAACTCCATGGTGGTTGTAGAAAAGCCTAACAAGGTGTAACCCCCAGGTGACTATCCCAAGGGCTACTACTCCTGCCTGCTTGACTACTAATAGGTTGAGGGCCTAGATTCTATGGGGAGTGCCTCCACCCAGAGGTCAGGGTTTACAGTAGTTAGACTAACTTGGTCACAGCCCTCTGGGACACTGAGACCTTTTATTCCTGCTAGTGACCCACACAATACACCATGAGTATCTTCACTGTTTACACTTATCCCCAGGACTGGATCTGTCAGCTCTGGGGACCCCTGTAAAACAAGATGATGCAGTACACTAGCCACAGTACAATACTTTAACATAAATGAACACCACAGTCAGTGTAACTTTGCTGAAACAAACAGATCTGATTTATTTAAGGAGCTGCAACAAGGAAAGGGAAATCAGGTTAATTAGGTTAGACACATTAATAATCACAGTAGTGCACATATTCAGAGTCCCAAATGTCACTTTACTGGGTACCCAGGATGGTGGGGGCTAGCCAGGATCGGTGCAGCTGGTTGGGGCCCTGTGATGGAAAAACACTTGCACAATACCAATTGTAATCCAGAGCCGGATGGCTCAGTTCATGAAGAAAGGAAGGAAAAGAAATCAGATGAAACACTTGCAATTTTGATAAACAGATGGCAGGAGCTTCCCTGATTTGTACTCACAAACTCGATGCCGAAAACTGGCACAGATGAGGTTCTGGATTGCCAGACTCCCTTGCACAGCAGGAAGATGAAATTCTACAAGCAGGCACACAGCTCGATCAGCAACAGATTCAGTCCATACATGCATTTGGCTTTCAGTCTACACCGCATGGGACAAGAGGACCCATTTAGCTGTCCTTCACAAGCACTCCACACATTTATATGTAAAGGAAATTACTATACCAGGCAGCTGCTCTCAGGTCCCGATCATACTTACTGCTAACCGGCAGTTCACACTGCAGCTTCACTTTCCTGACAGACTGAGTGCGATTAAGCAGTTTCTCCAGTCCTCTACAGGGTGAGTCTGGTTCCCACTCGTTCAGCCTCTCATTCCTCTTGGTAGCCCACATGATTAGTCAAAGCGACCTTGGCGCTTTCTTAAGGTTTAGGCCTCCCATAGCGCTTCCAGCCTTGGCTTTGTAGCACAGAAGCTGGAGCTCCTTCTCTTGTCAGTGTTTTTCCATGTTTATTTTGAATGCCTGTTATAGTTAGTTGTTGAAGTCTTTTAACCTTAAGGCAAGGAGTCTCCTGCTTTTTCCCAGCCTCCCAATATTTCTGTTTTGTCCTAAAAGTGCATATTCTGCTTTCTGCAAGAGCATTGTATTAATGTCTCCTTTAAGTACTGACATTTTATGCACACTTTCACCTTTTGGTGTCTGAGAGTTTTGGATAAGAAAGAAATGTTTGTTAATTCTTTTTCTTTTTCTCCAAGTGCCCTATTTCCTTCCCTTTTTTTGTTTGCTAAATAACTTATGATTCTTCCCCAACATATGCTTTATATGCTTCCTGAATGGATATGTCTGATGCTTCTCCATTATTATTAATTTCAAAATACTCAGTTGTTTGTTTGTAACCCAAGTCAGAAATTCTTTGTCCTTTAAGAGGTTGGCATTAGGCCTCCACCTATATGATTTCTCCACCTATGTGATTTCTCTCTGGTGTTTCAAGAACTAGATCAAGGCTTAACATGGTGTGGTCTGATATTATAATATTATCTATTTTTGCCTCTAAAATATCAGTTATTTTAGAATTAGGTATTAAGATATAATCTATTCTACTATACGTTAAGTGTCTGTTTGAATAGAAGGAATAATCTCTAGTAGTTGGATTGACAATTCTCCATGAATCTGAGAGTCCTAAATCAGTTGATAGTTTTCTAAAGAGTCCCCTGACTTAGTGGATGGCTGTATTCTGCTAGTGGAGGATCTGTCTCAGAACAGGCTCCTTACCTCATTGAAATCCCACCAATAATAATTTCATAGTGAGTGAATGCACTAGTGATACAGTTAGAGAATTGAAAACTCACATCGCCCAGAGTTAGGAACATACACATTACATATTGCTATATTTAGCCCATCCAATGAACCTGTTAGACTTTGATATTGCCCTCGGATCAGAAAATGATTATGTTTACTGAAATGTATTCTTTTCTGATTAATAATGTTTCTTTGAGGAGAAACATGCACTCTCAGCAATACCCATCCAGGTTCTTTGCAATTTAAGTGCCTCTTCCTGTGTCAAGTGAGACTCGGAATAAGAGCAATATCAGCTTTTTCCTGTTTAAATAGTTAAGAACTTTTCCTTTTAACTGGGGACCCCAAACCATTAACATTCAAGATACAATCCTATAACGTGACATCCTAAAACCTAAATAAAACGTTGTTTTATTTAAAAAACAACAGAATGATATTCCTCTAGCCCTTAAGAACCAAACAATAAATTTAGGCTTAATACAACAGTGCCCATTAAACAAGATTAAAGCTAAATATTAACAAAGTCAACAATTAAATACTTAAACAGGTTAAGAGAGAAAAAATAATAAATAAATGCAGTGTTTCTTTAAAAACTTAAAGTAGGTTGTGATTCTACATTTTGCTGCCCAACATGTGTCGGATAGTAATCCAAGGCACTGGGGTATGTTGTGGTGTACGTGCAGGCGGGTGAGCATCCTCAACGTTGCCATAAATAAGCATATTGTTACTTGTATAGTGCTTTTATCAAATGATAAGTCAGTCCATCACAATAGTTAATAAACATACCCACATAGAACATGCATATACACTACGACAATAAAGTGAGTCAGTTGTAAGAAATGAGTAGAAAAAACATAAGAGCTAGAACAGAGAAGAATGAGCTATCATAAGGAGGTAGTTCAATCTTGATGGCCTTTATTTACCAGGTCACTCCATCCCGCTTCCTATGTCACCACAACCGTCTACTCCATAACCTAATAACTTCCAAGATCATATTCAACATTTTGTTAAATTAGAACTGAAAGAAGAGTACAGAAATTTGGTAGAAAACGGTTGGGCACTGGAAGTTCTGTTCAAGAATAGTGACCTGGTTTACACCTTATCGGCACATCAAACTACCTGTTTCTCTACTGCAGCCTAACAGCCCATTTGACATTAAGAGAAAGGTGAGGTCACAGGTTAGGTAAGGCATAGAATTGCTGCAAATGTATACTTCTAAATCTTTAGACTTTCTTTTCAACAAAGTAGTACCATGACAATAGGTTAAAGTTTATGCAAGACAACCTTTTGTTTTAATAGACTACAAAATTTCAAAAGGATAAACCCACAAAGTGCTTATGGCTAATAGTAAAGAATATATAAATCTAAGAATATGATCTGGGTGCCCAACTAATAGAAATTTAAATGTTGCACATAAAGTGATCTGATAATGTATGGAGCAGCATAATGAAGAATTATGCCAACTGTTTGTGCAGCATATGATTTAAATTAGCATTCAATAAAAACTGTGACTGTAATAATGGCAGCGTTTTCACTATAAGGTTGACTGTTAATTTCTTGAAATGTCTCCACAGGTATAGATTACCAGCCTCGGTAGAATGTCAGAGCAGCAAGTACAGGAGGAACATCTGGATATCGTGGCAGTCACAGAAACATGGTACACAAAACCATGACTGGGAGGTAAACATACCAGGATACACTATCTACAGGAGGGACAGGGAGGGTAAAGAGGGGAGGTAGTTCTTTACATAAGGGAAGGAATAAAAGCAACTGAACAAAAGGGTAAACAGGAGGAGAAGAAGCACTGTGGGTAAATTTGGAGAAGACAGCCAGCACCACAATCCGCACAGGGGTTGTATACAGAACCCCTTCTCAGGGGAGGAAGTGACAAGGAAATGATAGAAAGTATACTTAGAATGGCAGAAAAAGGGAGATATTGCTGATGGGTGATCTGAATATGCCAGATGTTAACTGGAGGCGCAGTTGCAGCTGCCACTTGAAAGTGCAGTTATTCTAGATGTCCTACAGGGCATGCCTTAGACAACTAGTACTGGAGCCCACTCGGGAGGGAGCAATATTAGACTTGATACTCTCAAATGGAGATGGAGAGAGGATCACAGATGTAGAAGTGGGTAGCCATCTGGGAACTAGCGACCATCGAACAGTATGGTTCACAATAAACACAGCAATAGAGTCAAGCCATACAAAGACAAAAGTACTGGACTTTAGGAGGGCTGACTTTGCCAAAATGGGTGAGTGCCTAAGGAATGCACTAGCAAATGGGCGGGAAGGAGGGGTGGAAGAACAATGGGAATAATAAAACTGCCATCACAGAGGTAACAAGCCTTTGTGTGAAGCAAATAAACAAAACAAGGCGATGTAAGAAACCACTATGGTTCTCAAAGGAAGTGGCAGTGAAGGTTCAAGAGAAAAGAAAGCATTCAGGAAGTACAAGGAATCGCAGCAGGAGCAGGACAGAGAACTGTATCAGTTAAAGCAAAAGGAGGCTGGGAAGGCAGTCAGAACAGCAAAGGCCAAACCGAGGAAAAGATAGCCAACTCAGTTAAGAAGGGAATAAAACCTTTTATAGGTACATCAGGAGCAAAGGAAGATCAAGGGAGGGATAGTGAGGCTTAATAAAGGGAGGGAGGGTGGGCAGAGAGAGAATGTTAAAGGCAGAGATACTAAACAAATATTTTGCTCAGTATTTACAAAGGAAGAGGGGAGGTACATAAAACAAACAGTAGTAACACTCTGGATACAGAAGTTGATACCAGCCCATTTATAGAAGAAAGGGTTCTGAAAGAACTCTTAAAACTGAAGGTGGACAAAGCAATGGGGCCTGATGGGATTCATCCCAGAATTCTAAAGAACTAAGGGGTAGAACTAGTGACACCACTGACTACCCTCTTTAACAAATCATGGGAGGATGGGGTGGTACCCGAGGACTGGAGGAGGGCAGATGTGATTCCCCTTCACAAAAGTGGGAGCAAGGCAGAAGCAGGAAACTATAGACCTGTTAGTTTAACCTCAGTGATAGGAAAATGATGGAATCACTTCTAAAGGAAAGAATTGTCGCATATCTAGAGGCCAGAAGGCACAGGACCCTAGGCAGCATGGATTCACAGTGGGAAGGTCATGCCAGACGAATCTGATAGATTTCTTTGACTGGGTGACCAAAGTAGTAGATCAGGGAGGGGCTGTGGACATGGCCTACCTAGACTTTAGCAAGGCATTTGACACAGTCCCACACAAAAGATTAATATATAAGTTAGCCAGCCTGGGAGTGGGTCCCAAGATGACAGCCTGGGTAAAGAATTGGCTGGAGAATAGGACACAGAGAGTAATAGTAAATGGAGTCCACTCTGAAGAAATGGGGGTTACTAGTGGGTACCCTGAGGTTCAGTGATAGACCAGTCCTCTTCAATGTCTTTATATGACATTGCAGAGGGACTGGAAGGAAAAGTATGTCTCTTTGCAGATGACACTAAGATCTGCAACAGAGTTGATGCACAAGGTGGGTGGAAAGGATGAGAAGGGACTTGGCAAGGTTAGAGGAATGGTCAAATGTATGGCAGCTTAGATTCAATGCTAAGAAGCGCAAGGTAATGCACCTGGGAAGCAAAAACCCAGGGAAGAGTACACAATGGGGTGAGATATTAACAACAAAAATGGAAAGGGACCTGGGGTAGTCATATCAGATGACCTAAGGTGGGCAAGCAATGTGAGAGGGCAGCAAGGAGGGCTGGGGGATACTGGGATGCATAGGGTGAGGCATCACCAGTAGAAAACAAGAAGTTATTATCCCTCTGTACAGACAGCTGGTGAGACCCCATCTGGAGTACTGCATGCAGTTCTGGAGACCCAGTCTCCGCAAAGACATAGACAGGATGGAAGCTGTCAGAGGAGGGCAACTAAAATGATGCAGGGTCTGCACTGGAAGACACATGAAGAGAGACTTAAAGGAAAACTCCATGTTAAAATCAGAAAAGATATGTAGTAGTATTTTTTCTGTGTTCTAACCAGTTCCCAGCATTTTCTTTTCCTCTGGCTGTGAGAGATGTTTTCTAACTTTCCCTAACTGTTTTATTGCCCTTGGAGGTTGCCATTCTGGTTTCTTTTATGGCCTCTAGTCTTCCCAGAGTGCCCTTTGGTGTGATGTCTAATTGCCCTGCAGTAAGCCAGTGTCTTGTTACAGGGTCTGTCACAGCTCAGCCACAGAAAATACTTCTTCCAGAGAGAGACAAACTGCTAGATTTTGGTGAGTGTAATCATTATTATTTTTGATAACAGTACCTTGTCCTGCTATGCTCTGCTGTGTGTGTGTGTGTGTGAGAATCATGTCACTGTTTACTCTATTCCTCTCAGTCACTTTCAGTTTTGCACCAGGACTAAGTAGCAAAAATTGAACATCATCCTATAGGTTGTAACATAGCAGGACAAGGTACTAATATAAAAAAAAATAATGATTACATTCGCCAAAATGTAGCAATGTGACTTCTTCTCTGAAAGAAGTATTATCTTTGTGGCTGAGCTGTGACAGACCCTGCTAAATCTAGGGGCATAGCTACATCACTGTCACATGAACCAGAGTGCATCGAGAGAAAGAAAGCCAATAAACCTATTTGTGATGGAGATCCCAGGGTCGAAAACTACCATACAGCTAGCAGGCTAATTTAGGAAAAACTCCTAAGAGCAGACAGAGGGAAGGACACACTAGGACTTAACATACATATCAAAACACTCTACATAACATATGTTTTGCACATTCTGGTGGACTTCTCCTTTAAGGAGCTTAATATGTATAGCCTCAAGGAAAGGAGGAGAGGGGACATGATAGAAACTTTCAAGTACCTCAAGGAATCAACAAAGTCCAAGAGAGTAGCATCTTTCAAAAAGAGGTGTGCAAGAACAAGGGGCACAATTTGAAGATGGGGGCGGCTCAGAGGTAATTTAAGGAAGAATTTTTCACAGAGAGGGTTGTGGATGCATGGAGCGGCCTTCCAGAGGAGGTTGTGGAGTCAAAAACAGTGGTGGAATTCAAGCATGCATGGGACAGTCATAAGGCAATTCTAGGGGTGGGGTAGTAGGAAGAAGTAGGCTGCTGGTTAACTAGGATCTGCAGCTTATCCATTAGGTAGGGAAATGGGCAGACTGGGTGGGCCAAGTGGTCCTTATCTGCCGTCAAATTCTATGTTTCTATCGGGGATCGGGCTGGGGCACCTCTCCATGTTACTGGTTATCGGACCCGGGTTGGGGTTCTTTTACTTGCATCATGGGGACCAGGTTGGGGGTCTACTGCCTTGTGTGGCCTCGGGGATGGGTTAGGGACTTCATGATCTCGGGCACAGCAGCTGGCAAAGTACAGGTATGCCAGTTCATAGCTGGTGTAACTGTAACTTTGTGGATTATCCTCCGAGAGACCTTCTGGAATACCAATTTGGGGTTACGGCGTCGTTTCACCACCAGGGCTTATGACCTGTATGTCGGGGCTTGGGGATGGGGGGCTATGCCCTGTCGGTGGTGGTGGGGCACTTCTCCATGGTACCGGGATCAGGGCTGGGTGGGGTTCAATTACTTGCATTATGGCGGACCTAGTCCTGAACTACTTTGTTGTCAGCTTGAATAATATCTGTAACAGATCGCCACTCAAAAAGGAAATTGAGAGGACACACCAAGGGGTGGATCACCAAGGAACGTCTTACCCTCATGAGGGAGAGAGATAATCTGGGCCAAGGCCAGGTCATCCGAAAAATAAATGACCATCAGGCCTATAGGGCTGCCAGAAACAGATGTACATATCTCACCAGGCAAGCAAAGGCAAACCACCACAAGGACCAGCTGCAAAACAGCTGGGGAGACGGAAAAGTTTTGGGCTAATATAAATAACGTCCTTGGGAAGGAAAAAGAACCCCCAACTGCTCAACCTAAATGGCCTGCCCACTGTGGACCCTCACACTATAGCTGAGGCTTTCAACGCCTCTTTCACAGACCTTAGCTTCTGTCCACCGCCGACTATCTGAAGTGAGAGAGAATCCAACTTAGTAGCGAGCCAACAATGCAAAACCACCCTAATTTCTACTTCAAACAGGTGTCCACCAAGGTCTTGAGATCCTATGTACTGAAAGCGCTGGGCAAGACTAGGATGGGAGCGAGGGGGTCGATATGAGCTGGTAGCACTTGCCCTCGATGAACTCATGGCCCCTATTATGAAACTTTTAAACAAATCACTCACACTAGCCAAATTCCTACAGTTTGGAAACAAGCTCTGTAACCCTGTTTATAAGAGTGGGGATAGGTCCAACATTGTTAACTATAGGCCCATATCAATCCTCTCCCCACTATCTAAAGCACTGGAAAGGACTGTGGTGGACCAAATAGCCAATTATCTACATAAGTACCAGCTGCAATGTCCCCAGCAACATGGCTTCTGAAAGAATCACAGCACGGCCACCGCTTTGGTTGATTACACCAACTCTGTGCACCAAGCACTTGACAAAGGCAAATTAACTGGGCAGTCTTTATTGACTTAAGAAAGGCATTGACACAGTCAATCACCCTCCTCTTGGATCAACTAACATACAAGGAATGGCCCCAAATGCAGTGGACTGGTTCAAGGACTACCTGTCCCACAGATACCAAAAGTCAAATTGACAGTCATATTGGGATCCAAAGAGGTGTTCATAGGCGTCCCCAAGAATCGCTTCTGGGACCCCTCCTATTTAGCTTGTTTTGAATGATCTTCCCAAGGCTTGTAACAGCAAAATCATCATGTATGCAGATGATGCTGTTCTCCTCAGTAGTAACCCCCGTACTGAACATCTTGAAAAGGAACTCTAGACTTCCTTCCATAAGACTGAGGACTGGTTCAGTGCACATAAGCTACTCATCAATTATGAAAAACTAAAATACTGCTCTATCCAGCACACAGCTAAAGAAGAGATTCCTCTCCTATCCATCAAAAACAAAGCCAATGCACTGCTCAAACAGGTTCACTCATTTAAGTACCTGGATGTCACCACTGATGATACTCTATCTTTGTTCAGCATATATACATGGTGGTCAAAGCTGTTAACTCCAAGCTCGGAGTCTTATATAGACATCGAAAACCTCACTCCAAATGCCCTCCATCTCACTGTCACTAGGTCGATCTTATCCATAATTGACTATGGGCTGGTGGCTTATGGATCAGCCATGAATACTGCTCTGCAACGCGTGGCAACAACACTAAACAAGGCATGCAAACTTGCCACTGGTGCTGGCCGACTCACCCATACCTGCTCTCTGTACTCTCAGGCAAACTGGCTGTCACTGGAGCATAGAATAAAATTCCAAACCTGCCTGCTCGGCAAGAAGGTGCTTCTGGGCTCTGCCCTTTCTGCATCTCTGACCTCTCTACCAAGCCGAGCCAAAGTACAGAACCAGGAGTAAGGTGTTGGGTGTGCTTGCTGTCCCTTTCTGCAGAACTGCACATGGCAGCGGGCTCTTCATGTATAGAGCCCCTCTGTGGCTCAATGAGTGCCTGGAGGGCCCCACAAGGACCTACAAGCTTGCTAGCCTTAAGTCTGAACTTAAAAAACAATGCTTCTCCAGGAACGCTTAGGACTGTCCTAGTGGCACCTAAGATGGCTCTTGCCCCACGAACACTCCTCAAAGATGTCTCTGCACTTGCCTGCATTGTCCACCCTCAATTTTCACTCTAAGCAGCCTATATTGTCCACCTCAACCTCACCTCCCCTATACCCACCACAGTGCCTCCACCTCACCTGTCCTCGTAGACCACACCTCATACCTTCCAGACCCCATCCTCTCCCTCCTTCCCGCCTTAACTTTTGTAATCACCAATCACTTTTGGCCCCTCCCTTCTATTGTCACCTACCCTCAGGCTTTCTCAACCTTGCTTACTGTTTCCACTTCCCACCCCCATGTTTCTGTTCTGACAAAGTCTTTCTATCAGACTGCTAACCTTTCCTCTCACCTCTACCCCTCCTCCTCGCAGACCACATCTCATACCCTCTCTCCCTCCCCATCTTCTTGTAATCACCCATCACCATTGGCTGCCTAATCCTTTCTGTTGCCACCTACCCTCTTGCTTTCTCCAACTTTCCCCACTGTTTCACATCCCACCTCCCACTTTTTTTTACAAAGTTTTCTACCAGACTGCTAACCTTTCCCATCCCTCTACCCCTCTCCTCCCACCTGCCCTTGGTTCTCCCTTGAACCCGTCTGCTCTCCTCACTGCCAAGGATCAATGTCAAATTAACTATTCTCTATGTTAATTGTTATTGCTGCACCACAGTGAACTGTTTATTATTATGTGCTGTATATTATGTATTTTCAACTATTTGTTTTTATTCTCTGATGTGGAACCTTTGTAAAAGCTTCTGCTCAAAGGTTGTTTCAAATAATTAATAACATTTTTTTTTTAAATAATAGCGTGCATATGCTGCTCTAAGTACCCCTTGTGACATGTCACTGCTGCTCCCGGCCAAACTGGTGGTGTAAGTCCACCTTGTCGCAAGCTGCCTACGTGTTGACTCATGCTGCCTTCTGAATACCCGATTGTCACATCCTGTCTCACAAAGTGCTACTTCCATCCATCCTGTTGGATGCAAGTGCTTTTGTGACAGACGGATGCCTTCCAGAATCTGACACAAAGTGTAAGCTGACCATTCATTAGTGGCCCGGCAGTCCAACAGTTGTTATGACGATTGTAAAAGCTTTGGATGGGTTGCTTTTACAGTTAGCTAGCCCGCTTTATGTAAACCAATAAGACATGATGGGGTGTGTGTTACACAGTTGTAACGATGACCAGGGAGCGATGAGGCAGGAGGGCACATGCTACATTTGCCACCTTCATAGTCGTGCATTACAGCTGCTGTGTAATGCACATACCAGGAGTTACTCATTGCACTTATAAAATGGGTCTGTGGATTGTAAATGTGGTTTGTAAAATTAACCACGTCAGACACTTCCAACACATGGCTAACAACCAATCAGATGGCCCTCTTTAGATTATCAGTTATGATCACACCCAAATCCCTTCAGTTTGGTGACCATCTGTTTGTCCCACAGCACCGCCATGTAAGCTTCACATGGGAACAGGCAACAGACATACATGATTTACCACTTTTGCACTTTCCTCTGCCACACTGGGACCATTCACCCTGTGTACCTACAGTGGTAAGTTATCATGTTCGACTCATCTGTCAGACTGCCCACCCAGTTCCAGATCTCACAGTGAGCTGCTGAGATGCTCATCCTCCGCTCAGCATGCATTGTTGCATGATGAGGAATTGTTCAAAGACCTGCAATCTTAGAACAGCCAACAGATAACACGAGTCACAGTGAAAGTGCCAACACCAAGTACATTCTTATAAAACGGTTGGCAGGGCCAACAGAAACATGCTCAGAACATTGATATAAAAAGAGAACAATTACCAAATGTTGGCTGAACTTTAACTGGTTTATACAACTGGTTCCTTTCTCTGCTTGCCTTGGGATATGCAAGATGGTACAGCTGTTCACTCTGTTGTGATGTTGCGATACCACGGTCAGCATTGTTATGTAGTGCAGACCAGCAAGGAGGTGTCTAGGATAAAAGTACAAGTATCCGGTTCATTTTGTGTCTGCCATATGTATGTGATTACTAAGAGTGATAACTGTTCAGTGCCAAAATGCATCTCAACGAACAACAGGCAATGTGTGATTGGCGTACCTTACATACATTGAATGGTAGGAAAAATGGGAAAACTTGGGTACAAATGGCACACAAGACTGTGAAACACCTCCAGTCCATAGGTCTGGTAAAGGGGAAGATCTGTTTGAGGTCCCTCAAAAGATATGCATTAGCAACGGTGTCACTCATAACTTTATGCACCCTGGTACCTTTGGAAAAGAAGCAAACACTGAAGTTGTTACATGGCCTGCACATCAGTGTTGTATGAGAAATGTCACCCAGCCATAATGAAATAGTTCTGTATCATAAATTACCCTTCTCAATCCACTTCTCTCTGTCTGTAGTTCCTCGTGCATGCATTCGGGAACTTATCCCAGTGGTCAGTATGTACATTACCAACGTGGTTAAGAAGGCTGAGCCACTTCGCTCCATCAGTTCAGTATCTCTTCCACTACTTGTTGCCACCCAGAAAAGATGATAACTTATCGACTTTATCCACGGCTGAATAATAGCTCATCCTTTCCTTTTGGGTGCCGCATCCAGTTTGGCTATCCCTTGAAAAAGCATTCCGCTACAACACTTGTAAGTGTTAAGTAGAGGTTGACTACTGCCGCCATCATGTTTAGATTTCTTATCTTGAAACTGTATATAGACACAGAAGTGAATGATCAATGTAGCATGTGATGGGAAAAGCACTGTGAAACAGTAACTGTGTTGAAACCCATCACTGCACATTCAGAACTATCAGCAGTGTTAATCCATACTGAAAGAGGTACGATGGAGTGGTAAAGGGAAAAGACATAGTCGTATCTGGGTCGAAGTCCATACATGACTTAACTGCAAGCAGGGCGGGCAGGCATCCTGAAGTGCAGCGGAGTGGAAGGATGAAACCTCACATCATAGTGCATGTGGGTACAATGACTTGGCAGGGAGACAGTAGCAGTGACAAGGGAGAGGATCGAGTAGCTGGGAGGGCTTTGTGAGTAGTTGGGGAACACTGGTATTCTGAGGTACTCACAGTACCCTGTGTGAGTACAGTGAGGAAAGGAAGGATAGAGTAGTTCATTAATTGGATGGGAAAAGGTGTTGAACCAAGGAGCATAGGTTAGTGGGAAGATGGAGCAGAACATGGGATAATAAAACCTGTACACAAGGGACAGGTTGCACTTAAGCAGGAGGGAATGGGGTTTAAAGCAGACGTTAGAAGAGTATATACCACAAAGGTGGATTTAAACTAGGAGAGGGGAGGCAAGGGGACTGCTGGAAGGAAGAGGGTCCGGAGAGGGGCAGAAGAAGCTCACCGCCCTAGGTAACGGAGAAGGCATTGGGGAGGTGGTGCGGGGGACTAATGGCAGGAAGCATTGGGGAGGGAGGAGAAGGGGACAAGCTGGAGGGTGGTCTCACTGAATGCAAGAAGTCTGGGGAGTAGGCGGCTTAGTTATAGGCTCTCTTGGCAGTGGTGGCGTGGATACGTGGACATCATGGAAACTTGGGTCACCCAGTACCAGGAATGAGACATGATGATCCGGGGTATGGGATATTCAGAAAGGATACTGCAAAAGGGAGGGGGGTGTCCAAGTAAGGAGGGATAAAGTGAATAAGGAAGCCTCTCTTCAGCAGGAGGCAGAGGCCGGATGAGTGCAGTTTCAGGATGCAAAGAACATGACTGTGAGGATGGGGTGGTGTACAGGACACCAGCTCAGGTGGGTGACCTAGACAGGGAATTAGTGGAAGAAATTAGCAGGGTCTTCAGGAAGGGAACACAGTGGTGGTGGGGACTTCAGCCTGCCTGGGGTGGATTGGAGCAACCCAACCACCGCGGTGCAAGGGAAGGTCCTTCTAGAGGCATTTCAGGATGGCTTCCTGATGCAGTTGGTCCATGGGCAGACTAGGTTAGAGAGGCCATCAGGGAGCTGGACAAAGGCCATGCAGTGGATGTCCTGTATTTGGATGTCAGCAAGGCCTTTGATTCAGTGCCACATGAGAGGCTGGGTCAGAACTTGGAATATGCAGTGGTGCAACGAAGATGTTGAAATGGATCGTGAACAGGCTAATGGGAAGGCAACAGATGGTGGTGGTATGGGGGGACTCTCGACACAGTGTGCAGTGACAAGGGGATACTACAGGGATCGGTGCTGGGTCCAGTCCATTTGTGCTGTTCATGGCTGATATCTCACACATGATTAAGAGTAAAATCAGTCTGTTTGCAGATGATACCAAATGGCACCTGTGGTAGATGTCAGCAACGGTTAACAACTCAGGGGTTATATCTTTAATTCAGCTTCAAAACAGGCACTCCCTACCTGACCAAGATATAGTCCGCTATGCCCAGGTGAGAAACTATATATTAAGACAAAAAGACATTACTGCCTCTTGCCCCTCCCCTCTTCTGAGCTTTGGGCCCTCCTTAGGGATTCATTGGGAGGATCCCTAGGCGAATCTAACTGGACACGTATACAGAATAATATGAGATTCCCTGGGGATAATTCCTTGTCAATTATGGAGGTGTGGAATAAGATCCTGGGACTGGAGACCCCCTATGACTTATGGGAAGGGTCCACCTAAAGCAATCAAAATCACAGCATCCCATGCATGGAGAGAATTTGCTTGAAAGTTTCATTCTAGATATTTTCATTGCCCTTCAAATTAATAAAATACCTCCCGCTTCCTATGGGCACTGTTGGAGGGATGCATCTGCACTATAGCTGACTTTTGTCATGTTTTTGGCATTGTCCTAAACTTACACCCTTCTGGTGTTCTCTGCAAATAAAACTAGAGGGATGCTTGGGACAGACGATCGAACTGACAGAGGAAATAACCATTCTATCCATTTATCCTCCCACAGACCACAGTGCAGTGGCCCGCTACTCTCTTCCTACTAGCAGCCAAGAAGGTGATAACTTGCAGGGATGTCCACCTAATACCCACAGTAGTGGAATGGCACCAGATAGTCATTGAAATTTACAGAATGGAATACCTGACTGCCAGATTGCGTGATGCATCTGGCCTCTTTCAAAGAAAAGGCAGAGGTGGATTCTCTATGCATCCAGAGACCCTGACTTTGTCCCCCTGAAAGAGAAATAAGAAGGTATATACTCCCGGTCCTTCCAAGAGTAATGAGGTTGGGGTTCAGCTGCCTGCCTAGTTATAACTTGGGGATCCCATGCCCTGGGAACAACTTGGAAACTTTAATATATAATAAGCTTATCAGATGTGAAGACTAACACAACAATATGTCAAATTTGTTTATCAACAAACTGCATTAGTTGAACCTTTATAATCATGATTGCCTCATGTACTATTGTGTCTCTCATAACAAGCATTTGTCAATGCGAATGTTTGCTTGCTGGTATTAGCATTGGAAATGCAGGAGTTAGACAGATGCAGAATAGGAATGGCAGTAGTATTGAACTTCACGCCAGCCCCACCTCCATCCTGTAAAGACGGACAGGCATTGGGGTATGTGTTTGTGTTTGGGTCATCACCCATGATGTTCATGCCATGTCACCTCACCCTATCCTGCAGACACCGACAGTGTTGAGGTGTGCTTGGGATATTCGCTTTACAGTCACCCCATTCCATAAGGACATATGCTGAAATGGGTGCAGTATAGGAGAATGGGGTGAACTCTGGGGCCAAGAGTGCAAGTACACCTCGATGCCTGTCACTGGCTGGGGGTGGGGTGGATGGCATGAGCATTACAGTCAGCAATCTAAAGGCACACCCTGATGCCTGTCCATCTGTACAGGGTGGGATGTTATGGTTAGAAACCCTTATGCCTCGGGCATTCGTTGGTATTGCACTACAAATTTTCAACATAGCCTTTTGTGACCCCACCTCATGAAAGCATTTGGGACCTCTTCTCATGAAGAGTGTCAGTGTGATTTGTTAATGTGTCCCAAACTTTGAGTTCCAACAGTGACCGTGCCATTCTCGCCAGATACATGAAAACACAGATCGGGCAGGATGTGAAGAATGACAGCTGTGCCATCCATAGGAGGTGTGAAGAGAGGGCAATGTTGAAAATCTGTAGTGAGAATATATTAAAATGCCTGCACTTCCAAGCATACGTGGAAACTGCACAATGCATCGCATAACACAGTCATTTATGGACTTTCATCACCAAATTTTCAACATAGGTATTTTAGGACCTCTGCTCATGAACAGTGTCACTGTGATTTTCTTAATACCGAACACTGATTTCCCACAGCGACCGTGCTATTCTGTGCGGAAGTGCAAAAACACACTTGGCCAGGATATGAAAAATGACAGCTGTACTGTTCATAAGGAGGTCCAGAAAAATATCAGTGTTGAAAATTGGGAAGAAATATTGTAATTCGTGAAATTACAAGTGTGCGTATACTGCACATGCACACTGTAAAACAGTCATTTTTGATTTTTTTTTACAAATTTGCAACATAGGCTTTTGAGAGCCCACCTTATGGACTTTGGTACTGTCATTTCATTAATCAGTACCAAAAGGTGATTCCATGCAGTGACGGAAATCAGCTTTCGGGACAGAATAATGCCATGGCAGTGGCTGAATTCATGAGGAGGGTCCCAATAACCCCATGCTGAAAATCTGGTGTCAAAATTCTAAAACATGCCCGAGATATGCACCAAAGTTGAAAAAAAACTATGTATGCCATTATAATAGCTCACCGGCATTTCTTCAGTTCACAGTCAGCTTTGAAAGTGCAGATGTATTCCTGGTCCACGAAGATCATCGCTGGGCTCCAGGCGTAAGTATGGGATGTGGGGATTGTGGGGAGGTAGGATGCTACAGAGGGTGGGCATGGGTTGGGAGGGCAGGAGACTGCAAGGGACCGTTTCTTGTATTACAGGTGAAAAAAAAGGGTCAGTTTTTTTGCAGGTGTTGTTTGGTACACCAGGGTGGGCTCCCAGCTGTACCACCTATATTTGTGAGGAGGGGACCAAAGCCGATGGGGATTGGGATCCCCATCAACACAGAAATGGGTGGGGTGCATGATGCTGAGGGGATTGGGCACCCCTCAGCACACAACAGAAATTGGAGGTGGGACATTATGCTGATGGGAGTGGGTTCCCCATCAGCAAATTAAACTGGGAAGGGGGACTAGCCAACAGGGATTGGGCCCCTGTTGGCAAACAAAGACTGTTTTGGGGGGCACATGATGGCAAGGGGTACTGGGCACCCCAGCACACACAACAAATGGGGAGGCATTATGCCGATGGCGATGGGCTCCTCTGTCAGCAAATGAACTGGATCAGGGCATGCTGATAGGGAGACTGGCCATCCCATCGGCTTTCATGGGGCTGTGAGGGGCGGCAAGCTGCTGCCATGTTTACAAACAATATTACACTGGGCAGGTACTGCCCTGCAATGATAGGTTGCTCCCTCATTGCCGACGGAATGGCTGACGCTGCAATGATGAGGCAGCCCTCATTGCTGCGACAAAATCGTTTCAACTTGGTGGCACTTTTGGAAACCAATGTCATCAGCACAGTGTGCCTGTATTGGTCCACCAGTGCCAAGCCCCCAAATGCAGTGTCCCTGTTTGCTGCCACAGTGCCACACCTCCACAACCCGCTTCTCTGCTAAGCTGCCACATAATGTTTCTTGCACATGGGCAAGCAAACATAAAATCAGTGTTGGGTAAGTTACTTTTCTATTACTTTCCAATACTTTTGGAAACTTGTTCCAGGAAGCTCTGTGCCGTCACTAGCAAGGATGGAGAAGTGCTAGAAAATGTAATACACCTTACTGTTATAGTTACTTCTTTCTTTCTATACAAAAGTAATATGTAACTTAACTTTGGTTACATTTATTTGAAAGTAACTAGTAACCAACCTATTACTTTCAAATAAATGTAATCTGTTACAGTTACTTATTACTTTTGTATTGTTTTGTATAAAAGAAAGAAGTAACTGTAACTGGAAGTGTATTACTTTTTCTAGTACTCCATCTTCTTAGTGACTGCACAGAAGCTTCCTGAAAAATTCCCAAAGTAATAATAAGTAATAGAAAAGTGACTTACTCAACACTTTAAAAATACAGTGCACTGGACCCGGTGGGGTTGCGTAATTATTTCCATTACTAATACAACTCAGATGCGGTGGCGCAAACATTTAGGTGCAAAATATATTAGTCCGATACTATGATAACATAAACAGCTTTATGCAAATACCAAAAAGCACTCTAAAAGAAATTCAGCCAGTAATTCAACTATTGTTAAAGATTTAATTTTCCACCAAATTGCAGAGCCCGAGTTCCTCAGCTATAAGCCTTCCGGGTGCATTCTCTGAAGGCTCGTGCGAGGAACTAGGGCCTCTGCACTGAAATTAAATCTCAGCAATAGCTGAATTTCTAGCTGCTGAATTTTAGAGTGCTTTTCTGAGTTTGCATCAGGCTGTAGCTCGGCTGGCTGCTCAGAGAGCACACCACCTTCATCACTTGTGCGCAGGTGTTAGAGTTTTGAGTCTGTGTGCCATACACAGCTTTAGTTTAGCCACTGTACTCCGGACATGCTGGAGTTCAATTCCAAGCAGTGCCAAAGTAAGTTTCTAAAGCAGAGGGCAGCTTTGCTGCCTTTCTAAAGAAGTCTGGAAAATACCTATCGCTTATTATTTCTATAAGTCTGTAAACTGAACAACAATATAATTACTGGTGACCATAAATATCAATCAATTACTGTTTTGTTAAAATGCATATCAACAAAGTTCAGGTTATTCTGCTCTAAAGATAATAATAACCTGAAATCTGATTGATATGATACGTCATAATAACCTAAAATCCAGTTGATATGACATTCCCAAAAGAAGACTTTAAAACTTTTGCATTCCATTGTTTTACAAAAGTATTTCAACTGCAGTATTTTCAGCTGTGTTTTATACATGCACAGTTAACTTTTCTTCAAAATAAAACTGTACTCTAGGTAAAAACATTTTTTCTTTCAAGCTGCTAGAAATACAGTCTAAACCTCCACACCAGCAATTATGAAAAATAAAGGATAGAGTAAGTTTGATGTTATGGGTTTTCCACACACCCTCGATGTGTGATGACCACCTAAAACTCTAGCTTTGCTCTCGAGGTTTATGGGTCATCACAGACCTCAGTGTGTGAAAAAATCCATAACACACTACCTATTCTTTATTCTCTATATATTTTAGCTATTCAAGTGTGGGTGACAGTCTTTCTGTGTGCCCCCAATCACCAGACCTCAAAGATGACCCTTGATGTCCGACCTTTGATATTTATGATATGTACTCTCTTGTTGCAACAGTTTCTTAAGACAGCCTAATTTCTGTAGTTTTCCTTCTAAAATGTAACACATGTTTTCTCACATTCCCAGAACATAAGTTTTTAAAACTGTTATGATTAAATAGGACCCGAACACATTAGGCTAGTGAAAAATAATCCATCGTAGTCCCATAAATTTAAATATTGGACACATTCTAACAAAGAAGGGTTTAAGGCTGTAAAGAAACTATAGAAGAACTAATATATTTAGTACCCCAAATTTTCATGCTACTAGCATCTGAGATGTACAGTATTAGCGATCCCAAATATTTATTCATCCTTGCCGGGTCCAGTACACTGCCGTTTTAATAGCAGTGCAAGCTGTATTAATAAAGATGGTGCTGATCGCGATGTGCCCTCTCTGGATCTGCTAACAGTTTACAGCACCCTGGTGATTCTGCTGTATTAGGTGTTATCAGTCTCACTCATCTCTGGCACAAGAAATAAACTGATTATGAAATTATGTCAACTGCTGATGTTCTGCTTCTTAGATAATCATTTTTTATTTACCTCATAGGTCTTACTCTTGATTGATAATATTGGGGTGGTGGGTTGAACCACTATGATACCACTACAGAAATGTAATACTGCTTTTAGCTCATTTGTTGTAGTTTGCACAGGTAAAATATACTGTTTCTGTTGTATCTTGTAGAAGCCTCAATTTTTGTTATACTGTAGAGTGTTTGTGATGTGCAGGTGCATTACAATTTAACACTGTCACTTTGACATTTAACTAATGGTTCCCATTCAACAGTGGTCTCTGATGTTTACTGATTTTAACAGTTTTAGCTACTACTGAAAATAAATACAGTAAGTAAAAGTTGTGGTTACTGTTTATGGGTGTTTCTTGATGCGGCACCACTTTCTAAAACTGACACTTGATAGTATAACATGTTGCGATATTTCACTATAATCATATTGTTTTGGGCTGCATCAATCCATGAATCTAACCACCCATGATTATTCTTGCCAGTTGAAACAAATGTTAGTTGACTGTTTCCAGATGTGAGTGAGGTAGTGTTGGTCTTTGCAGCATAAGTGTATAGCCGATTATACTGTAGACCAAATTTATTCCAGTATAATAAATATTGTTGCTATTTTCAGGGTCCGATGCAGTCCCAGAAAACATCATTATTGTGAGGTATTGCAACATGTTATGCTACCAGTGTCAGTTTTAGAGGAAAACACTCAAAAGCAAAAACAATGACTATTACTTACTGTATTTATTTTTAGTAGCAGTTAAACATGTTAAAAGCAGTAAAAATCACAGAAACACCGCTGAAGTGCTACTTAAATGTGAAGTTACAGTGCTAAATTGTAATGCATCTGCACATCACAATGGCTAAACAGTATACAGCAGAAACAGTATAATTTATCTGTCCAAACTACTACAAATGAACTGAAATAAGCAGTATTTATTAGCAATATTACATGTTGGTAATGGTGTCCAAGTGGTCCCCAATGTTATCATCAAAAGTAAGACATTAAATAAAAGTTTCAAAAATGAATAAATATGAAACAGAACACCATCAGCTGATGTAATGGCATCATTAATTAACTGTATGTCTTGTACTGACGATATGTGTGAAGGATACCACTCACCATGGCAAAATCACTGGAATGATTTAATTTAGGCTCCCTTCTGTATTTTTGGATATGCTGTAATAGGCATAGAAACACAGACTTTGATGGCAAATAGGGCTGCTTGGCCCACCCCATCTGCACATTTCCCTACCTATTAGATAAGCTGCAGATCCCAGTTTAATTTACTTGGCAGTTAATTTGTATAGTTATCTAGTGTAGTAATACATATTTTGCATAGCGTTTGCTGGTGCCAGTTCCTTTTCTGGGGCTGACATTTTGACTGAGCACAACAATTCCAGAGACTTATTTAAATATTGGCGTACAAGCAGCAAATGGGAAGCGGGATGAGTGGGATTTACCGGGATCAAACTGAATTTTCCTGAGTTCACTAATGATCTAGAGAGAGGACAGCAATAAAAGTTAATATTTAAATAAATAACTAACAATCTAATTGTCAGTACAGCTAGAGGACACCCTGTCAAGTCAGAACCAGCAGATCAGTTTCTTACACACAATCAATGATATGAACCAATATCATACGTGACAGCCACATAACTAGCAAATGGTTGAACAGGGAAATTAAAGACAGATTAAAAAGCGCTTTCCACAATGTACAAATACTGTACCTAATAACTGAAAAGAAAAAACAGAGTTGGAAGTTGTTTTAAACTTATCTTCTGAATGATGACAGAACCAACTATCTGCAGGCCTACAGCATAGATCTGTGGTGCTAGCAGACCTCTGAGCCATGAAGATGTTTTAAACTTTTATTAATATAAGCTATGGAGAAAATTAATGAATTCATTATCTAGAGCAGGGGTTTCATCCTTTTCCTATCTGGACCCCCGACCAAATGTCAGCAGTGTCGGAGACCCCTACATGCTGCAGTTTGCATAATCTGCGGCGTAGCGTAGAGA
Organism: Neoceratodus forsteri; assembly: GCA_016271365.2. Taxonomy (NCBI): domain Eukaryota; kingdom Metazoa; phylum Chordata; order Ceratodontiformes; family Ceratodontidae; genus Neoceratodus; species Neoceratodus forsteri. The sequence continues at coordinate 551,525,014 of JADMNL010000022.1, forward strand.
GGGGTACCAATTTACTTACTATACAGTATTTACAAATGAAGAGGAGGTACCTAAAACAAACAACAGAAACACTCTGGATACAGAAGTTGATACCAGCTCATTTACAGAAGAAAGGGTTCTGAAAAACTCTTAAAACTGAAGGTGGACAAAGCAATGGGGCCTGATGGGATTCATCCCAGAATTCTAAAAGAACTAAGGGTAGAACTAGTGACACCACTGACTACCCTGTTTAACAAATCATGGGAGGATGGGGTGGTACCTGAGGACTGGAGGAGGGCAGATGTGATTCCCCTTCACAAAGTGGGAGCAAGACAGGCGCGGAAACTACAGGCCTGTTAGTTTAACCTCAGTGATAGGAAAATGATGGAATCACTTCTGAAGGAAAGAATTGTCAGTACCCAGAGGCCAGAGGGCTGGGACCCAAGGCAGCATGGATTCACAGTAGGAAGGTCATGCCAGACAGAATCTAATAGATTTCTTTGACTGGGTGACCAAAGTAGTAGATCAGGGAGGGGCTGTGGACATGGCCTACCTAGACTTTAGCAAGGCATTTGACTCAGTCCCACACAAAGATTAATATACAAGTTAGCCAGCCTAGGTGGGCCCCGAGATGATAGCCTGGGTAAGAATTGGCTGGAGAATAGGACACAGAGGGTAATAGTAAATGGAGTCCACTCTGAAGAAAGGGGTTACTAGTGGGGTGCCGCAGGGTTCAGTATTAGGACCAGTCTTCTTCAATGTCTTTATAAGCGACATTGCAGAGGGACTGGAAGGAAAATAAGTCTCTTTGCAGATGACACAAAGATATGCAACAGAGTTGATGCATAAGGTGGGATTGGAAAGAATGAGAAGGGACTTGCAAGGTTAGAGGAATGGTCAAATGTATGGCAGCTTAGATGTAATGCTAAGAAATGCAAGGTAATGCACCTGGGAAAGAAAAACCCAGGGCAAGAGTACACAATGGGGGTGAGACACTAACAACAACAAAATGGAAAGGACCTGGGGTAGTCATATCAGATGACTTAAAGGTGGGCAAACAATGTGAGAGGGCAGCAAGGAGGCTGGGGGATACTGGATGCATAGGAGAGGCATCACCAGTAGAAAACAGGAAGTTGTTATCCCTCTGTACAGACAGCTGGTGAGACCCCATCTGAGTACTGTGTGCAGTTCTGGAGACCCAGTCTCCGCAAGGACATAGACAAGATGGAAGCTGTCCAGAGGAGGGCAATTAAAATGGTGCAGGGTCTGCACGGAAGACATATGAAGAAAGACTAAAGGAGCTTAATATGTATACACTCGAGGAAAGGAGGAGAGGGGGCATGACAGAAACTTTCAAGTACCTCAAGGGAATAAACAAAGTCCAAGAGGGTAGCATCTTTCAAAAGAGGTGTGCAAGAACAAGGGGCACAATTTGAAGATGGGCGTCTCAGAGGTAATGTAAGAAGTATTTTTTCACAGAGGTTGTGGATGCATGGAGCGGCCTTCCGGAGGAGGTTGTGGAGTCAAAAACAGTGGTTGAATTCAAGTATGCATGGGACAGCCATAAGGCAATTCTAGCGGGTGGGGTAGAAAGAAGTAGGCTGCTGGTTAACTAGGATCTGCAGCTTATCCATTAGGTAGGAAATGGGCAGACTGGGTGGGCCAAGCGGTCCTTATCTGCCATCAAATTCTATGTTTCTATGTATATAAAAAAAAATAACAAAACACCACGCCACTATAAACCAATATAAAAATTATTTTTATTGTAATTTTAATACAACTCTATTCAAAATGAATAAAAATCCAGTTGAGAACAGATGATCTGCTAGTAATTCACACAACTACTTCCTGCCCTTACAATATATTTTAAAACAGTAATTGCAGTGACCAAACTATAACCAGCACTTATATCAAGGTTGGGGGACAGCTGACTTGCTAGTAATTCACAATTCTGCTAGGGACATAACTACCTCCTGCACACGCAATATATTTAAAACAGTTATTGCAGTGACCAAACTATGTCCAGCAATTACATCCAGTTGGGGAGGGCGCTGACATGCAATTCACAATTCTGCCACGAACATACCTATTTTCAAACAGTGCTTTTTCAGTTAAATTTAATCTTTCCTAAACAAGAAACAGTGATGGACAAAAGTTACTGCAGAACTTGCACTCACCTGAAGATAATATTCCTTGCGAATGCGATACAGCAGTGAGTAGAGGTTTCTTGCAAGTAAAACGGACCTTGTAGTAGAAGCCGACAAGCTTGCACAAATCAAAACAGGATGTATTAGCAAAACGGAGCAGTCACGGGAGAAAACAAGAGTTCTGAGACCGAAAAGAAGCAGCAACACTGGAGCTCCTTGAAAAATCTAACTAAACACCTATTCATGGAGTAAATTCTGAATTACACCTGAATTAATGAATTCTTAGTTACTGAGGTAGCCACACTTAAAACAAGTGTTTGTCAATGCCGAATGTTTGCTTGCTGGTATTAACAATGGAAATGCAGGAGTTAGACAGATGCAGAATAGGACTGGCAGTGAAGTACTGAACTTCACATGAACCCCACCTCCATCCTGTAGAGATGGACAGGATTTGGGGTAGGTTTTGCGTCATCACCCATGACGGTCATGCCATGTCACCTCACCCTATTCTGCAGACACTGACACGTGTTGAGCTGTGCCTTAGGGTGTTTGGCTCTCAGTCACCCCATTTCATAAGGACATACGTTGAAATGGGTGCAGCATAGGAGAATGGGGTGAAGTCTTGGGACGAAGAGTCCAAGGTGCACCTCGATGCCTGTCAGTGGTTGGGGGTGGGGTGGGATGGCATGAGCAGTACAGTTGGCAATCCAAAGGCACACCCTGATGCCTGACTGTCTGCACAGGGGTAGGACGTTATGGTTAGAAACCGTAATGATTCAGGCATTTGTTGGTATTCACAGTGCAAATTTTGAACATGGCCTTTTGTGACCCCACCTCTTGAAAGCATTCGGGACCCTTTGTCATGAGCAGTGGCAGTGTGATTTTGTCAATGTGTCCTGAAAACTGACTTCCAACAGTGTCAGTGCCATTCTGCACCACATGTACGAAAACACAGATCAGGCAGGATGTGAAGAATGACAGCTGTACCATCCATAGGGAGGTATGAAGAGATGGCAATGTTGAAAATGTGTAGTGGAATATTAAAATGCTTGCATCTGAGCATACGTGGAAACCGTGCAACACATGCGCGAACACAGTCATTTTATGGAGTTTCATCACCAGATTTTCAACAGAGGCATTTAACGACCTGTGGTCATGAACAGTGTCACTGTGATTTTGTTACTGTGTCCTGAACACTGATTTCCTACAGCAACCACGGTATTCTACGCTGGAACTGCAAAAACACATTTCAACTAGGATGTGAAAATGACAGCTGCACTGTTCATAAAGAGGTGCGGAAAAATGGCAGCGTTGAAAATATGGCGTGAAAATATTACAAATGTGCGGAAGTTACTAGCATGCATGGAAACCGCGAATGCACGCCATAACACACTTAGTTTATGGACTTTGTCACCAAATTTCAACATAGCCATTTTAGGACCTCTGCTAATGAACAGTGTCAGTTGATTTTTCCTAATGTGTCCCGAACATGGATTTCCCACAATGACTGCTTGTCTACTCCGAAGTGAAAAAACACATTTGGGCCAGGATGTGAAAAATGACAGCTGTACTATTCATAAGGAGGTGCAGGCAAATGGTAGTGTTGGCAATCTGGAGTGAAAATATTGCAAATGTGTGAAGGTACGGCGATGCATAGAAACTGCACAACGCACACTCATAACAGTGTCATTTATGAACTTTCTCACCAATTTTCAACATAGACATTTTAGGACTGCTGCTAATGAACAGTGTCACTGTGATTTTCTTAATCTGTCCCAAACATTGATTTTCGTGATACCAACCGGCGCCATCAGCTACAAGCGTAGAAACAGATTTTGGGAGCGATGTGCAAAATTAAAACTGTACTGCTCATAAGTGGGTGTGGTAAAATGGCACTGTTGAAATTCTGGACTGCAAATATTAAAAATTCACATACTTACGAGTGTGCGGAGGAACTACGCAATGCATGCTCATAAAACAGTCATTTTAGGAATTTTTCACTAAATTTTCAACATAGCCATTTTAAGACCTCTGCTCATGAACAGTGTCACTGTGATTTTCTTAATCTGTCCCAAACATTGATTTCACACACCGACTGAGCCATTGTCGCTACCGCACAGAAACACATTTGGACAAGATGAAAAAATGACAGCTGTACTGTTCATAAGTAGGTGTGATAAAATGGCAATGTTGAAAATCTGGAGTGCAAATGTTACAAATTTGAAACTTACGAGGTGTGCTTAGGAACTGCGCATACGCACGCAACATAAAACAGTCATTTTAGAATATTTTACCAAATTTTCAACATAGCCATTGTAAGACCCCTGCTCATGAACAGTGTCACTGTGATATTCTTAATCTGTCCCAAACAGTGATTTCAACACACCGACTGCACCATTGTGTGCTAGCGCAAGAAACACATTTTGGGTGAGATGTGAAAAATGACAGCTGTACAGCTTATAAGTAGGTGTGATAAAATGGCAAAGTTGAAAATCTAGATACAAATATTACAAATTTGCAAACTTACGAACATGCGTAGGAACTGTACCAGCTACGCTAATAAAACAGTCATTTTTTAAAATGTTTCCACCAAATTTGCAACATAGGCTTTTTGGGAGCCCACCTTATGAACACTAGCACTGTCATTCTGTTAATCAGTCCCGAAAGGTGATTTTGCGCAGTGAACGTGAAATCACACTTCAGGCCTGATTAATGCCATGACAGTGACAGAATTCATGAGAGGGTCCCAAAAACCCATGTTGAAAATTTGGTGCCAAAATTCCAAAAATGTCTGAGATATGCAGCAAAGTTGAAAACCCTATTTATTACATTATACAGCTACGGGCATTTCCTCAGTTCACGGTCAGCTTTGAAGAGTGCAGCGTGTTCCCGGTCCACGAAGATCATCGCGCCAGACTCGGAGGTAAGTATGGGAGTGGGTGTGGGAAGTGGGGTGAACAGTGGGTGGGTGAGGTTGTGGGAGGGGGTCTCCCAGACCATGAGGACACGTTTTTCCTTTACAGGGAAAAACAAAACAAATAGACAAGCATGAGGACGGTTTTCAATTTCACTGGGGCATTTGGCACACTGGGGTGGGCTCCCAACGTGCCAAAGGGACTCTTTTGGGGGCAGCTGTGGCGATGGGGATTTGGCACCGTCGGCGGGCAACAAAACAGGGGGTTTACATCATGCCGGCGGGCGGTGGCCTCCTCCATCGGCTAAATAAAACATTGCGGCGCAAACGTGAGGGGATTGGGGCCCCGTCGACCAACAAAGACCATTTTGGGGGCACATGCTGCTGAGGGGATTGGGCACCCCTCGGCATGGGAGGCTGCCTAATACTGTTTGTGAATGTGGTGGCAAGCCGCCCACCATGTTCACAAACAGTATTAGACTAACTAACATTCCGCCCTGCAATGACGGGTTGCTCCCTCATTGCAGCACAATGACTAATGCTGCAATGATGAGGCAGCCCCTGATTGCTTCTGGCGAAAATGTTAGAACTTGGTGCACTTATTGGAGACCAGTGTCATTGGCACATTGTGCCTCCATTGAATCCACCAGTGCCAAGCCCCCAAATACGGTGCCTCCCTTAGCTGTAACACTGCCATGCCTCCACAACCCGCTTCTCTCCTAAGCTGTCCGTAATGTTTCTGCGCATGCGGCGCAAAGCAAACATAAAAAATGGAGTTCATGTCACAGTAGTGATATACATATCATCACTGATTCTAGATCAAGATGTAGCAGAAAGTAGTCGAGTTGGGCCACTGACTTGCCTGATGGGTAGCTGTTCTGTGCACACCTGTCCCTGTTGGTGTTTTCACACTGATGCTGTTTCCACACAGACCGCTGCAAGGGTAAATAAAAAGCTGCTGTCTGGTGCATCATGACGACCCGATCGCGACTGGCAATTGCCGCTAGAGACACTCCTCAGGCAGTCAAAGACTAAGCCGTTCCCTTGCTGGCAGCGCAGCCGATCAGCCACTGGTCACTTGCAGGCTGTAGGCCACGTCAGTGTACAAAACTGCAGATGTCCGACCCGACTCCAAGTAACAGGGCCAGGGTCAGGACTTCTACATCATAGTGCCAGCACAGAGGGCCGGGAATCAGTCACGGTGGGACAGGACTTGGGCTGATTTGACTGACTTGTGAGCAGCGGGCTTAGTCTCGGAGGGGACCTGATGAAATAAGTTTTACCATGGGTCTGACTGATGTGCACAGCACTGTAGGGGCTATAGCATCAGTGCAGAGAGAGCACAACATTATTGGCCGGGCCACGTGCTCCGGTGGACTGCTGCTGCCACAGTGCCGCGTTCAAACATTCACTTCCACACCGTGGCTATCATTTTATTTTATTTATTTAGTTTTTGTTGACTGGGTAAGTGCACTAGACAAATCCTACCTATTTTCAGGCATGACCCAGGGGAGGATAGAGATGAATGCCAACTGACCTTGAACCAGATTAAGGTGTTGGTGGTATTTTTAGTGAATGAGGAAATTTGTCCAGGACACGGGAATTCCCTACTCTTTGTAGGTGGAGCCTTTGCTACTGGCTGCAAGATGGCCAGTGTGCACGAATCCTCGGAGGAGATGGACGTTGGAAGTACAGGGAGTGGGCCTCCTCTCCTGTGCTTGGAACTCAGAGGCCATAGATGAGGAACTTGTTATTGCTGAACCCTGTGCTGGTACTATCATAGAAGCTACTGCTGTAATTGAAGGAAGAAGGTAATAATGTAGTTACGGTCTTTTTGTGGAGAATTCTTTTCGTTCTGCCCTGGAAGAAAGCGACGAGCAGCACTAATGTTTCAAATACAGAAGTTGGATTCCAAAATAGCGGCATACGCTAAGGCGACTAAGGAGCCAGTATTACCAGTGATGCTGCAATAGGAAGCGCCCCTGCTGACACTGGCGGGCCGGCGAACTCGTGTCTCACTTCCGCATTTGGCGGCTGCTTCAGAGGAGGCTGGCAGTTTTCTGAGCGCCTCTCGGTGTGCCTACAGCCTGCCGGTACCGTTGCTAAATCAACCATTACCGAATAACATGAAAATTCCTGGACTCAGTGAGGATGCCTCTCTTTTAAAGCGATCTGTGACGACAGTACAACAGAACAGGGATTCTGAGGTATTTTTTTTCGGCTGATAAAGTGCCTGGGTGGAGCAAGCGAGGTGAGTATCGGCAAAAGGTGTAAAGGCTTCATCTAAAAATTTGACAAACCTTAATGTTTTAAAAGCGTCATGGTCACTGGATAACGCCTTAGAAAGTGCTGGTTGGGAGAAAGGGAAGGGGTGTTTGGACTCCAGACTCCCAAGACCCCACGTATTTGAAAATGTTGCAGAAGGCAACCACTACTGTATCGTCTGGCACTACTTTGAGCTCAAGAACCCCAGGTGTTGCTTTAAACTGTGGACTTTGAATTCTAATTCTACAGATGCTTGTACTGATAACAGTATTGGGAAGTTTTCTGTTAAACCCTTTGACACCTCAAATTAATAATGAAGGGATAGGTTGCAAAATGATATATCTCCTGTTCTACCCTTGAAGCCACTGTTAGGTCAAGCTCTATACCTACCCCAGTACTGAAAGTCCCTGAAAATAATCACACAGGTCAACGGGTGGGTTTAAGCTGGCAGATTTATTTAATTCCAAGGAGAACCAGCTCCAAGGGAAACGCAGTTAACTTACTTTATAAGGGTGGGTTAGAGGAACCTCGGATCGGGTATACATTGCAAAAAAATTGCTTAAAGGGTCCATGAAATTCTTTTCTTGAAATCTTTGCCTTAATTAGTATTGGTAATTCCAATTATGATATTAGTTTCAAACAGGTCTCTGGTTTAGATAGATTTTGGGCTCAGTATGCGACACTTCAGACTTCTCCTATTTGGTCACCTTTTCCAGCTATCCCATTGACTAAACCTGCTGTTAGGAATATTACAATTATTTTCAAGAATGAAGGGGTTAATGTGGAGGACATTCTATTTTGGTTAAATAAAAGGTGTGAGGTGCTGAATAGGCCCACTCCATGTTAGATAGCGAACAAATTTGGGAACGGTAGTTGGAGAGTCAGAGTTAAATTATTTTCAGCCAATACTGGACCTAAACATCTACCTAGTTTTTTATTTAGGTAAAGACAAAGGACTTATTTATTATGCTGGTCAACCTAAATCATGCTTTAAGTGCGGTGCACGTACTCACCTAAGTTCTGCCTGTGACACTATGAAGTGTAGCCATTGTTTTGAATTTGGCCACGCTCGAGTGCCTGCTCTAACCCTTTTAAATGTAATTTATGTGATGGCACGGCCATGCTTTAGTGGGCGTTGTCCATGGGCATCCCATAATAGAGATGACTATCCCTCACATGATGGCCTAATTACAATTGCACAGCAAATACAAGCAAAAAATCTGCTGCTCGAGATTTGGAAAAAGATGCAACAGCAGTTGTACAAAATGAACCTTTAGAGTCGGGTCATGAGATTCCTGTTTTGTCCTCTGAAATAGTTACCCCTGCAGAAGGATTCCTCCTTCTGTTCGGATACTCATTGCAGTTTGCCGTAAGTAATAGGCCAGATATTGAGATGCCCCTCCTCCCCCCTTACAACTAGCTTCTGATTTAGATTCCTCTGGATTTACTCAGGTTACTCATAAGAGGACTAGGAAAGGTCAGGCAGTAGTCAGTGAGGTAAGGACACAGTAGCTGATGCTTGGCAGTCTAATAATAAATTTGCCATACTAGCTACTGATCTCTCTGATAAGGACTCTGGGGGATGATACAGACACCTCCTCCATTCGGTCCTGTCCTGATACAGAAGGTAGTAAAGATTTGTATCCTATAGCCAAACGAACCGACAAAGTCAAGGAGTAAATCTCCCATCGGCACTTAAATGGCCTTTTGTCTATTTGTTCCCTTAACGTAAATAGTATCAAAGGTCAAAAGAGATTAGGGGTGTTTTTGACAATCAAAGATTTTAAGTGTGATATTGTTTGTCTTGTGGATACCAGGCTTAAAACCCATAAGAGTTACAACAGGCTTCAAAGGCCTAGACTAGTGGGCCTACCTTTTGGTCATCTGGTCCCGATACTTGTGGGGTATTAGTATTTTATTTTCAAATCAGATTTTCATGTCTCTAGATTAGTGGATATTTCTCAGGAGAGCATTATTGTTAGATTTTGCGTATTTTTGGAGCGTTTAGTCTTATTGTGGTTTATGCTCCACAATCTAAAGCTCAACGGGTCTCTCTTTTAATTTAGTTAGACCCTTTTGCATACTTCTAGATTACTCCTTTGGGTAGGTGATTTTAATTGTGGTTTGCAACAAGAGGACAGAGGGTTAAAAACTCCCAAAATGTTTTGTGATTCTGTTGCCTTGAAGGATATTATAACCACAGCCCAGCTTATAGATGCCTATAGGTATTGTCATGCTACGGGAGTTTTACCTTTTTAAAGGATCCTTCGGACCAGATAGACTTTCTGTTTTTGTCCAAAATTTTATGTATTCATTCTTGCCACACTGTGGGGTGGAGTTTTCAGATCATGCTGCCTGTGTGCATCATTTTCTTGGGAGTCTGCTCCACGTTGTAAAAGAACCATTGGCATTTAATGACTCCCTTTGGAGGATCCTTCGAATGTGAAATTGTGGCACAAAGAATGGGCATCCAGGTTATCAGTTGTGGATTTCTATGATACAGTTGCTGACTGGTGGGAAGATTCTAAATCTCGATGGAAACCGATTTTTCAGAAAAAGGCTGCTGCTTCTCAAAATAAGAAATATTTGAAATATCTATCTCTGAGGCAGCAACTACAGCATTTGATTTCTCTAGCTGATACCACTTGACATGATTATAGCAATCAAATTGCTGTTATCTGTGCTCAGATGAAGAATTGCAATATGATAGGGCTAGTTCATTAGGGCAGAAGCTAGATTTGGGACTAAAACAGATAAAGGAGATTAGATCCCTTTAAGGCATGTAAAATTCGTGTTAATTCCAAGTTAATTCAGTGTCTGAGGTCTCCGTCTGGTAATTTGGTTACAACACCTGAATCTTTGGTTAAATTGTTGAACAGCATGTTTTTAACATGTTGGGTAGTAACCAGAATGTGAGTCTGCCAAGACTTTTGGAGTCTTTGCATCTCCCTCAACTCTCCCAGCAAGAGCAAGAGATGTTGCAGGCTGATATTGCAGAAGTTGAGGTTATACAGGCTATTGATAAACTGTGTTCACAATCCCTCCTGGTTGGACGGCCTTATCTGAGATTTTTTAAAACCTTTCGCCTAGTTTGGCTCCGGCCTTAACTTTGCTTTACAATGAGATATTGACTTCGTGTGTTTGACCAAAACAATGAAGGAAGCTCTTCTAATCTTGATTTTTAAAAAGGGTGATGCTACTGATTTAAATAATTGGAGACCACTTAGTCTATTAAATGTAGATTATAAAATATTAGCTAAAATTCTGTTAACTAGATTGCTTAAAGTTGCTTTTCATTTAAGTCCCTTTCAGACATGTGGTATTCTGGCAGGTACCAACACGATAATTTAGTCCTACTGCGTGAATTATTTGTGCTGGGGATAGGAAATTGTGTCTGGATGGGTCCTGGGTATAGATCAAGAAAAAGCTTTTGACAGAGTCCTTCATGATTTTTATTCTCTGTTTACGAGCTTTTGGATTCCAGTCAAGTTCCTTTTCTGGATTAAGACTTTATATAAGGATGCTCTTATTATCCCTAATGTTAATGGTTGGTTAGGGAATCAGTTTACTTGTTAGTGGGGTCAGGCAAGGATGCCCTTAAGCCCGATTCTCTATGAGCTTTTATGTAGACACTTTGATCACGGGCTATACTGCTTTGCCCTCATATTGAAGGATTGAAGGAATTCTCTCTTTACCTACGATCAAATTGTTAGCTTATGCTGATGATTTGGTCATGGTGGTGGACAAAAATTCTATGGAAGAAGCCCTGGTTCAGGTCCTTCGGACCTTTTCGTCAGTTTCTGGTTCAAAATTAATTTTGATAAAAGTGTGGGTGTACCACTAGGTCACACCTCTCTCCAGATAAATGGCACTTATATGGGATTCCTATAAAGTTGATCCTTTTAAATATTTAGGGATTTTTGGGGTCAGGTGACATGCCATCTTATAACTGGCTTATTGCCTTAAAGAAGGCTGAAGGTTTGATTGTAAGATGGAACTCTGCTTTGATTGGGAAGAAAAAGAGGTAGTCCTGCTTAAAACTTAGTTATTCAATTTTTTTGTATCTTAGTTATGTGTTTCCACCTCCTCTTGTGCTTTTTACTAAATTATATGGGGTGTTTTTCAGGGGTTTTGGGGTCTCGGCTTAACCCAATTAAACAAAATTTAACATATAGACCTATTCGAGAGAGGTGGAGTAAACATGATCCATCCTATAGCCTTTTTCTATAGTTTATTCTTTAGTTATGATTTTAGTAAGGCTATTAAACCTGGGGAAGCTATTTGGAAACCGCACTTCATGTTATGGTTTTCATCCTGCTGATTAATTGGAAACCTGAACAAAAAAATTATTTCCGTTCATTAGCCATTCCAGTATATGGAAAAGAAGGATATAAAATGGCCTTATCTTGGGGTTTTTCCCACAAGATTTTGTATTTTATCTAGGAAAATGATATATGATAAGATCTGGAGGGTGAGGGCTCAGGAAACTGTTATTTTTCCTAGCTGTCCTTTAAGTCGGTTTGTAGATTCTCCAACAGCTTTGCAATCACGTCTACCCCTTATGTATGGGATATGGTGTGGTTAAATAATTACGGAAGGTTGGGGTTAAAAGTAATCATAAGCACAAAGCTTTTAAATGCTCGTTTTGCCCCAGAGAGTCTTACAACGAAGTTTGGAAACTCAACAACATTTGTTTCTTGACTGCCCATTTTCTGGAGATTTATGGTCCAGTTTAGCTGATTTATGGTCTGAATCTTTATTTCTTCAGTTAACTTATGATCAGATTATGTTTTGTACTAATGATATTTTAAACACTAAATATCATATTGACACTTTGTATATTGTTTTTGTTGTTATTAGATATTACATATGGCAAGCTAGATGTATGCTTGTTTTACATCAAAAGTGATATCTAAACAAGAAATAATTAGTAATATCTGTCATGCTTTGGGTTTAGTTAAATTGCGTGATTTCCTAACCTCTTCAGGTTCTCAGTTTCAACTATTATGGCAAAATTGTACTTTTCCATTTACAGATTGTTGATGTCTTGCATCTATTATTATTTGTCTGTTTTGTTTCATGACATTAGTTCATACTTTGTATAAAATGTTGTTTATTTTTTGTAATGAAGCCCAACTTTCTAAATAAAATTCCCTACTCTTTTCAATAAGTGCCATGGGATCTTTAACATCCACCTGAACTACCACCAATCCAGGCAGATGGGACCTCGGTTTAACGTCTCATCTGAAAGGCGGCACCTCAGAAGTGCAGCACCCTCTCATGCTGCACTACAGTGTCAGTACTGGGATATTAACTCAAGTGCCAGATGTGGGAACTGAACCCACAGCCCTCTGATCTCCCGGCCTCAGAGGTGAGTGTGCTACCTGAGCCACTGACACTGCTGACATCATAGCAGGCGTGGTGGTGGTGGGGGGTGTGGGGATGCAGAAAAGCATAGACTGGGGAGACACTGTGCAGGGCAGGCTGGAGCTGCTAATAAAAGCCACACTGCAGCTAATGGACAGCCGAGGGGCAAGGCGAGGACTATACTGAGGAGCAAAAGAAAGTACAGCAGGAGAAAGCTGTAACTCAGCCACGTACATCGCCACTGCAATGGCCAGGCCTCCTCACTGCAGCAACCAAATTTCTTTCATGTTGGGGCCATGCTTCTAAACTGCTGTAATAGACAGTGTGCTCAGTCATTGGTGCCACACAGGCGAGCCACAAAAGCAATCGTGGCATTAGCTATAACACTGCGCACTTGCGAACCCACTACTACCACAAGCTGCGCAGCATGTTTCTTGCACATGCGCAAGCAAACATAATAAAAACAAATGGAAAAAAGAACTGTACAGTACTGCTACAAAATAAAAATATAATAATCTGAAACATTACTTCATGAAAACACAGTGGCACAGCAGTGAATTATGGGAAAATGGTGATATTGTAGAACCACCTCTGAATGAGGTTGCTGAAGGAACATAAGTTGAAATAACAACTTGCATGCAGTGTCTACTATGCTGCGTGTAGCACAAGGCAAAGGCTGCAGTGTGTAGTAAAGCAATGTCTAGCATGCTGTGTTCAGGTGTGATTACCTTGATGTGATGTGTCACAAGCTGGAGGCTACTGCTTTACAATGAGTAATACGGTAATTATAACAAGGGACCAGAACTGCCATTTGTACACATACACACCACAACAGCCATACGAATAAAAAACACAAGAATAAAAATCAAATATGGAGTGCCTGATGGAGCGGGACTAAAAAGGCTGTCACCCTGTCCAGCACACAGTACACATTTTCCACAACATGTCAGTAGTGTGACAGCACACATATTACAATTATACAGCGCTTACTACATCAACACTGCAGCCATTCAAATACAAAGGCAGACTCAGCTAATTTTCTATCAAAAGTGTTTTATTAACTTCAAAGAATACATGGACACCACGTTGCAACTGTGATTATGTGCACCACAGTACAAGTTGCGCACCGATGGCGTTGACGTCTTGGTACTCTTGAGAACAATATCTCAGCCACAGAAAATACATGCTGAGCACTTCCTGGAACCGCGTGTTTTAAATGTTTATTTTACAAAACTAATCCAACTTTGGATGAAACAAGCGTTGCGATTTGATAAAGGAACACAGACTGCATGCTACAAGTAAGTTTTTTTTAATTAAATGCTTATTTATGGGTCCTTTAAATATATTAGTGCTTTAAAACAACTTTAAATAAAAACTGTGGAACTGTCTCTTAATTTCTTTATTAGCTACAGCTATCCTGTTTTGCAATGTTTTGATACCTGCTATCAGATTCTGCCCTAGTTGTTTTCTTCAATTGGTACAGTAACAGTTTCCCTGCCTTCTTGTTTGATTCCCATAATGCCTGTTTTCTCCTGAAAGCGGCATATTCTCTGCTGTAAATTGTATTAATTTCATATTTCAGACTATTTTTTGTATAACAGTTGGGCATTTCTTGAATAATTTTGTTTATAATTATGTTTTGATGAGTGTAGTTTAGATAACTTTTCTAACAGCTCCTTCTGGGTTTCTTTCTTTTTAAACCCGAAAACGAATTATACATGCCAGCGGTTCCATGTCTACTGACGAAAGTAAACTTCGTCGTGGTAACAAACAGCACGTTGAAAGCGTCGCAAGACAAAAAATGCATCTGTCACAAATAGCTGGGACAAAACAGTGCACAATTCTCGCCAGTGCAGATTTAATATTCCAGCACCACACCACTGTAAGCACCACTCTAGTGCACTTTGAGGGAAATGCAGATTTAATATTCCTGCACCACACCACTGTAGAGCACCACTCTAGTGCACTTTGAGGAAATGCAGATTTAATATTCCAACACCACACCACCGTGGATCACCACTCTAGTGCACTTTGAGGGAAATGCAGATTTAATAATAATCCAGCTGCGCCACTATAGATCACCACCCAGCGAAATTTGAGGTTACACAGTTAAGGCATCTCACATATTTGTACACCACATGGCTTTGTCTTGTGGCATTTTCTCACGTGGTATTGACCCGCTCCTTTTATCTGCAAGGACTTGTCATGCTACCATGCACCACCACCTTATGTAGACCTTAAAACTAGCCCATGAACATGCTAATGAAACTTCTCTGTTGTCATTAATTTTTTTTTTGTGTTATCTATTTTCTCCCTTCCAGGCTCGGATCCACCACTCCTTCAGGCATCCTATGTCTCCGCACCCCTCCAACCTCCCCAGGCGCCTTCCACCTCATGTCTGCAGTTTACCTTGAGGTAGCTTGGCATTACCCTTTTTGCTGAGTGGGTACCTCTCCTCTGAGGAAGGCACTGGTGGGGATAGCCCAGAATACTATTCTTTTCTTCTCGGCCTCAGGTGCTGCTGAGATGGTACAACCCCACAGGAAGTCTTCTGGCATGCCATGGACTGGATGTCATCATCCGGCCAATCCAGATGGTATTTCTCATTTTTCTTGTTGTTCCTCCTGCGCCACTACCTGTAGGGCTCCGGTCTCCACGGGGCCACTACTAGCGAGGCTTCCCACCCAGCCCAACCCAGGAGGAGAGCAGTCCTCCAGATGCTCTATCCTCTCCTTCCCTTACTCAGCCTCCGGGGTTCTGAGTCTGTTCCTGAACCTGGTCGCCGTGAGTTGTCATTAATTTTAAAAAGCTCAGTAGTCCCTTTTTCTAACCAGTCCTTAATTTTTTGTCCTGGAGCAGTGATACATTTAATCTCCACCTAAGTCCATTGCTTTCTCCTCTTTCCAAGGCCACAGCGAGCTTTGCAAGTGCATGGTCCAGAGATTACCACATCTTTCAGTTCTGCATTAATGATACCATTACCAAGTCCCTTAGACAGCATGATGAAATCTATTCTACTGTATGAGTCATGTCTTGCAGAGTAGAAAGTGTACTCTCTGTCTTGCAGCTGTACTAATCTCAAGGTGTCTACCAGATTCAGATCCTCTATTAAATTCCCCAAGAGCCTTTTGTGATTTTGATTTCTCAAAAGTGGCAGAATTTCTTTTTTTTTTTCATATTTATTTATTTTATTTTTATTTATTTAGTTTTTGTTGACCGGGTAAGTGCACTAGACTAATCCTGACTATTTTCAGGCATGACCGGGAGGAGATACAGATGAATGCCAACTGACCTTGAACCAAATGAAGCTGTTGGTGGTATTTTTAGTGAATGGGGAACATTTGGCCAGTGCACCAGGAAATTCCCTATTATTTCACTAGGTGGCGCTAAGGAGGCAAAAGAGTTACTGATCCAGATGGAGGAAGACAGTGGAGGAGGGAGGGTGCTAGGCAGCCACGCAGCGAGCTTGCAGCGAGGGAACAGTACCTCTGGGATGCACCCAAGTGGTGGCCAGCTTAGGCTGCATCTAATCTCTCCTATCTTCATACGACGTCTGACGGTGGAGCAGGCACTAGTAAGGGACTGACACTGACAGCACAGAGTCAGCAAGATTTATTACCAGAGGTCAAGGCCGGAGAGATGCAGTTTTGTACAAGGACCTGGTAGAATTATTGGCAGAAAACAGCGTATTTTGGAGCAAACAACAGAAGTTTCAAGCGAATGTAGAAATTAGCGGAGGAAGACCAGCTCAAAAATGGAAAAAGGCCTGAAGTCGATTCACCCTTGATGACTCAGGTAAAGGATCTAAAGTGTTCATTTTACAGCAACTTGTGGGCGGGAGTAGAGTTACCAGAGTCTCAGGCTCCACACCCACAAACAAGTGACACACAGTCACACTGGTCACCGAAATTAGCTCTAGAAAGAGCGGGATGGATACAGACTGAGATGGGACATTGGGTTGCAGACCCCAGTATCCCTTCCAGATCCTCGGGGGACAGAAGCGACAATGCCATTGCCACAGGTTGACACAGATCTAATACACCAGGAGGAGCATGTCTCCCAACCAGGCAATATCCCTTAAACCTTCAGGATATCGAAGTAATTTAACCTCTCCACTCAAAACATGGGAGAGATATCTGGGAAGGATGGGGAACAGGCAGACCAAGCTCCAGCAAGTCCTGTTTCTGACTTCCCGATTGAAATTCATCGCAAAAGAATCTTTGATATCCCCAATTCAGGGAAGATCTGATACCTACAAACACTGAGGGAGCACAGGTTCCTGCACCTCGGTAGAGGTAGCGCCTCCTGCCTTGACAGAACCAGCACCCACATATGTAAGTTTATTCAAAAACCTGTATCTCTGGCAAAACGTAAAAATGCTGTGAGACTCAGGTATCTGGGGCCTATAGACAATATGCTAGACTGTTTCTATGTTGGAAGGGTCCTGATAAAACAATTGTTGGGTTTTCACATGCGAGGTATATGCTCTTATTCATACACCTGGGGAAATCACATATGACGTGAGTTTCAGAACTCAGACATTCTGAATAGATTCTGGATGAAATATGCCTTGCTTAAAATGAACCCAGCCTGGTCCATTTTCAAGCAATACCCCTCACAAAACAATCTTTTAAAGTAATAACAGTCCTCTTCAGGAATGAGGGGTTAATGTAGTTGATATTTCACACTGGCTTGAGAAAAATGTACTATACAGGGGAATCCTGAACCCATCCTGGATTCAGAAGGGTTCTGGAATGAATCTCCTAGTTGGTTTTATCTAGGCCAAGATAAAGGCGTTATTTTCTATCCAGGACAACCCCACCACTGCTATAAGTGTGGTTTGGGTAGACACCTTAGCAAAACATGTGACACGTTAAAATGTGCACAATGTGGAGAACTGGGGCATTTATGACAGATTGCCATCACCCTGCCAAGTGTTCCTTTGAAGCAACCCATTCATTTACTGAATGTCCCTGGGTGGCTCATAACAACACAAATGTGGATTTCTGCATCCAGGATTTTATATAATTACTGCAGTAAAGGCAGCAACATGTCAAAGGTCCCCACCACCCTCTTGGTCCCACCAAGCCAGATAAGGCCACCAGCTTTGGATATGGTATCCTTGGTTCAAGGTAGTGGTGAGCCCACAACTGTCCCTCCTACTGAAGCTCAGAACACCTCGGTGGAGGTACCTGCTACTACTACAACAACCATGCCCTCCACCACCAGAAAAACTGTTACAGTAGTTTTGAACAAATGTCAGAGTCTGAGGAACAGGAACACAGCTAAACCAACGGGGAACCCCCAGCTTCCCCTGCATAACTCATACATGGCCCTACAAGATGAGTTGCCTGATGGAGGGCAGAATCGGACTCTACTTCACTCCAATCATCCAGGCTGAGAGGAATCAGATGTGGAACAACCGATTGAGATTCTGGACACAGTAAAAGAAATCCCGTATGGGTTCAAGGAAATGGGTTAAGAAAAAATAGTTTGGCCGACACAGATTTGTTCTGAAGTATGTACATTTGAGGAATTTGTGTTTTCTTTCTGACTTTAATGACGGGTGTTTTAATATCACAGCGGCATCCTTGAATGTCAATAGCATTCAGTCGGAGGGAAGAGGCTGTTGATTTTTTCTTTATTTGAAAAACGGTATACAGGTTGTTGTATTTCTACAGGATACCGTCTGCGTGCTAGGCTGGAGATGGAACAGGCCTCTCTGGGGTGGAAGTGGGTGTGTCATACTGGTTTGTTGAGGAAGATGCATGCTGCAGGGTGGGATATGTGTTAATCACCCTTCTGCCAGCAGGTGCAGATTCTAGACATTTTGCCTGGAAGAGCTTTAATGTTAGACCTCGATCTTGATGGTTTACAATGTCGCTTTATTAATGTCTATGCTCCACAAGTGAAATCTGAAAGGATAGATCTATTTTGTGATATACAACCCTATTTATTGACATCTAAATATGTGTTTTGGGGAGATTTTAATTGTACATTATGTAACTGATAGAGGGTATGAAAAATCAAAAATGTTTTGTGATGCTGTTTAAATGACCTTATTTCTCAAACTGACTTGGTTGGTGCTCTTGCAATATCTAGTACTCCCAAGAAAAACATTCTTTCATGGTACACAGGCTACTAGAATAGAGTTTTGGTTTCTTTCACCTCATTGGGGGTTAGTAACACTAACACTCAACCAGTAGCACCATCCAACCCTGCGATAATCGAACTTACTGTGTCCAGTCATGACACTGCATCAGGGTCCAGGATACTGAGGTTAAATCTGGAACTTTGGTCCTCCTGATGGTAGAAGAGGTCCTTGTTTCACTTCTGAAGGCAAGGAAATTGGTTAAGTGTTTATATGACACATCCCAAGAGTGGTGGGAGGATACAAAAAGATATTAAACATTTTCTTCTGACAATAGGAAGAATTAACGGAAAAATAAAGCAGACACATACCACGTCCATCGGAGCCGTTTCAGGACTTGCTTTCTCAAGTGCATAAGGGGATAGACGAAGTACTCCCTGAACTAGCAAGGTGAAACAACACCTGAATGACATACAGTATAGCAGACTGAATCTTTAGAAAAAGAAAGAAGGTTTGGGACGCGAGGGTTCTAAAGATTTTATGAATCTATACCAATTCTGTGCCCTGCAAAGACAACAGAAACATATGACACAGGTACGAGACCACCAAGGACACTTCTTACTACCAAGGCAGACATAGATAGTACAGGCCATAGATAAACACATTCAATCACTTTTTGCCCGGCAGAATTGTCCACTGAACAACAGAAAATATGGTTGCAGGAAAGCACCTTACCACAGGCTTTGCAAGCAGACAATAAGATGTTAATTACTCCATCACACCTTTGGAAGTAAAACAACTTTGGCACAAACAAAATCTGGAACGGCACCTGGGAAGGATGGGATTCCTTATGAGTTATATCACCTTATTTTCCAGGTATTGTTACAAGAATTCACAGAAGTCCTACAGGATATTTTAGAAACAGGGAGGGTCCCAGATAGTATGACAGAAGGCTTAGTCCTCTTCATGCACACCTTGTTTTAATCTATATAGATAGCTACCACCATGTATAATCCTTCTTATGTGTGCCCTTAACTGTACAATAATATCTCTGTATGAGTGCCCTTTTCTGTACATTAATACCTGTGTCTGTTTTTTTTTTTTTTTTTGTTTTTACCACTATGTACCCTACTGTTTTCCCCAGGTCACATCTGGAAGCGAGCTGGCTAGTCGCTCAGTATGCCCGCCTGGTTAAACTCTTAAATAAATAAATAAAAAGGTGACAGAGCAGATTTAAACAACTGGCATCCCATTACATTGTTAAATACAGATATTAAACTCCTAATGAAATTACTCAGCAATAGACTATTGATGTGTGCCTCCTCATTACTACAAGTCTCGATGGCGAGAGGGACCTGGGGTGGTGGTGGATGTCAAGATGAACAACTCTGAGACTTGTGAGGAGGCAGCAGCCAAGGCCAACAGGATGCTGGGATGCATCGCTAGGGGGTTCACCTCCAGAAGGAGGAAGTGATACTCCCTCTGTATAACTGCTTGGTGAGGCCGCACCTTGAGTACTGCATGCAGTTTTGGAGGCCACACTTAAAAAGGACATTAAACTCCTGGAGAGGTCCAGAGGAGGGCAACCAAAATGATTTGGGGCTTGGGGACAGGACCTATGAGGAGAGGCTTGAAGAGCTAAATATGTACACATTGGAAGAGAGAAGGTACCAGGGACATGATAGGGTCTTCAGGTACATGAAGAGGGTAAATAGGGAGGAACAGTCAGGGTGCTTGAAGGAAGGAGGAAGGGGCCACTAGAGGGCATGGGTGGAAGCTGGAGGGAAGATTCAGGGAGAAAGGAGGAGGTGCTACTTCACTGAGAGGGTGGTGGAGCCATGGAATACACTGCCTAGGGGCTGGTGGAGGCAGAGACGGTGGAGGGGTTCAAGGGGGTGGGACAGGTACAGGGAAGGGTTCTGGAAGCAAAATCCAATGCAGCAAGAATAACCGAACTGGGAAGGGAGAAGCCAGAGAAGACGATGGGCAGCAAGGTCAGCACCCAGGGTGGGCTGACCAAACAAGCAGACACAAAAGACCGTTAGGCCTATTCTGCTGGCATTTTAGTATGTTAGTATTAATCCATTCTTCACAAACATGTACATTACCGGAAGGAAAACTACAGATGGACTGATTATGCTCAGAGAAATCCTCCATAGGGGCCAGGGGGAACTTACAGGTTTAATCTTTAGCCTGGATCAGGCAAAAGCTTGATCTCTGAAAATGTCTAAGGCAGTATGGGATTTCATCTACCTTTATAAACTGGATTCAGACTTGTTATATTACAGCAACTCTGCAGACATATTGCAATGGTTGGCTGGGCCAGAAATGTAAAATTAAAAGAGGGTAAGACAAGGCTGCCCCATGAGTCTGCTTTATATATTTTACCCTGGACCCATTAATTAGATGAGTTATGGATACTATAGACATCCTAGGGGTTTCCTTTTCTAGTGTTGACCCTGAGGTGTAGCGTGCATAACATATGTGGATGATATCTGATTCACAGTGGGGATATACCTTCTGCTTTAAAACTAGGCCAGATTTTATGCAACACACAGGGCACAGGTTAATTTTGAAGTGTAAATGCATACCAATAAGGAAGGATGAAATCTTAGAACCCCAAATTATAGGTATCCCAGTGGTGGAAGAGCCCTGTACCATTCTGGGCCTACATTTTGGATCTAGTGACTTGGCCCTCCTGAATTGGTCCTCTAAGTAAGCAATAATGCCCAACAAGGTGGAAAGGTATTGGGCAATGCCCGGACCACCCAGGGGAGGCGTAATGAGGGCCCGGCGCGCGGGCGGAGGGCCGCGCCCTGGAAGGCCCGTATTGCCCAATATTGCCCACCCTGGAAGGTATTATTACGCTTAGAAAATGGACTACCTGTGGCAGTTTATGTTGGTTTTCAAAAAATTTAGAAGTAATTAAAAAGTGTAGTAGGAATGAATTTTAAGTCTTTGCTTGTAAAGTAGTTCCTTCTTTCTATGCTCTTCTATCTTCTGTTGCCACCCCAGATAGGCATTCTGTTGAACTTATCCCCACCCCACCACCTCCGTATCAGAAGATTGACTTTTAAGTTCTTCTTCCCTGCAGTCTGCAAGAAATAAAGAAAAGAAAAAAAACAGTTTTCTGCCCTACTTGGAAGTCTTTTTCCTTTACACTTGGAACTTGTGGCCGTTGCCTGTGTGAGTGCCCTGCTTCGTTAAACCAGGAAGTGCAGGGCAAGAGATAGGATGCGTCATACTAGCACTGTAAATGTTTTAATTTTAACTGTTAGTGAGTAGGGTGTTACGTTAAGGGCGAACAGAAGCTTTTAATTAAAAATCAATACAGAACTGGGGTTTTACAACTGCTGCTGATTCTGTGCAGGCATATATCTCTCTCTCTCTCTCTCTCTCCACTTGCTTGGGAGTGTTTAGAGGAAAAATGTATGGGGAAACATTTTTGGTAGTAGACTCCTGGAGCAGACTGCACAGATTGGGGGCTTTGATTTTTGAGGGTGAAAGTGAGGGCAATCTCTCTCTATGAAATGTAGCACAACCGAGTCCCATTCTGTCAGGGGAAGCAGTTAACCATCAGGCACAATTTTGTGCTTTCCATTGTTTTGACAGTAGATTTACAGCTGGGCAACTGAGCAGTGCATCGGGAATCGGACCGGAGCAGTAATGGAGGGTGGACACACTAAGGAGCAGACCAGTAGGGACGGAAGGTTGACTGAGCTAGGCAAAAAAAAAAAAAAGGCAGGTGGAGTTCTGTGATTTTGCTGGTCGGGAGTTGGCTAGAGTACTGGGCAGGGCTATGATTTTACAAATGAACAAATCAGGAGAGTCGGCAAGAGGATCAGTGACAGGTGGGGTGAGGAGTAGACATGTACTGCGGAGTGTGTTTCAAAAACAAGGGCTGTTCTGGCACTTTAAGTACTGTGGTTTATTCATTTATTTATGTATTTTATTTTAATGAAAATGTCTTGAGTTGTGGCCAGGTTTGTGAGTGCATGAATGTGTAGGGGACCTGGGGAAATCGGCTGCTAGTTTATGACTAACCACTAGTGAAGAAAATGGTGGCATTTTGAAATCGAACATTCTATGGGCACAGTGATAAGAGCTGGTAGTTAGACAGGCTGGGCTGGCACCTTTTTACCCGGGCTCTGTTGTTTCATAGATGCCCACCTTGGCAGGGGCTCAGCCAGTCAGAGCTCGGGTAAACTGAAGCCCATTTTCTAAGCTTGAGATAGCACAAGGGAAAGTGGAAATGTGGAATAAATGGAGGTTATCCAAACCAAAAGGGTTCAGATGGTAAAACCTTTTGCTTCCTTGTTCCTGTGCTTAGGTACTATTTTTGTCCACCCCTCAATTGGAAACAAAATATACAGCTGTTTCCGTTCATGTATTTGGGGAGCAGACTAAACCCAATTAAAAGATGTCTCCTCCTAAGAGACACAAAGAGTGGAGGATTGAAAATGATACAACCAGTTGTATTTTTCTTTACTATGTTTGTTTACTCTAACCTAAAACCATATTATCCCACAGCATGAATTTGTGGACACCCTGGGTAATGGATTCACTAGCTGATATTTTTCTCGATTTGACCTATTCACACAAATTTACTGAGACAACAATCTTTGAAGCACCTACCTGACACATTCAAGGTATGTTTCAGGAAAATAAAATTGAGGAGCTAGCTAAAGAACAACAAAGTACAACAGAAAGGAACTGTATGGGTTTATTACTCAGAAATGTTTCCAAGATACGGCTTATTTGGATTATCCTGTACAGGATTGATTAAGTATGGGTGAAATGTTAGAATCCTGTAGTCCATCCTATATGTGGGATGTGTTATGGCTGTCCTTACATGGGAAGCTGAATGTCAGAGGAATTTGAAGCATAAACAACTGGATGACAGCTACTGTCCTAGAGATGCGTGTTTCAATACAGTAGAAACTATGGAGCATTTGTTCTTAGAGTGCTCCTTTATTCAAGTTTTGGCAGACTCTTAGACAGAATTGTCCAACATCACCCTTTTATAATTTAATGGTAGAGATTTTATGTTTAGGTATTTTGCCCTTTTGTGGACAAAACATGACAGCACAACCACGTGGCTATTTTTAGTTTGTTTCAAGTTCCACATATGGTACATCCGCTGTAGGCTGACAATACAGCAACTTCACGTCAGTGAGCTGTTTTATATGATAGATAATACGGCAAGAAATTAAAACAACAGGAGTATTCATTGGTTTCTCCCCAATTATTTCACACAAGGTACAGCAGCATTGATTGACTGGTTGCCTATCTACGGAATAAACGAGAGATAGACAGGATAACCTCCTTAGGTTCTAATTTTTTTTCAGGTTTTCTTTTAGTCCCTTTCATGGTTGGTAGGCGGTAAATATCACGTTTTTAAATGTTTGTTTCTTTTGGAACAAGTTGGGGACAGATATCTTTAGTCTAGAAAGTTTAGTATGAAATATTACTATATTCATGGTTCTTTTGTTTTCTGTATTATGATTTCTGTATGGTGATAATGCGTTTGTATATTTTGTTTGATTTATGAATAACATATTCCCTACTCCTTTAGTGGGGCGGGGGTTCAGCTGGGGTTACTGAATAATGGAATAATTATTTATTTATTTTCTTATTATTCTTATTGTGCATTTGAGTGATGCAATACTGATTTATATATATATTTAATTATTATGGTTAAAAATGTCACCTACTCTGTTGGTAGGGAGGGGAGGGGTATACATTCAGTACTGTATTATGTTTAGGATTTAAGTATGACTAAAATATTCCTTTGTGTTTATGAATTTTTTCATGTATGATTTACTTATTTAAGTTTTGATTTTACTGTATGAAGTAATATTCTTTTGAGTTAGTTTTGTTCTGTTTTTCTATGACTCTGTATGACATAATATTGATTTATTTATATGTTCTTTGATGACATGAATAGAAATTCCCCATCTCTTTTAGTGGGGGGTTTGCAGTCTATGTCAGTTTTATGATTTCGCTTTGGGCACCAAATCCTTATTTGATAGCAATGTATGACTGGAATATTTATTTGATTTAGTTTTTAGTTTTACTTTTTTTTGTTTTATGATTTGTAAATTATTTTGTGTGAATTAACACTGTCTATAACCATTTGTTTGTTAAAGTTATAATAAAATTCCCTACTCTTTGAGGAAGTGCCATGAGATCTTTAACATCCACCTGAACAGGCAGATGGGGCGTCAGTTTAACATCTCATCGCGAAGAGCGGCACTTCAGGAGTGCAGCACCCCCCTCATGCTGCACTACAGTGTCAGTACTGGGATTTAATCCATGCCTGGTGTGGGATAGAACCCACAGCCTTCTGATCCCCTGCCTCAGAGGCAAGTGTGCTACCTGCTGAGCCACTGACACTGCTATGCCTTTATACTCCTGAGTCCAGGGGTGACTGCTTCAGCCAGTTCCCAGCTCCCTGAGATGACTTCCCACCTTCCTCAGTAACACGTAGGTAGTCTGAAGTTTCCCACGTGTTCACCCTTCATGGTGGGGCCAGAAAGAAAGGCCATCCTCCCCAGTACAACAAATTCAAGGTGGACCAGGTTGCAGACCAAGTGGCAGTGTGGGCTAGGGGACAGCTGGGCTGGGCTTAATTAAGCTCCACAATGCTCCATTTTTGTTTTCTCCCACCCTCCGGCAAAGTGTCTGTCTTGTACATGGTGGCGCACCTATCCAACGTTCCCCACAGTTCCCGCCCTTATGTTGCCACCCTGACACTGCTCTGCCACCAGGCTTTACCTGGGGGCAGCTAGCTAGGCTAACAAGCCTCCCACCCCAGGAGAGAGAGCAGTCCCTTGGTCGCTCGAGACCCTCCTGCCCTGACCAACCCCTGATGACCTAGGTGACAGTCATTCCCAAACCCCAGTGACCAGCATAAGAAAAATAAGGTGTGCACAGTGTCTCAGCCCTCTTCAACCCTGAGTCAGCTTTAAGTGGCAGGATTTCTACTTTACTCGATTAGAGGGTCCAACATCTCATAAAATCTCCCCAAATTATTTCGTGACCTCTGATCGTGACTAACTGCAATAAGGTCAAAAACAGTTGCCTGGTCTGAGCTGGGGAATAAATGTTGCAAATGACGATGTTATGACCATTTATAGCTTCTGTCAGGCTTGAAATCTGCCCTCTGGATCAGCATAGTGTCTAGACTCTACAAAATGTATACCCGTTCTGATAAGTATTGCTGTCTGCCTTTTTGTGTTAAAGACACTAAATTCTACTTTAGTGACCCATGCTTTGCCCAATTTTTCAGCTTCCTGAGATATCAGGTGTGTCTCTTTAATAGGGCTATATCTTTTTATTTTTTGTAATAGTTCAATACCTTTTACATTTAATTGGGGAGCCCAAACCTTTACATTCTAAGAACCAACTGTAATATTATTAAGGGCCATATGTAATAAGACTAGAGTGCAAGCACCCCTCCCCGTCTAGGGTATCCAGATAGTACATTGTTGGGAGGGGCGCTGTACAACCCAAGAAACACAGTCCAGAAATAAAACAGGAAAACAGTACCTGGGACCCACGGGTATTGCCGTTGATGGATTTTCTCCATTGTGGGGTGCCGCTGGCCACCAAACAATGCAGGGATG
Source organism: Neoceratodus forsteri (assembly GCA_016271365.2). NCBI lineage: Eukaryota > Metazoa > Chordata > Ceratodontiformes > Ceratodontidae > Neoceratodus > Neoceratodus forsteri. Next base: position 551,551,405 of record JADMNL010000022.1, read on the forward strand.
GTATACTGGGATGACTCAGATCTTCACCTGCCTGGCCTTGCCAACTTCGCCATGGTGGCCTTTGTAGACAGTCTTCACCAGGCAGGCCTCTCATTTCCTTCTCGATGGTGTGCAGCTTCTTCCGGATCAGTCCTGGAACACACTAGTAGAGAGGCAAACTTCTTATAGCAGCAAACAGTTCCTTCAATAAATGAGCCAAACACCAGAACTGCAAAAACATGGGATCCCATTTAATGAACAGTTAATAAGCGAAACAGTCACTCCATGGGCTTGGGGTAACACATACGTGGGGGAGGTAACACATTCGATGGGGCATGCTCAGGTGACTGCCTTAATCCTGCAGCAGTCTCTTGTGCTAACAGAATGAATACTTCATACATTCTGGTTACATTCCTGGTAGCAATTTTGGGGCTGAAAGAGGCCTCCGATTAAGGAAACCATCCCAGACCCTACAGCCATAGTAGGCCCACCAATAGTAAACCATTCTGACCCAACAATTGAGCTCACCCACGGGCAATCTTTCTTTTGGGCATTTAGACCCTGTCAGTGCTTACCCTATCAAGGCACCAAAGTTCACTTGGCAGGCTTCCATTTTTCTTCTCCCCAGGCTCTGGCTCCCAATTGCACCAACAGGCCCCTTCTGCTTTGTTCCCCTTTACTATTCCCGAACCGTCGCCTTTCCTTTCCACGGGTCTTCAAGGGTGGAAGGCCAGGTGTGCAAGCAGACCACATGGCCCAGCCACGGCCCTCCTGCCAAACTTGCAGGCTGAACCCTCTAGCTGGTCTCTCTCAGAATCCTACAGAAAAATAACCTCTCCTATTTATACCCTCTGAAATGGGCCCCACATGCAGTCAGCAAGCAAGCACACATCCCAGACTCACCTGCACTACAGCTCTTCCTGCCTAGCTACACTTAGAAACCAACCTAGCTGCCTTAGCAGCCAACATTAACTAGTAGCTCCCAGAGGTGCTTACATGAGTAATTAGAAGTTTCTGACAGGCATTATAAGTGATATCTTAGAAACTGTACATTACTCCATTAAGTTATCTCCTAGTATGTAGGAACTATAATATAAATCAGTCTATACCAGTATGTAAGTCTGTTAACCACCAATACAAATGATCAGTCTTTCATATCTAATCTATTTTAATTGGAGACCGATAAAGATGAAATATAAAGAATTATTCAACTCTACTTATTTGTTGTTTGTTTGTAAAATCAAATCTAAATGAAAATCATAAACTTTGACTTTAAAGGATACTTTAGAAAACACCAACATATTAAAACCTATGTTAATCACAATGATAACACGAATTCAATTAAGGAAAAATTATTCTAATCAATAAGTGAAAGTCCAGATATTGTTCACAACAAAATAGAAACAAACCTGTGGATTGAGTAACTCTTCCACACCAGAATGGCAAAAAGCACAAAATGTTTGTAGTTGTTTTTGCTCAAGTCATTACTGGTGAGGTTCGCATCAGTTACGGAACATATGACAAGCTAATTCTGGCAGTGCTCCACCTCATCAGAGGAATCCCAAAAATAATATTAAACTCATTAACAAGGGTAAAATTAGTAAAAATTAAACGAAATACTTGAAGAACAAACGGGTGAAAGCGCTACTTGGATGCGAGGATCGCTTTTTATGAGTTTAAATGTTTTTACAGTTACGATGGCTATGGAGCTGGCAGGCTCAGTGGAAAACAATTCAGTTGACAGCGTGGCTGCTACAAACAAAACCAAATGTCACAGATTAAAGATATGCTGCAGGCTATGGTAATTAACCAAAATGTCATCAAAGCTGAAATAGGAAGGTTAAAGGTAACGGTCAACTCTACTATAAAACATTGAGCTTTAATCACAGGCTTAATGAGGTGCAGGGCAGAGTCGCCACAGTGGAGGGAAACAACTAGCAAGTTAAACAGCTATACTGAATTTTATCACACTCAATTAGCTAAAATTTGGCGAAAAATAGAAGACCTAGAAAACAGAGTAGATGCAACAATCTCCAATTTGTGGGTGTACCAGAAGGATTGGAAGGGCACAGTATGATACACTTTTACAGACTTTTATTCCTGATGTACTGCAACACAAGTGGGGTGGGCACTGGAAATTGAAAGGGCTCATAGATCCCTCGCCTTGAAACTGAAACAAGGTGCATCCCCAAGGCTCATACTAGCCTATTTTCTCAGATACACGGCCAAAGAGGAGATTTAAAATAGCCAGAGAGACAAAACACACGATCGTGGGAAGGCAACAGAATTCATGTATTCCAGGACTAGTCTGCCAAAGTGGTGGCGCAGAGGAAAGCCTTTTCTGAGATTGGGGGAGCTACAGCACTTAGGAGTTCCTTATAGAATAAAATATCTTGCTACATTGCTGATCAGAGTAAATGAGAGTTCTCATTCTTTTAAAGACACTTTCGCAGCATGGAACTTTATTAACAACAAACTGAGAAAACCCACAGTTAACAGTCATTATACCGTGGACATAAGTGAACAGCCAATGAAATTATCAGACTGGCAGTTTACCACGGTGTAAATCCTCTGATAATCAATGGCTGTTGACATAAGCGCCCGGGTTGTATGGGCCCATGGGCATGAGCCCCATCAATGTTTTATGACACGGGCCCAGCCCCAGCAATAAAATTGTAAAAAACTGTTCTGTTTTTTGTTCTCTCGTGAATCGTGACCTGTGAGCATGTGCCCTTTAACTGAATTGCAGCGACGGGTGCCCCCCACGCAGAATCCCTGACCGACCTTCATTGCCATTGGTGGGCTTTAGTGGCACTGACATAATCATTATTTGAAATTGGCGTGTGACCAACTGGGCGCAGGCGCAGTACCGATTCCCTTATTGGCAGTGCAAAGTTATTGGCGGTGCATGTTTTGAAATTGCCACCGAGGTGGCGTGAGTCGGGACACACCATCCAGGATCAGGAGGATCTCAGCGGGCAGAGACACAGAGGGCAATGAGTGACCTGGCCAGGGACCGAGGAGTAATAGTCAGTCAGCGACCACCTCCAGATCCATCAGTGTGCGGCACAGCATGGAGTTAGCCGACAACAGACCACACCGGATGTGTGTGGGCGTGGCTGGCCCAAGGAGTCACTGGAACGAGTCGGTGGTGATGTCGGTATAGGCCGCGTTGCTGAGTGGGCCAGACGGCGGGTCATGTGGGTCTGGTGACCAGGTCGGTAGCCAGGCAGGGGCAGCCTGAAAGGACAGAGGACTGGGAGAGGAAGGAGCCACAGGAGAGAGGAGCCCCTAGGCCAACAGAGCAGCTAGTGAAGTCCAGTCCCTCACGCAGAGGCTGAGAGCAGGCACCAGGCAGCCAGAGGAGAAGAACGCAGCACCATGGGTGGTTACAGTAACTACTCCCAACCCAAGGCAGCAGACTTAAGAGCCAGCACTAGCCAGGTAAGGTCAGAAATGCAGGAAGCCGAGCCAGGAGTAACTCCGGTGGCGGGAGGAGACAGAAGAGAGATCAACTAGATGTGCTTGTTGGTTGTGTGATGTTGTTCCCATTAGTGAGGCAGTCAGGCAGCCCAGTAGGCCACTACTGATGAGAAACAAAATAAAAAAAAAAATTAAATGTAGTGTGTGTGTGTGTTGTGTGTATATGCTCATCGTGTCATGCAGCTGCAAGTGACTGATGTATTTATTTATTGAACATATCGAATTAACATTTGAGTCAGAGGCTCTTTTACAGTGCATATACAAGTACAAGGAACATAGTTTGAAAAAAGCACATACAGTGTTGTAAAGCAATAATCAAAGAGTACAGTGAGTTTCATGAAGGGATACACAAGTATATATAACATTGAATTTTCAAATCAATTCGTAGTCGATATGGTCTCTGTTAACTGTCTGTAACACCTGCTGCCTGGGAATTTCCTTTTTTTTTTTACATGGCATTTTATGAATGGGACCATTCGGTTGTTGTCCTGTGGATTTTATTATTATTATGGCTAGGACAGTAAGTCGGTGACTATGGGACCCAACATTTGCCAAAAACCTGGATAATTAAGGTTGTTAAAGACAAGTTGGAAACATTATTTACAGGACTGGGCCTTAATAAGCTGTGTGGAATATAGTAGTAAATGTTGGGATTTTAGACTCTGCCTGAGAAAGGCTATAGTTGTGTGCTTGTGTGTGTGTATATGTGTGTGTGTGTGTGTGTGTGTGTGTGTTTTGCACCCAGAAATCAAGTACTTCCTTCTACAAGCAGTCAGTAGCAAAGTTGAGTAGGGCCAAATTCCTACTGATGGGATGGGGTGGGTAGGGTAGCTCATGGTCATTGGTGAGTGCCTACTTCATCAGTGCATGTGCATATCTCAGTGTGTGGATGCCCCAGTTACTTTTACTGTCAGTGAGACACTGCCAGGGCATTGTCCTCAAAGGCTGAATTCAGCATCAGCACTGTGCTGGGAATATTAGCTGGTCAGCATGCAAACTGCCTCAGTCACCTCCTTGTGTGCAAGAAACCTGGCTCCCACCTTGGCCTCCACAGTCACCAGGCAACAAGGCAGAAGTGTCAGCTTTAAATCCCAATAGTGCTGATTAATTGCAGAATCTTTTTAAAAATATCAAGGATTTAAATATCAAATTTTATAAGCTCTGACGTCAAGGACTCATAATGTCAGCCAAACTGCACATCATCCGAATACACATTGGTGCCGTAGACTGTGACCCAGTCCTAGAAAATTAAAAAGGTTACTGCTACTAATACTAATAAGGATTACAGAAGGGGTACCTGCTTGTAGTCATGCACTGGTGTTGACCTTATTACTGCAGCTAGGTAAATGTTAACTGATTGTGAGAGAAGCTCGAAATAATCTGTGGACTTTTCAAGATTAGGAATACAATATAAAAGTTCACATGCTAGTATTTTCGTTACAGCTACTGAGTTGTTTCGTATTGATTTTTTTCCCTTTCATTTTCAGGGCATCTTATATTAGTGATACTTTGGTCACTATTTTATTCAGTACTCACTGTGCACTGCAATGCATTTGACTATGCTATCTGGTTGGTCCCTGTCTTGTCCCAGTCTCCCATCTATGTGTGTGTGTGGGGGTTGGCGGATGCTGCAGAGGGGCCTCTGTAGTGTAGGGCTGTTATGCAGTGGCCTAGTGGTACACAGTGAACTGTGAATCATGGCCTTAGACTTTTGTTTGGTCCTTCACATTCCTCGTTATTAAAAGACATCTAAAGTAGTATAGAAAGATCCATGTGCTTTAAAGCCTGATTCCCAGTCAGTCCAGCATACAGGGGCATGTGCAGTTTGCAGGTCAATGCAGCTAGCACTCTAGCCACTGCAGTTTATGGATTCTTAGCCCTCAGTTACATTTGTTTGTCCATAAGCGCAAATGTCTATGCAGGAGAACTGAAGTCAGTCGGTGGGGGGGGTGAAATTCGGGCTGACATCAGGATTCCAAAATGAAGCAAGGGTTTGCTGTCTAGTGGATCCTCTGCTCTGCAAGGGCTGGGACATGTGGGATATGGCAGTACAATTATCCCCTTTTCAAGTGTTGGAAAATTGAAACTACAAGGTGTCAGTGCCACCATGCCTCTCAGCCTTCCATACTGTTTCAGAGGGCTGGGGAAAACTGCCTGGGGTGCCTGTTCATGACCCTAAACTCTCCTGAGTGGTGTGGCAACCCTGGGGCACAGAGCAGTTACAACAAAGATGCTCCTGGCTTAACCCCTGTGCCCTCATGGGAGCTTCTGCAGTGCATATCCCATGCTGTGAATTACCAGCATCTCACTCGGATACTGTGAATTTCAAGCGCATACCTCTCAACTGTCCTTTAATGTTTCTGCTTGACTGACTCGGAGGAGAACAAAATAGTTGGGGTCAAAATGATCCAGACTCTAGGATTCAGAGGGAGAGGGAGGAGGATGAAAGTGGAAAGTGCTCTGGGTCTGGATTCTGGAAGGAAGGAGTCCAAGGGCAGCTCAGAGGAGAAAGATGGATGGTCTGGATGGGAAAAGTTGGGAATACAATAGAAGGAAAAGACTGCAGGAGACAAGGTGAAACTGGAAGTGGAATTATTTGTACTTTCTATTATCTTGTCGTGCATCCTCCTCCTGTCTAGTTTCATGGCCACAAGGGATGGGCCCATTTTGACAGTATGTGCGCTAGCTGGGTCGAGGGTGCAAGTGCTGTCTGGAGGCCTTTGAGTCATCCTTTGTGGCATCAGGCTTCATCCAGTCTCTTCCACAGACTACACACCACATGAGCGATGATGATGATGATCATGTAACCTTGTGTTGGAAAGTATAATGTAGTGATGGTGAACTGTAATGAGTTGCATGGGTTTTACCTTTGTGTGTCTTCTATTTACTCTGGCCATGCCCCAAAAATATTATATCTATATCTATACCTATATCTAGTGTATGTCCCTGAGTCCCTGTGTCTCTAACCTGACAATGGTGTATGTTTAGTGAAATACAGTGCCTCATTCAACTTACGTTATGCTCTCTTTCCCAACCTCTGCTAAACCCATAGGGCAGCCAGCCAGCCAGGGCTGGGGGTGCACTATGCTCAGAAATTACATATGTGAGTAACTTGATGTAGGGAACCTGGAGGGGAAACTGGGGCTTCTTTCTTCTCTCTGCTGTCTCTGCTAGCCTACAGATTACATAACCTGGTGTTTCCTGGTGTGTTTTGGACTTTACATTATTTACGGATAATTGGTATGGGATGTCTAGTCCCCAGCCAATGCAATGCAACAAACTATCAGTGATTTAGGAGTCTGGGGCACTGGGCCGGAACTTAGTGTGGAGGAAATAGAAATGATTGTGGTCCATTTTGCCAAATGGGGACATCCCTGGCCTGCAGCGTTATTACCTTGATGTGCTATAGGTTGTGTAGGTGTTTCAGTAGGCCTCCTCATCTTATTATGGCAGCATGCCTGGTTAAATGGCACCTTGTAAGTTTTGGGGTCAGGACACTGTTGTGCTGTGCCACAGTTGTTGATGATCCAGAGGGATATCGATGTGGGTTGGGTAATTATTACAGGGATACAGACTGTAACTAAATTACAGTATCCGATTCTGGAGGGATTTGCTAGACTGTAACTTCATTCTTGTCCTCACACATGCACATGTTTTGAAAGCTCTTAATTGGGACTTGCCTAATTTTATTTGTAACTATTTTTATGCACTGGTACTCTCCGTAGCATCCTTCAGAGGTGCCCAACTCAATCCTGCCCTTCTACTCCCTACCATGGCCAGCCATCACCAGTTCACCCCCAGAGGAACTTTCCAGCACTCCAGATCACCCCCAGCACTGGGACCACCCTCCTCAGTGGCACTTTCTGAAATTAGAGGTCCATCCCTCTGGGAGTTCACCGTGGATCCCTGTTGTGGCCTGGCCCGGTATTAGGGATGAGAGGGAGATCCCTGGGGCCCTCATCATCTCCTCGGTGAGCCACCCAGCCAGCAAGGCAATGAATTTCTGTGGCTCTGCCCCGTGGCATGCATGCGCCACCCCCATCAGCGATCCTCCAGCCACCGCCAGAGGTCGCACACAAGAGCGAGCAGACCTCGCACTGCACCCCGGAAGAGAGGAAGTCCTCCAGATGCTCCATCTCTTCCTCCCCTGCCACCCGGCTCATTCCCAAACCCAGGTCACCAGCGTGGCACGAGGTGTGGAGTCCAACACCTCAACCCTCCAAGCGCCACTGGGCCGGCTAGGGACTTGTCTAATTGATGTGTGTGGTTGGGGGTGGCAAGAGAAAGCCTGGTAATTACCTTGGGGAGGAGGTCGTGTTTCATTTTACCATTCAAGAAAGTCACTGATGCCAATATTTATTTTGTCTACCTGTTGAAATTGTTACACTGCTGGTCCTGGAACAATTCATATATATCCTTGGACTTGTTGATTCAAAGTAGATGAATAACCTTGACATAGTTTAGGGTGTGAAACCAGTAGCCCTTAAAATGTACATAAAGGGTAATGTAATACTCCAGTATACTATAGGTTTCTGTAGTCATGGAGAGGTTGCCATGGCCCATGCGCCCATGTGAACATTGAGACTGAAACTTGAAAGGTTTGCTTGCTCTGGTAACCTAAATTTTAGGTAGTAAAGCAGGAATAATCTGAAAAGATAGAATATCTTAGGGCAATGATCATTTTGACTGAGTTCACTTTACCCCAAATGGAAAGGTTGAGGCAATCCCATCTATTCAAATCCTGTTCTATGGTGTGAAATAATGGAAGATAATTTATGTTCATTAATGAGTCCAAATTAGTAGAAATTTGTAATCCTAAATAAGTTATCTGATTTCTCACCCTTTATTGTTGAAAATTTCTTTTAGGTTTCTTAGAATATAAGGTGTAGGGTTCGACATAGAGCCCGAGAATTGTCCTAGTTAACCTGGAGACCTGAAATGGAACCAAAATCCCTAAGAAGTGTTTTAAGAGCTCTATAAGACTGTACAGTCTTAGAGAGAGTTAAAGTAAATCATCCACAAATGCAACTGTCTTATGGACATAATTATTTGTTTTGATGCCTGATATTTCTGGATGATCGGCAATAGCTCTAATCAGGGCTCAATAGCCAGGATAAAAAGTATGGGGATAAAGGACAGCCTTGTCTGGTTCCACAGGCCAAAGGGATTGAGTCGGAGATTATTCCATTTGAGAGGATTTGGGCCGATGAGTTATTATATAATAGTGATACCCAGGAATTGTAAATATTACCACAGCCAAAATGTTTTAGGGCTAGAAACATATATTCCCATGCAAGGAAACAAATGCTTTGAATAGATCCAGAGAAAAAACTAAATAAGGTTCTTTGATCTTATTGGCCATCCACATCACATTAATCAGTCTTCTGATACAGTCAGCTCCAGATCTACCATATAAAACCCACGGTGCCTTCCCAATAAGGTCACATGTTACACCCTGAATTCTAGCCGTTAGTACTTTAGCTAGTATTTTATAGTCTGAGTTCATCAGTGAAATAGGACAGTAACTATCACAGAGCAGTGGATCTTTATGCTTTTATAAATAAAGTAACGAGGGCCTGGGTGAGTGTTTTGGGAAGGATTTTTGATCAAAGGTCTCAAGTTACATGTTAAACAAATGAGTGGCTAGCTTTGAATTCAATACTTTATAGAATTCTCCTGGGAGCCCATCAATACCTGGGGTCTTATTACTAGGAAGTGAGTCAATAGCCGAGAAATTTCCTCTAGGGACAATTCTTTATCAAGTTGCCTGTGACTTTCTATAGAAAGCTTAGGGTTATGGTGCCTGCAAGAAAACACGATACTTTCTCTGTATCAATCTGTTTCTGATCATATACTTGAACATAGAAGTTTCTAAATACTCTGTTGATTTCATTACTGTTGTTTACTACTTGCCCAGTAGGACTTGAATGCCGGATAATATTTTGATCCTGTAGTTTTTTAAACGGTGAGCAAGTAATTTTCCAGCCTTTTCACCCTGATTCCCAATACCCTTGCTTTAGTACGAAAAGGGCATATTCAGCTTGAGCAGAAAGTAATTTGTTTATATCATATTTAATTAGTGCAATTTCATAAAGGAGTTTTATCTAGGAATCCTGAAGATTTTGCACGACATTCCAGATTTCTAAGTTTGGCCTGCTTTTCTTCCAACATTTTAGCCTTCTCTTTTTCCAAGAGGCGGTAACTTATTATTTTGCCACAAATATATGCCTTACAGGCTTCCCAGAGGCAAACAAAGCTAACTTCTCCTTTATCATTCGTTGAGAAGTACTCATTTGTTTGTTTAGTAAATCAATCGGAAAAGTTCTTACCTTGCAATAGGGAAGTATTCATCCTCCATCTGAACTCTTTTGTCTGTCCAGAACTTAAGACTACATCTAGTGGGATCAGGGCATGATCTGAGATGACTATATTATCAATCTCAGCACCCAATACTGAATTAACTAGGTCAACTGAAACACAAAAAGTCCAAATGACTACAAGTGGGTAGCGGTTAGAAAAAAGGTAAAATCTTTTCTTGAGGGTGCATTATCAGATATCAGATAGGGGTAGACCACTTAACAAATTATTCAGGGCCTTACAATCTTTAGAGAGTGTCAAAGGTGGTTTTGGGGTTTCTATCTAATAGAGGATCAATAATTTCATTGAAATCTCCTCCTAAAATTAAATTGTGAGTAGAAAAGTTAGAACGTGATTTGTAAATTGAGTCAAAAAATTCAGCTTGACATGAATTAGGAGCATAAATATTACAAATCACTACCTGTAATCCATCAAGTAAACCTGTCAAAATCTGGAATCTGCCATCAGGATCAGCAATGTGCAATGTTTTAACAAAATTAATTCCCTTTCTAAGAAGAATTGCAGTACCTCTTTTTGCAGTTATATGAACTAAATTCCACTTGTGATACCCAGGATCTAGCAAGTTTAGCAGATTCAGTGGCATCTAGATGTGTTTCCTGTAACAAAGCAATATCTACATGTTTTTGTTGAGATATGACAATTTTTTTCCTTTTAATGGGAGACCCTAGACCATTAACATTCCAGGAAATTATTCTAAACGGCTTCATGCTTAGCTATCTAGACACTGACAGCAGGAAGTAAAAATGCAAGGTATCTAGATCTGAGTGTAAACTATTATTCCTCGACTATATGAGGTAAACAGGAAAAGTAATGCTATATATATATATATATATAAATATGGGGGTAGTAAAACAAACAAAACCAAAAGTCTATAACTAAAGTATACTGTCTCTGGTGATTAAATAACACTTTCAAACAATACAGACCAATACGTTGTACAGTTTGAGTCTGCTTAAATTAAGATTTAAAAAGCAGTAAGTAATTTTGAGAACAGAGAAGTAATATCTTAGAATTCTAGTATGATCTATAACTAGAATTAATTTATTTAAACTAACAACACTATAAAAGAACAATAGGGTGTAGCCTACTGTATAACCAGGTAAGTCCACGGATAAATATCCCAGGCAGCACTGGTTCAGGTAGATCAAACGTATTTGATCTTGTCTGTAGAGTCAGGTGATCCTTCCCAAGTGCTTGTAGTAGGTGACATTGCCTTTCATTAACCTATTAGGAGTAGATTTGTTCCATCATATCAGTAGATTGCAATAAGAGGGACTAACACCAATGTAACCTGAGGTATGTTAGTGTAACCAAGTAGTTTGAATAAGATGGCCAGGTGATGCACAAACATGACAAGTACAGCAAGAATAACGGCAGAACTCACTACTAGAGGCTGATTGTTAAGACAAACACAAAGTAAGCGGAACCTGGTATGTCACATGACTAAGCCTATTAAAGGATACTGTAGATCTAAGCTCATAATGACACCCTGAAGTCCAGTTTATCCATCAAAACTGTAATAAAATGGTCATAAGAACTGCCTAAAATGAAAATGTTTTACTACTCAGCATGATGTGTTCAAACCATTCACGGTTATCTGATAATTAGCTGGTAGTCTGGACAGCAGTGGCAACCATACACTTATGATTAGATACAGCAGCCTCTCTTTTCCTTCTTCGCAGCAAATGCAATTTTTGATCAGGCCACCTTATAATAACCAGGAACAGAGGAGAGAAAGAGATCAACAGTTATCAGACATTGTTAGATCCAAAAATCCAACCACAAAAATGGGGAGACAACATAAAACCACATAACAACTAGAAATCAGCATGAACATATGATGCTTAGGTACACTAAGTAGCCTAGTAAATCACTGTAATCATCAGTATAGCCATATCTCACTGCAGCTAGTGGATACAAAGGATAAAAAAAAAAAAATGTTAATATTATCAGCAAATTAATTTGCATATGCATCCTCACCTGAGTACAAGCATTGTGAAGCATGTCCTAGAAGTAAGATAGGAAAAGTAACAACAGCCCTTTTGGATACTTTCCTGGTAGAATTTAGGCTTAGTAGACAAATCTACCACAAATCACCACAGTGAAAGTAATACTTTACAGTCCCACACTAAGTCAAGTCATCACGAATCATAAGTACACAGGAAGAGGAAATGAAGCTGGAGCACCTTGAGGATCAGGCCACCCATAATGCCTGAATTATTAGTTCCGTGTGAGGGAGTAGGAGAGTTTGTGCCCATAATGCCTGAATTAGTAGTTCCGTGTGAGAGGAGCAGGAGAGTTTGTGACACTGCAAGCTTGTATGCCCATTTCCTGCCTAATGAACAGTTCCGTGGAATTCTGGGTTGAGGAATGATTACTCTCCTTACTGCGGGAGCGTTTTTCAGGTTATTTTGCAAATTAACAGGTCGGAGAATGCTAGAAAGGTGAGCTGAAGGTCTGGTTTTCCGTTGTATCTCTCTTCCCCAGGGTGATCTTTTGGGTTCATGAACAACCTCTGAAAACAGGTAAGGGTTGTAGATTCAAGGATTTTAGAAGGAAGTGGCTGCCTTGGGCCTTCATCTCGAGGAGAGTTCAGTGGCATGGAATGTTTGAAACCTGCTCGATACTGGTTCCTTGAGATTCTGACCTGTGAAGCCCTTGTGGTTCATTTGAATGTGGGTGTGTATGATTTAACTGCAGGATTGAAAAAAGAGTCTTTAAAGGCTTGAATGAAACCCCAAGCATCACTTACAGTAGAGCATTTAATTAAGTTCCCATCTGGATCCTGAATAATAAGCACCGCTGGGTATTTAAGGTAATATTTCAGTCCAGAATCCCTTAGTTGCTGTTTAGCTTCAAATAATTATTTTATTTTGGTCACAACCTCCATAGAAAAGTCCTGAAATGATCAAATACATTTGCCTTCCATTTCAGCAGTCTCCTTTCCCTAGCAAGTCTCATAGCAACCTCCTTGTCAGTGTATCTTAAAAATAGGCAAAATAGGTCTGGGGTGCTGATTTGGTGGTTTAGGACCTAATGATCGGTGAGCCCATTTATATCAAGGGTTGAGGCCACTGGAAACCTAATAAATCCGGGAGAAAACTTTGTAGAAAGGAAATCATGTTTTGCCTTCAGCTCCTCCAGTACACCTAAAATTCTGACATTGTTTCTAGCCCTCTGTTTTCTAGGTCAACTTTTGGGATAAGAATGACAAATGTTCAGATTGACGTTGTGTCAGTTGATCAAGATAACATACCGTCGAGGTTAATTCAGATATTTTTTACTGTTTAATCCAATATGTGGCCCCATCTCCACATTTTGTTTTGAGAGAGTTGCCATAGATTGCATGACCTCTGACAGTCCAATTTTTATTTCTGACAATATTTCTTTTATTTGTTCTGTATCTCCTTTTGTGGCAAAGTTTTCCTGGAGCCCATTTGAATTAATACAGTTGCGATTTAGTGTCCCAGGGAGCTGAGCGAGCGAGGCCTTCCGTTTGACATGTCAGGTAGAGGCTGGACTATACTAATAAAATTTAAATTGAAAATAGAAACGATTAAAGTTATGTGTAGCGACTTCTTTGAATATCCTATAATTTTCCGTTACAACCAAATATTGTACAAGAATAGGCATAAATCACTTAAAATAGGGAAGATCATCAAGGAGCTCACAGACTCACACCATCTTCCATAAGCAACGCACACGCCTCGATTTGGTTCATGCTTTATACACTTTAAAGGGAATAGAAACTGAACAAGTGATGGAATTTAAATATCTTGGCCTCACCCTGGACAAGCTCTCTCTCTCATATGAACTGCACATAACTTCTGTGGTGAAAATAATTAATCAAAGACTGACTGATGCAGATTCAATTCATTACTCACACCTTCTACAAGGATACTTCTGTTGTAGAGCTTTCTCATCCCAATAATTGATTACCATATGTTGTTTTATTATTCAGCTGGAGAGGGACTGCTCTGCAGGTTAAGGACCCTTACAATTAGGTGGCAAGATTCAACACAATTACAATGCTGTACCCACCATTGTGTACTTTACAGCCTGTACAGGACTTTACTGGTGAAGAGAAAACATTGCCCCTCGCTAGTGTTCTCCTGGACTGGAGTGAAACAGGGGGAATTGTGCAACAGGTGGCTGTAGCCCAAACCTTAGCAGTGGATGTGATCCTGGGCAACAATCTCAAGCAGGAGATGGTGTGGTAATTACCCATAGCCAAGTGGCAAGGGAAAATTGTAGTTCTCTGAACCCTCAGAAGCCATTGTGGAAACCATTGAGAGGCTGGTTCCCCAGCCTGTGTCTCTTGATATGGAGACTAATGAAAAGGGCAGAAATTTCCCCAGTAGCAAGTAAACCACACAACTACAGAAGGTTACTCTGAAAAGGAAGGGGTGACCCACTTTCAGAGAGTTGGGATTGACAGTGATCCTGAGTGCCCTGACGCTAGTGCTAGGGACCCTAGTTTAGCGACTGAAGGGACCTGTCCCATGCCTTGGGAATGTGTGAGGGTTAGCAGCCACCCAGTGAAGTGACCCTAATCTAGAGAAACTGAGGGCTTGGACAGACTCTGATGGGCACAGGGAGGTGACAGCAGACATAAGGTTTATTGGAAAAATGAACTTATGTATAGTCAGGCTGTTCAGACAGAGGGAGGGGTGCTAGGCAGGCAGCTTGTCGTTCCCAGGGGTATCGTGAGCAGTTGCTCAAGATTGCACATGATAGTCCCTTGTCTGGTCATCTGGGGAACTACACACACTGATGCGGTTGGCCCAGAATTTACTGACCTAACTTCACCCAGCAGGTGAAGGAGATTGCAGGTCTTGTCACCGTGCCAAGAAATAGGGAAGGTGGGCAAGAAAACCCAAGCCACCCTGATTCCATTGTCCATAGTAGAGGAGCCATTCCAGAGGGTGGGAATGGATATTGTAGGGCCTTTAAATACCCCTAGCTCCTCAGGGAAGAGATTCATCCTGACTGTGGTGGATTATGCCACCAGGTACCCAGAGGCAGTCACCCTATCCTCACTAAGGACAGACAAAGTGGCAGATGCCTTACTTGGGATTTTCTCCCGTGTTGGGTTTCTGGAGGAGGTTATCATCGATCGAGGGGTTCCTTCATGTTGGACCTCATGAAATGATTATGGGAGAAGTGTGGGGTGGTGCAGAGATGCATGACACCATATTACCCACAAGCCAATGGGCTTGTGGAAAGATCAGTGGTACCCTGAAGTCAATGCTCTAGGTGTTTGCTGAACAGCATGGGAGGACTGGGAGAAATACCTTCCCCACCTATTGTTTGTATAAAAGGAGATGCCCCAGGAGTTGACAGGATTTTCCCCTTCGAACTCTTATATGGACGCCGGGTACGTGGGCCCCTAGACTTGATCCAGGAGGACTGGGAAGGCAAACATGCCACCCAGGGAACTCCCATTGTGGATTATGTCCTTGGGTTTAGGGAAAGACTGAAGGAGCTTATGAGGACAGCCCAGAGCAACCTGGCAGCTGCCCAACAGAAACAAAAGTGTGGTACGACCACAGAGCCAGAGCTCGCTCAGATATGGTGGGTCAGTAAGTCATGGTCCTTATTCCAGTGCAGAAAGACAAGCTGCAGGCTGAGTGGGAAGGACCGTACAAAGTGGTTAGGAAGGTAAATGACGGAACTACATTATAGAGTTACCTGACCGAAGACAGACAGAAAGGATGTACCATGTCAGCATGATGAAGCCATATGCAAATAGGGCTGACATGGTGTTTGCAGTGTGTAGTCCTGGGAGGGACAGATGAAGGAGACACCCTTCTGGACTTGCTGGAAGAAAGCAAGGCAAGTGGGAGTCCTCTGTGGAGGCAGTAAATTGTCTCCCCAGATGGCCCCGGACCAGATCCAGGAAGCAAGGGAGGTTTTAGCAGACTTTGCCCCATTGTTTAGCACCAAGCCTGGACTAACCCCTTAGTGACACACGATGTGGAGACAGGGGCACAGGCACCCATACAGTGGACAGCATATTGGGTGCCAGAGGCTGTCCAAAAGGACATTAGGAGGGAAGTGGAGGAGATGCTGGATTTAGGGTAATCCAGAGATCCCACAGCCCTGGGCCTCACCCATAGTCCTTGTGCCTAAGCCAGATGGCTCAACTCATTTCTGTGTGGACTATTGTGGACTGAATGCACGAAGTCAGATGCCCACCCGATTCCCGGACGAATGAACTCCTGGACAAGTTGGGAGGGGCGACTCACTATGACCACTGACCTGACCAAGAGGTATTGGCAGGTAGAGTTAATGGACAGAGCTAGGGAGAGGTTGGCCTTCATCACTCCTATAGGCTTATTTGAATTTAAAGTAATGCCTTTGAATGAGGAACACCCCAGCCACTTTCTGAAGGTTGTTGAACCAGGTGTTAAATGGTGCTGAGGAGTATGCCATGGCATACCTGGATGACACTGCCATCTTTAGTACCAGCTGGAAGGAACACTTATCCCACCTTAGGGAAGTGCTGGACAGGATACAGAAGGCAGTGCTCACTGCCAAAGCCGAAAGTGCCAGGTGCCATGGGAGAGGTGGCATACTTTGGGTATGTAGTAGGCCGAGGACAGCTCTGCCCCAACCAAATAAAGATAGATGTAATCCGGGCATGACCCAGACCAGAAATGCAGAAGCAGGTCAGGAGTTTTCTTGGGACAGCAGGGTACTTTAGAAAATGTGACCCAATTACAGTGCCCTGACTGCTTCCCTATCTGACCTGGTAAAGAAATGGATGCCAAAGAAAATTACATGGGGACCAGCCTGTGAAGAAGCCTTTACCAGACTGAAGGAGGCACTGTGCAGTGCTCCTGTTTTGACAAGTCCTGACTATAGCAGACCCTTTATAGTTCAGACTGACGCCCAGACGGGTATTGGGGCAGTACTGAGTCAGACATCCAGCCAAGGGAGGGATTACCCAACAGCATACCTGAGTAAAAGTTACTTTCAAGGGAGCAGACATGCTCCACGGTGGAAAAGGAGTGTCTTGCCATGGTGTGGGCCCTAAAGAAATTAGAGCCATACTTGTATGGCAGCATTTTGTGGTGCAGACTGACCACAACCCTGTTTGGCTGTCGAGATGGGAAAACAATGGTTGATTGCTAAGATGGAGTCTTGCTTGCAAGGGTATGATATAACAATATTACATAGGGCTGGAGCCAAAAATCAGAACTCCAATGGGCTGTCTCGTGGTTCATTTAGGAGGAACTGATTTGGGAAAGCTCATCCCAAGAAGGGATAGAGACCCCAAATTCAGTCTAGGTGGGAGAATGGTGGCACCTGGACAGCTGGTTCTGATCGCTGTACAATTTCTGTAATATAAGAATGTGTTATTGAGTGTCTCTCACGGGACATGCTGAAACAGCCTGTGGAATGTCCCCCCCCAGGTTTAAGCTACAAGGTGTGACCTGGAAGGCCAAGAGATAATTACAGGCTAGAAGAGGCCTAAACTAAGCATCTCCTGTTTATCTAGATTATTTGTAGCTTGCCAGCTGCTAGGATGGGAAATCATAAACTTTTATAACGTTTAGAGGAAGAGAGCAGGTTATGACGCTTTAGTGCGAAGTCATAAAAGATTCTTTGATGTGTCCTGGGAAGAAGAGTTACTTGAGATCAATGAGTGGATGTTATTTAAAGAAAGTCATGTGGGGATATGAGTTTTGCTGAGGTCACCTTTATTAATTTACCTCCTGCTGGGTAGACATCCTGATTGTATAATTTTTATATTCTGACAGGGAGGAGCTAGGTGACCTCATGCAAAGAGGTTGGCAAAGCCAGTTTTAAAACAGTATTCTGTTTTCCACTAAGACACATGTTTGGACTGTCTTGACAACAACATCTGTTTATCAGCACTATTTGAAGAGATACATTAGATATATAAGTCTAATTGTCTGGTGGTAGGAATTTTGCACTTTTTTAACCCTTGTTCTTTGAAATGATTGTATATTTTTGTGATATATGGTTCTGTACTTACATGTTACATTTTTATCTATCTTTAAGTAAACCTCACTTAAAGAGACTACTTGGTGTGCCCTTGAAATTCTTTTTCTTGACAAGTGAAGACATGGTTAAAGTTGACACTGTACAAAGCTTACTGGTTTTACCAAACTGGGAAAAGGTAAGAGTTTATTCTGAGGTCTTGAATAGAGGTTTAGGGTTCATTTTGTACACCTGGTTAGGTGCCCATAGGCAAAAGATATCTGGCCCCAAGAGCAGAATTATCTGAGCCTGTACATTGGGTACGCTAATAAGAGGTTCACAGTTTGAATCCTCCAGGACTTGAGACCAAAATTTGATTCGAACCCACAAGACAGATAGGAGGGTTACCCTGGTCTGTTACCTGTTCACAAGACTGCACTTAGGTTGGTACTGTGGGAGCAGAGGGCCTTACCTGCTGAGTGGGTTTGACACAATTACTACCACTGGTCAGAAAGCTATTTTTATAAACTGCCTTCATTTTTCATCTCATTATAAGCTTCAATAATCAGCATTATTAACTCTGTATCCTGTTTCAGACTTACTCTAAAAAATCTTCTTGTAAACTGTTAATGCAAATGTCTTAATAGCTAGAATTTGGCCTTGTTTCTAAATGTATATTTATCTTGTGTGTTTATTTCATAAGTATTATTCTTTATATGTTCTAGTTGCCCTTGAAAATGGGTCATCGGCTCATGGACTTACCAGATTTTACATAAACAAAACATACAAAAATACACTTGATCCAGTTGCTAGAGCTGCCTGTGATAAATCAATATAGCATCAGTTGGACGTTTTCAGGCACAGAGTCCCATTCCTCAAGCCATGGTGTTGTGGTGCAGAATTTTAGATAAGGCCATGCAATATTACTAATAGATGTCATGTCCACATAAATTAAATACCATAGGCTGGATTTTTAGCCCTCCTGGGACTAAGTCTTAGGAGGCAGAAGCCCGTGCTGACTGAAATTTCCACAAGTGCGGATGTCCGTATTTTCAGTCCACACAGCTGCAGGAGATGGTATGCGTGGTTTCCTCTAGGCATACCATTTCCAGGCGCAGCTGCAGTGAAATACTTCCGCAAGCTGCTGTCAATCAGGGAGCCGGTATACTGTGCGTTTGGAAAACTGTGGCTTCACGAGTGAAGTCTCACTTCCTGCAGTTTTTCCCGCAGCTGCATCAATTTCAGATGGACTGAAAATCCAGCCCCATATTCTGGACCCACAGTATTTAGGAAGTCGTAACGGAAAACATGTGCTGAGCCATCCATAGGTAGACTATGCAAATTGTAAAAACTCTTTGTTTTTAATCATATGAATTTTAATAAGGTACTTAAATAAATAACAATTACAGTGCAGCCCGCTTATAAGCACATGCCATTTGCCCAGACAAAATGTTCTTATAAGCGGGCCGCCATTGAGTTCAGTTATACGGGCACCCAGAAGGTAGCACCACACGACCCCCACAGCCCCCACTTAGCACGAAACACCAGGCTCACAAAGTTTAGCATAAAAAGTTTACTGTGTCATATAAACAAATAAATAATGTGCAATACTGTATCATACAAAATCACACTCAAACATTTAAAAACAGTACAGTACTTCATTACTGATGTTTTGTAAAGTAATCAGTTATTTTTGCTGCTTATAGCTGGACAGTGATAACTCATCTAAAAAGCATCAAACTGATGAAATGAAGTTAGCTCACAGTTTTGCTGAGGACAAAAGCCGTATTCTGTCCATGCACGACTTCACCTCCAGAACAGTGGTGGTTCAAGTTGCTGCGTTCTTCATCCTCATCGCTGCTTTCCTCCATTTGTTTTATCTCCCGGTAGACGCCGTCTTCTGTAATATCCCTGGAGCACTCTAGTCCTCATCTATGGCCACATATTGTTTGAATTCGGCAGTTGTCATGACGCCAATAGGAGCGATGACCTGGAATTGATTGGTTGCTGGCACCACCATCTGAATCTGCATCTTCCTGTAGGTTTGCCAACAAATGGAACCCGCCTTTTCAAAGCAGTTTCTAATGGTTTCAGCTGTTACTTGTCGCCACGCAGCATCTAGCATCATGACTGAATCCAGGATGCTCATCTCTTTGGTGAGTTCGCTAGTTTTTGCTGCTCGACCAGCATCAATGGAGATTAATCATTTTACACAATTTTCTTCGGTACATCAGTTTCAATTTCTTAGGACCCCCTGATCCATGGGCTGGATCAGGAGGTCGTGCTGGGGGAGAAAACAAGGCGATGTGAGTGACTGTCAGAGATGGGTGAGCACTGCAGTTGTCCAGAATAAGGCACACCTTCTTTCTTTTTCAGCGTTGCTTCACATTCCATTTAATCACCATTCAGTGTTTCTTAATGATGTGCTAAATAGGCAAAATAGGGAAGTCATTACAGATCAAAGAAGACACACACACAGAAAGAGCTATTGTTGCACTTTTGAGCTAATGAGCTGTGATTGTAACTGTCAAGTGTAAAATGCTCTTCATTCTCCTGCTCTGCTGTGGAAAACATGTCTCAGATAACAACTGTACTGTGTAGGCTAGAAAAATAGTGATTATAACCAATCTACCTGTTCTTATAAATGGGCTTTCATGCCATTTAAAACAATGGGACAAGATTGGGACACAGGCAAATGTAATTATACCTGGGATGTTCTTATATCCGATGTTCTTATAAGTGGCTTGACTGTATTTGTGCCAATGCTGTAGGAAAGTGTTATAGCCCAGAGTCCTTAATTATCCAAAAAGCGTGACCTTTTACTACTACCAGTTTTAATTTATACATTTATGCAGTGGCATTTGTTAAGTTACTTTTTATGCCAGAGAAAGCATAGCAAAAACTTGAGAGCCAGAGCTATCCTGTAAGAGTCTTTACTGAGGTCGCGAGGGCCTGCCCTGAAGCCCTCCCTGCCTGCAGAAGCCCCAACCCGAGACACACCAGAGACCACCCCTCCCCTGAGGAGACTGGAGGTCACGAGGACCTGCCCTGAAGCCCTCCTGCCTGCAGAAGCCCTGAACCTGAGACACACGAGACCACCCCCTACCCCGAGGGAGACAGGAGGTTGCGAGAGCCTGCCCTGAAGCCCTCCATGCCCGCAGAAGCCCTGAACCCGAGACACACCAGGTAATTCTACCTTGATCCAGGCTGCTGCCACCACTGGCCATCTGGCGCCTTTTTCTCTGAAATGGCCAAAGCTCCTGCTCAGCGCATGAATCCTGCCACAGAGTAGCACCTGAGTTGCTGCCCAGGCTCAAACGGAGCAGAACTGTTACTTTTGTGCCTGATTTTGAAAGTTTTAAATGAACCAGCTAAAACTATTTGTATTTGCCAGTAACTGTATTTAAAAGCTTAGAGTCGGCAAGCCCAGGACCTGTGTTCTATCTGAAATCCCCTGTGCAAATCTTACTGGGGACTGTTTGTTAATTTGTAAAGTGCATTTTTCCAGTTGTAACTGAAATACCTCTGTGAAAAACTCATTTGGGGACTGTTTGTTAACTTCTAAAGTGCATTTCCAGCATGCAGAATTTCAGTTTGCCCTGCTAGTAACCACCATAAGCCTTTCTTTTTGAATCACAATAGTAACCTGATAGCTCACAGCCCATTTTCTTCTCCCCACACCCACTACCAGCCCGCCCCCAGCAAGTTAATCCTTTTGCCTGTACTGCATATTTAATCCCCTCTCTCCATTCTCCCAGAGACCACCCCTCCCCGAGGAGACCGGAGGTTGTGAGGGCCTGCCCTGAAGCCCTCCTGCCCGCAGAAGCCCCGAACCCGAGACACACCAGGTAATCTCCTACCTTGATCCAGGCTGTTGCCACCACTGTTGGCCATCTACGCCTTTTCTGAAATGGCCACAAGCTCCCTGCTCAGCGCATGAATCCCGCCAGAGTAGCACTCGAGTTGCTGCCCAGGCTCAAACTGAGCAGAACTGTTACTTTTGTGCCTGATTTTGAAAGTTTTAAAACGAACCAGCTAAAACTATTTGTATTTGCCTGTAACTGTATTTAAAAGCTTAGTCACTGCAAGCCCAGGACCTGTGTTCTATCTGAAATCCCTCACCCTTTCGCTGGTATTATTTAAACAGCCTCTGCCCTCATGATATTTTGCTGCTGTCAGGATTTCTCCATTAGCGAAAATGCGGTGGGGCCGAAGCCTGCTGGTGGACCAGGGAGGTCCAGGAGGTGGTGCAGGAAAGAAGGCAGCCATAGGCAATTCAAGTGCTCAAGAAATAAAGGGATCGAGGGAGTATGAGCTGATTACTAGAAGGGCCACTAGGGTGGTGAGGCAAAAGGCAAGGAAGGAGCAGAACCTGGCAGGGAAATCAGGAGAGGGAACAAGGGTTCTTTAGATACATTGGGGAAAACGAAGGGTGAAGGGGCAGATTAGCAGGATTAAATCAGGGAGAGATGGGCACAAGACCCAGGGAGCAGGCTGAGGTACTAAATGAGTACTTCACCTCAGTTTCACCAAGGAAAATGGGGTGCTGCATCATACATGGGAGGAGACAGAGATACTGAGGAGGGGGGACCCTACTGATCGGCAGGTCTGGGGAGAGGGGAGGCATCACTGGCAGGAGGGGGAGGCTAAGCAGGAGAAGAGGTACTGGAAGTGGAAATCACAGCAGAGAGAGTGAGGAGCCTCAGCTCCCTTAAGACGGAGAAAGCACCGGGCCGGATAAATTACATCCCAGAGTGCTGAAGGAACTTAAGTGATCTCCTGGCGAAACCCAGCTGAGCTTGCTTGGGCAAGGTGATGGAGGGCATTGTCAAGGAGAGGCTAGGGGACCTGAAAAGTCAGGGTGCCTGTACGATAGACAGCATGGATTAGTCTCGGGAAATCGTGTCAGACAAACCTTGTGGAGTTCTATGACTGGTGATGAGTGCCTTGGACCTTGGTAGACCAGTGGACATCCTCTTTCTAGACTTCAGCAAGGCATTTGACTCTGTTCCTCACATGGGCCTGTTAGATAAGCTGGGAGAAATGGGGTGGGAAACAGATGATCAGATGGATAGGCAATTGGCTCCATGGACCGGACCCAGAGGGTCGTAGTTGGGGATAGTCTCTTCCCAAAGAGGGTCATTAGTGGGGTCCCACAGGGATCAGTCTTGGTCCCTCCTGTTCCAACGCCTATGTCTCTGACATAAGGACAGGAATCAGGAGTGAGATGAGTCTCTTTGCAAATGACTCAAAACTGGGGGCGGTGGTGGATGGGGAGGAGGGAGGTGGCCCTACAAGGGGACCTGGAGGCTCTGGAAAGATGGTCTAGAAAGTGGAAGCTGAGGTTCAATGCAGGGAAATGCAAGGTACTCCACCTGGGGCCAGAAACCCAGGCCAAGTGTACACCCTGGGGGAAATGCTACAAGTCTCGATGGCTGAGAGGGACCTGGGGTGGTGGTGGATGTCAAATGAACAACTCTGAGACTTGTAGGAGGGCAGCAGCCAAGGCCAACAGGATGCTGGGATGCATCGCTAGGGGATCACCTTCAGAAGGAGGGAAGTGATGCTCCTCTGTATAACTGCTTGGTGAGGCCACACCTTGAGTACTGTGTGCAGTTTTGGAGGCCACACTTAAAGAGGGACATTAAACTCCTGGAGAGGGTCCAGAGGAGGGCAACCAAAATGATTTGGGGCTTGGGGACAGGACCTATGAGGAGAGGCTCAAAGAGCTAAATATGTACACATTGGAAGAGAGAAGGGACCGGGGGACATGATAGAGGTCTTTAGGTACATGAAGAGGGTAAATAGGGAGGAACAGTCAGGATGCTTGAAGGAAGGAGGAGGGGCCACTAGAGGGCATGGGTGGAAGCTGGAGGGGAAGATTCAGGGAGAAAGGAGGAGGTGCTACTTCACTGAGAGGATGGTGGAGCCATGGAATGCACTACCTAGGGGCTGGTGGAGGCAGAGACGGTGGAGGGGTTCAAGAGGGCTGGGACAGGTACAGGGAAGGGTTCTGGAAGCAAAATCCAATGCAGCAAGAATATCCGGAACTGGGAAGGAGAAGCCAGAGAAGGCGAGGGGGCAGCAAGGTCAGCACCCAGGGTGGGGCTGACCAATCGAGCAGATTCGAAAGACTGTTAGGCCTATTCTGCTGGCATTTAGTATGTTAATATGTTAGCTCCTTATATTGTTTTGCCACTAGAGGGAGCCTGATTATGTTCGAGCAATTTGCTCCCAATACCTAACTTGTCACATTTTACTGCTCTCTAGTAGCTGTTTTCACTTGGTGATTTATATTAAAGGAGCCCTCTGCTGTCTCTTTCTCTCTACCTCACTCCTTTCTCTAGTCAAAATGTCCCTCCTCCCCTCTAGCTCCTCATGGGAATACTTTGCCTTCCTATCCTCTTTGAGCTTTACTGCTTGAACACACCAACAGCTTCTGCCAATACTTATACTCAGTTTGACACTTCTACTCCAACATGCTTGCTACTGCCACTCCACTACCTCTACCCCCTCTGCTCTCATCAGCAAGCGTATTAGCCCAATAGTCAGATACTTTCACCTTCATCTGAAGCTGCCACCCTGCATATCTATCAGGGCGTACCTCATCACCCCTCTATGGTTACTAACCCTATCTCTTATACTATCCGGACATTGAGATCAACCCCTGGTCCATCTCTGCGTCCTGTCATAACCTTGCCCCCCACCCCTGGCCACCACTCTCCCTAAACCGATGGACTAACTTTCGCCCACCTGAATGCTAGGAGCCTTATGGCCAACCTCCTGACCTCCAGACTTGGATCTATACTAACGTCCCGGACGTCCTCCATCACAGAAACCTGGCTTAAGCCCACATTGCCTGACTCTCAGTGCCACTTTCCTGGATACAGCATGCTTTGTATCAACCGTCCTGGCACTAAAAGGGAGGTGGCCTTGCCCTCTACTTCAAAACTCACCTAAACATTACCCTTCTGCAGGACCCCTCCTACCAAACTGTGAAACCCTGCACTCCTTACTGCTTCTTGGGGTGTAAAGAAACTCATATTTTTTGTACTTATATCCCCAAAAATGCTACACAAGGCATCACTGAACTCCTAGGGTTTCTGCCTACAGTTACAGGCAAGAATGACATTATCTGCCTTGGTGATTTTAACCTTGACTGGTCCGAGAAAAACTCAGCTAACCTATCCTCCTTAGCTAGCAAGGCAAATCTATCCCAGCTCATACATGAACCCACAAGGGTCTCACGTGGGGGCAACTGTGCCACCCTCCTTGACTGGATACTTACTAATAGACGGAATATGTTGCCTCAGCCGGTGTGCTACCTGACACAATTAGTGACCACTATCCCATCTACTGTGTCTGGAACACTGTCATTCCTCCCTCCTGCTAAAACTGTAACCTTTCCTAATCTCTCCGCCTAAGTCATGAGGACTCTTAACTGACCTTAACCAGGTTGACTGGTCCCTCTCTACCAAGCAGAGGACATTAACATAGCCACAGAATATTTCAACTCCATCCTCCTCTCTCTTCAAAACCTTCATATCCCGGTCACCACATAGGATGGCAGGGAAAGTAACCAAGTGGCTAACCGCCCTGCTTCAACTTCTCAAATCTAGGGACAAACTTTGGTCCAGCTGGAAGATCTCCACCTCCGTGCAGACTTTGAAGACTATCATGCATTACGTAACAACTGCAAAAGACAAATTCAGATTGCCAAAAGCACCTACTATAGGAACCTACTAATAACATCCTTCACAACCGCTACAGGTACTGGTCCAAAATTAAGGACATTCTCGCAACGACAAGCAACAGAATCCAGCTGACATGAACATTCAAGGTGTTCACTGCACCAACCATGACACCATTGCCAACGCCTTCAATGCCCTTTTTTCTTCTCCACCAGTCGCTACTCTAACTAGCCCACAACCTGACTGTCCCTCTTCTCCTCCCTCACCCCTCCCACCCCTCCCTTTCCTTCTGGCTCCAACCACATATCTTGAAGTTCGCAAGCTACTTAACTCCCTTCCGGCACGCTGGGGTCAAGGGCCTGAGGGCATCCATCCTTGCATACTTAAGCAGTATGCACCTTGGCTGACCAGACCTATCACCTGGCTTTTTAACCTCTCGATTCATACGTCTACTGTCCCATCCACCTGGAAAACTGCCAGAACCATCCTACTCACAAAAAGGCGATGTCAAACTCATGTCCAACTACCGCCTCTATATCTCTTCTGCCCACTCTCAGTAAGCTGCTTGAAAAATAGTCCACCGCCAGCTTGCTGATCACCTTGACATGTTTAATCTTCAAACCCCGTGCCAACATGGTTTCCGGCCCGGTCACAGTACCACCTCTGCACTTACACAACTTACAAATGACATCAGAAATAATATGTACCGTGGCCTACTCACTGGGGCTGTCTTTATGGACCTGTCTAAAGCCTTCGACATGGTACACCATCCTCTCATGCTAAAGAAACTCCAATCCATTGGAGCATCTGACCAAGCCTCTCCTGGTTCCATAGCTATCTTGACAATCGGACTCAGGCAGTAGCATTTCACAGGCCCTTTCCCACCCCTAAACATCTCCGTGGAGTTTCCCAGGGATCCACTCTTGGACCTCTACTCTTCTCCCTCTTCCTAAATGATATTCCCACCATATCCAGGCATAGCTGCACTCTTATGTACGCAGATGACCTTGTTCTCTACTCTGGGTCAAAATCGGTTGCTGCCATCAACTCCACTCTCACTAATGACTTCCATTCCTGCAGACCTGGCTCTCTAGCAACCACCAAGTCCTGAACCTAGAAAAAACATGTGCTATGCTATTGGATCCTCTAAGAAACTGTCTGCCCCTCGAATAGGCTCCGGGTTCAATGCCTTGATGGCTCCCTCATCTTAAACACTGAGTCCTTCAAGTCCTTGGGGTCACTTTGGATCCCACACTTGACCTGTCTCAACATGTCAATATGGTGTGCCGTGCCGTCAATGCTAAAATTGGTGGAGCTTATCGCATGCGCCACCCCTCACTCCTTCCGCTAAACTTTCTGTTGCAGAGGTATTCTCTTGCCCAGCTCCAATATGCTCTGCCCCTCCTCTTTGCTGAAACTCTGCTACACTCCACAAATGGGACACTGTCTACAACAACAACATCTGTAGATTCGCTTAACTGCCCCACGCCTTACCCATCATTGTCTCCTTTACGCTGGCTTAAATTGGCTGTCACCTAAGGATATTCGAGCTCACTCCCTGGGCTGCTTTATCGACTCCCTGTCTAGACCTCCCTGCCCTGTCTATCTTGCCAACCTCCTGACTCCTGCCTCACACACCCTGCCCTCAGCTCTTCCTCTGTCCCTATGCTCTCCACTAGACCTTGCATGACAAAATGGGTGAACAGGCATTTGCCCATTTTGCTCCCAAATTCTTGAACTCACTCCCCTTATGGTGAAAACTTCAGCCTCCCATCAAGAATTCAAAACTCGCTGTTCACCCACCTTCTAGCCTCTGGCCAACGCAATGCTCTTAATTTGCTTTGTCCCACTGCAGGCTGTCGGGTCTGACCCTGAGTACTACACTAATGTTCTCCCATGCAATACGCTTGTCTAGGTGGCTATGAACCTTGATGTCTTTACTGTCCTCAGCTGTCTTATGGTTACCCTAATTGCTTTATTTTACATCCTTATTATGATCTAAGCCTAAAATGTACCCTTATGTAACTATTACTGTGCTACCCAATGTATATCTTGTTTTGCTCCTGTACACCTATATTATGTCTGTGCATTTCTGCATATTGTAACCAATGTCCTGTGCTCTCCCGGTCGTGTCTGAAAATAGGCAGGTCTGTTGCCTAGCGCACTTACCCGTTACAAAAGCTAATTAATAATAAATAAATGTGGAGAATGCTCCACACCATATTATAAGAAGTCTACTGCACGCCCATGCATTCAGGCCACTTTAGTCTTTAGTCACATCTACTTAAGATGAGTGCTCCGAGCTGTGTGAGACTTTGACTTTTACTTCATAAGCATGCAGGAGTGTGTTGGCAGAAAACGGGATCTCTGCTTAGTCCCAATCAGAATGCCATCACGTCCTCAGCAGCATAATTTGAATAAACTGTGAGGCACACAAAAGAAAGATTTAAACAGTATAACAGAGTATTGTTTTTGAGTCCACTACCTCCTCAGGAAGGCTGTTCCATGTATCCACAACCTCTGCATGAAAAATACTTCTCACATTACCTTTGAGCTGTCCCCCTCTATCTTCAAATTGTGCCCCTTGTTCTTGCACATCTCTTTTCTGAAAGATGCTACCATCATGGACTCTGTTGATTCCTTGATGTACTTGAAAGTTTCTATCATGTCCCCTCTCCTCCTTTCCTCAAGAGTATACATATTAAGCTCTTTAATCTCTCTTCAGTATGTCTTCTGGGTGCAGACCCTGCACCATTTTAGTTTGGGTCCTTTTTCATGACTGTAACAGCCAATTATTCCATTGGGAGAAGCACACTTCTGTGCGATCCTTTAAGGAGTGGATGATTTTTTTTCATTTGGTAAATTTGATTATTTGCCTCCAGGAGGTGACATCCTGCATGTGTGGGATAAGCTGCAGTTTTCTTCAGCAGTAAGGAGGATCTCAAGTAGGTAATGGGTGCTGGAATCTCAGAAACTACTCAGGTATTGCAGGAAGAGATAGAAGCAAGGACAGCAGACGTGGCCATCCAACTGGCTCCCCTAATTCAGTCCGAGGGCTCAGAGAGAGATCTGGAGAGGGCATGCCCACATGATGTGTGTGAGTGGCTTGGGAATCACTGCAGCCTCTCCAGCATTCTGGGGAATGAGTTGGAAGGTAGTGGGCCATGATCACTGGTGCCCTTTAGTGCCGGGCAATGTGTTTCATGCTAAAATCCCTGCCTTGGTGGCGTTCACACCCTCAGAGGGTGCCATGCATGCCCATAACAGGCTTCTTTATTTAGGGATTCTGTCTTTTCCTTCCATTTCAACAATACGTCCATAGAATCATTGACTTGTGAGGTTAAGATAGCTTGTAGTAGCCGACCTGGTGGCGCTGAGGTTGAGGTACTGGATGCCACACTCTGTGCTGCACCGGCGACCTGGGTTAGGGAACGGACTCGGTGCCGGGAGTTGGCAGGGAAGGGTAGAGGACTGAGCGCCTGTGTGGTGCTTTCTTCCCTGGACAAGGGAATGGGTTTGCCCGCAAGCCAGGGGCCCCTGCTGGAGACCGGGGTACTGTAGCAAGCTGGGCAGCACATACTAGCGTGACCGACACAGGCAGGGTTGCCAGATGCCAGAAGCATTGGGGTACGCACGCATGGGGGAGGAAACACAGAAAACACGGTCCTGGGGTAGGCGATGGCACCAATCCCATGCCCACTGCGGGTCTGTCCTGACCGACCTTCAGGGATCCTCCACCTGAGCCCACGTCCGCAGCTGGAGGCTACGTGTGCAAGTGCGCCCAAGGTAGGAGGGGTGGCCCACCCCAGAGGAGTATAAGCCGGGTGCCAGCTGGGAGGCAGGGTGGGGAGAGGAAGGCTTGGTCGAGGGACTTCAGGCAGGGCAGGATTCAGGTTGGATGCCTGAGAGAGGCTCCTATGACCATGACCAGGAGGAAAAAGAATCGAAAACAAAAAGATAGCTTGGTAGATTTGAGAAATATGAGGCTGGTTCTGATTCTCAGGAGATTGATGCAGTAGGCTGTAATAGCACGGAAGTGATGCTTTAACAGTGCTCTAGAGAAAACAATACTCAAGGAAGACTGGATGGGAAACACAACAATACATCAATCCTGGCTAATTTCTGTTCATGTTTTCTAATCTTTCTGACTAGCTGCAGTGGGTTCTGAGGATTTTCTTTTTTTTTTTTTTTATAAATCAAAATTTATTAAAATTTTTAACATGTTAAAGAATCAATATACAACATGCAAGTTAAATACATGAAGACATAACAATGCTAATGTAAATGTTCTAAACATAGCAATAGTACTGAGATCCGTAAGTATCTTAAAAACAGAAAATGAATTAGTACCTGTAGCGATATGAAATCTTTAAATTACAAAACTATATAGTATGCAGCATGAGGTGTTTCTTAACTATCTATAATAAGATACCATAGCTCTTATATATTAATTAGGGACAAGTTATAAAAGCTTCCCAAATGTCCAAAACTTATCTATACGTTGCATATTCACATAAGCCGCTCTTTCATAGCCAGCTCTTATACTCAAATCTTGTAACCATTCTTTAATCGAAGGGATGTCTTGACTATTCCAATGTCTGAGGATAACATTTTTAGCTGTGATAAAAGCCACAATCAGCCATAATTTCTGGTATTCTGACAAATTAATAAGTTCAGAGCAAATTCCAAGAATAGCAAATTTAGATGAACAGTGAAATGTAACACCTAGGACACAATTACATATTAATAAAATGTTTGCCCAGAATGATCTGATGCAGGACAGGACCATAAGATATGTGCAAGGGTGCCTTGTTCTTTTAAACATCTCAACATATATCTACATTAGTAAGAATAGCTTAAACATCTTGTAAGGCATATAATACCATCTATGAATAATTTTAAATTGTGTAAGTCTGCCCTGGCCAGGTTCTGAGGATTTTCAAGAGGCGGATGAGGTACTGGAGGGTTGTGTATGTTCTCACGTTGGTTTATTGTATGTTTTGGGAATTATTTTTGTATTTATTATTATAATTCAGTTATCCAGGATGTCATGTATGGGGCCTGCTTTTCCTCAAGCTCATTGATTCCCAGGACCTTGGAACTTTTAGGTAAGCATGTTGTTTTCTTTGTCATGGCTGCATACGATGTTGGGGTGCTGTGAATCAGTGATTTGCTCCTGATTCTTTTCCTCGAGTTCCATTTCATGTGCTCTGCCTTCTTGAGCTGCCTCAAGATTTATTTTATTTTATTTATTTATTTATTTTAACACTTGGAGTTGACCTTTGAGCTAACCATTCTTTACAAAGGTTCCACATCAGGAGACAAATACAATAGTTACAACAGTTACAATGGTACAATTCAAATACAGTAGACAGAAATACAGGTATTTAACATAGAAATACTAGCCAGACAGGACAGTAGGCTTGTAGCTGATTACAAGTAGTTGCAATTAACAAATATGAGTGGTATAACCAGCTGCCTTGGGAACAGCTATTGTCAAAAGTTTCAGTTCTAAAATTCTTCTATATGTATATATATATATATATATATATATATTTTTAATTAAAGTTCGGAAACAACCTTTGAGCATATGCTTATTTACAAAAGGTTCCACATCAGGGGACACAAACCAGTGCACAGAGATAGCTGAACAATACTACACAGGGTAGGTTACAGTAGTGTACAGGGACATCAGAATAGCACCCAGGGTAAGTTAAAGACTGGCTGTAGAATCTGGGAGCTGGCGCTGTAGTACAAAACAGCAGGGTCAGCTGGTACAAGCATTCTTGAGGCGAAGTATTGCTGTCGGACGAGTGAGAAAGTAGAGAACCAACCGTGATTCAGGAAGGCAGCATATCATGGGGGTGGGAGATGCAAGGTGAGAATAAGCAGCCTCAAATACCAGGCCTTATCCTCAGAGTAAGAAGGTGGTGTGGCAAGATATGAGCAGCAGGGATAGGGTTGGGCGAGTGTGGAGAGGAAAATTGGCGGGCGTTGGGGGAGCATAGGTATGAGAGTTGATTGGCAACAATCCTTTCCAGAGCTTTGGATGGGGAGAGGATTGAGATGGGTCTGTGGTTGGGAGCAAGGGGAGCACAGGGATTAATAGGGGCAGAAATGTGAGGAGTAGGGCAAGAGAGGATGGTGTGAGCAGAGGGTGGAAAAAAGAGGAGCTCAGTTGGCAAGTGTTGGCAGGGGCAGCATAGGAGGATGCAGGGAGCGCAAGGATAAACCGGGCAGAAATGTGGGAGTAGGGCAAGATAGGAGTGGTGCGAGGGGTGGGGTGAATGAGTAGTGGGAGGGGAAACATCAGGAGCTCAGCTGGTAAGTATACTCACAACTGGAGACAAGGTACTGCTTCAGTTCAGACTTGAAGGTGCAGTAACTCATTGAGCCAAACCGGTGCTCTGTAGGAGAAGGAGCGTTGCCTAGTGCAGTTCTATGGAAAGGAATGGAGAGTGCTCCCAGCTTATGTCCCATGGTTCCATGCAGGAGCTGGCATGGGTGAAAATTTCAGAGATACACGGGGATTTGCCTAGAAGTGCCTTCTTGCCAAGGAGGCAGGTCTGCTACTTGATTCTATTTCCATAGATAGCCAGTTTGTCTCGCGCATAAAGGAGCAGGGTGTGGTAAGATGGTCGCATCAAGGTTGAGTTGACATGCCTTATTAAGAGCAATAGCCACTCACTTCAGCGCTGTGTCAGTGGCAGCTCCATATACTACCAGCCCATGGTCGATGGTTGAGAGTATGGCGTAGTAACGGAGAGTCGGAGTCAGTCTGGGTAAGAGTCTTCCCATGCCTATAGAGTAGACCAAGCTTGGTATGATTGAAGTTTGACCACCTGATCTATGTGCTGCACAGGAGAGCACTTAGATCAGTGATCAAGATGAGTGCTTACTGGAGCTGGGGACCCTGTAGCTCGTGCTACTGCAGGATTCAAATTGCTGGCCGATTCTGACGGTTTGTAAAATGCCCTTTGTCTAAACTTTTACCCTCAAATATGTCCCAAGCCATCTCAGGGTAAAGTACTGTGTGGGGTCCAGAGGTGCTCTGTATTACTAGTGTAGCTGGGTATTTCATAAAGTGATTAAATGCCTTTTTTTAAGAGCTTGTCTCATTTTGTAAAACTTTATATTTATCCACTACCTCTGCAGAAAAGTCCTGGAATAATGAAATCCTTTCCCTCCCAACCATGTGTCTCTTTTCCCTTGCCAGATGCAGAATAGCCTCTTTAACAGTATATCTTAAAAAGTTAACTATTACTGGTCGGCCTGGCACCTGGTTGGGGTTTGGGTGCTAATTAAAGGTGGACCCATTTAATTTCTAAGGGCCACTGCCATTGCTGTTGGAATTTTTCACAAAAACTGTTGGGGGCTTAAATCCAGGGGTCAGCAGTCCAAGAGTGAGTGAGGGAGGCCCTCCATCCGGTGAGTAGAGCTGGGGATCTCAGGTGGGGGATCAGATTGGTTGACAGCCCCACTGAAGAGAGTCTAGTGGTCCAGTGTAGGAGGATAAAAAGAATGTAGGAGTGATCACAAGTTCATTTGTGGAAGAGAGAGTCCACCGGGGTTGGAAGCCGAAGGAAAACAAGGCAATAAGGCCAGATGGGAGCCACCCACTAAAGGAACTGAGCATGTTACTAGCCGTCCTTGGCAATGCTATCTAGTACCTCATTGGAGATGGAGGTGGTTCCAGAGGAAAGAAGAGGGCCAGTGTGGTCCCTCTGTACAAGAGCAGCTGCAGGAGGAAGCCAGCAATTACAGGCCGGTCAGTCTCACATCAGTGGTGGGAAGTTAATGGAGTCTCTGCTGAGGAAGAGGCTGATGGAGTACCTGGAGATACATGGGCTGCAGGACAACTGGCAGCATGGCTCCACAGGGAGGTCATGTCAAACAAATCGCATAGATTTCTTTGACTGGGTAACTAGGAGGTGGATCAGGGAGAGCAGTGCATGTGGCCTGTCTGGACTTCAGTAAGGCCTTTGAAACTGTACCACAGAGGAGGCTGATAAAGAAACTTAGCAGCCCAGGGTGAGCTGGATATCTAACTGGCTGAAAAATAAAAGGCAGGCGAGGGTAGTAAATGGCAGTCATTCAGAACACAAGACAGTGACTAGTGGAGTACCACAGGGATAGGTGCTGGATCCTGCCTTCTTTAATGTCATCAGAAGTGACATTGCTGAGGAACTGGAAGGGAAGGTGTGTCTGCAGAAGACACAATAATCCGCAACAGGGTGGGCACCCAGGAGGGGTAGAGAGAATGTAAAGGGATCTGGAAACACTAGATGAGTGGTCTAATGAGTGGCAGTTGGATTTCAATGCCAATAAGTGCAAAGGCATTTTATTTATTTATTTATTAAAATTGATAAGCGGAAAGGCACACTGAACCGAAGCTCGCTTACAGGCGCCAATTCGGTACAGAGCATACATAGAAGTGAGAAGAGTTACACAAGGTAATTTCAAAAGACACAGTATAGACAAACATATTTCAAACAGTACACAACATTTTTCATTCATAAAGGAGTCAGCCAGTATATTGAAATCAGGTTCAGGACTGCTGCATAATTTATCTTGTGGTGGTAGGGCTTAGGGGCATTCTGGGAAATATTTGGGCAATTGAAGCTGGGAGGTGGGGAGGAGCCTGAGGAGTTTTTTATGGCTGAAAGAGAGGAGGCCTGGCGAGGCCAGATGGAAGGGGACTGATGCGAAAGGCAGCTTTGCCGGCGACACTTTGTGAGGCAGGGATGAAAGGAGCGCGAGTCCTGTGTCAGAGAGGGTAATCAAGGGAGTTTGCTGGGGTCAGGTGGGAAGTGAGGTGAGGGAAGGGAGTCGAACCAGCATTTTGCTATGAGGGAGATGCTGTGGATGGTTCTTCTGTGGGAGTGCGGGCAAGGATAGTGGAGCTAGAGGGTGCAGTGGTGAGTGCGTGGGGGAGGCAGTGGCAAATCAGCAGAAAGAGTAGAGTAGAATGTCCAGTTTGGATAGAGATGAGCTTGGGGCTATACCATAAACAATGTTGGCATAATCCAACACTGGCAAGACTGTATTACGAGCTTGCACCAGGTGGGAAGGGGTAGGCTGTCTTTGTGCCGATATATGACGCCACGCTTTGTCCGGAGTTTGGCACAGATAGACTCAACGTGAGTGGTGAAACTGAGGTGGCTGTCTAGCCAGACACTAAGGTATTTGAAAACTGGGACCAATTCCAGGGTGGAGCTGTCCAAGGTGGTGACCACGGGGGCGGCTGCTGGGAAGGAGGCTAACTTCTGTCTTGATGCAAAACCATGGTGACAGTTTTATTGGTATTTAGTTTTAGCTGGTTTTCCAGGAACCAGGACTGGACCTCGGTTGAAGTTGGCCTGAAGATTGGGAAGGACGCTGTCATAATGAAAGTGGCCAGAGGCAAAGATGATAGTGTCATCTGTGTAAAGATGCATATTTGGGGAGAAGCAGGCAGAGGGAAGGCCATTAATGAAAAAGAGAAGAGGATGGGCCAAGGATAGAGCCTTGGGGATACCGGATAGGATAGGGAGAGAGGGAAACGGTGTTGCCTATTTGAACTGACTATAATCTATTTAGGAGGTATGAGCAGAACCAATCAACAGCAGGCTGGGCTATGCCAAGGGAGCAGAGTTTGTGGAGTAGCAGTGGGTGGGAGATGGAGTCGAAGGCTTTTTCCAAGTCAATAAAGATGGCGACAGAGGTTTGGCTTGATTCATGGCCGAGAGTAAGGAGTCAGTTACTCATAGCAGAGGTGATGGTGGAGTGGTACTTTCTGAAACCTGACTGCACGGGTATGAGGGAGTTATTTGAGGAGAGGAAGTCTGACAGTTTGGACAGTATGAGGGATTCAAGGACCTTGCAAGGGATGGAGGAGCGAATGGGCCCGTAGTTCCCAGGTAAAGAGGGATCTCCACTTTGTGCAGAGGGATGGTCTTTGTCAGTTTCCAGGTTGCAGGAACTGTGGCTGTGGAGAGGAGAGATTTATTATGTGTGTCAAGTGGGCCGCTATGGCAGTGGCAGATATGCGTAGCAGTCTGGGGTGGATTTCAATTGGTTTAGGAGGTGATTACATTGAAGACTTCCCGTAGCATGAAAGGAGGAAAGAGGAAACCAGGGAAGAGGAGGTTGGATTAGTAGGGTCTTCGTTGTTTGAGGGGCATGGGGGGTTAAGAATTTATTGAAGAGTTCTGCTACAGACTCTGGGTCCGAGAAGAATCTGCCATCAAAGTTCAGAACAGGACACACTTGTTTAGCCGGGGGTTGAGAAGGAGTTGATCACCTTCCAGAAGGATGTAGGGGAGTTTTGGGTTTGGGAAAGTTGTGTTTTGAAGTAGGAAGATTTAGGTAGACGGATGGCCTTCGTGCAGCTGTTTCTGAGTTGTTTGTAGGACTGGAGATCACATGTAGCACGGGTGGTCTGGTACCGCCTCCAAGCCTTATCTCTAGAATGACACAAAGCAATAAGATCGGGTGAGATCCAGGGGTGGTGGTAGCATTTAACCTCACGTTTTCTGAGGGGTGCATGGAGGTCCCAGGTGCGCTGGAAAATGTCACAGTAGTGGGATAGGGCAATGTCAACATCTGCCACTGAAAGGACTGGTGACCAG
This sequence comes from Neoceratodus forsteri, assembly GCA_016271365.2. Taxonomy (NCBI): domain Eukaryota; kingdom Metazoa; phylum Chordata; order Ceratodontiformes; family Ceratodontidae; genus Neoceratodus; species Neoceratodus forsteri. Next base: position 551,587,496 of record JADMNL010000022.1, read on the forward strand.
TCAGCATTTATTAGGTCTCGGAGCAGGGCAGGCTCATTGAGGAGGTGTAAGGAGTGAGACCAGATAAATTTTGGATGGGAGTTTGGTGACTGTATTTTGCAGATGTAATAGGTGATACAGTGGTCTCTAAAAGCGTCTGAGAAGATGCCTAAGGCAGAGATGTTGTGGGGTGGAGGATAAAATCCAGTCCAGGAGGGTATGGTTTTGGGACTGGTGATTTAGGTGGGTAGGCTCCTGGATAAGTTGGGAGAGATTGAGGGCTTCTATCATTAGGGTGGTGGGCTTGGCGAGGAGAGATAGTCAAGATTGAAATCACCTAATAGTACAAGCTCTCCATTGGATGTACCTGAGGATACTGAGGAGATGGCTTTGACAAGGGAGTCAGGTGAGGTCTTTGGTGGGGCATACAGGACCCCAATGTAGAGGGGGCTGGAGGAGGAAAGGATAGTTGTGCAAAATGGACTCGTGGCAGGAAGGGCAGGCTTTCTTGAATATTATAGAGCAAGTGATAGATTGTTTGACATACAGTGCTACACCTCCACCTCGTTTATCACGGTCTTGGCGGAACAGGTTGAAATCAGGAATAGCAAGAGAGGAGTTGGAGGTTCTGGGAGCTAGCCAGGATTCGAAATTCAGAGTATGTCAGGGTGGTACTGGGCGATCCATACTGTAAGGGCATCCAGTTTAGGAGGAGGCTCCTTGTGTTGAGGTGAAAATATGGAGGCCCTTGGGGAGGGAGCTTGGGAGTGGTTGGAGGGTAGAACGGAGACAGCGGGGGTGGGGCTGCAGTAGGTCTGGGCATTTCAGGGTCAGGGTTAGGGTGTATGTCACCCGCTAGGAGCAAGAGAAGAAAGGGGAAGAAGAGAGCGTGGGGTGCTTGATCGAGCGGGACTGCATCTGGGGGTAGACAGCGGAGGTTAAGGCAACGGAAAAGTGCCTCAAGATTGAGGAGGTTGAGGGGAGCAGGAATGATGTGTGGTTGGGGAGAGTTTAAGGGGATGGGGAGGGGGTAGATTGAGGGAGGTGTCAGCATGGGTGAGGGCCAGGAAGGAGGAGGGCTGGATGACTCATGGAAGATGGAAGGAGTGGTGGAAATGTGGGTGATTGGTGAGGCATGCACCTAGGGTGGGAAATCAGTGGGCTGTGTATAAGATGGGGAAGGTAACTCACAGATATAAAGCAAGAGAGGTGTCTTGGGGTGATCATATCTGATGATCTCAAGGTAACAGGACCGTGCAACAAAGCAGTAGGCAAGGTAGGCTGGATGCTGGTGTTCATATAGAGGAGATTCTAGCAGGAGAAGAGAGGTGGTGTTGCCTCTGCATCCTTCACTTGTGGGACCCCACCTGGAGTACTCTTTCCAGTTCTGAGGCTGCACCTCCACAAGGACATCAACAGGGTGGAAGAGGTCCAGAGGAGGGCTACTAAAATGGTGTGGGGTTGCGTGAGAAACCATGAGAGGAGACACTGTAGGAGCTCAATATGTACTCCCTGGAGAAGAGTGAGAGGGACAAGATTGAGACCTGTAAGTACCTCACAGGGTGAACAAGTTGAAGGAGTGGAATCTCTTTCATGGGAGGATGAGCCCAGAACATGGGGGCATGCTATGAAGCTTGAGAGGGAAGTTTAAGAGGGATGTGAGGCAATACTTCTTCACAGAAAGAATGGTGGACACCTGGAACAGCCTACCAGAAGAGGTGGTGGGGCAAAGATAATAGGGAGCTTCAAACATGCATGGGACAGGCACATAGACATAATAAGTAGAGGTAATGGAGGAGGAGGGACACCTGTGACCAAATAGACTCCATGGTGTAGTGATAGTCAGGGGAAAATAGGGCAGACTAGATGGACCTACCAGTCTTTTTCTGCCGACACATTCTATGTTTCTAGGTTTCTGTTCCAACAGCTTCCTCCTGCTGGCGGCATAGCTGTCACACTGAAACATTTTTAGACTGAGAAAAATAATAAAATGGCTTTTGAAACTTTTTTTTAAATGTCTTTAGACACTCTTTTAATCTAATGAATGACACCTTTTCCTCAAGTTTTTCCTACTTTGCAGGAATTTTGGAGGGATTTAGTTGAGTGTTGGCTAGCAGCTAGAGTTCTCGTGTCCATGTTCTTAGGTGCCGTGTGCGCCTCCCATAAAATATATTTCTGTAACTTCCTTATTTCATGCAGTGTTGTATACAGCATGTCAAACAACAATACACTGTGTCGAGAAACAAATAAACACATTAATTACTACATAGCTACCCAGCAGTTTAGAAATAAAATCTCATACTTCTGTAGCCTGTCTCTGGTGCCGCTCCTAGAGAGGCCACTACCCCTGCCTTGCTGGCCCATACAAGGCTAAGGGCCTGGGTTCCTATAGCTGTTACATGGGGTCCTTTCCCAAAGATACAAATAAAATGGTGGTGCCTCCACCCAGAGTACATATTTAGTGGGTCAGATTACTTGCATTACAACCCCTGGGATGTTGCACCAACCCACCTCCCTAACAGTTACCCTAGATATGGACTTATTAGTACTAGAATCTCCCACATTCGGACAGTTTGCACTCCACATTTCAAATAATAGCCTGCTCACTAGAATTAAGCTGTGGAGTCAGTTCTTCTGCAAAACAGTAACATCATAAGTTATTTATGGGGGAGGTTAGGATAGGTAAGATGGAGTATAGGTTAAACAAACATTTAGTGATTTGTATTTTAAAGATTTGCATTTTCCCCACTCATTTCCTTTTATGTTCAAGCCCACATAGCAATCAATGCAAGCACCATCCTATCTATCTAACTAACTGGTGCAGGTGTTACCATACCCAGGACCCCAACTGGTATCAGTCCAGAATGATGCCCCTAATTCTGTCCTTGGGTACCCAGATCCCATAGTTGCAGGCCTGAGGTGCAGCTTGTTGCCAGCGTTAGTGCGCTTGCTGATAGAAAATTAACTTTTTACATTCCTTTCTCTCGCTTGCTATACTGGCTTCCCATGCCAGTGGGCATACTTGAACATTAACTATATACAGTCCCCAGGCTGTTGCAGGGCAATTCCTACTGTTTACTCACGGTTCAGCAGGATCAGTCCTTGGATGGCACAGATGAATGAAGTCTTGGGGGTTTATGGAAACAGCCGATGCAGAATCGGGTCAATGCTTAAACTGGAAGGGGCACAGAGGCTACAACTTGTATCTTCAGCTTGCTTGGAGATCTTGCAGCTTGTCCTTCAGCCTATGACGGGCCTGTTGCAGGGCATGTACGTAAGGCCTGCCACCCACAAGGGACCCAAACCCATGAGTGGCCCCCTCGGCAGGTTCCTCCATGGATCAGAGTGCGGGTGCACTCAGGGACAAGCCCATGATCCCCTGCAGGTATCGGACTCCACTTTATGGGGGTTAGCGAGTTCTCCACCTGGCCCTGGATGCAGGATGCACATCCATAGATTATCTTTTCTTCTTTCACTCTGAAACCAGCCATGGTGTGTACCAAGCAGTCTCAGTTTTTCTTCCCCATCTCCCAGACTCCAAGGGGTAGAGAGTCTGAAAACACAGGGTTACCACAACAGTCTATTTCTTGCTATATCTCAGGAGCAGACAACAGGCACCCTGCCCTGATAGGCACCTGTCCATCCTTCTGCTTTCACAGTCTCTCAACTTTAAATACAGCAGCCACTTGTTGCTCTGGCTCACATACAATTTCAGCAGCTCATTCTCTCATCAACACATCACAAAGTCTCCTTTCTCACCGTGCAGGTGCATAGCAATTCTCAATCTGTAGATGCTCTCTCTTCAGTTTCTCAGAAATCTGGTATTGTTTCATTTCCCATTCCTGTCCCACCAAGAGGTGCAGATGAGAATATTCATCTTTTCCCAGGCTTAGACGTAGCCTTTATCCTTTTACCAGGCTCAGAAGACAACCTTCTCCTTATCTTCACCGCTGTGTTGTATCTTCAGTCCATGCCAAAATGCGGTAACCAGCAACTTTTCTCTTTCCCAACAAAGCTGCTGCTTGCACAAACTTTCTCTTCTTTACTTCTCCATTCGCTTCTCAGATGGGAAGGTACTCCCTGCCCTGGGGACAGATTGCTGTCAACCCCTATGCAGGCCCTTTCCAATCCTTGCAGCCCCATCTCTCACTCTGGGGCAAGAGCCCCCTCCTGTGGAGGGCTCTCCCAGACTGACTCAAAGTCCAAAAGTTCTTGTCTTTGGGATCTCATTGGCAGCTCCCCATTGGCTGGAGCCACTGCCCTTAAGAAAAATGAATATATATGATGCTCTCTCGATGCCTCATTGGTGCAGAAAATTGGCACCTAGATTTGCCCCGGTGTTTTTCCCCAGGAGTCTGTTCACTAGCTCCAGAATCCTCCTGTGGCAAGCCCTGGCGTTGTGGTTGGTTGGATGGTATCACGTGACTGTAAAACATGGTGGCTGGATGCAAACAGTCCCACACAGTTCATACAGAGTCCCATCTTTCATATCTCTGGGCAGTCAAACCTTTTATTCTCATATCACATTTTCCCTGTACATTTGTAGCCAGCCCTGTGCCCTGTTAAGTGACTGTACTATTTTTTTTTTTTACTCTCTATTTTCTGCGCCTCTACTGTCTCCCAACCTCCACTCCTTCAGGCCTCCAAGGCGCTGCTTCCCGACCCTACCAACTTCAGGGTCTGCTCCTAGAGTGCCACACTCATTAACCTTGGGGCCCATGATGGCCCAGATTGACCCCAGGCAGGGGTGAGGAGAGATCCCCCTTACCTTCCTCTATCCCGAGATTGAGCTGCACAGCGCGGGTCTGCACTGTTCAGTTGGCGGGTGGCGAAGGCGGTTCGGTGGTCGTCATCTAGGAGGACTGGAGAGATGTTTTTCCTCAGGTTACACCCCCAGCGCTGGCGTGCAATGAAGAACAAGAGTCAGGCGCATGCTGAGGCGTCGTCCTGCTCCAGTCCTCTGCCAGCATCAAGTCCTTAATGTTGTAGCGTCTCCTGCTTCACCGTCATCCTCCGAGGTTCCCCAGTGGGCTGCGGTATTGCGGTGGGGAAAGCTTCCCATCCCACCCTGGAGAAGGAGAGCAAGCTGTTGGGTGCTCAATCCTTCTCCCGACCGACCGATCCCAGGCAGCCCGAGTCCATTCCCGAACCGGGTCACCACTGTCGCGCGAGGTGTGGCATCCAGTGCCTCAACCCTCAGCGCCACTGGGCCGGCCTGACTGTACTAATTTAAAGATTTAATTTGCCCATTCTCAGTCACTGCAGTCATTTTAAGCTGCCCCCAGGCAGCTACACATAACCCCAGTGAATATTGTACAAGTCCCCCAGTAACGGCAAATTCATAGAGGGTCTGGGTGCAAGGCGATGTTACAGGGCCTCCCAGTTCTGAATAAACATAAACATTATGATTTGGGCCCTCAAACCTCGTGGGCCCGGGTGCCACTGCACCTTGTATCTCGCCCTAAGTCCCCACCTTTCCACTCTGTTGCAGCCAGGATTTAACAATTTATTTATTTAAATCTCCACAAATATTTAGAAGTCCCTTTTCTCTAGCTAGCCCTTTCATCAGCTAATCATTTTATTCATTTCACCGTCTGTCACTAGCGCTATTATGTTTTGCCCCAGTGCTAAACAGGCTTTGCTCATTAATATGTATTAATCACCTCATGAATATTGATAAGGCAGCTCAGATCCTCGAGCACAATTGCGCTCTGAAAAATCTATTTCTTTGCCTTCTGGTGGCCTCTATGGTCTCTCGATTTCTGGTCCCTCTTTCCTTTAACATGAGGACGGCACTGGCTGCGAGATAGTTCAAAATGACATAAAGCCGAAAAGAAATTGCGCTCTGCACATGCGCAGAACTCTCCCGATACCAGAGTGCCTCAATCAAACCAGTGGTCTCGGCCTAGCTCCCTCAGCCCCGCTCTCCAGGAAAACTATGTGGGTGGCTAAAGGGAGGATCCAGGACTACAGGACCACATGGGAAACCAGGACCTGGAAGAAAAAGAATGGGGGTGCACCAAAACCCTAGAAATGGGAGCCCAATGAGGAAGAAAGGAAGCCCCCAGGACAAGGGGTTGTATTTGCCTTTCATGTCATTTGGTAATATAAAATTATGGTTATTTTCTGAAACATGAGCAAAATCACACTTTCGGCTTAAAGGAGAACTACGCCGAACCTGAGCGTCATTTTTCCAGTAGAAGCAGTTTGAAAACGCTAGTTCTAGTTCTGTGACCGTTCCTACGTACAGGCCTTTTAGTACCCCCTGTTGTTTCTGCTTTACATTCTGGTGTTGTGTCATTTTGGATCTCTGTATAATGTAGTTTATGTTCCTCTTAGCCCCAGAGTTCTATAGTAAAACATGGATGCATTATTACAACAATAGGAGAGCTGAGCAAGGGCATAACCTACATCATACAGTTATAAAATGGTATTTACTACATGGGTGGGATATTCAAAGGGTTCGCATGGCACAACATGCACAAGCCACTGATGCGCCAGTTCGATATTCAAAGGGTAGGTTGCTCTGCACAACCCCGATCGTCAAGGCGCACCAGTAATGTATCGCGGCGCAAGTGTGGGATGCGTGCCCATGCATATGCGGCACATCCTGATATTCGGCCTGGGATGTGCGGCGCATATGCAGGCACAAACCTCCTTGTGCCACACAGGAGAGTGCAAAGATGTACCCGTAATAAACAGGGAGCATGTCGGGGGACACCCACAGGTGGGCTGCCGTATTGCTGGGCACATCATGGCAGCCACCTGCGTAGGTGGCCACCCAACCTCTAGAGACACAGTCGGGTGTCGTCTTCCCCCGCCCGATCGCGAGCATAGAAATATAATAACCCTGGTGGTCCAGTGGACCGCTCCCCACCCAATCACGGGCGTATTAAAGAAATATCCCTGGTGGTCCAGTGGACCTTACCTCATCGCCCGATCGCGGGCATAGTGAATGACAATCCCTGGTGGTCCAGTGGACCTGCCCACTGCCCGATCGCGGGCATATGAATAAGTTAATTCCCTGGTGGTCCAGTGGACCTGCCCCCTGCCCGATCGCGGGCATATGAATAACTTAATTCCCTGGTGATCCAGTGGACCCGATCCCCAGCTCAATCGGGGCATCGTGTTAAATGATAACCCTGGTGGTCAGCGGTACCCCCTCCCCACCTGCCCACTGAGACCCGATACCCACACCCCGGTCAGCGGTGGGTGGCAGCTCCCCACCCACAAGCCGCCCGGCCGCCTGCCGACCGACAGCGTGCAATGCGGCTATCGCCTATTAGTCCACCGTGTGGGCCAGCGGGCATGCGAAGCCGTGCTGTACTACACAGTTCCAAAATGTGAATGGTTCCATTTACATTTCAGGACTGTGTAGTACGCAATGCAGATCTGCATATAACCCGTGGTGAATCAATAAGCGTTCATCTGTACTATGCTGTCGGTCGGCGGGCAGTGAGTGAGGGCTGCTGCCACCGTTGATGGGGGTAATGCGGGGTGGTGGTCTCAATGTGAGAGTAAGGGGCACTGCTGGACCACCAGGGTTATCATTTAACACTTACTGTATGCCCGTGATTGGGCTTTAGTTAGGTCACTGGACCTGAGAATACGTTATTCTGCATGCCCGTGATCGCGGGCAGGAGAAGAGTCACTGGACCACCGGGATATATATTATTGCGCCCATGAGAGGTCGATGGGGCGTTGCCTGCCTTGGGGCATGGGGGATTGGTCCTCAACAGCTGCAGACTGGCAGTGCACCAGGCGCAAGTCACCGGGGATCTGCGCACCGCATGCAAATGGGGCCTTAATGACATGCAAATGGCTCCATTTCGCCTTGCATGCATAATGGCCTCATTTGCATGCCCAGCGCTGAATATCGCGGTTGCTACACTAAGCGCACCCGCCTTGCGCTGGTGCATCTCCTTGCTCCTCACCGGCCACTTGCGCTGACACATTGCCACTCGCCGGTGCGAGGCGCCCAGTGCCATATTCAATGGTGCTGAGCCATGGCGCAGCACCGTTGAATATCGCCCGACCATGCCCTGGTGCATCCAGTTGTGTTGCGCCCAGGCTTGCGCCCCTGCCTGGCGCAGTCTGAATATCCCACCCCATGTGTGTAAAGCAGAAACACCCACTGAGATAACAGAAGAGCATGCAGAGATGGAGCAGTAACAGAACTGGAGCCAGTATTTAGAAGTCTCCTTCTGCAGTGAACAAACATATTGTGTCCCGTACTGCATACATTTTACACTGGATCGTTACAGCGACTTGCGCGGTTATTAAGCAAATGATGCCTTTACAAAACATTACAGACCTATTAAATGCAGTATGTTAACAACTATTCCCAAAATTACACAACTGTTTACTTGAGACCTGAGATGGCTGAAAGGCTGGGCATGCTGTCTGATTAGAGCTCTTTGGTGAGCTTTAAGCTTACGCTTTAAAGAAAGAAGCCATTCAATTTGGTTTCTGAGCGAGGAGTTCTGTAACAGATAGTCTGAAAGTATAGCTATTATACACTTACTGCAGCCAGTTACAATGTTTTTTTAGTTTTTAGCAGTTAGTCGTAAAGTGGTCTGGAAACTTGGCAGCAGTCAGGAATTCTGAGTGGGCTATAGTTCTGGAGCACTAGCCATTTTATGTCTTCAGTGGGCGGAGCCTGCAGGCGTTTTGCATCAGAAAGGACCTATGTCATGTTTTACGTCCGCACAACATTATTTCTTCCAGAGAGCCCAAGTACTATACTGAATGTATAAGGCATAGTAGTTAAAGAGCCCTATTTTTCTTGCCACTTCATGTCTCCAGAGGTGCCCTCCCCCACAGAATATGTTTAACCCGCCCAACTCCGTCCCACACGGAGTTTACTACAGTTGTAAAGGACTTCAACAACAGCACTGGAGAACTCCACAAAAGTTTATATGTCAGGACCAACTGCACTCCGAGTTTAGTGAACTTAAGAGGAACTGCAACCAACCCTGGGACGGAGTGATGACCTGCTGCAGGCGTTCGTTTTGTTTACAAAGCGGTGGACTATAAACACGTCATTGTAAAACAAAATACTTCAGGGTGGGCTCTCCTCACAATATATATTTTGTTTTCATTTTTTAAAACATACACACACTAGTATTATATCAGCAGCAACCTCCAGTTCCTCTCACCAGCAGCACCGGACGAGATGCGGCAATGCCAGCTCCCGGCCAGCACCGCCTGCAGCTCCCCAACAGCCGCTGCTGCAGCCTCATGTGAGCCACGCTCCTTACCAACTCCTGTGAGGCCAACCAGCAGCACAGTCCGACACGCTGCCCGCAATCCGCCCTCGGTGGGTAGCAATACGGGCTGATGGCGTCGGCCCGCTGTCCGAGCCTGCCCGGAGCCTGATCCCAGGGAGCAGCAGTGGATGCAGTGGTGGCGGTGGACTTGAGGGCAGGGGATCGGAAACAGAAGTGGTCCCAGCGGGACAGCAGGAGCTCTCCTGAGAGACGGAGCAGTCCCAGCTCGCCCGTGTACAGAGGTAATGTAAGACGGGTGGTAGCAGCGATGGATTTGGGGAGGGAGTGTGACCTCTGAAAAAATTAGCATCCGTCACTTTTACACGCTGGAAACAAGGGAATGTCATCATCCCAGCAAATGACAGAATCGGGTTGCATTTGTACCTCTTTTTGCCTAGAAAACAAATTACAATTGCTTTCACTGTTGGGGAAGTTAAGTTTCTTCTGTGTGCAGTGTGTGATGCTCTGTTATATCGTAATTGCAAAACATGCATTTTAGTTTTGTCTGCTAGCAAATTAGCTAGGAAAGTACCTTGTTGCACCAGCAAATATTTGTTTCTTTCTATTGTTTATATGAGCACACCTAAAGCCTCTATGAACCCAGTCTGCTTGCTCTTACCCCTCCTCCAATTTGAGATGTGTGCACAAACACAGCTGCTAGACAACTTCTCCTTGCACTGGAGTTTGGCAGAGTAAGTGCATGTCAGATACAGAGGTACATAGCAGCAAGACCCTGTTTCCTCTCATGCTCGAGTGACTGTGACCCTGATTCAGCATTAGTACTGGCATACTGTTAGTTAAGAACCTCACAAGGAATCTGTCCTAAACATCTTCTGCTTTGGGTACCCGTGCGGTCTGACACTTAATACTGGCTGCTGACAACCTGCAGGAGTTTTCATAAATTGACGGCTGCTGCATTGGGTTTTATATGCACCTGTTTGTGGTTGCATACTCTTGAGCAGGCTGAGCCCCTCCCCCAAGCAGTATTTTGTAAATGACGCCTGAAGATGTAATAAAAGTGCAAATGTGGGGTGTGTGGGGGATATAAAATAGGGGCATGTTGTTTAACAAAATTCATTTGATGGGTGGACGTGACTGAGCTGCATCCTGGCAGTTGCAGACCTGCAGCAGACCTCCAGTAGGGTATAATACAGGTCGGCAGATTTTCCGTGTGCCCATTTTGGAACGTAATCAATACAGATATATGGAAATAAAACAGTGCCATTTAAACTTGTCAGGCTTCATGACAATATGGTAGTTTTCGCAGAATGGTTGACGACTGGGCATGGTTGACTGACACCAGTATTGTAAACAGGGGCTGTATAGGCACGACGGAACCAATAGCACTTACATAGATACATAGAAATGTGATGTCAGAAAAGGACCGCCAACCCTTCACAGAATCTATCGAGCAACTTTACTGTCAGTTGCGCATCATCATCGGGACTGTAACTTACAAATGGGTGAAATCGCACTGACAGCCAAGCCACTTGATTTCCATGTTGTCTGCATCTAGCAATCTGTGTGCTCTTATAAGCAGTATAGTGTACATGCAGCGTGAGGATTTTGTTTCCCTGCTCATAGGTCAGTCCTGCCCCTGCAGAACCTGACATCATCTCCCAGACCCAGAGTGAAGGAATGAATGAAGGCAGACGGCGTAATCTCGCTAGTAATAGTAATCACTACCCTACAGCAAGCCTTTACTTTTGGTTTGAACAAACATGCAGCGTTTGCTGTGTGTAAAAACAATATAGCACGTCCTTTCTTTCATCCAGTGGTCACATGATGCAGATCAGCAACAGAATTGAGGAGAGCATTGTGTAAAGGGGTAGGGGTATTGGAGCGATACGGGAGGCATTTACTTTCTTTTGTATACCTTCAGCAGGCCATTTCTTTCAGCTTTTACGTCTGCAGTGGGCGGAGCCTGCAGACGTTTGCATCATAAAGGACCTACTTTCCTGTTTTCCATCCGCACAACATCATTTCTCCAGCAGACAGCCCAAGTACTACGCCGACTGTATAAGGCATAGTAGTTAAACAGCCCAATTTTTCTGGCGCTTCATGTCTCCAGAGGTGCCCTCCCCACAGAGTATGTTTAACCCACCCCAACTCTGCACCACACGGAGTTTACTACGGTTGTAAAGGACTTCAACAACAGCACGGAGACCTCCACAAAAGTTTATATGTCAGGACCAACTGCACTCCGAGTTTAGTGAACTTAAGGCACTGCTACATAAATAAAAAAAATCAGGTTTGAAAAACTCAGTAAGTGTAAGGGGATACAAATAAGTCCCATTCTGCAGTTTGATTGAAACTCCCTAGTCCCAAGTTAAAGCCCATTTTCGGTGCAGCCAGGTGCAGGAGCGAATTCTGCAGGATTCCTGCCAGTACTCAAAGAAGACACTGTCACTCTATCCATCTGCAGCAGAACCCTCTACATAGCATGTCAGCCCCGTAAAGAATCATGTGTCCTTCACCCTTCCCATTTTGTTCCCCTCACCATTTTCCACATCACTTTCTGGTAGTTGGTGCAGATCACATACTGGTAGTTCGAGTCAGAGAGCTGCTCATCGCTCATGTTGTTCCTGTGGGCGCAGCAGGACTGTGCTGGCTGGCTGTTGCTCCATGACCGGCTGACAGATACATGTCCCAGCCAAGCAGATTCCCTCTCCCAGTTTTCTGTGCCAGCTGCTGCGGCAGTGGGGATCTCGCCACTCAGCTGCTCGCACGGCATGGCTTCAGCAGCTTGCAGTGCCTGCCTCTGTCATGGACGGGCGCGATAGATGGTGAGCTCACACACTGTACTCCCCTCTCTACACAGTCGCTACCTCTCCGTCCGACCCAATGGCGTAGATGCGGGGAGCAGGGGCAGGCTGCCCCAAGCAAAGAGACCAGGACTTTTCAATTTGCTCACTTTTGTTTTGTTTTTCCTTTATTGTCTCTTGCATTGGACCTGGCTGGGAGACTGACTGAGCAAGGGTGGGGAATCAAGGACTGTATATATTTTTTAAATTACCATCTGTCCGACTCTTGTCCTGACTTCCAAATATCCCATTTTGGATTGGCTGCAAGCATGCTTTAACCACAGCAACATGCATTTTGTGGCCAATCAGAAGCACTGCAGCCACAGTCTGGCGCGATGCCTGCATGGATGGGAAAACATTATGGTGCCATTTTGCCCAGATGCCAGCCATTGAGAAGCCAGCACACTGCCACCACGTTTGTTGTCTGGTGGTGGGTTGGAGACAGTGGTTGGTCCACCGTGGGTTACTCGCTGTCCGCCCATGAGTTGGAGGATTTCTCCTCTGTCGCCATCACCGACTCTCCAGTTCAATAAGTCATTCCTCTCTCCCAGGTCCCCATTGAAAGGCCCATGGCCAACCCTGAACACATGCCGCTGTGGTGCTGCCAGGCCCAGGAAGGAACAAAGAGAGCTGAGGAGGAGAGCCATGTTGAGCAGCTGACTACTTGGGAGGGGAAGGTAGAGCCACGGCAGAAGGGGCCAACTGGCCAAGACAAGAGGTAAGCCGCAAGACTCGAGAGAACATCACACCATGACCTGCAGCGCCTGCGGGTGCTGCCTAGAGTGCCTGACTGACTGAGTGAACTGAAGCTGAGGTGAGATCCTGAAGTTCTTAATTTTGTTTTCAGTTAGTCCTGAGTCCAACTCCCAAGGCTGAAGAACTGAGAAAAACGAAATCTCAAGTCAGTCAAGTTTTGGGATTCAGGAGGAGTTGGGCTGAGCTGCTGCAGTAAAACCCGATGGGGGTGCTTTCACTTGGCCTTGGGCACTGCATTCATTTTGCATCTTTACAGCCATTTGTCTGACCGGGTCAGTCAAAACCAGGCTCAAAGCCACCATTACATTAGTCTTAACATAGAAACATAGATTTTGATGGCAGATAAGGACCACTTGGTCCACCTAGTCTGCCCATTTCGCTCTAAAATGGGTAAGCTGCAGCTGCAGATCCTAGTTAACCAACAGCCTACTTCCTCCTACCCCCAGTACAATTGCCTTATGTCTGTCCCATGCATTCTTGAATTCCCCACTGTTTTTGACTCCAGCCTCCTCAGGAAGGCTGTTCCTTGCATTCACAGCCCTCTCTGTGAAAATACTTCCTCACATTACCTCTGACTCTGAGCCATCCTCCCTCTATCTTCAGATTGTGCCCCTTGTTCTTGCACATATCTTTCTGAAAGATGCTACCCTCTTGATTTTGTTGATTCCTTGAGGTACTTGAAGTTTCCATCCTGTCCCTCTTTCCTTGAGGGTATACATATTAAGCTCCTTTAGTCTCTCTTAGTATGTCTTCTGGTGCAGACCCTGCACCGTTTTGTTGCCCTCCTCTGGACAGCCTCCTCTGTCTGTCTTTGCGAATATGGGTCTCCAGAACTGCACACAGTACTCCAGATGGTGTCTCACCAACTGTCTGTACAGAGGATAACAACTTCCAGTTTTCTGCTGGTGACGCCTCCCTATGCATCTCAGTATCCCCCAGCCTCCTTACTGCCTTCTCACATTGCTTGCCCACCTTTGGGTCATCTGATATCTACCCCCAGGTCCCTTTCAATTTTGTTGTCAGTATCTCCCCATTGTGTACTCTTTCCCTGGGTTTCTGTTTCCCGTGCATTATTTTGCACTTCTTGCACTGAATCTAAGCTGCCATACATTTGACCATTCCTCCAGCCTTGCCAAGTCCCTTCTCATCCTTTCCACCCCACCTTGTGTATCAACCCTGTTGCAGATCTTTGTGTCATCTGCAAGAGACATACTTTTCCTTCCAGTCCTTCTGCAATGTCACTTACAAAGACATTAAAAGGACCAGACCCAGTATTGAACTCTGTGGTACCCCACTAGTAACCCCTTTAGTCACTGTAGATTCCATTTACTATTACCTTCTGCATCCTGTTGTCCAGACAATGTTTTACCCAGGCTACCACCCTGGGACCACTCTCAAGCTGGCTAATTTGTTTGTTAACCTTTTGTGTGGGACTGTGTCAGCACCACAGCTGCAGCCCAGAGGGTGTCGCAGCCAGCAGCAGGTCTGAACACATCTAGTAGCATGGGTCATGCACACTAAATTTATTCCTTATCAAGTGAAATCCTGCAGATGTTTTGGCTCTGACCAGATCTTGTTTATTTTAGTTAGCCTCAGTCCTCCTGTTTGTGCAATTCACAGTGCTTATCGATGGTCGTTATTCATGCTGTACACCTCTTTGTACATCTATAATCCAGTGAATTGGTAAAGTTTCTCTTTACCTACGTGTGATGGAGTAATTCAGCAGTAGCTGAGCGGGTGTGTCAGCCTGACCAAGTGCTGGAGAGTTGGATTGCGAGCCTAAGACCCAGAGGGCTAGAGGAATTCACAAAGATGGAGCAGAAGTTTGATCTGTGTGGCAGAATGTTGTGCCGCTCGAACTTGGGCCACCCGGAGAAGAAGTGTCTTGTGGCTGTTCAGGGTGTGCTGCGTGAGTGTGAGGTGAGGTGTGTAACACTCTCACATCTACATCAAACTTGAGATGGCTAGGGTAGCAGTCGGCATGAAAAGACTGGACTACCACCGCAGCTCATTCACACCAATTGGAACCATAAGTCATCCTGTTCCCTTCCTGGAACTTCTCCTCGGAGTTAGATTTTGATCAATCTGAGGACTCTGCCCTGGAGGTCGTGGGTGGTGGCGAACCCACAAGTTCAGCTTTCTGGTGCTCTTTCCTGAAACTGATCTTTGGGCAGTGGTGAAAGGGTTGTCTAGAGTACTTTCCACTGTTTTAATGGTTGGCTCTTTTGCTGGTTACAGCAGAGGTTTGACCAGACCCTCCAGCTGAAATATTAAAGTTGGGACATTGGACTATATTACTCCTGTGGCCTTTGTCTTGCACCCTGAATTGTACTCATCTTTATGAGGAATCTCCTGTTTGTTTGTTTGTTGTTTATTTGTGTTTGTTTGTTTGCTGTTTATTTGTGTATGTGTGTATGTTTGTATTTATTTAATTTATTGTTAGCTTTAGTATTGAGGGTGTGGGTTTGTATGAGCGGTTAGAGTAGGGGTGGATTTTGGAGTGTGGTTATATAGTGCTATATATTAGAGGTGTGACCATGTTGGAAGATTATTTAGGTGGGTTGGATGGTTAGAGCTGTGTGTATGGTAACTGAATGTTTTGGGATTTTGTTGTCTTTGTGTGGGAGGAAAGTCGTGGCATCATGTGCTTAGGGTTTATGATTCACCAGGGTTAGCTACTCCCCATCCCAGCTGCTTGACCTTTCGCCCTCAACGACCCCCCCACAACATGGGCATGTAGGTGCTACAGGGAGGTGGGAATCATAAGGAGGCAGAATGCTAGGTGGGAGGGATAGAGACTGTAATGGGTTAGACAGTATATGGCTGGTAAGGACCAGGAGAGAGGCCAAAAGTGGTTGGTGCCCACACCCAGGGCTCCCACTGGACCAAGTAGGCAGGTAGCTAATAGGCCAACAATCCCCATTCGTCCCCTGCAGGCAGTGCTTTCCAATGACAGATCAATAGGAACAAGACGGCCATCATGGCAGATATAAGGTCTTGTTCTTCACTTGCTCCAGCTTGCATCATGGAGACCTGATTAGGTGACGATGGTGGTCCTGTTTTGGAGGCATCAGTCCCAGCTGGTTTATCTAGAATTCACTGCCACAGAGGGATTGTGTGTGTGTGTGGAGGTAGCATTTGTCTTAAAACCGAGTTGAACATTACTGTACTCCCAGTTGGGATACTTCATTGTTTTAATCGTGGCTGTGCATGGGGGTAAAGGTGCAGGTGCAAAGATCATTTTGTGTGCCAACTAGGCATGGGCTACCAATGAGTAGCTGGGTCAGATAATGTGGGTATCACCTATTTTGGGCTGGTAGAATAGTTTGCGTAATATACTACCCTACCTAAAATAACAGTATAATTCTCTGTCAGGTTTTTTATTTTTTTTATTTAAAAGTTAAATAGGTTACAGGATACATTCTATGAGAAAAGAGTCTCATTTACAGAACATCCCAAGTCATTAAAACAACATACACACAAGTTAATATAAACAACAATTATTATGCAGGTACAAACATACACTGTTAGAGGCACAAATATACAATAATGATAAATGGAAGCTTGTCCTGACAACATCAGTTAAGACAAGTACATGTGAGATGTTCTTGTAGTGACAACTTTTTAAAGTTATGTTTAAAAGTGTAGCAAGATTATGGATTTCTAAACAGAGGGGAGATTGTTCCATGAAAGTGAGGCATCGTAAGTAAAACATTCTTTCCCGAAATGGGTTTGGAACCTTGGCAGAGAAGTTAACCTGTCATATGGGTGACTGCAAATGAGCGATTCTGTTTTGAGCAACTCATTTACAGCGCCTTATATATGGGCTACTGGTGGAGGATGGTGAGGGTGGGTTACAGTGATGGGGAGGTAAATATAGCAAGGGAGGGAGGCGACCAGAAGAGAGGAGAGACAGGAAGTGGGTATAGGGGTCAGAGCTTGCCAACCAGTTATGGAGTTGGCTGTCTGGTATAGTGGTGAGGGTGGCTACCTGCAGTCAGGAAGGCACAGGGTTTGTGCCTGTCCAGGTATGTTAAATTTTTATTTTTCCTGGGACTGAGGACTTGGGATTTTTTAGGTTGTTCCCGGTCTCCCGTTCAATGTCCCCATCCACCTGTAGGTTGTCACTCCCCAGTGTCAGGCCCGCTCTGGGTTGGTTATAAAAATATCAGGGGAGGGTGCGGGGGCAGGGGCGTTGACCCTGCATAAAATATTAAGTGTAGTAGTGTTCCCCAGTGTTGTGGACCCTTGATAATTGAGGATCCGCTGTTGTGCACATTCGCCTATGATGTTTTCGACAATGTGCACTCACTGATTAAGTAATTGCCTTTGCTCTTTCGTGGTTATGACATGGAATCACAGAGAAAGGCTACGATCGAGCATCCCAGAGATTATGATTTTGGGTGGGGAATATAAGCCTATCAGATAGGTAGGTTGGCGTCTGCTTATTCACTGTTTTGTAGATTGGATATAGCAAGTGAAAAGTACACCTGGATGCAGGGGACAACCAGTCTAGCTTGGACAAGGTACAGTGATGTTCATTCTATCTGGATCTTAAAATGAACTGTAAGTTTGAGATGGGTAGCAGGTAATTAGGGCAGGACTTCTAGGCTAGAAGCGGGCATGAAAAGGACAGCCTGTCTGGTCCTTCATGGAGCTTTCAGCAGAATAGGAGCACATGACACCAGGCTGACACCTGATTGGTCAGTGGTGTTTAAAGCAATGTGCGCCATCTGCTGTGAGCCTGTGTGGCACAGAATCCACAGACAGAGTGTGGCGGCCGGCAGCAGCCTGGAAACAGCTCCATGAGCACTCACTCTGCAGCACAAATCGCGCCATATTAGAAGACTTGTCTTTAAAAGTTGAATCAATCAACAGTTAAAGATAAAACATACACTACATGAAGGAACAAAGGGAGAAATGGTGGGGACTGAAATGATCTCAGCCAGGGGAGGGGAATCCGTCTCAGTCAAGGAGGTGGTGCTGGGAGAGAACAGAAAAGGAGCAAGGTGGGGAAAAGACATAGACAAAAACACAGAAGGCAGCTGGTTTGAAATTAAAAGTCGACAGCAGGGCAGCTGATGGGGTAAGCCACCAGAAGTATAAAGCACAGAAAGTAAAAAGTAAAAAAAAAAAAAAGTCAAAAGTATTACACTGTTTGTTAGGTGCCCTCGAGGCCCATTTATTACTGTGACATAGTCAGATACACTGTCTGTTTCTGTAGCAGTTAGTGAAAGCCTTTACAGCTGTATTTCACGTTTGCTAGGTGCCCCTGAGCCCCATGCCCTGTCATTTATTACTGTGACATAGTCAGGTACACTGCCTGTCTCTGTATCGTTAGTGAAATCCATTTATGGTTGGACTCAGAAACAAAGTCTTTCACATTTTGTTATAGTCTGGGTAGGGTAATAGGGTAGTAGAGCGATCGGTAGTAACCTCCCTAAGAAACTGTTAGGCTAAATGCTAATGCTTTATCTGAAGATTTTATTGTTTTATTTGTTTTGTCTTATTTATGACGTATATTTTTTTAATACCTTGCCTGTTTTATGTAAGGCTCCCAGAGCCTCGAGATTGGTGCCATAGAAATAAACTTTGCCTTGCCTTACCCTACCCTAACTAACTGCCCATTTTGCATTAGAGTATTTTAGAGTAATTCAGGGTAGTTTGGAGGTACCCATGGGTAGTGTTTTGGGTAGAGTAGGTATTTTACTACCCACCCATGCCTAGTACCAACCTACAGGAAATCACGGAGTTCATCAATGAGAGGATATTGAGTCGCCCATGTGGTTAATCCTGGGCAATTTGAATTCCTGGTTTGATGATGCAGTTTGACTCTTGTAGTCTGGTCAGGATTTCATCCAGTTGATGGAATCACAGGGCCTAGCGCAGGTTGTTACCCCAGTAACCCACCAACGCAGTAATGCCTTGGACTTAGTCTTCTCGCTGGGGCTTGAGATTAACAACCTCACAATTGATTTGGGCATTTGGTTGGATCATTGTATAATGAGATTCTCATTCTGGGCTACTTCTACAAGTCCTGCCCCCCCATGGAGATGGTTCATTACCACCCACTGAAGGGTCGTCCCCAGAAGGACTCCAGGCAGTGGTGGATATATTGATGTGATGACTGCATGTGAAAATGAATTGGAGGAGGCAGTGATGACCTATAATTGGGCCATTGTCACTGCCTTTGATGCAGTTGCACCAGTCCATATACAACCCCAGGCTTCATGCTTCAGACCTCTATTTAATGGGGAGCTTAGTGAGCTGAAGTCCAGGGGTCAGAAATAAGAGTGTTATTGGAGGAGAACGCAGTCTGAGGGAGATAAACTGGCTCTGAGGGCTCACTATGCTGCGTCTCATACAAAACAAACGAGGGGCTCCACTCACTTTGCAGAGTACTTCCAAATCTGGTATTGCAGAATCAGAGTACCGACTTAACCACACTACTGCTTTAGGAAATTCCAAAACCATATCTGCTGCACTTAACCCAACAGTTTGCACATTCAGTACATCAAAATGCACAGCTTACCGTATCATGACGTTTTATTAAAGTGCATAAAACTTCCATCCCGCAGCAAAATAGAGTGCAAAGGCGATCAACTTTTTAAACGGTTAAAACAAGAAACCAAGACACCATCATGGTGTTTCTACCGTAGCAGGACATTGACCAGGCCGCCAAGCAGACAGCCCACATAAGTAATGACGCACAGGAATCAGTTGACGCTTCAGCTACGCCTTCCTCAGAGCTGATTGGTCAAGGTTCTTACTATCCCTTATATTGTAGAATCATAAATATTAATTTGATAGATGTATTCAGACCTCCTTCTGCTCCTTAATATACATATCTATCTACATCACACACAAGCACATACATAAAAACATCTTAAAATCTATAAATAACATTGTGGGGTAATTCCTCATTCAATCCCCTCAGTTTAAGTGTTCCAAGTTTAAAATCCAAAGCATTCTCTCTGATCCAGTTTGTTTGACTCCCACAACGGGGCCCAACATGGATTTTCTCAATTCCATAAATTTTAAGTTAGCTGGTGATCCATGTCCAACAGCAAAAAATGACGAGCCATAGCATTTGTTTGAACATTATTTAGAATTGCTGATTTATGTTCCTTATCTGTTCTCTAGTTGACGCTTTGTCTGTCCCAATAACTTAAACCACATGGACAGGTCAATATGTAAATTACTCTAGTCGTCTCGACAGTTAATAAACTCATTTATTTCAAATTCTTGATTTGTATGTGGATGTTTGAATTTCTTACTATCATTTGTATTATTAC
Organism: Neoceratodus forsteri; assembly: GCA_016271365.2. Lineage (NCBI taxonomy): Eukaryota > Metazoa > Chordata > Ceratodontiformes > Ceratodontidae > Neoceratodus > Neoceratodus forsteri. Next base: position 551,607,599 of record JADMNL010000022.1, read on the forward strand.
ATTGTGCACAGTTACCACATCTGTAATTGCCTTTGGGAAGTATTAGAATCCAGGTTATTTTTGGCTTATCCAGCTCCTGAAAGCTGTGCACAACTAGATCCTTAATATTCTTTCCTCTCCTATAAGTAATACGTGGCCTCTTGAATGGATCACATCTAAACACAGCATCCCTTGTAATACTGCCCAATGTTTCCTTATGATGTTAATAATTTCACCTGATTGATTGCAAAATTCAGTCACAAAACTTATTGGGTTCTGATTTTCACCCATATTCCAATTTCTTGGTCTTAATACTTTTCTCTCTCAGTATTAGTTGCTCTTTCTACACCCTTGTATACACAATCTGCTTCATATCCACGTTCTAAAAATCTGTTAGCAACTTCTCTTGAATTTTTTGAAACTGTTTTGTATCACTACGTATTCTTTTCAAATGCAGCATTTGTCCCACTGGTATATTCTGTTTCAGTACCTTGGGATGACTACTTTATTATGCAACAGAGTATTCCTACTCATCGGTTTTCTATACAAAGTTGTTTTAATTTATTTTCTTCCTTGTATATTAACATATCCAAAAACACGACTGAATGTGTATCAGCTTGTACTACAAACCTTAGATTTGTGTCAAAGGTGTTGATCTGTTTATAAATTCATCCAAACTTTCCATATCATTGGACCAGATTAAAAAGCAGTCGTCAATATAATGTTTCCAGAATGTGGCATGCTGTTTAAACATCTCGTTTTTGTATAAATACATTTCTTCCCACTGTCCCACATATAAACATGCAATACTGGAGATGAAAGTTGTTCCCATCGCAGTACCTTTGTACTGCATGTAAAACTGGTCTTTGTATATAAAGTAATTAGACTTCAATACCATATCAGCCATGTCTGCAATAAACTCTACATTATGGATTTCATCATCTTGTTGTTTACCCAAATATAATTTTATTGCATCAATTCCCCATCGTGTGGCACATTAGAATATAGACTTTCTATGTCTAACGTCACTAACAAATGTTCTGACTCGATTTCTATATTCTCAATACTTCGTATCATGTCACCACTGTCCAACAAATATGAGGGCAAGTTATTCACCAAAGGTTTCAGGAAACAGTCCACCATCCGTGAAAAAGACTCATACTTGAGCCAATACTTGAAACAATCGGCGCCCTAGCGAGTTCAAGACATTCTTATGTACTTTTCGGCAGCAAATAAATTACTGGTCTAACAGAAGATTGACTTTCAAAAATTCAGCCTCTTGTTTGTTTATATTGCCTTCCATCTCCCCTCTTAATAAAATCTTCTGCTCATGATTTTATTTCAGCTGTTGGATCTCTGACCAATTTTTTATAATAGCCTTCATTTTCTAACTGTTTCTTCATTTCATGTTCATACTTGTCTTTTCCCCAAAGCACAATTGCCCCCATTGGCTGGTTTAATTACCAAATTTCTGTCTTTCATCAGGGATTTTAAAGCAACATTCTCCTGATATGTTAAACTGGGTATTCCTCTTGTTTCTTCTTTAACACAATATCAATATCTCGATCCAGCAATGCAGTAAATGTATTCACCACATGGTGACCATATACTGGGGATAAAATTTGCTTTCTTTTTAAATGTCTCGTTTTGCTAATTTCATTCATACTCTGAGTTTCCAGAGGACCCAAGCCTATTTGATTATCCAAACCATCTACTTCACACTCATTATTAGTCACACCTGTTTGGGCATTTGAAAAAAGCATCTTAAATGTAGCTGTCTATATAATTTGAAAAGGTCAATTTTGAGCTAAAAAGGTTAAAATTTTTGCAGGCACATATGAAAGACCTTTTTGTAACACTGATTGCTCATACAGTGTAAGCTCTCTATTAGTTAGATTTATGATTGCCATTTGTTTTGTCTGTTCGACCGTCCCAGAGGGGCGAATATTACAGTGCCCTCTGCTTCTCCCTCTGCCTCGTCAACCTCTTCCCATGTCCCCTTCTATTCCTACGTTTTTCTCTGTATGGGGCATTTGTTGTCGGACTTTCTGATGGGTGCATTCGCAACGAAAATCCTGATTTTGTTGATTTCTCCCAGTATCACTTTCGGGGATGATACAAACCCATCAACTTTCAGTGGCAGTTGTATTTTTGAAAAAAAGGCTCATGCTTTGTTTTACTGTGCCAATTATATATTTGACCTCGAGCATAATCTCTGGTATCTCTGTCATGTTTTTGCAGTTTATATTCTTTCAACTCCACTTGAAATTTTGTAATACTACTGCTGATCTTTTCAAATAATTGCTGGACTTCTATATGAGTAAAACTTTGTTTAATTTCACTTTCCATTCTTTTGATTTGATCCTCCACTTTCATTATGTCCCTTCTTGCTTTTTATTAATGCCAAAATCAAATCATTGGAGGCTTTATTAAGTATTTGTTCCCAATCTTTCATAAGTAACTTATCATCCAAACCATAAGCTGGTGGTTTTGAATTCTTAAACCTCTGGGAATCCGTTTGTCCCTCCAATATTGAGACAGAGAAACATAAAACTTCCGTCAAAGGTTCTTGCTATCCCTTATATTGTAGAATCATAAATATTAATTAGATAGATGTATTCAGACCTCCTTCTGCTCGTTAATATACATATCTATCTACACATCACACAAGCACATACACACAAACATCTTAAAATCTATAAATAACATTGTAGGGTAATTCCTTATTCAGTCCCCTCAGTTTAAGTGTTCCAAGTTTAAAAATCCAAAAGCATTCTCTCTGATCCAGTTTGTTTGTTAGACTCCACACGGGCCCAACACAGATTTTCTCAATTCCCATAAATTCCCTACAATATAAGGGATAGTAAGAACCTTGACCAATCAGCTCTGAGGAAGGCGTAAGCTGAAACATCAGCTGATTCCTGTCGTCATTACTTATGTGGGCTGTCTGTAGCCGGCCTGGTCAATGTCCTGCTACGTAGAAACACCATGATGGTGTCTTCGGTTTTCTTGTTTTAACCGCTTAAAAAGTTGTTGCCTTTGCACTCTATTTTGCTGCGGGATGGAAGTTTTATGCACTTTAATAAAAGCGTCATGATACGGTAAGCTGTGTGTTTGATGTATTGAATGTGCAAACTGTTGGGTTAAGTGCAGTAGATATGGCTTTTGGAATTTCCTAAAGTGGTAGTGTGGTTAAGTCACTATGCTGCCCAGAGGGCAATTTCCTTAAGAAGGCAGCATTTCTGTCCAGGGAAATTGTGGCAGGGAGGGTCCAACCAGCTCAGCTCTTCTGAACTATGGATAGACTCCACCATCCTTTCTGTCTGCAGCCAGTGAAAGCTAACTGATCTGCTTGTTGTGAAGAGTTTGCCTGTTTTTTCTCTGACAGGGTGTCCTCCTTTGATCTGGTATCTCCCTAATGGGGTTGTTGTGCAGGGTCAGGCAGGTTGTTAATTCATGCCCACCTCAGTTCTGCTGGGAGTTTAGACCAGTTTCAGTGGAAGAGGTGTGTGGTTGTCTCAGAGGAGTAGCAGCCCACCTTTTGTGAGATGGACCGCTCACCTCAGTTCTGTGGGAGTTTAGACTGGTTTCAGTGGAAGAGGTGTGTGGTTGTCTTAGAGCAGAGCCCACCTTTTGTGAGCTGGACCGCCCACCTCAGTTCTCTGGCGAGTTCAGACCAGTTTCAGTGGAAGAGATGTGTGGTTGTCTCAGAGGTGTGCAGCCCACCTTTGTGAGCTGGACTGCCCACCTCAGTTCTGGCGGGAGTTTAGACCAGTTTCAGTGGAAGAGGTGTGGTTGTCTCAGAGTAGCAGCCCACCTTTTGTGAGCTGGACCAGGGCCCAACATGCTTCCTGGTGTGGTGTGTGGGGTTTCTAGGGTCAGTGTTCATTGAGTTAATCTGATGCTCCTTTCAGAGGACCTTTCTGAGCACATTGAAAGATGTGCTGGTAAGGCTACTTTTCAAGAAACTATCTTTGGTCCTGGACTGCTTGGTGATTTTGGACCAGTCTCTGACCTCCTCTTTATGGGAAAGGTTATAGAGAAAATGGTGGCTCTGCAGACTGAGGAACACCTGACAGCTTTTGACATTTACAAGCCTCTGCATTTACATTTAGGTCTAGGCACAGTACAAAGCTGCATTGCTCAGGTGCAAATAACTTTCTCAAGGTGAGAAAAGAGGAGAGTGGTCACTTCTCATCCTCCTAGCTCTCTCTTCAGCTTTTGACACAGGGACCATGAATTATTGTTGGATCCCTCAGGGGGCACCGTGGACTCGTTAGCAAGGTCATCTGCTGGTTTGATTCCTTCCTCAGAAACAGGATGCAGAGGGTTGTGATGGGGAATTTCCACTAACTCCCAAAGCCCCTGCTCTGTGGTGTGCCCAGGAGTGATCGTCTCTCCCATGTTGCGTGTGGTGTACATGCTACCCCTGGGAAGGATCATTAGACAGTACAGTCTAGGTTTTCATTGCTATGCAGATGATACCCAGCTGTATCTGTCTTTGCACCCAGAACACCTGATGCATTCGATGTATTAAATGTGTGGCTTCCTGAGATTCAGGGCTGTAGATCATCAAGCTGGCTCTGACTACTCATGGAGAAGACTGAGGTAGTGGTAATTGAGCCTGGTTGGAGATGGGGTGCAGAGGCTGCTGAGAGGTTGATCAGCCGGTGCTCGCCCTTGAGTCTAGTGGCCTCTGCTAAGGTGAAGAATCTGTCAATCATTGTGGATGAGAGGATGATGCTTGGGGCTCAGGTGTCAGCTGTAGTCTGAAGTTGCTTTTATCATCTCATAAATATTGCCTGGATAAAGTCTTGACCCCGAAGATCTGCTATCATTGGTACATAGGTTTGTAACTTCCCAGCTCAACTACTGCAATGTTCTGTATCTCAGGGTGAGTGGAAGTGTTCTGCATCACCTGCAGCTGGTGCAGAATGCAGTGGCCATGTTACTGACTGGCCTTTCCAGGTCTTGCCATATGATCTTCATCCTATGTGGACTGCAGTAGCTGATGGTGAAGTGGCAAATCACCTTTAAGGTAAGCTTGCTGACCTACAAGGCCCTATGTGGACTGAATCAGGGCTACCTGAGAGACCTCCTGACTCCCTACCAGAGCTCTTGTCCCTCCACTCCTCTGAGTGGAGCCTCCTAGCTGTTTCCAGAGCCAGACTGAAATCTTCAGGTAACTGTGCTTCTGTATACCTGGCCCAGCCCTGTGGAATAGGCTCCCTCAGTCTTTGAGGGTGGCCTCCTCATTGGAGGCATTTAAGAGGGCCTGAAGTCTAAGCTTGCAGCTCTATTTAATATATTGCCTCTTGTATCTGGTGCCACCCATTTTAACTATTTTTGCTATTTTTAATGTTTGTTTTTCCCTCCTCTGCCCTCCACTCTCCCATTCCTCTGGAGTCACCCCATGGTCTGTTATGCCCTCGCTCACCTGTCTGCCCTCCAGTCCAGTCCATCCCCATGGAGCCATGGTTATACCCCAGGTGGGTCTTTTTACTTCATCAGGATGCTGTCTCCAGAGGTGGTAGGGCATTGAGGTTGGGACCGTGGCACTCCATCTACTGGGAGGCAGTGGGTGTTTCCCACTGTTCTGGGCATGCCATGAATGGCACTATCCGCATGCCTATCCCCTTGTCCTCGGGTCTCCACTCGAGGTCACCCAGACACCGAGTGCAGTACCCACCTCCCCAGCGAAAGTGAGCCATCCATAGGACACTCGAACCTCCTCCCCCGCCGGCCCCTCAGCTCCTGGGCTCATTCCCAAACCCAGGTTGCTGGCGTTACAAGCGGAAATCCAACCACTGTGCCAATGGGCCAACGTTTTAATGTTCTTAATATGATATTTATGGCTGATTACTCTGACCTATTTTATGTATTTAATTTATTTATGCATAATTTTGTCTTTGTGAGGCACTTGGAGCCTGGGGAATGGATGCCTGATAAATAAAGCTTACTACTGCTGTAAATACGGTCTTTTTAATTTTCAATTTTCTATAAGTGTACACCTGTACTATATAAACCAAAATACATTTTTCCTTTTGCAAAATCTTTATTGACACCTATATACAGTAAGTAAGTAAAATTTATTTTTAAGTGCTTTTCAGAAACCAAAGCACTGTACAGGTGAACAAACATTTAATTACAGACTATAACAATAACAATAATAATAACAATAAAATCACAGTAAAAATCACTCTCCATACGCCTTCAAAAATAGATATGTTTTTAACTCAGACTTAAAACTCTCGATGGTCAGGCAACCATATCCGACAAGGTAAGAATTCCACAGAGTGGGGGCAGCGTAAGAAAATACATTGCCCAGATGTTTTAAACGAACCTGGGAATCTCTAGCAACTCTCATCATGAGCGAGGAACGTAGAGGGACAGTAGGGAGTAAGGAGATCTTGTAGGTACTCGCGGTCCCTGTTCATGTAGGGCTTTATAGGCCAGTAACCCGACCTTGAAGGTGATCCGCCACTGAACCGGCAGCTAGTGCAGTCCACGCAGCACAGGCATAATATGACTGTTTCTGGATGTCCCAGTCAAAAGCCTGGCTGCTGCGTTCTGCACCAGCTGCAAGCGCAGATATCAACCCCAGTAGCCCTAGGTACAGGGCATTGCAGTAACCAAGGCGAGGTCACAAAGACATGGACCAATGTAGGAAGGTCATCCGGAGGAACTAGGTGTTTCACCGGGTGATATTCCTAAGATGGTAAAAGAGGATTTGACAACGGATGACACCTGCAATTTTGGGGTCAAACTGTCGTCAATAACGCCCAGATTACGCACCCAGTTCGGCTGGGAGCTGGGCACCACCCAACATGCGTCCGGGAGAAGCCCAGCCCTCACAACCGCCTCAAAGGCGACCCGTCCACCGCCAACACCTCAGTCTTATCCGGGTTTAACCTCAGCCAGCTGGCACTCATCCAATCCTTAATCTCAGACAGACAGCTGTTAAGCATAGAGACTGCGTCTTCCTGTCCGGGATTAAAGGACAAATACAGCTAGGAATCATCTGCATAGCAGTGAAAGCCCAAGCTGTATCGCCTAATAATGTCTCCCAATGGCAGCATATAGATAGCAAACAACATGGGTGCCAGAATGGAGCCCTCGGTACCCACAGGACAGGAAGATGGCATCAGAGGAATAAATTCCGGTGACAACCCTCTGTCTCCGTCCGTGAGGAAAGATCGAAACCAATGCAGAACTGTACCAGACAGTCCGAATAAAGCCAGAGCATTCCAAAAGCACACCATGGTCCACAGTATCAAATGCTGCAGAGAGATCAAGAAGGACTAAGATAGTACGAGCCTTTCGATCTCTCGCAATTAGGAGATCATTTAAAACCCGGACAAGGGCAGTCTCAGTGCTATGTCTTTTCCCAAATCTTGATTGAAGAGTATCATAGATATTGTGGTTTGTAAGATGGTCATCTAGTTGTAGCGCAACCACCTTTTCAATAACCTTACCCACAAAGGGCAGGTTAGAGACAGGTCTGTAGTTAGCTAGACAGTCGGTTCAGTGAAGGTTTTTCAGGAGTGGTCGAACGACTGCCTCCTCTGGGGATCAGGAAAGACCCCTGCTCCAAAGATTTCCAGACAATTTCAGCAAGGATCGGGCAAATAGTATCTCGCAACCTAATAACAGTGACGTGGGGCCCAGATCAAACTACAGCATGGTTGGGAGTAAAGTCTGGACAATCCTCCACAATATCCATGAATTCCGGCCACCAAAGTCAGACCAGGTGACACAGGTGTTTGTTTCCCTCGCCGATCACCGTAAACCTTAAAGAGTGAGCCTGGCCGGGGATATACTACCTAATGCTAGTAATCTTATCAGTGAAGAACCGAGCAAGCTCATCACACTTTATTTAGAAAATCTCTTCCAGACTGTAGACAGAGTGGATTGCATTCTGTCGACAGTCCAAAAGAGTTGAGCTGGTCGGTTCCACGCTGCAACAATCTCCCTGGACAGGAATTCTGCCTTCTTACGGGAGATTGCTGATTGATAGATACCATAATGATCCATCAACCTAAGTCTGTCAGCATCCAGGCCAGACTTCCATGAACCCTCTCTGGCCTTAAGCCCCACTCTCCTCAGTTCCTTCAAAGACTCATCAAACCATGGAGTCCTTGGGTGCTGAGTGAGTGGGCGGTACGAAGACAAGAGCAACTAGGTCCAGGACCTCACTCACCACCTTATTATAGGCAAGAACGAGGTCCCCTGGACCCATGCTCTCGCCTGAAATACCCGATAGGTCCAGTACCGCTAGTAGACCCTCTGGAGTAACTCCCTTAAAGGGCAATACTGGACCATCTTCGTGAGAGGCAGGCCTATTAGGGGTGCCCCAAGCTGAATCTTATGGTGTGATGGTCCATCCACACATTCGGTTCCACCCCAGATCGTAACCTCCAAATCCAGTAGGAACACCAGATCCAATGAGTGACCCCCTATATGGGTAGCAGAGGTAACTGCCTGTGACAGGCCCAACATAGTCATAAGTTGGAGAAGTTCTACCAAAGTGCAAGAGTTCGTAATCGACCCAGGCATTGAAGTCATATACCTTGACATATTCCTACTGTTATTTTGTTAACCACTGTACTGCTCTTTAAACTGTTGTTTGCATTTCATTTATTTATCAATGACATTTTGTTTTATCCTCTTTCCACTTCCATAGATCACACCTGGAAATGAGCCTCAGCTCAATATGTCTTTCACGTTACCAAACTTTTAAATAAATAAATAATCAGCTAAAAAAACTGAGAAAATCAAAGCTGGACTTATGCTACAAATGTACAATTATTTTCCATCTTTTGTTTTAAAATATATAAAATGGACAAAGACAATGTACAGTAAGCCATATGTTAATTTATAATCTAGATATTCTCTAATAGGTAAGCCCTCACAAAATAGCTGTCCACTTCTTTAAATTACATCATCATTTGATTTGCATATTATTTTATTGATATAAATTAGAATCACTCAGAATAAATGTTTTAAGATAAAACCTTACATAAAAAGCTTCATAGTCCTGTCATCTGAACCGGAGGGATTGTTTTGTATTCTCACAGTAATAATTTGCAAGTCCATAACTATAGGGTACCTGAATAATCGATAAGTGTTATAATTATGTACTTGGACAACTTCACAAAATGGCAAACTTCAGCCTTTCCTATACAGAAAAATGTTATTAAATGACTGCCAACCAATATATTGTGGCCAGGAAGGTAAGGGCAAAAAGGTGGCCTTCAGGAAATATAAGGAGGCACCGGGAGGGGCAGGACAGAGTATCTAGAAAAACAGAGGGCGGCAGGGAGGTAGTCAGGACCACTAAGGCAAAGGCAAGGAGAATAGTGCAAAGGAGGTAAGAATGGGGACAAGACTTTCTATAGATCGTTAGTGAAAAAAGACTGGTGGGGGATAGTAAGGCTGAAAGGTGGGAGTGGAAGGGACCAGGATAAATCAACAATCCTGAAAAAACATTTCGGTTCAGTTTTCAGGAGGAAGGGGCAGGGAGGGACCCCAGCTATGAATCAGGACAGGAAGGGAGATGGATAACAGGCCGTTCAAAGAGGAGAGAGTCCAAAAGAACTTACAAAACTGAAGGTGGACATGGCAATGGGACCAGATGGGATACACCCCAGAATATTAAAAGAGCTGGGGGATACTGCAGCCAGTTCAGTGAGTCACTGGAAACAGGAGTGTTCCAGAGGACTGGAGAAGGGCAGATGCAGTCCTTCTCCACAAAAGTGGGAGCAGGGAAGAGTCTGGAAACTGTAGACTTGTCAGCCTGACCTGAGTATTGGGTAACATTATGGACTCTCTGCTAAAGGAAAGGATAGTGGATCACCTTGAATCAAGTGGAGCACAAGATCCAAGGCAACATGGATTCGCATCAGGAAAGTCACGTCAGGCTGATCTAATGGATTTTTGACTGGGTCACCTGGGAGGTGGATCGGGAAGCGGTAGATGTGGCCTACCTTGACTTCCACAAGGCATTCGACACCATTCCAAACTGGAGACTTGTGAACAAGCTGGACAACCTGAGATTGGGACACAAGGTGGTAAACTGGGTAGGAAATTGGCTAAGGAATAGAATGCAGAGATTGGTGGTTAACAGGGCTAAATCCAAGTAGTGAGGGTGACCAACAGGTGCCACAGGTATCAGTTCTAGGGCCAGTGCTGTTTAATACTCTACATCAGCAACATTGCAAAGGGCTGGAGGGAAAATGTGCCTCTTACGGATGTCACCAAGATCTGCAACAGGGTAGACAGTCTGGGAGGGTGGAAACAATGAGGACATTTATCTATAATAATTAATGTCTTTTTAAAAGTAGCTATAAATGTTTTTAACATATGTATATGTTATTGCTGCTTATGACAGGATTGTCTATCTTTTAATGTTTAATTTTTTCTTTCACTGCACCTTTGTTCACTTCTCAGTAACAGATGGATGACGTCACTTGTCTATATGTATGTATGTATGTATGTATGTATATATATATATATGCCATCCACTGACTCTGGTATCTCTTTTGATAAAAAAAGTTAATTTCTGAAACATGTTAAGATGTGCCATACTGACACCTTAAAGTTTTTGACACTGTGGACCTGCAAGCAGCTTTTTGATTGTCTTTTTTTTTCTTTTTTTCCAGTTGTTTAACCAGGTGAGACACACTAAGCTGAAAGCTTGCTTACAGGTGCAACCTGGGAGCACAGGAAGTGTGACTTGCTCAGGGTCACACAGTATGCAAGTGGGGCTGTGGGATTCAAACCCAGGTCTCCAGATTTGCAGTTCAGAGCCTTAAACCACTGCACTATACTGCCTCCAGTCTGGTGGTGGTGAGTGCGGCATTTTGTTCATGACTGTCTTTGCCTTCCTATCTCTGCACCTCAACTGAGTGCGCACTTCTGCTTTACAGTGAGAGACTTAGCTAAGCCAGAGGAATGGTCCAGAGTGTGGCAGTTAGATTCAATGCAAAAAATGCAAAATCATGCACTTGGGGCATAGGAACTCAGAGGGGAGTACAGGATGGGCGGAGTGATATTAGAGGCCACAAAACAGGAATGAGATCTGGGGTCACCATATCTGGTGACCTAAAGGTGGCCAACAATGTGCCAAGGTGGTGGGAGAGCCAGCAGAGTGCTGGGGTGTATAGGGAGAGGTATCATAGCAGAAGGAAAAGGTCATAATGCCACTGTACAGGACATTGGTGAGACCTCACTTGGAGTACTGTGCCCAGTTCTGGAGGTCAGTATTCACAAAAGAGGAGGTGGGGCAGGTGCCTAGTCCAATTAACAGAAGCACTCTAGATAGGGGGTCAATCCCAGTCCTTTCACAGAAGAAAGGTGTCTGAAAGAACTCCTAAAACTGAAGGTGGAAAAAGCAATGGAGCCGATGGAATTCACCCAGAATTCTAAATGAATTAAGTGAGAACTAGTGACACGACTGAATACCTTTTTAACAAATCATGGGAGGATAGTGTGGTACCTGAGGACTGGAGGAAGGCAGATGTGATTCCCTTCACAAAGTGGGGAGCAAGACAGAGGCAGAAAACTACAGACCTGTTAGTTTGACCTCTGTGGTAGGAAAAGTGATGGAATCACTTCTGAAGGAAAAGAATTGTTAGTACCTAGAGGCCAGTGGGGCTGGGACCCAAGGCAGCATGGGGTCACAGTGGGAAGGTCATGTCAGACGAATCTAATTGATTTCTTTGACTGGGTGACCAAAGTAGTAGACCAAGGGAGGGGCTGTGGACATGGCCTACCTAGACTTTGGCAGGAAATTGACAAAGTCCCACACAAAAGATTAATAGTCAAATTAACCAGCCTGGGAGTGGGCTCCAGGTGGTAGCCTGGGTAAAACATTGGCTGGAGAACAGGACACAGAAAGTAATTGTAAATGGAGTCCACTCTGAAGAAAGAGGGTTACTAGTGGGGTACCAGAGTTCAGTACTGGGTCTAGTCCTTTTTAATCTCGTTATAAGTGACATTGCAGAGGGACTGGAAGGAAAAGTCGCCTCTTTGCAGATGACACAAAGATCTGCAACAGGGTTGATACACAAGGAGGCGTGGAAAGGATGAGAGGGACTTGGAAGGTTGGAGGAATGGTCAAGTATGGCAGCTTGGATTCAATGCAAAGAAGTGCAAAGTAATGCACCTGGGAAACAAAAACCCAGGGAAGATTACACAATGGGGAGGTAGTAACAACAACAAAAATGGAAAGGGACCTGGGGTAATCATATCAGATGAACTTAAGGTTGGCAAGCAATGTGAGAAGGCGGTATGGAGGCTGGGGATACTGGGATATATAAGGAAAGGCATCACCAGCAGAAGACAGGAAGTTGTTATCCCCTGTACAGACAGTTGGTGAGACCCCATCTGGAGTACTGCGTCCAGTTCTGGAGAACCCATATCCCATAGGACATAAACAGGATGGAAGCAGTTCAGAGGAAGACTAAAATGGTGCAGGGTCTGCAAGAGAAGCCATCTGAGAAGAAACTACAGGAACTAAATGAGCTTAATATGTATACCCTTGAGAAAGAGGAGAGAGGGGGACATGATAGAAGCGTTTAAGTACCTCAGTGGAATCAACAAAGTCCAAGGGTAGCATCTTTCAGAAAAAGAGATGTGCAAGAACAAGGGGATACAATTTGAAGATAGAGGGGGATGGCTCAGGGCAATGTGAGGAAGTATTTTTTCACAGAGAGGTAGTGGATGCATGGAATAGCCTTCCTGAGGAGGTTGTGGGGTCTAAAACTGTGGGAGAATTCAAGAATGCATGGGACAGACATAAGGCAATTTTTAGGGGGTTGGAAGAAATAGGTTGTTGGTTAAATAGGATCTGCAGTTTATGCTCTAGGTAGGAAATGGGCAGACTAGGTGGGCTAAGCGGTTCTTATCTGCCGTCAAAGTCTATGTTTCTATGTCACGTCTCTGAAAGAACATAAACAGGGTGGAGGCAGCTCAAGAAGGAGCAACAAAAAATGGTGCAAGGCCTGCCAAGGTCATATGATGAAAGAGTGGAGGAACTCAATATGTATATCCTGGAGGAGAGGAGGGCCGAAGACATGATACTGACCTTCAAGTATCTCAAGGGAACAAATAAGGTACAGGAGGGCAGTATCTTCCAAAAGAGAAAACGCTATAGAACAAGAAGAGGCCAAGAGATGAGACTGGAAGGGTGTAGACTGAGGGGATGTAAGAAAGTATTTTTCATAGAGAGGGTGGTGGAGGCATGGAACAGCCTGCTGGCGGAGGTGGTGGGGAGCAAAGAAGGTTAGGGGATTCAAAGCTGCATGGAATATAGCCATAGGGGTGCGTCGCAGTTCGAAAAGGAGATGAAGCTGGAGATTAAGAAGAATATCAGGCTCTTGCTAGGTAGGGATACAGAGCAGGCTGGGTGGGCCATCGGTCCTTATCTGCCATCAAATTCTGTGTTTCTATATAACTACTGTTTCAGAGTTCTTAGAACAAGATAGAATTTGCCAGCAGATAAGAACCACAGACAAAAGTCGCCAAGCAGTCCTTATCTGCTGGCAGATGCTATATTTATTTAATCAAAAATAATTGCAACTTCAGTTTGCCAGTTTTGTAAGTACAGAACCAGCCACTGTTGGCACGGTCAACTCTAGTTTGTTTGGGGTTTCTCTCACCCTCTGTGATTGTGAGCACCCTTTTGGAGGCAGGCAATTTGTTGCCTTCATATCCGATGCTAAACTACCACATTTGTTGGCTGGGGAGGGACAGGCCATGTGGCTAGTGCTTTCACCGAGCAAGGTGTCTCACCGAAGGATGCAGCCTACCTCTCAGAATGGGATTCAGGTACCTATGTGTGAATAGTGACCTCCCGGTGTCAGCACAGCACTCTGCTGCTTCCTCACTGCATCAGCCCATGTTCTTCAACCTCTCAAAATGTTTTTAAAGAATATCTAAGCATCTTGCAAAAAGAATTGAACTATCCTGTTGAGAGGAGGCAGATGTTGCCTGAGTTAATATTTTCCATCTGATGAAGCAGGACTGATACAAATCAGTTCTAACAACAAAAAAGCAATATGAAAAATATTCAGCTCGACTGCCCCTCTGCATCCTGTGCAGAGTGTGTATATATGGTCCATCCTTAAGCGGAGTGAGTAGGAGGTGATGCTGCTGATTGTGTTATGTTTCCCAGATCACTTTGTACCTCTTTCTTCGCTGTGGAAATATAAAGAGGGGCTGTGAAGAGAAGGAGTTAGTTCTTGTTTTGTGGTAAATGTGATTAATCTTTGATATTGGCTTTCAAGATTCAGTCAGTATCAGATGAAGAGATATTAATCTCCAGTAACCTTCTGAACTGTTCAAGACTGAATTAGTTTTTCCACTGAAGTTCTTTGTTGGTATGTCTCTCAATACAAACTGTGCTGTTCTAATTCATTTTCCATCCCTACTCTCATTTCAGAAAGCAAATCCCTGCTGTCACTTGAAGCATTTGGGCAAACTTTCATTAATTTAAAATGTCCAGGAAGGGCAGTGCAAACAGTATTGGTCACCCACTGGTTTCCAGAGCTGGTAGATTGTAAGGTCGTTGGTTCACAAGTCAGAGGACAGGAGCAACACCAATGGACCAGGGTGCTGGAGTCAAATAGCAACTCCAGAAAAGCAAAAGAACTTGGTAAGGGAATCAAACCAAGATCCCCGAGGCACACACACAACTACTACTACCCTGGTGCTCTGACACTGTGCTGTCATTCCACATGGTGAGACAGATGGTTTCTGGACAGAGTTACATGCTAACAACATATGGTTAAGTTGGAAACAAAAAATAACCCCCACTGGGAATCAAACCCAGGCCCAGTTACTACCTGGTGCTCGGCCACTGTGCTATCAGTCCACATGGTGAGACAGATGGTTTCTGGACAGAGTTACATGCTAACATAATAAATTATAATGAGAAAGGAAAAATGACCCCCACTGGGAATTAGACCCACCCCACCTAACCCCAACCCCAATCCCATCCTGGTGCTCTTATCTCACTGTGCCCGTCATGCCACGTGGTGAAACCTATGGTTTCTAGACAGATGTTCATGCTTAGGAAAGCAGATCCTGCACTAAGTGCAGATCTCCTATATGCAACTGCGGTGGGGTTTAGTAATGAACTCTTTGCAGCAGGAATTAATTGAATTAATACTTCCCACCAAGTTGCATTCAAACCTAGACAAGATTCAAAACCTCAGCTGGAACTAATTAAGTGAATTGCAACATAGAACTAACAGTTCAATGTTCTGAAAATCTGCTTCTAAGCCCTGCTGAAACCCTATCACTGATTTCACTAATCACATCTAACAATTTCTCTCATACTACATGAATTGTAGTGAGAAATAACAAGCATTTGTCAATGCCGAATGTTGCTTGCTTCTATGTGCTGTTTGGGTATCTGAAGTCATTGGAGTGCAAATATTGAAAATTTGCGAACTTACAAGCGTGCGTGGGAACCATAGCATGCGTTTAAAACAGTCATTTTAGAATTTTTTCACCAAATTTTCAACATAGCCATTTTAAGACCTCTGCTCTTGACAAGTGCCACTGTGATTTTGTTAATGTGTCCCATACATTGAGTTTGCACACCAACTGCGCATTGTGCTACGCTCATGGTGGAAACACGTTTTGGGCAGGATGAAAAATGACAGCTGTACTGCTCATAAGGAGGTGTGGTAAAATGGCAATGTTGAAAATCTGGGTGGAAATATTGAAAATTCGCCGAACCCTACGAGCGTGGCTGAGAACCGCAACACCGCTCATAAAACAGTCATTTTAGGAATTTTTCACCAGATTTTCAACATAGCCATTTAAGACCTCTGCTAATGAACAGTGTCATGGTGATTTTCTTAATGTGTCCCACATTGATTTCCATATACCGACTGCACCATTGTGTGCTCACATGGCGGAAACCGTTTTGGGCAGGATGTGAAAATGACAGCTGAACTGCTCATAAGGAGGTGTGGTGAAATGGCAATGTTGTAAATCTGGAGTGAAAATTTGCGAACTTACGAGCCTCGTAGGAACTGCATAGCATACGCTCATTAAAACAGTCATTTTTAGGAATTTTTCACCAAATTTTCAACATAGCCATTTTAAGACCTCTGCTCATGAACAGTGTCACTGTGATTTTCTTAATTTGTCCTGTACATTGATTTAGCCACCAACAGCGCCATTCTAAGCTACATGAGCGAAACACATTTTGGGTGAGATATGAAAAATGACAGCTGTACTACTCATAGAGGTGTGGTAAAATGGCAATATTGAAAATCTGGGTAATATTAAAAATTTAGAACTTCTGTACATAGGAACTCTTGGCGCATGTGCTTGTAAAAGTCATTTTGGGAATTTTGGCACCAGATTTTCAACATGGGATTTTTGGGACCCCTTCTCATGAGTGATGTCACTGTCATGGCAGTATCCAGGTCTGAAGGGTGATTTGGTCACTGCGCAAATCACCCTTCGGAGTCCTAATAACGCCATGACAGTGACATCGCTCGATGAAGGGATCCCAAAACACCATGTTGAAAAATTGGTGGAAAAATTCCCAAAATGCCTGAGATATACAACAAGTTAAACCCCTATCAGCCCATTATGCAACACGGCATTTCCTCAGTTACATGATGTTTCGAAGAGTGCAGGCGATGTTCCCGGTCCACGGAAGATCGTCGTGCCGAGGTCAGAGAGGTAAGTATGGGGTGAGGGGTGTGGGGAGGCTGAGTGCGGGTTGTGGGAGGGTCGGGAGACACACAGCGGACCGTTTTGTTTTCAGGAAAAAAAAAAGGCGTTGTGGGACCGTTTGCCACGCTGGGGTGGGCTCCCAGCATAGCACAAGGACATTGGGGGCGTTCAGCGCGGGGGAATGGGCACCCGTCGGCCATTGTATTTATTGCCATGCTGGGGTAGGCTCAGCGTGGTACACAGGAGGAAGCTTCAGCCGACGGGATTGGGCACCCCCATCGGCCATTGTATTTATTGCCACACTGGGGTGGGCCCCAGCGTGGCACATACTACTGGGGAGATGCAGCTAAGCTGACGGGGATTGGGCACCCGTCGGCTATACAGTGCATCTTGAGGTGCGCCGCTCCTCGGGTGGGGGAGCTGCGTGTCAGCAGGTGATATCTTATCGCTGCTCACTCAAGCATAGCTCCCCTTTCAACATAATGCTACTGCATTTTGGAGCATGTTATAGACAGCTCCAAAATGCATTGGCTTACAGGGGCAGCGCCTGCCAGCACACTGACTGAATTGGAGGAGGAGGTGACACACCTCCGAAATCTCCGATGATGGCACTATGTTTCTTGCACATGCCTGCAAGCAACATAAAATGATAAATACCAGGGATCGAACCCAGGCTTGTGTAGGTCTGAAACACTATGCCAAGTCCTACTAGCCCTAACACTAACATTAACAATGGCATCATGCAGCTGAATCACTCAGAGTGAACATAACTTTAAATTGTGCCAAGCGTGAAGATAATACACTTGACCACAAAAGGCACTTTCAAGCAAGGCTGGGTCCCCACTCCTGCCTTGGTTTAACTTCACACCACTACAGTTTTCTCCCTCCATTACAATGTTTGGAATGAACTCACCCTCAGGTCATTACGCCTGTTGTCAAGATTGTTCCTGTTCACAAAATATTGCTCACTTCTGTATTGAGCTATAAAACACTTTATTCTCTGCACTTAAAATATTTTTGTATTTATTTTAAATGTTGAACTTTTTTTAATGAATGTTGTTCAGATGTTTGCCACTCTGCATGCCTCTTTTAGTTACTATTTTTCCAAATAAATAAACACTTACTGGTGCCTAAAACTGCAAACCTCTATAACTGTTTCTCTATAACTTACCCAGGATCTGTAAGTTACAGCTGAATTTCCCAATTTTTCACCAAAGACCCACCCCAAAAAACTACTATTGTCATGACTTGGAATTTCTCCTCAACTTACCTCAAGGATGGAGACTAACTGGCCCTATTTACATATATCTTAATAATAGGTCTGGGTATTAGGATACCCCAAACCCTTTGCAGCCAGCCCCAGGGTGGGTTTTGTCAGATCACTTGATAACAGCCCAAGTAACATCTCTCTGCCATCGGTAATGGATATACCTCCATAGATACCAAAGATATCTATCATAGTTAGCAGACAAAGAACTTACCATCCTCACATCTGAATATAGCAATGATCATCATATGGTATCCAATATTTCCATTCCTCCCAAAATACAAAGTACTATAGTGATCATAATTGGACAGATCTCAGTATCATATGGAGGTCATGGTGGAACAGAGCATTCTTATCCTTTGCACCAAGATTCTGGAACTCTTCTCCTCTCACGTTATGTAATTCACCCACTAATTTGTCCTTCAAGGCTGTTCTGAAGTACCATCTCCTTGTTTTCTCTGCCTGAAATTGTACCTGAATATTCAAGCTTATGGTAGCACTTGCATCTGTCCAACTGGCCCTTCACTGCTGGTGTTGGCACTATCCTGATATGCTGCTAAATTGTCTATGGCCCAGATATTCAAACTGTGCCAGGCTGTGGCGCAAGCTTGGGCTCAGTGCAGCTTGTGCGCGGGGGGTGTGGACTGGGCGATATTCCAGCAGACTGCGCAGCAGCATTGAATATCAGCACCCTGACCACCCCAGTGTGCATGGCGCAGTGGCACTGCACCAGGACAAGTGGCCAGAGTGGAGCATGGGGATGCGCTAGCGCCAAGTTCCATGCGCCATGCACAGCAACCGCGATATTCAAAACTTGACATGCAAATGGGGCCATAATGTATGCAAAGGCACGCTAGGGCCATTTGCATGTCGTCTCATCCATTGCGTAAGATGCCGATCTGACGACTTGCACCTAGCACCATACTTCAGAGCAACAGCCGTCGGTCTTGTACACCTGACAACCGTCTTGCTCCACAGCCTGATCGCGAGCTAAGTAAATATATAACATCCCTATCATCCCTGATGGTCCAGTGGACCTGCCGCCCGATCGCCCGGGCTATGTACATAAATAAAGATTAACAGTATCCCTGGTGGTCCAGTGGACCGCTGACTGCCTGATCGCGGGCATTTGTAAAAAATAGAACAAGTTCTTCCAATATCCCTAGTGGTCCAGTGGACGCTATCTGCTATCCGGGCATTAGTAAGAAGAAGAAATATATCCCAAACTCCCTGGTGGTCCAGTGGGCGCTGTGTGTCGATCGTGGGCATTAGTAAGAAGAAAGAAATATATTCCCAAATTCCCTGGTGGTCCAGTGGACGCTGTGTGTCAATCATGGGCATTAGTAAGAAAAAGAAATATATCCCCAAACTCCTGGTGGTCCAGTGGACGCTTGTGTACCGATTGTGGGCATTTGTAATAAAAAAAAAATAAGTCCATATCCCTGGTGGTCCAGTGGACGCTGACTGTCGATCGCGGGCATTTGTAAAACAGAGAAATAAATGTTCAGTATCCTTGGTAGTCCAGTGGACGCTATCTGCCCGACTGCAGGCATTTGTAAAATAAAACATATGTCCAATATCCCTGGTGGTCTAGTGGTACCCCCACCGCCCACTGAGCCCCACCACCCTGCTCCCCCCTGGTCGGCTGGCGGGCGGCAGCACCCACCTGCCTGCCGCCCGCCGCCCGTCGACTGACTGCACATCCATCACGGCTGTATGCCCATTGATCCACAGTGTGAGCCAATGGGCGTGAAATATACCATACTATGCATTCCAGACATGTAGATGGATCTCATTCACATATCTGGAATGTGTAACATGATATGGGCTGCACCCAATTGGCTCACGCTGTGCACCATGGGCGGCAGCCCCACCGACAGTGTCAGTCAGCGGGCGGGCGGGCGGCAGGCGGGTTGGTGCTGCCACCGCAGCTGACCGGGGGAGGCGTGGGGCTCAGTGGGTGGGGGAGGTGGCGGGCACCACTGGACCACCAGGGATATTGGATGTATTTTATTTTTATTATAAATGCCTGGATCAGGCATCACAGCGGTCCACTGGACCACCAGGGATATTGGACGATATTTTTATTTTTATTATAAATGCCCGCGGATCAGGTACACAGCGTCCACTGGACCACCAGGGATATTGGACGATTTTTATTTTTTATTATAAATGCCCGTGATCAGGCACACAGCGGTCCACTGGACCACCAGGGATATTGGACGTATTTTTATTTTTTATTATAAATGCCCGTGATCAGGCACACAGCGGTCCACTGGACCACCAGGGATTTTGGACGATTTTTTATTTTTATTATAAATGCCCGTGATCAGGCACCAGCGGTCCACTGGACCACCAGGGATTTTGGACGTATTTTATTTTTATTATAAATGCCCGTGATCAGGCACACAGCGTCCACTGGACCACCAGGATATTGAACGATTTTTATTTTTATTATAAATGCCCGTGATCAGGCACACAGCGTCCACTGGACCACCAGGGATATTGGACGTATTTTTATTTTTATTATAAATGCCCGTGATCAGGCACACAGCGGTCCACTGGACCACCAGGGATATTGGACGTATTTTTATTTTTATTATAAATGCCCGTGATCAGGCACACAGCGGTCCACTGGACCACCAGGGATATTGGATGATTTTTATTTTTATTATAAATGCCCGTGATCAGGCACAGCGGTCCACTGGACCACCAGGGATATTGGACGTATTTTTATTTTTTATTATAAATGCCCGTGATCAGGCACACAGCGGTCCACTGGACCACCAGGATATTGGATGTATTTTTATTTTTTATTATAAATGCCCGTGATCAGGCACACAGCGGTCCACTGGACCACCAGGGATATTGGACGTATTTTTATTTTTATTATAAATGCCGTGATCAGGCACACAGCGGTCCACTGGACCACCAGGGATATTGGATGTATTTTTATTTTTTATTATAAATGCCCGTGATCAGGCACATAGCGGTCCACTGGACCACCAGGGATATTGGACGTATTTTTATTTTTTATTATAAATGCCCGTGATCAGGCACACAGCGGTCCACTGGACCACCAGGGATTTTGGACGTATTTTTATTTTTTATTATAAATGCCCGTGATCAGGCACACAGCGGTCCACTGGACCACCAGGGATATTGGACGTATTTTTATTTTTTATTATAAATGCCCGTGATCAGGCACACAGCGGTCCACTGGACCACCAGGGATATTGGACGTATTTTTATTTTTATTATAAATGCCCGTGATCAGGCACACAGCGGTCCACTGGACCACCAGGGATATTGGACGATTTTTATTTTTATTATAAATGCCCGTGATCAGGACACAGCGGTCCACTGGACCACCAGGGATATTGGACGATTTTTATTTTTATTATAAATGCCCGTGATCAGGCACACAGCGGTCCACTGGACCACCAGGGATATTGGACGTATTTTTATTTTTATTATAAATGCCCGTGATCAGGACACAGCGTCCACTGACCACCAGGGATATTGGATGGATTTTATTTTTTATTATAAATGCCCGTGATCAGGCACACAGCGTCCACTGGACCACCAGGGATATTGGACGATTTTATTTTTTTATTATAAATGCCCGTGATCAGGCACACAGCGGTCCACTGGACCACCAGGGATATTGGACGTATTTTTTATTTTTATTATAAATGCCCGTGATCAGGCACACAGCGGTCCACTGGACCACCAGGGATATTGGACGATTTTTTATTTTTATTATAAATGCCCGTGATCAGGCACACAGCGGTCCACTGGACCACCAGGGATATTGACGTATTTTATTTTTATTATAAATGCCCGTGATCAGGCACACAGCGGTCCACTGGACCACCAGGGATATTGGACGATTTTTATTTTTTATTATAAATGCCCGTGATCAGGCACACAGCGTCCACTGGACCACCAGGGATATTGGAGCATATTTTATTTTTATTATAAATGCCGTGATCAGGCACACAGCGGTCCACTGGACCACCAGGGATATTGGACGTATTTTTATTTTTATTATAAATGCCCGTGATCAGGCACACAGCGGTCCACTGGACCACCAGGGATATTGGACGTATTTTTATTTTTATTATAAATGCCCGTGATCAGGCACACAGCGGTCCACTGGACCACCAGGGATATTGGACGTATTTTTATTTTTATTATAAATGCCCGTGATCAGGCATACAGCGGTCCAGCTGGACCACCAGGGATATTGGACGATTTTTATTTTTATTATAAATGCCCGTGATCAGGCACACAGCGGTCCACTGGACCACCAGGGATATTGGACGTATTTTTATTTTTATTATAAATGCCCGTGATCAGGCACACAGCAGTCCACTGGACCACCAGGGATATTGGATGTATTTTATTTTTATTATAAATGCCCGTGATCAGGCACACAGCGGTCCACTGGACCACCAGGGATATTGGACGTATTTTTTTTTTTTATTATAAATGCCCGTGATCAGGCACACAGCGGTCCACTGGACCACCAGGGATATTGGACGATTTTTATTTTATTATAAATGCCCGTGATCAGGCACAGCAGTCCACTGGACCACCAGGGATATTGGACGTATTTTTATTTTATTATAAATGCCGTGATCAGGCACACAGCGTCCACTGGACCACCAGGGATATTGGATGTATTTTATTTTTATTATAAATGCCCGTGATCAGGCACACAGCGGTCCACTGGACCACCAGGGATTTTGGACGATTTTTATTTTTATTATAAATGCCCGTGATCACACACAGCGTCCACTGGACCACCAGGGATATTGGACGTATTTTATTTTTATTATAAATGCCCGTGATCAGGCACACAGCGGTCCACTGGACCACCAGGGATATTGGACGTATTTTTATTTTTATTATAAATGCCCGTGATCAGGCACACAGCGGTCCACTGGACCACCAGGGATATTGGGCCGTATTTTTATTTTTATTATAAATGCCCGTGATCAGGCACACAGCGGTCCACTGGACCACCAGGGATATTGGACGATTTTTATTTTTATTATAAATGCCCGTGATCAGGCACACAGCAGTCCACTGGACCACCAGGGATATTGGATGTATTTTTATTTTTATTATAAATGCCCACAATCGGGACACAGCAGTCCACTGGACCCCCAGGGAGTTTGGGGATATGTTCTTTCTTTCTTTCTTACAAATGCCTGCGATCAGGCACACAGTGTCCACTGGACCCCAGGAGTTTGGGGATATGTTTCTTTCTTTCTTTCTTACAAATGCCTGCGATCAGGCACACAGTGTCCACTGGACCCCAGGGAGCTTGGGATATGTTTCTTTCTTTCTTACAAATGCCCACAATTGGGCACACAGTGGTCCACTGGACCACCAGGGATATTGACAGAATTCTTCATTTTTACAAATGCCTGCAATTGGGCATGGGGGGCACCACCAGGTGCAGCCAGAGCCTGGTGGCCACCCACAGGTGGCAGCTGCCATGTTGCACCGTGCAATGTGGCAGCTCACCTGTGGGTGGCCATCAGATGTTCCTTTTTTGGATCAACTTTCTGCTGGCGCAGGTACAGGTTGCGCATGTGGCTCTGCACATCCCAGGCTGAATATTGGGCTGTGCAGGGGCATGCATCGACACACCTCCCCACCTGTGCCTGCATACATTACTGATGTGCTCCGGCGCGTGGGATTTGTGCAGCGATTTTCTTTTGAATGTCGTGCGGAAGGATTAGTGGTTGCGTGATGGTACAAATACTGTTGCACCATGCGCACCCTTTCCATACCTTCTCAACTGTACTGATTTTCAGGGACTTGATTTGTCTAAAATTTTACTCTGCCCTCCTAAAATTGTGTTTCTGTGACTAAACAGTGGGGTTATAAGTACAAAATAATATCAAACATAAAGTTACAGACTTGTTCTTTCTTAGTTGATTTTTTTAAGCCTTGTCCCTGATTTATGAGGGAGGTTGAGAGGTATCTGGGCCTATGTGTTTTGCATGTTGTTTTGCACTTTTTAATACCTTACTTAATTGATCGTTGTCCTACAATTGCTATAGTTGTATCTATCATTGTGCCTTCTCTGTTATTGCAATCGCACTACTTTTACACCTAGCTGTTAATGCATTATGAGTTGCATTGCTTTGTTGTTGCCCTGTCAGTCTGCCCTCTTGGTCCCACCTGTTATATGCCTGTTGTGTACTCTCCGGGTCGTACATGCAAATAAGCATACAGTTGTCTAGTGTACATACCCGGTTAACAAAATGAACTACATAAATAAATACATATATACAGACATACAGTGGAGTCTGCCACGATGAAGAGCAGTGACTTGCAGTAATGACATGTCACAAAATCCTGCATGACAAAGGGCTTAATTGCCATTGACTTACAATGGGCCCTGCAGTAAACTGCAGCATTCTGTGCTATTCTGCAGCATTTCTGCATTTCATCTTGGCTGTGACGTCAGCATAGCATACATTACGTCATACATACATACATGCATACATACATGCGTATATACATACATACATACAATAAATACATAATCCTATAGGATTCCCTACTTTTTGGGAGAGTGTAATTCAAGAATAGGATAGCAGGACAAGTCACTGAATAATTCTATGGTACAAATTCTTGAGGAAGGTAGACTCTTTCAATAAAGGTTAAGTATGGATTTAAAAAATAATGAAAATGTACAGATTCTGATGGAAAGTCTTGAAAATACTCAATGAAAAGCACTATGTAATGTGGCCCTGCCTGACCCACCTTGGTTGCAGTAGTAGGTTGGTCACTGCAGCGATCCTAAGGGCTGCCGCCCACCGCCACTCCCTTCAGCTCTGCAGGGGCCAGCCTCGGTTCTTTTAGTACAGGATAGAAACAGGATAATACCACAATGGTTCAGTACCTCAGGCTCCACATGGGGCAGCAGTGAAAACCAGCCCCAGGTATTGCAGTATACCCCTCCTGAACACAGGCAGATAACCTCCAAACAATGACACTGTACAAAATAGCACCCCCGCACAGCAGGAGAAAATGCAGAAAACAATCCATTTATTTAAAAGAGTGTAAAGAAAGAACAAGGGGCATGATGGAAAAATGCATGCAA
Source organism: Neoceratodus forsteri (assembly GCA_016271365.2). Lineage (NCBI taxonomy): Eukaryota > Metazoa > Chordata > Ceratodontiformes > Ceratodontidae > Neoceratodus > Neoceratodus forsteri. The sequence goes on from JADMNL010000022.1 coordinate 551,632,675, forward strand.
ATGGGGACATGCTTATCCTCTAAGCAATATTTAAACAGTCCCACTCCCTGGCAGTACCATGCAGTGGGCTTGCTCACCCCAAAGGTCTTAGAGAGAGCTGTTTGTGTTGCAGTGGGTACCCCAGTGGGTTGTTGTTAGCTAACCAGGGTGATGATGAGTTGGCACACTTACAGGAATTTAAATAACTTTTTGTCACATGGATACAAAGGAGCCCTATTTATAATCCAACAGCAGGGTTGGGTCAGATGGCCTTTCAGGTCTTCTGCCTGGGCCAGTCTAGTAGATGGAAAGTCCTTCCCAGGGCTTCTAACCCTCCTTCCTATCTATCTAACAAATTAAATACACCAAGGAAAATCACCAGAGTCACAGCTCTGAGGTACTCACGAGATCAGACATTTCTGACAGCTGTCTTGATGTCCTTGCTGTGCTTTGGTGCTGAACTGGAAATCAGTTACACTTCAGCTTTGGCTGGCACAGATGTGGTCTGTACATTCACCCTTTCACAGGCCTTTGACTGAAGGTGCTGTGGTCACCTCCGCCTCTCAGGGCTTTTGTTGGCTTTGCTGTCAGACCTTTCTTTGTATTTACCTCTATGGCCTTTTGTCACACCCGAGGTGGGTAGCTGCTGCAGCCCACAGGAATGGTTCTCTATACCTCTCCTTTCAGAGAGATCAGACACCTCCAACCTGATAGCGGATGAGGGATAGCAAGCGCTGCTGTGTGTTCTCTCTCTCTCCTCTCTGTAGGGTTCACCTCAGAGTGTAACCCCCCTCTGGTTTTCCTCTTCTCTCAGGGTTCCTCTGGAAGAGTTGGTGGCTTGGGTCCTGCTGAGACCAATGCTTGAGTGCTGCATCTGATCCCGGCTGGAAAAGTTGTGAGGGCAGATTACCCCTTCCACCAGATATTGCCTTTCTCCTATTGTGCTTCACTAAACACCATCCTCCTTTGAAGATTCTGTGGCTGAAGTATATTTCTTTCCAGTCACTAGATTCCTGAGAGTCTGGTGTGGCAGTCCCTGAGGTCAGCTGCACAGCCCACCTCCTTAGTCTTTCTTTCTCAGCTCTGACTGACATTGAGGGAGCAACTCTCTTTCTCTCTTAAGGGCTGAAACTTGACAATCAATGGCTGGTACACTGTCGCTGGCTTCTGGTGATTGGTTGTGATTGCCCAGCCAGTCAGGGCACTTCATGTCTTGTCCCAGCATGCATGGCACCCTGTAGTCCACTGAGGGCCACGCGGTTCACATACATGCACAAAAGTCATTTTATCTCCTTGTGCTGCAGCTCCAGCTGCTTTTCCTTAGCCACACTGGGCAGCCCGTGACATGTTTCAACCCAATGCCAGTCCTGGGGCTGGAACAGAGGTGATAGGGGCAATCACACCCCTTCACACATGTTGGGAGCTTTGGCTACAATTTCAGGCCCCTATGTATGCGCAGAGGCCCGCTGATGTGGTCAGATGGTTTGTTGTGCTTTTCTTGATCCCACTATCTGTTCTGGAGGTGAGAAGTACTTTTGTAATGAAAACTGCACTAACGCAGTTGTTTACAGTGTCCCAGCTGTGTTCCATCACCTAGAGCCAGGCCCATTGGGGAGTGGGTGTGCAGCCTGATCTGAAAGTTGAGGAACCCCAGCTTCTTTGTGCATGTAACGCTGCCCAGGATGGTGCAACGGCACCATGATTCTTTCTCCTGACCCCTCTTTTTCAACTCTTGGGGTCAGGGAGTAAACGTATGAGGTGCTCGATGGCCCTGCTGATCTTCTCCAAGTCTTAACCCTGCCTTTAGTCCTAAGTCTGGGATTGTGGGACACCAATGCAGCTACAGCTACAATTGCTTTGGCAAGGAGCTACACCTGACCTCCCAGAGCAAATGACCTGAAATGCATTGCCCTACTGGTCCCAGCATTGCATTCTTTTTAGAAGTACTTTTATATATTTCTTTTCAATTAATGCCTGTTTCTCTTCTCTGACTCGGATACAGTTCTTAGTAGATAGTTTATCAATTATTTTCATTGAATGGCTCTTTTGTTTTCCAACAACATAAGAAAAGGATTCAATATTTTTTTTGAAACCTTGCCTTTTATCTTGATTAAAGTAACTAATTATTTAATTGACTGCCAACTTCCCTATGAAAATGGTCCATTTGTCTATAGAAGAGTCCCTCATGTCTTTCCATTTGGCTAATATCCATCTTTTAAGGCTTAGAGAGATAGTTAAGATCCAGTATCGCTTCTATCTCCAACTGAAATAGATGTTGTATCAGCCCAAATAAATATTTTGGGGTCCAGGGACTGTCAAGTTGACAAGCAGTGAACAAATTCTGCATACCATAGACCATGTATTAAGGAGTTTGGGTCAGTTCCACAACATATGCATAAAAGAAGCACATCTGTGCATACATTTCCAACACTGACCCCTGGAATCTTTCTCATCTTTTCCAGTTTACCTGGTGTTTAATGATAACAGTGTAGGATCTTCTATGGTGTAAGCCTACCCTGTACCTCTTTACTAGATTTATGGGCATTTTTTCACATTTGTGTCCCCATATTGGAGGAACTCGTATAGTCTAGGGGCGGATTTTCAAAGCATAGCACAAGGCTTCCATCAAGTCCTTAATACGACTTAAGTTCTGGCAGTGCACCAAACCCTTCCCCACAGCTGTGCCCAATTTTATAATCTCGGACTCTGTTGCGACAATTTCCACAATGTACAGCAGTTGCACCAAATATCTGGCACAAGCTCTGTAAAAAAGGCCCAGGACTGCCACAAGCTAGACTATGAAATGTTGGTCTAACTTGTAGCGCAATTGGTGCACGGATAGAAAACCTGATCGCTGGTTAGGAGAATGGTGTGCTACGCAGCACTATATGTTCAGTGCACCCAGGGTACGTGGCATTAGCAGAGCTTGAAAAATACAGCCCCAGGTCTCTTTTCCATTTAACTTTAATTTGAGCAGTGACATTTCTGTTACCATTAAGAACTATCCTATATATAATTCCAGCACTTCCTTTACCTAAAGACAGCTTTAGAAAAGATTCCCAGACATTAGAAAAATTAAGGCAAGGCAAGGCAAAATTTATTTAAAAAGCCCATTCCCAGAGGCTCTGTACAAAATAGATAAATACAACGCAAATGACATAATACATCACAAATTTTCCTAAAGATGCAAAATAAAATTAATAACCCAGCAAATACTTTCTACTACAATCTTCAGTTCTATTCCAAAAAAGTTTGGGAAAATAGGAGAGCCTTCAGGCGGACCTTAATGTGTCTACAGTGGGTGCTCCCCTGACCCTAGCTAGCAATGAATTCCAAGGACAGGAGCTGCAACACTGAAAGCTGTGTCGCCAGTAGATCTTAACCTTGTTCTAGGAAGCCAGGGGCCCCACTAGACGAGCGGAGAGGGTGACTTGAGACAGCAGGTACCAGAAGGTCTAACAGATAACCAGGGCCCTGCCTGTGAAGGGTCTTATAGGTGAGAAGACCCACCTTAAAGAGGATTCTCCACCTGACCAGCAGCCAGTGCAATTCCACTAACACGGTGTAATATGGCAGAAAATTCTGCTGCCCAGTAAGTAACCGGGCAGCTGCGTTTTGCACCAGCTGAAGTCTGCGGAGAGATATCCCTGTGACCCCGGGTAGAGCGATTGCTGTAGTCAAACCTAGATGTGACTAAGGCATGTATCAAGGTAGGGAGGTCCAGAGGCAGAATAAGGAGCTTTATCCTGGCAATACTTCTCAGGTGGAAGAGACAGGAACGAACCATGGAGGATATTTGTGCCTCCATAGTTAAATTCCTGTCCAGAATCACTCCAAGATTTTGAACCCAGGAGGAGACCTTCAATGACACAACACCTAGAACAAGTCCAGTTCCTGAGTCAGAGGCCATCCTATCACACACCTCTGTTCGACTCCACCACCAATACTCCATCTTATCAGGGTTAAGTCGCAACCAGCTGGAGGCCATCCAGTCATTGATCTCAGCCAGGCAGATATTTAGCACATCCACCACGTTGGATGTTCCTGGGCAAAGGACAGATATAGCTGGGTATCATTGGCATAACAATGAAAACCAAGCCATGCTTCCTAATGATGCCTCCCACGGGTAACATGTACACTGCAAACAACATTGGGGCTAATATTGACCCTTGATGGACTCTGCAAGATAGGAGGCTAGGAGTGGATGAAGAATTCCCCATCACAACCCGTTGCCTCCTATTAGTAAAAAGGACTCAAACCAGTGGATAACAGTACCAGTGAGTCCGCAGAGCTCCTGAGACGGTCAGTCAGTACAGAATGGTCCTCAGTGTCAAATGTGGAAGAGAGATCAAGGAGGACAAGAATTGTCTTATCCCCCGATCCCTCACCCTGAAGAGATCATTCTGCACCTGAACAAGCTAAGCCTGCATTATGCCTAGCCCAAAATCCCAACTGGAAGGGTTCAGATAACTGTGAGTCATGAGGCGCTTCAACTGAAGCGCCACCACCTTCTCAACAACCTTTGCCAAAGGGAAGGTTGGAGACAGGACGTAATTTGCCCTGACCTCCGGGTCCAAAGATGGTTTTTTAGAGGGGTCTCACTAATGCCTCCTTCAAGGCATCCGGAAAGACCCCTCGGATAAGGAACACGAACAATCGGAGCAAACACCGGCCAACAGAGTCAACACATCTCATTAAGAAACATGTTGGCACCAGGTTCAGCTCACAAAGGTGTGCTTCAGATTGGTTGCCACCTCAATGATCTCACTTACCTCCACCAGTCTAAACCCCCAACCAGGTGGAGTGCACTCAGAACACATTAGCGACCACTGCCAGCTACGACATTGCTGACTGAAGAAGCCACTTGCCGGATGCTGGACACTCTGTTTGAGAAGAACAGAGCCAACTCTTCACACTCTGTATTAGAAAAACCTTCCCAGGCTGCAGACAGGTAGGATGGAGTAACCTGTCCACAGTTCGAGAAGTGAAGCTGGTGTCGGTTCTTCTGGCAGCAATCTCCTTGGACAGGAACACTGCCTTCTTACGGTTGATTGCCCCTGGTATACATTATAATGCACATGCAGGGCCAGTTTGTCCCCTCCAAGCTGGATCTCCTCCAGCAGCGCTCTAACCTCCAACCCTTCCTCTTCATCTCCCTGAGATCCCGTCAAACCACGTGGACCTCATATATGAAGATCTAGGTCGACATGGACAGGTGCGAGGGAGTTAATGGTGTCCGATAACACCCTATTATAGGTGTCAACCCCAGCACCAACACCTCCGACGCATGCAATACCCACACTCGATAATTGAGCTGCCACCAGAAAACCCTCAGGGGTCAAACTCCAGTAAGGGCGACAGCTGATCATCTCAGCAGGGGAAGGCTTTCTGGAGCCCCAAGCATGGACTGCACCATGCAATGATCGGACCAAGATACTTGATCAATCCTGAGATTAACAATCTCGGACCCAGTGAGAATACTAGGTCCAACATGTGGTCAGTTCTGATGAGTTGCTGCAGTAACAGCTTGTGTCAAACCCAGGGAGGACATAGTCTGAAGAAAATCATGACTACACCTATGATACTCATCGTTGGCCCAAACATTGAAATCCCTAGTAAAACACATCTGGGGCTTCCAATGTTCTGCCGGTGACTAATTAGTGACCTCCTGCAGGAAATTCTCATCGGCCCAGGAGGGCGATAGATAAGGAAATCCTGCAGTCTGCACCTGGACCCCATGAACAGCCACACATTCAAATGAACCTGGAGTTCCCTCACTGCACGGTGAAGGCCAAGCTAAATACAAAACAGATAGCTACACTGCCACCCCTGCATTCCACTCTAGGGCAGTGCACTCAGTATACCCAGGAGGGACTGCAGCCTCAAAAACTGGGCCCGATCATCCCCAACCCAGGTCTCCGTAATGCAAGCCAGAGTGACTGAAGAAACCAAGTCCGCAATAATTGCTGTCTTATTTCTAATTGATCTGGCATTGCATAGCACTGCCCTCAGGGGACTGGAGGGTGAAGCAGCCCCTTAGGTTAACTGACCACTTAGTCTGGTGGATTCCTGGAGATGGGCACCAACCACGCCTGGCCTCTCCCAGGAGGCCATTGTAACCCAGGGCACCTTCTAGACCCAACAACCCCCATCCTGCCAACCTCCGATATACATGGGACACCCCACAGCCCATGATCAGCTCAAGTCCTTCTAATCCCCACTTCCTGAAAGCGCCTTGCTGTGATGTCTGAAACTGGGAGGGGGATAAAAGGACACAAATCATGCAGTAAGGCGCCCCATACATCATCCTGGCCCCCAGGCCTCCCAAATAACCCTTACACATCACTAGATCTTAAACCATAAACTGAGAAAATAATTTGCTAAACCAAAATAAATTACCATAACAATCCCCATAAACAAAGCATGAATAAAACAAATTAATTTACCCCACTAATCAGATACAATTTAAATAACATTTAAATAACCTACCTCACCTAATCATTTAAACAAGAGGAATATGTTAACATACATGATACACAAATCTCTACCACTGGATGTGATAATTTATACACAGTTAATAAGTCTCATATGAGAAATACATATATGGACATATTCTAATAGATAAAACTAGTTCACAATAATATTAGAGCAACTACTCTATCCCCAAACCTAAACACAGATTCAAGTATTAAACAGGGCACAAAGACACTAAATTCTCTTTTATGAGTTATTAAATGTGAGGAAGCACTACCCTGCATTTCCTACACTGAGTGGCACTCGCACCACTCAACACGCCAAGCTTGCAAGTGGTGCTGGCAGTAAATAGCCCCACAATCCCACTCTCTGGAGATAGGAGAAAATGACAGTCTCAGTGCGCCAAGCACTTCCAGCACATCCAGCTGCTTGCAAGTCGCTGCAGTAAATAGCTTCATAATCCCCACCTCCAGCTGATACTAATCGGTCCCCCAAGCCTCCCACAAGCAAGATGTAGAAATGGGACAAAATTATCGTAGTCTCTCACACTGCAAAGTCCAGGCTTGTAGATTAGGCAGTTCTAGGGACCCAAAGTTCAGCAGATAGGGGAAACGACAGTCTCAGTGCACCAAGCACTTCCAGCACATCCGCTGTACGGTTTGGGCCTGTCTGTGGTTGTAAAGCATCCTCACCTGGAGGTAGTTATGAAACTGCACAACGGCATACCAAATTTAATTTTCATGTCTGCAAATAAGTAAAGTTCCTGTCCTTGGATCTAGCAGATCTTTTAAAATCTTACATTCTTGCTTTTCCAGTATTTATTATTGAGGGCACTCTTTTCAAATTTAACTCCAGGGTTGTTCCATAATGGAGTATGTTCGCATGGGGGATCAACAAGACCTGTGAGTGAGAAACTGATGTAACTGCTATAATAGTGCTGATAGTGTTGGGTGAGTGAGCAAAGGCCAGTTGAAAGGATTACATAATGGTTCTAGTAGGGATTCTGGTTTCAAAAGTTCCTTATTCATACGATACCCATAAAGGAGAGTTTTCATCAACTTGTAACCAGTTATGCAATGTTTAGCTATGAAGGCAATATGGTATTTTTAAAGATAGGAGTCCTAGTCCACAGATTTTCTGTGAGCTTGCAGCTTTGCCAAACTTAACCGAGGAGGTTTGTTGTCCAACACGTAGGACCTAACCAATTTATCAGTCCTGTTAAACCATATGTTGTCAATGTTATAGGTAAACTGAGTATAAATAATATTTTAGGAGCTGAAGTAAGTTTATAAGCATTAATTGTTCCCCATAAAGACAAATTCAACTTCCCCGATTAATTAAATATAAATGAATCTTTTCAATAATAGGCTCAAAATTAACACTATCCAGCTGTTTTAAATTATTTGTAATTTTTGTTCCAAATAAGAGATTAACTGATCCACCCATCTTAAACTGAAGTTGGAGTCCATATAATCAGAAAATGAAAATATTTATTTAAGGTCATCCTATCTGACTTCTTTGATTGATGTTCAGACCTGATGAAATAGCAACCCATTACTACATGCATTATCTTCCTAAGACTCGCTTTGGGGTTTGAAAGCGTTAGCAGCAAATTATCAGCATACGCCATGACCTTACTTTCCCTTTTTTATTTTAATACCTGAAATCTCATTGCTTTGTTCAATGGAACACATCAGAGGTTCTATTGCCAAGACAACAGAGGGAGAGGGGACAACCTTCTCTTGTCCCCTCTCTAGATCAAAAGCATTGATAACATGCCACTGGTCATTATCCTAGCAGAGGCCCCTTTGTATAAAATGAATATCCAAGTCCTGTAGGAGTTCCCTATAGCAAGATGAAAGAGAATGTGGTGCAGATAGGGGCATTCCACTGAATCAAAAGCCTTTTGGCATCGAGAAAGATAATCACAGTGGGGTTAATTGATCTATTTGCAGACCAAATTATATTTAACATTCTTATATTATCCTCCCAAATCTATGTCTGTAAACCCCACCAATCCTTATGCAGACAGCTGTAGTAATGGCTGATTGTAATCTCAGTGTCAGAACGGTGTCTAATATTTTACAATCTATGTTTAATAAGGAAATGAGTGTAGTTTGCACAGTCTGTAGGATCTTTATCTTTTTAGGCCATACTATGAAGGCAGCTTCTCCTTTACTTGGTGGTAGGCAGCCCCTCGTTGAGATCAATATGTTCAGCCAATTTTCTTTACAGATCTGTAAAATTCACCAGGTAAACCGTCAGAACTGGGGGCCTTAAATGAGGGTAGAAAATTGATTACCAAGCAATTTCTTCATTAGCAGTGGGTTGATCTAGAAATTATGAGTTTCCTCAGACAGCTTAGGAAGGTTCAAACAATCTAGAAATAACTGCTGTTTCTGGTGAAGGGTTACATTTGTTCTTGTAAAGGTTTTTATAAAATCTGTAGAATATCCGTTAATATCTTTGGTGGAAACCAAATGATTTCTGTTCTGTTTTGTAACTCATGGATAAGCCCATGTTTTTTCTTTTGTTTCAGTCTAAAGGCAAGCAATGTACCTGTTTTTTTCACCAGCACCCTAATAATTTTGCCTTGTGCAGGATAAGACATACTCCACCTTGTCTGTTAATAGGCCATTAATCTGAAATTTAAGTACAGATATGTACAATAACAGATCTCTATCCTTGTGGTTAGCTTTATGGATATCTTCTAATTGTTTCAGTTGAGTTACCATTTCATTCTGTATGGTGGCGGAGGTGAAGACAACCAGAACCAGCCAGGATGCAGCAACAAGGGACTAGTAGACAAGGGTAAGCTCCTAGAAATGGAGGATTTACAACTAAATGGAAAACACTCATAGATCTTAAGGGGGCTTCAACTGCTCTATTTGCCATTAGGTTCTACAGTTATTGACTATTGTATCTGTCTAGTTTCAGATTTTCTTTCTTATGTATTCACTAGAGGTCAGATAGCAAACATTTCCTTTATCGCTCTAGAAGGAACTTAAGCTGAGGACTGATTCACATACTCAGTTTACTTCACTGGCCTTAGAGATTCAAACCAGAAAAGTTTAAAATGAGAGAGTCAAAAATGTTCAGGTTACAAATGAAAACTTTAATTGGCCATGTTAAACAAGTTACAGCTGGAGATTTAGGAGGGTTGTGAAGGAATACTGCTTTACTAAATGAATGGGGAATGCAACAGCCTGCCACCAGAGTTAGTAGGGCAAGAACAGTGGGGGATTCAAACATGCATCGGATAGACATGGGAATACTAGTAAATAAAATGGGTGGGGTCATCAGAGACAAGTTAGGGTCTACTGAAAAGAATAGGCAAAGTACAACTGGCCAGACTGGTTGGTCCTTTTCTGCCAACAAATTATGTGTTTGTTTCTATTATGCAGCTCCATCAGTTCTTAAATCCACAACTAGAGGGTCAACTAATCACCAGCTGTGTCCTGTTTGGTATCCCATCAAAGGGTGCATGCAAAACTGTGAACACAAAATCAGCAATGGCAAAACAGCGTGGCACAAGAGTGACTGAAATAACAGCAATTGCAGAAATGGCGATTACATTTTCACCCTCCCAAGATTGCGCCCGGTCATTTATAGTAGAGGGGGTGAGGGTAAAAGCTCACCCAAAGGGGTGTAGAACTCACTGTGGCATTGTTGATGCTGTTTCAGCGATTGCTGTTATTTTCTGGTTGCTCTTTGTGTCCTTTCTGCTTTGTCATTGCCGTTTTTATTCACCCTTTTACACTCGCCCTTTGACATGGAACCATCTTTTAACATGGCCAAGGAAAGTTTTCATTTGTAACTTCAATATTTTTTAGTACTTTATGGAGCTGCTATTTGAACACTCCCGCTGGAAAAATTGGGATTGGCTTTACATTAGCAGATGGGGCAGGCTTTTTCCATCACAAATCTTACCCTTTTTCCTACAAAGATATCACACATTTACATGAATGTTCATTCATCTAACTTGGTTCATTGTCTCTTTTAGATATCCCATCATTGTAAGGCTGATCTTTTTCTAACTTGGCTATGTTTGCACATTGTGAATGCTTTTGATGGTTCACCCACTCTATTGTGACATGCAACAGGCGACGGCATTAGGGTGACAACACAAAGCTAATGGAGCATATTGCACCCTGCAATTGTGTCACCTAACCCTAGTTGTGCTCCATACACAAGGGCAAATGCACCCCTGACAAATTAATATAATCACCTCCACATTGGAGGTGTAGGGGACAAGGAGCATAAAATCGTGTATGGCAGCAATGATGGCGGGCACTACAAATCCAGCCAGAATGACAGATGAACTGGTTGCGGTGCCCTCATTGCTGTCACCCTAATGACTTTGCATCAGTAACAGGATACCATTTTTATCAGATACTATTTACTGTACAGAGAATGGTAAATACAGTTTAATTATTTTGTGGTTCATTATGTGTTATGATTTATAGGCCAAATAACAGTGGGACCACCTGCTCTGAAGAAGTAGTAATGAAACTTTACTTGATTTGGTGGCCTGGTGTAAAACAACATATAAAGAAATAAAGTAATATTGATTTGATCACTTTTTTCAGCTGTAACCTGCCTATCTTCTTTCTGCATCTACTTTGACACATTGGAACAGGCACTGCCCACCTCCACCTTTAATTTGTGTTTCTGTCTAATAGGAGAACTGGCCAGCAGTTTGCACTTCTTCTCAATCGAGACAATGTTCACCACATAATTCACAGAGCTCTGAAAGAATTGGCAGTTGTCCAACAAGAGCTTCAAGCCATATTTCTGCTCTGTCCTGACTTTCAAAAATCTAGCAACACTCTTCAAGAATTCTCCCAAACACAATCTAATTGTCTAACTATACCACCACTTTCAAAGCATTTGTGTCTCCTACAACAATTCATGTCTCCTACAACCTCTCCATCAATTGCTGGAAGTCCAGATGAATTGGTAAATCATCGATCATGTTTTGTAAAGATCAGCAAAGATGGATCCTTGTTAATCATCAAAGGTTGCTATGTGATCATTAAGGAGATTGTGATCTAAGATCATTATCTAGATCACGATTTAATCATCAAACTTGTAACTTTCAAATTACCAACTGATGAGTTTTGTAAGCTTAAATCAGCATTATGGTTTTGATTATCCGTGGATGATCAAGTGATGATCACAGATGGTCATTAATGATTATATTAGTTCTGTATTGTAAGACTGTAAGTCACATGAGCAATAAAGTTGTATTTGTTACTAATATGAAAATATTTATTTATTCATGTATTTGAACATTGGTAACCGGAAAGGCACACTGAGCCAAGGCTCACTTCCAGGTGTGACTTGAATATGAATATGAAATATGAATGTCGAATATCAGAAAAAGCAAATTAATTACAATATAAATAATGTGAAGTCAAGTTTTAATCCATTTAGGAAGCGTGCATGTGATGTTAGGTATAGTAATATAGTATACATATTTGCATAACTAATTAGCATATTTCAAAAGCACAGTTTATGGACCAAAACAATGATGATTTCTATTTCAGAGCAATTGGAAAATGGCCCTAACCTCCCTTCCTGAAGACAAGACACTTAGGGCCCCATGTTGAGCCATTCGGATGTGCACAAAAAGGTGCACCATGCAAACAATAAGGCTGGCGGCTGTGGCATCATATTCAAATAGATAGTACGACCTGAACTGGCCATGCTATCTGTCTGAATATCGGACCCGGTAGCGCAGCACACAGCAAGTGGTCACCATGTTTGGACCAGCGCTACCAGGGTGCAGGGATGACAACTGCCCATGGGGTACAGTGCAGCATACACTGGCTAGCTCCACAGCCCCATGGATGATATTCATCCAAACATGCAGGTGAGCCCATTGGGCATGCATGGCGCTATGGGACCATTTGTAAGCCCATTATGGGCTCATCTGCATGTAATTGCCTGGCCAGTGTTTGTCCCCCAAGCCCCTAATCCTTGTACTTGTAATGAGAAATAAGAAATCCCCAATTCCCTGGTAGTCTAGTGGTCCCCTTCCTGAGCCCCAATCTGTGTGAACAGCTGTGGCACCACACACAGGTGTGCTATTGCCCAGTTGCAGCAGGAACAATACATTCCACTGTTGTAGGTATGGCCTGGCACAGTGTATGTTGGCTACAGGCCCTCTACACCTCATAGTATGCATTTGGATGTATGGAGCACCAGGTCTCATAGAACAGGGGCACAAGAGGCATATCAGTGCAACAGTAGAGGACAGCAGGGTACCATAGGTGTAGCCAAACACAGTGGTCGGTACAAGCTTGGCATACCCTGCAGCAATATAATAGTACTCCATGCATTACCTGGCATTATATATACTAGCATCCACGTGGCATAAAAGGGACAGTGCACACAAAACAGACGATGGCCACATCCGTGTGTTGTTGGGTATACCTACCAACACAGCTACATGTAGAACACATGTGACATCCTCCTGGTCATACCTGATGACAGGCATGAACATGTCCTGTGTACTGTACCAGTAACAAAACCCTGAATAACCGTTAAAGAAACTGTGCATTTCCTGTCATCCACCCAGAAATTGCAGCCACATCACTGTGGCAGCACACTAGGTGCACACCTCAGAGAAACACAGCAGGTCCTGTCATGTATAGGGCAATGCGGGCATCAATTAGAATAGTGGACACATATATATATATATATATATACACATAAGCTGGCCGTAGTGTGGTGGTGAGGGTGGCTGGTTACAGTGGGGAGGTGCAGGGTTTGGAGTTGGGGAGTTGCACAGTATTTTGATAAAAACAGCCGCAGAGTCAAGCCATACAAAAGTGAGGGTGCTGGACTTCAGGAGGGCTGACTTTGTCAAAATGGGAGAGTGCCTCAGAAATGCACTAACAAAGAGGCAAGAAGGAGGGTGGAGGATCAATGGGAAACATCAAAACTGCCATCACAGAGGCAACAAGCCTTTGCGTAAATCAAATAAACAAATCAAAATGAAAGAAAAAACCAACTAAGGTTCTTAAAAGAAAAGAGGTGGGTGAAGGTTAGGGAGAAAAGATAGCATTCAGGAAGTATAAAGAAACACAGAAGGAGCAGGACAGAGAACTGTACTAGTTAAAGCATAAGGAAGCAGGCAAGGCAGTCAGAATAGCAAAGGCCCAAACCGAGGAAAAGATAGCCAACTCAGTTAAGAAGGGGATAAAACCTTTTATAGGTACATTAGGAGCAAAAAAAAGACCAAGGGAGGGATAGTGAGGCTTAATAAAGGGGATGGTGGGTGGGCAAGAGGGATAGTGAAAAGAAGGATACTGAACGAATACTTCTGCTCAGTATTCACAAAAGAAGAAGAGGGTAGGTACCTAATCCAATCAATAGAAGCACTCTGGATAGGGGGTCGATACCAGTCCTTTCACAGAAGAAAGGGTTCTAAAAGAACCCTAAAACTGAAGGTGGACAAAGCAATGGGGCCTGATTGGATTCACCCCAGAATTCTAAAATAACTAAGGAGAGAACTAGTGACAACACTGACTACCTTTTTAACAAATCACGGGAGGATGGTGTAGTACCTGAGGACTGGAGGAGAGTGAATGTGATTCCCTTCACAAAAGTGGGAGCAAAGCAGAGGCAGAAAACTACAGACCTGTTAGTTTGAGCCTCAGTGGTAGGAAAATGATGGAACTCACTTCTGAAGGAAAGAATTGTTAGCATTCCTAGAGGCCAGTGGGGTACAGGACCCAAGGCAGCATATATTCCAGTGGAAAGGTCATGTCAGATGAATCGAATCGATTTCTTTGACTGGGTGACCACAGTAGTAGACCAGGGAGGGACTGTGACATGGCCTACCTAGACTTTAGCAAGGCACTTGACACAGTCCCACACAAAAGATTAGTAAATAATTAGCCAGCCTGGGTGGATCCCAGGGTAGTAGCCCGGTAAAAAATAATTGGAAAACAGGACACAGAGGGTAATAGTAAACGGAGTCCACTCTGAAGAAAGGTGGTTACTAGTGGAGTACCACAGGGTTCAGTACTTGATCTGGTCCTTTTAATGTCTTTATAAGTGACATTGCAGAGGGACTGGAAGGAAAGTATGCTCTTTGCAGATGACACAAAGATCTGCAATAGGGTGATACACAAGGTGGGGTGCAAAGGATGAGAAGGGATTTGGCAAGATTGGAGGAATGGTCAAATGTATGGCAGCTTAGATTCAATGCAACGAAGTGCAGAGTAATGCACCTGGGAAACAAAACCCAGAAGAAGAGTACACAGTGGGGCGGGAGGTATTAACAACAACAAAAATGGAAAGGGACCTGGGGTAGTCAAATCAGATGACCTAAAGGTAAGCAAGTGTAATGATCACTGAACTGGTAGTCCACGCTGCACTGATGGACCTGGGGTTTCTTCGCTCTGAGTGGTGAAGGGAACTGTCTCACTACAGCAGCACCAGCGACACCCTCAGCAGGTGGAATGGCGAGGCCGCTTAAGGTTCGAATGGGGCTGGGTTGATGGATTCACCCGACAAGGAGAGGCAGGAGTCATACACAGAAGTCGGATGAAGCAAAGACATTTCATTAGACAGGAGGGAAGGAGGACATGAGTTGTACAAGAAAATACCAACAACAAAAACAACAGGGAGTATGGACAGCATTATGGTTGTCTAGGCAGTAACAAATAACATATAACTATGTAATACAAACTGCAAAACATCTAAAACTCTGTAAATAGCTCTACATGTCATATAACTGCTGTACAGGCTGTATGAACACTTTATCCCAACCCTGAGGTGCTAAGTGGAAAACCACCACTAAAAGTCTATTTCTGTAACAGAAGTCCAACTATTCTGGTCATCTTCTGCACAGCTGAAGAATGGAAAGCAAAGGAAAGAGAATTCTGCTTGGCGCCAAGCTACACCAATGGAAACCTAAGACAGGTTGAATGGGAAGTGGAGAGATTTTTAAACAGTCCTTAGTTCTTGCCAACCCACTCTCCAGAGTTGCCAGAATAATCGGGACACAACAGGACTAAACTGGGTTGAGCTCTTCCCTGGCGCAAACCCTCGACCAGGGCTGCCAAGGATGAAGAACATGGAACATGGCAAGGAATCCACCAAAAGGATTGCCACAAAGGTAGATTCTGCTGCTGTTTGCCCAGCACAAACCCTTGACCAGGGCTGCCAAGGATGAAGAATACTGAACTGCTGAGGTTTCTGGCACCAGCCTCGACCAGTACTTACAAAGACGAAACACAAGACTAGTGAAGAATCCACTTGAAGGATTGCCAAGGATGAGAATACAAACTGCTGAAGCTTTTTCGGTGAAGGATCCCACTGAAGGACCACCAAAATCAGTTGGATCCCAGAAGATCATTGGGTATGCATGACAGAACAAGCGGGAAGAAAAGCTGGAAGATAAAGATCTGGATTCCACAAGTTCAAGACCAAAACAAGAAGCCAGCAGCTGTGACACACCTTGGCCACGACGGACTCGACTTTTGGTGGATAGCTGGGAGTGACAGTCAAGGCTTCTACCAGGTGTCTCACTTCCAAGCTGATCAGGAATTGGCAGCCATGACTCACCAAGGGACATCGACTTCAGCTTATGGCGGATGACAGGAAAGAAGATGCTGAAGTTCTTCACTGGCTGAAGACTGCTGAGGTGAAGAATTGATTATGTTGGAGACTGAGTCCACGGACTTTGCACTAAACATCGGTACTTGCTTTGCACTGAACACTGACATTCAATAGCAATAGTTGCAAGAGCAAATTGCCTGGAGTAGGGCAAATTACAACAATCTGGGGCAATTGTTCATTGCAGGGCAATTTACCTGGAGCAGGAACAAATTGCAACAATCCGGGGCAATTGTTCATTATCGGGTAAATAACCACAATCCTGGCACAATACAGTCTTGGTGCTTTTGCAATCAACACAACATTTCAGATGCTTGAGTAATAAACAGTTTATATAGACAGTACTTTAGCTGACAGTCACTTCATAGCATATTGTGTGTTAAGTACCCTTTGTTTGACCCTCCACACTAATGGGTCCCTCTTTAACTAGGATCTGGCTACCCTGGCAACCCTGAGCACAATGTCCTCTTTATCACTGGGCCCCTCTGTCTTTTATGGGCCTTTCTGCTGGATCCCTTTAACTGTGGGCCTTTCTTTACTGGGCCCTTCTGGAACTATTCTGGGTCTTGCTCTACTGGGCCTTCCCGAACCTGTAGTGGCCTGTGATGCTTTTTTTGACTACTAGGGCCTATGCTGCCCTTTAAATAACTTGGGCCTAACGTGCCTCTTTAACTCTATAGGGCCTTTGCTGGGGCGCCTTAAGAAATGGGCCTGATCAGGGTCTTGTCACTCATCCATGGGCCACCCCACCTTCTCTCCACCCTCTATGAATATTCAGTAATGTCCCCATTGGGCCTCTTATCTCCTGGTCCTCCCAATGGGCGCCGTAGCCCCAATAAATTTAAATATTAAATCAGAGCCCTACTGGCCTGCCCCCTCCATGGTGTGTGACCGTTTCCTCTAGCGCCTAGCACTTAACTTAAAATAAATAAAGAATCATTGCTGCAAATTTAGTCTTGGCTTGTCTGATTGCCCTGTAGTTTGGGTGAGGGGTGTTAATTGTCTGGCCTCTGACCTCAGCTACATGATAACTGGAGGTGGAGCTTAGTCAGAGTTGAGGTAAGGTGAGTTTTGTTTTCTCAGAAGAAGCCAGAAGGGAAGGAAACATATTCAATTCACTGCTTTACAGTAACTGGTAATTGCTATTTTTCTTTTAAACTTAGATTGTGGGCTTTTAGTGACACATAATTTCTTTGCTGTCTTTACTTAGAATTGTTTTTGGGCTGTTGAAAATTTAAAACGTAGTGTGGTCCCTCCTTCCCCAACTCTTCATTATATGCCCTGTTAAATCTGATTGACAGGCGCTAAACACAGGGATAGTAAGGGGTGTGGAGTAGGAGGAATAAGGGAAGAAGCCCACCCTCAGCACGACAAGTGTTTTGACTCACTTATTGATTTATTGGTTTATTTTCTTTTTTTTTAAAGAAAATTATCTGAGGATCAGTGGCAGGATTTTTAGGACAGTAAATTAATAAAAAGGAACTAGGAGAGCTTCAGTAGCAGACAAGTAATAGAATAGCAGTATAACTGCAGTATAATGTGGGAGTGGTGCACTGCAGTGGCTGTGGGGCAACCATATTCAGGTAGACCTTCTTGACACTGAGGTGCTGCCCTATCTGCATGCATCTCTCTCTGACCGCGGGATGAGGTAGCCAGACTCAGAGCGAAGTAAACTGGGACAGGAGTACCATCACCCCTATCCAGAGACCACCCAGTCCAATGCACCTGCCTCAAAGGATGCCGAAATGAGGAGCACTTGGATGACAGTGGGCTCAGGGAGGTTAAAGTGGTCAGGCAGAGGCACATCCCGGATCCTATTCCACTCAAGAACTCATATGTCACACTGGCAAACAGGGACAACCAAATAGAGGTACCCAGAGCAGTGGAAGGAAAGGATGTGGAGGTTAGCCAAGGGGTGACCTCAGCGGGAAAGCAGTGAACCCCAGAGGGGAGGAAGCAAATCCTGGTGGGGACTCCATCATAAGAGGGATCCAGCTAGGAACACAGGTGGGGAGGACAGGGAGGTGAGGTGCTCACCAGGTGCCATGGCATGGAGGAATGAAGGAAGATCCTGGGATCACTGGGAAGGCAAGATGGGAGGGTGAGCTGGATGTCATTATCCACCCAGGTACTAATGACCTGGCAAATGGGGAGCCAAAGGAAGTTCAGGAAGAGTTTAGGAAATTGGGAGGGTCTTAGCAAGTAGCTACTTCTGTCACTTTCTTAAGTACTACCTGCAGAGGGCAGAGGAGAGCATAGGGTGCATGCACCAGGAACTTTAACTCATGGCTGAAGAACTGGTGCTGTGAGGAAGGGTTTGGATTCATTGGTGACTGGGGACCCACCTGAAGGGATGGAGGTTTGTTCAAGCCTGACGGCCTGCATTCATCCTGGAGGAATCCAAGCACTCAATGATGAGTTTAAATGCTACATCGACAAGCATTTAAACTAGCAAAGAGGGGTGGCAGGCCAGCAAGGTGGGTACTTATTGCTCACCCCCACAGCTAGCAGTGGAACCAGTGAACCGAGGAGTGGCTGTTTCTTAAGCAAAGCAATGGCAAAAGATGGAGAATAGCGCCTAAGAGGTGGATAGGGCAGAAAAGGGCAAATTCAGCAGAAGAGCAGACAGCAAGAAGAACCAGGAATAAAGGACAACCAAGGAAGGGGCTGAGTAGAACAGTGAAACAGTCTAGGAGGTCAAATCATGAAAAGCCATTGTGTGCAAATGCCAGGAGCCTTAGCAACAAGATGGGAGATCTGGAGGCTGTCATGGTGCAGTCAGACCTGGACATTGTGGCCATCGCTGAAACCTGGTGTAATGATAACCACGACTGGGAGATGGCCATACCTGGCTACAACATATTCAGAAGAGACAGGGCAGGTAGGAAGGGAGGAGGAGGGCACTGTATGTGAAAATGACATAAGGGCCACAGAGATCCAGGAGGAACAAAATGGGGAGAGATACTGTGGGTTAAGCTGGAAAGGAAAATGGGGCCAGCCATCCGCACAGGTGTGGTCTACAGACCACCAGCCCAGGAGGAAGAAACAGATAGGAGTTGATGCTAGCCATCCAAAAGAGATGGCAGACAAGGGTGAGGTAGTACTGTTGGAGACTTCAATATTCCAGACGTGGACTGGAGCATCCCAGCAGCAGCATCAACTAGGAGCAGATTTATCCTGGACTCCCTTCAGGTGCCTTCCTCAACCAACTGGTCATGGAACCAACTCGGCAGAAGGCAATACTGGACCTTGTGCTCACAAACAGGGACAATGTGATGGGATAACAGTGGGGAGCACCTGGGGAACAGTGACCACCAGTCATTGTGGTTTGAAATCACAGAAAGAGCAGAACCAAACCACACAAAAACACGTATCCTGGATTTTAGGGGGCAGACTTTGGGAAAAAGGGGAGATACTTGAAAGAGGCATTAAGGGAATGGGGCAGGGAATCAGGGTTGAGGAACAGTGGGAGTATTTAAAATGAGGATTACAAGAGCAACAGAATTATGGTATTAAGCAGGTTAGCAAGAGGAAAAGGAAGAGAGACCATTGTGGTTTTCCAAAGAGGTAGCAAAGAAAGTGAAACCAAAAGATTGCATTCAGGCAATACAAAAAGACATAGGGAGGAGTACCAGGAGAAGCAAAGGGAGGCAGGGAGGTCAGTAAGGGAAGCCAAAGCTCAGACAGAAGCACATTGCAAAATCAGTGGGTAGAGGGACAAACCTTACAGGTACATAAGTGAAAAAGAAAGACAAAGGAGGGATAGTGAGACTGAAGGGGAGGATGGGGCCGGGTGAAGGATGACAACAGTAAAGCTGACATATTGAACAGGTATTTCTGCTCAGTCTTTACTGAGGAAGAGGAGAGTAATGGGTCTGAAGGAGTACAAGGGTGAGAATAGGCAGAAATGGACAAGTCCCTTTACCCAAGAAAGGGTCCTGAAGGAACTGGAAGTAATAAGAGTTGATAAAGCAATGGGGCCAGATGGGATGCACCCCAGTGTCCTTAAAGAACTAAGAGAGGTGGTGGCTGAATCTCTGGCTATCCTGTTTAGCCGATCACTGGAAATAGGGAAGGTACCCAAAGACTGGAGGACAGCAGATGTAGTCCCTTATACAAAAGTGGGAACAAAGAGGGAGCGGGAACTACAGACCAGTCAGCCTCACCTCAGTAGTGGGAAGAACATGAAGCACTACTGAAGGAGAGATTGTGGAATATCTGGTTGTCAATGGACTACAGGACCCAAGGCAGCATGGTTTCACCAGGGGAGGTCATGTCAGACCAACCTCATTGGAATTTTTGACTGGGTGACTAGGAGGTGGATCAGGGAGGGCAGTGGACATGGCCTATCTGGACTTCAGCAAGGCCTTTGACACTGTGCCACATAGAAGACTATTACACAAACTGGGGAATATGGGTGTGGGCAGGACAGTAGTGTGGTGGGTAGGTAACTGGCTGGGCGGCAGGACACAGAGGGTGATGGTAAATGGCTGTCACTCCACAGAGGGAAGAGTGACCAGTGGGGTACCACAGGATCAGTGCTGGGACCGGTCCTATTCAACATCTTCATCAGTGACATTACGCAGGACCTAGAAGGCAGAATTTCCTTGTTCATGATGACACAAAGCTCTGTAACAGAGTAGACACACCAGAGGTGTAGACAGAATGAGAAGGGACCTGCAGAAACTTGAAGAATGGTCAGGGTTTGGCAGTTGAAATTCAATGCAAAGAAGTGCAAGATAATGCATATGGGGCACAAAAACCCTGGCACAATATATTTAGCTGGGGGTGAGGATATAGCATGCACCAAGCAGGAAAGGGATCTTGGGGTTATCATCTTTGATGACCTCAAGGTAGGGAAACAGTGTGACAAGGCAGCAGGTAAAGCAAATAGGATGCTGGGATGCATAGGCAGGGGCATCACCAGCAGGAAAAGGAGGTCATAATTCGCTATACAAGACACTAGTGAGGCCCCACCTGGAGTACAGTGTACAGTTCTGGAGACCATACCCACGTAAGGACATAGACAGGGTAGAGAAGGTTCAGAGGAGGGCAACAAAATGGTACATGGATTGCATCACAAGTCCTATGAGGACAGGTTGAAGGAACTGAACATGTACTCCCTGGAGGAGAGGAGGAGAGAGGGATATGATTGAGACATACAAGTATCTTACAGGGAGGAACAGCGTGCAGGAATACACTATTTTCAAGTGATAAAGATGTTCCAGGACTAGAGAGCATAGGGATGAAGTTGGAGGGAGGCTAATTCAGAGGAAATGTGGGAAGAATTTCTTCACAGAACGGTGGTGGATCAAGTGGAACACCTGCCAGAGGAAGTGGTGGGGCTGAAACAATCATGGGATTTAAGAATGGTGGATAGACATAAACAAAGTCCAAGAGGTAGTATCTTTCAAAAAAAGAGGTGTGCAAGAACAAGGGCACAATTTAAAGATAGAAGGGGCGGCTCGGAGGTAATTTAAGAAGTATTATTTCACAGAGAGGGTTGTGGATGCATGGAACGGCCTTCCTGAGGAGGCTGTGGAGTCAAAAACAGTGGTGAAATTCAAGCATGCATGGGACAGTCATAAGGCAATTCTAGGGGGTGGGGTAGGAAGAAGTAGGCTGCTGGTTAACTAGGATCTGCAGCTTATCCAACAGGTAGGAAATGGGCAGACTGGGTGGGCCAAGCGGTCCTTATCTGCCATGAAAATCTATGTTTCTATGTTTCTAAAGGAGTTCTGGAGGTCAGAGGTAGGGGCAACAGACTTCTAGGAAAACATAAACTGAACTTACAAGCTCAAATGGGCAGACTGGGTCCGACACTGTCTATGTATCTATGTATCAATTTTGTTGCTGTTAGTAGTGGTCAGCACTACTTGACATGCTACGCCAACTCACCACATGAACTGGGATGCAAGGAGGCTGGATCTGGGAGGTGTTCTGGCAGAAGGAGGGCTTCAGGCAGCTTGGTGGATGGCAGGGGCCTTTCGGAATCTCCCACACTGACCTCGCTCTCTCTCTCTCTCTCTTGGGGCACTGAAGATGCGGCTCTGCTACCACCACTGACGGGGACCGGAATTCACTTTAAAATAATTAAAATAACAAACTGGGCACCAAGCCCTCCAGGTGCACAGGGGCCATTTGTTTTTTTTTCTGATGCCAGATGGCACCAATGCCCGTGCAGCAGCTTTGGGCAGTCCTTGGGAGCTGGAGGCAGAGCAGGCATGCAGCTAAGCCCTCGGGGGACGGCTTCAAACCACCAAGTAAGCCTTTTCCCTTGTCCCCTTACACTTGCTGTGTCCTCTCTCCTCAACAGCTACCAGGGATCTTCTTTAACTGAACAACAATTTTAAAAGCTAACATTCTGATTCTAGATTCTGTGGAGTAGAATGCTGTACATGAGCAGCTCAGAACAGCATTCCGTCCTGGAGTCATTGTTTACTTCTGCTGGCATAGAAACTTCATGTCATTATTTGTTCTGTGCTCTGGGCACCTTTTCAATTTTTCTGTTGTGCCCCAACTTTGGGGCACTACACAAGCAATGTGAGAAGACAGTAGGGATGGCTGGGGACACTGGGATGTACAGGGGTGGCATCACCAGTAGAAAACAGGAAGTTGTTATTCCTCTGTACAGACAGTTGGTGAGACCCCATCTGGAGTACTGTGTCCAGTTCTGAGACCCCATGTCTGTAAGGACATAGACAGGATGGAGGCAGTCAGAGGAGGACTACTAATATGGTGCAGGGTCTGCAACAGAAGCCATATGAGAGAGACTAAAGGAGTTTAATATGTATACCCTGGAGGAAAGGCGGAGAGGGGGACATGATAGAAACTTTCAGGTACCTCAAGGAATCAACAAAGTCCAAGAGGGTAGTACCTTTCATAAAAAGAGATCTGCAAGAACAAGGGGCACAATTTGAAGATAGAGGGGAGCGGTTCAGGGGCAATGTGAAGAAGTATTTTTCAGAGGGCGGTGGTGGACACATGGAACAGCCTTCCTGAGGGAGGTTGTGGGGTTAAAAACAGTGGGGAATTCATGAATGCATGGGACAGACATAAGGCAATGCTGGTGGGGGTAGGAGGAAGTAGGCTGTTGGTTAACTAGGATCTGTAGCTTATTCAATAGGTAGGGAAATGGACAGACTAGGTGGGCCAAAGTGGTCCTTATCTGCCATCAAATTCTATGTTTCTATATACCTGCATGCTTAAGAGCAGGCCATACAGTGTAGCAGGTCCCATAGGACAAAGGGACACAACCGGACACACAGGTACCGTGCACATTCCCTCAGGGACAGTACCCTGGAGGTATATTATCATGAAACAGTACCATATAGGACACTACTCAAACCATAAATAGAGCCAACTTTACTCCTTATGGCCTTGGTACAGTGCCACTTTCCAACATCGCCCGCAATTGTTGCAGGCAGCATGCCTCCCTCCTTTGCAGGTCATTATACCTGTGGTAACATTGGTCACTGGTGCATGTGACCCTGTGCCTGTGAGGAATCACCACAGATGCTCACACCTTTATTTTGGCCTGTCAGACCCTGCCCTCACCCAGTAGCTGGTCATCCCTGGTCACCACTAGGTAAACCAGACTGAGCAGCTCCAGTGAACCACCGCTGGTCCCATTGCAGCACAGCCCTGCTCCATCTGCCAGTCATTTTGTCTCTTGCCAGGTCTAGCCTTCACACTTAGCTCTTTGCAAGTTTCAGAGCTTTCTGGGTGTATCCTGTTCATTTGTGCAACAAGTTTCCATGTTAACACAGCACAAACTTCAACTAGAGCCACAACTCATACTTCTGGTGGAGGGTGTGTTTCTTGAGTACGCACTCAGGCGTTGGATGGCACATGTGCAGGACATGCATGTGCAGTATCTGGAGGGTTCGCGATTAACACTGCACAATGGCATGGTATGCATGGCTGCACTTTGTGATGACATCATTGTAACAGGGTTAGGTAAGACCCTGTCTCATTTGTTATGCAGAGAGAGTTAAAAGCAAGGATGTTTTGTCCTCTCGTTTTCCGCCATGTGTCTGTCTATTGCCTGTCTGATTGCAAATCAAATTTTTCTTGTGGTACCTAGGAATTGGTCTGTCTGGTGGACCTACAATTTCCCGTTATCTCCCTTCTTTCACTTGCTGTTTCTATTCTTTCTTTCTTTCTTTCTTTCTTTCTTTCTTTCTTTCTTTCTTTCTTTCTTTCTTTCTTTCTCCTTTTGCTTCTCTGTGGTTAAAAACATATGTGAATCTTTATATGAAACTGGGATCCCTTGGTTTGCAAGTGTATATGCAGACACATGAACATACAAAGCCAGCAGAATAAGGCCATTGTGGTCTATCTAGTCCACTCATATTGCAAGATCCATAGCTTAAGCTACTCACTTTGCCTCCCCATCCCTCCCATCATCTCCATCTGCCCTTTCCATGACCCTTACTTTCCTCTTATGCCTATCCAGCCTGTCTTGCAGCTGTCCACTATCTTCAATGAGACCATCTCTTTCAGTAGTGCATTCCAACTGGCCACCACCCTCTCCATGCAGAAGTGCTTCCTAACCTCCTTCTAAACCTCCCACCCAGCTTAAGACCTATCCCTTGTGCTTTGGTTGCCACTTAGCTTAAAAGATACCCTCCTATCCACCCTATTCCTCCCCTTCAACTACCTGAGTGTCTCAATCATGTCCCTGTCTCCCTCTCTCCTCCAGTGATTACACGGCGATGGCCTCCAGTCTCCCTTCATATGCTTTACCCTGCTGACCTGCAGGTATCTTAGATTGCCCTCTGTACTGTCTCCAGCAGGTTAATGTCCTTCATAAGGTGTGGACTCCAGTACTGTACTCCATACTCCAGATGTGGCCTCAGCAGTGACCCGTACAGGAGCAATATAACCTCTCTCACCTACTACTGAGTCTTCTGGCTATGCATCCCAACATCTTGTTTGCCCTTGCTGCTGCTTTCTTTGTACTGTGCGGAGTGCTCAGGTCACTTGTGGTCATCTTTTTAGAAACACAGAAGTTGACGGCAGATATGACCACGAGGCCCATCTAGTGTGCCCATTTTTTCTACTTTATGAATGTTCCATAGGCCTTTAGTCTGTCAATCCCATGCCTGTTTGAAGCTCTGCACTGTATTCATATCCACTACTTCCTGAGATAGGCCATTCCATCCATCCACCACCCTTTCTGTGAAAATAACTTCCTCACATTCCCCTTAATTGGCCTCACTCTAATCTCATGCTGTGTCCTCTTGTCCTGCTATTTTTCTTATCTTAAAACACCTTAAGGTTATCCCAAGTAAGTGTGGTCATAGAGTGTTCCACAACAAGGACCTCCTTAAAGAGCTACTCACAGATATGTTCCTTTTGCAGTATTCCCCATCTGGTCCTGGCCCAGTCTATCTGGAACTCTCCATCGTTTACTATTAACAAGAGTCAAATCTCCCATCTTTGGTTGCCTCAATTGGGGAGGGAAGCTCTTGACTTTTACTGATAGTGGGGGCATTGGTTATCAGTGGAAGAGATGGTTAGGAAATTTGTCATCCGACCTCTTCTCTTATTTCAAAGTCCTGCAATTGAAACACTTACTAGTAATTACCCTGGGTAGTACCCCTCCTTCTCAGAGTATCTCTTCTCTGATACCCAAGGTATCCCCACTTTCTGGATCTTCTGGTGTAATCTCTAAACTATATCAGGTTTTGTTTCATAAAAATTTAGGGATCCATTTGGGCCATCAAGATTTTGGAGTAACTTTTTCCCCACTTTCAGCTGGATTGGCATTCTCTCTGGAAGTCATGTCATAAATTTATTTCTCAAGACAGACAGCATCTTATGCAATATCATGTATTGCATAACTTATATTATTCCGGTTAAACTTCACAAGTGGGGCTACCTAGACTCAAACAAGTGCAACAAATATTTGCAGGATGAGGTACACTTTTTCATATGCTTTTGTTCTTGTCCAAGACTCTCCACCTTGGGTCTCAATCCGAACTTCCCTAGACCCCTTGTTGGGCCTCCAAGAATATTTTATCCCTGAGATTTGTGTGTTAGGGGAACTGTCCTCCATTAGAATCAAAGTGCGAATTTCACATATCCATGGTTGCCTTGTCGGCTAAGAAAATAATTCTCCGTCATTGGAAAGACAGGTCCTTCCTTCCTTCCAGGAATGGGTAAGAGAAATATTATCCAACTCGCATCAGAAAAGCAATGGCCAGTCTACATAATAGTCTGGCAGCTTATACTAGAATTTGGATCCCCTTCATACACTAATCTCCCTGGTACCAAATTAAATCTATACTAGCGTTGTTGCTTCTATATGATTTTTGATTAGAGGCTCGGCATCTACTGGGTACCAGATGGGTTACTGCAGCAAGGGGAGGGGGCAGCATCCTTTCACTATGTATCAATGAGTCTCTATCTGCTTTCTCTGTATGCTGCCTTTTATGGTGGAAAATATATGAATAAACTTTAAATTATAAAAAAAAAAAAAGCCACACACACACATTAGACTCTTTCACCTTGTTAATGCCCTTAAGGTGTCTGAATGTTTAGATAATATCACCTCTTTCCCTCCCTCCTCTTCTCTAGGGGCTGCTGTGTTCATTATTTATTTATTTGTTTATGTCTTTGGTAATTGGATAGGTGCACTGATACAGATGACTGTTTTCAGTCATGACCTGAGCCACAAACATGCCACATTAAACAATGCAAATACAGGTAAACACACAGCCAGCAGTACAGGCTTCAAACATGAGTGTAGGAATTACAGTGCATGGGGTCTTTATGTAAAAGAAGTTACATAAAATTGGTATTTAAGGCCAGCAGAAAGGTAAAATACACAGCCACAAAACACAGAGATCACACATACGGTGTCAAATTATCAGCTACAATAAAAATACAAATAAAGTGCAATTGCATTCAGGTGAACATCACTCCAGATCCTCTCCTTCTCTTGCTGAGTTACACCGACCCCTCCCAGGTAGTATTCCATCCTGGGATCTCGGCTCCAATGTGCATAACTTTGCACTTCTTGGCATTGAAGCCAAGATACCAAATCCCAGACCACCTCTCAAGCTTTTTAGACCACCTGTAGGTCCTGTATCCCTTCAGCTGTATCCACCCTACCACAGAGCTTGGTGGCATCCCCAGAGAGGAACAATGTGTCCTTAATGCCGTCCCCAATATCATTTATGAAGACATTAAACAGCACCAGTGCCAGCACCAAGCCATGCAGGACCCAACGTACCTCCCTGTTGCTAAAGAACTCCCCTTACTACCACCCTGTGGGTCCTGTTCTTCAGCCCGTATATAGTTGTGTGGTTTGAAATGACTGCAGAAAGCTATCTGGATTTCTTAAAAGGTGGCAGTCTGTAACACCGGGGTTAACTCTTGAGATGTATTTTGACTCTCCAAGCTTGTTAACAGAATTGCTAATGGAGACTATCTCTGGGACAGAATGTTCTAATTTGTTGCAGCTGTTGAAACTGGGTGTACTCTTCAAGCTGGACTCAAGAAAGAAACTGACAAAGTCTTTTACATTTTGAAGCCAGGAGTTCAAACTTACAAGAACAAGATGCAGAAGTTTGAACTGCCAGGAAAATACATCTTATAACAAGTATTTGTCAATGCGAATGTTGCTTGCTTATATGTGCTGTTTAGGTATTTGGAAGTGATAGTACCATACCTATGAACTGTCATGTACCCCCCAGACATCCGCTGTGCCTTTCTGTTCAGTATTCACAGGAGAGGGGTGGGGGAGGCAAAGACCACAGCTGTACAGCAGTTGCAAAATGTGAAGAGGTGAACAATAGTTCATTCACAGGCAGAATCCTGCAGGAGGTGACTAAACTGAAGGTGGACAAAACGATGGGACCAGATGGCATACACCCAAGAATATTTAGAGAACTGTGAAGGAGATAGCAGTACTTCTGGCAGCCATGTTTACTGAGTCATTCAGCACAGGGGTGGTACCAGAGAATTGGAGGAAGGCAGATGTGGTCTCTCTATACAAATCCAGCAGTAGGGAAGAGGCAGGGAACTATAGGCCAGTCAGCCTCATCTCAGTAGTGGGAAGATCATGGAGACATTGCTTAAAGAAAGGATAGTGAGGAATCTAGAAAGCCG
Source organism: Neoceratodus forsteri (assembly GCA_016271365.2). Taxonomy (NCBI): domain Eukaryota; kingdom Metazoa; phylum Chordata; order Ceratodontiformes; family Ceratodontidae; genus Neoceratodus; species Neoceratodus forsteri. The sequence continues at coordinate 551,660,881 of JADMNL010000022.1, forward strand.
TCAGAGCCCAGGACCATAGGCAACATGGATTCAAAGTGGTGAGGTCATGTCAGACAAATCTGGTTGATCTTTTTGACTGGGTGACAAAGGAAGTAAATCAAGGTGGGGCAAGTGGACAATACTTACACTTGATTTCAGCAAAATTGCTGACACCGTCCCACATAGGAGGCTGATAAACTAGTTGGGTAGGCTTGGCATGGGGAAAGGGGTAAACTGGGTTAGAAACTGGCTAATAGACAGGAGGCAGAGAGTGGTGGTAAATGGGGTGCAGTCTGGGGAGAGGGGATGACCAGTGGGTGCTGCAGGGATTGGTCCTGGGGCCAGTCCTGTTCAATGTCTTCATTAGTGACATTGCAGAAGGGCTGAAGGAAAGGTCTGCCTGTTTGCAGATGTCACCAAGATCTGCAACACAGTGGATACCCAGAGGGTGGAGAAAATGAGGAGGGACCTGGGAAGCTTGAAAAATGGTCTGAGGACTGGCAACTGAAGTTTAATTCAAAAAGTGCAACATTATGCACCTGGGACACAGAAACCCTGGGGAAAGCTACAGGATGGGGGAGTTGCTGACCATCTCAAAGAAGGAAAGGGACCTGGGGGTTTTATTTCAGATGACCTGAAAATGTCAAAGTGGTAAGGCAGCTGGGAGGGGCCTAGTGACATGCTGGGGTGCATAGGCAGGGTATCACCAGCATTAGGAGGGAGGAAGTGATGCCATTATATAAAACCATGGTCAGGCTTCACATGGAGTACTGTGTGCAGGTCTGGGGGTGCACCTTTGTTAGGATATTAACGGGCTGGAGATGGTCCAGAGAAGGGTGAATGAGATGGTACAGAGCTTGCAACACAAGACTTACAAGGAGAAATTAAGGGACCTCAATATGTACTCACTGGAAGAGAGGAGGAAAGAGGGGATATGATAGAAACATCCAAGTACCTCAAGGGTATAAATATAACTACTGAGAAGCAGGAGACAGCTGCTATAGACAAATGTGCCAGCTTCTGTGTGATATTCTTTGTTCTTATAAATCTGTAATCTCCAGTATTTCAGTAACCACATGACCACACTGCCTTCTTTAGGCAATTTTCGCTAGTTGATGCCTGGTATCAGACAGCAGACAGAGGGCTCACCAGATTGTGTTGCCATTTGAAAAACTTCATGGAGTGTTCTTGTACTGGTAAGCAATTTGGAAAGCTGAGAAGATCTCACAATTTTATTATGATTTTATCTCATGTCTGTCCCCTTTGGTCCCCCATCCCCACACCCCAACAGTTATCAGTGGCCATAGCTGCAGCCTTCTTCTTGCCAAGATGGTGGGTGAGCAGCTGCCTTGACAGTCTGTGAAGTCTGATGTCTTTCAGTGCCGCTTATTGGTCATCTTCCAACACAGGTGAGGTGCTGCCCACCCAAAACTAACTCAGGACAAGCAGCTTTCAAAGTGGGAAGAAATGGAGTGAGCAAGAATCAAGTACTCATTCAGACGTGGCACCAGTTTTAAGATCAGCATACGGTGTGGACACTGCAAATAGAACCCCAGCTCTTTAAGCAGCCTTATGAAGAGTAAAGGCTTCTCGAAGCACTGGGGTTCTTTCTATTAATGTACTATAGTGGGTTGCATCTAATTCAGTAATTTACTGTACCTTACATCTGGATGTAGGTAGGACCAACTTTAAATAAACACTGCACCTGAATGAACACATGATGCCATAGAAACATAGAATTTGTCAGCAGAAAAGGACCGCCAGCCCATCTAGTCTGCCCAAGTGTTTTCTACCTAGTTGTAAGTCCTGCCTGTATATGTTACTGTATGTCTTATTCTGCCTGTGTCCATCAGGACCTCCTTGGAATGAGCTTGTTCAATGGATTTTCCTGCAATGAACTTGAACCTACTCCACTTCCATAGCCCTATTGATCTCCGTGACCCCCTCCTTCCCTGTTTCTAATATACTCCTATGTTTATCCCATGCATGTTTCATGCCCCTACCATTTTAGCCTCCACCACTTCTCCTGGCAGTCTGTTTAAGCGTCTACTACCATTTCAGTAAATAAATATTCTTCACATCTATCCTGAACCCCCCACCCACTTCACTGTATGCCCTTGGTTTGGGTGCTCATCCTCTTTGAAGGAAACTCCCCAACTGTACCCTGTTTACCCCTGTGAGGTACTTTATGGGTCATGATCATGTCACCTTTCGCCCTCCTCACTTCCAGAGTGTACATGTTGAGATTCTTCAGCCTTTCCTTATAGGATTCCCTCCTCTGGAAAACCTCTACCTTATGTCCTTTCTGAAGTGTGGACTCTAAAACTGGACACAGTACTCCAGCTGGGGTATACCAGGGAGTGATACAATGGCAGCACAGCATCTCTCCTCGTACTACTGGAGATGCCATTCCTTATGCACCCAGAATCCAATTTGCCCTGCCCATAGCATTGTCACACACTGTACTGAATCCTTGAGGTCCTCTGATATAACAACCTCAAGGACGCTTTGTCGGTTGTTGCTGTGCCTTCGGGATCACCTACAAGGTGTCAAAATTCCTGCTTTAAATCCTGTTGCAGATGTCCAGTCCTCACCCTAAGGGTACCTGTTGGAAAATCAGGTAAATCTCTATCTAATGTCAGCCAACATACCTCCTCGCAGCTAAAAGGAGGCTTTCTCATCCATTCTGAATCTCATTGCCCAACTTCCAAAAAGTCGGAGGTCATTGCCTAGGAGATTTCACCAGACTGGTTTGCCCCAGCACATCCCATCAGGGATACAGCCACGCCCCTAAATCACAAATGGTCCTTAGCCCCACTCGATTCAGACCACCACAGGAGCACTAGTTCCCTATTGATCTCATCCTTATAAACCACCTGAGCAACTTCAGGACATCCAGGTCCTCCCTGACTCACTCCAGCGATCACTCCCTGTTATCTGCCATTGGTCTAATAGCTGGAAGCCTCCACCCCAAGGATCTCCCTTCATCACTAACTAAAGAAGGGTCCCTGACACATCTCCTAAACCATCTTCTCAACCTTGACTGGTCTCCTCTTGACCACCAGGCGCCAGTGGACACCGCCTGTCCTTCTTCATTAGCTCCTATCAAGCTGCCTGTGACATCTTTTCCCCTTTGTTAGCTAACTAGAAAAAAAAACCTCCCTTGGGTAAAACCGCCCTTTACTCGACTCAAATGAAGGCTTAGATAACCTATGGCACCGTGCCATTGAGTCTGCTGTCCCTGACTGTCAATAGTACCGCACTGCCCGAAACACATGCACCTGGCAATCCACAAGGCTAAGGCAGCTTTCTATCAGTCCAACCTTACTGCCACCTGGGGTGATGGGAAGAGGTTCTGGGACAATATGAAGGAACTTGGTGGCAAGTCTCCTCCCCTCCTCCTGCCATGATTATCGTTGGCATGTGTCACACCCAAGACCCTGACAAGATAGCTAATGCCTTAAATGGCTCTTTCTCAAACTTCAGCTCTATCCTCCCTCCTGACTTCTTTAATGCATCTATTGGACACTCTCCACCGCCCCAGTGCGCCACCTTTTACTTCAAAACAATCTCCCGAGTGATCGCTGTACATATCTACGTCAAGTTCCTAGGAAAGTCAAGACATAGTGGAGACTTACTTGATGCCAAGCTGCTCTCTTAACCTTGATGCAGTCCTTACCCCCTAACAAAAATATTGAACATGTCCCTATGCCTTGGACAGTTTCCTACCCTATGGAAAAAGCTGTCCCTGTTCACAAAATGGTGACCTACCTCCCTAGTAACTATAGACCCATCTCTATACTTCCTCCCTTCTCAAAAGCCCTGGAAAAAATAGCTGCAGATCAACTTACAGACTATTTGGACACACACCGCCTACTGTGCAGTCAACAGCACGGTTTCCAAAAGACACGATACCACCACTGCCTGGTCGAGTTTACCTCCTTCCTCCATGAACCACTTGATTAGAGAGTCCTGGCCAGATCTGTTCACATTGATCTGTCCAAGGCCTTTGATACCGCCAACCACAGCATGCTAATAAACACCATCCTTTCTGTCGGTGTCTACCCAGAAACTGCAGTCTGGTTCACTATCTATCTTAATGGCCGTATCCCAGCAAGTAAAAATAAATAGCACCCTTCTGCCAGCCTCCCAGTCCACTTGGGTGTCCCTCAAGGGTCCATCCTTGGTCCTCTTCTTTTCCCTACACTTAAACTCCCTCCAGCCTCCACTGAGCACCTGTTCCTTTATGCAGATGATGCTGTGATCTTCAGCCAGCACCCAGACCCTACCCAGCTTAAACTCCTTACAGGGCTCCTTCACAGTGATAGAATCACGTTCACCTCCCACAAACTTGTCCTCAACTAAAAAAACAAAGGTCATGCTGTTTGCTCACCCTCAACATAAAAACAGCATGACCAAATTATCCATACTTAACTAACAGGATGCCATGTTGGACGCAGTTTCCAATTTTAAATACCTAGGGTCACTCTAGACTTGGCCCTTACTTTATGTGAGCATATAGCATTGACTTGCTCTGCTATAAACACTAGAATTGGCCTCCTGTACAAATATAGGCCCTATCTCCCTCCTGATGCCTCTGCTTAGCCATCTCTAACTCCATCCTTCCCTAGTAGACTATGGCATAATCATATATGGCCGCCTCCGACACTGCCCTGTCCAGCATAAAATGCACTCTCAACAAATGTCGCACACAACACATACCTGTGACCCCTACCAACAGTCATCATGGCTAAATTTCCAGGGTGACTTCTCTATCAGACCAGCCTATTGGCCAAAAAATACAAGTAGGATTAGCACCTCTCCGGCTGTCTATCGTTATCCAAAATGTGCTTGCCAACAAGGCCACAAGATGCTCTAGTACTATTACCTTCCACATCCCTTTCACAAGGACCACTGCCAGCCAAAGATCCTTTTCTTCACGGGGCCCCACACTGGATGAACTCCTCCCTCCCTGATGCTGCCCTCAAAATCCCAAGGCTAGGGCCGTTTAAGCCAGTGCTACGTACCATATCTTGTTGAAGTTGAAGTCTGAAGTTGAAGTCTATTGTTCTAGGAATTAATACCTTTGAGACAAGGCTCTTTTACAAAGGTTCCATGTCATTAAGTACAAAAACATGGTAGGCAGTGTTACAAACAATGAGTAAGCCATTTAACAAGGCCACAACTTAAACAGTAACATTTATGTACAGAAAAGAAAATGAACTCAGAGGCAGTGTCAAGGGCAAGGAATAAGGATTGAGAGCTTGAGAGGGAAGAGAGGGAGAAATAAGAAGTTTAGGAGCAGACAGAATCAGGTTAGTGGTACTCAGGTTGTCTTTGTCAAAGAGGAGACCATGGTGGTTGAGTGAAACAAATGTAAGTGCACTCAGTGGGATGAGACTTTAGTCAAAGCAGTCACAGGACCTGGAGGCTGTGAGGTGGCGTAAAGTGATATGGATTTAGAAAGCTCCCAATGTCGTGGGAGGATAGGAGGAGTAGGTTAAGGGCATTGTACCAGGTAGGGGCCGTGTGTAAAAGATCTTTGTCCCTGAGCAGTCCAGCATCTAGGGACAAGGAAAGGTTGGTGGTTGTTAAACAGCTACTGTGACTGCTAATTAAACTACTCTATAGCCAGGCTTTCTTCTTTGCAAACAAACTCTGTAACTAATGCTGGCATAGATCTTTTGCACCTTTGGTGAAAGAAACACAGAATTTGACAGCAGATAAGGACCGCTTGGCCCACTCAGTCTGCCTGTTTCCCTACCTACTGGATAAGCTGCAGATTCTAGTTAATCAACAGCTTACTTCCTCCTACCCCCACTAAAATTGCCTTATGCCTGTCCCATGCATTCTTGAATTATCCATGTTTTAGTCCCCACAACCTCCTCAGGAAGGCTGTTCCATGCATCCACCACCCTCTCTGTGAAAAAATACTTTCTAACATTACCTTTGAGCCGTCCCCATCTATCTTCAAATTGTGACCTTGTTCTTGCACATCTCTTCTTCTGAAAGATACTAACCTCTTGTACTTTGTTAATTCCCTTGAGATACTTGAAAGTTTCTATCATGTCCCCCCTCTCCCTCCTTTCCTCAAGGGTATACATATTAAGCTCCTTTAGTCTCTACTGTGATGGCTTCTCTTGCAGACCCTGCACCATTTTAGTTGCCCTCCTCTGACTGTCTCCATCCTGTCTATGTCCTTATGGAGATGTGGTCTGCAGAACTGGATGCAGTACTCAGATGGAGTCTCACCAACTGTCTGTACAGAGCGATAACAACTTCCTGTTTTCTGCTGGTGATGCCTCTACCTATACATCCCAGTATCCCCCAGCCCTCCCTACTGCCTTCTCACATTGCTTGCTAACCTTGAGGTCATCTGATATGATTACCTTTAGATCCCTTTCCATTTTTGTTGTTGTTACTACCCTCCCCATTGTGTAATCTTCCCGTGGGTTTGTTCCCAGGTACATTATTTTGCACTTCTTTGCACTGAATCAAGCTGCCATACTTCTGACCACTCCTCCAACCTTGCCAAGTCCCTTCTCATCCTTTCCGTTCCTCCTTGTGTATCAACCCTGCTGCAGATCTTTGTGTCATCTGCAAAGAGACATACTTTTCCTTCCAGTCCCTCTGCAATGTCACTTATAAAGACATTAAAAAGGAGATGCAGCCTGTTCTAATTAATGAGCTTCTCACTGGTCACCTGTGGGCCTCTTATGGGCCAGAGCTCACCACACAAGCATTTGTCAATGCTGAGTGGTTGCTTGCTGGCATTAGCAGTGGAAGTGCAGGAGTTAGACAGATGGGGCTCGATTCGCACACAAGGTGCCTGCGCTGAACAGATATGGTGCAAGGTGCACCTTGCGCCTATGACCGCCTCCATGCGATTCACAGAGGTGGCCTGCATCGACCACAGTCCACCTGCCCCAAACAGGGCTTGCACCTGCAATGCACTGCAGCATGGTGGTAGGGGGACTGCGGCTGATGCAAGCTGCATCCTGCAATTCTATAGACATCACCTGGTGGGAGAAATTCTAATGCCCTTAGACCAGCCAGGGCAGGCGAAGGGGACTTAGATATTCTCCCTTGGGTGACATGCGGCACACCATGGGTGGCAGTCCACCCACCAAACACCCCGAGTGTGGTCCTGTATGTGTGGCCTCTGTCCTAGTGGTCCAATGGCACCCCTCACAGCTCCCTGATGCCACCTATGTACCATGTTGGTACCCCGTCCTGATGCTGCCCATACTGGCAGCGGCTCCCCTGATCCCTGATGCTGGCCCCATCCTTGCTGCTGTAGCACCAACTTATGTTGGTACAGTGCCCACCCATGCCCCAGCAGGTGGTGCCCAAACCCCCCATATACCAGTCCCAACTGCTTCCCAATGCCTGCATATCCCACCACTCACCTCTATGACCAGGTGCCAATTGCACCAAACATGGTGGGGGACACCAGCCCACTAGGTTGGGTCCACATGCCCATTACCTAGTGGGACGGGGGTCCTGTGTTAGTCTCTGGTGGCTGGCGGTGGACCTGTGTGGTGCACCAGGGGTTTGCCGCAGGGTTCCAGTCAAGCGCAAGCATGAGGACTTAGCCACTGGGACCCCTCCTGTACCTGAATCAGGTGCAGAGTCTCTAGCAATCAGGCATTGGTGCAAGCTGCTGTCTGCCGCAGCTTGTGCCAGACGCAGACCCCTATGAGAATCGGGCACATGCGGTATAGGAATGGCAGTGAAGTATTGAACTAATGCCAATCCAACCCTGCAGAGATGGACAGACATTGGGTGTGCCTTTGGGTCATCACCCATAATGGTCATGACATTTCACCTCACTCCTACTCCTGCAGACACTGACAAGTGTCGAGGTGTGCCTTGGGTGTTCAAGCTATACTCTTCTCATTCCATAAGGAAATATGCTGAAATTGGTGCAGTATAGGAGAATGGGATGAACTCTAGATCCAAAGAGTCCCAAGCACACCTCGATGCCTGTCACTGGCTGCAGGGTGCAGGTGGGGGTGGAATGGCATGAGCATTACTGATGACAATCCTAAGTCACATCCTGACACCTGTCAGTCCGTGACAGGTAGGCATTATGGTCAAAACCCTAACACCCTGGCGTTTCTTTGATATTTTTACTCCAAGTTTTCAACATGGGCTTTTGCAATCCCACTGCATGAACAGAGACACTATCAGTTCATTAGCTGAAAGGTGATTTGCACAGTGACTGCCGCCATTTGTCGCCACAGGTGCGAAAGCACATTTCGAACAGGATGTGAATAATGACAGCTGTACTGTTCATGAGGAGGGTAAACAATGACAATGTTGAAAATCTGGAATGAAAATAAAAAACTGGTGAAGTCAAGAGTGTGTAGGAACTGCACAACACACACCCATAATATAATTAGTTTGGGGATTTTTATAGCAGATTTTCAACACAGGCATTTTGTGACCTCTGCTCATGAACAGTGTCACTGTGATTTTCTTATTCTATTCTGAACACTGATTTCCACAGTGACCATGCTATTCTGTGCCAGAAGTGCAAAACACATTTCAGCCAGGGTGTGAAAATTACAGCGGTACTGTTCTACAGAGTGTGGAAAATGCCAATATTGAAAATCTGGACTGAAAAGATTACAAATTTGTGAGCTTACAAGGGTGCGTGGAAATTGCACAATGGACACTCATGCTAGGTCATTTTATGGACTTTTGTCACCAAATTTTCAACATAGCCAGTTTAAGACCTCTGCTCATGAACAGAGTCACTGTGATTTTCTTAATCTGTCCCGAACATTGATTTTGCACACCAACCATGCCACTATACGCTACATGTCCGAAAACACATTTCAGATGATATGTGAAAAATGACAGTTGTACTGTTCATAAGGAGGTGTAGTAAAATGGTAATGCTGAAAATCTGGAGTGAAAATATAAAAAATGCTCAAAGCTACGGCGTGCGTAGGAACTACGCAATGCACACTCATAAAACAGTCATTTGGGGAATTTTTCACCAAATTTTCAACGTAGGGTTTTGGGGGCCTATCTCATGAGTAGTGCCATTGTGATATTCTTAATCTGTCCTGAACTTTGATTGTGCACACTGACCTTGCCATTGTGTACTACATGTGCGAAAACACATTTCAGGCGAGATGTGAAAATGACAGCAGTACTGTTCATAAGAAGGTGTGGTAAAATGGCAATGTTGAAAATCTGGAGTGAAAATATTAAAAATGCTTGAACTTATGAGCGTGTGTAGGAACTGGGCAATGCAGCTCATAAAACAATCATTTTTTAGGAATTTTTTCACCAAATTTTCAACATAGGGCTTTTAGGGGCCTACCTCATGAACTCGACACTGTCATTTCATTAATTCATCCCAAAAGGTGGTTCTCCGCAGTGACCGTGAAATCACCTTTCGGTACTGGGTAACAAAATGACAGTGACTGAGTTCATGAGTTCATGAGGTGGGGGCCCCAAGAACCCCATGTTGAAAATTCCATGAAATAATTCCCCAAAATGGCTGAGATACGCACCAAAGTTAAAAAAAAAAACATTTATGCCATTATGCAGCTTATCAGCATTTCTCAGTTTGCGGTCAGCTTTGAAGAGTGCAGACATGTTCCGATCCACGAAGATCATATTGCCAGGCTCCAGAGGTAAGTATGGATATGAGGAGATGTGGGGATGCAGGGTACACAGAGGGTGGGTGCGTGTTGGGGAGGAGCCACAGACTCAACGAGGGACCGCTTTTCTATTTTACAGGTTTATTTACAAATAAAATTGTCACGAGATGGTTTTCTTTTTTCAGGAGATTTAATGTTGGCATGCTGAGGTGGGCTCCAAACATGCCACTTGAGTGTTTGGTGGGGCTGTAGCTGATGGGGGATTGGGCACCCCACCGGCACATACCTAGTGCTGGGGAGGGAGGAACAAGAGCCTGGGAGGATTGAGCACCCCTCAGCACAACAAGAAATTGGGGAGCATTATGCCAATGGGGAGGCTCCCCGTCTGCAAAAATTATCAGAAAAGGGCATGCCGACAGGGGATTGGGCACTCTGTTGGCACACATAAGTGCAGGGAGTGGCAGAGCCAAGGGGGATTGGGCATCCCAGTTGGCTTTCTTCTGTTATTTATTAAAATGTTTCACCAGAAGGGCACACTGAAGGGTGGGCAGTGGCTTCCCATTGGCTTTGTAGGGACTGTAAGAGGCTGACAGAGAAGCCATTGCCATGGAAACACAACATAATGGCACTGTGTAATTGGCTGCTGCAGTCAGGGAGGCCAGCGTACAAACAGTTGATTGCATAGTGATGGGGCACTCCCTGATTGCAGCAGCTCAATTGCTTTGATCTAGTAGCCTGCTCATTAACTGTGGTGATCGACAGCATGTTCCTCTATTGGCCAAGGCAGAGACTAGCCCCTGAATGGGCTGCTGCCATTTAGCTCAACACTGCCGCACCTCCACAACCTGCTTGTGAAGAAAGCTGACGCAATGTGTTGCTTACACATGCGTGCAAGCAACACAAAAAGGAGCAATGTTTTGTTTAGGGTGACAGAAAAGACTGAGATTTTAGAGAGAGGCTCGAGGGAATTATTTTTGTTTGTACTACCTGTATGAAGAGCTATCCTGTACAATTGTAATTTTTTTCTATTTTATTTTTCTTGATCATAATTAAATGCTACTTACAGATTTTAGAATGTCTCCTGGTATGACTGTGCTTCCTGACCTATGCCTCTACACCAGTTGGAGTCAGATAAAGTGGGATTTATGCTTTGCCCACACTACACCAGAAGTTTTGTGTAGGAATTCTAGACCAGGCACCAGGTAAGGAGCATAGAAGGAAAGTACAGTTCTGGCAACAACACACCCAGGAGTGATTATCAGAATAATGGCAGCCAAACTAGAAGCAGAAAGAAAAGTCCAGACTGGAAAAAGCCACCTGGAACACCTACAAGCAGTTATCCAATCTATCTAAAATGCAGGTCTGACCATTAATCCTACCAAGTGTGCATTGGCATGCAGGAAACCAGATATCTGGATTATGTTTTGGGAAATGGAGACATAAAGCTAGAGATTTCCAAGATAGCAGCAAACAGTCCTGTCCCTAAAACAAAGAAACATGTCGGGTCATTTTAGGTCTGTCTGGTTACCACCAGAGACTTGTTCTCAGCTTTGCCCAGTTGGCTACTCCCTCACTGGACTTATGAAAAAAATGGTACCCGAGTAATGTGAAATTGTCCCCAGACTGTGATAAGGGTTTTCAGGTCATCAAGGCTGCATTATGTTCAGTCCCTGTTTTAAGAAGTCCAGACTTTGAGAAACATTTCTGTTGCAGACAGATGCATCAGAGCTATATCTAGGTGCAGTTCTGAGTCAAAACATACAGTAGATAGGAAGGAACATCACATTCTATATACCAGTAGGACATTGCACAACAGAGAGAAAAAGTACTTCACTATGGAAAAGAATGCCTTGCTGAGAAATGGGCAGTGAAGTCCCTTAAGTTTTATCTGTTAAGAGCTGACTTTGTACTTATAACAGATCACAATCCTATCTATTCTCTTAATCAAATGAAGGATAAAAATCCCAGAGTCACAAAGGTGGTACCTGGCTCTACAGTAATTTAAATTCAAAGTGATGCACAAATCCAGAAAAAGAGAATTCAGTGCTGATTTTCTGTCAAGATATGGTTTGAAATTGAGAATACCAAAGGTTGAAAAATGTGTCTGATTACCTGAATTGTCTGATGTAAAAGGTGTTATGAAATAAGGGATACTACCTATGCAAATAACTAAATGTTTTAAGGCAATGTTAAAACAGAAATAAAAGAAGATTTTGGAACCTGTTATTTTAACGAAAAGAAAAACAGGTTTCCTCTTAAAGAAGGGAGGTATTTTAACAGGGCTGGGTAAGATCCTGTTCCATATGTTTATGCAGATAGAGTTAAAGCAAGGATCTGTTCTGTCCTCTGCTTTTCTGGTTCATGTCTGTCTCTTGGCTGTCTGACTGCACAATCACATTTTCTTGTGGCACCTAGGAATTGGCCTCTCTGATGGTTCCACAATTTTCTCCTGTTATCTCCTTTTCTTCACTTGCTATTTTGAATTCCTTCTTTCTCTCTTTGCTCTCTGTGGTTAAAACATATATGTGAATCTTTATATGAAACTGGGATCCCTTAGTTTACAACTGTATATAGAAATGTTGTTTAAAATCATTGCAGAAAGCTATTTGGATTTCTTAAAAAGGTGACAGTCTGTAACACAGGGGTTAACCTGGAGATGTGTATTTTGACCTCCATAAGTTTGTTAACAAATTGCCAACAGGAAACCATGTTTGGGACAAAATATTCTGTTTGGTTGCACCTGTTGAGACTGGGGCCCAGATATTGAAAAGGGTTCGCGATGGTGCAACAGTGTTGCACCATGCACAACCACTGATGCTCCCGCAATATGCAAAAGGGAAAAGGTGCTGCACAACCCGACGCGCCGGAGTGCATTAGATGTATGCAGGCATAGTAGGGGCATGCCATGCATAACCTGGCACAGCCCGACATTCAGCCCGGATGTGCAGAGTCATGCATGTGCAACCCCTACCTGCACCTGCCAAAGTTACGCCCCAAAAAGTAACAAGTGATGGCCACCCACAGGTGAGCTGCTGCATTGCAGGGCACAACACAGCAGCTGCCACCTGTGGATGGCCACCGAGTTCCTGCCACACTTGGGGGCATCTGTAATCACACCCCCAAGTCCAATATCCTGGTGGTCTAGTGTGCCCCCACCCCACCCGCCCACTGAGCCCCCACCTCGCTCCCTCCGTCAGCGGTGGCGGCAGCATCCCACCTGCCTGCCACCTCGCCCCTGCCAGCTGACAGCTCGGTGAGCTACGCCCGATGGTTCACAGCGGCGGGCCAGTGGGCATGCAGCCCATATCGTACTACCCAGTCCAGATATGTGAATGATTCATTCACATATCTGGACTGAGTAGTACTGGTATGGCTGCATGCCCATTGGCCCATGCTGTGAACAATGGGTGTGCAGCCCTACCGAGCTGTCAGTCGGCAGCAACGGTGGGCGGTGGGGCTCAGTGAGTGGGTGAGGGTGAGGAGTACACAGATCACCAGGGATATTGGACTTGGGGTGTGATACAGATGCCCGCACTCGGCACATAGAGGTCCACTGGACCACCAGGGATATCAGGACGTTTTCCTTTTCTCTTACAGGAATTCTCACAAACGGGCTGCAGGGGTGTTGGTCCCGATGGCTGCTGCCTGGCAGGGACGCCAGGCACAAGTCATTGGGGATCACGCACTGCATGCTACAATGGCATGCAGATGGGGCTGAATGAGATGCAAATGGCCCCTGTGTGCCTTGCATAAATTATGGCTCCATTTGCATGTCCCTTTTGAATATCGCGGAGTGCTGTGCATGGCGCAATGGCACTTGCGCCACTGCATCTCCATGCTCCACTCTGGCCACTTGCGCTGGCGCATTGCCACCACGCCATGCACGGTGGGGTGGCCAGGGTGCGAGATTGAAGCTGCTGCACCATAGTGCAGCTCGCTGAATAGTGCCCAGGCTTGCGCCACAGCCTGGCGCGAGTTTGACTATCCGGCCTCGATGTACTTTTCAAACTGACCTCAGGAAAGAAATTGATAAAGTTTGTTACATTTTGTGAAAGATGGGAGATGAAACTTACAACAACAGGATGCAGAAGATTGAACTGCTAGGAAAAGACATCTTATAAAAAGGAGAGCAATGTTTTGATGGGGAGAGAAATTGAGATTTTAGAGAGAAACTCAGACGAAGGATTTTTGTTTGTACTGCCTGTATGAAAATCTATCCTGTACAACTTTATTTTTTCCTATTTTACTGTTACTGATCAGAATGAAATGCTACTTTTGAATGTTATAATTTCTCCTGGTATGCTTATGCTTCCTGACCTATGCTCTATGACAGTCGCTCATGGCCTGTGATGTCACATCTGCAATCAGTAGGCTGATATTGCACTACTGCAAGCACAGTGCTAGGGCAACAACATTAGTGTTGGGGTAAACCTGAAATATTCAATGAATGTATGCAAATGAGCTAGTGTCTTAGTCTGAGGGCAAACACCCACATTAGTATGCCATCACTAGAAGGTATGCATACATTAGCATGCCTAATTACACCTGGAGCACATAAAAGAAGCAAGCGCACCACCTAGATTCACAGCAGAACTGCAGGGGCTAGAGGTAGGGAGTATTGTGGAATAGCCTAGAAAGGGGTATGGGTGATAATGGAATTGTGTGTGTGCTGTATGCAGTGATTATGTTGGAAGTGTTGATGTGGTGTTACTCTCACATTTAGATCTATTGTTGGTGCTGCTGTCATGTCTAGGTAGAGGGTCTCTCCTACAGTAGTCAATGGAGAAAAATATAGAGGCTGCGGCACTCCCACATAATTGCTTAGGAGGTGGTGGACTTGAGTTCCTTTGGGCTCCTGCCCAATTTAACCATAGTCTGTACAGTATGTATGTGCCCTTGCCTATGACTGTATCTACAAAAGAGCAGGCCACCAGCTGTGTTAGGACATAGAATTCTGGGACACCTACGTGTCCATGACAGGGCGGCGAGTACGCCACCCCACTGTACCTTTCATCTGTGTTGTGCTGTGTATATGTACTGCTCACCCGCCTTCCACTACCATGTCTGGCAGGTACCATGGATGATGTAGAAAGATTACAGGCCCACCGCTGCTCTGACAGTGAGTTACAGGCATTGGCATAGGCCTACATGGCAAGGAGGAGGTCACGTCCCAGAGGTAGAGAAAAAATGCCCAGGTACAGCAGGCCTGGGCACAAATCATGGATGTGTTCAACGCCATTGGCAGCTGAACAGCCATGGAGGTACTGGGAAAGCACCTCAAGGACATGAGGGAGGTGGAGCTAAGGTGCCCTGTTGGCTACACGAGACAGATGCATGCAGCAGTCAGGGTTCCACAAGCATTGGTGGCTGCACATGCTGTAATCTCCACCCTGTGACCGTGGAGGTGGTGGAAGTGCAGGGAGGTGGCTATAAGAGCCAGAGTGGGGCCAGCCCAGCCATTTGAGTGACCGACTGTGCTCAGTCCCAGCGGCATGTGGGATATATGTGTGTGTATACATGTATGGGTGCATGCATACGCCAGTGCTGTGTGGCATATTGGATGTTGGCCACATGACTGGTCCCATGTCTCCTGGTTTGTAACCATGTGTGTGGAAATCCACTGCTGTGTCTAATGTGTCATCACCTGTGTGCTTACTGGTGCTGGGGTGTGTGATTACTGGTGCTGGATTGTGTGTCCACTGATGGTGGGGTGTGTACTCACTGGTGTAGGGGTGTGTGGTGTGCGGCCACAGGGGTATGGGTGGTGCACCACACAAACAGCATAGGGGCTGTGTCACCATATGTCAGGTATGCATGCTGCCCCTGGCCAGCACACAACTATGTATGGTACACTGCTAAATTTTCTCTTCTCCTCTCTCAACAGCTCACTGTCGTACCAAAGACAGTGGAGGATGCTCAAGGTCCATCTCGGCAGCAGCTGCCCCTGCTGGTCACCTTTGTGCAATTGCTGACAGACACCAGTGAAGAGGAGGAGGAGGATGATGATGATGATGATGATGATGATGAGACCTTCATCAAGGAATGGGAAAAGAAGGGTCTGCTCCAGAGCAGGAGGGTTGTCCACCAGCCGCTGCCCCATACGGCACTGCTGTCACAGTGGTGCAACCCCAGTTCCTAGCACAGTCACTGCTGTACCTCCCCATGACCCCATCTCCGGCACTGCCATTGCTCTGCCACCCCGACCAATCCCACAAGTCAGCCACCAATGTGGCACCCCATGATCTTTCCACCAATATGGCCACAGCCCTGCTACCTCAGGCCCATCCCACCCCTGGCTACAGCCAGGTCAAAATGCTCACAACCAACTGCAGTGCAGCCCTGGGCCACATAATGCCTAAGAGTGCAACCTGACCCTATCCCAATGGACAGTCTCTGGTGACAGTGGGATTCAGCTGCTAAATAGCAGCTGCCATAGTCTGCCGTGAAGGCTCAAAGTGTTGCGCAGCAGGAACTAACATGCGTGCACCACATGCTGCATGGCAACATGCTGAGGATTGGATGAAGGCATGTCATGTGGAGCACGTGGCAGCCATCCGTGTCCTGCACCAGGATATTGTCACCAGCATAGATCACCTGTGTGCCACAGTGCTGGAGGCTGCAACCATGGTGGCAGGCACTGTGGGGACTGGCCATAGCCCCAGCCTGTCCAGTATGAGTAGTGTCACCCCATGTGGACAACATAGCTTACTCCCATGCCACGCAGTGCCGGAACACAAATGTCCAGCACACCCATACACCCCGGATACCAAGGACACCACACACACCAGAACATGCTTGCTTTTCAATTCACATTTCTGCTGAGGAGTGCTACTGGTTTGTGGCATGTAGCAAACAAACAGAATCCAGTGGGCCCCTTCCTTGACTAATCTGAGAAGTAAAACATTTAAACTGCCTCAATTGGCTATTTTGTTAGTTTTAACTCCCTGAAAAAGGGTTCTTGTAGTTTTCAGATTGGAATTCCAGTGTGAGCAATTCCATTGGGAGCAGTTCAGGCAGTTTACATGTTTTACTTCTCAGATTTGCCATGGTGTGTGTGTGTATGTGCGTGCGTGCATAATGGATTCTGTTTGCTTGTTTGTTACATGCCACAAATCCTTTAGCAGAAATGTGAGCGAATTTTGTGAGCAATGCAAATGTTAGAGTATAGCTAGTTTTGGAATGTGTTACAAGTTTGGGAGCTTGTGTTACTCCTTTTAACATGCTCCCTTTGATCACCTGTGAAAATTACCTGGGCTGAAGCACTTTACTTTAAAGGAGCCAATTTAGGCAATGCACTTTGTTTAAGACTAGCCATGGTAGGCAGTTCAGAGTTTGGACCAAACGTGGGGTTCCAACCTGGTGTTTGGTCGTTTGGCTTGCTCACATTGGAATCCCAGTCTGAAAACTAAGAAAACCCCTTTTCGTGGAGTTAAAAGTAAGAAAATAGCCAATTGAGGGAGTTTAAATGTTTTACTTTTCAGATTTGCAATGGGTGGTGGTGTGCGGGTTGTGCACTGGATTCTGTTTATTTGTTTGATGCACGATAAAATATCAGAATAGCCTATGGACGATGAAGATGGCCTTCCTGGCTGATAAAACACTAGACTGCCCTGGTAATTTATGATTCCTCGGATGCTGCAGTTTGTGCTGCAGCTTCAGGATCTGTGTTCTGTACCACTCTTGGTTGCGGGTGGCAGCCTTTGCCTCGGATGTCAAACAATCCATACTTAATGCCCCATTTAGAGGAAAGCAATTCTTTGGATCAGATGTGGAAAATGCTTTGAGGGAGCAACGATCCTCCAAAATGACTTTGAGGTCCCTGCACACTTGGACCCTAAGCCCCATGGTAGGGGCATTGTTTTTTCACAGGAGTTATGCACATCTGGGCTGTGGATATTCCAGAGGTCTGGGATGTGGTTCCTAGAGACCTCAATTTTCCACTTCCCAGGCTGCAAACTTGCCTCCCAGTGCCCATACTGGACTTACAAAGGTCAAACCAGTACCAGCACCCCCACCGCCCCAGGCACTTTCAGATTCCCTCCCTTCGTCCAGACTCACTGCCTCAGAAAATTTTGCTGGGAAGCCAAATCTTCCTCTTCTTTTATTTATTTAGTATGCCTTTCCTTGCATACTGCCTTGCAGCTCAGCCCTGCAACCCCCAGTCCCCTCCTGCCCCCGAGACTTACCTCTTTGTAAAATTATACCCTCTGGATTGCCCCAGGGTGAAGCCACCTCACCAGTGTGAGCCTGAGTGATGGAAGAAGGAGGTGCTGACAGGGCACCTACTGTGCCTCTCTGCCTTGCCCCCAGGCGAGAGCATGTGGTCGTGAGGTACAGCGGGCAGCCAGGATAGAGTAATTTTCTCGAGTGCCAACAGCAGGTGATCGGGGTTGGGGAAGTGGGGCATCATGGGTGGCAGCTGCTATTTTTGCTGATTTTCCCTGAAGGGGCGTGGCATGCAATAGCGCCAGTATCCGACATGCCTCAGAGGAGTATAGGCTATGGTCGCAGCAAATCCCCAGCCTCCCACTTGGGGTCCAGCACGCACCAGACAGCTCCCCTCCCCGGAGAAGGAGAGCCATCCCTGGCATGCTCAATCCTCCCCACTGCTGGCCCTCTGACTTCCCAGGTCCGTTCTTGAACCCGGGATATCAGTATCGCAGACAGACATCATGTCACTGCACCAGCAAGGCAGCAATTTTCCTCTTCCTACAAAAAGTGGAGGGAGATAACATCCGATGCTTGAGTCCTGGAAGTAGTTCAGCTAGGACATGCCCTAGATATACTTTCTGTTCCTCCTATGACTGTGCCCCCCAAAACAAATTGCCAAACATATCCTCCATGACAGCTTGCCCTGCTGAGAGGATTCAAACCCTCCTCTATGAAAGGGCTGTGGAATTTGTCCTGGTTTCAGAACAGAACCAGGGCTGTCTTTCCTGGTTACCAGGGTGTAGCCAGGATTTCTAGATCTGCACATCAAGTGGACTCACTGTTACCCCTCCCCTTTGTTA
Organism: Neoceratodus forsteri; assembly: GCA_016271365.2. Taxonomy (NCBI): domain Eukaryota; kingdom Metazoa; phylum Chordata; order Ceratodontiformes; family Ceratodontidae; genus Neoceratodus; species Neoceratodus forsteri. The sequence continues at coordinate 551,679,491 of JADMNL010000022.1, forward strand.
GGGTGAGCTACCCCGCCCCCGTTGTAGCGGACAATATACAAATGTACACTAGGACCGTGTTTGTTGCCTCATTTGGAACAATAAATACAACTTTGTATTCCATGACAATGGTTGGTGCCATGCATGGGTAAATACAAAAAGCCATGCACGTGTTCCCTAAGACACCCACATACCAGCCCAGAGTCTGTAGAGTTGTATTGTCCTTGGGATGCAAAGACAGTATTAGTGACCAGTACTTCTAATTTTGACTCCTATGAATAAAATTACAGAAAGGTTCAGTATTTTCTTTGTTAGTTTTCATGGAAAAGGAAGCAGCTCAGAATCTATTTGTTACCCCTTAAATAAAATTGCACACCATGGAGTGCTTGAGTATGCCTGCCTACACCCATGCCTGGTACTTTCTGGTACCAAAATGGGCGGCTATCTAAGACCCATATTAGACCTTCAGGGGACTGAAACTGTTCATCGACTACAAAAGTTTTGAATGATCTGGTTTGCAGTCCCTCCTTTCCCTTTTACTAACAGATGGTTGCTCTGAACATACCTTCATGTTAAGATGTGCACATCTCATTGAAAGAATCTGTCTTTCATGCTCCAGAGTTTACACTACCAGTTTCATGTCTTTCCCTTTGATTTGTCTTTTGCACCACAAGTCTTGCCCAAGTGCTTTGCTGTGGTGGCAGCTGCCCTCCACAAGGAATGTCTCTATGTCTTCCTGTATATGAACGAATGGCTTCTGAAAGCCCTGCCCCAGGAGGCCATAGTATATACACTGTTTTGGACCAGACAGTTGTTCAGTCAGTTGGGTATCCTGGTCAATGAACCAGAACTGGTCCATGCCCTGTGCCAGTGTCTGCAGTACATAAGGGCTGTCTTGGACATGGGGCTGGGTTGGGCATTTCTACCCTTGGACCGTGCCGCAGCACTGGTGGCCTGGGCACAGCTGGTTTCATCTCAGTGAGTTTGTTTTCACCGGATGCCTTTAATGGCTCCTCAGACACATGGTGGCTGCAATACTGACCATCCCAGCAGCAGGTCAACAAATAAGGATCCCACAGTGGTTTCCGTGGTTGCAGTGAGCACAGCATTCTGATGAGCTGGAGTGTCTGATACCAGTGACCTCTCCTCCTCTCCTCTCCTCTCTGGTCTCCTGCTCTGGTGGTCGGACTGCTCCAACCTAGAGACAGAGTTTCCATTTCTCTGGCCTTCCCCACTCCTAGTGATGACCACGGATGCCTGTGGGTTCAAGTTGGGGTGCCCATCTGGGGCCCTTCAGAACTCAGGGTCAGTGGACCCCTCTGGAGATGGTTCTGCACAGCAACATTCTGGAGATGAGGGCTGTTCTGCACAGCTACACTCTGGAGATGAGGCTGTTCTGCACAGCTACACTCTGGAGATGAGGGCTGTTCTGCACAGCAACATTCTGGAGACAAGGGCTGTTCTGCATGGCCTACATTCCTTCACTGCCCTCCTTCCAGGGAATCAGCTGCTGACCCATACAGACAACATTTTGGTGATGTACTCGTCAACCAGCAAGAAGAAGTACCTTGTGTTCTCTCTGCAGAAGCGACAAGTGTTTGGCACTGGACAGTGAAATGCAACATATTTTTGTCAGTGCTGCTCCTGCCCAGTACCCTGAGTGCTCTAGTGGATCACCTGAGTCAGTCCTGTGTATCCTACCGTGCAGGGTCAGCCTTAAGGATAGACAAACTAGGTAGTCGCCTAGGATGCACATCAGTAAGGGGCACTGAAAACAGGACTCCATTAAAAAGAATAATAATGTTTCTGTATCTGTGAGTGACATACACCTGTCCGTCCCTGTGCCTACCCTCTGTGCCCTCCCACATCTAGTAGTTCTCTTCCTTTCAGTGCCAAGTTCCACAAACACAAGCAGTCACAAAGCAGACAGTGAGGCAGTGCAAAGCACAGACACAAGGCGGTCGGCAGAGTTTTAAGCCAGTGCTGACCACACGTGAGGAGGTCGTTTAGAAGCAGTGGGAGAATGGACTGCCACTCAGTTTGTGTCTTGCTCAGGAAAAACGAACAGTGTTTTCTCAGGGTGAAGGTGAGTGCTCTGGGTGGCTCGGACTGTGTCTGTAGACAGCTACAAGGGCACTGTGCTGATGGGCACAGAGAAAGTATGGACGTGTTGGTCAGCGGGAAAGGAGTTAGAGGCGGCCGAGCCAATTCGCTCTCGTTGGCTGCACTCATTGTGCTAGCCATCCCAAAGCAACAGGTGCTGCAAATCCTAATGCAGGGGCTGGGTGTTACAAGAAGGCTGGGTAGCCCAAGCACAAAAGAATGCTCCCAAATACATAGCATACCCATGAAATGCAGACAATACTTTCTAAACACTCCAGAGTCTGTAAATTAAAGCGCCAATGTGCCACACAAGACTGACAAAAAGCCGCAAAACTTATCGTGAAAGGAGCTTTCCAAATTGATGCAGTCCAACTGTAAAACAATCCACAGCTCTATGACTGCATCAATTTTAGAATGCTTTTTCATGATGAAGTTTTGCAGCTATTTTTTATGTCATGGTTTGTGTGGTATAATTCAGCTTGATTTAATGCCATTAAGCAAGGCATGAGCAGTACTGTCTGTTTTTACCTACGATGCTATGCATTTGGGGAGTCTACTCACAGTGTTGTGGCTAGGGTCTCTGAAGTAGGACACTGGGAGATAAAGAGTAGAGGACTAATAGACCAGACCAGTGCAGGAAATGCAGGACAGCCACAGCCAGGAGTGAGCAGGTCCAGAAGAGCCAGGATTTAGAGAGTCCAGCCAGAGGAAGAAGAGATCATCTGACAGCAAGAAGGAGAGTTCAGCTCGACTAGGCTAGAGAAAGACACCACAGAAAAAAGAAGAGTCTGATGGTATGTCGTGTGGTGAGGATGTGGTCTGCAAGACAACCAGTCAGCTGCATCAAGTTCTTTTAAGATTAACAAGATGAGTTAACTTTGAAGCAGTGAATTCAGCTGAGCAAAAAAAAAAGAAGAAGAAAAATTGCTGACATTTTTGTTTGTAATCGTAAGGGTTCTTCTTGTTCCTCCTGGCCCCTGCCCAACTTCTGACTTCCCTGGTTACTGGTTATTGTCTAGCCTCACAGATCTTAATTGAGTCTGGACAGGATGTGAGGAGGGAGGGAGGAGGCCCCCCCTCGAGAATTGCAAAGTTAACTAATGGTGATTATTAAGCCATAGCCACTCTGGGCAGAAGTAGAGGCACCAAAAAGAAAACCCTTAACTATGCAGCAACATTACATCTGGCTTGTGGTCTGCAGCCTAAAGGGCTCTGGTGAATACCTGTACTGAATACCTGTACGAATACCTAGCACAGTGCACAGGTAATGATTCTGCAGCTCTGCTGGTTGTTCCCATGATACCTGCCTGCTTCATTTTCCTCACTGTCCAGTTTATTGCTGGGTAGGTTTCTGGAAGAAAGCTCTAATAGTGTTATTTTGCCAATTGCCCTGATGTGCGATGGTACTAAACAGGCACAATGGATGGATTGCTTGCTAGAAAGAAAGTGGAACTTGGGACTAAAAGTGAGATGGAGAGCCTAGGGAATGAATGCTCTGGTGGGGCTGCTCTGTTTGGAATACATTTGAGTGTATCTCAGTACTGTATCACATGTTCTAGCTGTGTGCCTTGATTTAAAAAAAACTAAAAGCATGAGACTGGAAATGGATTTTACTGAACTGGAAATCACAATCTGTTTTGCCAGGAGTGTAACTTGGTACAGTTTTTTTTGTGTTCAGTATTTGTTTATTTGCTGAATTAATTGACTGCATAGTAACTGTTAATGATCCATGTATATACTTTTAATGTATAGCTAAAGTGGCACAGTGATATAAAATCCCTGTGATTATGGGAACTGAAATACTCTTCATGGATTAGAAGGAAAATGGTTTGCACTTTCCTCTAATTTAATTGAGACATGCAGTTTGATTGACATATGTATTTAAGTCTGCCTTTTCCAATTTTTCTCGGGGTGCCATTTGCAAGTTCACCTAGGGGCGCCACATACCCTAAAGCCACCCTTGCTGCCATGAATGGGAACTCTTAGACTCTGCCATGACCTATTTCTTTGGAAAATGGAGGCACCCAGGCATAGACCTGTTTGCATCTGAATACAACAAAATCATAAAAAGCTTAACTTATTCTGCAAGGGGATGGCTACAAGATGCACACAGACATCCAAATCAGATGACCACCCAGAATATTTATTGCTGACAAAGATCAGGTTCCTACAGGTCGTAATCCATGACAGAATACAATGGAAAAATCTTCATTCCACAGCACAGGAGCTCTGCTGTCCAATCACTACCATGGCACTTTGGTCATCTGACCTTCCTCGGGCATGGATTCTCCCATACTAATCACGAAATGTCTGCATTTCTGCTCACTCGCTCAGGGCCTGGAGTTTTCTGGTGAGATGCACTGTGCCTCTCCTGGAAATGGAGGTTCAGGAATGCTTTTCTCCCATTCTGTCTAATACTTAAAGTCCTGATCAAGCTGAGGGTGACTCAGGCACCCTGATGCTAGTGACCCCATACTGCCCAGACAAATGGGGTTCCCTCTGCTCCCGAATTGGCGTGAAATCTCCAGTCCCAGTCATTTTGCAGTGGGATTCTGATACATGAGCATTGTCTCTGGTGCACTGGATCTGCAGTTCTGCACCACCTCCACACCTGGCTCTTGAGGATATAGAACCCTCCCACTTCAGGTGATGTGGGATTTTAATTAGTTCTAGAGACCCTGACTGTCTCCCTTCAAGCCTGCCTGCTATGTGTGACTAGACTTCATTCCTGGAAGACACTATTCCTAGTGGTGATGATGTCTGTGCGATGCTTATCAAAGTTCCAGGTTCTGACTGAAGACTCTCCTTTTCTTACGTTTTACAAGAAGAGTTACACTATGTATTAATCCTCATTTCTTCTGAAGGTCGTATCTGAGCAAACACTAAATCAGACCATTCACCTTCCTGTTTATTATTTGACTTCCATGGATAGTGGGGAACATCCTTTACATATGCTAGGCATCCACGGGATGCTGATTTGATTCTTGGATCATACTAAGGATAATAGAAAATCCTCACAACTGTTTGTGGCTTTTGCTCCCCAGATGGCGGGGTCCACTTTTCTAAAAGCATAATCTATCCAAATGGTTGGCCAGTTGTATTAATTTCTGTTACCAGAAGCATGGAAAGCTGCTTCCTGGTCTTGTCTTGATCCTGCCACCTGTGGAGTGGTAACCTCCGTGGCTTGTTTCCACAGTGTGTCCACAACTGACATATGTGCTGCTGCCACTTGGGTACTGTTCATACCTTTACTAAACATTAGAGTCTGGGCATCGTCTCTTGCAAATGTCCTGGCTTTGGCCTCACTGTTCATAAGGCCTCTTTACTCAGGGTTCTTAGATCCTGCATCCTCCTCAGTGCTTGATACTGCTTGAGAATCATTCTATGATGTTGCTCAATGTAGGGAGATATCCTCAAAGAAGATGGGCGTTACTGTAACAGTAGACCTTTGAAAGAATCTCCTCCATTGAGTCACAGCTTTCTTTCCACCTTCTCACTGTCTTGGGTGATGAATGACTGACCTGCCTGCTCTCATATGCTGGTTCACTAAAGGTGGGCAAGGTAGCTGTAAGCTCGAGCTGAGCATATCAAATGCTGAATTGCTATGACTTCCTTTTAAGCATAGAGAACTTCCCCTTAAGCTTTCTTTATGTATTTCTCAGAGCCCTTTTAGATTGCAGATCACAACCCAGATTTAGGGCTGTTGCATATTTAAGGATTTATTTTCCAGCTCTCTTCTTCTGCCCAGAATGACTATGGCTTAATAATAAGCACTTGATTTGGAAGCTCCTTCATTGGTCCTCCGTTTGGTTTTGAGGGCTTCACTTTTGGAGGTTTTGCATTGTCAGTTGAGGGCTACCTGCCCTTTTGTGTTTAGCACTGACCCTGCACTGCCATCACAGCTTGCAAGTTGGAAGCATGTTGTTAAATCCAGTTTTTGCTGCAGACTGTGGGTACTGTAGCCACAGTGTTTTGGGTTGTAAACCCACGGATCAGCTCAAGCTGCAAGCTGGATTCCAGTATAAGGCTCCAAGTTATGTTTGCCAAAAGATAATTGCAACACTTGAACACTGCAACTCTGAAATGCAGACTGAAGGAGCTTCAACCTCCACATTGGGAAGTGGATTCAGCTGGAGAGAAAACAAGTGTCTAAACAGAAAGAGACAGAAGGCAATGAGAGATTACAGGTAATGATCATTCCACACCTGCTACAGGGGATATTAAAACAGCATTTATTAAACTTGAGATATCACTCTGCAAATAATTAGACACTACATTTAATATAACAACTCTGGAGCAGTATTTGGATAGGAAGCCAGCATTCGGGGCTTAAGTGTGCCTGTTACACCCTTGAGTGGGACTGAGAATTTTAAATATACTGTATATGGCTGTATCTAGCTGCAGAATGCTCTGAAAAGTTTGTTCAGTTAATAAAGATGAAATAGATAAACAGGCAGAGCTAGCTGAAGAAATAAAGGAAGCAAAATGTGCAGTGCTTAAATTAAAAACTGAAAAGAATGTAAAGATTTTGAACTGCAATTGAAAAAAAACTAGTATCTTATGAGGGAAATTATCAGTAGAAAACAGAATAAGTTGCAAGAGTCCTGGAGGATTGTGAGAACAATCAAATTTTAGAATGGGGAACAAGCAGAAGAAGAGGCAGAAGCAAATTTAGGGTGAGATATGAAAATAGAAGTAGAAGTCATCAGAGAAAAATCCTCCAGGAGCCGAGAGAAGTGACCCAAAGCCTTTTTAGATGAAGCAGAGGCCCAAGAAACCCCAAAGAAGGAAAACAAGGAGGGGTAGAAGAGGGCCAAAAGCACAGCAAAAACAATAATAAAGAGTACTGAGGACTGTTGTGGAGGTGTGGGCCAGAAAGATACCAGTACACAGTTGATGAGGTACGCCCTTAGGCGTATGTTTATTCATATAATAAGCAGAATAGAAGGCAAAATTGTTGTTAGTTCTTGTCAGGATAAAGTCTGTTTTAAAAATAAAATCCACTTGAACAGAATACAAGGCAGATTTCCTTCGTATTTGTAATGTCTGTATGGCTCTTTAAGGCTAAGAACCTTTTCTTTGGTTACTGTAGATTATACCACGCACCTCTCAGAACAACCAATCAGAACAGCAGGCTGGCACCTTACCACCATTGTAAAATCTAGCATTACCAATGGAAAAGGTGCCAGCCAGCCACATCTTCAAAAAATACAGTCCAACGGCGAAATCACGAACTGCAGCTGCCATCTTGTTTCCCACTGCTTAAGACTGTAAAACAGCAGCTCCATGCATCAGTGAAAAACAAAACAAAAACCACTGTACTACTCACTGACTTATTTAAGCATTATACCAAGTACTGTTTTTTTTTAATAATAAAAAAGCAGTACTTGAGCATATCGCAATAAGCTTACTGGATGTGGAGTTCTGGATTTACCACGGCTGACATGGATTTACCCATTTGTCTATGCCTCATGGGCAAACCACTCCACCTGTGGTAAATCCCCGAGAACCCACATCCCATCATGGCTTATTGCTTAACTCTCCTCTTGGTGAGTTTCACTCAGCTTTCCCTCTTCAGAACTCCAGTTGAAGATCTTTCTGCATCCCACAGCAGCTTCACATATTCTCTCTCTCCAATCTGGATCTAATCTGACTGACTGTTCTCTGAATCTGTCTCTTGAGGGCTTCCTTTATTCATCCCAGGAATCAGGTTATCTGCTTTGTTGCACTTAATTAATATCATTAGTACATTCTGTCATTTTATGAAGGTATTCTCATTAGCAATATAACACTTTAATGCATAAGCAGTAAATCAAGACAGCTGCACACCTTAAACAATCTTTCTTACCACCAGTGTTCAAAATATATATTTACAAATATGTTTCTATGAGCTTTTCACACCTTTGTACCCTCCCCAAATCAGTCTTCAATTATTCCAAGTCTGTTGCTGATCATTGCCATGGAAACAGTACCAGCTGCAGGTGAGTGAGCTGGAACACCTGAGCCATGCACTGAAATGGTCTCACATTTCATTTGCATTTTAGTTACCCTTCTCTTTGTAAATGTCTCAGGGCAATGAAAACTATCCATTTGCTTCTTTGTGAGGTAACAGTGTGAAACCTTTATTTTTTTCCTTTGTAGCTGTTTCTAATTCAGGCACCACTATAGGAAGGTTAGTGTGTGTAACCTGCATGTGCACTGCAATGAGGCACTCTATTTGTAAAAGCAGGGTTCAGACTTTAGCACATTCAAACCAGCATGCTTTTAAATCTCTCTCTTATTTCTGATTCTCTTAATGTATGCTCATATATGCTCAAATCTCAAATGGGCATGGTGGCATATGGAAAGAAAAGTCACTTATAGGTAAAAGAAAGCAAAACAAAAGGAAGTCAGATAGGTAATAAGGGAGGCGGGCACAGTCTGACTTTCAGGTTGATCAAGTCCTGGGTCATAGAAAATACTGTTGCAACAGCCTAGATAGAAAAAAAAATAGATATCAAAAGATATTTATATTTATTTCTTAGAGCATACTTCTCCTGGCAGTCCGTGACCAGTATCATGACAGGGATTAGCCTCTCACGGAACAAAAATACAATGAATTACAAGTACTAAACTTATCTAAAAGGAATTGTCCATAGATTAAATATCAGTACTAAAAAAGGTCTGTCATTTATTCCTACTCTGCAACTCAACTCTTTTCAGGAGGCAGTATAGCGCAATGGTTTAAGGCTCTGAGCTGCAAACTTGGAGACCTGGGTTTGAATCCCACAGCTCTCCCTTGCATACTGTGTGACCCTGGGCAAGTCATTTAACTTCCTATGCTCCCAGGTTGCACCTGTAAACAAGCTTTCAGCTTAGTGTCTCACCTGGTTAAACAACTGGGGGAAAAAGAATGTCGATTTGTACAAACTTGTATAAATTCTTTAGAAAAATCTATTTGAGACATTAACAAGAATAACACTGCAGCCAATAACATGGGATTCACAGAAGAACTTACTGTCACCAGGAGAGATATTAACCTATTGCTTGTTAAAATTGATTACTATGGGACTGAAATGGTGGTGGTGGGGGTCAAACCCAGGCACCTCTGAAACTGATTTTAAGATTGATTAAATTAGTCAGGATGATCTGGAATCACTACTTAATAGTGGGACAACTGAAGATAATGAATGTAAAGGGAAATTTCCACATAAAATGGGCCCCACTCAGTGTGAGGCAGAGCTCGATTAGCACTTATAGAAAGTAGCATTTTTACCTCTTGTGATTGTGTTTATTTGTAATTATCTGGTTGATCCTGCTTTCCACTCCACCAGCGTTTCAAATTCCAGCACCCCAACCATATGCCCACATCACCCGTGGCTGTCCGAGAATAGCGTGTTATGCAGGGAGCAGCCATGGTCTGTCCATTAGATTTCTGTGTAGCCAGAGCTTTTAATAGCTCCACTTTGGAACATACAGTTCTCAGTGCTATACCAACACCAGATATAGACAGGCAGACTTTATTTCAGATGCTACCAGAACTTACAACATTTCAGAAATGAAATTTTAAAAGAAATACAGGAATTATTTAAAAGCAGCTCTACCTTTTATATTGAATATTTACAATCCTGTCATAATTATGTTTGAGAAAGTAGTCACCTAGCAGGTAAAATATCTGTTAGAGAAGGCTTTTAGGTAGTTACAACCTTACAAGAGCTGACAATGAAGCACTAAAGGAATTAATGTCATATGATGAAATAGTTATAAAACCAGACGATAAAGGAGGCAATGCAGTGATTCTAGATAAGGATCACATATGCACTAGTAATGGCTTTACTCAGTGATGGGGAAAGTATATTAAATTGCCAGCAAATCCTTTACAGCAATTTAAGAAAGAGATACAACAGTTATTACAGGAGGCTATAATAGGGCAGCAATTTCAGAACATGAATTTGATTACATTTGGAATTAAATTTCCAGTTACACCTGTTTTTATATACTGCCAAAGATTCATAAAATGCTACTGACCCGTCCCCAGTAGGCATTTTGTGCCTGGTGTTGACTCTATAACTGAGAAACTGGAGAAACTCATTGATTATTTTCTGCAAAAACGTGGTGAGGTTAAATTCTATCTTACTAATACCACTGCCACTGGATTCCATCTTTTACAAATGCCACTGCCACTGATTCCATCTTACGAATGCCACTGCCACTGATTCCCATCTTACGAATGCCACTGCCACTGCTTACATAAACAAACTGATGTGGTTTGGGATGAAAATCGGATCCGGCTAGGAGCTGATGTAGAGGCATACACCTCCGTCAATCACCAGCAAGGGATCGATCGAAGTAGATATTTTCGGAAAAGGATGGGGCACGTGAGGCCACCTGTGAACATCATTCGATCTGCTTTTCAAATTAACACACAATCATTTTGAATTTAATGGATAGCATTACTTACAAACATGTGAAACTACCATGGGCATCCCATGGCCCCATCACATGCAAACTTGTTTTACTGATTCGGGGAAGCATTTTAACCCTGAACAAAAATCCCACACCTGAGCAAAAGAAAAATATGGTACCGCTTTATAGAGGACACAGTTTGCATATGACAGGGAACATGACAGAAATTGCTGAATTTATGAACTGGCTACCTGGAAATGATTTAAATATTAGATATACACATGTGGCAAATAAAGAGGCACTTAATTTCCTGGATGTCACCATTTATGGTACATAAATGAAACTGAACGCTGTTGAAACCAAATGTTACAGGAAGGCAACTGCAACTAATTCAGTATTGCATGCAGATAGGCGCACAACCTGTAGCCTTAACAAGTCAGTCTCATGCAGTCAGTTTTATGCCTCAGGAGGAATTGTAGTGACATTGAAACTTTCCAGGCACAAGTAGAAGAGCTGAAACTACATGCACTACAAAAGTCTGCTGACAAATCAAAAGAAAGGGCACTAGCAAGTGACAGGAATTATCCTCTATAGGCGAAAAATGAAAATAAGAAATTACATTCTGACCACATCACTTTGTAACTGAGCATAATGATTCAGCGGTAAGATAGGTCCTATTATTTTTCAGAACTGGCATATTTTAACGGATAATCAAATAGTGAGCAAATCTGTAGGACCTAAACCTTGTGTCACTTTAAGTCGTGCATCTAACCTCTGAGATAAACTGGCTTATAGCAGACTACCACTACACTAAAACCATGAAAGCATCATAATTGGCTACCACAAAACAAAGGGAGATTTTAATTGTCACAAATGTAACATCTGTAGGCATTCAGAACAAGGTAACATTTTCAATCACCCTAAGGATCCTAACAAAAAGCGGATATAAAAGAATGTATCACCCATGATACAGTTTTTGTGGTTTATGTTTTATGGTGCCCTGTGGTAAAATTTAGGTGGTAATAAACCAGAATTCAAGAACATGTATGAAAACTCATTGGGGCTTTCTAATGCATTTTGTAAGCATCTACTAAGTACTTACTGTATATGTGCAATTTCCTTTCCAAGTTGTAAGCTGATGTTTGTGGACATAATCCTGTTCCCATGTAGTGACTCTTAGAATATGTTGACTCCTCCCTTTGTTGCTGTATTCTTTATCTGATGACGCTTTGAACTAACTGCTGTAATTTTACTCCTGTAAACATTGTATTTCTGTGTATTTGTGATACTTGTGCTCATCCCATTCATTTGTAATCTCCTGAGCCATGCCTGCAGATAGACAGTTCCTGTCTAGTTCACTTACCCGGTTAACACAGTTAACAAAAACTAAATAAATAAAACATGTTTCTTGCTGGTTCTGCAGCAGGACTATAAGGCACAGTGACAGACAAGCTTCTCTGACTACTGGATACTGTGTGTGTGTGGGGGGACATTTGACATGTGGTACAGTGTCTGCTGTTCACTTTGCTCCAGTGTACTTGTTTCACCTTCGCCCGAGACATGGAGGTCTCATGGGTGAGTGGTGGGTATGGACAAACCTAAGGAAAAGTACGAGATCCGTGGGGTGGGTGGCTGCAACATCTCTCTCTCTCTCTTGCTCACTTTGCAGGAACAGGTGACAGTATGGGCAAAAGTAGGAGATCTTCGGGGTGGTGGTGGGTGGGACTTCATGTAGCGGTTGGGGACCTCACTTCTAACTTATAACATGGATTGCTACAAGCGTGGTAGCATTCACACTACCGCACACTTCTTGCTTGTCACACTTAGTGGAGAAATGAAATGGCTGCCACTGACTGTTGCTCTGGCTGGCCCATAAACAAGCGTGGATTATGAGCAGGATCATGCCAGGACTACTCACATCAACTGTGCTGATATTGTGGATTAATGCATGCACATACCGGAGTGGAGCAATGGGGTTCCACATTTTCAGAAACCTGTGTTATGAGTAAAAGCAATAACCCACGAAAGGGTGTGTGGTTGTGGGGATTAACACACATCCAGGTGCATTGTGAGCATGAGGCTGCAGGCTGAGTGTCCTCACAGCACCTGGGTGTGTAGTAATCCTCAATAATCAGCACACCCTGTCGTGGGTTATTGCACTTATAGTAGTGGGGCAAAGTGTTGTAATTCTACAGTTTGTAAATAAGACAAAATATATAACAATTTGATGGCAACACTGGAACTTTATTATGTATCCTGCTGCCAGCAGATCTGAGGAACAAGAAGTAGGGCAACAAAACATGTAGCACAATGCTCACTGTCAGAACTAGAACAGTGGAAGGGCAAGGACACAGAACTCAAAAAACTAGAATTGCAGCCCCTTCTGAGGCACGAAGCGCACTACCATCTTTTGGAGAGCAAAACAAGCTGCCTCTGGGGTTGCCACTGGGCTGCATGCAGTTTTGGCTTAGCGTTTTAATGCTGTTTTGCCCCTGAATTGCATGCAGACCATTTCTAAGCTCCCTTGGCCCCACTTGAAATGCGATCTGGGCTAGGAGCATTTGTAGCTGTAGCAGCAGTTCTGTGCTGCTGAAAACTACGAGTACATTCCAGTCCCCTGTCCTGTCCAGCTGTCCCAAGCTAGGGACGAGGGGCTGGGAGCACACTGGTAGACTCTTGTACAATGCTCCAGCTTTTGGGGGCATCCTGCTGCAGATGAGTGGGACCATACCTCTACAGTGTCTCACCTTGCACTGGGCCCAAGGCCATAAGAAGGTATTGTGAACTCTGCATAAAGCAGAAATGAAAGCTGCTGGGGGGGAGTCTGGCAAGATGACCAGCTCCACAAAGGTTGAGGTGGGGAAGGGGTTATTCTGTTGGTGGGAATGGTAGTGGGTCCAATTAGGAGCAAGTGGGGCAGTGGTCTGGGAGGGTGCTCAGCTTGGGAAAGCTAGTCCAGGTGTTGGAAATGTGGTCAAGCTACAGGGACATTTGTTGGAGAAATGGGGTTTTGAGTGGGTCCAGTTCAAGGAGGGGATCATCTGGTGTGAGAGGCTGGTCTGTGGTCAGGAAAAGTGAGTGTTAAAATCATAGTGCTATACAAAATTCATAAGAGAGGGATGTTTGAAAGTAAATCAGTATAAACAGGATCTAAACAGCCATGTACATGACCATCAGCAGAGAACTCTAAGTCTGGCAAATAATCGGGCAGCTGACTGAAAGCAGACCGCCCTGTGTAAATTGAAAGATTTGGTTCCTTATGTTGCTGTGTCGGGGTCCGGTCAGCAAGCTCTAGGGCATCACTGCAGCAACAGTTCTCTGTTACTGTATATCTTCCACTCCTGGCCCTCTCCTGAACGTAAGGGTGGGGAGTGTCAGCTGCAGGTTGCTGGTCTGTGAAAGGAGGGCTTCTTGCTGTGCCAGTCTGTCTGGGAGTCAGCTGCCAGGGGAGTGAGGGATGGGGTTTCTGCTGTGTGAGGGAACACATGCTAGTATGTTGGGAGGGATTTTGCTGAAGGTGATTGGTCTGTGGGAAGTGGGGTTCCAGATAGGGATGGGGCTTGGGTGTCAGCTGCAGGGGGTTTGGTCTGTGGGGAAGGGAGGTACATCTGTGGGGGGTGGCCAGTCTTTGTACAAGGGTTTCAGCTGTGTGTGGAGGCCAACTGCCAGTCTGTTCTGGGGTGGTAGACGGAAGGGAGAGTGTGGTATGGGGCTTTCTGCTGTGAGAGGGACACACAGCTAGTATGTTTGGGGTGACTAGTCTGTGGGAAGGGTGGCTCCAGCTGTGAGGTGGTGACTCCACTGTCGCTGGCTCATTGCACTACCAGCAATGTATTTGGCACTGCGCAGTCAACAGTACACAGTGTGTTTCTCAGTGGAGTTGGCTGAGCTCATGGCACAGCCCGTGCTAGAAATACCCATGGCACAGCAGTGTGTCAGCATCGCACATGGCAGTGCCGTATCCATAGTGGGGGACTCAGGAATCTGTTGCCAGGCTAGGGGGCTCTGGAGCCTGCATTCAAAGTTAACACCTTTGCACTGCACAGTTGGTAGCACTTCTGCCACTGGGCCAGAAGGTTGTGGATACAGGTCCCAGAGCTGGGTCTGGCTCATACCATAAATACTGGCACTCTAGTGCAGTACCTCTGCTATCATTCCACTGTGCCATTTGTACAGCTGCCAGCAGGATTTTGATAAACATGTTTTTTTTGGGGGTTGCATGATACCATTGAGACCGCAAGAATGATGGCATTACATTACTTCTGATGTGGGGTGTTGTGCTTGGGTTATGCAGTCCTTTGGATGAAATGTTAAACCAAAGTACCATCTACCCATCTCTGCTGCTGTCTGATGAGTCTTCAGGTGGAAGTAAAGAGCACAGTGCCCTTTTTCTTTTTTTTTTACTTATTGTTTTTGCCCCACTCTCATCAGCCACCCCACTCTTTAGGGTCCCAGTGTGCCCAGGCCGGCCCATGGGTGCCTCTGCCTCCCTTTTGAATCACGGAGCACCAGTTTACCCCTGGTTTTGGGGTGGAGGAGCATCCTGTCTCCATGCCTCAGGAGGAGCGTGCACCTGGAGCTGCTGCACAGGAGCCTGTCTACCGGTGCAACCGTGGGGCTTTTTCCTTGTTCTCCCTGCCTCCTGCGGATATCAGCACACACAAGGAGGACGAGAGCGAGCGGGCATGCAGAGATGTACCTCCATTCTGGTCCTCGGCCAGTGTCTGCCCCTCCTTGCTTTCAGTCTTGTGGGAGGGGAGCTGCCCACCCCTCCCGGAGAAGGAGAGAGGTCCATCAGGCACTCAGTCCTTCTCCCTCCCTCAGCCATCCTCTGATAACCCAGGCTCGCTACCTCAACCCAGGTCACCAGCAGCAGTAGACTACCACTGCACTGGCAGACAGGCTAGCACAGTGCCCTTTTCACAGGAGTGAGGATTTTTCACCAGTGTTCTGACCAGTAGTCCCTTCTCATAAAATGGGTTCAGACAATTGCCTGTGGTAGTGTTTTGTTACTGATATGCAAAATCACTGCACCTATATGTTTGCAGTTACTTCACTAATAGTTTCTCAGTGTTTGTATCGCAATTATTACTGTTATTTTGGAATGCTGTGTGTATAACTATTTGCACTAAATCTGCTATCTATTTTTCAACACCTGAAAAATACCTTGAAAGGGTTTACACGTCACGGACAACATAAACTGCCTAAAATTGATGTTCAGTATCTGAAGAAAATATGTAATTACTGTGTAACATCTGCTGCTCCCACTGTAACACATGTGCTGCCTTCATTGCACTGCAGCCACGTGTACCCTGTCATTGAACTGTGCCACCTGTACTGAAGTGCCATCTCTAGCAGCATCTACTGCTCTCACTGTAACACATGTGCTGCCTTCATTGCACAGTGCCACGTGTACCCTCTGTTATTACAGTGTGCCACCTGTACTGAAGTGCCATCTCTGTGCAACATCTAGTGTTCCCACTGTAACACATGTGCTGCCTTCATTGCACTGTGCCACATGTACCCTGTTATTGCACTGTGCCACCTGTACTGTAGTGCCATCACTGTGCAGCATCTACTGCTCCCACTGTAAACACATGTGCTGCCTTCATTGCACACCGCTACGTACCCCTGCCATTGCACTGTGCCACCTGTACTGTAGTGCCATCACTGTGCAACATCTACTGCTCCCACTGTAAAACATGTGCTGCCTTCATTGCACTGTGCCACGTTCCCCTGTCATTGCAGTGTGCCACCTCTACTGTAGTGTCATCACTGTGCAACATCCACAGCTCCCACTGTAACACATGTGTCTGCCTCATTGCACTGTGCCACATGTACCCTGTTATTGCACTGTGCCACCTGTACTGTAGTGCCATCACTGTGCAACATCTACTGCTCCACTGTGACATATGTTGCCTTCATTGAACTGTGCCACGTGTACCTCTGTCATTGCACTGTGCCACCTGTACTGTAGGGTCATCACTGTGCAACATCTACTGCTCCCACTGTAACACATGTGCTGCCTTCATTGCACTGTGCCACATGTACCCTGTTATTGCAGTGTGCCACCTGTACTGTAGTGCCATCACTGTGCAACTCTACTGTTCCCACTGTAACACATGTGCTGCTTCATTGAATTGCACCACATGTACCCCTTACCATTGCACAGTGCCACTTGTACTGTATTTTCTTCACTGTACAACATCTACTGCCCCACTGTAAAACATCTGCTGCCTTCATTGCACTGTGCCACGTGTACCTCTGTCATTGCACTGTGCCACCTGTACTGTAGTGCCATCACTGTGCAACATCTACTGCTCCCACTGTAACATATGTGCTGCCTTCACGCATTGTTCCATGTGTACCACTGTCATTGCAGTGTGCCACCTGTACTGTAGCCATCACTGTGCAACATCTACTGCTTCCACTATAACACGTGCTGCCTTCATTGCACTGTGCCATGTGTACCATTGTTATTGCACTGTGCCACCTGTACTGTAGTGGCATCACTGTGCAGCATCCACATCCCACTGTAAAACATGTGCTGCCTTCATTGCACTATGCCACGTGTACCCCTATTATTCCACTGTGCCACCTGTACTGTAGTGCCAACACTGTGCAGCATCTCCTGTCCCACTGGAAAACATGTGCTGATTTCATTGCACTGTGCCACGTGTACCCCTGTTATTGCACTGTGCCACCTGTACTGTAGTGCCATCACTGTGCAACATCTACTGCTCCATGTAACACATGTGCTACTTCATTGCACTGTGCCATGTGTACCCTGTTATTGCACTGTGCCACCTGTACTGTAGTGCCATCACTGTACAACATCTACTGCACCCACTTTTAACATGTGCTGCTCCTTGCACTGTGCCACGTGTACCCCAGTCATTGCAGTGTGCTACCTGTACTGTAGTGCCATCACTGTGCAACATCTACTGCTCCCACTGTAACACATGTGTGCCTTCATTGCACTGTGCCATGTACCCCTGCCATTGCACTGTGCCACCTGTACTGTAGTGCCTTCACTGTACAACATCTACTGCCCTCTGTAACACATGTGCTATCTTCATTGCACTGTTCCATGTGTACCCCTGCCTTGCACTGTGCCACCTGTACTGTAGTGCCATCACTGTGCAACATCTACTGCTCCCACTGTAACACATGTTCTGCCTTTCTTTGCAGTGTGCCACATGTACCCCTGCTATTGCACTGTGCCACCTGTACTGTAGCGCCATCACTGTGAAACATCTACTGCTCCCACTGTAACACATGTGTTGCCTTCATTGCATTGAGCCACATGTACCCCGCGCCATAGCACTGTGCCACCTGTACTGTAGTGCCTTCAGTGCACAACATCTACTGATCCCACTGTAACACATGTGCTGCTTTCACTGCACTTTGCCACATGTACCCCTATTATTGCACTGTGCCACCTGTTCTGTAGTGCCTTCACTCTACAACATCTACTGCTCCCTCTGTAACACATGTGCTGCCTTCATTGCACTGTGCCACGGTACCCCTGCCTTGCACTGTTCCACCTATACTGTAGTGCCATCATTGTGCAACATCTACTGCTCCCACTGTAACACATGTGCTGCCTTCACTGCACTGTGCCACGAGGGCCCCTGTCATTGCAGTGTGCCACTTGTACTGTAGTGCCATCACTGTGCACCATCTACTGCTCCCAATGTAACACATGTACTGCCTTTATTGCACTGTGCCACATGTACACCTCTATCATTGCAGTGTGCCACCCGTACTGTAGTGCCATCACTGTGCAACACCTACTGTTCCCACTGTAACACATGTGCTGCCTTCATTGCACTGTGCCATGTGTAGCCATGCCATTGCACTGTGCCACCTGTACTGTAGTGCCATCACTGTGCAACTTCTACTGCTCCTCTGTAACACATATGCTGCCTTCATTGCACTGTGCCACGTGTACCCTATTGTTGCACTGTGCTGATTGTACTGTAGTGCCATCACTGTGCAACTTCTACTGCTCCCACTGTAACACATGTGCTGCCTTCATTGCACTGTGCCATGTGTAGCCATGCCATTGCACTGTGCCACCTGTACTGTAGTGCCATCACTATGCAACACCTACTGCTCCCACTGTAACACATGTGCTGCCTTCATTGCACTGTGCCATGTGTAGCCATGCCATTGCACTGTGCCACCTGTACTGTAGTGCCATCACTGTGCAACTTCTGCTGCTCCCACTGTAACACATATGCTGCCTTCATTGCACTGTGCCATGTGTAGTCATGCCATTGCACTGTGCCACCTGTACTGTAGTGTCATCACTGTACAACATCTTCTACTCCCACTTTAACACATGTGCTGCCTTCATTATTGCACGTGACGTTTTCCTGCTATTGCACTGTGCCACCTGTACTGTAGAGCCATCACTCTGCAACTCTACTGCTCCCACTTTAACTCATGTGCTGACTTCATTGCACTGTGTCATGTGTATTCCTGCCATTGCAGTGTGCCACCTGTACTGTAGTGCCATCACTGTGCAACACCTACTGCTCCACTGTAACACATGTGCCTTCATTGAACTGTGCCATGTACCCCTCCATTACGGTGTGCAACATGTTCTGCAGTCATTGGATTGCCACGTGGAATCTCATTACTGTGCAGTATGCACTGCTATCACTGTCAGCTGTTTTGTTGGTGCCTGCCATGGGGTGGATGTTGAGTATGGCAGGCAGTTCCACTAAGGAAAATGATGTTTCAAAGGTTCCCTGTGTGGGGTTCTGCTGCAGTGGAGGTTGTGGCAGTACGTAGTGGTGTGTGGGCCATGCTGGTGAGTGGGTACCGTGCAGGGCTGCTAACATGGGGAACTGGCTATATGGGTATCCATTCTACAAAGATTTACTGTTGACCATGCTGCAGATGACTTTTGAAATAGCCAGAGTGCCCAAAATAAGCTTTTTTCTCCCAAACACTGTTCCTGGGGCTCATGTTGTGACCAGTTGGACCCTAAGATTGATGTTCTTTAAATGAATATTCTTTCAGCACACATCACAGGGACAGAATTACAGCATTTTAAATATGCTGAATAAAAACTGATTAGCAATTTGACACATGAAAGTACTAATTAGTTTTGAAAATGCATCGACTTGGCACGGACTGATTAGCAGCATTTTGCAAATTATATTGTTTTATTAGTATAGTATTGCGTACTGTGTCTTGGACTCATTCAAAAGGTTAGCAGTCTGCTGCAGAGCATTACCCGCTGTTTAACTTCATGTTTTTTAAACTTTTTATTCTCTGTCACCCTGAGGCATCTCTCAGGGTGCCTTCTCAACTCACCCCTGCTACTCCCCACCAAGACCCCACGGTGATCCCTCCCATGTAGACTTCCCAGTTCCTCGGATCATCCCTCTGGGTAGGGCCTCCACTCCTACCTTGGTGGCATCTTTTGTGATTAAAGGTCTGTCTTCCATGGGTGGCATCTGGGGATCACCCTGCTGCAGCAGTCAGGTGTATGGGATGTGCAGGGATGGCTCCAAAGCCCTCATTGCCTCCTCTGTCCTCTGGGTTTTTCTGGTGGTTGCCTGCCTCTCTCTCCCCTGAGCTTGAACATGCAAGGATGTTCCCCGACATCTGCCAATGCTCTGTCCTGCTACTTTAGCCCTTAAGCTGTGCAGATCCTCTGGCTTCCACCGGGCCACTGCTGTGCCAGGCATACCCTGATCCCTTTCCTGAGAGAGAGAGCAGTCATTGGACACTCAATCCTCTCTCCCCTGCTGACCCCCGATGGACCGGGCTTGTTCCCAAAGCCGGGTCACCCATCATGGCACAGAGTGGCATCCAGCATCTCAACCTCTGCACCACCAGGCCGGTTTGCTTAGTGTTTTGCTACGCTATACCAGCTATGTAACACCCTGGAATTGGTCTGCTGCAAACTCTTAGGGACTGTTAAAAAACAAAAATAAACCATATATTGCACCTGGAGTGGAGATCCACAGTGATAGCAGTGCACATGGTACAGCGCCATGTCAGCAGTACATATGGCACAGTAGTGTGTCAGTAATGTACATGACACAGTGTTGGCCTGGCATAGCACACTGTCAGCATTGTTCGTAGTACACCACTGCATTGACATTACATGTGGCACAGCAGTGTCAGGACTGCAGTTGACACAGTTTCGTGTTGGGATTGCATGTAGTACAGTGCCATGTCAGCAGTACATATGGCACAGTAGTGTGTCAGGTACGTACATGACACAGTGTTGGCCTGGCATAGCACACTGTCAGCATTGTTCGTAGTACACCACTGTGTTGACATTACATGTGGCACAGCAGTGTCAGGACCGCAGTTGACACAGTTTCATGTTGGGATTGCATGTAGTACAGTACAGTGTCAGCAGGGCACACGGCACAGTGCAGTGTCAGCAGTGCAGGTGGAATGACATGGTGCCAGCATCATGCATGGCACAACAGTGCTGGCTTCCACCAGTTCTGTGCAATGCCAAAACTGATGTCACTGAGCTGTTCCACATGTACTACAGACACTGCACTATGCCATGTGCACAGCTGACACCACACTGTGCCTTGTGCTAGCTGACATTGTGCCATGCTATGCATGATACTGGCATGGCATCACCACCTGCACTGCTAACACTGCACTGTGCCACATGTGGTATCAACACTGCACTGTACCACCTGTGATGCTGACTGTGCTGTGCTATGCTAACACTGCACCACATGCAGTTCGACACTATACTGTGCCACATGCACTGCCAGCATGACATAATGCCATGTGCACTGCCATCACTGTGCTGTGCCATGTCCAATCCCAACACTGCACTGTACCATGTGTGATGCTGACTGTGCTGTGCCATGCTAGCACTGTACCACATGCAGTGCCGACACTGTACTATGGCACATGCACTGCCAGCATGACATAATGCCATGTGCACTGCCATCACTGTGCTGTGCCATGTCCAATCCCAACACTGCACTGTACCACGGTGATGCTGACTGTGCTGTGCTATGCTACACTGCACCACATGCAGTGCCGACACTGTACTGTGGCACATGCACTGCCAGCACGATGTAATGCCACATGTGCACTGCCATCACTGTGCTGTGCCATGTCCAATCCCAACACCGCACTGTACCACGGTGATGCTGACTGTGCTGGTGCTATGCTACTGCACCACATGCAGTGCCGACACTGTACTGTGGCACATGCACCGCCAGCACGATGTAATGCCATGTGCACTGCCATCACTGTGCTGTGCCATGTCCAATCCCAACACCGCACTGTACCACGTGGTGATGCTGACTGTGCTGTGCTATGCTAGCACTGCACCACATGCAGTGCCGACACTGTACTGTGGCACATGCACTGCCAGCACGATGTAATGCCATGTGCACTGCCATCACTGTGCTGTGCCAGTCCAATCCCCAACACCGCACTGTACCACGTGGTGATGCTGACTGTGCTGTGTTATGCTAGCACTGCACCACTGTGCAGTGCCGACACTGTACTGTGGCAATATGCACCGCCAGCATGACGAATGCCTACGTGCACCGCCATCACTGTGCTGTGCCATGTCCAATCCCAACACTGCACTGTATGACGGTGATGCTGACTGTGTTGTGCTGTGCTAACACTGCACCACATGCAGTGCCGACACTGTACTGTGGCACATGCACCGCCAGCATGATGTAAATGCCATGTGCACTGCCATCACTGTGCTGTGCCATGTCCAACTCTCAACACCTGCACTGTACCACGGTGATGCTAACTGTGCTGTGCTATGCTAACACTGTGCCACATGAACTGCCAGCATGACATAATGCCATGTGCACTGCCATCACTGTGCTGTGCCATGTCCAATCCCAACACTGCACTGTACCACGGTGATGCTGACTGTGTTGTGCTATGCTAACACTGCACCACATGCAGTGCCGACACTGTACTGTGCCACATGAACTGCCAGCATGACATAATGCCATGTGCACTATCATTGTGCTGTGCCATGTTCAATCCCAACACTGCACTACAAGACTGCAGCGCCACATGAGATGCTGACACTGTGCTGTGCCAGCAATACCAACAGTGTGCTGGGCACACAAATGCTGCTTCACATGAAATGCACCACTATATTTTGCCATGTCACTGCTGACACGTCGCTGTGCCACATGCACTTCTAACAACAAATGCCATGTGAGGTACTGACACTGCACTGTGCCATGTGCAATGCCAACACAGCACTAAGTCATATGCACTGCTGAGACTGCACAGTGCCACATGCAGTGCCAACACTGCACCAGCCTCATGCAATGCACTAATGCCCCTCCCTCCAGCACTGCACTGAATCACATGTACTGACAGGACTATGCCATGTGCACTCCTACACTGCACTGTGTCATGTGTACTGCCAACACTGTTGTGCCACATGTAATACCAACAGTGCAATGTGTGCCACATACACTAAGAGGCAGGGTGGGTGCCAGATGCCAAGGCTGGTTGGGGGATGCTGGGTTCTAACAACCAATTATGAGGGAATTTGGAATCCAGCCATAAGTGCTGGAGAAAGGGATGCTGTGGAGTCTGCCACTGCTGGGAGAAGGAATACTGTGGAGCCTGCCACTGCTGGAGAAGGAACGCAGTGGAGCCTGCCACTGCTGGGAGAAGGAACACTGTGGAGCCTGCCACTGTTGGGAGAAGGAACGCTGTGGAGCCTGCCACTGCTGGGAGAAGGAACACTGTGGAGCCTGCCACTGCTGGGAGAAGAAACGCTGGGAACCTGCCACTGTTGGAGAAGGAACGCTGTGGAGCCTGCCACTGCTGGGAGAAGGAATACTGGGGAGCCTGCCACTGCTGGGAGAAGGAACGCCGTGGAGCCTGCCACTGTTGGGAGAAGGAACGCTGTGGAGTCTGCCACTGCTGAGAAGGAACGCTGTGGAGCCTGCCACTGCTGGGAGAAGGAAGCCTGAGGAGCCTGCCACTGTTGGGAGAAGGAACGCTGTGGAGCCTGCCACTGCTGGGAGAAGGAACGCTGAGGAGCCTGCCACTGCTGGGAGAAGGAACACTGTGGGGCCTGCCACTGCTGGGAGAAGGAACGCTTGGAGCCTGCCAATGCTGGGAGAAGGAATACTATGGAGCCTGTCACTGCTGGGAGAAGGAACGCTGTGGAGTCTGCCACTGCTGAGAGAAGGAACGCTGGAGCCTGCCACTGCTGGGAGAAGGAACGCTGTGGAACCTGCCACTGTTGGGAGAAGGAACGCTGTGGAGCCTGCCACTGCTGGGAGAAGGAACGCTGAGGAGCCTGCCACTGCTGGGAGAAGGAACACTGTGGAGCCTGCCACTGCTGGGAGAAGGAACGCTGTGGAGCCTGCCAATGCTGGGAGAAGGAATACTATGGAGCCTGTCACTGCTGGGAGAAGGAAACTGCTGTGGAGTCTGCCACTGCTGAGAGAAGGAACGCTGTGGAGCCTGCCACTGCTGGGGAGAAGGAACGCCTGTGGAACCTGCCACTGCTGGAGAAGGAACGCTGTGGAGCCTGCCACTGCTGGGAGAAGGAACACTGTGGAGCCTGCCACTGCTGGGAGAAGGAACGTGGTGGAGCCTTCCACCATGGTGACGGGGGTCAGGGAGCATGCTGGCAAGGCAGTGTGGGCCTCAGGAGCCTGCAGTCAGTGCTGGGGAGGGCTCAGTAGCTAGAAGCCAGTGATAGTGCTGAACTCATGAGGTGAACTTGCAGCAACTCTGAGTGGGGACATAAAGTGCTGTATGGTGGGTGTATAGTGGGCAAGAGAGAGGAGGTGCTCAGGGAGCTCAAAGAATGTTGCTGGTGTCTGGAGCATGCAGGAAGGAAGAGAGTGTCAAGAGGCTAGGAGTGAGATATCTTGGGGCCCAAGAGGAGGGGTGTCCAGGTGGCTGGGAGTGAGGTGTCCAGTGGCCAGTGTGGGAGACGTCCGTGGGGCCTGGAAGGGAGGAATGTCTACTGAGGACTCCATTGCCGATGATGACATACTGCATCTCATGTCATCTATCCATTCCCTAACTACATATCAAAAACAGAACAGCAACAAAAGTGGAACAGAGGCATATACTTTTACACAATCACTAAACCAGCAACAAATACAGTGGCACACACACATAAGCATGCAAGCATTCGTCATTCAGCTGCAGGATGACAGAAATTCTGGGACTGCCATGCTATGTTAAGAAACTGATGAGGAAACAGTTGAGACGACGATTTGCTCTGCTGTTCTGACAGTGAGGCTCTGGGACCACACTGTTCTTGTTCCTAGCAATGAGCACCAGGCGAGGCAGCGATCAACTTTTGTGGTCAACTAATACAAGCATCCCAGCAGTCCGAGTCCAGGACCATCACAGAGACTGCTGCATGGACAGGTACATTTAGGCACTAGCCTCATGAACTACGTGCACCATTCCTGCAGGTCATGAAGCGGGTGGGGCTTGTAAGTTGTGTTGATAGTACCACGCTGGTACTAACAGCAACGGCATGGGGCTGTACCAAGAAATATTTAAATGTATGCCAGTGGAGTGACAGTATGTGTGGGTTAATTGAGTTTCATGGGTGGGTGGGTGGGTTGAACCAGTGAGATCACACTGAACAAACAAATCCTGATACTTGTCTATCAGGGGTGTAGCCATGAATTTAAGATCTGCACACCAGGTGGATTCACTGCTACCCATTGTTTGGGCCAGCTACCCTTTCCTCAGCTGTCCATGCCCTGTTCATGCCCTTTCACCTGACACAAGTGTAATTTTCTCTGTGGTCTCTACCACCACACCACTAGCCATACTATCACCCATAGTTGTCAGACTAACAGACTGGCTGTTAGTAGCTACAATATTGCACTGTGACAAGCCTCTGTACCATATCAATGCAGCCAGTCCCAGAGGTCCATTCACACACCACTAGCCATACCAAAACACCTCTAGCCATACTATCAGTTGTCAGACTAAGACTGGCTTTTAGTTACAGCAACACCCCAGAGTCCCCATCAGAACAGCAGAACCTTCATATCACACAAGATAGTCATATCAGGCTTAGCGGCACCCAATAAGCCCAAAACAGCACTCCTGACCGTAATTACCTCTGTGGTTGATTTCACACATAGCTGCCTTATTATTTGCTTTTCCCAGCAGGCATGTCAACTGAAACATAAATCTGCACACAGGGGCATAGGCAGGATTTTGATTAGGGTGGTATTTGACATGATATTTGTGAAATAGGACAAATAAAAGTGAGGAGTCTGGGGTCGCTAGGCCCAGAAGCTCTGGGGTTTCTACATACTCTGTGGCGAGTTTTAGGGTTATATTGGAAGGAAAAAAACTTTTTGTTTCATCTTTCTACCCCTAATTTCAGGGAATTTTTTCCATGGAATCAGGGGTGGGGAATGACTGACATTGAGTCTGCGGGTTCAGTGGTTGTGGTAACTGTTTGTCAAACACTGCCATCAACCAACTACCCCACATGCAGTTTTTGTAATATGTCATGAAAAATTTCTACAAAAACTGGGAGTTTGGCAGCCAATAGGCCCTCAGAAGCTCTGGGGTTGTACATGCTTTGTGGTCAGTTTTAGGGTTTTCTTGAAGAAAAAAACACACTTGTTACATCTTCCCTACCCCTAATTTCAGGGATTTTTTCCATGGCATCAAGGGTGCGGAGACTGACTGGCATTGGAGTCTGCAGGTCCGGTGGTTGTGGACAACTGGCTGGAGCATTGCCATCGACCAACTACCCTATATGTAGTTTTGTAATATGTCGTGAAAGATTTCTTCAAAAAGCGGGGAGGGTCTGTGGGACACTAAGTTCACAGAAGAGCTGGGGTTTGTATGTTCTCTGTGGTTTGTGTTTTAGTGTTAGATGTCAGTTGTATGAGATGGTGGCTAGCAGTGAAGGTAAACAGAATCTGTGAGTAGTGGCCACCGATCTCTAGTCCAGGTGGGCAATTGAGGATGGCATCAGGAGGGCATGGGCAACTAAACTTCCAGGTAGTTTTTAATGCCAAACCTGGAACTGGTGTGGGTGAGAGCAAGGGAGGAAGTAGCACTGATACCAGGTGATAATCTTTATTGTAACTTGATGTACTAGAACCAGGAGTGGAGGCCACTTGCAGTTGCACCTTGTTGTCAGAATGTCCAGCTTTATTTTGCTTTAGATCACTGAAAACAGCAGCGACAATAGAGGAAAATAAACAGGTAGCTGTGCTCCCTTTCCTCACCCCCAGTCCCAGCACAACCTAAAATAAAAGATTATTCCCTAGTTCCAGTGGTACCCCATCACCACACCTAGTCCTAGCACAAGTTAAAACATTTCCTGGTACCAATGGCCACCTTCTCGCACCAGATCCCCACTTTGGAATAAAACCCTCCTTGGTAGTCTAGTGGCCCATCTCTCCTGGCACCATCCTCTGCTGCCCCACTGTCAGACTTAAGCATGCAGCCAGAACTCACCCTCTGCTCACCTGTGACGCTGGCTGCCATCTCATGCATGCAGGTACAGTCTATACAAGTCACATTACCATACTGGATGTCACTTGTGGAGATGGTGCCCAGCAGTGGAGGAGAACAGAGGATGAGTAGTGGCCACCATATCGAGTCCAGGTGGGCAATTGAGAAGGTGGCCTGGAGGTGGTGGGCAACTAGACTACGAGATAGTTTTTTAATGCCAAACCTGGGACTGGTTTGGGTGAGGGAGGAAGTAAAGTACCACTGGTACCAGGGATAATCTTTATTGTAACTGGTTGCACTGGGCCCAGGAGTGAAGGGGCACTCAAGCATTTGTGGAGATCTGAGGGGGCAATGGCATTTATGTGCAGCTTAACCCCTGTTCATATTAGGTAAATGCAATGCATCACATAATGAAAGAAACAGAATTTGTCGAATGTCGAACTCAGAATTAAAATGCTTTATATCACTACACTGAAAAGGACTACAGTGCTCTTAGATTACCCAGTCTACCCAGGGCCAAGCCAAGCGTAATATTGCTTACCTCCTTTAAGCTGTTTGTTGCCCAGATTCCCAAAATGAAGTGACTGACCTGAGGGAGGCTGGCTGCTGCCTGCTGACAATCAAGACAGAATGCTTGGCTGAGGCAGGAGATGAGCAGCAGTGAACATCCGAGGCACAAGGACTGACAGGCTGTGTGGGGAGGGAGTTTTACTGTGCCCTCCTCTGACTCACTGCTCCACCACACTCACTCAGCCCGGTCGACGGCCACTACTGGTACTGACTACTCTCTCGGCCTCCGATCTGGCCAGGCTCACCCACGACAAGCAATTCATGGCTGCACAGCTCAAGAACGCGGTCGGATGGCCGGGTCTAGTGAAGTCTATACCCAGACCACCAAAATAATCCGATGATTCCTCACTGTCAGTGACCTTTCTCCTCCTCACTCTCTAACTCATCATGTGGCCAGGTGTCACCATCTGCAGTAGTGCATGTGGCAAGCTAGTGCACCAAGCCACCAACTGCAAGCCTACGCCACTTAATTTGCTGCTGAGAGAGGAGGAGAAGGAGCAGACTCTCAGACCAGTGGGACTGTCGAGGACGACAGGGACCACAGACACACCAACCCCTTCGGTTTGGCTTGGGGCGGCTTCCTCCTGCAGCTGCTCCCAGCCCCACCCACTTGAATTCCTCTCCTTTCCACAGTGCAGCAGGCCAGCAGCCTGTACCCAAGACAGCAGTAGCATTTAAAGGGCCCGCTCTCTGTGTGGGTGGAAACTAAGTATTATAAACAATTTCAGATGTCATTTCAGAGGGTGTTTGAACACCCTAAAAAACCTGCCTACACCCCAGTCTGCACACAATCTAAACAATTAAAGTATGACAGCATTTATTGACAAGCCTAGAACTTTCTTACTGTTAATAAAGAAGACCCACCTGTTTCAGTAAACTTTACTGTAGTACCATAAGTCACCCAGCTACTCTGCTCTCAGTGCCTGCAGACCCGCCCTCCCCAACTAAACCCACATTCATGATTTGTTTTCCTTCAGTTAAACCCAGCTGCTTTGCTATGTATTCTGTCAGTTTCTGCAGACCCAGCCCTCCCAGCCAACCCCCTGTGGCACCCACAATCATAACCCCAAAATTATTAAACCAAGCTGCTCTGTACTCTTAGTGTCCACAGCCCCACCCTTCCCCAGCTAAACCCCTGTGGCACCCACATTCATAAAATTACTCCCTCCATTACTCTGCTCTGTAGTCTGCAGACCCATCCCTCCCCTATGGACATGTGCACCCACTGCCTTGCTAGTTAGCAATAGTACATGCCAGGGTGTGAGTTATATAGTCCATTTTAGTTACACAATAGTCAGGGTTGACTAAAGATGGGACTCTGAGGCAGCAGCATTTAGTAGCAGCCCAGCTGTCTGTGGAGCAGTATTGGGAACTCAATCCTCTCCCCACCCACACAGACACACTCACACAAACTTTCCCTGTTACCCAGCCCCCAGCTAAACCCCCATGTCATCCACATTCTTTTCCTCCAATTAAACAAGCTGATGCTCTGCACTCCATCTACAGACCCACCCTCTACAGCTAAACCCCATGCGGTACCCTCATACATGCTTTTCTTCAGTTAAATTATATTAAATAATTATACCAACAAGTATCTGGGCTGGCAGTGTTTGATGACGCCACTGACTGTGTGTGGTGATCTCTAAGGTGCCGGTCCGAGGTGGCACGCTCAGCACAGCAATCCTCACTAGCCTAGGAGACACCCAAGCAAGCAGCAACATGGTGAAGGGACAGTCACGGTGGATGACACAACACGGTCACACAGCACCCAGTAGCAAACACCTCCTTGGGAAGACGACTGGTCGGACAGATTCACTTATTCAGATCACTACTCCAGTCAGTGCTCACAATCACAGACGGTCGCCGCTCAGGCTCCCTGCAACACAAGCACTAGCCGGTAGGCAGCTTTCTCCTCCGCACTGTCTCTCCGATCTATTCTCCACCGCACTGGTCTGGCCCTGGGCACGCTGTGGGATGGCTCACTTATCAGTTGCTACAATAATTCTTTGGAATCAGATCTCCAACAGTGCCGCGACCACCTCCAACATGTCCACTCCAGTCTGATTCTTCAAGTGCACGGCCGATGGCAACTTGTAGCAAGCAGATGTGGTCTTCTCAGCTAGCTCTTCCCAAACTCCAGCAGCAATGCTCGAATGGCAACACAGTAGCCCGCTCTCAGTTCAGAGATAGTTAGTGAGAAAGTACCAGGTGTTTTCCAGGGCATTTAAACAGGCCGCCCTTATAGCCACACCTCCTACCCTCACAAACTAGCCAATCAAGGATGTGTAGTACTCAGTGGACCTGATTGAGAAAGGTAGAAACATTTCTCAATCAGGTTGGCTGGCGGTACACATCATAAGGTAGTGAGTCGAAACCGACCCCCAGCCTGCAAAAAGAAAATGGTAAACAAAGGAAATGGGAAGACACGCCGCCAGCTTTTTGCTACCCCTTGCTACTCTGTAAGCACGCCATGGTGTGTCTGGCATATGGGTGCCTATGCCCTTGTTGTCTATCAGAAACTAGTGACTTTGTCTACATAGCTTGAACCCGTCACAACTACAGTTCTGAGTGCGGGTTGGCTACAATTTACGCCTCCTTACTGTCATTTTCAGGGCTGGCCTTAGGGTATGTGGCATCCTAGGCGAACTTGCCAGTGGTGCCCCCCTACCTCCCGGAATTTTTTCAATCCCCCACACACACACACACACACACACACACACACCACTCCCAAGGAGATTTGGAACTATGACTGCTGACTCTACGTGCCAAGCTCTGTCTGTCTATCTATCTGTCTATCTAGAGCTTCCTCCCCAGCCATGTCGGGACTAGGGCTGTCTGGCAGTGTGCCAAGAAACAAGCAGTACGTTTTAGAAAAGAAAGCCACACTAGGATTAGGTGCTCACTGGCACAACATAAACATTTAGCGTGATAACAAAAAGCTAGTGCACTCACTCTTTACTGGGATAACACAGGCAGTAGAAACGAACAAATAGTTTGAATTTTCCTCTTTATTATCCTTCATTTATTTTCATTGTTATATTTTATTCTTATGCAGAAAATGTGACAAAATTGCTGGGGTAAAATACAGTGATTTTAGTCGTCCCCTGACCTGTTTGGAAACCACATTGTTTTCACTCCAAAACAAGTCCAGGGACAGTAAGGATTACTGATTTTTACTTTAGCAGTTTTGTAAATTCAGCTGAGCAGCTCAGCAAAAAGAATATAAAGAAGCACATGGAATCTTTCCAGGTGCCAGTACTGTTCTAGTGAAGAAGGGTGCCCTAACTTTAATTTTTTTTCCTGCCGCAGCACAGGTGTACTACACAATAGCCCATCAGATTTCAGACAGCAAACCCTTCCCTGAACCAGTGGTGGACTGGGCTGTCGGAATGTGTGTCCAGTAGTCAGAGATGAACCAGAGAACTGTCCCTCAAAAGAGATGTGGGGAGTTCCTAGGGCTGTCTGGTTTTCTGCCACTGGTATCAGTGCTCTGGCCAGTGTCACAGCACAAATGGGCTGGGATCATCCTTTTCTGGCCTGATCTATAGGACACCAGAGCTATCTTGGCTTGAGCACAGCATAGGACAGTGCTGGTCCTTCTTTGTCAGTTTAGTACTGCTTCCAGCAAACAGTGAAAAACCTAAAGAAGGAAATATGTAATTATTAAGTTCAGCTGGAGATCTTCACAAAGTTTTCTTTTTAAATAAAACAACCTGCTTAGATAAAGGTGCGGCTAATTTATTGCCCTTTATATGGCGAAATACCTGCATTACACATATGTGGGACAGTACAAATACAGTACCGATTTAATATTAGTAAATAGCCCTGCAGCTCAGCTTCTGATCTTCTCTGCTAACAGACGTGGCGTTGCCTGTTGGAAAAATGTAACCTTGTAATAGCTGGAAGCTGAGAGTTCCATTAATAAAGGATCTGCCACCAGGAGCCTCAAAATGTGCTGTGCAGTACATAAAGGTGATTTGTATTTCCTTTCAATTGTCCAGCCGATGTTAAAGAGCAGGTGCACACTGTAATTTTCCAGCCCGTCCAAACATATATGGCAGCTGACCTGCTCCAGTGTTGAGGGGTATTAAAAATACCATGCAGTTCAGTCCAGTAAAAAGTTGCAGGACCCTAATGTGTACCCTAGGAAAACAGAGCTGCTTCCATCCTGAACCTGCTGACACACCCCAGATAGGCACCTGCAGTCCCTTTTGTGATGTAAGAAAATGAGGGCTGTTTGTATGCTCCATTGACCTGTACAAGCACGGTTTTGCTATAGTTTTTAGTAATATTAGAGGTGCAATTTAGAAAATCAAAGCAACCGCTTGAATTACAGGGACTGCTACTCCAGTGGTCACTTTGATTTGTTTATATTACAACTCTAAATATTACTAAAAGCTATAGAAAAGTCTCGCTTATATACAAGTCAAAGGAGCTCTCACACACAGCCCTCATTTTCTGATATCACAAAGGGGCCTGCAGGTGCCTGCCTGGGGGGCGTCAGCAGGTTCAGGAAGCAGCTCTGTTTTTCCTAGGGTACACATTAGGGTCCTGCAATTTTTCCTGGACTGAACTGCATGGAATTTTTAATACCCTCAACACTGGAGCAGGTCAGCTATCATATAGTTATTGAATTTTGTTGACCGGTAAACCCACTGAGACTAGAAGTCCTTTTTTCAGGTGCAACCGGGGTATGGATACAGATGATAACCAACTGAAACTGAACCAGATTAAGCTGTTGGTAATATTTTAGTGAATGGAAGAAATTTGGCCAGGGCACCGGGAAATTCCCATCTTTTTTGAGATGTGCCACGGGATCCTTAACGTCCACCTGAACAACCACCCAGAACAGGCAGACTGGACCTCGGTTTAACGTCTCATCTGAAAGACGGCACCTCAGGAGTGCAGCACCCCTCATACTGCACTACAGTGTCAGTACTGGGATATGAACCCAAGTGCCTGGTGTGGGATAGAACCCACAGCCTTCTGATCTCCCAGCCTCAGGGGCAAGTGTGCTACCTGCTGAGCCACTGACACCATATATTTGGGGTGGGGGTGGAGACTGGAAGAATTACAGTGTACACCTGCTCTTTAATCTAATTTTGATGGTGTTCTGCTTCTGTTCCATTCTACACTATGAGGCTGGTTGGGGGAGACTAAGGAAACAAGGAGATGTTATTTCACTGAGAGGGTGTTGGATCCCTGGAATGCACTGCCCACAGAACTGGTGGTGGTAGATACTGTGGAGGGTTCAAGAAAGAGTGGATAGGTATAAGGGAGGCTGCATCTGGTACCTCCAGGGGATGGGAGTGAGGGGCCCTGTGGGATGGGAGGGGCGCGTGGCAGTGCCTTGAATAGGCACTGATCACTGAGTAGACTCAATAGACCAGAGGGCCTATTCTGCTGGCTTCTTACTATGTTAGTACAACAGGGTGGGAAGAGAAAATACAGCAGGTCCAGAGTGGCTTACGCGACTTGGTAAGTGGTGCTGGTGGGATCTGAACATGGGATTGATCTCCTGTTTCACAGTTATATACCCCAGTCATTGAAAGACTACTGCCTTCCCTGTTCTTAGGTGGTTTGCATTTTACATGAACGTGTGCTTTGTAATGCAGAGTGTTGTCCAGTGCCTAATCCCAGTATGCTGCACATCACAGGAAAGTGTATGTTACAGCAGAGTGATTACTTGTGTAGTGCAGTGTGAAATTTATTCAAATTAAATAACTTATACAGTACTAAAATAAATAAATCATGCTTTTAATTTAATCTTGGCATGTTTTTCCTTTCACCACCAGCTACAGTATTTTCATACATCTCAACTGCTATACATTTCGCATAGCTCTGTGCATTTAATGCTAAAATCTACCCATACTCCATGACACTAATTGTCCTTATAATGTTAGAGCTATGTTTGGACACAGAGATTATTAAAAGGTTAGCTCATTTGGTAGAAACGTTCCTTAACACTGAGCATATGGGGCCCACTACTCTTAGACTTATTATTCCTTTAAAATAAGAAAGTGCTATACATTCTGACAATTTACTCCACATTTTGAAGGCTGGTGTGATGCATTTTCGTGTGGGCAGCGTGTGAATTTGGTATGGCCATGTTAGACTTCATTATACACAGCAACTAGGCATGAAGAGTAGGTTTACACACTGGAAGCTTTTCCAAAGGTTAAATTAAAATATCAGCTCACACAAGGAGTGTAAATAGCATGCCAACTCATTTACATAAACATTACATAATTGCATCTCATACAGTGTAACAGATATGATATAATTATGTAATTCTGTTGTCCTTGCTTGTACATAATTATATCATATCTGTTATACTGTATGAGATGACATTTACTTAAAGGGCAAGGTAGGTATGGAGTCCCCAAAGTTAAAAAAAAACAAGAAGCACTTTCAAATGAGGTACTAGACCAATAGCTGCCTGCAGTTCAGAGCTATGATGAATATCCCAGATTTCAGGAATAAACTTTGTATTCGCTTTGAGTTTTGCCAACAGTGCTGCATAGCAACACGTGATGGGGAAGCAGAGCAATGAGTGGTAGGGCAGCGAGGTGACAACATGACTGAGTGAATAAACAGTTTATTTCTAGATGTTGTATGGAATGATCTGTTGAGCCTCCTGTGCACCACTGCTTACAATGCTACAGCAGGAGAACCAACATGATTGGCAGGTAAAGAAAAATAACTGGATTGCGTAACACTTTTTATTCAGCACGCCATAGTATAAATCCATATCTGCCACACCTCACATACATTCATTATTACCACCACCTGCACTAGGTCCTAGTTCTGTAGCATGTAGCTAATACTCCAGGAAATGAAAAATGAATGATACCAGACTGGAGGCAGGAGTCAGGACTAAACAACTCATAAAGTCTCACACATCACACTGACAATGTCAGTCTCACAGTTAAAATGCATCCTTTTGCTGTACTTTGCACAATAAAGAAAAAATCTGATTCTCCACTCCACACTCTGCAATCGAACCATTCAGTTTCAGGATGCCGCCTGTATCGTGTACTGAAACCGTGAGTTGGTTATGGTTGTTGCAGACGGGGAGTGGAGATCTGGATTTTTTCAAATTGTGTACAACAGCAAAAGATGCATTTTAACTGTGAGACTAAGAAGCTAGTCAGTGTGTGATATTTGCACAGTTGTTTAGTTCCGACTCCGCCTCCCCTCTCCTGCATAATTTTATACTGACACTGACACTGAGTCTGTCGTTACAGAGAGTGACAAGTCAACAACAAAGCATTTTTGTTAGCTGTCGACTGAGAACACAGACAGGGCTGCTTGAGCTTGAGTAGTTAATTTTAATGGAATAGCGGCCGACCTGCCTCGGTCCTCGCTCTTTAGAGAATGGGTATGGAGGATTTAATACAAATTAATATAAAATATAGATACATTACATATATCACCAGGACAGATTCCTGGTTCAGGAGATGGGGACCCAGGGACTCGGGGGTTAAATTACATAGAAACATAGAAGTGATGGAGATAAGGACCGCAAGGCCCATCCAATCTGCCCATTTCTTTTCTACCTTATAAATGTGCCATCGGCCTTTGCTCTGTCAGTGGCCTATCTATTCATAGTCATTTGTATTGCTCCCTTATGCCTATCCCATGCCTGTTTGAAGCCCTGCACTGTATTCATAGCCACCACTTCTTGAGGTAGGCCATTCCATGCATCCACCACCCTTTCTGTGAAAAATCAATTTCCCCTTAATCGGCCCCTCTAATCGCATGCTGTGTCCTCTTGTCCTACTATTTTTCTTATATTTAAACATGTTAGACTCTTTCACCTTGTTAATGCCCTTATGGTGTTTGAATGTCTTGATCATATCACCTCTCTCCTCCTTTGCTCAAGGGTATACATATTGAGCTCTGTTAATCTGTCCTCATATGTCTTCTGATGCAGTCTCTGCACCATTTTGGTTGCCCTTCTCTGGACTGCCTCAATTTGGTTAATGTCCTTGTGAAGATGTGGGTCCAATACTGCACGCATACTCCAGATGGGGCTTAACCAGTGTCTTGTAAAGAGGATTATTACCTCCCTCTTACGACTTGTGATACCCTACTAATACACCCTAACACCCCCTTGCCTTACCTACTGCTTTAGAGGTCTGTTTGGATGATTTCAGGTCATCAGTGAAGATGATGCCCAAGTCTCTTTCTTCCTTTGTGACTGCTAGCAACTCCTCCCAGCCTATAGGTGGCTTCAGGGTTTCTCTTCCCTATGTGCATGATTTTGCACTTCTTTGCATTAAATCCCAGTTGCCACTCTTCTGACCATTTTGCTAGTTTATCCAGATCTCTTCTCATTCTGCCCACCCCATCTGGATCATCTACTCTGTTGCAGATCTTGGTGTCATCTGCAAACACACAAGCCTTACCCTCTAGTCCATCTGCAAGGTCACTAATGAAGATGTTGAAGAGGACTGGCCCCAGGACTGATCCTGAGGTACCCACTTGTGACTTGCATCTCTTCTGACTGTATACCATTTACCACCACTCTCTGTTTTCTACCCGTCAACCAGTTTGCCACCCAGTTGACCAACTTCTGACCCTCCGAGCCTACCCAGCTTATTTATCAATCTTCTATGTGGAACAGTGTCAAAAGCTTTGCTGAAGTCAAGGTAGGCGACATCAACTGCTCCCCTTGGTCCATCACTCTGGTTACCCAGTCAAAGAAATCTATGAGATTAGTTTGACAGGACCTTCCTTTGTAAACCCATGCTGTCTTGGATCCTGTGCCCTCTACGGATTCCAGGTGTTGCACTATCCTTTCCTTAAGGAGTGCCTCTATAATCTTGCCCACTACTGAGGTAAGACTGACTGGTCTGTAGTTCCCGCCTCCTCCTGCTTCTGCCACTCTTGTGGGCGGGATCACATAAGCCCTTCTCCAGTCTTCTGGGACCTCTCCTGTGCTCAGAGACTCACTAAACAGTTCTGCTAATGGCTCTGCTGGTTCCACCTTTAGTTCCTTAAGTACCCTGGGATGTATGCCATCAGGTCCCATTGCCTTATCCACCCTGAGCTTATCAATCTCTTGTAGGACCCTTTCTTTTGTGAAGAGTAGTGCTCACCTCCTTCCCCTGTGTCCATGATGCTGAGCTGTGGGCCCTGCCTACCTTCTCTTCAGTGAATACTGAGCAAAAAGTATCTATTTAGGATACATGGCTTTACAGGGTCCTCCTCCTCACGTGCTCCCTTTTCTCCATTAAGCTTAGCAATACCCCCTCTGGACTTTCTCCTTTCACTAATGTATCTATAGAAAGTCTTGTCACCTTCTTTGACTGTTCGTGCTAGTGTTTCCTCAGTTTGGGACTTTGCCTGCCTGCCTTCCCTGCTTCCCTTAGGGCAGTTTGGTATGCCTCTATCTTCATCCCACTGTGTTCCCTTATATTTCCTGAAGGCCAGCCTTTTGGCTCTGACCTTTTCTGCTACTGTATTTGAGAACCAAAGTGGTTTCCTTCTTCTTTTGTACTTCCTTTTCTGTCTAACACAATGGGATGTTGCTTCAAGTATTGCATCCTTAATGCTTGCCCACTTTGCCTGTACCCCCTCACCTGTGTTTCTTTTTGCCAGGGCTAGTTTAACTCTGTTGGCCATCTTATCAAAGTCAGCTCCTCTGAAGTCCCATATTTTTGCCTTGGAATGGGATGATTTAGATGTAGTAGCCAAATTGAACCATACCATGTGATGGTCACTGGCCAGGTGACCTTCTACCTGGAGGTCTGTGATCCCTTCCTTGTTAGTCAGTACTAGATCTAGGATAGCCCTGTGTCTTGTGGGTTGCTATACCAGTTGTTTAAGGCCCTCCCCTGCAGGGAATCCACTATGTGTCTAGTTCTGGCAGATGTTCCTGCTGGTATTGACCAATCTGTATCCAGCACGTTGAAGTCTCCCATTATCAGAACCTTCCCTTTAGCTGTCATGTTTTGTATATCTTCTAACAGTAATGTGTCTATGTCCTCCCCTGGTCTGGGGGCCTGTAGACAACCCCAGTTCTTATGGCTGTCCATTTCCTTTTCCAGGGTGACCCACAGTTCTTCTGGCTCCTTATGTGTATTCTGAATTTCTGTAGCTTTGATATTTTCATTGACATAGGGGCCCCTCCCCCCTCTTTTTGCACCTCGGTCTCTTCTGAACAATACATAGCCAGGTACTGAAGTCTCCCAAGTGGTTTACTGGTAAGCCACGTCTCACTAGTGCTACTATGTCCAGTTTAGCCTCTGACATTGTTGCCTGCAGGTCTGGGATCTTATTTCCCAGGCTGTGAGCATTGTGTACATGATTTTCCATTGGCCAGATTTTGGTGTGTTAGTTGTTGGGTGAGGTTTGGCATTTCCCTGTGCGTCGTATGGGAGACAAACCTTTTTCTTCTGGTGATGCAGTTAACTCCCGAGTCCCCAGTAGGGATGCCAACATTTGATTTCAAAAATAAGGACAGATCCCCCAACCCCTTGCCCCACCCCGACACACACACATACACACAAACACACACAAACACACACACACACTTGGTGTCCTAACTGCCTGTTCCCTGAAGGTCCTGTGGGCTAACACCCCATCTGGTTCCTTAAACCTTGTTGTCCAGTGGAATCCTTCCTAGCCCTACTGTGCTGCACGCTTGCCATCATCACCATGCCCCTAGCCTCACATCAGATTCATCCTTCCAAAACCACTCCAACAGACGTGCACAGCAGGAGAAGCCTGGTGCTGGGAAGGGTTACTAGCCCTACTACATATAAACTGGTCTCAAAGGGCCCAGCACTAGTCAGCCCACAAACTACAGCATATGGCTGTATAACCACTGTTGGAGTGGTGTCGGTGTTGTGATTTTCTCTTGGATGAAATGGAATAATAGATGCTATAAGGCCATATGAAGCCCCTAAGTTTTTCATCTGAGGTGTGGGCTGACGATTGCTGAGTCTCTTTAGACAGTGACTAAATCCTTCCATCTGCTGCACTTGGTCTCTGCACTGTGCTCTCTGCTATTACAGTCTGGTAGCACAAGAAACAGCTTTGTGATACGGCATGTGATGTGATGGCCACAGTGCCTTTGCAAGTGGCCTTTTGGGTCATATGGCTGCCTGGCCTCTTTCCTAAACAGTCACAGCACCTGTTGTTTTTGAGTCTGAGACCATGAGAAAATGTTTGCACAGCTTGGGGGGTTTAAAAGGCTGTCCATGGAACTAATTGCACTGACCATTTAATGCAGTATGTGGAACAGTATTCCAGCTTCCAGTCCAGCCCCACCCCACTCCCAGCCTGAGCTGTTGCCTTTCATCCAATTTCTGTTAACCAGCAGTGCCTACTAGTGCAGGGAGACTGCATTGGAGCCTTGGAGAGTTGACAGAGAAACAAGAAAGGTGTCCTCCCAAAAGACACCCAGCCCAGGCAGCCATGATCTCAACTGGGTGCACTAACACTTGCCTTGCTCTTACTTTTGCTCAGTCCATCCAGTCCTCACTTGCTCGAGTAGTCACTCCTCCCAAACACTCTGTGGCACGGCAGTCCTCTGACTGACTCAACAACAGACCAACTCATCCTCGTGGCAGCAGAAGACCAAAATAGTGACCCCTAGGGCCCCTACCTGTACCATTCCCATCCCACATCAAACAAAATAACAACCCACCCGCAGCCTGCCTGACGTCGGATTGATGACTTTCGGCCGTTACACTGGCGCTCGCAAATTCTAATCACGATCACTCTGATCCTGTTGCAGCAGCTCACTATTCTTTCAGTTGCAGAGCAGACTGGTAGATGGGCGCAACTTGGAGTTGCAGCAGCGTAAGCACAACAACTGTACTGCGCATGCAGTAGGCTTCTCCGCTCTCTCTGAGGGCGACATCCTCGACGCGGCTGTCCCTGTGCAGGCCACACCAAGTTCCATGCCGCTAGAGTCGCTGAGACAGACCGACCATCTGCACTCCGCGGCAAGGGCCGGGGGCCAGTGACACTTATTATAGCAGCTGCAGACCTCTGTTTCTCGGGTCACCAGGTCAGATTGAGAAAATATAGAGCCCTGCGGGTGAGCTGGTGGTGATTGGCTCCTTCGACTTCTCTGCTTCCCGTTATGTGCTCACACTCATCAGGTCAGACAGCAGGAGAACAGGATCAACCCAGGGATCAACAGAGTACGGTGGGTGGGCATCCATGAAGCTCCCAAATGGAACGAATGAGGAACAAAAAGAACAAACAAAACAGCAACCAACCAAACAAGCCACAGTCAAGACCTAGAGACATGGTATATCTCTTGAGTGTCTTCAGTGAACAGAGTCACTAAGCACAGGTGTGATGGGGCAATGAGCTGCTGCCAGACAGTACCGCCAAAGATGTTAACGTGTACTCTCCACATCTCCACTGGCACATTCCACCTTAGTTGACCTGATGTGGTGTCAATGGTGTGCCGCGACAGCAATTAACTGTCTACTGGGCACGGCACCTGGCGAGGAACAACAAAGCGAGCAGTACAACACCCTCCACTCACTTTTTTAATTGCATTGCTTTCTCACTCATTTAAAAAGCAATGTAGCCCACCTCATTTAATGGTGGCAATAACCATTTTCCACAACAAATAGGGACCAGCCCGGCATTGCAGCGTCAGCTTCTCATCTACATGCAAACTATTCAGAATGGAGCGAGGATGATGCTGCAATGACAAACACTCCTGATTGCTGCAGCCAAATCATTTCAAGTTGGTGGAACTCTTTGCA
Organism: Neoceratodus forsteri; assembly: GCA_016271365.2. Lineage (NCBI taxonomy): Eukaryota > Metazoa > Chordata > Ceratodontiformes > Ceratodontidae > Neoceratodus > Neoceratodus forsteri. The sequence continues at coordinate 551,719,732 of JADMNL010000022.1, forward strand.
AACTAGTGTCACCACCAGCGTCTTGCATTTGTGACACACAGCCAAGCCCACAAAGCAGTGGCAGTATTGGACACCATTACGACCTCCACAACTCCTAAGCTGCCACAACATGTTTCTTGCATGTGTGCAAGCAAACACAATAAACATTGAGAATAATAAGTTAGATACACCAGCAGGGGTACAGTTTTGTAAGGTGCATGAATCAGACTCAGAGAGTTTAATATTTATGGGCCTTGAATATTTCACATCACCAAAATATAGGGTGATAGACCAGATTTGTTACTGAGAATGGAAAGTTATTGGATTTATAAATTAGGAGTGTCAGACCAGAAGGTTTAAATGAACAATGGGATCTTAAGCCTTTCCTTTTGTAACTGGCATTCTCTTCTATTTTCCTCTTTGTCCTACAGGTATCTGACTTTCTTCCTTTCCTTTCTACTGTCTGCTGGAAGCACCCATGTGGATTCCTTGATCAACTTGATCTAAACAAAATGAATGAGTGATCACATAGATTTACCAGATCTTTTGCCCTCATATCTGATAGGGACCACAGTAAAATGCAGTCCAAATTTAATACAGTCAGTAATTTTGAAAAATAAAATGTTTACAAAAGGTGAATTATTATAGACTGTCTCTTTAAGGACTGGCACTGTTGCAATGTTTCCATTGATAGTTTGACTATGATTATCAATAAGTCAACATGTGCAATAGTTAGCATGTCATTTATTTATACGATATTTACTCGGTTACTCAGTTACTTGGTGATATAGACAGAATAGGATTTTAGCCCATCGAGACTGTCTCCACACCTAGTGGGTTTATTGTTCCTAAAAGGTTTTAGGTACCTATCTAGTTCATTTCTGAATTTATCAAATACCGTAAGGATGATTATGTATTGTGGTAAATTATTCCATATCATGGGGCCGCATTGTAGAATAGTTATATCATTTGTATTTGCCCTTAGAAGTTTTAATTGTTTACTGTGGGATCTTAGATCTGCCGGTCTGTCACTGATAACTAAATCACATTGGGCAGTAACATTCAAATTATTCAGTATCTTAAACAATAATAAAGGTCTTCTCTCTTTCTTCTGTCCTCGAGGCTGTATAAGTTCAGCTCATACAATCTTTCTGTATATGACCTATCTTTTTAATCTTGGTATCAGCCATATGGCCCTTCTCTGAACACTCTCCAACAAGTTAATGTCCCTTTTGAGATATGGAAGCCAAAGGGAGACCCATAGTCGAGATGTGGTCTCACATAAGATCAGTATAATGGGATTAGACAATGCTCGTTCCTGGATATAAAAGATTTTTAAACAGAGTTTATTAGTCTGTTAGCAGTCTGGATGACCTTTCTACAGTGGTTTAGTGAAGTTAGTGTATCGTTATTATTACCTATAGGTCGCATTCATTCTGTACAGAATGAATGCCACCATTGAGTGGAATTAGTGGATCGCTTAAGGTTGCATTCATTCTGTACAGATCTCAAAGAAACCCATTTAAAGTATATGTCTTCACTGGGTTTTATCTTCCTAAATGAAGTACAGTGCAGTTTTGGTATTGAGCTGTATTTTGTTTCTGCAGCCCACATTCCAATATGCTTCAGATCGCTGACTAGGGATTGGAATTTTTCATCTGTGTCCATACCACCACTTATCTTGGTGTCATCTGCAAATTTAAGTATGTTGTTCTCTAGGGCCAGCGTGCATGTCTCCTCGAATATTCCAAACAATGCTAATCCCAAGGCAGAGCCTGAGGACACCACTGCTAACAATTCTCTCCTTGGCGAGACACCCTTTGTTCTTACTTTCTGGGATCTCCTGTCAGCCATTCTTCAACCCATTTAACCAGATATAAATAAAATCCCATTTTTGTTCAATTTATCTGTAAATTCAAAGTGTGGCACAGTGTCAAAGGCCTTCCTAAAATCCAGGAAGATCACATCCACTGGTTTACCATTGTCCAGACTAACACTAACCTTTTCATAGAAGGACATCAAATTGGTGGTAGAAGACTTCCTTGGGGTAAAACTATGCTGGGTAGTATCCTACATGCCCTTAACAGTGACTTCGCTGTCAATTCTTGATTTTAATAATTTCTCCATAAGCTTATAAGGATGGATGTAAACTTATTGGCCTATAATTACCTGTTATTTATTTACTGCCCTTTTTGTATCAGGGTAACTATGGCCATTTTCAGTCAGACGGAACCTTGCCTTGTTCATGACTTGTTGAGTAATAACATGAGAGAGAATTTTGGCACAACCTTGGATGAAAGTAAAGGTAACCTGACCTTTAAATCTTCCTTCTGTTGGAAGCATACCTCTCATCCTTTCTTTACTAAAATGTGTGACAAGATGCATGACAAATGAGCAAAATGTGTGACATATCATCAAACACTGCACTAAGCTCAGAACACTATAGCTATCATTGCACTAGTGTTCATAATGTTTGCTGATAATTGAACACAATAGATAATTATGAATTCCTGCTTTAAAAGCTCTGTGAGAAATGTGGAATATCACTACCTCAATGTGGGACAAATGATTTCTGAGGTTAAAATGAGTGGCGTGCCTCATAATGTGTGACAGTTGAGAGGTATATGGTTGGAAGGTACTAAGCCTTTGTCAGCTCCACCCTCCAGTTACACTCCTAATCCACTGGAAGAGCTGTGGAAGAAAAACAATTAGCTCCTTCAATGTGAAATCCTGTAAGCCCAAAACAAAACCTGTAAGCACAACCCGTAAGCACAAAACACAATAGTACAAAACAGTAACTCTGCTTAGCCTAAGGAGAGAGATCAAACTGTAAAACCTGTAAGCACAAAACAAAACAGTAACGAAAACCTGTAAGCACACAACAAAATAGTAACAAGGCAGTAACCAGGCTTAGCCTACTAACAAGCCTTACTATTTCTTCTTGCTCTGTTAATGTTGCCCCTGTCTCTGTCCTTTCAAGCAAACCTAGAAGACAAAACACTCAGTTGAAGCTAGGTGCTTTTTTTAGCAAACCATTGTCTTCCAAAAGTTAAAGGTGGATACAGCTATGGGGCCAGATGGGATACACCCAAGAATACTTAAGGAACTTGGGAAGGAACTAGCAGCCCCTTAGCAGTGCTCTTCAACAAATTGTTGGAGAGCGGGGAGGTTCTGGAGGACTGGAAGAGGGCAACAGTAGTGCCACTCCACAAGAAGCGGAACCAAGCAAGAGCCAGGAAACAACCATCCAGATAGTCTAACTTTAGTAGTGGGAAAACTGATGGAGCCCCTACTGAAGGAAGAATTCTTGCTGTTTTGGAGGAAAGTGGTCAGTGTGACACAAAGCAACACGGTTTCACAGCAGAGACATCCTGCCACACAAACCTGGTAGATTTCTTTGACTGGGTCACCGGAATAGTGGATCAGGGTGGGGCAGTGGATGTGGTTTACCTGGACTTCAGTAAGGCATTTTACTCGGTTCTACACAGGAGACTAGTCAATAAACTGGAGAACATGGGAGTCAGGCTTAAGGTAACAGGCTGGGTCAGGAACTGGTTAAATGGGACAACACAGAGGTATTAATAAATGGCACTCTATCAGAGGAGGGTAGGGTGATTAGTGGGGTTCTGCAGGCTTGGTTTTGGGGCTGATCCTCTTCAACATATTCATCAGTGACATTGCTGATGGACCGAAGGGAAAAGTGTGCCTGTTTGCTGATGACGCCAAAATCGGCAACAGGGTTGACACACCAGCAGGGCAACAAAGCATGGACTCTGATCTCCCAAAGCTAGAGGAATGGTCAAGAATCTGACAATTGAAATTTCATACCAAAAATGTAAAGTCATGCACCTGGGAAAATGTAACCCACGGAAACTACTCGATGGGAGGGAGCAGCTTGGATACAAGGCTAGAGCAAGACCTGGGGGTGATCATATCAGATGAACTCAAGGTCAGCAAACAATGCAGAAGGCAGCACTAAAAGCTAGTGGCATACTGGGATGCATAGGAAGGGCATCACAAGTTGGAGGCATGAAGTGATCATGCCTCTGTATTGAACCTGGTAAGACCCCACCTGGAATACGGTGTCCAGTTCTGAAGGCCGCATCTCAGGAAGGACATAGATAGGCTGGAGACAGTACAGAGAAGAGCAACAAGATGGTGCAGGGCTTACACCAGAAACTGTATGAAGCCAGACTTGGTGAACTTAATCTATACTCCCTAGAGCAGCGCAGGAATCAGGGAGACATGATAGGGACATTTAAATACCTTAAAGGCAACAACAAGGTACAGGTGCAGAACCTCTTCAGGTAAAATTCTATAGCAGAACAAGGGGATGACCTTTGCCTCAAGGAGAGTAGGTTCAGGAGCAACATGAGGAAATTCTTTATGGAGTGCATTGTTGAACCATGGCATAGCCTGCCAGAGGGTGGTGGGGACGAAGACAGTGGGGAATTCAAGCAGGCATGGGACAGGCATTGCAGGATACTCAAGCAGGCAGCTAAGTGGGGGTAGGAAAACAAGGGCAGACTTGATGGATCATAAGATCCCCATCTGCCGACAATGTCTATGTTTCTATGTTTCATGTTTCTATGAGCAAGAGATACGATGATGCTGCAAGCTTAATGAATTTGGGGTGAATACCATCTGGACATGGGAGCGAGTTCAGTTTAATGGCTTTTAGAGCTAACAAAACAGCCTCTTCAGAAAAACCACGTGACTCCCTAGGGAGAGCATGCCTATTACCTTACAGTTATTCCTATCACCAAAGGCGGCAAAAATAATTATTTAATGTGTCAGCTATCATGATCGGGTCATGTAGCGTTTTGCCGTTTTGATTAATGGACCTACCAACCTGTCACCACTCTTATTGTTGTTAACGTCTGAGAAGAAGGACTTCTGGTTGTCTTTTGTGTGTGCTATCTTGAATACTAGGTTACTTCTTTCTTTTCTTATTAGTCTTTTTGTCTCTTTCTGCTCTGTCCGGTATTTAGATTTAGTTACCTTAGAGGGTTCTTCTTATAATTTGTGTAGGCGTGTTCCTTTCTCCTTATTTGTTTTAGTATTTTATTTGTTAGCCACTTTGGGATTTTACACTTGTTGTAAATTGTTCTTATAGGGACATATTTATCTTCCATTTCCTTGAGTTTCATCTTGATGAGCTCCCAGCTGTCCCCTACCGATAGGTTCCTTAGTTTATTACAATCAAAGGACTCAAGGGTTTCCTTAATGATTTTGTACTGAACTTTAGCATAGTTACTTACAAAATGTTTTGCCTTTCAGTGGTTGATCCTGCCAGTAAACAAAAGTTAACATGTTATGATCACTATTTCTTAATGTCCCTTGTGCTTGAACATATTACTGATCTCGATTTCTAGAATGGTAATAATTAACTATAAAATATTTTTCCCCTGGTAGGTTCCATGGCTCTTTGTTTCTAAGCCCACCAATAATAAAGTGTTCATGAAGTTTGATTCTTGAGTGGCACTACTTATCAGCTGTTCCCAATCGACTCCTGGGAGGTCAGAGTCCCCAGTATTATCGCATCTGATAAGTTAGCGCGGACTAATTCACTGATCAAGTAGTTATTGTATTCCTGAGTACTGAAGGGTAGTCTGTGACAATTGCCAACATTTAGTTTGTTTTCCATTTTAAATTGAAGCTGCAGCCATATACTTTCAATGTGATATTGTGGATCCTTAGCAATTTTAGTTCTGTACATTCATGTTCACTTTTGTATATGTTCCTGAATGCCATAAAGACTGTCTCCATGTCCTTGACACAAGGCAGAGACTCTCTAGGCTTCCCTCCTTCCATCCCTCTCCCTCCTTCCCTCCCTCTTTCCACACTCTTGAAGGACTACATTGGAAAGCATAACCTCATATAGGTACCTCGGGTCTGGTTAGACAAGCACCTCGACTTCTCTGACCACATGGATGTTATTCATAAAAATGCTCCCCAAACTCAGTGCCCTATATAGGAACTGGGATGCATCCATTGCCAGCCCACTGCACAATTCCCAGAGAATGATCCTTCCAATTATAGACTATGGTGCTGTGGTCTATAGTGCCACCTCAGAACTTCCTTAGCCAGATTGGACACTCTGTTCTACTCTTTCTGTTGCTTCGCTCTTGGCTGTCCTTCACTACTCACCACTGCTCAGTATATATCTCTAGACCTCCCTTCTCTTGAGGATAGATGCCTAGCCCACTGTGCAAGCTTCCTTGATAAGGTCTGGTTTGGCTCTCTTCCATCTTACCTCTCATTCTCACTCTCCACCCCTGCTTACTCCTCTGTCTCTCAGAAATATCAATGTTGAACCCTTGCTATCCCCACTAGATCTACCTCTGCTGGCCAAGCAGCTTTTCCCCATGCTTCCCCAAACTATGGAATGCCCTTCCCTCCACTATCAGAAATGCTCCTTCCCATGCCCTCTCATCCTTACTACATAACTCTCATCTCTCCTACCTGCTCCTGCACCTAATATATCCTCACTTTCCATCTTCCCTTTACCTCCTATTACCCTATGTCCCTTAAGCTCTGTGCCTGTACTATATTGTAATTTAAATGACCTTGCACATAGTTTCATGTTGTAACAGATATTTGAAAAGCACTTGTCTTCTGTAACTGCTATCTCTGCCTGCACTTTGATCCTTGATTGTACCTCTTTCTGCATTGTTAAGGCACTTGTATTCCTTTAACTGCTATTTTGCCTGCACTGGCATATACAAAAACTTTGAGTACCTCTATCTGTATTATGTTTTCCCATCCCTTTTCCCCAGGATGTATCTGGAAATGAACATTCTCTGCTTAGTATGTTCTTCCTGGTGGAACTTTAAATAAATATATGCAAACACCTCCTTTTTTATATTTTCTATTTTTATAGATGTAACCCCTAGGTGATGCTACTCTTAGAGTTACACCCTGTCTACTACCCTCTGAGGGTTTAGGTTCTCAGACTTACATTAGGTTCTAAAATGTGCACTGCCTCCACTCAGAGTTTACCTTTAGCATTGGGTTGGCTGGTTACCTGGTACAACCCCTGAGATGTCATACCACCCACAATTATCTTTGCCACCCCAAAACATGACCCATTTATTTATTTGAATTTTGATAACAGGGGTAGGCCCACAGAGACACAGACATGTCCCTTTTTCAGGGGTGACCCAGGGAATAAAGACAATTCCACAAGTTGGCACACTATACTTTTGGATGCAGGAGGTAAAACATAGGGAGAACAAGTACAATCTGAGGCAAGAGACATGTGTGTGTATATATATATATATATATATATATATGATATATGAATACAAATGTATGCTGTGAGCAGAAAGTCCATTCCTCCGTAGCAGAATGATGATTCAATACTGGTCCAGAGGGTCCTGCATCGATAATCCTTAGATTAGGCTTGCTCCAGGTCTTGCATTGAAAGTCCTTAGGTGAGGCTTGAGAACGTTGTGCTGGGACAGGTGAGCTAGTCCAGTAGAAGTTACCGCACAATACAAATACATAGTACAATATATTACATATTTACAAAATATAAGAGTGAAGCAGAGAGATCAGGAGCAGGAAAGGGGTTTAGGGGAAGATTGGAAAGTCAGAGGGGTGTGGGAGAGGTGGAGGGAGATCAAGGGTAAGAGAAAGAGTTTGGGATGAGAATGGACTGCCAGTGAGAGCAAGTGAGGAGGAGGGTACACTGTGTAAGCAGAGGGTTAAGTGCAAATACCGCTACAGATTGGAAGGGAAAGAAGATTTCTTTGAAACTTCTCTTAAACAGGAAAGAGAGCGTACATGACAGCAAACTGCATGGTAGAGTATTCCATTTTGCAGTCTGGAGAAGTAAAGGACCACCTGCCAATGGCTAGGTGAACTTTGAGAAGGTTCAACAATTGGAGGTGGGAGTGGTGGAGGGTCCTGGGAAGGACTTCAGAGTGAGCAGGCTGGAGAGGATGGGTGGGGAAGGGAGGTGTGTAAGTTTAAGGTGGTACATAACACCGGAAGTCCATTTAAGCTTGAAGGATGGCCAGACAAGGGACCTAAGGACATCACAGTGATGAGCCTGAGCAGGTGCACCAGCAGCTAGTAGGCTATCCTGTGGTAGGCCTGTTTGAGTTTGGCATAAGTAGTGGACTTGACTGAGTGAATTATGGGTGCACCGTAGAATAAACCAGGGAGGAGGATAGCCACAGCAATGGTCTTTCTAGCACAGGGAGTTAGGTAGGCGCAGTGCGATGGAGTGGCCATGCTTTTGATTGGTATTTTAATTATACTGTTTACATGCGTGTCTAAGGATAGATGTTTGTCGAGAGTCATACCCAGGTACTTTAATGATCCCACCCTTCAAGCGGTAGACCAGAGGAGGTGTTAATAACCAGAGGGGCTGGGAGGTTAGGTCAAAAGAGGTATGGTGGAACAGCATGGATTTGGTTTTCTTTTGTTCAGTATCAGTAGGTTCATTTTGAACCAAGCTTCCAGATCTTGGAAGTCTTTTTCCAGGTCAGGTTGAATGGTGGAGATGTGTATGCCGTGCGGTATAATATGGCATCATTTGCGTGGGACTGGATCTATGCCCCCGCAATTTAGGGCAAGTCATTAATAAAGATGTAGAAAAGTAAAGGCCCAAGGATAGATCCTGGGGGACTCCATCCATGATTGGAGACAGAGGGAGAAGGCCAGTCCATTTGACACTTTGAAACGGCTAGATAAATAGTTAGAGATCCAGGACAGGAGTTGGAATCGACACCTAAGGATTGGAGTTTGGAAATGAGGAGAGAATGATTAACAAGGCCAAAGGCCTTTGTGAGGTCAATGAAGACGCCCTGCACTACCTTGATCCATGGCATGAAAAATATCAGAGGTGATCCTCAGGAGGGCAGTCAGTCCCATGAGATTTCCTGAAACTGTGCTGGTGTATTGTAGAGGCGTTAGTTCAAGGAAGGAGTTCAGCTGATTACAGAGGATTCTGTCTTGGATTTGCATGATAGAACACAGAATGGATATGGGTCTATAGTTTTCAATGAGGTTTGTTGGGCCAGTTTTGTGCACTGGTACAACAGTGGCAGTTTTCCATTTGTCAGAATGGAACATGTTAGGAAGGATCGATTAATCAGCTGAGCGATCGGAAGAGCTATTGTGGGTGCACCAGTCCTAAGAAATCTGGGGGGCAGGGTGTCAAAGTCAGAGGAGCTATCGGGGTTGAGTCCCATTAGGAGCTTAAGGACTTCTTACATGAGGTATGTTTTATATGAAAGAGGGATGGCGAGCTTCAGTGTGGGGGTGTTGCAGTGCAGGCGGACATCTAGAGACCTATCTTGTATACATCAAGGTCGGTGAAGGACAAATTTACTCCTGCAGCGATCTCAGAGGCAAGGATAGTTCTGAGCCTTTCAAGATCATGGTCTGAGGTTTTCATTCACAGCCCTTAAGGGGTGCATTGATTTGCATCCAGAAACATTTAGAGTCGCTAAGGTTACTAGCTTGCAGGGATTGTAGATAGCTCCTCTTCGATTTGTTTACTTTAGCTTTGCAGGCTTTCCACAACTGCGGTAGGAATTCCAATCAGTATGGAGCCCAGACTTTTGTAGAATCACCATGCTTTTGTCTCTGGACACATTAGGCCATAGCTCCTGGGAGAGCAGGGGAGTGAGTTCCTTTGGCCCTTCTCAACTGAAGGGAGCATGGAGGCCAAGGATGGAGGTGAAGGTGTTGATTAAGTATTCTAATGCCTGATTATCTATTCGAAAGCCCATTATCATTTCCCCACATTTCAAGCATTTTGTAATTAAAGACTCTCTTTAATAATATGCTCATGGCAACCATGTTTCAAAACAAGTAACAATAATATTTATTTGCGGTCATAGAAGTTAGGATGGAAACAAGGAGGGATAGAGGTTATGCAGTGATTCTTATTTACAAATGTACACATGATTGGTTTTGTTTGTGCTACTGAAATCCTCCAGCTGGGTGACTATCAGATTAAGCAGAAAGAGAATAACATTTTACCAACCAAAAGATATCCAGAGCCCTGGCTATCTAAGCTGCTGACTAATCAGATGTTGCACACATATTTTCCCACATTGGTACGGTTCCCAGATAAGTATGAAACACGCAATCTCACGCTATACCCTGGATACCCAGATACCAAAGTCCTGGATGGTTGCAGGTTTGGTGGATGTTGCAGCTGGCGGTGTTGGTCAGCTTTGATTTAAAAGGAAAGGTTAACTTGGAAGACAGATTGACAACAACATTAAATTTCCTCATCAGAGGTGCAGGGTTGCCTGCTTTTGGCAGAATAGCAGGGGTGCCTGCATTTGGCAACTGAACAATTCAGAAGGAGGTAACCAGCTGGTTACCTTGCTAGATCTTGGATTCATGATCCTGAACATTCAGCACATTTATATTATTGTCATCCAGTACATTTCCCAATCATTATCACATCCAGTAAATTTATACTTCAAAACATCTCTAAGAAGGTGGAAAACTGTTATTTCCGATGTCATAAGCCAGACTTAATTGACGTTGCGGGCTCTGTCCCTTAATGTGGCAATGCGGCTATGGCTGGTGGCTCCACAGGACAGTCTTGACCAGATAGTGACACAGGTGCATCCACAGCACATTTACATTATCTTCCTGACACAGGTGCATCTCAGCCCATTTCACAGTACTATTAGGCTCTGACCTACGAGGTCCATAATGTTGCCGCGCTTTACAATGGTATCGACATTTGGCTAAATCTAACAGTGTGTAGCTTACATGAGTGGTACAATACCACGAATACTGCTGTACATGGTATTGCACCACTGAAACATTCCAGGCCAAGGATAAGACTTCTGCTGGGATGGGGTTCCACCAAGTAGCTGCCATGGCTCAGTGGACTAAGCCACTGCAACAAGGAACCCTGACGCTTTGTCTGGGACTGGGTTTGAATCCAGGTCCCAGAAACTTTTATTTCTTTTAACAGTTTATGCGCTCCCGAGTTAACACCCCCATCTCCGTGTTGAGAATCTTTATTTGCACTGTACTGGCAGCAGATTTTGCCATGCGGCATTATGTCTTGTGACATTATGACCCTGTGTGTCCGATGGGTCCTCAATATTTAGATGCTGTTTGGGCTCTCTTGGGTCCCCCCAGCAACAGCTACAATCTGCAAGAACAGTTCCAGAGATCCACTCAAGCTGGGTCAGATAGGGCAGCAGGGCAAGGTAGTACTGAAGAACTACCTATATCGAACAGTCACTTTGGAATGGCCCAGACTGATTAAGCTTGCTTTCTGTCACTTGCACAGTTACTGGGGCATGACAGCTCATAGTTACTGAGCTTGCTTTCTCTCTTGCACCCATGGGGGTACAAGAATACTCGCTCAGGTCCCTCACGGACGATCCCATATAGAAGGCTCCTGATGGTCTTCAGTTCTCTCACAACTGAGGTTCTCTTCAGCACTCCCACCACTGCTTGATGTCATCTGGTTTCAGTCCACATCTTTCCCGGCTGGAAGGAGGCTAGCACCTGGAGGACATTCTGGCAACCTCCAGGCTAGCAGTTTAACAAACTACATTACTTTAACTTTTAGCTAAGTAAAGAGGCACCCCTCTCTAGGCTAGAGAGGATTAACTGGATCTCCAGGCTTGGCAGCATGGCTGGGCCCTGAGCTCCCACTCGAGGGGAATCCTGCTCGAATCTCCTCTCAAATCTAACAAAATGCTGGAAAACACTGTCTCTTATAGGGTTCTCCTGAAGCTCCTGATTGGCTGAGTTTTTGGTTGCAAGGCCTCTGATTAGCTGGAGGACCTGTCAATCACAGAAATTAATAATGCATGACCCTCACTCGATGCACTGTTAGTCTGCTGTTTTGGTGCCTAGAATTAGGTCCCTGTAAGTCCCTATGAACACTTGGCATTTACCCGTGAGCTTTTGTGAATGTCCCACAAGTCCTGGCTTTGTTAACCTGGCTTTCCGATTGGCTGTGGCTGCTTGCAATGGCTGTTTAACCCACTGTCCTTTGAGCAGATTAGGTACAATCTAACATACTAACATACTAATTGCCAGCAGATTATGCCTTACAGTCTATCAAGTCTGCTCAAACCTCAGATCCCTAGTTGTGTGCCGAGGCCCTCCCCACCCTGTGTTCCAAAACCCCTATCATCCATCCCACCCCACTGGGCCAGGCCATCATCTGATACATCTGCTTTCTGTGTCTGTACCACCCTCTCTTGAAGCCCTCCACTGTGGATCTCTGAACCAGCTCTCCAAGCAGTGCATTCCAAGGGTCCACCACCCTCTCAGTGAAAAATGTCCTCCTCTTTTCCCCTCACCCTTCCACCTTCCAGCTTCAAACCATGACCTCTGGTGATATCTCCCTGCTTTAGTCTAAAGATCCCTCCATGTTTACTCTATTTATTCCCTTGAGGTACTTGAAGACCTCAATCATGTTCCCCTGTCTCTCTCTCTCCTCTCCTCCAATGAAAACAGGCAGAGCTCCTCAAGTCTGTCCTCATACATCAAATCCCTAGCCCTCGTATCATCTTAGTTGCCCTCCTCTGTACCCTCTCCAGGAGCTGTATGTCCCACATTTGTGGTGCAGCCAGGAATAATTCAAAACTTGCCCCAATGCCCACAGTCCATTAGCCCTACATGTGTACTTACCCGTCGCTGCACAGAGAAGAATTTGCTCAGTCTGTTTCCTGTCACTGCTGCCAACGTTTTAGCTTCCTGACATGCAGCAGCAGACAGGCTGTCGTTTCCCTGAGTCCCACAATTGCTGGTGCAGCCAGGAGCAGTATTTTATTTAAACACTCTTTCCCCTTCTTAAACACTTTCCCCAACAGACATAGTGCAGTTATAAGATATAACTCTAAACATTTCTCCCCTTTTGGCTGCAGCTGAGAACAAGCTGCTCCGAGGGCAGAACAGACCCTCATGAATATTCAACCGATTGAGGCTCCTGGCTCATGAATATTAATAGGCCGATCAAAATCCTCCTCGTGGATCTCCTTCAGATTTGAGGAGGCGGCCTTTCAGTGGCTTGTCCCTGGTTACTGGGTCCCACTTAGACCACGGGGATCCTGGGGCCAATGGAACACTCTCTGGTTCTACCGCAAACTGAAGTGGTTCAGCTTCAAAGCGCTTTCGTGCCCTGAGGCAGACATTCAAGCAGAGATTGTGGTTTGTTTTTCCAGCACCCCAGAGGGCTGTATTTCTTTGTTTGGGGCTGGAAGGAGCACCAGGGGCAGAAACAGGACCAAGAGGAACAACAAATTTCTGCAGGCTCAATCAGGAGGCACCGGGGAGAGAGAGAGAGAGAGAGGCTGGAACCAGGACTGCAGGCTTCAGGTAAGCCCCATTTGGCAGGGAGGTTACATAGGAAAGTTTGTATCCTGGAATCTCACATGAGCAGTCACTGGTTTCATCCCACCAGGTTTCAGTTAAGGCTGCTATATCAGTACTGACTGTTGTATAAGATTTTTATGAATGGTCTATGTTTGCATGTATTGGGGCACATTTGCACTCTTGCACTTTTGTGATTATGATGTCATCTTTCAGCTGGCTACATCAGTTGTGAAGTTGTTCTGTCTTGCCACACCCTCTGAGGAAGGTTAGGATAGCTGAAGTGCCAGGGGTAAGGTGGCTGTAGCGGAAGCTGAGTATGTCAAATGCTGAATTTTGAGGACTTCCTTTAAAGCATGGATTAAGCACTTGATCGTGAAACTCTTTCATTAGTCCTTTGTTTGGTTTTTGAGTGCTACACTTTTGGAGGTTGGGTTTTGTCAGTTAAGGTCTGGCTGCCCTTTTGTGTTTAGTACCGACCCTGCACCACCTTAGTGGCTTGCAAGTTGGAAGCATGTATGTGGTTCTCCGACGATGCCTGATTCAGCTTCTATACTCAGGTTTCCGTATCCTCGCCTGTGTTCCAGGTTTAGTCCTAGTTGCTTCAGCGTTTCTAAACCAAAATTACTGCACTCAGAAGCAGACAGCATCTTCAAGGCATGAAAAATCCAAGCCAGAATGCTCCAAGTAAACCAAATGGTTATTTATTGTGGAAAATACACAAAATAAACATGATACAAACAGAAACCAACTGCCAACCAACTAAAGGCAGTAACCCCAGCGCGTTGCTCTTTGGAGCGTCCCTCAGTGGGAGCTATACTGCAGTGACTGCATCCCTTTTAAAGCCAAAAACAGATGACATCACAGAAATTCAAGAATTCAAAAAGTATTGATACCCATGATGCTTTGCAAACTATGACATCACAATGGTCTTTATGCTACCAATATGTTTTATTATATATTCAAATAAAAGTTTATGAACAAGTGAAAACATCTTAGGGCAATCATTTGTTGGCATACACTAGGGACTAAAAGTCATAAGAAACAACACAACATTTCTGAAAAGAAACAAAGAAGAAAGAAAAAACAGACTATTTGTTCAGTTCTATATGCCTATTCAGAGCTCTATCATTTTTGTTAATCATATCACCTATAATGAATTTATAAACATTTTTGAACATGTTTTATATATTATATTAATATAAGGTATGGTACAATGCTGTTATCCCCCAAAATCATCTTTTTACAGTGTTGTTACACCATCGATGTGATGTCATGCTGTTGTTATACTGCTGTCGATGCATCACATCGATGTGATGTCATGCTGTTGTTATACTGCTGTTGATGCATCACATCGATGTGATGTCATGCTGTTGTTATACAGCTGTCAATGCGTCACATCGAGTAATGTCATGCTGTTGTTATACTGCTGTCGATGCGTCACATCGATGTGATGTCATGCTGTTGTTATACTGCTGTCGTGCGTCACATCGATGGTGTAACAGACTAGAACCACCGAGTGGAGCTGTTGCCATGACCCCATAGCAGCTGAGACGTTCCCATGTTTAAAGACTGAAGCACAAACTGGCATAAAACTAGCGCAAAAAATAATGGGAGCAGCAATCTATTCTAAACCCAATACTAGTGACCAGCAAGCATTTATCGAGGAGCAGCGCAAAAAGCGTCACATTGAGGAAAGTCGAATCTGATGTGTGTTGCTTGTACCCTCCCTCCAAAGATCAGCCAATGACAAATATGTCAATAGTTACTACGACTTGAAAACAGAATTTTAGAAGTGGTAGAAAATGCCTGAATTTGTACTCTAAAACTTTGTTGCTCTCTGTTTTGTGTTGTTGCAGATCTGTGCATTACTGAGGCTGAGTACGGCACAGCACTTCCATTTGAACCACATGATCAAAGCAGTTGAATGTTGGGAACTGAATATTATACAATGAGCACAAAAATTCACAGAATCCTGCATTTTGATTGGCTGGCTGGCACCTTTTCAGCATTGTAAATCCTCCAGTGTACCCACTGGAAAAGGCACCAAGCAGCAGGAACCCTGCAAAATCACTCCGACTGCCAGAATCCAAACAGTGGCAAACACACTACAATCCTACGCTTACTTCTATAAGTACTCACAGTACCAGCGGTTCCTGTTTTAGCCCTCTAAAATTCAAACTTGTATTTTTGAATCACCTCCTCAGTAGCCCTTCATAACAGCAACTTTCCTGTGTTGGATGGACTGCCTCATCGCCTAAAAATACCCGAACCCACATAAAACACTTAAAAGCAAAATATTCTCCAGTCTTTCAATAATTTTATGCACAGTAACAGAAGCACAAGGTTACAAACAACAACCCTTTAGAATTCCGCTATAGGAAAATATACAGAAAAACAACAAATCAAACTGCAAATCTTAATGCTCACAGTAAAAAAAAAAACACAATTCAATTCAGAGCCTCGACAAACGAGGATAAAAAAGCTAAGGGGGCATCACTACTACTCTGCCTAGCAACAAGGAACTATTTCGCTTTGGTGGAGCAATAAAATAACAAAAATGATGATTAAAAGAGAAACAAAAAGTATTTCTATATTTTTAGTCACCCAAAATGTAAGCCATTGCATAATATTAATATACCCCTCCAGCGGTAGGTATACCAGTGGATTTACAGTACCTCTTCTGGTGTGGTTAAGTCCTTACGCACCCGTGACCGAACCACACCAGCCGTGTTAAATCCACCAGTATACCCACACCCTGGAGGGGTACATTGTTTACTAGCTAACATGTATTGTGAGTTATCCTTCAATCTGCATTTTCATTTTTCTATATTTTACTTGCATGTTTCTTTGTTTGAATTTTTATTTACTTCATCATTAAAGCTTCTAGTTTGCAAACTCACCCAGTTGCGTCCTTCTTCCTGTCCAGCAAGGTAAGCAAACAATCTTTGAAATTGGCTGCAGAGATTTTAAAATGTCTTGTTTTGTTTTGTTTTGCCAATGTCCATACACTATAAAAGACAACGTATGGTCATTGGGGCATAACCACGCTCTCAAGGTTTAACTGTGTTGCCATGGGAACCACTCGATGGCAAGCATAGTGTGGTTATGCCCTGATGACCATGCATTATCCTCTATTTAGAAATATGTCTGGACTTAAGTCCAATACATTTATGTAAAATTGGTTAATCTGTTTTCCTTAGACACGCTAAATTGAAGAAACAAAGCCACTAATTGCCAGAACTCTAGAATTCATAATATCAAAGCACAAATAGATGTAAGTATGTCCTAGACTAATCAAAGTAATAACTAGCAAAACCAAAATGCAAGTTAAGTTATCAGCACTCACATATTTATAATATGTTAACAGAAGACCCATTAAGAGAAGACCGCTATACAATATACAGAAGAACTTAAACAGATCATCATGTCTCTACCAAACAACATCCAAGAACAGTTAAAACACTAATTCCAAACAAACCTATTCCAGGGACTTTCTATATGCTGCCTATGATACACAAACCGGGAATCCTGGACGACCCATCATCTCTGGCATTGACACACTCGCTGAGAACATTTCAGGACTCGTTGAATCCATTTTAAACCCACTAGTAAGAGCTAGTAGCATTTTTATTCAGGACACCACAGATTTCCTCAGGAAACTGAAGCAAACTGGACAACTGCCACCCAACTATCCTAGCCACAATGGATGTCACTGCCCTGTACACTAATATCCCACATGAAGATGGCATAGCAGCATGTCAGAAATTTTAAAGGACAACACATCTGCATGAGACATTCCAGGAACCACCATCAGCACCGTAATAAAATTCCTTTTGGACACAACTTCACTTTTAATGGCAAGCATTTTTACAGATCATGGGGATAGCTATGGGCACAAAATGGCACCACAATATGCCAATCTTTTCATGGCCTGTCTAGAAGAGGATTTTTTAAACACCGTTCCTATAAACTATCAGTCTACCTCCAATATATAGATGGCATATTCCTGATTTGGACAGAAGGTGAAGACTCCCTCAAAAGTTCCATCGTGATTTTAACAACTTTCATCACTCTTTAAAACTCACTACTGAATACTCCACCACCAACATACATTTTCTTGACACCACAGTCAGTATCACTAAACATGGAATGGACATATACAAACTGCTCATTTACAGAAAACCCACTGACAGACACGCTACCTGCATAATTTCAGCTTCCATCCAAAGTATACCAAAAATCTGTAATCTACACTCAGGAAATTTGATACCATTGAATCTGCTCTGATGAGAGAACAGGAGACAGATAGCTGTCCTCAGTTTGGGATTCCCTAATCCAGCAGGGCCGCTCTCCAAGACAAATTGACAGAAATTTGAATGGGCCATACAAATACCATGAGACAATCTGCTGGAATACAGGTATGTGTAAACAGACAGCAATGCTCACATGCCTTTCCAGTATAACCAATAAAAATGAAATGAAATGAAGAACAAACTGACGCACATCCTAGTTGTCACTTATAGTCCCATTCTAAAACCCTTTCAACAAATTATTAAAGAACTACAACCTGGGGCGTTAATGAGCAGGAATGAGTAAGGACATATCTTCATCTCATTCCATTTCACACTAAAAATAAAATATAAATTTAAAGTTTGAATCAAGAAGGATTATATGGAAAAACTCACCAGACCTCCTGCTGGAATAATGGACAACCTCCTAATACAAAACCCGTGAAGAATCTCCATACAGCCTCCAAAAGCCAGCGAAAGCAGCCACCGTGGCCCAAGTTGACAACGCAGGCCCAATCTCTCTGTCTGCGGCAGAGGTAGGCGTGCTAGGGCGGGAGGTGACTCAACAAGTCCTAGTGGCACTGGAACCATGAATAGCTCACCTGGACACAAAATTCAACAAAAATGACAGGAAATGGTAGACCTGCATGTTTCCCAAGCAACCCGCTTAAATGAAATGGAACAGTGGGTGTCGGACATCAAAGACATTACAGCCCCAGTACCAAATCAAATAACAACACTACAAAGAGAACTGTAGGAGTTCAAGGATCAGTTTAGGTACCAAGAGAACTACTAGGAGACTGAATTCTCTGACTGTGGGGACTCCGGATGGATAGAAGGGCTGAATGTTTTGAACATTCTGGGGTGATGTGCGAAGGAATTGAGGGAATGCTGGGGAGGAGGGTGCCGGTCTTTTTCGCTGCTCCTAGTCTTTGGACTGGAAGACATAGGGAAGAGGAATGGAGTCTCTTGCCAAGATGAGCAAGGTCCTGCTCATAATGGCCAGACACTGTATAATGAATACCTAGGTTACAGGAGTTGTGCCCACAACACAGCATTGAAGCGTTGACCCTGCAAGCTCTTGCTATGGAGAGGCTTGCCTTTATCTTGAAGGAGAAGGGAAAACATTTCTGTGGCACCTGGCAGTCTTTTCTAGCCTTACTTTCCAAAGAAGAGAGCATCAGATCCTAAGTGAGGGATGGCTTTGAAGGAGAGAGGGACACCACAGAGATGCCCATCCCCCTGTGATGGGAAATTAAGTTAATAATTAATTCATAAAACATGCAATAATGGACTTCCTTTGTTTTCTAAAGATTAGTTGAGTGAAATTTTAAGTTTTCTGTAATGGACTGAACCCTTATGTACATAGTTTGATGAATTTGTATTTGTGTTGTTGTTCTGTGTTGTGTTTTGTCTGTATGAAACAACACAAATTTTAATATAAACATGCAAAAAGAAAAAGAACTACAACCCATGCTGAGAGAAGATGAAATACTGAAGGACATCTTCCCTGAACCACCTGTCATTGCCTATAAGCAGCCTCCCCAGCCTCTAGACCATAATAATTCATAACAGACTTCAGCAGATCATAATAACTGAAGAAACAAGAGAACAACACCATGCAACATGGCAAGATGTAAGACCTGCACCTACTTATGCACACAGACCACCATCAAGACAAGTCAGAACAGCATAATAAAATCAATGGATCTACCGTCAATCCAACAATGTGGTTTACCCAATTCAGTGCAAAAGTGCACAAATGGATGCTATACTGGGGAAACTAGGCAACTACGAAAACCAGGATGAATCACCACCAACACACAATAGTAAACCAGGTTAGCAGCACACCAGTAGAAAACCATTTTTCACAGAGATCACTGTCTCTCGAACTTATCTGTGTTGATACTAAGAGGTAATTTCAGAAACACACAGGACAGAAGGACATGGGATTTGAAATATATCAAATAATTTAAATCTAACATTTGTGGACTGAATCGGGACAATGGATTTATGACACACTATGGTAAACTGTAATTCTCTTGTTATTGTTTTTTCTGAGTTTTTGCTGCTCTGTTTTATTACCTGTTCCTTCCTTCCTTCCTTCCTTCCCTGCCTCTCCTACAAATTCTTCATCTTCAGTCCTGCCCATTCCTTATTTGTTCTCACCTCACTGTTTATACTTCATTCCAGGACCATCTTGCAAATGACCTGCTCAACAATGTATTACCTGGTTAAATAAAGATTGACTTGATTGTTACTAACCTCATACTGTTTATCTGGGCCTTTGTTGTTTTGTTTCTTTTAACTTCTTAGCTTCCATGCATTTCTTAAACATTTTCTACATACCCTTTCTGCCTACCTTCAGCTTCTTGTATCTCAGATCTTTCTTATCTGTGTTCTTTTCTGGTCATTTTATTACTGTTTATAGCTTCCTTTTATCTTCAGCTGACCTGTTCCTATTAATTGTCCCCCACCAGTTCTTCTCACACATCTTTTTGTTTTGCAACTGTACAGACTTTAATCTCAAGTCCCCTTTTATCACTTTCTAGCTACACTTCCTGCAGTTATGTCCTTTAAGTCATTCTTTTCAATTTATTTTTATAAATTTATTTATTTTATTTATTTATTGAAATTGTTTCACCAGGAAAGGCACCCTGAGCAACAAGATGCTCATCTCCGCAAGCAACCTGGGGAGGTACAATGGATATGATAACATGTAGGTTATCAAGGAACAGTTAAGAGAAGCAAATAAAAAGCAGCGTAAGGATTGCATGAATATATAAGCAGGCACAATGAATGCTCAAGATATTATAGTATCAAATAACAATTCTGTGACAAGAAGCAGCAGACAAGGTAAATTAGCACACTAATAACAGCTTAAAAAACAGAGGACATATATCACAGTTATACAGTTACACACAGTACATAGGGGAACAGGGCCCAGGACACAAGTGCAAGGTTAGTTATATGCCAGCTTCTGTAGCAAGGCTAAGGCCACTGGTCAGGCATTGGGGAGGGGATGGTGGGGCATGGCAGGTTCAGGGACAGGAGCAATTTGTAGTAAGGAAGTTGGCTAGGGTGGTAGACAGAGAGTAGGAAGAGGAGGAGTGCTGAATTTGCTGTGGGAGGGTGTTCCAGAGCTTGGGTAGTTGGTTTGAGAAGGCAGCTTGACCGCAGAGGTCTTCCGCCTAGGGACTGAAAGTAGGCGGAGTCACTAGATCTAAGATGATGGGAGGGGTGGGGCATCTGTGAGCACGGTGGCAAGGTAGGAGGGGATGGACCTGAGCCAGAGGTTGGAGACAAATTTAGCACAGTGAAGATGCAGTGGTTTCAAGGGCAGTAGTGCCAGGGCTTGGTAGAGGTCGCAGTGGTGGGTAAGGGGTGTGGCATCGAGAGCAAAGTAGCAGAAGACATTATAAAGTGTGTCCAGTTTAGATAGGCTGGACTTAGGGGCTGCACTATATACAATGTTGCAGTAGTCAATGGAGGGCAGTATCATCTTCAGGACCAATTCACGTTGGACTCAGGGAGGAGGCTGCTGCAGTTCCTATATAGTGCACTGAGCATGAGGTGTAGTTTTTTGAGATCATCTATGTGGTCAGAGAAGGAGATGGCTGTCAAGCCAGAACCCCAAGTAACGGAATAGGAGACATCTTCAAGTTTTGGCCATCCAGGGCGGTGAAGTAGG
Organism: Neoceratodus forsteri; assembly: GCA_016271365.2. Classification (NCBI taxonomy): domain Eukaryota; kingdom Metazoa; phylum Chordata; order Ceratodontiformes; family Ceratodontidae; genus Neoceratodus; species Neoceratodus forsteri. The sequence continues at coordinate 551,741,014 of JADMNL010000022.1, forward strand.
AATGGAGGGAGTCTGGATGGGCATTGTCATGTGCTGAAGGTCATAGTGACATTTTTTGCATTTAGGGAGAGCTGGTGTGAGCTAAACCATTGCTGTACCTTGTTGAAGTCAGCTTGGAGGTTTGATTGTACCTATCAGGGTGAAGCCTGAGTAGTAGAGTACAGTACCATCTGCATACATGTGGATTGAGGAAGAAGAGCAGATGAGTGGCAGGTCATTTAGGAATATAGAGAACAGAATGGGACCAAGAACTGACCCTGTGGGACCCTGGTAGTTAAGGGAAGGGGCTGGAGATTGCATTTGAGACTCTAATGGACTGAGTTCTATCAGAGAGGTATGATCTGAGCCAGTTTGTGGCAGCAACAGAGAGGCCAGATTCAAGCGAGACTCGAGAGCAATATGGGGTGGGAGACGGTGTTGAAGGCTTTTGCAAGGTTGACAAAAACGGCTGAGGTGATCAGTCCACTGTCCATGCCTGTCAGGATAGTGTCTGTAAGCCTTATCAGGGAGGAGGTGGTGGAGTGTCCTTCCTGAAGCCAGACTGGAATGGCATGAAGAATTTGGAGTCAGTGAGGAAGGAAATAAGTTGGGTAAGCACAAGGTGCTCTTTTAGTTTGCTAGGGCTGGGAGGAGGGAGATCGGGTGGTAGTTAGAGGGGAGGTAGGGGCACCTCCTTTTGGCAGAGGGATGACAATGGTGTGCTTCCATGCTTGGGGGATGGCAGCAGCAGCAAGGATTTGTTTAGGAGTTTGGCAAGCGGAGTTGCTATAAAGGGGTGGAGAGGTATAGAAGTTTGGAGTCTAATCTATCCGGGATTTGCCTTTTGAAGGGTTGGAGAAAATAATGCATCTAGGGGCCTCAGTTGCAGAGATGTCTTTGAAGGAAAAGGAGAGAGGCCTAGTCTGGGTCTTTATGTCTGTAGTCGGTGCGAGAGATGTTGTGTTGGGCAGGGAAGAGAGGAGGGTGGCAGCACAAGTGGAGAAGTACATATTAACTCAGTGGTGACTGATGTGGGCTCTACTAGGAAACAGTTATTAACATTTAGCATTGAGTGGGATTGGCAGCCGTGGGCTGAAAAGGGAGTGAATGACCTTCCAGAATTTTGAGGGTTTATTTAGGTTTGACTGGAGGGAGCTGCTGAAGTACTCTGCTTTTGCAAGATGAGTGGCTCTGGTGCACTTGTTCTGGAGCATGCGGTATGTGGAGAGGTGTTGTGGGAGGCGTGAGGGATTTATGCGTTTTCCAGGCTTTGTCCTGTGCGATTTGACATGCAATCAATTCTGGTGATCCAGTAGGTGGTTTCTCATACTCTTGTACGGCGCAGATGGGGCGTGTGTGTTCCAGATGCTGAGGAATGTGTTTTTAAAGTGTAGGAAGGCATCATCAATGCAGATCGTGGGAGGGCAGGGGCACAGTTTGCTAGCACAAGGTCATCTAATACAGGGGCTAGACTGAGGGATTTATAGGAGCGTTGGACTACAGATTTAATGGGGGATTTCGTGGTGGATTTTACGCACTAAGAAGGTTGTGTGGTGGTTGCTGAGGGAGTCAGGAAGAATACCAACTTAGTTTGACCCGGTGGGAGGTGTGGTAAGAACCCAGTCAATGAGCGAGTGGTTACCAGATTTTAGGTTAAACCGGTGGGCTCAGTAATGATTTGTGATAGGTTTGAGGGTGGAAATTTCAGTCCTGGTTTTGTTGAGGCAGGAGCTAGCCAATTGTGGTTAAGATCGCCCATAATGTAGAGTTCCCTGTCATGGTTAGGCAGGAGATTTACTTGAGGAGGTCGGTGACAGCAGAAGCTGGTGTACCAGGTCGGCAGTATATCCCAGCAATGTAGATTGGTAGTGAGAAGGAAGGATAGATTGGTAGCGAGAAGGGAGGGACAAGCTGAATTAGTATTACTTCAAGGACTTTTGATTCGGACTTGGACATCACCACTGAATAGTGCAAGTCCAAGTTTACGTAGATGGCTATTCGCTGCCTTTACAGGCTCTATCCTGGCGGGCCATAGTGTAGCCTGGAATAGTGATGGAGGAGTCGTCGATGTTTTGTTGAGCCAGGTTTCGGACAGGGTGAGGATATCTGGAGTGTGGCGGATGGCAAGAACCTGAAGGGAGACCAGCTTGGACAAGGCTTCCTATATTTAGGTGCAGGAGGTGCAGGCCACGTGGAGAAGGTCCCCAGAGTGTGGTGAAGAAGAGGCCGATGTTGGAGAGGGGCATGGGGGTAGTATTGGAGCCAGGGTTAGGGTGGATGTCACCTGCAGCAAGCAGCAGGAGTGAGAGTTAGGTAGTGAGCGAATAGCTGTATATGACTGACTGTGGTGGTCATCTCATAGATTGATAGCATACTGGGCATGGGGAATAAGTTGAAAAATGACCCAGGGAGCGATGGGTTAAAAAGAAATGGGCTGAGACGTGTGGCAGTGTGTGTCCATGCTTGGGTGAAAGGGAAGGAGGACACGGGCTGGAGGGTGGGGAGCTCATCAAGGTTTGGCAGGATTTGGGAGGGGGCATGGGAGAAGTGGGTGGCATGTTGGAAAGGAAGGGAGGGAGGGAGGGAGGGAGAAGAGAATAGGGATGAGCAGGGTCAGGTGGCCTGGTAAAAGGAACATTTCATGGATCAGGTGCTAGGAGGACCCTACTGCTGTGGTTACTTAGCAGGTAAGGTAGGTGCTGTAGTTACTTAGTGGAGATGGTGGAGGACTGGGATCCGGGGGGCAGGAAATGATAGGGACCTGTAAGTACTAGAAACCAATGGGGGAGCAGAGGGAATGAGGGTTTTAGGTAGCCAATGAGGGAGTGAGCAGTGCTGCTAGAGCTTACTAACCAATGATGGAGCTAGAGGAATGTGGGCAGGCAATAGGTGTATTTAATCAGTAGAGGCGAGGGGTTGGTGGGAGGGCTGAAAATCCTTCTATTAGACACTTGAATTTTGCTTAGTTGCAGCTAAATCTATATGTGAAAAGCGCCAGGTGGCAAAGCAGGGAAAAAGTCCTGGCCAATCAGAGCGGGTTTGCTGGAAGCACCGTGTTCGATTAGCTACGCTGTTGCCGTACCTTCCAAGGAGTTGCAGGCAGGTGTCCTGGTCTTTGTCAGCGGTTGGCTGGGTGCTGACCGACCGTGGGGAGCTAAGCAACCCTGTTCAAGAGCAGGCAGCTGGAAAGAAGAAAAATAGCAGGGTTAAATAGCGAAAGGCAGGACAAGTTTAGATTGAGCAATTTAGCAAGACAAAGGAGAGTGAGACTTTAGCGCCAAGGCAGAGTGCTTAGATGGGGTGGGGTGCAGGAGCAAGGAAACAACAGAAGAGCTGTAAGCACTTTAAAAACAGTGGTAGAATTTACAATCCAGCTAATACTGTTGAAATCCTTCTATTAGACACTTGAATTTTGCTTAGTTGCAGCTAAATCTATATATGAAAAGCGCCAGGCATCAAAAAGCAGGAAAAGTCCGGCCAATCGGAGCGGTTTGCTGGAAGCGTCGATGTTCGATTATTGGCTGCGCTTGTCGCCGAATCCATCCAAGGAGCTGCAGGCGGTTGTCCTGGTCTCGGTCAGCGGCTGGCTGGTGCCGACCAACTGTGGGATGCTGAAGCAGCCCTGTTCATGGGCAGGCAGCTTCCAAGGAGCTACAGGTGGGCTGCCCTGGTCTCGGCCGGTGGTTGGCTGGTGCTTACCGACTGTGGGGAGCTGAAGCAGCCCTGTTCAAGGGTAGGCAGCACAGTAGATTGCACAGTAAATTGCTCCACAGTAGATATAAATACCGCTTATGTTGCTTAGTTTTGCTATTCACCTGAAGAAAGGACCTGTGATGCCCCAAAGGCTTGTGTCTAATTCCATCTTTGTGTAACCCCTTTGTTACCGGTTACTAGAATCCAGTAAGACCTAATGGTAGACAGGGAAGGCAGCTTGTGAAACTCCAGTCGGGCTATGTATCCAAAGCGCATGCAAAGTCCGGCTGAGTGACTGATGGGTCCAAAGCCAGACAACTGTAGTAATGTGTTCATTCCTCAAATGGACCGCTGTGTTAACCTCTAATCTGCACGCACAGTAACGTAACCCTTTGGGGACCATGCAAGTCTTTGTTTATGTTCAGTTAGTTAATAAATAAAGCTACACTGAAAATCCCAATTCTGGTTCTGGACATTACAGTTATTGCTTCCTGTAGTTGGATTTCATTTGGTGCCCCTGCAGAGTAACCAAACCTAGGTCCCTTGTGCCAGGTAACCTCATCCTTCCCCAACCCAGGTCCCCACCAGGTATTGCCGCCAAATGCCAACAGCATGCCACCTGTCGCTTTAGTAAAAGGCAGGGTGGGGACCCCCGCTACATTTGTACATAACACTTGTTGGTCCAATAAAAGGTATCAAACCTTCCAGCATCTCCTAATACATTAACAGTAACTATGAGGTTGGCACCTTGAAAGAATGGTGAGAATAAAGTGATTTACAGCCAGACTAGAGAAGCGTAACAATGCTCACGTCTGTAAGAGAAAGAAAAATAAAACTATGTCAAAAACTCACAATGCATATTCAAAAGTTCTTGAAAGTAACAGTCAATAAGAACCAGGACGGAGACAAGAATGGAAGGAAGGAAGCATGGGGTAGGGGAAGAACAAAAAGAAAAGAAAAAGCAGAAACCTTTTAACTGTATCAACAACAATAACGTAGAAGATCTAAATGATTACATATGAATCAACATTAAATCACAGATAAGGTTTAAAGTCAATCTCCTGATTTAAACCATCAAGTGTCAAAGCTCTGAGTGTAAAATCCAATACGTCCTCTCTGTAACAAGCGCTGTAACCTTTTACCACCCCTTCTGCTAATCTTAACTTGTTCAAGGCCCATCTGAATCCAGACACATCATTATGATGGTGGTTAAAGAACTGTTCTGCTACTGCATTTTCAATATTAAGATTCTTGATATCCCTGATGTGTTACTGAATCCTTTGTTTCAGTTACTAGATCCTTTGTTTATGGGCGGTGGTACAACCCACATACAGGCATTTGCAAGGGCACCAAATAGCGTAAACTATGAACGCAGTCACAAAAGATATAAATTGTTGTATATTGGAACATACCAGCTGGCAACCAAGTGCTATATTCTCTAACGTCATTGTGAAATCCCTTCAAACCAGCACATCCCTGATACTCCCACTCTTTCTAAATGTAACCAAAGGTTTAGGACCTATAGCTTCAGCTAATATGTGGTCATTCACAGTATGGGCCAAAACTTGGATTGTACCTCAATTTTTCCTGACAGATAGTTGACACGTGTTCTGTCTGCTGTTCTCAGCCTTGCTGATTGTACAGTGAGGCCTACTGGCACCACACAATTCTGCTTAAAGTTGAGCCAGTCCAAATTAGTTCATGGGTATTTGCATATACTTCCCATGATGCTTTGCATTACTGGGTATGTGCAATTTGTGTTTTCTATATTCCAGTACTGAAGCATACTTTTCTGGTGGACGCTTGTTGTTTATGTTTAAGGGTTTACAGGGATTTTCATTCAATTTTGGTAGCCATTTCAATTGCTCTGTTAAGTAATTCAGTGTATGACCTCTGTCCAAGAACATATTTGTTAAAGCTCTGTGACTGTGTTAAGAATTTATCAAGCTCAGAAGAATTTCTACACAGCCTTAAAAATTGGACAAATTGAATGGATTCCTTAAATTTTTGAGTGATTACTGCTTGCCAAGAGGTAGTTGCTGGTTGCAGTTTGCTTCCTGCTTCCTTTTGTGGTAACTTTGTGGCTCACAGGTGATGCCATTAGTGTAATATCCAAAAAAATACTTTCTGGGTCAGTTTGATGTGAAGTGCAAATTCAAATTGTTTGAATTGATCCAATCTAAAACCCCTAGCACTTCTTGGTCAGTGCCATCACACACACGCAATACATTGTCAACAAATCAGTGCCATGATATAATCTGTTCATGATAAGGGTTAACTGAAGGGTTGTTTATGACATCCAACTCCCATTTGCTCAAAACAAATTAGCAAAGAACGCGCCATAGAGGCCCCCATGGCAGTTCCACATGTCTGTCTGTAATGGAGCCCATAAAACGCAAAATAATTATGACTAAGAACAAACTCAAGCTTCCACTTGTATACTGTGTGACCCTAAGCAAGTCACTTAACCTCCTTGTGCTCCCAGATCGCTCCTGTAAAAAGATTTCAGCTTAGTGTGTATACCTGGTTAAACAACTAAATAAATAAATAAATAAAAGTCCATGGTGTATAAGGTTAATGGGCATGTCTCCCGCAAGGGGTCCCTGTTTAGAAAATACATACAAGCTAGTACCCTGTCTGCATGTCTGATTGGTGTATATAAAGATTGTACAGCAGTACTAAGCTACCGATACTGTGGCTGCCAATAAGAATTCTCTGAATTTATTTAGGATGTCCATAGAATCAAAAATATGAATTTAAACATGGAACATTACGCTGTAGAAAGTAATCTATGAAAGACACAAACCATCAGTCACTGATCCCATGCCATGTCACAATCGGTCGGCCTGGTGAGTCAGTGACATTTTATGTACTTTTGGTTGAATTTGTAAGACAGGTGTTATGGGGAACTCTGGAAGCAAAAACTTGTGATCTGTTTTATAAAGAGCAAAATCAAGCAGATATGAGTGATCACATCTATACAACAGACCTGGGTCAGAGGGTAGCACTTGTATATTACCATCTTGTAGAAGTTCTAATACCTTATTCTTATAGAATTCGCTCGACATTCTGCAAGATTTCCTCTTTGTCTGCAGGTTTGAACACTAAATGATTTTCACTTTGCAGTTCTTTCAACGCCCTGCTCTCCTCAATCCTCATGTTTCTGTTTCTGTTCACTTGTTTCCCAAGTCCTGGTCTAGTGTCATGTATATTTCAGACAAAATAGATTTTTTATATACACACTAATAAATGCATTGTTAGTGATTGGGTGAAACTGTGATTTAAGTGCAAACAATCGTTATGACACTTCTTTACATTTTGCCTATTAAAGCACCAGTACCACCAAATCAGGAAGTGATCTATTAAAATTCTGCTTTTGACTGTAAGCATGCAGTTAAAGTTCCAGTTTCACACCTGCAAATATTTTTTTTCAGTCATCTTTAGTTTTTAGATATTTGCAATTTAATTGAATCGTTGTGCACTACAATAAATATGGCGGCTGACTAATTTTCCCTGCACTTTTCCTTCAGGTCACATTACGTCTTTTGACTACAGCAGAGAGGTACCCTCTGCTGACCATTCCCGATGTCCCTGTAAGCCATATAGATGTGCAGTTGGCAGCAGAGGGTTCCAGTGCAACATGCTTGGTCACAGAAATGTAAAAAGCAGAGGATAACTGAGCAAATTACTCGGTGATAGTACAATGCCGGTGGGAAAGAGTACCAGGTATATGATCAGCAAGGCATGGAATAAACTGTCTAAAAAGCACAACTTTTTTTTCCGTAGTACTGCAGCTTCAACATTGTACAATGCAATGTTTAACAGCAAACCTGCATTTGGTTTGTGGCATTCATTATAGAGAGATTCTAAATGAGCCATATTTGCCCTGTCCCCAAGTGTCCATTCTTCAGTTGCTACATTAAGTTCAGTGAATTGAAAATCAGGATCAGAGAACCAAAATGGAGGTGTCCGAGTCCAACTTACCCTTGTTGTAATATCCATAGCTGCTAGCCTCCCATTGTTTCTGCTTCTGTAACAATCTTTGAAAAGAAATCCTGAGATAAATTTATCTGATAAATTTCTCCACATCCACTGTCACATCATATTTATAAGATCTAGCCCGCCTGCACAGCAGTAGAGTTACTGCTCACGGCACCAACGACCGGGTTCAGAAGTGAGCCTGAGTTTCTGGAGGGTCGTCCGGGAGGTGGATTGAGTGCCCTAGGGGCTGCTCTCCACCTCCAGGGAAGGAGGGATGCAGGTCATGCCACTATACCCCACGTAGTGACCATGAGTGGTGCAGCATGACTGCAGATTAGATGGGGAGGAAAGGATGCTGCCGAATCCAGAGCGGAGGCACATCTCAGCATGCCCTGTCTCCTAGGATCTCCCAGTGTGCTGGCATTCTCAGGGGGGGCACAGAACAAAGGAAAACCTCACAGGCAGTGCCAGTAGAAGGGCTCCAGCTCCCAGACTCCACAACTGGGCTTCTAGAAGGGCCGAATGGATCACCAGACACACACCATGGACTTGGGGACATCCAGATCCCCCACCTGCCCAGTTGGAAAACAGCAGCAGGAGGGGGAGAAATCTGTTGATCCTCTGGGAGTTACCCAGGGCGGAGCTAGAGGTAAGCTTAGGATGCCTGTAAGAGTGGGGCTGCCTGCTGAGACAAGGTGATGCAGAAACAGTGCAGAAACAGAAAAGAAAAATTATTAGGTCTAGTACTGGGTGTTAATGAAATCTGTGCTGTAGTACCCATAGCTGTGTATCTGTGAAAATTTCTCCTGAGAGGTTTGGGATTGCTTCAGTCCTTGCCAGTGCAATGATCCTCTGAGCTTGTCTCCAGCGGGAGCTGAGGTATGCTGGGGACATCTACATTCTATAGGTAGACAGTGCAGCCAGGACATGCACATACAGCCTGGGGCAGGACACTCTGAGAGGCACTAAAAGGTAACTGCCTTCAGCCTCCTTCCTCGCTTGTGTTTGTTGGGGTGTTAGCCTGTCCCAGCCACCCTCCCACCCACGGCTGGCCCTCAATTTAAGGATCACCCTGGTCACGTGACTTCCTGCTGTCCCCAGTTTTCCATTTGCAGATTATACATATTCCCCACTAGAGGGCTTTCCTTCCTCTCCTAGTACCTGCCTCTCTCTTGACCCATGCTACACTTACTGCTCTCCCTGACACTCTAGGACTCCCTCCCTCTCTACTACTATTCACCCAGCTCACTCCTATACTCACAGCCTGTCAACAATCCCTCCTCTCTCTCTCTCTCTGTCTCGTCCCCCAACTTCTGTTCACCTCAGCCCCCCTAGACTTGCCCCACCCTTCACTGCCCTCCCATTGCCACTATTAGGAGTTGCTACTGAACCCTGCTTTTCCAGCCCGCTGCCCACCTCTCATGAGACACCTCCATTGGTATTGCTAGGTCTCATCAGGCAGTTTTTCAAGGTGTCCTCCCGGGTCTTGAACCTGGTACCTCCTGCACCAAAATATGTCACCCTACCACTGCGCCACAGAGACTCTCACACTTTAGGGTGTCAGCATATTCCCTTATCCCCACACAGGCATAGCCCCTCACTCAATATGATGGCAGGCCCCACCTGCCCTCACAAACTGGCCACACTACTAGTGTTAACACTTTCCTTCCCACTACTATGCCCATCATCCCATCCCCAAAATCCCACATCCCAGCCACCTCTCCCATGCACTGCTCTGGTGGGACCCCACACCGATCACCTTGCCCACCCCTTCTGGCCTCCCACCCTCCTCTCCCCCACCATGTCCACCTACTGGCCTCTCCCCAGCTAGTCTCCTCTGGCCCTACACTCCTTCACCCACCCTGCCCCATACTCTACTTTGCCATCCCAGCCTCCACTCCTTGCCCATTCCCGGCTCAATCCCCAGCAAGTCCTCCCATCGCCTCACTCAAAAACAACCGACATCTTATTGCCCTCCTTAGGATAATATCCTGCTACTATTACTGTCAGGCAACATCCATCTCAACCCAGGCCCTGTCTCACACAATCAGCTACAATCCATCTCAGGGCTACACATAGCCTCAATGAATATCTGTAGCCTCCCAAAAACACCACATCCGTCCAAAGCTGGTTGGCACAGCACCAACCTGACATACTGGCTTTGATGGAAACCTGGCTGTCCAAAATACCCCTGACTCTTTTGTCTCTTTCCTGCTTCTGCCTCCACAGGGAGGACAGAGTGGGCAAACATAGTGGCAGGTGTGCCTTCTCGTTCGTGACTCACTGCTGTGCCAAACCCTACCTGTCCCACACTAGACCATGGGGCCCAAGCCCGATCACTAAAAGCTCACCCCGGACCCACCAGGCCCGCTAATCATCACTGTAGCCTATGTCCCCTTAAGGAATCAAGCAACAGCTATTCTGCCACTATCAGACTACCTCACCAGCCTTCCCCACAAAGTGGAACAGGTACTAGTTGGGGACCTCAACATAAACTGGCTAGCCAGCTCAACAGCCTACGTCAAGGACACTTTTGCAGCCCTTGACTTAACGAATTAATTATCCCAGCCAACTAAGGCAAACCTCTCTAGTGTCTCACACACCCTGCTTGACATCCTACTACCAAATCGCCCTCACAGAATCTCGGATCTTGTGGTCCTTCCCAACTCTGTGCGTGACCATTCCCAATCCTCTTGTGGTCATGTCAGCTACCCAAACCACAGCCCAACTTCGTCTCCCGACTACTCTGTCCTCAAGGCAATACCTGGCCCACTGGGATTGGTCTCCATAACACGGGCCCAGAACATTGATGATGCCCTCAACTATTTCACCTGCTCCTTCAACAGGGCCTGTGATATCTTTGCCCCACTTACCAAAGCACATACTTAGAAGCGTTTGCACCTTGGTCACATCAACGCTGCTGCAGCAGCTTAAACAAAGGGACAACCTTTGGCACAGAGCCGCTCCTCTGGCAAGCTAGCCAAGAGACAGGTGTATAAGGCCAAACTCAACAAATGCACCTGGGCCATACACAAAGCCAAAGCAGAGTTCTATAGAACCACCCTGGGTACCTCATGGGGTAGTGCAAGAAAATTTGGGGATAACATTAAAGAACTTAATGGAAATCCTGCTCCCCACCCCTCCCACTCAACATCAATAACACCACCTCCTCACACCCTCAAAGAATCACTGACTGCCTTAACTCCACCTTCTCTGACCTTAGCACAGTCCTCCCAAGTAAGTTTTTGACCCAGTAATGCCCCACAGCACATAATCACCAACATCCCCCTTTCTACCTGAGGGTCATTAGTCCTCAGAAAGCCAAATCTTACCTATCCAAAGCCCTCAGTGGCTCCAATCACTGTAAAGATTCATTTGACATTAGAATCCTCCACCTGGTCCTTGACTCCATCCTCTCCCCACTCACAGACCTCCTCAATGCTCCCTGTGTCTGGGACAGTTCCCAACAGCTTGGAAAACAGCAGACATAACCCCAATTCTAAAGGATGGTGACAGCTCCTCCCCAACAACTACTGACCTATCTCCAACCTTCCCCCACTCTCCAAAGCCCTTGAAAAAATTGTGTCCGATCAGCTCACTGAGTACTTGCTCACCCACAACCTATTATGCAGGGAACAATATGGATTCCATTCTGGACACAGCACAACTACTGTCCTAACAGAATTTTCTAACTTCCTTCACTCTGCCCTTTATAAGGGACACCTCACGGGCCGTTTTCATCGACCACTCCAAGGCATTTGATATGGTCTCACACCCTCCTATTGCTCACACTCCAACATATAGGTTTGTTCCAAGGTCCCTCTCCTGGTTTGCCTGCTATCTCTCTAGATCCCAATGTGTTAAAATTCACAACACCCTCTCTACCACCCTGCCTGTATGCTGTGGTGTCCCCCAGGGCTCTATCCTGGGACCACTGCTCTTCAGCATTTACTGTACCTGAATGCCCTACCCAACTCCTATATAGGTAGTGTACTTCTTTACGCTGATGATGCAGTCCTCTTTGATTCCCACCCTGAACCTTTGGGGCTCCATTCCTCCCTCCAAGACTCATTCAATCAACTTGAAGGCTGGTTTACTGACCACAGACTAGTTGTTAACAAAAAACAAGATCATGCTCTCTGCATCACCAAAACAAGGCCAAGGACTCCCCCTACAGATCCTCTCTAGTTCGCTCCTTCCTCTGGACCAGGTCCATACCTACAAATACCTGGGTATCACTTTGACACTACCCTCTCATTTCCATGCACACATCAATATGCTCTCCTCTGCCACAGATGCCTGCATCATTCTCCTATACTGACATAAGGATTGCCTAACCCGAGAGGCCCTCCGCCTGGCCTTCACATCCTCAGACTTGTCACTAGTGGACTATGGGCTCACAATTGAAGTGTGCATGCCCCGTGGTTAGAGTGGGGAAGGCTCCTCCCACATCCTATTTCAGCCAGCAGGCTGACCACGCCCTAGTTAGAGCGAGTCCACTCGCTGCACTCGCTCCATGCTGGGGCTGGCTCTTGCCTCTGCCTCCCCCTGCCTGTCCTTGCTGCCTTCGCCTTTGTTTTGGATTTCTTTTGTCCTTCCTCTCCCTCCCCATTTGTTTTCTTTCTTCTTTTGGGGTGGGGGTTTCTGCCTCTCCTACACAGCATCGCAGTTAGTTGATTCGTTCGCTCGCTCCCTCCATCAACCTCCTCATACCTGCCATCCTGCATTTTTGGAACCTCCTGTTTTGCTGCACCTGAGCTCTCTCTGTTCTCTCTCCACCTGCTACCATGCACAGATCCCTGCAGCACCGCGGGCTCTCTAACACAGGTCCATTCTTTCTTCAGTAATTTACTTTCGAACTGATACTGCCTCCACGTGGTACAGTGACTTCACCTCTAGCTTGCAGTGTTCTTGATATCGTGCTTTGTTTGCTGCCTGTTCTTTGCCACGCCACCCTGTAGAGCTTATCATGACTGTCTAGGGCAGGTTGGTGTTGGGGGCACGAGGGGCAGTCTGCCCGGTGATGTTCTGGACCCAAGCTCTCCTTCTACAGTATCGCCACACATACCAGGCATATCCACAAAGGCAGGTATGGTGTGCGTGGCTTCCACGGGAGTCAGTGGTATATTACTTCTGTCTCCATGTGCTTCACCACGTATCGTGACACAGCTTCCTGCATTGTTCATCAATTCAGCATTCTCAATTATGCTCTCACCAATTTCAGTCAAACATCTTGAAAGTTTAATATTCCCTCTTCCTTATTTCATACACAGGGCTCCTTTACAACAGCATGGTTCAGTTCCCTAGTTCATTAATCTATACTACTATAGCTCTGCTTCCTGTCCAGTTTACCGTTTGGGTTCAGGACCTGTGGCAACCTAAGGCAGACATTAATTACCTACCATTCAGTATGTTACTTAATTGTTATCTCAACTTTACCGTAGCTCTGCAGTTTTCCTGATGCTCCTCATTTAGTTGCAGTTATTTCTGCATTCACCAATCATTGAAATGATGACCTCAGTTGACAGAAACATTCCGTTTCACTACCTATATGGGGCTCACCTTCTGTAGACTTGTTATTGTTCAGCATAACGACATTGCTCCACATTCTGGCCTTCTTGCTAGGAATTTGAAGGCCAGAGTTGGACTTTGATGCTGTGAGGTTGAACGGTATGATTCGTCCCTTGCATTAACACTGCATTACCTAGCAGTCATTACGAGCACTGCCTCACTTGCAATGCTGCTCTTAAGTGCTCACTGAGCATGTTTTAATTCCATCCAGCCACCATTGACTTCCTGAAATGTACTTGTCTCTATGCTCCACCACTATTTGATTACCTTAGACAGCTCTACGATCTCATGTTTTACATTCTCACTGCTCCATTCTATACCCTACATAATCCATTTCATACGGATCCTACCAGCTGACCTACATGGGGTTCAGCTGCACCTGCTAACCTTCATGGGCCTAGCTGCCGCTCTACTACTCTATCAGCTGACCCTCGTGGGGCCTGTGCCGCATGCCAGCCTACATGAGGCTAGATACCACTCCTTACTTACCTTACCAGCTGAGTTACATGGGTCCGCTGCAAGCATGCTAGCCTACATGGGGCCAGCTGCCACCTTACCTACCATTTACAATACACTGCTCTACAACCTGCCTCACCAGCGAGGGCAGAGGTTCACCACATTGCACCCTGACAGACCTCGCCCCTATGGGCCAGAGGTCCTTGAGCGTCTTCTACTACATCACATTCACCTGCTTCTCTGACCTGCCTCGCTCCATCAGGCCTGGGGTTTAATTGCTTCTATCTCACACTTGCCTCACCATGCTCAGAGCCTGGAAGTCCATATTCTACTATACATCTACCTGCTGTCATGTCTGCCATCCTTAGGAGCTCCTGTTTATTATGGACTCACATCTGGATTTGTTTGCCATTCATCATCTAGTCTTGGATGCTTCTGTCTTGCCACTTCAGTCACATGAATTACTGCTTCTACACTCCTACTAGGACTTGATTGAGCTTATCTGAAGACTTTAAATCTCACGATTCATGCACCAAGGCTTTGGACTGCGACAACGCTACTTCATTTGTCTCAGCCTCTTCAGCTATCACCGTTTATGACTCATAAGTTTGACTATTCAGGACTCGTCAGACTGTTCTCACCAAGTCAATTCTGGCTACAGTACCATTCTGGCTTGAAACATGGATGCATTCATCGTTACGCAACTATTCAGATCATCAGACAATGCTTCAATTTTGTGCTGTTTCCAATTCCTCATGCTCCTTGCTGTATACCGTCGTGAATTATAATATACTACTTCTGCTACTACTCTACATCTTGCAGATTCATTACTACTACTACTACTACTGACCTACGTACAGGTCCACTTCACCCTACTGCTCTTATTACCTGCTTCACCCTTACAGGGCCTAGGGTCATCACGAATTGCTCACCGATTTTACAACCGGCCCGGCTTCTCAGAGCTGGAGGTGCATCTGACTTGTTTACCTATTCACATTGTGATCTCTACCTGCTTCACTTCCTTGCTTCCCTCTCTGGATTGAGGTTCCTACTGCTCCTCCTTTCTGATCACGCAGCATACACCAGTTCCTGTGCTTCTTCACCATGGCCTTCATTTGCAAAGCTTGCCAAGCAGAACATGACCCAAATGTCCTCCTTCTCTGGACATGGACACTTAGCCTTAGATTTTGGTTCTCCTCTGCAAAGTCCTCACCTGCTGGAGTGCTTCACCACTGCAATTCGTCACTTCAAATTCATATCGCCATGGATTCCACTCTATCATTCCAGCCTGCACATGGATTCTCAAACTTAGAGTTTACTAGGAGGATGCTTGCTCTGTTCACCTGACATGTCATGATTCATTACTTCTTCAGTTCTCCGTTTCTCTGGATCAGGTTCTACAACTTTGGGGTTCAGATTAGCCTGTTATATTACATTTTGTTTAGATTACTCTCTAGTAGTATGCCCAGAAGGACGGGCAGGTCAGTAGCCATGGGTCCTCAAGTTTCTCCCCAAGGGTGTTTTTCCTGTCCTGCGTGCTACTGGTCATGATTTCCGGAGTTGGAGGTGGGGATCATACTGCTACTCATGTTCCTGGGGTGTCATCCTACCGATTCCTTCTAACAGTCGGATACAGAACAATCGTGGATATCAATATTTTGGGGGTCTCATAATACTGAACTAAGCATCCTTCCTATGGTGGGATACAGAGAAAGGCCAAAACTATCAAATCATCACAAGTGACTCATCAGTTCGAGCATCTAAGCACCTTGCATATACTATCCAGTTCATATGTACTATAATCACTGACTTGCTCATGTCTATGCTGAAAGTACCTAAGTACGAATCATTTCATACTACTAGTACCTTGTAAGCATTGTCCTACTTGCTGGTCTGACCTCTGTATCCAAGCACAACCTACATCATCCAGCTGCAGTATGTAACATAAACACTGAGCACTGAACCACAGCTAATATATGTAGCTTCTGACCCCACCACACTCAACAAAATATAACTGGCAATTAATAAGGCATGTCATCATATTCTCTGGTGGAACAAACGATCCACACCTACACCCTCTATTCTTTAACCAATGTTCTTACTCTGGAGGAGAGACTAAATACTAGTCATGCCTCCTTGCAAAAAAATTTCCTGGGTTTGTCCCTCCCCCAGGGTTACCGCATCCCTCTACATGGCCACCTCCACTTTTGCCACTTGTACGGCCACCAAGAACACATGGAAAGTTCCCTGAGCCAGGACCACATTAGCACTAAGATTCTTCCCCTTCAGAGCCCCTTCCTGGTATAATGCCTTTCCCCTAGCTGTCACCTCCTTAACCAAAATAGGTCCCTAAGGCAGCTCTAAGAAACACATTCTGACCCTCCCGCAGCTGTCAGTGTGTTTGCTAGGCATAGTCCCAGGCCTTGCTGTTGCACTACAGGTTGATACCAAGCTTGCCTTTGACTATACCTCTCTGAGGCAGCCCCTCCATGCCACCTCTGGAGCCCACTGTCCATATATGTTAGACTATCTGAATGTTAGCTGTTTGACAGTGCCTCCTGGGGCAGCACCTCCTTATAGGGCAGTAATTATCTCTCCTCTAATGTGCTTTAACTATCATCTGGATAGGACAGTCCCTGGCAATGTCTGCTCTGGAACAGCACCTCTTTATAGGACAGTAAAGACATCTCCCCTAATGTGTTTTAACTACCATCTGTATACATTAGCTACTACCTGTATAGGACAGTTTTTCCTTCTTGATAATGCCTGTGCCCATAAGGCTGCAAATTGTTATTAATTGTTGCATGGTACTGCTCTTCTCCTGTGTATTTTAGCCACCTGTAATCAAATGACCTAAATGCTATTCTGTAATAATGTGTTTTTGATGCTGTATTTACTCTGTTTTTGACTCTGTATTTGATATGGAGCCTTTGGAAATGAGTCTATGACTCAAAGGGTTGTAATTCTATATATAAATAAATAAATAGGTGCCAATGAGCTGTGTCATTGTGGGTGGCCACAGCCAGCAAAGATTTCTGGGTGGTCCTGACACTGATGACTTACAGTTCCATGATGTGGCTCAATGAAAGAGATTCTCTCGCAGATCTACTGTACGTAAGTAACTCTTCTGTATCTAGTCTCCAAGATCTGAGGTAGAGGGCTAGACACCTGCCTCATTTGATGACACGCTGCAATGCCTTAATATGATTAGTAAGCTACTTCATTTCCTTTTGCAGATCCCTTTCTCAGCCATATCATCTCCAGTGGTGGAATGTGAACCTGAAACAGGCACACAAAAATGCCGTTTAGGGCATCTCTGTCTTCCTTTACACTGATCTTCAACAGCTGCAGAAAAGTTGGGGTTTGACTCCGTGTTCCCACAAAGATTAATCAGTAGCAATTCAGAACAGAGGGCTACTCTCAGGACATGATCTAATCTTACAAACCACAGCCTCTTTTAAAGTGTCTTCTCCTTTCTCAAGAACAAGTTCCAACTTTTCCCCAGGTGGGTTAGGTACAGTGAGAGCTTCAGACCCTTTTTCTGGCTAAATGCCCTTAGGCAATAGACAAAGTCCTCACCACACTTGTTTTCTCAAACACACTCCCTGTTGTGACCAGATAGTCATTCAGTGTGGCATCCAGTTCACACCACTCTCTTTTTCTCATTGTTGGAACATTTCCATCTCTGTACCATCTGAGTGTCCTGTTTCATCCAGTTGTGTACTCTTCTTCCCTAGGTGGTATGGGCTTATTCCTGAGACCATTCATAGTCATTGTATGGACTGGTCTTAAACTGGTGCTTTATGGACTTTTCTAACACTTGCTCATCAGCCAGGATTTGTGCCTCTGGAAAGAAAAGCTAGAGTTTCCTCTTGGGGCATCAGCTCTTCCTGGATGTTTTTCATTTTCTATCAACAAGCCCTTCACTTTTGTTCAAGTTAAGTGGAATGTTACATCACAGGATGAAGTCAGTCACATTCCCCTAATGAAAAGGATCCAAGCATACCTTTCAACCTTTTGTCACTGAAATGAGGGACATGGACATTTTGGACACTCAAAATGAGGGACAATGAGGGACATAGACCTCAGAATGAGGGACACATCCTCAAACATGGAGATACAAGCTCGGAATACTGTGAAAACCATAGTATTTACTTGTACAAAGTTTATTTTGGAGTTAGTATTTTAGAGTATTAAGAGTTTCTGCTTTAAAGTCTGAATTTACAGCACATTCACTATGGGCAGCACCTTTTCCATGAGGGATGGATGAGGGACAGAGCAATTTTAAGGGGCAAATGAGGGATGTCCCTCATAATGAGACACTTGAGAGGTATGGGTCCAAGTCTCTAAGAGGTTAGCTTTGATGGTCTCCTGTTTCCAAGCAGGTACAGTGAGCAATCAAAACTGGCTGGAAGGACAGAAAATTCTGCTGATGACAGTCACTTATCTCAGTTCTTGTAATATACCCAGTACTACCTCAATACATTCTGCCACACTCCTTGGGTATTCATCCCACCACTGTGACTTTGATGAGGTCCATGCCTTCTCTGTGCTATCAGTTTATCAACTGTACAGCCTCCATGTTGAACAGAAAAAATAGGGATTGGTTACAGTATGTGAAATCAGAGCCTCAGTGTACTGTATCTTTTAAGAAAAAGGATCCCAGTGGTGCCTCCAATTTGCAACCCCTCTCCACAAGGTGTGGCTTAGCCTGAGAAGGATGCTGATTGGCTTAAGACTACAGATGCTGCAGATTTATAATTCACTGACAATGTTGGTGCGAAGTCAGGTAACTTCGCACTTGAGATTCTTCTAAAGTTCCCACCACCCCCACCAACTTCACAGGGATTTGTTTAGTTAAAAAGTAGCTAAAAAGAAAAGACTTTTCACCCCACCCTCTCTGTTCTAGAATCCCAACTGCCTCCACCACATCACAGTTTAAAAGCATCCTCCTCCACTTGTCCTCCTGCTGGGCCCACACCTCTTTCCCCTTCCCCATGCACCTGTCAAATTCTTTGTATATTTTAAAACTCCTTGTCCCACCCCAAAATCAAATTTCCTCAAATACCCCTTCCTATTCCTCAAATCATGAATTAAACCTTCACCCTTCACCACACTCTTGTGAATAAAACTTCTATTTCACCTAAAGCCCTGAAACCCCAGTAGCAGCAGTGGACTAGTAAAATACTTGTAAAAAGAAAAACATCCCCTGATGGAGAGAGCGTTCTCACTCTTCTGTGCTGTGACCTGAATAAATGGTGAGTGATGTATATTGTAGTAGTAATATCTGAATGTTTAATAACTAGCCAATCAATATTATTACTAGAGTGTGAGAAGGGCAGTACTCGAATATACATCACCGGCTATTCATTCTGGAAAAACTGCATGTAGTCGCTCTTTTGTCTGCACCTTCGCCAGGTGAAGAACTGCAGGAAGTGGCACTTTGCACCATGCTAAGTTAGGAAACTTCATAAGGACCTCAAAGAGAAAGGAAGAAAGGTGGTAAGTGGTCAGACTTAGGGTTGGAATTCAGTATTCTGAAGCTGTGATAGGTGGAGAAGGAGCACCCCAAATAAAATCCCTCTCATAGCTCAGACTTATACTAATATGTTTACATGCTTTACAAGTGAACATATAAAAGAGAGACAAATATAGGAACAGAAGAGGGTGGAAGTAGAAATAACTTGGGACTGGTGCAATACTTCATTTCCCTTTCATGCTTCATTTTAAAAGGCTTGTTTGAAGTTCTAAGTAAGTTAGTACTCAATAAAAAATAACAAATATGCAGCCTTCAAAGGAAAATAACTTGTTATTCATGTCACATTTAAATGGTTGTTGACTTCCTGGTTGTTTTCAACCACTGTGTCTGTTTTTCACTTTTTATTTTTCTAAAAATAGCTGAGTGGTTTTAGTAGCCAAAATGAAAGAGGCATTTCAGTCATATAACCTATGTTCTTTTTTGTGCGATATGTATATATATATATATATATATATATATATATGTATATGTGTGTGTGTGTGTGGATTGAGTAGGCAATTTAATGTTAAACCTCAAATTTTGCACTTTAATAACTTTGTTACTGTTCAACAGATTTGCAAGAAATTTGGTAGGAGCTGTCCTGTGGCATAGCTCTCTTGATAATCAAGTTTCATGATGATTGGATATCGGATTTCAGTACAGTGTATAGTAAAAAAACAGTAAAAATCAGTTTTTCACCTTTCTTGGCTGTTTATCCTTATTAGTGTGGTCTGAAATTTTCAGGGTAGAAAGAACTTGTCCCACAGAACAAGTCAGCATTGGTTTTTGAAAAATATTAATCTGTTCCAGAGTTATTCAGTTTTGAAATTACAGGTTCTGAGCATGCTCAGGTCAGTCTTTGGACAGCTGCATGGTATGAAAAGGGATTTAGGCCTCACGAAAAATTTTTACACCTCGTGAAAGGGAATTGGCTCACGAAAAAGATTTTGACACCTCATGAAAAAGGAATTTTAAAGTTTACTGTTTCTTTGTCACCTGACTGCAAAGAAATGGTTAGGACTTTCAGGCTAAAATTTTCATGGTACAAAGGGCTTACCCCAGAGATGCGACGTTTGTTGGTTTGGTGATAAAATTTACATCACTTCCATACTTATAACATTTCATAGTTTGGAAATGTCCCATAGGATAATATTGTGGCGGATGCAGTACTTTTCGGCACCTATATCTCGAACATGGTTCGAGATACAGATTTTCCTTTTAGGTGTACTAAGCAATGATACAGGTTGCCAGTCCATGATTATTCCTGGAGTTCAGTGGTCCCCCCACCCCTGATCATCCATTGACATAAGTACATGTAATCATTGGCAGTCCAGAGTCCAGGTGGTGGTTTGTGAAGCGGACGGGACGGTAGAGGGGACAGTGGACTGTCAATGATTACATATACTTATGTCAATGGATGAACAGGGGTTGGGGGGACTACTGGACTCAGGAATAATGCTACATAATAATGAATGGGTGATCATGTGGGTGGGGGTTCACCACACAGTAGGGACTGCATTTTAGAATTCATGATGGGTGATCGAGGGAGAGAAACCACTGTACACCAAAAATAATGCTACGTAATATTCAAACATGTGGCCTAGGGTGCCACTAGACACCAGGGACTGCATTTTAGAATGTATGACAGGTGATTGCAGGGCGGAGGGTGCCACTGAACACCAGGGAATGTGTCAGGCACCCTCAGTATGGGTACTAATGGCTGCTGTGCACCATGCAAATGAGCCCAGACTGGGCATGCAAATGGCCCTAAGCGCCTTGCATGCCCAATGGACCAGTTTGAATGTTGCAGCTGAATATAGCCAACATGGGACTTGGCACAGTCCATTCTGGGTAGCACTATTCCATGTGGGATATATATACACAGCTCAGGTCAATTTCGGCAGCGCTGTGCTGACACGGTCTGATATTCTGGCCGGACAGTGCCAGTCTGCTATTCAACCGTATATACCAGCCGTCGGGACTGGCACTAGTGCAAGAGCTGCACAATTATTTGAGCCACATTTGTGCTCCTCTTTCAGTGTCAAAGCCATTATGTCCAGTCAGGTTTTTGATTTTGAAATTATAAGGCAATCATCATACAAGGTTTTGTCAACAACCTTTGAAATATTTCAGAAAAGGTGGCCATTTTGTTTTGCAAATAAGTTTTATTAACCATTTTGATTCCAGACAAGACAGTAGAAGAATGCAGACAATACATGAAGATGTCAGCAGAATGACAATAAACAGTGTGTCAAAGCGCTTTGTTGTGGTGTGTTTTATTTCTGTATCAGCTGACGGACATTGTTTTTCACAGGTATAGAGTCAGCAACATCAAGACAGCCTATATAATTAGTTTCCCCAGATTAACATATTTATATAGGTAATTAGCAAGTGTCCAGAGCTCTGTTTCAGACTGATGTCTAAGTCCATCTTAACATGTCACAAAAGACCTGGGGCAGGATTCACAAAGGAGCGCAAAGTGGGCACAAAGTTTGCACTGCACTTCCGGCTACATTGTGGGCAACAGAGCAATTCACAGTCGGATAGCCGGTGGGTGATCTGACTGTGAATAGGGCTAGTGGGGCAGTATGAACCCAGAAAAATCAGTGGAATACATAGTAGCACTGCCCCCACAGCCATCCAGGAAAATGGCCCTGCAGCCAATAGCTTATGCACCTAAGTGCTATTCGTGAACAGAGGCATGTAAATTAGCTCATTGGGCATGCAAGGTGCTAGTGGCTATTAGAATGCCCATTATGGACTCATTTTCATGCCACTAGTGTGGTGCACCCCCACCAGCCCAAGCCTCACGCAGCTACATTCTCCATAGTGTAGTAGTGCCTCCCCACCCGATCACGGATCCAACAGTAGAAAAAAATTTACATAGTGTAGGTCCCACCCCAAATCCCCGATCATCTGATAACCCACGCGTTATTAAAATAAAACATATCAGTAGAGTGGTGGTCCCAACCTGGTCCCCAGTTGCGGATCACCTACCCATAGAGTAATGAAATTATAGTCCATAGTGTGGTGGTCCTACCCTGGTTCCTGATCACTGGATCACCCACCCATAAATTAAATACATTTTTCCATAGTGTAGTGATCCTTCCCTGCTCCCGATTGCCGAGTACCCACCGGTAATGAAAAATATTTTCTGTAATGTAGTGGTCCCTCCCGTTCCCCGATGGTCTGATCACCCACCCATTATTAAAACAAAATGTTTCCATAGTGTAGTTGTCCCCAACCCCTATCCACTCCATTAAGCACACTACCACACTCCCCTCCTCAGCATGGCCGCTGGTCAGCGAGCAGCACAGCCCTCCGCACATCTCCACGGTCTGCCCGCTGACTGAGCTGTCAATGACAGCTTACAGTATACACTACAAGCCCATTGGTTGACACTCAACTCAACGTCCACCACAGACAGGTCAGGAGCGGGTAAGGCTCAGGGGATGCTCTGACTGAGGACAGCAGTTCAAAAAGATTACTTGGTGGGTATCATAGAGGAGATAGGTGACAAGGGTTTGGAGGAGAAGGAGCAGGCACTAAAAGAGCTGAAGAGGTTACCAGGGATGAGCATGGGCAGATTGGGGAGCTGGGGGAAGGTAATGATGGGATACCAGATGTGACACTTGGCGACCATGTCCCACAGTCCATTAAGGAGAAAATATGGAAAGGGAGTACGTGGACATTTTAGCATTGGTAGACAAAGAAACTGCAAAAAATATGAACAGAAGGAATTGGTAGGAAAGTGAGAAATGGCACTGGCATTGGTGGGTAAGGCGTCTGAAGTGAGGACATCACCTGTAAAGGGAACAACACTGACACCTGGCAAGCAGATTTACAGTTCTCAGCGCCATTCTGTTGCAAAAGCAACACGATTTAGCCATCCCACTTTCGGCAATAATCAGGATGCATACAAAGTAAAGATGGGTTATGGGTGACTGGGGTTTGATGAGGCCATCTGGCAATGAATGGCATCCACGCAGACCTGAGATGGGATTGTACATACACAGATCTGTGAGAATGCATATTGTCGGGCAGGTGGGGAACCGTGGGAAGGAGTTAGAGGTGGATCAGTAAACCAGATTGCGAAGACTTGCTGGGGTATAACAAAGCATCGTGCAGTTGGGCAAACTGTAACTTCCACCATGTTTGTTCTAAGTGCGCTGTGCAACATCCTGTTTCAAGGTGCAGGCGATGGGTGACAGAGTGCACACAGGTTACAGTGAGCAGTCCTTTCAAGGGTGCTATGGAGGAGCAAGGGCTGGGGCCACTGGACAAGGCTCCAGAGGAGGGGTTTCAGTGGGATGGGGCATTTGGATCTGCATCAGGGGTGGTGAAGCTGAGGCAGTTGGGAAGTAAGAAGGAATGGATTCAAGCCAGCCGTTACACCCATTAAAGTAGACATGCATCAGGAATGGACAAAAGGCTACTCAGATGGAAGAGTGGGGAATTGCTGAAGGAAGGTTTTTAACTGGTTTTAATCTATATTATCAAGGGATACTGGGAAAATGTCAGCAAAAACTTGGGGTCAGTAAAAGAAACAAGGAAGGAGTAGAAAGAAAATCTGGAAGGAAGTGGTGGCAGGCAGGGTGGGAGGGACTATTCAGCGAGCCCCTTTATAAAACCTCAGGGTATCACCTGTTGGTGTGGTGTCTAAAAGCAACCAGGGAGTTCCTGCTCATCTACCTCTTATCATACCCAGTGGGTGGGGGGTTGAATGCCACCATACCAAAAGAGCAGAGTGCAGTATCTTATGTAACACTGGACCAAGCAGTGAAGATCATCATGGCGGTTGAAGGGCATGGCTAGCAAAAATCAATATAGAGGCAACTTTTGATTGTTACCAGTGAGAGCAGAGGATTGGGATCTACTGGGTTTTAAATTCAATGGTGGGTATTATTTTGACAAAGCCATACCGACAGGCTGTTCAGTAGCACACACTGCATTTGAAACTTTCAGTATGTGAATGCTGGGGTCTTTGAGGACCAGTACGGGTGCAGCTCTGTAGTGCACTACTTGGACGATTTCCTTATGGTGGGACAAGGAAAACAAGCGACAGTGGAGAAACTGGGAGATTTTCGGGATATCTGTGGGAAGCTAGGGTCCCATTGGCAGGAGGCAAAATGGAAGAGCCAGACAGGGACTGGAGTTCTGGGCATAGAGGTGGGAATTTTCACTTGTCGAAGGTTAAAAGTGCATACGCCTAAAGGAACTAACAGGCAAGGTGACAAGTAAACGGGGGTCCCTTTAGCAATGGCAGGTCCCTTTAGCAGTAGCACAGCAATTACCAGGCCTTTTGAATTTTGCATGTGGGGCAATAGCACCCGGCAGGCATTTACCAGGCAGCTGGCCGGGAAACTGCTGCCTCATCGGCGTAGACATATCGAAAAGGGTTCAGCAGAACCTTGAGGTGCGGCAGCAATTCCTGATGAAGTAAAATGTTGCCACATTCTGGCAGGAGGACTGGCTTTTCAACATGGATATAGAAGTGTACACAGACGCAGCAGGCACACTTTCAGACGGAATGAAGGTCAGAGGCATGGCCAGAGCAATGGAGGAGGAGAGGTTTAGTAAAGGACATTACTTTCTTGGCAATATTTCCTATATGGATGGCAGTATCAGTCTGGAGAAGGCGGTTGAAGCATTAAAAATAATTTTTGGTGTGATTCACTAAAAAAATACCACCAACAGCATATTCTGGTTCTCTTTCAGTTGCTTACCATCTGTGTCCAGTCGCCCGAAAGGGACTTCTAGGCCCAGTGGGCTTACCGGGTCAACAAAATTCAACAAACAACTAACATAACAAGGCAATGGTAGAAGTGATCAGCAGACAATGAGGTTCCACAGATACTGTAACCAGGGTAATGCAACAGCAAGTGTAAGAGGTCTTGCATCTGAATCTATCATTTAAAGCGAGGCACATTGATGGAGTGAACAACCAGGTAGATGACAGCCTTCCCATTTTCAGTTGGACAGGTTCCGGTCATTGGTACCACAAGCTGCCGCCCAGAGAACAAGGGTTCTGCCCCAAATGTGGGAGATTGACTGGAAAAAGTCCAGCTGCTGTACTGAAGCTCTTGGTCTGCAAATACACTAAAAGCATATGAAGTAGCGTGGAACGTGTTCCAAGAATTTTGGCAACAGGTGGGGCCAGAGGTAAATGAGGCTGTCACAGAAGAATGGGTTGTAAAATACATGGTACAGAAATGGGAGGATGGGAAGGCACATGTGACCATGGGAGTACAACTAGTGGGAATAGGTTGGGCATGTAGTCTGTGGGGATGAAAGGAACCCAACAAGTCATAGATGGTGAGGTGCACGCTAGAGGGTGGCAAGACACAGGGCATTAAAACCGATGGCAGGAGGCTGGTAGCTGGGCAGTTACTTGCGAGACTGTTACAAGCATTCGGACACATATGTTTAGCAAGTTATGAAACATGTTTATTTAGGGCATTTCTTTCTGGTCCTGGCAAAGGTGCATTTAGAGTACGTGAAGTAGTCACAAGAGCAAGAAGGATGGGTTGGGGGTTGCACTGGGATGAAGTGCAGTGGGGACCGAAAGAGTAGTAATTTGGTTACAATGGTCCAAGACTGACCAAGCAGGCCACGAGATCGAAGTCATCTTGATAGGCACCACCAGGTGGTGGTGGGGTTAATGTATGGTCATGGCTCTACAGGAATACAAAAGTGTAGGCCAAAGGAGCAAACAAGTTATTCGTACATGGGGACGGGACTCTGGTTACTTGCTACTAGGTGAGGCGGTCCTAAAGAGGAATGATTTTCTTAGGGTGGGACTCGAAGAATTTCTCATCACATTCCTTCCAAATAGGGGTAGACTCAGAAGTGGCCACCAGGGGTGGGTGGGGCAGAGTAGGAAGTAAAAGAGTGGGCAGATAGAGGTCGAGAAGTTACAGAAGGTACGTGAGGAAGCTGTGTTAACAAGCATAGTTTTTCTATCCACAGGTCTGAGGCACAAAAG
Source organism: Neoceratodus forsteri (assembly GCA_016271365.2). Taxonomy (NCBI): domain Eukaryota; kingdom Metazoa; phylum Chordata; order Ceratodontiformes; family Ceratodontidae; genus Neoceratodus; species Neoceratodus forsteri. Next base: position 551,767,197 of record JADMNL010000022.1, read on the forward strand.
CAGGTGTGGATCATAGGGCACTCATTTGTTTACTGGGCAGAAAGGTACACTGCAACAATAACAGGAGGGAGACAGCTGTGGAGGGTGGCAGAAAAAACATGTTCAATGGAAAGGGTCCGGGAATGCAATGGGCACAGCTTCTGCCAGTGTTGGAGTGCAAAAGTTGCGATGGACTAGACCAGACCTTTTGGTGATACATCTTGGGAGGAATGATTTGGGGGATAGGTCATGGGAGAGCTATTTTAGGAAATAAAGGGGACTTGGGAGTCAGTATAGGGTGGTGGCCTGGGATTATGGTGGGATGATCAGAGGTCATCTCACACACCGTGTCTGGAGATACACAAGGGACATAAAATCAATCGAGAAGGCAAGAAAGCATCTGAACAGGAGGGTGGCAGGGCAAAAGTGAAAGTAAAGGGTATGTACATCTCCCTAGGGATATTGCTTATGACTGCTCAGGGTATTCAGGGCAGACAGGGGTTCACCTATCAGAGGCTGGTATGTCATTTTCCTGCTACCAATAATCGAGGCACTGGAGGAGCAGGAGAAGGCCTGAGGCAAGGAATGGGAGAAGCCCATCATCTATCACTGGGCAGGAGATGGGCTTGTGGAAGGTGAGAGAAGAAAGGGCGAGGGAGGGGCACAAGAAGGGGAGATAAATGGGCTCTGGGTGGAGGGGTCAGGGTGAGTAAGTAAGCAGGCAAGGCTGGGTAGGCATTCAGCTGTGGCTGCAACATGGGGAGAGGCATATTCAAGTGTGAGCTGGGTGTCGGGTTCTGGCATCTGACCCCAGGGAATAGGTGGAAGATAAAGATGAACAATAACTGGGAAGGGGGAGGTGTCGGATCAAGCATCCAGACACCAAGAAGAATTTTGGAAGAAAGAAGAAAAACGAGAAGCAGATGGACTCTAACGGCTGTAAGTAATGTGTATGACATTTGAATATTTTGAAATGCTGTAAGAGGAAGTGTAAAGAAGTGCGGCATGAATTGAAACATACAGTAAACAATTTGCCAATTAACCACCCTACCTAAGTCTGGTTGCATATCATTTCCATGTAAAATTCCACTGACAATCAGTTTTACCCTACCTCACTTGGACCCTCTAAGCTGAATCAAAATAAGTTTAGAATTTTATGATGTCTATTGTTTATTTCAGCGTTGTGTCCCTATGTTTCCAGCTTCCATTTTCCATTCATTTGTAGGACCATGTAGTCTTGCGTATGTGGCCTCACGAGATCTCGACAGCTGATGATGTAACTGGAGCCAGAGGGTGAACTGGAACTCAGTTGAACGTGCAGCTCTGTTCACTCTCCCTGTCACGAAGTAACACATGTTCACTCTTCCTCTCACAGAAGTGATACATGCGATTTTGCTGTAAAGATTACAAGTTACTGTTTGCTAAAGTTAGCATGTTTAATAATGTATTTTAGCTTTCATGCTGTATGAGTGTTTATAATATTCAGCTTGTGGTTTCAGTGAAACTTGTGCCCTGATTTCAAGCCACTAAGCCTGTTATCACCAGCCTGCAGACCACATTATAGGTCATGTTACGTCCGTTTCTCTGCGTATTATTTCAGCTCGTGTTTTCTTTGCACTTGCAGCATGCTGCTCCATTCATTCGACATCTCGATCAGCTGAAGTTTACCAATCACTTGTCTCCGATCATAATGAATAATGTTATGTCCCAGTATATATTAAAATGCACTGAAAGTATTTTTGGTGCATATTTCCCATGAGTCTGTGTGTTTTTGTCATGTGGTCTGTTCCCAATAGTATGTTAAGATTTATTCCCACTGAAATATTTGATTTTTAAGCTGGGTTCACACCATGAATTTGTTGTTTCTGTCAGTGTAGCTACTGTCTCAGGGGTGACGGACTGACCCACCTAAAATCAGAACTCCCCAGATCCAATGCAGCCCAGCAGACCCGGATCAATAAGAACCTTGCATAAGTGTACCAAGTCTGGGTCCGCCGGCTGTATGACTAGATGATTAAAAATGAATGCTTTGGAGCACTGGCATGCTGTCTGTATCCACTTGTCTTTAAACTGAAATGTTTCAATACCACTAGAGGATGATATAGTAATCTGTAGCCCTCTAGGCACTTGTTCTCTTGCCAAATACTCTTCCAGAGTTGAACATTTGTAAGTTGTTTCAATCTCTTTAAAAGTAATTTCTTAATGTTCAAGGTAATGTCAAGAGTATCAGATCGGATGCTGGGATGCATTGCCAGAGGAATCACCTCTAGAAAGGTGGGGTCATCCTGCCCTTGTATAGATCACTGGTGAAGCCACACTTGGAGTACTGTGTGCAGTACTGGTGCCCATACCTCAAAAAGGATGTGAGATTACTGGAGGGTGCAGCATAGGGCTACAAAATGATCATGGGACTAGGGGAGTTGCCTTACGAGGAAAGATTGAGGAAGCTCATCATATACTCCCTGGAGAGAGAGAATGGAAAGGGGACATGATAGAGACCTTCAAGTACTTGAAGGCATAAACAAAGCCCCCCCCTATGAAACAAACTCCCCCATCTGTTTGCACCCCCTCCCACCTAGCTTTTAAACATAACCTGAAAACCTGGCTCCTCACTACTGCAAAATGTCACTGTTCTGTACAGCAACGCAAGGGTCTACAACTCAACTATGCTCTAATAGCACTCAGACTTTCAGCTGATGCCCTGCAGCACTTATACCCCTCCTGTCTCAACTAGACTGCCCCTATTTCCTACTCTCTCCTTCCTGCCCACCCCTAAGCCAACCCCTGCTCCCCTTGTCCTCCTGTCTTGCCTCTTTGATGTTATTTACTGTGATTGTTTTCCTATTTTAATTTTTATTACAGCAACTGTTTTTTTCTCACTTGTACTTGAATCAGACCATATACCTGCATACATTACTGCTTGTGTCCTGCACCGTCTGTATTATTGTGCCTGTATACCATTACGACTGCATGTCCTGCACCGTGTGTATTATTGTGCCTGTATACCATTACTGCTTGTGTCCTGCACCGTGTGTATTATTGTACCTGTATGCCATTACTGCTTGTATCCTGCAACGTGTGTATTATTGTACCTGTATACCATTACTGCTTGTATCTCACACCCTGTGTGTTATTGTATCTGTATACCATTACTGCTTGTGTCTTACACTGCCTGTATTATTGTACCTGTATAATTACTGCTTGTGTCTTGCACCATGTGTATTATTGTACCTGTATACCATTACTGCTTGTATCTTGCACCATGTGTGTTATTGTACCTGTATACCATTACTGCTTGTGCCCTGCACCGTGTGTATTATTGTGCCTGTATACCATTACGGCTTCGTGCCCTGCACGCGTGTATTATTGTGCCTGTATACAATTACAGCTTGTGTCCTGCACCGTGTGTATTATTGTACCTGTATACCATTACTGCTTGTATCTTGAACTGTGTATTATTGTGCCTGTATACCATTACTGCTTGTGACTTGCACTGTGTGTATTATTGTACCTGTATACCATTAATGCTTGTGTCCTGCACCTGTGTGTATTATTGTACCTGTATACCATTACTGTTTGTGTCTTGCACCATGTGTATTATTGTACCTGTATACCATTACTGCTTGTATCTTGCACCGTGTGTATTATTCTGCCTGTATACCATTACGGTTTATGTCCTGCACCATGTGTATTATTTTGCCTGTATACCATTATTGCTTGTGTCTTGCACCGTGTGTATTATTGTGTCTGCATACCATTACGGCTTGCATCCTGCACCATGTGTATTATTGTGTCTGTATGCCATTACGGCTTAGTCCCTGCACCATGTGTATTATTGTGCCTGTATACCATTACTGCTTGTGTCCTGCACCGTGTGTATTATTGTGCCTGCATACCATTACTACGTCCTGCACCATGTGTATTATTGTGCCTGTATACCATTACGGTTTGCGTCCTGCACCGTGTGTATTATTGTACCTGTATACCATTACTGCTTGTATCTTGAACTGTGTGTATTATTGTGCCTGTATACCATTACTGCTTGTACCCTGCACCGTGTGTATTATTGTGCCTGTATACCATTACTGCTTGTGTCCTGCACCGTGTATTATTGTGCCTGTATACCATTACAGCTTGTGTCCTGCACCGTGTGTATTATTGTACCTGTATACCATTACTGCTTGTATCTTGAACTGTGTGTATTATTGTGCCTGTATACCATTACTGCTTGTGACTTGCACTGTGTATATTATTGTACCTGTATACCATTACTGTTGTGTCCTGCACCTGTATTATTGTACCTGTATACCATTACTGTTTGTGTCCTGCACTGTGTGTATTATTGTACCTGTATACCATTACTGTTTGTGTCTTGCACCGTGTGTATTATTGTGCCTGTATACCATTACTGCTTGTGTCTTGCACCGTGTGTATTATTGTGTCTGCATACCATTACGGCTTGCATCCTGCACCATGTGTGTATTATTGTGCCTGTATACCATTACTGCTTGTCCTGCACCGTGTGTATTATTGTGCCTGTATACCATTACTGCTTGTGTCCTGCACTATGTATTATTGTGCCTGCATACCATTACGGCTTAAGCCCTGCACCATGTGTATTATTGTGCCTGTATACCATTACGGTTGTCCTGCACCATGTGTATTATTGTACCTGTATACCATTACTGCTTGTATCTTGAACTGTGTGTATTATTGTGCCTGTATACCATTACTGCTTGTGTCTTGCACATGTGTATTATTGTACCTGTATACCATTACTGCTTGTACCCTGCACCATGTGTATTATTGTGCCTGTATACAATTACTGCTTTGTGACTCGTGTGTATTGTTGTACCTGTATACCATTACTGCTTGTGTCCTGTACCGTGTGTATTATTGTACCTGTATACCATTACTGTTTGTGTCTTGCACTGTGTGTATTATTGTGCCTGTATACCATTACTGCTTGTGTCCTTGCACTCGTGTATTATTGTACCTGTATACCATTACTGCTTGTGTCCTGCACCATGTGTATTATTGTACCTGTATACCATTACTGCTTGTGTCCTGCACCATGTGTATTATTGTGCCTGTATACCATTAAGGCTTAAGTCCTGCACCATGTGTATTATTGTGCATGTATACCATTATGGCTTGTGTCTTGCACGTGTGTATTATTGTACTTAGTATACCATTACTGCTTGTGTCTTGCACTCGTGTATTATTGTACCTGTATACCATTACTGCTTGTGTCCTGCACCGTGTGTATTATTGTACCTGTATATCATTACTGCTTGTGTCTTGCACCGTATGTATTATTGTACCTGTATACCATTACTGCTTGTGTCCTGCACTGTGTGTATTATTGTGCCTGCATACCATTACTGCCTGTGTCTTGCACTGTGTGTATTATTGTACCTGTATACCATTACAGCTTGTGTCCTGCACCGTGTGTATTATGTCACCTGTGGCCATGCTTATGTATATGCTGATATAGCATTACCTGTCTACCCTGTTTGCACATTGTCATTGCATTACCACTGTACTCTCTCTCTCCACCCTCGCCGCCAGCTGTTGGGTGTGCATGTATTGTATCTTGTGATTAACTGTTTGTACCTGCACCTATTTTTTGCCACCTTGTGGTCCGAGTCATGACTGGTTAAATAAAGTGATTGATTGATTGATTGATTGAAAATGGTCCTCTGGATCAGTGCACCTACCGGTCACCAAAGACATACATACATAAATAAATAAAGTCAGAGGGAGGATTGTTCCACTTAGAGGGGTTGGGTCACTTGAGTGCACAGTCTGAAGTTGGAAGGTTCAGGAGGAAATGAGGAGGCACTACTTCACAGAGAGAGTGGTGGCGGAATGGAATAAACTACTGGAGTTAATCAAACTGAGGACAGTGCATAGCTTTAAGCGAGGTTGGGATAGAGTCAGGGACAGAGTTAATACAGACAAGAACATATTGGAGAGGGAAAAAGGGAGGAGACTGGGTGGGGGGCAGCTGCAGTGGTATTAAACTGAGAGCTGCACAACCGGGCAGACTTGATAGACCTGTGAGCCTTTTTCTGATGAAAATTTTGTATGTTCATATGTAAGATTGCCTAATTATTGTGAAGTCTCTCTCTTTGGCGATCCTCACATCTGTCCGTGGATTCCCAGCTGTAGCTTGTAAGTCCTCTGTAGCTGTATTATTAGCTTCTCTCATTCTCCTTCAGATGGTTTTCTTCATGTAAATCCCATGGTGCAAGCTACAGCAAGATCTGAGTAAAACGTTGATCCATTCAAAGGTCCTGTAACTTCACAACCCCCTCCCCACCCCCCGTGGAGCTGGGGATCTGCGGCTTGAAAACAGCACTGTAAACACAAATCCAACATGTGAAAGTCACAATGCAGCAATTGGGCCCGTGCACACTGACAGTCCAAGGCCTACCCAAATACATGAATACAGTCAAACTGGAACTGGCAGACTCAGAATAACAGAAAGACACTGCTGAGTTCAAATAACAAAATTATATTTATTCCACAAACATGTAGTTAATCAAACATTCCAAATGGTCACAATGCACAAAATAGTCGATATCAACAGCGCTACTCAGCTCCTCTACTGACCCTAAGCGCCTCGACAACAGAGCCTTCAATCTTTCCCTTTCTTTACTCTTTTAGCAATCATTTAGTTACAGGCTTAAGGTTAAAGATTTACATTGCTTAAAGCACACTCATAAAAGGTAAAGATACACATACTAAACCTGATGGTTGTCTTTTACAAGAAAATGTTTTCTTAATTAGGATATTGAGTAAAGCCAGGATTTAAGCAGTTCTCCTTTAAATAGTTTTTATTCTAATTTGTAGGCGACTTCACAGACTTGAGCATATCATTATTCAGTGAACTAATTGATGAATTATTTTGGTTAAGAGATGTATTTAAACTGTTGCCCTCCCACTAGCCTTACCCCCATTGAAGAATCCGCTGAGTCGAGGTGCTAGGGGTCAGTAGAGGAGCTGAGTAGCTCTGTTGATAGCGATTATGTTGTGCATTGTGGCCATTTGGAACGTTTGCTTTAACTACATGTTTGTGGAATAAATCTAATTTTGTAATTTGAACTCAGCAGTGTCTTGCTGTTATTCTGAGTGTGCCACTTCCAGCTTGACTGTATTCATGTGTTGGGCAGGCCAGCCATTTATCAAGTGTGCATGGGCCCAATTTAAGCTGCATTGCGACTTTTCACCTGTGAATTTGCATTCTCCTGCTGTTGCCCTAACTAAAATCTGCAGTGCAAAGTAAAGTGCAGAGTGCTTTAATGTCCATTAAAAAGCAGCTAAAAGGAACAAAAGGACGAAGAAGAATACAAAGAAAAATACAGATCAACCTGGCAGGAGGGAAGGGATAGGGAAGGCCAACAGACAGAGCGTCAGTGCTCACTCGGTGTCGATAGTTAGTACCTGCTTGAACTCGTGTCGTGTGGCAGTTTTTGTGCTTTGCCACTGTCTTCTGTTGTTGTTGCCCAACTTGCCCTAACTAAAACCTGCAGTACACAAACAGTTAAAAGGAACAAAAGGGCCAAGGGTGATAAAAGCAAACTACAGATTAACCTGGCAGGGGAAGGGATAAGGATGGCCAACAGAGCTTCAGTGTTCACTCAGTAGTCAGTACCTCCCTGAACTAGTATTGTGTCACTTTTGTGCTCTGCCACTGTCTCCTGTGTGGAGAAGGAGCTAGTGCACCAATGACAAACTGTCAAATGTCCATTGGATGCTACAAGATGGGATTGGGATCCCCCTAAGGTCAGACAGGTCAGTTTACAGTTACACCACTCGAGGCAGGGAACAGACTAAAGCCCTGTTCACACAGTCACATTTGCACTGGAGTAACCCATGCGCTCAAGTTGCTCCAGTGCAAATGTGACTGTGTGGACATGTACCTGATCGGGGTAAGCCCGCTCGCTGAAACACACCATTATTCTCTGGCAGGCTGGGAGGGTCACGAGGCACTGGCGGCTTACAGCAGCTTAGTGGCAGTGCGAACTGCCTGCGCTGCAGCAACCTGTCCATCAGCCAGCAGATGGGTGGCTCCCCGATGCACCGCCCCTCACCAGCACAGATTGCAGTGGTGCAGAGGGCGTGTGGCTAAATAGGATGCAAGTGGCAAGTGGACAGGGCCACGCTGTTGCGGTATTTTATTTGTAGCGCTACTACCGTGTAAATACAGCTTAAGAGATAAACTGAATGACTGTCATGTATTTAATTATGCCCAGGACATCAGTGCCATAAGCTCACAGTTTCCATTTCCTGAAATGCTATTTACAATTCCATGTGTGTGTGTCATACATTATGGTGCCGCTTACGCAATTTTATGGCAGATTTTCAGTTTTCCTCATGTTTTACAAAGATTCTGATTTAAATCAGAACTAAACAGGACTGTAGTCTGGATCCTGATAATAAGGGTCAGGGCCTTTTGGGGTCTGCCCACCCATACTACTCTCTGTATCTTTACGTGTAAAAACGTTATTTTCCAGATATGTTCTGTATTGCTTGTACAGTGACCTTTAATCTGTTTTCATATTGTGGAGAAATGTTATTTCCCTCTCATTTCAGCGTATAGCTTTGAAAGAGGCACTGATCTCTTGATGATCTGTGAGGTGTTTTTATTTATTTTTTAAATGTCACAAATAGATATACGTGACATTAATTAGTGTTAATTTGCTTTACATCAAATAGTTGTTATAAAAATATTAATTGTGTTTGTTTTAATATGTTATCGACAATGACATCTTGTGTTGTAAACTGCTGCAAAATGAAAGCCGTAAAGTGCGGCATTCTTGGTTTTATCTCCCTAATGACAAATGAACTCTTTAAGGTGTGGGTGCACTTCTGTAGGAGAAAAGATTTTAAAGCACCTCAGTACAACCATATATGGCAGCTGGCAGTACATATACAGTCATAATGGGGCTAGCAGTATAGCTTAGAGGTTAGAGTAACGAGCTGTGAATGAGCTTGATACATCCAGCAGACCTGGGTTTGATTCCCACAACCTCCACTTGCATCCTGTGTGACTCTGGAGCAGGTCACTTAATCTCCCCAGTGCTCCCAGGTCACCCTGAAAACAGGCACTTGTGCTTAGTGGGCCTTACCTGGTTACCAAGGACTGAAATAAGTAAAAATAAAATATGTTCTGTCCATTTTGATCATTCCTGCTACGAGAGGAACCCTGAGAAATTAGCTGAGCTTGGATGGACCAACACAAAGGCAAAGTTAAAGCCAGGAAGTGTACCATCAATCTTTCTACCCTCCAGTTCATCTTCCTCCAATTCACCACAGAAAAAGAAACAAACTGCATGCTTGAAGTGTTGTAGGTGACAGGTAAAGATGTAGTTATTTCTGTAATAAAACTCACGTTTGTGCTGTTGAGTGTAATCTTCTCCTGTGTTGTTGTATGCAAATCTTCATCCTCTGTCTGTATGATGTACAGTTTCACCTGCTCAACCAGGCTCGTAGGAAACATTTTGAAAGTGGGAAAGCCATAACCTGGACATCTGACATATGAAGACTGGAGGTATGAGATGCCGCTAGGCCCCAAGCTCTGGGGTCTCACTCTGTTGTGAGTAATGGAGCTATAATTAATGGCTTCCTCTTTTTTCCATAAGGAAACCATGGCGTAATTTGCCATTATAAAGGAAGCGTTTATAACGGCAAACCGCGCACTGTTTCCCCCTCTCTGCGTGTCGCCTGCTCAAACTCTGCTGGCTTTTCACTTCCGAACCGCAAACCCAACCTAAAAAAAACTGCCACGGACACTCTGCAGTAAGTAAAATAAAATTTGAATTAATTGTACCACATTGCTACCGAATCAATCCTCCCTTACAATACTGTCAAAAAAATGTTTTAAATAAGAAAGCGAGCGGTATCGGACTACGGCGGCAGTGGCACAGCAGCCTTTTTATTTTATATAATTGCTGAGGCAAAGAGAAAAGCCAACAATTATATAAAATAAAATATGGGTCTGTGAACAACGAGACTCTATACACCCGGGTTTATGTAGCATCAAACCCCTCGGTGTGTAAATTCTCATTACGCACTCCAGACCCATACTTTATCCTATATTTTATTGAAGACAGAACATACTTTGTTATGTCTTTTCTACCCCTGACTCATGGGGGAAAAAAATATTTTTCTCCTGGCATTGGGGTGTGGAGGCTCTGGTTGGCTTTTTGTCTGCAGCAGCACGGGAGGGGCAGGGGCCAACTGGCTGACCAACAATTCTATCAACACCCATCCACCCGTGATGAGCATGGTTATAATGTCCTGTGAAACATTTTTAGATCAAGGCCAGGGGTGAGGGGCTGCTAGGACCCCAGGAGCTCTAAGGGTTTTAGATGCTCTGTGGAGATTTGGGGCTTTATTGAAAATAACACATACTTTCATTATGTCTTTCCTATCCCTGACTTCTGGGGAAAAATATTTTCTCCCCAGGTTTGTGGGAAGACTGGCAGCCAGAGCCTCTCACATCCCTGACTCCAGTGTCTCCCTGCCTTCTAGTGTCTTCCCCACCTTGTTCCTTCTGTTCTTTCCCCAGCACAATCTCTGAGGCTAACAGATACTCCCTTTTTAGTTTAATAGATTCTTGAGAAGGGGGTTCAGCAGTACCTCTCCACCTGCTTTTAGTGTTACAAGGTCCCTGCACCCTAATTGGTACCCTCAGAGGTACCGTAGACAACTAGCGCTTAAGTATATGTTATACTAATATTTAGGGCTAAGGGCTTCTCGACAAGAGTAGATGTCAGGATATGAATGCATATTGTTGTAATACACTTTGCTTGCTAACACATATATTCTGCTATGTACTTTCTGTGCATTTCTTACTAGTCAGATGCCAGGACATCTGTGTCCTTGGAGTAATTATAATATGTAAGACGGCATTGCCACCTTTTGGTGATTTGTATCACTACACTGAGTTATGTAAGACTCTGTATAAGAACTCTTTTGTTCTCAAACTGATGACTTTACAGAATTGTATAATGTTATCTTGGAACGTGGAGCCACCTCTAATTTAGCCAATAGGGCTCATCTCTGTAACTAGAAATGTTTCTATCTTTTGGTAACCATAGTAATTATCATAGGTATATAATGTAATGCACAAGCCTTGCACTCGGAGACCTGAGAGACCCCAAGAGGCCTTAGAGAAACCTCGGGGTGTAGGGGCAGCTAGCACTGCTAAGAACTGCTAAGGGCAACTGTGATTTATCCCTTTGGTAGTAATAAATTTGTTTATTACTCTAATGCAACATGTCTGTGATTACTTGCATTCCCAATATCGTCAAGAACCTGAAAGTGAGGTTTAGACCTCCTAACAAATTGCGACCATGTGCAGGCGATATTTGGTGTTTGTAAGTTTTCACTTGTTGCTTAAATTTTTCACTTTCCCACGGGGACAGTAGGTGTACACTCCCATATCATCTCTCCCATTTTAAAACCAGTTTGTAGTTACTTGCAAAGTCTTGCTGTCTTTTGGGTGTGGTCAATGCCGTCTCGACCCACTCCATGCAGTTTTGAATTGCAAGCCTACAACTTATACAGTAGCCCAGCTGTATAAAGTGCCCCGCCAGTGCATCGATACACAGCATGGCGCCTTTTCACAGTTTGATTTTTGTTCCCTCCCACAGAATGGCCACTGTATCAAATATCTGCACAGAACAGAGACTCGATGTGTTGAACTTCCTTGCCTCCCATGGAGGATGGGCTGACTTCATGCGGGATGCAAGTCAATCCGAAAACCCTATACAGGGGATTTCAACCCAGTATACAGAGATGAGACAATCAGCCAATAAGCAACAAGCTAAAGGGTTGATGGTCGCAGCTCTCACGCTGCTCTGAAAGCCTCCAAAGTGAGGTTTCAACGCTTGATCTGCAGATCTCATCTCTTAAGCAACAGATGGGTTTGCAGGAAACAGAATGTATTAGACTGCAGCAGAACTTGGAGTCTGAACTCCAAACTCTGCGGAATGAAAAGGATTCACTATTGCATCATTCAGCTCAAGCTGGAGAACAGGAACTGTGTATGTTGAAGCAGGAGTGTGAAAGTTTGAGAAAGGATAAGAGTCAGGCAGTACAAATGAATGATTTGCTGAGTGCTGTGAATGCTCAGTTGAGTGACGAAATGGGTGAGCAGCAGGAAGAGAGATAAACCAGGTATGTAATGATTTAGAAGTTTCTATCAGGGACAATAGCGAACTGAGCACCGTGTATAGAGTGTTGCAAAAGCAAAAAGCAAGATCAGGTTGATATGGATGTTGCAAGTGTGAGTCACGATGAATGTAGAACTAAAATGGCGACCCTGCACCATCAGTGAGAGGTTCTGGCTGGACACGTTAAGGCAATGGGAGGCGTAGCCCCTGCCTTCCATTCATCATCAGAAGGAGTTATCTGATGATGACATTTCACAGTACAACACCCAGTCACACCCCTACTATGGCCCAGAGACCCCACCCAGCCATCCACAACATGGTGGGTCCCCACCCCAACTCCCGTGTCATAAGTCGTTGGCGTTGTGACACTCATCATAGGAGATGCCAACATGGTGGCCCCCCATGATGGGGAGCAGGCAAGCCTGGTCCTGATGGCACCTCCAGTAGCCGTTATTAATGTGGAAGACAGGCAGGAGATAGAAACCATGACTGAAACTGCGATAGGCAATGTACCTCTTCCTGAGAGGAGTAAGCGGGCCATTAAAACCCAGATTAGGCAGCTTCTGCAAGAGGCTAGCACTCAGGAAGGTATTGTCCGCACTGCGGCCGAATCCCGGCACTCGAGACAATCTACCTTTGCCTGATCGACTCCAGTAATCCCTACAAATGGCCTACTCTGTTCAGCAAATTGCTGACAGCATCGGTCAGATGAATCCATCCGACAACCTCAGCTGTCACTTGGAAAAGGTGCATTCTAAATGCAAGATGCTTAACCTTGCTGCAGAATATCAGGTCAAAACACTATGCCAGACCATCGATCCTGGTTTGTGGGCCAAACTCCTGATGCTGTCCACCAGGATGGGAATGCTACCTGACAAGGTTGCAGCTGAGCTCATTTCTGCTCACAGCCCAGGTGTAGCAGGAGTGATGCTTGCATATCCTGGGAAGCAGAATGCAAAGGAAAGTCCAGCGACTTACCACCAGAGACTCTGGATGGCCTACCAAGTAGGAGAGCACTTGGCACAAGAAGCTGTGGATGTACTGTAGATCTTATTGAATATAAGACCTTGTTCCTTAGGAACATGATTCCAGCAGTGAGAGAAAGGTAGAGCCAACCACTCCCCAATACGGATAGGTTTGCCGACATCCTTCGGAAAACTGAAAGAGTGTATCAACTCTATATCCCTGATCTAGGCTTTGGTTCCAAAGAGGTAGCCACAGTGGAGTCCCTCCAGAGCCACGACGCACTACACAGAGGAAGGGGAGGCCCAACTCCAACAGGCCCAACATCAGCAAGCCCCTCCAGCTGATAATCAACACCCCAACAGGCCTATCAACAACAGCCACAACAGAAACAACAATGAGGTGGGAACCGGAACTGGCATAAGAATAGGAAGCATAAGGGTAGAGGTAAACCCCAACAGCAAAGAACAGGTCCTTCATATAGGAGATAGCTGAAGAGAATCAGAAATTCTGAGAGCTCCTGGGACAAGTACACTCTGTGGCGGATGCTGTTCCTTGAGCCCCTGCTGAGCAGTACAACCCGAACCCAGGCCCTAACTGGTCATGGGGACACGGTGGTACAGGGCTTCAGGCCCATTCAGGCCTGAACCCAGAAGCTCCTCCTATATAGCATCAGTGCAACATGATGAAGTGATTCATATGAGCCAGGCCCAACCTCTACATGCTTCCAGCAGTACGGATTGACAATTACAGGCCACAGTCCGGATTGTAAACAAGCTAGTCTTGGATACAAATGGAAGGCCCTGCACCGAGGCCGAGGTTGGGGACATCTACTAGTAGTCTTGCTAGATGCAGGTGCAGCTGTATCTGTGCTACATGATGAACACCTGGACACATCCCTTGGTCCACTGGATGGAGGACCAACATGTCAGGAGTTGATGGTACTAGGCTACCTGCATACCGTTCTCTACCCCTACGGTGAAGCTAGGCCATCTAAAGGCCTCACACACTTTCCAACCAATGGTACTGCACAATCATCCTAGTATCACAGGGATTGACTTCCTCGCACCACACGGCTGTGTGGTGGACCTAACTAACATGCTACTGATACAAATTCATGGTCAATATCATACCATTTTGATTCCTGATTCACATGTTGTACAACGATATCTGCCAATGACAAAGTATGACTTCATAGATTTATTCAAGAATCATGAACTTTTCCCAAAACTCCTCCCTATTTTGCAGCGACATTTAGAAGCATTTGCAATCAACAAGCATGACTGTGGTAGAATGCACACTGTCATCAAGTGCCAGGCCCAGCACATGAGAGGCAAAGGCAATATCCTTTCCCAACTGAGGCCTTGCCTTCCCTCAGAGAAACAATCAAGTCACTCCTCAAGCAAGGAGTAATCAGAACTTGTGTTTCCACTGCCAACTCCCAGTGTGCCCTTGAAGAAACTCACAGGTGCCTGGATACTTACTATTGACTACAGGAAACTAAATCAGGTCACCCCAGTTGCTCTCCAACTGTGGCATCAGCACCAGATGTGCTACGACTTCTGACCCCTGATTTGAAATGGTTCAGTGCCCTGGACATCTCCAATGGTTTTTGGTCATTGCCATTGGCCCTTAAGAGTCAATATAAGTTTGCCTTCACCTTTGAAGGAAGACAGTACACGTGGACTTGCTTGCCACAAGGATTCAATAACAATCCATCCCTATTCCATCTCCACATGATGGACACCCTTGAGAGTTTCTCTACTCCCCAATGTCTGTTGCAATATGTGGAATGACCTGCTGCTGGCAACAGCCACACAGGAACAACATTTGGATCTCTTGGACAAACTACTGACTTTCATTCAGGAAGCAGGTCTGAAATGTAACCCAACAAAAGCACAATTATGTCAGAAAGAGTACTCTTTCTGGGTCTAAAAATAACTGACCAAGGTCGAAGCCTACCTGGAAGAAGGTACAGGGATTACAAGACTTCTCATTACCTACCAGTGTGGCAACTCTCCAAAGGTTTCTAGGTATGGTGAATTACTCAAGAGATTTTATTTGTGATTTTGCTCGAAAGCTGCTCCTCTGTATGAATTACTCAAAAGGATGTACCATGGACTTGGGGCCTATACACACCCAGGCTGTGACGTCACTGAAGCAGGCCTTGGTCTCCGCCCCAGCTCTGGTCAACCCCAATCCAGCAGTACCATTCCATCTGGAATGTGCCACCTCTGACATTGTTATGTCAGCAGTGCTGGCTTAGAAGGTGCATGGCACCTTGAGACCCATTGCATATGCCTCACAGCTCTTGACCCCAGTGGAACAGAAGTATGGTCTTTGTGAAAGAAAACTTCTGGCCACCTAGTGGAGCTGTCAAGTACTTCCTGTATATCATTGGGTACTCACCACTGATCAACAACACCAACCACACCCAACCACCTTTCTGCTCTCAGATAGAGTGAAGGATGGGTCAGTCTCTAACACCAGACTGACACCACGGGTCACTTCTTCTCAGGACAGAGACATACAGGTACAACTGACTAAAGTTCCATCTATGTTAGCTCATGGCCTCCTTTTCCAGGGAGAACCCCATGACTGTACACTACAGTCACCTGATCTTCAGATCCAGGTCCTTGCTTCCTGCCCGCCACAAATACTTGACAACACTTCTTTGTGCTGTGTCTTTACTGATGGTTCAGCATCCTACTATCAAGGGAACAAACTGCAGGGATGGGCATTCTAGTGATCTACCCTTATGGGAACACTGTCAAAATATCTAAGCGCTGTAGTGCATCATCACAATATGCAGAGAAGGCAGCGGTGGCCTGTGCCCTCGAGTTCATCCAGCATGGAACCGAGGATACCATCATTTTATAGACTCTAACTGGGTTTGTTGTTCTCTTACAGAATTTCTTCCTTCTGGCAGAAGAATTCCTTCCTCTCCTCTGATGGCAGCCCAGTGAAATACAAGGAATTGGTAATATACATACATTCACTGTCACAACAATTTGACACAAACTCTATGTACACAAAGTTAAAGCTCACTCTCCATGACCTCTACCATGCCTTCAATGACACAGCAGACACCCTTGCTAAGGAAGGGGCCTGAGGGGGACGTCTGGATGATGAACCATCCAGAAGCCAATGCAGCTGTACATATTGCAGCACACAGGAAGAAACCTGAACCTTTTCCCCCTTGGACCTCTCCACAGCCCAACATTTGACACTGAACTTAAAGAGGTGTTCAGATTCCTTGACAAAGGTACTGAGGAGAAACTTCCACACATAACCCCTATTGGGCATGAAGGTTTTTTTGTTTTGTTTTTAGTTGTTTAACCAGGTATAGCACACTAAGCTGAAAGCTTTTTACAGGGCGACCTGGAAGCACAAGGAGGTAAAGTGACTTGCTCAGGGTCACACAGTATGCAAGTGGAAGCTGTGGGATTCAAACCCAGGTCTGGTCTGCTGGATGTCACCAAATTTGCAGCTCAAAGCCTTAGACCACTGCGCTATACTGCCTCTTAAAGGTAAGTTACGCTTGTCACCAGATGACAAGCTCATCTGGTTCCCACCAGATGACTCCACTACCAAGTCGTGGGTGGTCCCAGACACTTAAGATCTGAATTCTTGCACCAAGTGCATGACACCCCCACTGGTGGACACCAGAGAACAGAAAATACCCTCCAACGACTCAAGAACACTGCCTCGTGGCCTGGTATCACCAAAGATGTCAAACAGTACATAGACAACTGTCTCGTTTGTGCACAAAACAACCCCATCCCTACCAAATGAAATGCCAAACTATTACCACAACAACATTCTGGCCCTTGGCATGCCATACAGATTGATTTCATTGGTCCTCTGGCCAACACCAGCAGAAATAACAAGTATGCTCTTGTGGTAACTGATCTTTTCCCTAAGTGGGTGAAGCTTTCCCCACTAAGACATGCACTACGAAAACTACTGCCAAAATCCTGGTGGAACAGATTTTCTCCAGGTGGGTCTACCTCTAAAGGTTGACTCTGACAAAGGAACCAGTTTTACAGGTGAGTTGATGAAAGAATCCTTGAACTCTTTGGAGTTCAGCAGAAGTTCCACATACCCTACCACCCTCAATCCTCGGGTCAAGTAGAGAGAGCCAACAGACGATTAAGCAAATGCTTTCCAAATTCATTGAGGACAATCCCAAAACTTGGGATTCCCTATTGTCATTGCTCCTTATGGCAATTAGGGTACACCTCAGCCACCACCAGTTCACACCCTTTGAGGTGATGACTGGCAGACAGATGAGATTACCTGAACATCTGTTGTTTGACCTACATCCCCCACTGCAGGCCATGTGTCAGTGGACCAATATGTGGAAAAACAAAGAAAAGACCTCATACACACACACACACACTTGTATTCTGCCAACTGCATGGGCAAGGCCAGCAATAATCAAAAACAGTTTGACAAACATGCACAGGAAGTGGATTGACAAGTTGGAGATCAGGTAATGGTACTTGATTTGCACATCCCACCACTCCTTCTCTAACAAGTGTGAAGGCCCACCCCATTGCCAACAAGCTCAGTCTGGCAGTCTATCAAGTTAGACTCCGCATAACAACAAGTTGACTGACAAATGGTTACATGCAAACCAGCTGAAACTGTATAAGGGCGTAAATTACTTTCCTCACCCCATTGGGTGGAATAGTACTAACACACTAATCTTTGATCTTCCTTTTCAGATACACTGACAAGATGGCTATCTTGTTCCATTATCTCCTCCTCTCAGGAGTTATCCGCTGCATCCAAGGCACGGTACCAGACCTCCTCGACACCTCAATCCTCCAGGACCTCCTCCAGGGGAGTATCCATCAATATACCAGATAGTCTGATCACTGTCCAGGAAGGTTCCGATGCTTACCTCACTGCCTCAGTTGTTGCTCCTGATAAATCTACCCTTCAAATTGGTGGCAAACCACATCACAAGGACAAATTCTCCCTGTGACCAAACTCTCCAAAGGAACTTTCCAAGGCTGGCCCAATGCTAAATTATCCCCAAATGGTTCACTGTCCTTGTTACAAATTGAATTAAGACATTCTGGTTTGTACAACATAACTGCCTTAATTGATCCTTCATACTACAATTCTTTGTCCAGAGATTCTGCTCAAAATTGTATGCTATACATCGCATGGTTTCTGCAGCCATGTACTCTCTGTGTTACCACCCACTGATAAACAGCTTTGGAATGTCCAACGCATACCCCTGGTCCCCATAGTAGTCTAACAGCCACTGCCCTCCAGGTTCTTTGATTAATAACTTACAGTTTATGTATATACCTGTTTTGTTTAATCTTACTTTCTGGAATATGAAAGAATTTGGTATGTGTCACAATACTAACACGTCAGCATTTTATAGTACACTATTGCTTGATAGTTTAGCTGCATTTCAGATTCGTACTCAAGACCCTAATGCCAGGGTCCATTCTACTGAACATAGATACAACTTCAGGAGGAAGCCCTCTCCTGATAATCTAACTCACGAACATAAAACACGTGAAGTTGACAGTTCTGATGTTACAAGTGCAACAGGTACTGCCACAGGCCTTTTTAGTACGGCTACAGTATGTCTATCTGGAATAAAGCAGACATTGCTGCTATCAAAGCTCATTCTGCCAAGTTCTCCTCTGGCTTGGTTAATAATATTTTACCTCCATTATTGCATGGTGTGGATGGCCTTAGTCAGGAAGAAAGATACACTGTATACAACATGCACGACATTGCTAAGGCATTCACTGATTCTAAAGATAAGATTAATGCACTAATACAACAGAACAACAAGGAAGCAGATAAACAATACATTGCTAGGAAATACTCTGCTCTGCCTATGGCTCCTACATCATCCCTACCATCAACAACCTCTTCCGTGATCTAGAATCTGGAAGAATCCCTGATATCATACATGATAGACGCATCACCAAATGGTATTGTCCACGATGTAAAACCACTAGCTGTGTTTCCATGTGTATGCAACAGACTTTAACTATACCTCTTTCTACAGCTAGGAATTTGGGGTTTGTGACGAGACACCTAATACTGGTCCTTGTTTCACTGCTAAGAAGTGCTCCATAACAGATACCATGTTTGTTTCCTTTACTGTCTCTTTACCATGCATTGATCCCACTCAGCTTTGTTCGACAAGCTTGCACTGGTACACTCTATTGCGCATTTGGATGAAGACATCTACAGAGAACGCCTGGATCTACCACCTCTAGTGGTTTACCATCCTTTCCTGGATGCCTGGGTGGCTCACACATGGACTGCTGTGCAAAAAGCAAAATATTTACTTGTACTGATGTGATGTATTTGATGTTATTCAACCTATTTGTGGTTACTCTCCAGACAGCATTGATTGGACTTTCACCATGAATGATGACATCACGGCAAATGGCACCGACTCCTTTGACTCGACTGTGGCTCCGGATAAGCTCTACCAATCCTATCGAGGAGGTTCATCGCCTGTCAAAATGGATTTTGAAGATGGCCTACACCTGCCCTGTCCAGTTGCAAAGTGGAGACTCCTTACTGTCGCTCACAGTATAACTCAATGCGAATTTGTGTGGTCACCAACTACAAGTTTTATACCTATGGATCTGTTACATGTGCTACTGATTACCCCAATTACTGTTCTAACCCCGTCCCCCTCCTTGATGCAGACATTATTGATGGTAGCCCTGATTATCTGCTCACACTGTCAGAATATTTGCCATACTTTAATGTACACATAGACCCACTCACATTTACATTAAAATCACTGTTAGACAGGAAAGACACACACCTCATCCACATCAGCAATAATATGACCAAGGCCAATGAAACTGTTCTGTCATTGATTAATGATGGAGATATGAATGATGCATTGACTAACACCTGGTTAGTGATTACTTTTAAAGGTTTTTTATTATACAAGCATTTTAATTTTCATTTTGAGTATTATGCTCTGCTGCCTATGGCACACTGTGCCAACACTGTGAGCAGCTCGAGTTCCTTTACAAAGCTCGTGCATCGGGTTTGTAAACAACCACTGCTCCTGTTCTTTCCTGAGACATTTGCCTGTGTTGTCCTAGGAGGCAACAATGGGGAATGTTACACAGGTCCCTGCACCTAATTGGTACCCTCAAGTACACCGTAGAACAGCTAGCACTTAAGTATATGTTATACTAACATACAGGGCTAAGGGCATCTACCGTACAGAGTAGATGTCAGGATATGAATGCATGTTGTTGTAATACACTTTTGCTTGCTAACACATGTATTCTGCTATGTATTTTTCTGTGTATTTCTTACTTGCAAGATGCCAAGACACCTGTGTGCTTGAAGTAATTATAATACGTAAGACAGCATTGACACCTTTTGGTGATTTGTACCACTACACTGAGTTATGTAAGACTATATAAGAACTCTTTTGTTCTCAAACTGATGACTTTACAGAATTGTATAATGTTATCTTGGACCATGGAGCCATCGCTAATTTAGCCAATAGGGCTCATCTCTGTAACTAGAAATATTTCTATCTTTTGGTAACCGTAGTAATTATCATAGGTATATAATGTAATGCACAAGCCTTACACCGGAGACCCGAGAGACCCCAAGAGACACAGAGAAACCTCGAGGTGTAGGGCAGCTAGCACTGGCTCCGGTTTGTATTGGTAAGAACTGCTTAGGGCAACTGTGATTTATCCTTTGGTAGTAACAAACTTGTTTATTACTCAGATGCAATGTGTCTGTGATTACTTGCATTCCCAATATCATCAAGAATCTGAAAGTGAGGTTTAGACCTCCTAACACTAGTGACTGACTTACCCCACCTTGCTCCTTCTGTTCTCTCTCCAGCCAGTACCACATCTGAGCCAGGTTTACAGAATCACCTTCAAGAGATCATTTCAGTCCCCCACCAGTCACCATGGCTGTCTTTCTTTCTCCTTTGCTTACCTATCCAAGTTTCTGCTCTTCTTGCCCTTTCCAGCCCTTTAAAACATCCCATATTAGTGGTTGGTAAGGGTTTAAAACTTTAAACTTTCAATATAAGTCTTTCTTGTCTTGCAGTCATGCTAAAATGGCCACAGATGTGCTGTGCAGACTGCAGAACAATGGACACCGTGGAGCTGTTCCCCACTGTTGCTCACACACATTCTCTCTGGCAGCCACACACAGGCTCACAGGCTAGTAGAGACAGAGCACAGCCAAGACACCACTGTCCTCCAATCACAGGTGTCAGCTCAGTGTCATGTGTTTAACTGCGGTCTCCATGCATGAATGACCTCACAGTCTACCCTATGTGCCTGTTTGCAGCATCGTAGAAGTCCTGCACACACTGCACGGAGACTCGGTGCCCTGTCTCCAACAAGACACAACTGACACAATAAGTGCTGAGCTCTTTGTTGCCGGCTCTACCGTGTGGCTCTGTATAGCAGACTGTGGCAGGTGACAGACACAGGACTTGCCGGGATTGGGGATGGGTCATGAGGAGCACTCAGTACTGTGATATGATGCAGCCAGGGGACAAAAGTGGTATGGCCATGGCATTACCAGCCATACCAGTTCAGATGACCATGTGCTGAACTGTGATTGTTGCTCACTATTCTGGCATGTGTGTTGTTCTTGGCCTCTTTTCGGGTGGGGGTGAGGGCACTGTCAGTGGATAAGATGGGAAAAGAATATGGGGGTTTAGGGTCGGTGGGTATTGTCAGGAGGAAGTGAGTTGAATGGATGCACATCAATTTTGTAGGGTTGAAGGTGACCTCTTACAGTGTGTGTGTGTGTGTGTGTATTCCTGGTAAGACATGCACATAGTGCTGTCCCACCTTTGTGGCTGTAGAACAGATATCTTCCCATGGTGTTGCAGTGACTGTGTTCTATGCTCTCCTCCTCTGCGGCACCAGGGTGGTTTGAGACTGGGAGGTGGGCCCATGGGTATTGGCAGATGTTCAAGGTAGTTTTGGTGCTTGGGGTTGGGGAAGCAGTTGATAGGATATTTCATTCACGCCATATCCCTCTATATGAATAAAGCTTATCTAATGACGTCACATTCCTATTTTGTAGACTTCAAATGCAATATCTGAAAATTATTCACTTGCACCATTACCCACATCATCCAGTGATTTAATGGAACTGTCTTATCATTCCATTGATGAAGATATTACTGAGGAAGATGAGAATTTTAATCATTCAACTGATTTTCTGAACATGTACTTTAATACAGTTAATAGCAATGCTGATGTGTAAAACACTTCTGATTATCTGAATGTCACCTTGGTGAACACAGACACATTGACAGATGATGTGAACAGTGGAACTGGGTCTTCATAATCAACAGACATGCCGAAAATGACCAGAACCATTATAGAGGAAAAGATTAAACCTCTGCAATGAAGCAGACATAAGAGGTATCTTTTCGTGAGCTATAAGACAGCAGTAAAATCACAGCATGTTTCACTGGTATACAATATACACTCCTGGCTGGTGTAAGGTGTCTGGTTCCTTTGATGTTGGCGATTTCATTAATGGCGACTCGATGGATAAATGTGAGGCCAATCTGGATAATAATTTACATGAGGATCCTGACTAGGAACTGTAAGACGACAAGTACTGTGACAGGGATTCTTCAGACAGTGTAGAAGAATGCAAACCATCCATTGCAATGAAACTAGAATTTAGTGGAGACGATGTTAAATCTGTCGATGAGAAGTATTTTATTGTCTCGGAAAAGTGTTTGGTATAGTTGTTTAAAACTTGCCATAAATTTGGTAAAAACAAAATACTATATCAAACAGGTGACTAGTAACATCAAACAGGTGACTAGTACCATGACTATAGTCAGTGTGACTTGTACTAACAGTCATAATGCGTGTGCAGGGACTGCCAAACAACGTCTGGGACAATGCCATGGGGCAATGCAATGCTTGCAACTTCAATTTTCTGTACTGGGCTAACAGCTTCAAAGGTATTTGGGGTTTTGCAAAACATGAACTGCCCTACTTTCTTGCTCATCACCTACCATAAACATCAGAGATCATCACGTCATACCTACTGTTAATGAAGTGCGGTTAAAGAACAAAGTGTCTGAACTTAAGTCCTGTTGGCAGACAGATCTCATCATCAGTGGTGACGTAACGTATGATTCTCTAGGCCGCTTAGGCCAAAATTGGATTATATGCTGTGATGGATCTTCAGGCCAAGAAAGTGGTTGATTTACAGCTCATACAGGTATTGTTTGTGTAGTTATATATACAATTGTACCCTTTTAATAAATCACTAGACAGGGAAATGCTGCCGTGAGATTGGCTAAGGATGGTGATTATTACCATACATAACAAGCATTTGTTAATGCCGAATGTTGTCTAGCTAGCATTGGCAATGGTAGTGCTGGAGTTAGAGATGCATAATAGGAATGGCAGTGAAGTATTGAAGTGGCGTCAGCCCACCCACCCTGCAGAGACTGACAGGCATTGAGGTGTGCCTTTGGGTGAGTCAGCTATAACGTTCATGCCATTTTACCTCACCCTACCCTGTAGACACTGACAGAGTGTCGTGGTGTGCTGGGGTCTTTGGGCATTATACTTACCCCCAATCCATAAGGAAATACGCTGAGGTGGGTGCAGTATAGGAGAATGGGATGAACTTTGTGGCCAAACACTGCAAGGCACACACGATATGTGTCACTGGCTGCGGGGTGGGGATGGGGTTGGAATAGGAGCATTACAGCCGATGATCCCAAGTCACACCCTCGGCGCCTGTCAGTCTGCACAGGGTGGGGTGTTACATTTGGAAACCCTAATGCTGTAAGCGTATGTTGGTATTTTCACTCCAGATTTTCAACATGGGCTTGTGACCCCAGCTCATGAAGAGCGGCACTATCAGTTTGCACAGCGGCTATGCCATTTGGCAACACAGGTCCGAAAACACATTTTGGGCAGTATGTAAAAATGAGAACTGTATTGTTCATGAGGAGGTGTAAAAAATGGCAACATTGAAAATCTGGGTGAAAATATGAAAACTGGTGAAGTCATAAGCATGCATAGAAACTGTGCAAACACACGTCCGTAACCCAATTAGTTTGGGGATTTTTAACCACATTTTCAACATAGGCATTTTGAGACCTCCCTCATGAACAGTGGCACTGTGATTTTGTTAATTTGTCCCAAAAGTTGATTTCCCACAGTGACCATGCCATTTGTCGCCATAGGTGCAAAACACATTTGGGCATGATGTGAAAAGAGGTGGGTGCGGGTTGGGGAGGGGCAGGGAGACCATGATGGACCATTTTCTGTTTTACAGGTGAAAAAAAACAGTAACATTGCAGACTTTTATTTTTCAGGAACATTTGGCACACTGGGTGGGCTCCCAGCGTGCCATCTGATTGTTTTGGTGGGGCTGTAGCTGACAGGGGATTGGGCACCCCTATTGGCGCATATGAAAGGGGGTCAAGAGCCGAGGTGGATTGGGCACCCCCTCGCACACAACAGATGGGGGAGACATTATACCTATAGAGTGGCACCCCATTGGCAAAATAAACAGGGAAGGTACTGTAGCAGACAGGGATTGGGCCCCTGTCGGCAAAGAAAGACTGTTGGGGGAGCACATGATGCTGAGGGATTCGGCACTCCTCGGCACACACTTTGGGGGTCATTATGTTGATGGGAGTGGGCTCCCCATCAGCAAATAAGTGGGTCAGGGCATGTGACAGGAGGATTGGGCACCCCTGAAGTCGGGCGACAGCAGTCAGTGCCACCATGTTTCGTCAGGGGCATGTTATTGCCGCTGCAATGAGAAGCTTGCTTCTCATTGCAGCGGACTTTCTTAGATCTGGTGGCCACATTCCAAACTGCTGGTATGGCACCTGCATGCTGGCTGATTGGGGAATGAGGGCGCACCTACTGATGCATCCTGCATTCACCCACAGTGACCATACCTCCCAATCTGCTACTACTGCAATATGTTGATTAGATGCGCAAGTGCGAGCCAACATAAGAAGAGATAGGATAATGTTGAGAACTATAGGCCCATCAGCCTTACATCCTCTGCTGTAAGATCATAGAAAACCTCATAAAATATTGATTTGAGTCCAAGTTATGTACTTTTGTTTTAATTCTTTTCCCTCCTGGTCATGTTCCTAGGAGCATCTCTCAGGCATCCAATCGAGTACTGCCTTGCCTGAAGTCCCTGGCTGAACCTTCCTCTCTCTTCTGCCTCGCCTCAGCTGGCACCCCTGGCTTGACCCCTCTGGGTGGGGCCACCCCTCCTACGTTGGGCACACTTGCAAACATAGACTCCAGCTACAGGCATGGGCCCTGGTGGAGAAACCCTGAAGGTCTGCCAGGTCGGACCTGGCAGTGGGCATGGGGTTGGTGCCGTCACCTGCCAGGACCCGGGTTTACCGTGTTCTACAGTTACCCCCTCTCGTGCATGGGCATGCCCCGATGCTCTGGCGCATGGCAACCCTGCCTGCATTGGCCAATTAGTACATGCTGCCTGTCTTGCTGCAGTGCCCCTGGTCTCCACCGGATGCCCCTGATTCACCAGGCCAACCCATCCCCTTAGTCCGGGAGAGGCACCACACAGGTGCTCAGCCCTCAACCCTCCCTGCCGGCTCCCAGTGCCTGGGTCCATTCCTGAACCCAGGTCACTGGCACAGCGCAGGTGTGGCATCCAACTTCTCAACCCTCAGTACCACCAAGCCGGCCCCAAGTTATGTACTTTGGGGTGTCCAAAGAGAACCAGCAAGGATTTAAGCAAGGCCATTCTTGCACTACAAACCTGGTGTCTTTTACAACCATGCAAGTTTAGGTCTTAACATAGTTACTCCCATGGACGTGATTCTGCTAGATTTTAGAAAAGCATTTGATACTGTCCTCCATAGTATTCTAGTTAGCAAACTAATAAGTAAGGGTTTTAGTCCTAGTCTGGTCAGGTGGGTGGAAAGGTGGCTGTTGCAAAGAACTCAACACGTAAATATTAATGGACAGCTATCAGGTGCGGGGTGCGCTGACAGTGGGGTTCCCCACGGCTCTGTCTTGGGACCCACACTGCTCAGCATCTTTATAAGCGATGTGCACATCAACTCAATGAGCTTTATTTCCAAATTTGCCACGACACCAAGTTGGGAAGTGAGGTGGACACTTATTAAACACCAGTCCCTGACTAAGGATCTTGAAACTATAAAACACTGGGCAATTAAGAACAAGATGTCATTTAATCTTGATAAGTGTTTCATCCTGCACTTTGGGAAAAATAACCCTTTGTACCTCTACTCACTTAATACTATACAGATTCAGTCCATTGATAAGGAACAGGACTTGGTGTTATGGTCAACAACAAACAATCTGCCTCTGATCATTGCAAGAAAGTTACTAAAACTGCTAAAGGATAATTAAAACAATCCAGTGCACCTTTATGTCTAGAAATGAACTGTGCTTGATTCCTCTATACAGGACTTATGTCAGACCCTACTTAGACTATTGGTCTCTCTTCTGGGATCCATACTTGAAGGACGTTGATCTGGTAGGGAGGGTGCAGGGTTACCAAGATGGTTCCTCGATTGAAAAATAGAACATATGAGGAAAGACTCATGGAAACTGGTTTGTCTGACTTGCAAAGAAGAAGACAAGGGGGATTTATTAATGATATTTAAAATTCTTCATTCTGCTGACTTAATATCTCAGTGTGGGTTAATTTTTTGTACAAGAATGACCAATTTAAGGTCCCACAACAAACAACATATTGTCCCTTGGGCAAACACCACTAAAAAGTCAGACAAAGCACTAGTGAAAGCCATCACAAAACAGCAACCAAAGGGTAAATACTGCTGCTAGGGACTTCAGTCTACCAGTTGTAGATGGAAGCACCCAGACTGCAGGTACAGCCAAAAGCAGGAACATACTAACTGCACTGCAGGGCAGGCCTAACACAACTTGTAGCTGAACCCGCCTACGGGGGAGGGGGGAGCTATACTAGACCTGTGCTTACTAATGAGGAAAGGGTTCAGGAGGTTAAGGTAGGCAGCCATACAGGAACCAGTGACCACAGAAAGTGTGGTTCAATGTAACCACAATGGAGAAGGCAAACCGCACTAAAGTCAAAGTCCTAGACTTCAAGAGGACCAACTTCAGCAAAATGGCGGAATGTCTCAGGAGCCCTGGCAAAAGAGGACAAGGGATGAGGGAGTAGAAAAGCAGTGGTCTATCCTCAAGGGGCCATAACAGAAGCAACAAATCTCTGTGTGAAACAGCAAAGCAAAATAGCATAGAAATGACCACATTGTTTCATGCGGAAGTGGCCAGGAAAAGGTATCACCCCACAACAGTAACATTTAACAGCGAAAATCACCGCGGTGCGAATCTCACCAGGTCGCTGTGCTGGTGTTGCACAAGGGCCACAAACTCCTGAGTTCACTCACCACCAAAACAACTCTAACTCAGAGTTGTATATCTAGAGATGGGAGGTGTCAGGCAAAGCCTCCCCACAGAAAATACTTTCTCCCGATGAGAGCAATGCTGACAGTTGACATTGTTCCTGTCACTGTCGAGAGATGTCAGCAGCACTGCTGACGATGTCAAGTGGTGGAACCACAGGAAAGTGAGGATAAAAGAAAAACATTCAGGAAATTCAAAGAGACACAGAGGGAAGAGGACAGGGAGCAGTATCTGGAGAAACAGGGAGGCAGGGAAGGTGATCAGAAACACAAAGGCACAAACAGAAGAAAATATAGCACAGGCTGTAAAGAAGGTTAAGACCTTCTTCAGATATATCAGTGAAAGAAAAGGAGAGGCGGGATTGTCAGGATAAAGGAGGAGGAGGAGGTATACAGAGGACTTAGAAAAGGAACTATTCTGAACAAATACTTTTGTTCAGTTTTATGAAAGAAGGAAGGCGAAGGCCCATAACTCAGCAAAAAGTGGACAGGGACAGGAGGTGACACACCTCTATTCACAGTAGAGAGAGTCCTGAAGTAACTTGGGAACCTGAAAAATTAAGACAATGAGGTCAGATGGGATTCACCCCAGAATATTAAAAGAGCTCAGAGAGGTGCTGGCAGCCCCACTGATCTTCCTATTCAATAGATCACTGGAGACAGGGAAGTCCCAGAAGACTGGAAGAGGGTGAATGTGGTTCCACTCAGCCTGACCTCAGTGGTGGGGAAGCTTATGGAGACACTGTTAAAGGAGAAGATTGCATCATTCCTTGAATCTAGAGAAGCACAGGATCCAATGCAGCATGGATTCACAGCGGAAGGTCATTCAAACAAATCTAATATATTTCTTTGACTGGGTGACCAGGAAGGTAGATCAAGGAAGGCGGTGGATGTGGCCTACTTAGATTTCAGCAAGGCATTTGACACCATCCCACATAGAAGGTTGGCAAACAAGTTAGAAAGCATGGGGTGGGCTCCAAGATGGTAAACTGGGTCAGAAATTGGTTAAAAGACAGGATACAGAGGGTGCTGGTAAATGGAGTTCGTTCTGAGAGAAGGTGACCAGCAGGGTGCCACAGAAATCTGTCCTGGGACGGTCCACTAATGTCTTTATAAGTGACATAGTGGAGGGGCTGGTGGGAAAGTATGTCTTTTGCAGCTGACACCAGATCTGCAACAGGGTTGACACTCCAGAGGAATAGCAACAATGAGAAAGGACCTGGCCAGATTGGAGGTGGTCAGAAATGTAGCAACTTAGATTCAATGCCAAGAGTGCAAAGTCATGCACTCGAGGAGCAGAAACTCTGAGAGATATACAACATGGGAGGTGTTACTGGCAGCCACCAGGCAGGAAGGGACCTGTGGATACTCATATCAGATGACCTAAAGGCAACCAAGCAGTGCGAGAAGGCTGTAGGAGAGCCAGTAGGATATTGGGGTGCATTGGGAGGTATCACCAGCAGAAAGAAGAGGTGGTTATGCACTGTACACATCATTGGTGAGACCCCAGCTGGAGCACTGTGTCAGTTCTGGAGACCACACCCCAGAAGGATATAGACAGACTGGAGGCAGTCAGAGGAGGGCTACAAAGATGGCACAGGGCATACATGAAAAGCCTCATGAAGAAAGGCTGGGGGAACTCGATATGTATCCCCTGGAAGAGAGGAGAGGGAACATGATAAAAACATTCAAATACCTCAGAGGTGTAAACAAGGTTTAAGAGTGCAGCATCTTCTGGAACAGAAGATGTGCATGAACAAAGGTCATGAAATGAAGTTGGGGGCAGGTTCAGAGGCAACATGAGAAAGTACTTTTCACTGAAAGAATGATGGATGCTTGGAACGGCCTACCAAAGGAGGTGGTGGGGAAAAAACAGTTTAGGAATTTAAGACTGCATGGGATAAACATAAAGTACCCTCGGGACAAAAAAGAGGGGAGCTGCAGATCAACTAGGATATGTGGTCAGAAATAGGTAGGCAAAATGGGCAGACTGAGTGGACCACACAGTCTTTATCTGCCATCAGGTTCTATGTTTCTGTGTTACTATTCGTTCAGCAAAAGCCTGGAACTGATTACTCCAAGAATTAGTTAATCAAATAACCTTAACAGGATTTAAAATGGACTTGATAAGTACTTCTGTTCAAAGCATACTCTGGTATAACTCAGTCATTTGCTGGAGACAATCCCAATGGGCAAATCGCCTACTTTTGTCTTTTCTTACCTAGTACCCCACTTAGGTATTGTGTTACAGTCTGTTTTTTGGTGTGCGGACTCACCAGCTGCATTTAGTTTCTGCTTCTCCACTGTTGTGTTTGAGTGCAGGATGCCAAGTCACTTTTGGGGTTTGAGCTGTCACTCATGGCAATGTGATCAACTGAATTTGTCTCTTTTGTGCTCTTCTCACGCGTGTGGTAACACGTGACAGGCCATGCTATTATTTGTCCAATTACTGCATGCTACAGCCTCCCCTCTCAAGAGGTTGTAGGCACAATGCATTGAGTGAACTTCAACCAAGTGGCAGGGAGAGGAGTCGTTAATCACCCAATAACAGCAAGACCTGAAAGAGTGTTACTGCATTTACACAATGGCAACAAAATAACAAATAATAAAAAGTACAAAAATATTTAAATGAATAACAAAATGTAATTATTAATGATGGGTTCTCACACTAACAGCTTGTGTTTGTAGCATCAAACACATCAAATTGATTGTCAGTCATTATTCAAAATGCTTAATTGTCAGACACATGTTGTTTTTTTTTTGGTAGTGCTCCCAACTGGAAAACTCAACAGCTATGGAACTAGAAGAACTGATCAGAGAGCTGAAGATTCTGCATGACAATGGATGCAAAGTTTATTTATTTGAAATTTTGACTAGGAAAGAAGCATTAAGCTAATACTTGTTTCCAGGTGCATTCTGGGGGTGGGTTGCACACACCTGTTTTATTAACCGCGGAATGTTGGCCATGACACCAGAGGAGCTTCCTTGCTCTTCTTTGATAACTACCATGGGACCTTTTACTTTCATCTGGACAGTGTCCAGAGATAGCAGAAGGATCTCGATTTAACATCTCATCTAAAGGATGGCACCTCCGTTATACTGCACTATGATGTCAGTCATTGGTATTAACCCCAGTGCCTGGTGTGGGGCTAGAACCCACAACCATGCAATCTTCTGGCCCCAGAGGTAAATGTGATATCTGCTGAGCCACTGACACTAGTTAAACAGCTAAACAGTTGATCTCAGACCAACATATCCAGGTAAAAGCATTTATGTAATGACAGCACCCAGACATCAAATATTACTTTGATGTTTGGCACATAGTAAAAGGTATTATAATGGCACAATGGTACCACTATAGTTAGGGTGGAGTAGGCTGTTTAATGTTAAACCCTAAGTTTGCACTTTAATAGCTTCATCCTCATTCAATGGTTTGCACAAAAGTTTGCATGTGTGGTCTTGTGAGCAAGGTCTCTTGATAAACCAAGTTTTGTTCTGGTCGGATGTGTGGATTCGAGATTTGGATAGTGAAAAAGTGAAACCAATTGGGGTTTTGGGGGTTTTGTGTCATTGCCCAGCATCCAGACGGTTTGGAATTTTGGTCTAAAACTTTCAGGGTAGAAAGGTCTTGGCCCGTAATGATGCCTTTCATATGTTTGGTGAAAAATATTAGTCTGTTCTTGGTGACTCAGGAGTGGGGTTTTCTTTGGGGTTCTCAGCCTAATGCTCACACCATTCCATGACCAAATAAGGTGATGTGATATGTTTTCTTCAAGCAGTTCTACAGATTGTTATCAACATGTGGGGTGACACAGTTCTGTACGTTTGAAGCTATATCACAATGGAGTGAGTGTTAACATTGAGAACCCCAGGAAGACCCCACCACTGATTCATCAAGAGTCAAGACAGTGAAAACTGTACTGGTTTTACCTTTTGCTGCTTGGAGGGTGGAGATTAAGAGATAGGGTTGGAAACCCTAACACCACATTCCCTACTTCTGTCAGTTTAATCTGATCCCTAACTGATATATTAGTGCAGTTTTTACAAAGATTGTTCTATCATATGCAAGTAACACTAATTCATATAACAAAAAACAGTGTCATTGAATTTAATTGAAGACACTTTACCCTGATTATAAGCGTCATCTATATATTTAAAATCCATTGTGGGCCTGATGCTAACCACCACTGAGTGCCACATAGCATCTCTGTGTGTATCACACACACAGCTGCAGATTCATAAACCATCAATGTCATGCTCCACCCAACCACACACACCCTCCCCATTCATCATTAGTAACATAGTCTATCAATAGTCATCAAAAATGTAAGCTCACTTCCTCAGTCAGATCCTGAGAGTCACAGAATGCATTCAACAGTATCCAAACAATTATCGACGTATAGCAATATTGCCTGTGTTGTCTAAATGTTTGGAAAACTAGTCTCAGGCAAATCTGTGACCACATGGACTAAGTATGGGTTGTTTACTCAATACCAATCAAGTTTTGTAGGGGTCATTCCACCTCATCTGCTTTGGTGGAATTTAATGATTACTTTGTTCTTCTCTTAATGATGGTAGGAAACAGCAGTAGTTTTATAGATCTATCTAAGGCCTTTGACCTGGTGGACCACTTCATTTGAGAACTAGATTAACGGCCTGGGTTTCTCCGAGGGTCCTCTGGCTTAGTTCTCCTCATATTTGATAGGGAGATCCAGCAGTTCCAGATACAGCAACACCTATGTGAACCCCTTGAAGTAAGAAGAGGGGTCCCACAAGGGTCTGTCTTGGGACCCCTGCTATTTCTATTATTTAACAACAACTTGCCCTTGGTGGTTCAGCATACATCTATTAGATTGTATGCTGATGACTCATCATAGTAGCTTCAGTAGGCGATCCAGAGGAACTTTGGAGAAAACTCCAGGTAGATTTTGTTAGGGTACAGTAGTGGTTCACCAGGTCATGGCTTAGAATGAATAATAAAAGACCAAAGTTATGTGTTTTGTATCTAACAGGCAGAAGTTTTCAGTTGCAAATAGGTGCTGCTGACCAGACCCTAATAGAACAAGTTACTACTTACAGTTATTTGGGTATAGTCTTTGACTCTGCTCTTACTTTTAGGGATCATATAGAAACAATAATCAGTAAGGTCAACAAGAAATTATTTATTTATTTATTATTATTTATTAAATTTTGTTAACGGGTAAGCCCACTGGGCCCCAAGGTTTCCTTTTTCAGAGCGACCGGGTTTGTTACATATGGTTTGTATATACAGACAGGTATCACAGTGTCAGACATATCGTACAGAGTTACTAGGACAGTATACAATTTTACAGTTTTTGTGTAAGAGGGCAGGAGGTACAAGATATTAGTTGGTACAGTAGTAGTACAGTGCAGTCGTCTAATACAGTAGTACATCTAATACAATGTCTGAGTACAGTACATATAATGCCGGATGTATATTACACTGATGAGTACAGCATGGCAGAGTAGTACATATAATATGGGGTCATGAGTACAGTATACAGTTTCTGTAGAAGAGGGCAGCAAATACATTACTATATAGAGTACAGCAGTGACAACAGATGGGGTGAGGGTGATAAGTGCTTTGAATGCATACGGGAAGTTCCATTATGGGGTAGAGTTCCCTCTTGTGCAGTCATTAGTCGTTACCTTTCTAAAGGAGCAGTGTCTAGTCAGTACAAATTGACACGAGATGTGGTTGTCTTAGCCATTGGGGCAGTGGAGGGACTTGGTTTGATAAGGTAAGCACGCAGTCCCTTTTGAAGATGACTAAGGTCAATGCCTCCTGAAGATGGCTGGGAGATTGTTCCATGATTCGGGGCTAGGTGAGCAAAGGATTTACTCCCTGTGACAGTGCAGGTCAGGGAAGTTTCCAGGTGTTTTTGTTCGAGGCGGAGTGGTCATCTATATGGCTTTGGGGCAAGTAATCCGTTCAGACCTGCCAGAGGTTGGGCATCTAGGAGCTTGTAGGTCCAGCTTAGTAGGGTACTGGAGCCTATTGTGCAGGGATGGCCAGTTGAAGGCTGTGAGGGCATCACAATGGTGGGTCCTAGGGTATGATTTGGAAACAAAGTGGCGATTTTGTGATATAGGGTCATTAGTCTACTGTGGTCCGTTTAGCAATGCCGAGTATGATGGGGCGGCATAAGTTAAGGTTGGGAGTGGGATGCTTTGTGAGATTGCCAGTCTAGTCTCTGGTATCATGTTATGGCTTAGGCAATACAGAAGGCCCAGTTTTTGGTGAATGCTTTTGTTACAGCATCCACATGAGGCTTGAGAGTGAGCCCTTGATCTAGTGTGAGGCCAAGGTATTTGACTGAATGTACCACCTCTATTTTGGAGCCAGACAAGGTAGTGAGTGGCAGAAGATGGTCCCTGGAGAGACCCAGGGATTTTGGCCTGAACAACATAGCCTTAGTCTTGGTGGGGTTGAGGACCAGGCGGTTCTTAATTAGCCAAGTCTCTGCCTTGGTGAAGTCATTTTGGAGCGGGGTCCTAGATCAGATGGGCGATCTCCTGTTCTGTACTGCACTGCATCGTCTGCATACTGTACTATAGAAGCTGCCCCACAAAGTCCATAGAGATCATTTGTGAATGGGAAAAACATAAGCGGGCCTAAGATTGAGCCCTGTAGGACCCCCTCAGTTAAGGGTAGGAGTTCGGAGGTGACCCTTTCCACTTGAACTGTTGAGTGCGGTCAGTGAGGTAATTGCAGAACCAGTTGAGGAGTGCTGATCCAGCCCTGTTGGCTAAGCTTGGTTAGCAAGAGTGAGTGATCCGCCAGGTCAAGGCCTTAGAGAGGTCCACAAAATGGCCCCAGTGGAGGTACCCTTTGTCCCAAGCTGCCAGAACATCAGAGGTGAATTTGATGAGGGCAGTATCTGTCCCGTGCTTTGGTCTAAAGCCGTGTTGTGTGGAGGCCAGTAACCTGTTGGCTTCCAGGTGGTCTCTAAGTTGTCTGTAAACTAGCAGCTCCTGAATCTTAGCCAGGTGACATAGGATGGAGATGGGCCTATAGTGGCCTATAGGTTCCTTAGCTCCCACCTTGTGGATTGAGACTACATGGGCCCATTTCCATATTAGTGGGACTGTACCCTCCTGCAGGGATGTTTATTAACTGTGTTACAGGCAGTGCAATGGCTGGTGCAGCAGCCCTTGCAGCCTAGGATCCCAGTCCGTCGGGTCCTGGTGATCAGCTGAGTTTTAAGTTGTAGGAGGCAGCACGTCTGGTTAGCACTAACCTCAGATGGAAATTGATGATCGGAGAGTCCTGGGATTCAGTGACCATAGGGCTCTGTAAGCTGTGTGTGGGGTTGGGTCTGAGTGCCCCAAGTCAGTGAAGAAGCGATTGAAGGCTGTTGCGACCTCCTCTCCATCCGTGAGTGTAGTGTCATTACAGGTTATGTTACCCTGCTGGGGCATTTTAGTAACTTTTATCAGGAGTTGATGCTTGTTCAGAAGGACTTAGGGTCAGTTAGTGTTTGCCTCTGGAGGGATTTTATGTAGTCCCTTTTGGCATTCTTGGAGCTTCTTTGGCACTGATTCCGCAGTGACCTATAGGCAGAGTAGTTGGCAGGGATAGCGGAACTCCTTGCCTTTCCAGGCCTTGTCTTGGGCTATCATCAGTGACTTCAGCTCACGCGATATCCATTGTGGCAGAGGCTCTTGGCTCATCTGGTCCTAACTGGGGCATGCATGTTGGCCACCGCAGAGCGTGCACTGGAAAAACTGTGCTGCCTCGTCCATGCTCCCTAGGTGTCTCACGGAGACCAGTCTATGTTTCTTAGGGAGCTCTGGAAAGCCTCAGACAGGAATCCAGAGAAATCCCTGGCCACTATGCAGAAGGTGGGTGAGTGATCGCTTAGGGCGTCGACATCATGCCAGTCACTTGTATGTTGATGGGTTTGGAGTAAGGATCCAGTCAAGGATAGAGTGGTTCCCTGTTTTTGGTTATGCCTTGTGACCTCAGTGATGACCTCAGTCAGGTTAACGTTGAGAAGTATGGTCTTATGTTTTGCTCGTGATGGGTTCCACTTTAAGTCCCCAGGACCAGCAACTCCGTGAGTCATGCCCCTGCTATTGAGCTGAGAGGCTTTGAGTGCCACAGTACCACCAGTGGGAGGGTTGTGACACGTCCTATGGTTAAGTGCTTAGCACTGCCTAGTACAAGTTGGATGAATATGGATTCAAGTCCTGTTGTGTTTGGCATTTCAACAGGGACAAGGAAGTCACCAAGGAAGAGGTCACGTAGATAAGAACACCCCCTCCTTTTTCCCTTCTCTATCCTTTCAGAAGGAGTTGTAGTGGTCTAGTTCCACTTTGTGAGGGGTATGTGAGGCTTAAGCCATGTTTGGATATGGCTAGCACATCTGGCCTGTATGTGTCTACCCATGATTGCACCTCCGGCATCTTAGGTCGAAGGCTGCAGATGTTCATGTGGGCCACCCTCAGTCCCTTGGTGTGGCACCATGTGGGGTCCCTGGAGGACCCCAGGATGGAGTTAGTGGGTGGGGGCCCAGGGTTGGGGTGGATGTCACCAGCCCTCATTATCAGAATTAGTAGGATGAGGTGGAGGACCCCCTGCTGGGTAAGGGAGATCGTTTTAGTTGATCACCTGGCACACCAGAGAAGATGAAGTAGCAGGCTCCCTTGTGAGTAAATCCATGCTTGATAACTAGTGTGAGCAGGATTGAGGGAGTAGGGCTGTGTGTGAGGTGTGGTAGGTGATGGTCCTGTGCCCCCTGTGCAGGTTAGGGTCTTGGCAGACACTTATTTTGGCATCCACCCATCCTAGTGCAGCTACATACAGGAGTAACACTGCCGGTATTCTAATGTTTGCGGGTTCAGGTTCAGCTGCAAGCACCAACGCTGCTGGTAAAGTGGTTGGGCTACTTTGCTGCGGATCCTATTCCATCACACCTCCATGCCCAAGCAGAGAAGCTGAGGTAGCAGGGTTCCCTACATTTGAGCAGTTCTGTCGTCCTTATTAGGTGTGTCTGCCTACCAGGTTATATCGTTTGTTTGCTGGTATGGTCCTTGGCACTGGCCTCAGCCCCACCCCCACCCTGTTATTCCCTGTATTGAGATGACTAGTTGTTGTGCTGAACAACAGGTTCAAATACCAGGCTGGAGAAATGTTATTCTATTGAGAAGGCAGCACTGCTGGGATAAGATAGGCAGCCCAGCTTAGAGCAGCCTCTAGTGGCAGCAGATGAGAAGCTGCAAATGGAAAAGTGAGCTGATAGGCTCACACAGCCACATGGTATTCACAATATAAGCCTGGGTCCACCAAGGGTGGTGGTGGGGAGTGAGGAGCTGACGCTGGCGTCAGCGAGGAATCTCAGCATTGAATACAGGGGCTTTAAAAATAACAGCTTGATTTTTAAAAATCTGGTAAGAAAATGATTGCTGAACAACTTATTTTGCCTACGGATAAATATAGTGAATTTGTATTTAGGTCTGCAAATAAATTACTATTAAACAAACCTGATAAATTACAAAACAGGGTAGCTAGATATGTCCTTTGTTGTAGTTTTAGAACCCACCACTGTTTCCTCCTGAATGGTTTAAATTGATTGCCTCTTGAGATGGAATACACAAGAAGTTGGTTAACATTTCTTCACAAGTATAAGGTTGACCACCCTGAACATAATATTTCAAAATGCTATTTTTTGTGTTACTGACAATAAAAACAAATGGTCAGGTCGATTAACCAAAATTTCCCAAAAAGGTGCAATAACACATTTGGGATTAAACCCTTAGATATTTGATAGCTTCCTACTGGAACAGTCTACCCTCTTTTATATGGGCTGATACTAGGCACAACTCTTTATTGAATTATTGAGAGGCCATTACGTTTTCTCCTGCCAGTGTGTGAAATAGAATCTTATTTTACATAGTAAATTTAACTGTTTTTTCATTGCTATTGATTGCATTCATCATTATTTATATAATGTATGTGTGATTTGTATTGCATTTTTGTATTCTATGTGTAACTTGATTAGAAAACAGGACTGTCTTGTAAAGTGGACTGACAAAGTCCAAATGGCATACTTCCTGTATAAAAATAAAGTTTTACTTACTTACTTACTATGAACCAGCCATTTGGCTCTGCCACAGTGATTTTAGACTGCTGATCTGCTACACTATGGATCTTCAGTGTTGGCGGTGGCCGGGGTGGTTGTGTCACATGTTGTGGCACTGTCTTCTCCACTGGTGGATGGGGTAACACATGGGGGATTGTGGTGAGTTTGACATCCGTTCAATGTGTTGTGCCACAGGACATGAGAGATTCTAATAATACATGGGTACCTGGAGCAATCTGGTGGAGGTGGGGGCTATCACAGTACCTGGGAGACTGCATGTAAAACTGCTGTGGATGTGTTGGGTAGCGGTGTTGACCCACCAGACCCTAGGCATGGGTTACTGATTTACATCAGCCCTGCTTTTGGGTGGTGTTTTCCCAGTATTAGTGCTATGATTTTGGTGGTTGTTCCAAGATTCTAAACAGACAGGCTCTGTGGGCTGTTTAGCACTGCACAAAGCATCATATTACACCCTGCTCCATTATGCACAATCAACTCCCTCTGTAGTGTTACACAGGAGTAATAATCCATATCTTTACTGTAGGTGTTGGGGAAACTGGATGTTGTATCCAAAAAAGGGTTATGGGGATATACAGCACTCCCTCTTTTCTGTAAACCTTTGTACATCCTAAATTTTTGATGGATAAAGAGTGGCAGATAATGGAGGTGGCAGTTAAGGGGAATAACATTTATGGAAAATGGGACAGAAGCTCACACTGGCAGAAGGTGAGGAGGTGGATAAAGGGCGTGGATAAATGAGGGTACACTGTACTCCTCTGGATCAAACCAATTACCAATCACCTGGTTTGGGTGGCATCATCAAAAAGCACTAACACAGATCTCACACTGGAGAAGTGGAGAAGTTTAGTGAGCCATGTGGCAAAGTCCACAGTGGTCACAGTGGAAGATTTTCCATCCTGCACTGAGTGAAACTGTGTCTGATAAGAAATGGCTCAAAAAGGTTCATGTTATGACTACATAAATTCCTTGCCAAATTATGTGATGCTATGTACAGTACAACTTGAAATTTTCACTGTCAAACAATTTTCACTATTCTCTCTGAAGCAGTAATTAGCATTAAAACAAATTTGTGCTAATTAGTGCAATTAGCACTTTTTCCTGGATAGTAAATATGGCACTAATGACAACGCTAAATTAAATTTGCACAATTATGGTTTGCAGTTCTGTTTGCGCTAAAATTACTTGCGTGAAAATAAACAGTTTTACAGTATATGTGAATATATAAGTGCATACTCACAACCCAGTGTTTAGTTTTAGGAAGTCGGGCATTGAAACTACTGACTGGAATGGTCACCAGCACATATATCATGAGAGACCTGAGACATGTATCTCCCACTTCACCGGACCTATGCTCTTGAGGTATTTATGCTCTTGTGCACCATTTTGTACCAAAGTTTTCCACTTCTTTTATCTAGCAATATAGTCAAGGTACTTATTCTACTTGGCATGTTGACAATATCTTTTGAAACAATACTGTTCGTGTCGATATAAATTAATGAAGTCACACTAGGACATGCTAAGGGGTACACTTTTGGTTTTTAGACATCTTGCCAGTCTCCACTTCAATGAAAATGTTGACTGTACTTCAGCCGTGTCGATACAAGGAGATCGTCAGTATTGGGTCACCTTAACAAAGCAGGCAAGGCAAAAGAAGCAGCTGTGAAACCAGTA
This sequence comes from Neoceratodus forsteri, assembly GCA_016271365.2. NCBI lineage: Eukaryota > Metazoa > Chordata > Ceratodontiformes > Ceratodontidae > Neoceratodus > Neoceratodus forsteri. The sequence continues at coordinate 551,806,580 of JADMNL010000022.1, forward strand.
AAAACAAGATCGACCTTTAGTAATATACACATTTAATTTCATTGTGTGGCAACAAAATGACTTCACAGAAAGGGTGGTGGATAGATGGTATGGTTTACCAAGGGAGGTGGTAAACACCAAGATGGTGGCAGGTTTCAGTGGACAATGGGAGAACTATGAGGTGGCTGAAAATGAGGAGCTTGAAGGGGTGGAGAGCAGGGTGGGGGATAATTACCAGTGGGCATTCAGCCTAGGTATGACCAAGGGTAGCTTGGTACAGCTCAGGTACAAAAAGTCCAGACATGATGGGCTATGAGTTTTCTTATGCCAACACATTTCTATGTTTCTGTTAGCCTTGTTATGACCCTGCCTCATGAACACCAGAGAAAATGTTCAGCCTCCTGGCTTAAAGGTGATTTTGTGCAGGGACTGCAAAGAAACTTTCAGAACGCTAAAACACATTTTGGGCAGGAGTTGAAAAATGACAGCTGTCACATTCATGAGGTGCTAAGAAATGGCTATGCTGAAAATCTGGAGTAACATATATTGAAAATTACCAAGTTATGAGCCTGCATTTGCAAAATTCAATGTAGGCTCATAACTGCTGTTTTTTTAATATTTATACACCATATTTTACACATAGCTTCTTATGACCCTATCTCAGAACAAGGGCAGTGAACATTGTTAACTCCTGCCTAAAAGGTGATTTTGCACACAGACAAAAATATGTAAAATGTAAATACAGAACAATGTATCATAAAGCATACAATCACTTAAAAGAAAACTACAGACAAACTCTTACCAACATGCAGTTAGCCTTTTCTATCTAATGTATTACCTCTTGCAGTGCTTAAGTTAGATCTTGTTTCTTAAGAGCCAAAAGAAAAAATGTCCCCAGTTGAAGCATGAATACAGTTTAAAAACTCTGTGTTTCCACCCTTCTATGATGCCATCTAGCTCCTCCTTTTAGAATATAAAAATTATACAAACAATGATCTTCCTGTCAGGAGATATTTTAAATACTGTGACTTCAGCAAAAACTAATTTCCCAATATGACTCCTTAATTAACATCCCTCGTTCATCTCGGCAGTTCCTCTTCCCAGGGCATATCAAATGAGGTTTATAGCTTTTAACACCAGTTGATATTAAATGTTCTTCCTCTTAAGATGTCATAAAAGTTTATGATCTCCATCCTCTGGCAGACTCATAAAGTCCCATTTCGTTTCCACTTCAAAGAGCCTAGGCATATCATAAAAGGTAATGAAATGCCACGCTGGAAGTAAGTCAGTTAATTAAATGGTTAATGTTTCACTGAAAACTGGGGGTCACTAATGGCACAGCTACCTTGTGTGAGACAATCACACACTACATTTTATATTACAAATATCATAGAACAATAATAACCAGCTGGCCAGCGTCACACAGACCACTGGTTTTGCAGTCAATTGGGGAGCTCTACTGTGGTGCCGGTTCCCTCCTAAGCTAAATGGGGCCTGGTGACCTCAAGGAGGCAGGCAAGAAGCCTCAGAAATTGTTTTAAAATAAAGTTTGTAAATGGGGCTAGTTGGGGGCAAATGAATATTCATGAGCACCTTATAAATATTAATTAGGTGCTGCCTGCTGCCTAATTGGGACAGTATTTTGGCGGCAGCGACAGCAAGAGTGTTTGGGGCAAAGTCATAAATGTGGGCTCATTTAAAAGAGTACTGTGGGGCTAACTATCGAAGGGGAAATGTAAATAAATAACTTTTATCCTGGCTACACCAGAACTCTAAACTTGTGGGACTGCATAAACTGTACAGACTCTTTAACTGCAGCCACCATCCTGACAGTGTATTAGCCAATCACTAGCTGAGATTTCAGCCACAGTCTCTTGGGACAGTGCTAAGGTTTTGGGAGAAAATCAGGGACAAATTTCTGGCACCTAAAAGCAATGAATGAAAGGACCAAAGCTGGTGCAGACAGCTTGAACAACCAATCAGTTCCTTGGATTTTGCCTTTACTTAAGAAGGACAGTTTGAATTTGGTCATTCTAAACTCAGATCTGTTGACAGCAGCCTGAGATCTGGGGGACTCCAGCTCGAACTACCAAACAGATAGGGGCTTGTAGGCTCTTTGGAGATGCAGCCTGCGAGAGGCCTAGAGTCCCTGGTGTGCATTCTGCAGCCCCAAAGGGGACTGATTGCCAGGAACAGCCTGACTACGGATCAAGAGGTTTGCTGAGCAAAGTGGCTGACATCACGAACCGCCAAGAGCTGAAAGAGAAATCTGAGAGTTTGATGTTTCCAAAGGTAAATTTGCTGAATGCTTATTGTGGGTCAAGGCCCATTGTCCAGGGACTCCTGACTGCCAGAGGAGCCTGCCTTTACCAGTGACCAAACTGTCTCCCAGCTGGAGGGATCAACAGCAGATAAACTGACATTTGCTAGAGACACTTTGTTAAACTTGGGCCCATGTCCATCCAGCCCACGCCATCTGTTCTTGTGCCAAGTACCTTTACAGGCAAGAGATGAGCTTGGGATCCAGCCCCTGCGCAGAAAGTCATCACAGGTTGCGCCACCTTCAGGGAAAGGCCGTGGAAGTGGAGGTGAGTCGTGACAGCCCTGTTTCCCCATGTGCAGCAAATTCCAGCATTGGGTCTTCATTTCGCCAGGTCATCCTACATCAACTGATATAGTGAGTAAATCCAGGGTAGCTCCTGCAGCAAGCATCTTGGTTTTCTTATGGTATTATCCAATTGTTCGCAGTTAAATTTCTATGGTTTCCAATAGACTAGGCCAGCTGGCCACAAATACAAATAATTTGTTCTGCTTTGCACAAGTTAATAATCATTTTCTTCAAGGCCCCAATGACAGCTGCAACCCGGGCAAGATTCTGGCCAGCCAGCATAGATCCTGGGTACCCAGTAGTTAAGGGACTGTTTATCACATAGACTAAACTAATTGTGTTTATTAACCTGTTTTCCAGAACAGTAATCATTTGCCTAGATCTGCTCCCCTTCCTGTTTATGTCCCTTTAATAAACCTCTATTTGCTGTGTTACTTGATCCTAGCTTGTCAGCATATTATTACATGGTTTAAAGTGATAGGCTCTGTATTAGATGTGTTAAAGGTGCATGCTATATTGCCAAACTGTCTTTACAGGGTTGCAGGACACACACCAGGACCAGAGACCCTGCTGGTAAGTGGGGCAACTGTGAGCATATTGTTAATGCCTGTTGCTATCTGTCTAGTGAATACTGTTAATGGTCAATGTCAATATCTAGGTAATTGGCCACTAGGAAGGAATGGAGGGGTATAGCTTCCCAGAGGCTATACCAGTCTACTAAAACCCATAATTATTACTCTGGGTGGAGGCACCAAACTATTGTGTTTACTGAGGGCAGGAAGCCCGGTGTGTGTTAGTTTGAACCCAGGCCCCTCAATCTCTTGTTAGGAACACAGGCAGGGGTAGTAGCTCTTGCAGTAGTGCCGCCTAGGGATTACACAAGGATTACTGGTTGTTAGATTATTTTCTTGTTGTGATATTCTTTCCTTGTTGTAATTTTCTTTTGTGATATTTTTCTTCGACATTCTTTTCTTATTGTGACATTCTTTTCTTGATTTAGCATCCTGTTATTTCTTGTTTGCTTTGCCCTCTTCCTGTTGGTAATCTTGTGTCACTGGTTTCCACAGCAGCACTCGCTGATAAATGGGTAATGTGGTACCTAATCAATGCAGGTATCACTTCTGCCAATTACATATGGCTCCAAGCTCTCTGCTTTAGCAGAGCCATCAACAGAACTGCTTAGTGAGTCTCTGAGTACAGGAGAGGTCCCAGAAGACTGGAGAAAGGCTCATGTGATCCACTCCACAAGAGTGGTAGCAGGAAGGAGAAAGAGAACTACGGACCAGTCAGTCTTACCTCAGTGGTGGACAAGATTATGGATGCACCAGGGGTGTAGCCAGGAATTTTAAACTTGTACTCAAAAGTGATGCACTGTCTCCCCTGTATGTAAACATAAACCAAAATATGCTGCCACACCAACAATAGCCCCATGCCGCCACACCAACAATAGTCCCTCCCCTTTACCATGTCTGAGTTCAAGTAATTAGGTTCTTCCTTTGTTTTCTACCTGTCTGGTAAGCTTTTCTTGTCTCGTGTTTGGCTGGTGGCATCAGTGCCCCTAAGTGAACAACAAAGACAAAAGGTCACAATGTCCTTGCTTTCCTCTTTTTGTTGCCCATCGTGATTTTTTTTACTGTATTCTGCTGAGTACAAGGCAAATGCCTGCTGACACCCCTGGGATGCACTCCTTAAGGAAAGGATAGGTCAGAGAAGGGAGATAGGGAGAGCTAAACATGTGGCTCAAGGGCTGGTGCCAGGAAAAAGGACACAAATCTGTAGGGAACTGGCAACAGTTTTGAGACAAAAGTTCTTTAAATTTGATGGACTACATCTGACTAAGGAGGAGTCAGTGCATTGGGGCAGAAGTTTGATGTCTTTGCAAAATATTTAAACTAGCAAATGGGAGAGGAGTGCAGCACCCATATGTTGAATGGGAAGAACACCTCCCCTCAGCTAGTGGTCAAACAGGAGTTCAGCATGTTTGTAGTTCATTTGCATCACCAGGTAAGGAAAAAGATCCATCTCCCCATATGACGCAGGCAGGAAGCATGAACCTCGCCCAACAACTAACACACGAAATCTGGCCAATGGAAAATCATGTACACAAATGTTCACAGTCTGGGAAACAAGATCCCAGACCTGCAGGCAATAATGACAGAGGCTAAACTGGACATAGTAGCCATTACAGAGACATGGTTTACCAGTAACCACACTTGGGAGACTTCAGTACCTGGCTATGTACTGTTCAGAAGAGACTGATGTGCAAAAAGGGGGGGGAGTGGCCCTTCGTGTCAATGAAAATATCAAAGCTACAGAAATTCAGAATACACATAAGGAGCCAGAAGAACTGTGGGTCACCCTGAAACAGGAAATGGGACAGTCATACGAACTGGAGTTGTCTACAGGCCCCAGACCAGGGGAGAACATAGACACATTACTGTTAGAAGATATACAAAACATGACAGCTAAAGGGAGGTTCTGATAATGGGAGACTTCAACATGCCAGATACAGATTGATCAATACCAGCAGGAACATCTGCCAGAACTACTGTAGACACAAGGTGGATTCCCTGCAGGGAGGGTTTCAAACAACTGGTACAACAACCCACAAGAGACAGGGCTATCCTAGATCTAACTGCTACCACTCTTGTCGGCGGGATCACATGAACCCTTCTCCAGTCTTCTGGGACCTCTCCTGTGCTCAGAGACTCACTAAACAGTTTGACTAACAGGAGCGGATCACAGATCTCCAGGTAGAAGGTCACCTGGGGCCATTGACCATCACATGGTATGGTTCAATTTGGCCTCTAGAACTAAATCATCCCATTCCAAGGCAAAACTATGGGACTTCAGAGGAGCTGACTTTGATAAGATGGCCAACAGAGTTAAGCTAGCCCTGGCAAAAGAAATACAGGTGAGGATGTACAGGCAAAGTGGGCAAGCATTGAGGATGCATTACTTGAAGCAACATCCCACTGTGTTATAGAGAAAAGGAAGTGCAAAGAAGAAGGAAACCACTTTGGTTCACAAAAGAGTAACAGAAAACATCAGAGCCAAAAGGCTGGCCTTCAGGAAATATAAGGGAACACAGCAGGATGAAGATAAGGAGGCATACCAAACTTCCCTAAGGGATGCAGGGAAGGCAGTAAGCAGGCAAAGGCCCAAACCGAGGAAACACTAGCACAAACAGCAAAAGGTGACAAGACTTTCTATAGATACATTAGTGAAAGGAGAAAGTCCAGAGGGTGTGCTAAGATCAAAAGGGATAAGGGGCATGTGAGGAGGAGGACCATGTAAGCATCTATCCTAAATAGATACTTCTGCTCAGTATTTACTGAAGAGAAAATAGGGCAGGGCCCACAGCTCAGCACCACGGACACAAGGGAGAGGGTGTGCACTAGACTCTTCACAAAAGAAAAGGTCCTACAAGAGCTCGATAAGCTCAGGGTAGACAAGGCAATGGGACCTGATGGCATACATCCCAGGGTACTAAAGGAGCTAAGGATGGAACTAGCAGAGCCATTATCAGAACTGTTTAGTGAGTCTCTGAGCACAGGAGAGGTCCCGGAAGACTGTAGAAGGGCTCATGTGATCCTCCACAAGAGTGGTAACAGGGAGGAGGCAGGGAACTACAGTCCAGTCAGTCTTACCTCAGCAGTGGGCAAGATTATGGAGGCACGCTTTAAGGAAAGGATAGTGCAACACCTGGAATCCATAGGAGCACAGGATCCAAGACAGCATGGGTTTACAAAAGGAAGGTCCTGTCAAACTAATCTCATAAATTTATTTGACTGGGTAACCAGAGTGGTGGACCAAGGGGAGCAGTTGATGTCGCCTACCTTGACTTCAGCAAAGCCTTTGATACTGTTCCACACAGAAGATTGATTAATAAGCTGGGTAGGCTCGAGATAGGTCAGAAGTTGGTCAACTGGGTGTCAAACTGGCTGGCGGGCAGAAAACAGAGAATGGTGGTAAGCGGTAAACAGTCAGAAGAGATGCAAGTCACAAGTGGGGTACCTCGGGGATCAGTCCTGGGGCCAGTCCTCTTCAATATTTCATCAGTGATATTGCAGATGGACTGGAAGGCAAGGTTTACCTGTTTGCAGATGACACCCAGATCTTCAACAGAGTAGATGATCCAGGTGGGGCAGGCAAAATGAGAAGAGATCTGGAAAAACTGACAAAATAGTCTGAAGAGTGGCAACTGGGGTTTAATGCAAAGAGTGTAAGATCATGCACATAGGGAAGAGAAACCCTGAAGCTACCTATAGGTTGGGAGGAGTTGCTGGCAATCACAGGAAGAAAGAGACTTGGGCATCATTATCACAGATGATCTGAAATCATCTAAGCAGACCACTAAAGCAGTAGGTAAGGCTAGAGGGATGTTGGAGTGTATTAGTAGGGGTATCCAAGTTGTAAGAGGAGGAGGTAATAATCCTCTTTACAAGACACTGATTAGGCCCCATCTGGAGTACTGCGTACAGTACTGGAGGCCACCCTGCACAAGGACAGTAACAAAATGGAGGCAGTCCAGAAGGAGCAACCAAAATGGTGCAGGGGCGGCCTCGAAAACATATGAGGACAGATTAATGGAGCTCAATATGTATACCCTACAGCAAAGGAGGGAGAGAAGTGATATGATCGAAACATTCAAACATCTTAGGGCATTAACAAGGTGAAAGAGTCTAACATGTTTCAATATAAGAAAAATAGCAGGACAAGAGGACACAGCATGAGATTAGAGGGAAGCTGTTTAGGGGGTAATGTGAGGAAGTTCTTTTCACAGAAAGGGTGTTGGATGCATGGAATGGCCTACCTCAGGAAGTGGTGGATATAAATACAGTGCAGGGCTGCAAACAGGCATGGGATAGGCATAAGGGAGCAATACAGATGAGTATGAATAAATAGGCCATTGACAGAGTAAGGCCTATGGCACATTCATAAGGTAGAAAAATGAGCAGACTGGATGGGCCTTGGGGTCCTTATCTGCCATCAACTTCTATGTTTCTATGTTTCTGACCACTTTAAAATGACCCTACCCCTCTAATGACATGGGTTAACTTTCGGAGAAACTTAGAAATATCCAGTAATCTTGAAAACATGTGTCAACATCCTGCCTGCGTACATGAGGAACTACAGTTTAGGTGATTCCCATCAAAGTGATTTCACAATCAGACTGACTTTCCACATAGTCAGCATATGATATTTCTACAGGCTGCCTTGAACAGAGGCAGAATGCACTAAGCGATTGCTCTGCTATGTGATCATTCTGTAACATGCCACATATACTCTACTGGTGTGCATATGCTGTCGTGTGGCATTCTGTTTACCTATGAGCTAATAACAAGGAGCAGGGCCATCCTTAATGCACTACAAGGGGCTTTTCTCAGGCAGCTAGTCAACAAATCCACTAGGAATACAACAGTATCGGAGTTGGTGCTTACAAGCAGGGACACAGAAAAATAGAAGCATAGAATTTGTTGGCAAACAAGGACTGCTTAGCCCACCAGTCTGCCCATTTTCCTTATCTACAATATCACTGCAGATCATGTTTGATCTCAGGTTCCTCTCCTCTTCTACTGAGATTTCCTTGTGCCTATCCCATGCATTCTTGAATCCCACTACACGTTTGTGCTCCATACATCCAGTGGAAGGCTGTCCCAGGAATCTACTACTTTTTCTGTGAAGTACTTCCTCACATCTCTCTGAATCTACCCCTCCAGCTATGTCCTCTTTTTCTTGAACTTCTTTTTCTGAAAACTACTTCCTTCCCGTACCTTATTTATCCATGAGGTATTTAAAGGTCTCCATCATATCCCCTCTCCTCTTGCATTCCAGGTGTACATATTGAGGTCCTTTAGTCTCTTCTCATAGGGCTTTTAATGCAGACCCTGCGCCATTTAGTTGCCATCCTCTGGACCACTTTGTCTATGTTCTTCCAGAGATGTGGTCTCAAAACTGGACAGTACTCTAGAGGGTCTTACCAGTGATCTATACAGCGGCAACACCACTTCCTTCCTTCTAATGATGATGCCCCTCCCTATGCACCCTAGCATCCCACTAGCCCTCCCAACTGCCTGGCCACATTTAGGTCATTGAATATGATTGTTCAATCAATCAAACTTTTTAAATTTTAAAGCGTATTTCCAAAGTTCAATGCTCCCAGGTCCCTTTCCTGCTTGGTGGCTGTCTATACCACTGCACCCATTTGTACTCCACCTCCAGGGTTCTGTGCCATAAGTGCATTGTTTTGTACTTTTTACATTGAAACACAGCTGCCATACCCTTGACCACTCCTCCAGTTTTCAGAGTTCTCTGCTCATCCTTTGCACCACCACTCCTGGAGTGTCCACAGCCCACCTACTGTACTATCGATTTTGGCATCATCTGCAAAGGCAGACCTTCCGTTCAGCTCCTCTGCAATGTCATTTATAAGGACATTAAATAGAAGTGGTCCCAGCACTGACCCCTGAGGCACCCGCTGGTCATTGTCCCTTCCTTGGAGGCTAAGTACTTCACCATTACGAGTAGGTTCACTGACTAGTTGCCTAAGGAATGCCTCCTGTAGGGAGTCCAGGATGTCCCTGCTTCTAGCTGATGTCAGTAGTTGAAGGCTCCAAGCCACATCTGGCAGCTTGAAGTCCCCACCAGCAGCACCTCCCTTCTGATGTCCTGCCAGTGACTTCCACCAGTACTTTATCCAAAGCCTCCCCCATGCTGGAGGTCTGAAGAGCACGCAGTGTGAATAGTTACTCTGTTCCCCATCTCAAGGGTGATCCACAGTACCTCTGCTCCCATATTCCTGCATCTCCGTTGCTTTTATGCTTTCCCTCACATAAGCACCACACCTCCTCTCCTTCCCACCCTCTCTTCCCAGAACAGAGTACAGCCTGGTATAGCCATGTCCCAAGTCATAGTTTTCAGTACACCAGGACTCAGTAATGGCCACAATGTTCAGGTCGGTCACTGTCATAATGGCCTCTAGGTCTGGAATCTTATTTCCTAGACTTTCAGCATTCGCACAAATGGCCTTCCAGACTTTGCAGCACTCTCTTTGTTAACCCCTATTTCCTTTTTGCTCTCACTTCTTCATCCTCTCTGTTTAGTGCCCCTGTCTTCTGCCCCTACATTTCTATCACCCTGATTCCTTTATTAATTTGCACTCTGAGGTTATTGTTCCTCCAGTTCTCCTACTCTGTGTGACGTAGACAGCCCATTCTGAGTGCTGTATTATTTCTTTTATATAAAATGTATTAATGACTGTCTCTGCTGAAAAATCAAATGCTCTAGGAATGACCTCACTCACCCCGCCCCGAGATTTCAGCTGACAGATGCAGGCCCAGAGAAATGCTGACAGCATGTATCACATGCACTCAGTTTTAGAGACAATGTGTTACATGGAAAACTTTAAGCAAGGATAATGTTTCTCTGAGTTAATTACAGAGTTGTTTATGTTAACTTTGTTAAGAGGAAATCATAAAAGGTTTATGACGTTGAAGAAAACACAGGTTATTACACCAAGGTGAGAAGTTGTAAATGCTCATATGAAGCCTGTGTGAGGAGGGTACAGCATGAGATCAAGAGGTGTTATTGAAATTGAGTTATGCTAAGGTTGCAGAATTAATACTTGGAAATCATATCCTGTGGTTGTATAGAAATATATAATTTTTAGATATTTTGACAAGGAGGAGCTAGATGACCTCATGCAAAAGAGGTGGGCAAAACCAGCTTTAAAGATTATTCTGTTTCACTACAGACACACTTTTATCTGACACTGACCAAGAAACCATCTGAGCACTGAAAACAGATATTTAGAAAGCTAGACAATATCTAAATATTGTTGTAGGAATTTCACTGTTTTAAACCTTGTTTTGTTTAAAGATATGTATGTCTTGTGATATAAGAGTTCTGTATTGTATGTTTGACCTATTATTACATATTTTATTAAAAACTCTAATTTTAGAGCATACCTGGTCTGTCTTTGAATTGCTTTCCTTTGCTAAGAAATATTTATGGTTATAGCAGACATAAGCTTGTATGGTGGTACCAATCTGGAAAGAAGCGTTTTAAACTGAGCGTCTTTATTAAAGTTTTAGGTCCATCTCTGAATACCTGGTTAGGTGCCCATAGGCAAAGATATCTGGCCCCTGAAGACATATATATCTGAACCTGTACATTGGGTATGCTAGCAAGAGGGTAACAGTTTGAATCTCTCCAGAACTTGAGACCAAAGGTTGATCTGAACTCACAAAACAGACAAGATAGTTACATTGTCTGTTACACTGTTCCTAGACGCGCTCAGAGGTTCGCACTTTGGGAGTAGAGGTCTGACCTGCTGAGTGGGTTTGTGACACTCTGTACTTCAGGCGTGTGTGTGTGTGTGAGGGGAGGAGGCAGTTTCTGCCTCCCCAGTTGCTTCTGCCACAGTATTGCAGAAGTCGCAATGGGCAGTCCCCTCAGTACTGTGATTACTGTACTGTGTGGTTTAACAATAAGACTTGAGCAGAGGCAAACCACACAAGGATGAGGGTCCTGAGCATTATAAGGGCAGATTTAAAAGAAATAGGAGGCTGCGTCAGAAACTGCTTATTACGGGAATTGCCGAGAAGGGGTTAAGGAACCATAGGAAAAATAAGGAGTTCACAATTAAGGCAACCAGCTTCTGCATGAAGGAAGTGAGTAAAAGCAAAAGGAAAAGAGACCATTATAGTACTCCAGGGAAGTGGCCATGATGGAGAAGGAAAAAGGTGACACTCAGACTTACAAGGAAATGCAAGGGAGGAAGACAGGAAGGTGTACCAGGTAACAGGGAGGTAGCAGGTAATGCTGTGAGGGGCAAAGGTGCACACAAGGAAAGGATAGCCAAGGGGTAGCGAATGGGGATATGACTTTCTTCAGGTACATAAGTGAGAAGAGGAAAGGAGAGTGAGGGGATAATGAGGACAAGGAGGGCAGCAGGGAGAGACTGTGCAGAAGGGCCAAGAAAACCAGACATCCTAAACAGCAGCTCAGTCTTCACAGTGGGGTGGACTACCCAGGGGCAGCAGAAACAAGAAGGCGGACTCAAGTTCACTTTCAGAGGAAAGAATTCTGAAGGACTTGCAGCTCTGAAAGTGGACAAGGCTCTGAGGCAGACGGGATACATCCATTACTAAAGGAACTCAGGAGGTGTTGGCTGCCCTGCTGACTGCCTTATTCAACAGCTCACTGGGACTGGGTATGGTTCCAAAGGACTGGATGAGAGCAGACATGGTGGTCCTTCTACATAAGAGTGGCAGCAAGGAAGAGACTAGTAACTAGGGGTGGTGAGCCTCGCCTCAGCAGTGAGAAATTAATGGAAACCCTGCTAAAGGAAAGGTTGGCAGAGCATCATAAATCAGATGGGTTCCAAGGATAAAGGCAGCATGGATTCATGGGGGACGGGCTGTCATTCTAGATTAACCTGACTGATTTCTTTGACTGGGTGAACAGGGAACTAGATTAGGGAGGACAGTGGACATGGCCTATCTGGACTTTAGCAAGGCCTTGAGACTGTGCTGCACAGGAGGCTAGAACATTGAGCAGCCTGGGGTGGGATCCAAAGCCATGGATTGTGTTGGAACTTGGTTTACAGATAGGCATCAGAGGGGCAGATAATGGCACTCACTCTAAGGATGGAAGAGTGACCAGTGGGATACCACAGGGCTCAGTACTAACACCGGTCCTCCTTTAATGTCTTCATTAGTGACACTGCAGATGAATTGGAAGGCATATATCAAAATCTGTAATATGGTGGACAATCAGTAGAGGGTAGAAAGAATGGACAGGGATCTTGGGAAACTCAAGGAGTGACTAAAAACATGGCAGTCGGGGTTCAACATCAAAAAGGGCAAAATTATGCACCCAAGGCATAGGAACCCAAGAACTGAGTATAGTATGGGGGGTGGGTACTGTCATTAACTAAGCAGAAAGGGACCTTAGCATTATTATACCTGATGACCTGAAAGTGTCAGGGCAGTGTAACAAATTAGTGGAAAGGGCCAGTGCAATGCTGGGATGCACTGGGAAAGGTATCTCCAGCAGCAGGAGGATGGAGTGGGTGTTGCCACTGTATCACTGCTGGTGAGATCCACCCTGGAATATTGTGTCCAGTTCTGGTGGTCACACCTCAGAAAGGACATAGGGTGGCAGTAATCCAGAGGGGGCAACTAAAATGGTGCAAGCATTGCACTAAAAGCTCTATGAGGAGAAACTGAGGGATCTCAACATGTACATCCTGGGAGAGGACAGCGAAAGGGAATGATAGAGACCTACAGTACCTTACAGAGGTGAACAGGGTGCAGGAGGAAGTCTCAAATGAGGAAGAGCACCAGGACCAGAGGGCACGCTATGAAGCTAAAGGGAGGCTGTTAAGAGGATATGAGGAAGTACTACTAGCTGAAAGAGTGGTAGATGCCTGGAACAGACTGCCAGATGAAGCAATGGAGCAAAAACAGTAGGGGCTTGAAGCATGCATGGGATGAGACATGAGGACATATTAGTGAAGAGGTAGGGAGGAGGAGGGAGGATCAATATGAAAAATTACCACAGTAACGTTGTTTCTTCTCAGGGATCTCTCGCTGTGTTTACACTCTATGCATCAAGCTCCAAGGCGACAGATGCCCCAGAGATCAGAACCTATTCTAAATACACAATTTAGAGAATCTTAGTTCAAACTCAGCAGCCATACTCCACTCTGGTAGTTGGTCAGATGTGTTTCTATAGCCATTGTGGAGCAGTGGCTAGTAAACATAGCTAAAAAGGCTACCAACAGCGTATACAAATTTTAACCTTACATTTTGAAAAACATCACTCAGATTGAAGCCGACATGTAAATGTATATGTAAGAATCATAAGGAATGTTTAGAAAAAACCTTCAAAACTGTAGAGTAACTGCAATAGTAATACTCAACACCTTATTAAAAAGCCACTTCTTGTATGAACCTGTTTTCAGGTTCTGAAAGGGAGGAAGGGTTAGGAGTGTAAAACAGTGACAGATCCCTGAGGAAAACAATATTACATACAGTGAGTAATCTTTTTCCTTTTAACCTCAGGAATCCCTTGCTAATGTTTACACTCTATGCAGACTCAATAGCAGTACCTTGGGAGGCTGGGACCAGGACCGCTTTGGGAAACAGGTTTTGTAAGACGGCAGTTCAAAAGCTGGCATCCCTCCTGGACCATATGTTCAGGCAGTAGTGCTTTGTGAAAGTGTCCACTGTTTTCCCAGTGCTGCTTTGCAAATGTCCAGTAGGGGATGCCCTAATGGATGCCTCAGAGGCAGAAGAACCCCTTGTGGAGTCTGCCCTTGAGCTTCTTGGTGCATTCCCAGCTGTTTCATAGCAGAACTGGATGCAGGAGACTATCCAGCATGACAGAAACATCTTGGTTGGTGGTTTCTCTTTTCCAACTGCACCATAGGTTTATAGCAGTGTCAGTGGCTCAGTGGGTAGCACACTCACCTCTGAGGCCGGAGATCAGAAGTCTGTGGTTTCTAGCCTCACACCAGGCACTTGGTTAAATATCCCAATACTGACATTGCAGTGCAGCATGAGGGGTGCTGCACTCTGAGGTGCCGTCTTTCGGATGAGACGTTCAACCGAGGTCCCATCTGCCTGTTCTGGTGGTAGTTCAGGTGGATGTTAAAGATCCCATGGCACTTCTCAGAAAGAGTAGGGAATTTTATTAGAACAACGATATCAAAACAAGATAAAACAGTGTTGCTTCACACAAAAGAAAAATACAAATCAAAACAAAGCAAAGAAGTATTACATTCATACATCTCCAAATAGGCTGCCTAATACAAAATACAACTCAAAACGAATCCCAAAACAGAAAGAAGCCCTCCCCTTCCTCTCACTAAAGAGATGGGAAGTTTTATTCAAAACTTAAAACAAAATATACAAAACTGTAATACATCATACAAAATCAGATGAAAAGAAATCAAAACCCTAAATAAGTATTACAACATACATAGAACACAAAACATAAATATTCTGTACCTAACTCCATCCCATTCCCACTAAAAGAGTAGGGAATTTTTATTAAAATTGAATAAATCATAACAAAGTTATACAATTACTAATACATAATGAAACAAATACAGAGCAGCAATATTATAAAAAAACATACAATCACCCTCAACATACAGACAAAACATAAACAGCCAATTACATTTAAATAAGGATTGCCCCTCACCATCCCACCATAAAAACAATTTTGAAACAAAAAAAAAACCACCTCTAGTTAGCTTATATTTATTTACACCAGTCAGTTCTTCCTATTTCCTAACCTAACCATTTTTAGGTAAGAAACTTCTGTTAATCTGTTTTAAATATGATCCAAAGTTTTCCAAAATCCTGTCCAAACTAATTTTTCATATTTTAACCATTCTATTTGTTTCCATTTTGACAAATCTGTACTAATTATAAAAAAAAGTTCTAGGGGAATATACTGTTGCCATAATATGAAACGACATCGCCCAATCCACAACCAATATAAAAATGGACATAAATCACCCTTAATGTACTTTGATGTATAATTGCTGGTAAATATGAGTAACCCCAAAATATAATAAGCTAGGATCTGGGGAACCAGATTCAACCATTTCCATCTACTTTTACTATTTCCCAAAACTGTTCAGCATAAGGACACTTAAAATATAGTTGATCCATTGTCTCAGTTTTCATCGTACAGGATTCCTGGACAATAGCTCCATCAAACCCTTATGCTTATGGTTTCCTTTAATGTTTACTCATCCATGTATTCCCACCCATACCGTATCCCACATACGAGCGAATACAGTCGTCAGAAATATAGGCTGACAATTGTTTTTGGTCTTGTTGTGTAAATCCCGTGAGATGGTTCATCAAAACATTTCTGAATAATATCCTTATAAAGGATCTTCCTTGCCATTGACAGACAATCTGGTAATTGAACTCCCCACTTCTTTATTGCATCAAACACCCCATCCCATCTTTGTGCTAAATGAGGATTGTGTTTATTTTTGTACAAAAAGATGTATTCGACCATTCTCTGATAACCCCTTGTAAGTCTGCTAACCCTATTTGGTCCATAGGTGAACTGTACCTTTCACTAATGGAAGTATATTATGAAGAAATACTGCAAAAATACACTGGGATGTAACATATTTAAACCTCTAATTCCACAGATTTATAAAAATATTCCGTTTAATTGGGTTCAAGCGACTACCCCATATACCAGTAAAAAAAAAAACTCAGTAATGAAGTTTCTAACTTAGAAGGTATAAAGAAAATTGAACTAATGAATAGAAAAACTGGCACCAAAAAGATTTTAATAAATACACCCATCTTTTCTTTCCCAATTTCCATCGATTCCATAATTTAACTTTTGTAATATAGAAACATAGAAACATAGACTTTGATGGCAGATAAGGACCGCTTGGCCCATCTAGTCTGCCCATTTTCCTACCTACAGGATGGGCCACAGATCCTAGTTAACCAACAGCCTATTTCTTCCTACCCCCACAAGAATTGCCTTATGTCTGTCCCATGCATTCTTGAATTCTCCCACAGTTTTAGACCCCACAACCTCCTCAGGAAGGCTGTTCCATGCATCCACTACCCTGTCTGTGAAATAATACTTCCACATTGCCCTTGAACCGCCCCTTCTATCTTTAAATTGTGTCCCCTTGTTCTGCCGTCTCTTTTTCTGAAAGATGCTACCCTCTTGAACTTTGTTGATTCCACTGAGGTACTTAAAAGTTTCTATCATGTCCCTCTCTCCCTTCTTTCCTCAAGGGTATACATATTAAGCTCCTTTAGTCTCTCCTCATACAGCTTCTCTTGCAGACCCTGCACCATTTTAGTTGTCCTCCTCTGGACTGCCTCTATCCTGTCTATGTTCTTGGAGATGGGGTCTCCAGAACTGGACGCAGTACTCAGATGGGGTCTCACCAACTGTCTGTACAGAGGATAACAACTTCCTGTTTTCTGATGATGATGCCTCTCCTATACATCCCAGTATACCCCCAGCCCTCCCTCTCACATTGCTTGCTAACCTTAAGGTCATCTGATATGATTACCCCAGGTCGCTTTCCTTTTTGTTGTTGTTACTACCTCCCCACCCATTGTGTATTCTTCCCCTGAGTTCTTGTTTCCCAGGTGCATTATTTTGCACTTCTTTGCATTGAATCCTAGCTGCCATACTTCTGACCATTCCTCCAACCTTTCCAAGTCCCTTCTCATCCTTTCCATGCCTCCTTGTGTATCAACCCTGTTGCAGATATTTGTGTCATCTGCAAAAGGCATACTTTCCTTCCAGTCCCTCTGCAATGTCACTGATGAAGACATTAAAAGGACTGGACCCAATACTGAACCTGAGGTACCCCACTAGCAACCCATTTTTCTTCAGAGTGGACTCCATTTATAATTACCTCCTGTGTCCTGTTGTGCAGCCAATGTTTTACCTAGGTTACCACCTTGGGACCCACTCCCAGGCTGGTTAATTTGACTATTAATCTTTGTGTGGGACTGTGTCAAATGCCTTGCTAAAGTCTAGGTATGCCATGTCCACAGCCCCTCCCTGGTCTACTACTTTGGTCACCCAGTCAAAGAAATCTATTAGATTCGTCTGACATGACCTTCCGCTCTGAACCCATGCTGCCTTGGGTCCCTGCCCCACTGGCCTCTAGGTACTCAACTATTCTTTCTTTCAGAGTGACTCCATCACTTTCCCTATCACAGAGGTCAGACTGACAGGTCTGTAGTTTTCTGCCTCTGTCTTGGTCCCACTTTTGTGAAGGGGAATCACATCCGCCTTCCTCCAGTCCTTGGGTACCACACCATCCTCCATGATTTATTAAAAGAGTAGCCAGTGGTTTCACTAGTTCCTCCCTTAATTCTTTTAGAATTCTGGGGTGAATTCCATCAGGACCCATTGCTTTGTCCACCTTCAGTTTTAGGAGTTCTTGCAGAACCCTTTCTTCTGTGAAAGGACTGGGATCGACCCGCTATCAAAGTGCTTCTGTTAATTGGATTAGGCACTCCCCCTCCTCTTTTGTGAATACTGAGCAGAAATATTCGTTCAGTATCCCTGCTTTATCACTGTCCCCTCTGCCCACCCACTGTTCATTCTATTCAGCCTCACTATCCCTCCCTTTGTCTTTCTACGCTCCCTGATGTACCTATAAACAGTTTTATCCCTGTCTTAACTGAGTTGGCTATCTTTTCCTCAGTTTGGGCCTTTGCTATTCTGACTTCCCTCCTGCTTCCTTCTGCCTTAACTGGTACAGCTCTCTGTCCTGCTCCTTCTGTGTTTCCTTATACTTCCAGAATGCTATCTTTTCTTCCTGACTTTCATAGCCACCTCTTTGAGAACCATAGTGGCTTTTCTTTCATTTTATTTGTTTATTTGCTTCACACAAAGGCTTGTTGCCTCTGTGATGGCAGTTTTGATGATTTCCCATTGTTGCTCCACACTCCTTCTAACCTGTTTGCTAGTGCTTTTCTGAGTCACTCTCCCATCTTGCCAATGTCAGCCCTCTAAAGTTAGGTGCCCTCACTTTTGTAAAGCTTGACTCTGTAGCTGAGTTTAATGTGAACCACACTGTTTGATGGTCACTTGTTCCCAGATGGCAACCACTTCTAGATCTGAGATCCTCTCACTGCCCCCGTTTGAGAGTATGAGGTCTAAGATTGCTCCCTCATGAGTGGGTTCCAAAACTAGCTGTCTGAGGCCTGCCACCTGTAGGGCATCAAGAATGGCCCTGCTCTTGGATGTGGCTGCAGAAAATGTGCTCCAGTTAACATCTGGCATATTCAGGTCTCCCATCAACAGTATCTCCCTTTCTCTGCCATTCTAAGAATGCCTTCTATCATATCCTTGTCCATTTCCTCCCCTGACAGAGAGGTCTACTTCACAACCCCTGTGCAGATTGTGGTGCCCTTTACAGTCTCCAAGGTGACCCACAGTGCCTCCTCTCCTCCCTGTTCACTCTTTTGTTCAGTTGCTTTTATCCCTTCCTTTACATGAGAGAGCTACTCCTCCCCTCTTCTCCCTGCCTGTCTCTCCTTTAGGTTATGTACCCTGGTATGTTAACATCCCAGTCATGGTTCTCTGTGTGCCATGTTTCTGTGACTGCTATGATATCCAGGCATCCCACTTCCATCAAGGCCACTAGCTCAGGGGCTTGTTGCCCAGACTATGGCATTGGTACTCATTACCCTCCATTTCCTGATGGCCTTACTCCTTTTGCCCCATCCTTGTCCTTCTTGCCTTTGTCACTTTCTCCATTTTACCTCTGCCCTTCTCTCTATCGACACCTCTATGTTGGTGTTTGCGCACTTACTACCATGATTTTTGGGGGCTAGGATTTCCCTGCTCCTTTCCACTGCCTCCCCTTGGCTAGTTTAAATGCTTGCCAATGAAGCATTTAAACCTATCACCTAGGATCCTGGTTCCCTCCTGGACAGATGCAGCCCATCATGCCAGTATAGGCTTGCATTACTCCAGGTGGACCCCAGTCCCCAATGAAGCCAAATCCCTGAGCTCCACACCAGTGTTTCAACCACTGATTGAATCCCATGGTGCAGAACACCCTAGCCTCTCCTATGCCATAGATGGGCAGCACCTCCGAGAAGGTTACGTCGTGCTACTTGACTAAGGCCCCTCCCAATTCCAGCAAACTCTTCCTGCACTTCTCTAATCCTTTCTTAGCCATGTCATTTGTCCCTAGGTGAACAATGACATCCAGCTCCCTCCCTGTGTAGCTGCTCTGGCAATCCTGAGGATTCACTCCCTATCCCTCAAGCCATGGCACCAGACAGGCACCTTACCTCCCTCTCCCTTCCTCCCCAGTTCTACCTTCCTAACAATGGAGTCCCCATCAGGAGTTGTTTTCTTCCCTGTGGGGTCCCCTCACCCTCCTGTGGGTCTCCTTTGTGGAGTTCCCAGCATCCTCCTTGGTCTCACTGTGGGTGCCTCCAGAGGAACCACACTTTGCCAGAATGGCATAGGAATTATGGAGAGGTACAACTGGAGGGATGTGCCTCTGTTCCACCACCCTCACCCTCCCTGAGCCCACTGTGGTCCAACCACTCCTCTTTCTTGGGAACCTCTGAGGCAAGCAGTGGCACTGGTGGTCCCTGGATGGAAGAAGAGGTCCCACATCCTGGCCAACTCAGCCTGGAGATGAGCAACCTCCTCCCTCAGCCCAGAGAGGTGCCTACAGATGGGACAACACTGCATTCTCAGAACGTCTCCCAGAAGACTGCTGCTCCACAGCCACTGCACTGCACTACTCTAATCATGGCTTTTCTGGCCCCCTAACTGTTTGCAATCCTTACTCTTTCCTCTTTTTCTCTCTCTCTCTCCTTACTCTGTCTGTGTGCCTTTAAGCTCCTGATTGTCCTGTTCTGAGACAAGAATATCCTATATTTCTCAGTAGACCCCTTACTTGCTCAGAGGCGGACCTCCAGCAGCTAGGGGGCTGGAGCTACTCTTGCCCTTCTAGGATGGTGGGTCTTTGGTGGCTCTGTGATCACTCACTTCCTGCTCCCAAACAGGAAGTTAATGTTGTCAGTCAAATCCTGTGCCTATAAAGTAGAACTAGCTTTGGGTGGGAGGGTGGAGGGAGGGAAGGAAGGAGGGCAATATAGTCCCAGTAAGAAGTCAGTCACACAGCAGTCCTTTCTCCTGGTGTCTTCTGCCAAGCTATTAGCAGAATCTTTCTAAGGCAGTCTTTAAATGTAGCTTCCTTCTAGCTAAGCCACTCCCCTACTTACTAGATCTTTCTACAAGTAATTTAAACCTCACAGTTATTAAGTCCTTTCAATCACCTGAGATTTACACCTAGATAACTGTTCAGATAACCATTCAGTTCAGTTAACTTAGACAAGCACACTTTTGTTTGTTTTTGTTTGTTAGTTTTACCCTAAATTAAAGGTCCAAGTACAAAGTTCTTCTTCTTTAGTCCCAGCAGAGAAGTCCAGTCACACAGCAGTCCTTTCTCCTGGTGTCTTCTGCAAGCTGTATGTCCTATAGCTAATGCCTTACTTCAATTATAACTTGCCATATAATTTCCACCAAAATATATCCTAATATCGACACAGGGTTTGTGAAACTGGAATGTTACCTACTAACTTTTCAGAATCTTGGAAACCTAAAACATTTAGACATTTTGACTTTGCCATATTTAGTTGAGCACCCATAATTTTACCTACTTCTTGTAATAAATGACATGCTAATTTGACAGAAACAGCATCATTTACCAATAAACACACATCATCAGCATATGCTAATATTTTATGTTTAAACACCTTCCCTGTCCTAATCCATAAATGTTTGAGAGTTCTGTATTAAATGTAACAAAGGATCCAACATAAACACATATAATAAGGGGCTTAATGGACAGCCCTAACTCCCTCTGTACCAAAATATTTTGTCCCATCCATCCATTATCAAATGGTTTCACAAAGCCAAAGCATAACATAATTTTATTCCCTGAATAAATAAGTCTGGAATACCATATGCTGCCAAACAATCCCAAAGAATGCATGGGAAACACCATCAAAAGCTTTTGCTTGGTCTAAGCTTATAACATACCCCTTTCCGCACTTCCTATTGGGGAATGAGAATGCTCCATTATTTCCCTTAACAACAAAAGAACTTCCGTTAATCTTCTCCAGGGACCGAACAAAATTGAATGGCAATAATAAGACTTCCCATAACTGAAGCAGGTCTATTACTCAATAGTTTTGAAAAATTTTAAAATCCACATTCAATAAAGTTATTGGTCTCCAATTTTGAATCTCTTTGGACCCTGATTTAAATAAAAAATCATAAGTCCCTCGTACATCAAGGTCGGCAAAATTGTTCCAACAAAAAAATTATATATCGAAGCAGTTCTTGTGGAATAAAGGACCATAAAAATGTATACAATTCCCTGTTAATCCATCAGACCCGGTGCAATTTTCCTTTTAAAGATTTTATCCTCTATCCAATTCCTGATAAGAAAGCGGTAACACCAACAAAACCTGAGCTTCAGAAGACAATTGTGGAAGTAAAGCAGAATCCAAAATTTGAGAATGAAAGCCTAAATTTGGGACAGGAGTTCCAAAAACCTTGTTCACATGATTTTCTAAAACTGACATAATCCCAAGATTATCCATTACAATATCTCCTTTTAATGTGATTAATTCAGTCATTTCCATTTCACCCTTCTCTGGTAACAATCTACATAAGGATTACCTTGTTCAATCTTTCCTGTGTACCAAAGGCCTGTTCCTGTGTCAATGAAACCAAACGAATATATTGGTAATGCATCATTTCGTTCCTAGTATTCTGAATTTGTGTAGACCTGGAGTCCTCACTCTTTGTCATAGCGAGCCTCACCCAAGCTTTGGAAAGATCTTGAGCCTCCCCAATATAGAAATAATTTTGGGCCGAGTAGTTGAGTTTATTCTAATTTTATTGATGCAGTTATTCTCCCTCTTTGTAACCCCCTCCCAGGTGAGCCTACTCGCTCCACAGTTCTGAGTTTTGGCCCTATTTAACCCTCACTGCAATACCTCCATGAGTCAGACTGTTTTCTTTGTCAGTTTTACCCTGCTCTTAAACATCTTCTCGGGGACCATTTTGCTCCCGCTGGCCTTGCTCCTAGTATCTCTCTGCTTAGCCTTTGTATTTGTGCCTTTCTACATGCCATATCTTGTTCCAATTCATTTGTATTATTTTGCATTTTGTTTTGCATAGTTTCCAAAATTGCATTTCCTCCATTCAGCTTTCCCCATGTCATACCAGAAATAAATGTTTGTTGAGTATGTTTTCCTGGTAACCATTTTGTGCATAAATTTGCATGCCATTATTCACTTTCAGTTTGGTGCAACCTTTCATACAAAGCATCAAAACTTGACATTTAAATATAGTACATTTAAGGCTTGCTTGAGCCTCCCCTGGAACAGTTGGGGCCTCCCTGGGAGGCTGGCCTCGCTCATTTGAGAAACCCTGGACACATTTTCCTGACCCAAATTTTGTATGGTTAGTAACTTCCCTAACAATTTTCTTGAACCCATATATTTAGAATATATTGTTGCTTGTCTATATTTCCCTATTTCCTGAAAATAATCTCTTAAACATAATCTAAAATCTTCCCACCATACACCAACATCCTCATACAAAAATCTAGTAGAAAGTCTATCTTGAATCACCTCTTTTACTTCTAATATTACATCCGGGACGATCAAAAGTGAAGAATTTAGTCGACAGTAACCTGGACCCACATGCCTTGAGGTGGAGAATCCACAGTAATCCCTAGTAAACGTGGTCTGAAGACTCAATTGGTAGAATGGACGTTTGTAATCAGTTAACGATTTATTAATAAAAACATGTCTATACAAGAAGAGTATCTACCCCTATAATAAGTAGGCTGAACTGGCTTATTCTCACTTAGAATAGCCCTCTTTAAACCAGCCTGGTTTATAACGTTAATATGAAAAGCTTTGTCACAATACTGTTTGTCTAGTGGGCCATCTTTGGAAATATTGATGTTAAAATCTCCCAAAAAAACAGTGGCCTACTAGTAAACAAATAAGGTTGTATTTTGTTTAACAATTCTATACTTAAAGCTTTTGTTTGATACCCATAAATATTGATAAATCTATATTGTACATTCGCGATCTCAACATCTACCAATAAAGCCCATCCTGGTTCTATGCCCACTAATCGGTGAATCCAGACACCAGATACTGTAAAACAAAACCCACTCCACTACAAGTATCTAAACCTAAAGACCATACTGATACCCCCATTTCCAATCTCTAGAAATCTTGGGATTATGTCAGTTCAATATCCCCAAGTGTTAGTAATCTGGTATCTTATAAAAATTACATCATACTGCAACTGCTGCAATATCCCAAAAGTAATAAGTTGTTTTTTAAAGCTAGAACAGTGTTAACATTCAATGTAGCAATCCTTATATTTTTTGTCTCAGGGAGGATATGCAACCAGTTTACCGCTAGATCTTGTTACATGTTTCTGTGGAGTTTGTGCCGAGAAGGCTGTATCTCTACCCGTGATGCAGAATTTAGGTCCTTCATAGGTAATGCTGTGTCTAGCTGTTCCCCAACGAGGTAAGGGCAGAAAATCTGTTAGCAAGTGGTAAGGGGAAAGTAAAATATCTCCCTTTTTCCCCTTACAGTTTGTTTTTACAGGAAATATAAAATCATCACCCCAACTGGTCCCCCACCCCGCATCAAAGGGGTGGTCAGCAGAAAACCAAATTCCCAAATCTCCGTTTCTGGAAGCTCTAGTACTACAGGGTTTGGAACATTTGTATTCTGACTCTGTAAAT
This sequence comes from Neoceratodus forsteri, assembly GCA_016271365.2. Taxonomy (NCBI): domain Eukaryota; kingdom Metazoa; phylum Chordata; order Ceratodontiformes; family Ceratodontidae; genus Neoceratodus; species Neoceratodus forsteri. Next base: position 551,830,516 of record JADMNL010000022.1, read on the forward strand.
ATGATGACAAAGTCACTGTCCTCAAGGGAACCCTGTGGAGTGACATAAGAGTCACTATTTCTTCCTGTCCAAATAGCTGTTTGGACTGGAGTTTACCTGAAAGAGGATCCAAAGGAATACCCTCTCCTGATTCCGGCCCTACTCTTTGAGGTATAGTGTGTTGGGGCCTACCCTATCAGTTGCTCCTGTCCCTTTGCCTCGACCCCTACCCTCTGAGGAGGATGACCTCCTGAGAAAGGAGTATTGGATTTACCAAACTATAGTTTCGCTTTAAACAAAAGTGATCTTTATCTGATTCCCCTCAGTATTATGAGCCGCCCATGGACAATCTGGAAAAGAGTGCTCTTCTTCCCCACATAAGTTACAGAAAGGTTGGGCTGTACATTGTGGAGCTATATACCCCAGAAGCCCACAATTAAAACATTTGTTCTGGTCACAATCCACATTTAAGTGGTCCAGAGCCCCACATCTGTAACAACTCTTTGGTTGTCCTGCATAGAACAGGACTCCTCCACCCGTCCCCACAAAAGGAGCTGGGAAGATGTTTTATACCTTCCTCTGTTTGATATAATTGCACTCTAAATAGCCAGCCCTCAGTCCAAAACCCATTTTCATCCAAGATAGGTTTTGGATGTTCCATAACTGTACATTTTTCTCAAGTCAGGACATAATATCATTCACACAAATCCCTTCATTACGAAACAAAACAGTAACTGTTTTAACTGTTGGTTTAGTTATGGGTATTGCCAAAAATCCATCAATGTTCTGAATCTTTTAAAGAATAATATAATCTCCAAAATTTGTCCAAAGATTGCATATTACAAAAACTTAAATCATATGTTTGATCCCTGGAGCATAAATAAAGGCATAAACCTCAGCCGGTGTAAAACCCATTGACTCCTTAATTAGGGTTTTACCCACCCAAATCGGTCAGGGACAACAGAAGTCTTCCCTTTATATCAAGCGGACCAGAAAATGCCGTTTGCAGCTACTGCAGGTTTATGAAAGAGGCCTACAAAGGTCCGAGAAGGCAGTGGTTCAGCTTATTCCCCACTTGCCCTTTATCTTTTTTTCCTAAAGGGAAGACTGTGATAATATATCCACTACTTTAGGAATAGTTTTAAAGATATACAATCCGTATTTTTCACATAGTTTACAGCTGCTCCCTCAATTTCCCCATACAACAGGACTAAGAAAAATTACTTACGGTTGCTCCTGTAGTTGTTTTGATGAAATGTCCCTCTCTCGGTACCTTATTACCAGCCATAGAATCTGTATCTCCTTCTATTTCCAAATTAGGCCTATTCAGATCCTCTTCCACACTACGTGTACTCAGTAATTCAAATCTCGGATCCGAATCCAACGTTCACCGAACAAAGCCACCGGTTTGTTGCAAAGCCGTCTCTGGGGTCCATTCAGCATCCTGAAATGGCGGCTCGATGTTGATGTCATCCACCTGTACCATATTTTTGGTCAGCAAATCCCCTTTGGAAAAGTAGACAAAACAGACCCTTCTGAAGGAAAGCGCTTACTGCAGCCAGGTAAAGGGCTAACAGCTGGCGTTTTCATTTCTTTTCCTCCTCAAGCGGTAATTGACTATTTGTGTAATCTTTTTCAGCCTGTAGAATCATGTCCAACAACTGTTTCTTTTTGATCCAAATCTTGTTTCAGTTCCTCGTCTGGCTTGTTTAATTCCATACTCGACTCTTCCATTTCTGCATACAAAGGTTCTTCTCCTAGAAACTCTACCTCCTGGGTAGAATCTTTCTCACCCAAACTGTGTAACTGTGCAGCTTTCTCCATCTCCTCTGCTACACCTCCTTCCTCCACCAAAGCTTCATCCATACTGAGCATGATCCACTCTCCTGCAGCGCTTCAGGCGCCTTCTGCAGCAAGAGTAGGAATTTCCCGGTGCCTTGGCCAAATTTCCCCATTCACCAAAATACCACCAGCAGCCTCATCTGGTTCAAAGTCAGTTGGCATTCATTTGTATCCCCTCCCGGGTTGTACCTGAAAACAGGCAGGATTTGTCTACTGCACTTACCGGTCAACAAAAACTAAATAAATAAAAAGCTTAGTGTTCTGGGACCTGACATCATTTGTGCAGTCCGTGTAGATATCCAGAACTTGTTTCAGGTCAAGACTGTGCAATTTTGCTCACCTGGTTTGAAGTGTTCTGAACAGAGCATAGAAAAGGTTACTAACTGATTCATGTGGAATTCAGATGCCACCTTAGGTAGGAATCTCCTGTAGGTTCTAAGGACTACCTTATCCTTGTGAAAGATTTTATAGTTTGACTCTGTGCAAAGGGCTTGCAGTCCACTTACCCTCCTAGCAGAGATCATGCCAGTTCTGAATATGGTTTTCCATGTGACATATTTTAGATCAGCAGTGTCCACAGGCTTGAATGGAGCCTCCATAACTTGGGCAAGGCAGATCCCATGGTGAAACTGGGCCCTTACCAGTGGGTACAAGTGACTGAGGCCTTTCAAAATAAACTTGTGAAAATGGTTTGTATAGCCAGTGACTTTCCCTTGCCTGCCGATATGCAGGCTGACATTGCTGCTACCTGTAAGTGCACCCTTAGTGTTGAAGGCCTTAGGCCTAGAGTTTGTAGGTGTAACAGATATTCCAAGACTACAGGCAACCCTGCTTCTATTGGGTTTATTCTTCTGGGAACACACCATTAAGAAAATCTCTTCCACTCTTTCAGGAAGAATATGTTTTCCTGGTTGCTGTTTCCCTCGAAACCCTAAGCACCTTCAGGACTTCCTCTGAGAGATTCAACCCAGGATATTCTAATGCTTCAACAATCATGCCCTCAGATGTAGTGTCCTGAGGTTTGGGAATATTATCCTACCCTGGGATAGAGTCAGCAGATTGTGGTTTAAGGGCAAGCTGGTGGGAATCTTGCTGGTAAGGGCCAGGAGCACGGAATACCAAGTCTGTCTTACCTAGTCTGGAGCTATTAGGATTGTTGTTGCAAGTTCCCTCCTGGGCTTCAGGAGGACTTTCTGTATGAGTCAAAATGGCAGGAAGGCATAGGAACCTTCCTGTCCAATCCAAAACCAGGTCATCCTCTGGTGGTCTGCAGCAGAACTTTGGGAACTTATTGTTTTCCTCGAAGAGATGAGACAATCTTGGAGTGCCCCCTTCTGAAAACTGTGACCAGATCCTGTTGGCTCAGGGACCATTTGTAATTATCTTGGCTTATTCTTATTAGTAGGGGCTACAGGACGACCTGAACAGACTGGAGGAGTGGTCAGAAAAGTGGCAGTTGAGGTTCAATGCTAAAAGTGCAAGATACTGCACTTGAAAAAGAACCCTAGGAGGGGTTACCTGCTGGGAGGAGTGCAGCTAGGCACCCCCACGGAGGAAAAGATCTGGGGTGGTTGCAAAGGGAAAATGAACAACACAGAGCAGTGCAGGAAGGTGGCTGCAAAGGCCAATAGAATGCTGGGATGTACTGCGAAAGGAATCTCCTCAAGGGGCAGGAGGTGACCCTGCCCTCTACAGTCACTGGTCAGAACACACCTGGAGTACTGTGTGCAGTATTGGCGCCCATATCTGAAGAAGGATGTCAGACTACTAGAGAGGGTACAGCGTAGAGTGACAAAGCTTATACAGGGATTGGAAGGCAAACCGCACGAGGAGCAGCTTAGGGATCTGAATTTGTACTCCTTGGAGGAGAGAAGGGATCATGGGAAATGATTGAGACCTTTAAGTACTAAAGGGATAACTAAGACAAGTACTGAAGGGATATTTAAGCTAAGGAGGGGAGGGACATGAGAGGTCACGGTGTCAGATTGGAGGGAGATATAAGAGGGAGATGAGGAGACACTTCTTCACAGAGAGGGTTGTGGCACAATGGAACACTCTGCCAGAGGTGGTATCCTGTAAGACAGTGGGTAGTTTCAAAGAGGCGGGACAGGGTGAGAGGCAGGGATAAATGTGAGAGGAGGGGGCAGCTGCAAGGCAAGAGTGCTAGCTGCACATTCAAGCAGACTTGACAGACCATGTGTCCTGTTTCTGCTAGCAGTTTTGTATGTTTGTGTTCCGCTTAAGGAGTCTGCCAGGGTATTGTCCTTGCCTGGCAAGTGTACCACAGAAATGTTTGTTTCTAAGAGTATTCCAGGTCCCAGAGCCTCATAGTCTGTATAAAGTTTTGAGAATCTTGTCTCTCTGCTTATTTATTTGTACGTTATTTTTGTGTTGCCTGTTCTGATAAGGACAGACTGACCTTGCAGCTGGCAGGAGGGTAAATGATTTGCTAGCAACGCTGCCTGAGCTCAGGAGGTTGATGTGTTCCAGGCACTCCTGTAGGCTTCATGTGCCCATAATATGAGGTCCTGTAGGTGGGCACCCCACCCCAGGAGTGAAGCATCTGTAGCAAGAATACTTGTTGGTACTTGCTAAAAAGGAATGCCCTCCCTGAGGTTGCTTTTAGCCTTCCATTGCTTTAGTGACTATACCAGTGCTTTGTCACTGGCTCTAGCTTTGAGACTGGGTCCCATCTTTGAGACAGTTTGTCTCTTTAAGTGGTACTAGATACCTCATCTGGAACCTGGTCCATGGAACCACAGCTGTGGATGCGGACATGTGTCCCAGCAACTGCAGGAAATCACTCGCAGGTCTTGGTTGGCCTGTAGTGAATAACTCTGCTATCAGTATCAAAGCTGGCACTCTGGTCTGCAGGAGGATGGCTTTGCCTGCAGGGCATTTAGCTCAGTTGCTATGAAGTGCAGTACCTGAACAGATTATATTTGACACTTCTGCAGATTTATCAAGAATCCCAGATTCTGCAAGTGCTTTATATTGAATAAACTGAGCATCTCATCTCTTGTTCTGTTTTACTCGAGATTAGCCACTCATCCAGGTAGGGAAAAACACACCTTGCCTTCTCAGGTGTGCTGCCACCACAGCCAAGCATGTTGTGAATACCCTTGGTGCTGAGGCGAGGCTGAAAGGAAAAACTTTAAACTGGTATTGCAGTTCCTAGCATGAACCTGAGATAGTTCCCATGGGAAGGCCTGACTGGGATATGAAAGTAGGCGGGCCCTTTAGAGGTGGGGAGCAGGGGATAATTCTGGGGACCCGAGCACCAAGAGGGCCCAGGCCTCCCAGCAATACTGTCTGCAGGGAAGGTGCTGCGAGCTGGCAGGGGCCCAGAGTCTGCACTCACCCTGGGTGCCAGAATTCCTCTCAAGGGACATGTTTCAGATCAATGATTCCGGCCAGTGCCCTGACTGTAAAGATGATATCACCTGTTCTCAGTATGACCATCTTGAATTTCACTTTGTTCATATGCTTCTTCAGATACCTAATCCCAAAAGTGGATCGCTACTCCTCATTTTCTTGTGTGTCAGGAAGTACTTTGAGAATAGGCCCTTGCCCCACTGAGAGACAGGGGACCTTTTCTACAGCTTTGGCTTACTTCCAGTTCCAGCAGAATTCTTACCATGGGAGAATGAGCTGGAAAGCTTTAATCTTCTGCAGTTTGGAAATGAACTGCAGGGACAGCCCAACCCACTACCCCCAGAACCCAATTTTCTGTAGTAATGTTTACCCATTCCAGTAAGTAATGGACCAGTCTTACCCCTACGGTAATGGTCAGGCAATCTGGGTGGAGTTGCCAGGGTTTGCTTTGGTTGGGGCTTGGAAGCTGGTGCTCCAGCAGCAGTACACTTGCTGCCCTTCTGCCCCTAAAGTAGCTTCTGTGTGGCTGGTACTTATAAGGGCATATAGAGTATAAGCTCTGGGAAGTATCCTTCCTTTGCCGCCCCTTCCATAAGGTCTGCATGAGACAGAGCCTTTTCCTTCTCACTGTTACTCTTGCAAGTGGTATTGTAGTCATCCACTTTTTCTTATGTGCCTCTGTTTTGTCACCAAAAGTGAATTTTCCTGAAAGGTGAAATCTGTGGCCTTGGTTTGAGTATCCTGGCAAAGGATGGTAGTCCTTAACCAGGAAAATCTCTTAGGGACACAGCATGAGCTAAGACTCTAGTAGCAGTGTCATTAGCATTCATGGCTGTGTGGGAATGGTATTTAGTGACATCTAGGGCTGATCTTGCTGTGGCAATTAAGTCATGTGCCAGCTCAATAGCTGCCTTATCAGCAAGTGCAAATTGTGTTCCACGGTGCTTTCTGGTACTGTGCTTTATGTGTTGAATAAGCTGCCTGTCAGGCAGCAGGGAAGCTGATGTATAAACGTTTCTGGCCATTCCATGACATTGTGAGTCCTTTTCAGGAGGCTGTGCAGAGGTGGGGACTTTTGCCTACTTGCAGGCAGCAGCCTGGACTACACCTTGATGATCAGGGTGGGCATACAGGTATTTCACCCCCTCTATCCACCTGACAGTTTCTTCCAGTTCTCCTATCAATGGCTGCAGCTGAAGTAGGTGCAGGCAGAATTTTATATGGCCTTCTGAAGTGGTTTATGTTTGGGGAATAGCAACCTCCTTGCAGGTGCCATCCCCATCATATCCATGAATTCAGCATCTCTTCATCATCCTCAGTTTCTTGTAGGGGAATGTTGAGCGTATCAAGCATCTGTCTGACAAGTTAGGAAAAGAAGAAGAACAGTCCTTGTTATGCCTTGGAGGAGAGCTAAAATCTGGCTCAGGTGCACTGTCTGATTCCATGAGGTCACCTTCCTCCTCTTGTACATAGCACTCTTCTTCCTTCTCCTCGACAGGCAGGTAGGTTACAGCCTGAGCCTAGGGGGTAGTGGCAGCCTGAAAAATAGCCACATCTTTGACATCTTCACAGATGAGGACATGTTCTCTGCCATCTGTCTGCTCCTCTCTCTCTCCATTTAGGAGAGTACCAGTGACATTTTTGTTTTCTTTGCCAGGCACTGTTTCCAGTGTCTACACTATAGCTTCTTTATTTTTTATTTTGTCATCACCAGATTCGGGTTCCCCTTTCGGACACTCTGGTACCTGATCCATCTTTACCATGCCTTTCAGAAGTCTGAGTATCGTTTTCCATTTTTTTGTCCACCTTTCCAGTAGTTATTGCTGCTGTACATGAGGAGACAGACCTTTCTGATGTGTGCTTTCCACCATCATTGGGAACTCCCTCAGAGACGTTTCTATTATTTCTTGGTGACAAGGAAGCAGACTGAGAAGTCATAATTTCTTTCATTCTCTTAACCTTTTCTTTAAGGTTTTAGGGTTAAAAATAATACAGGACTCACAATTAGTAAAGTCGAGGTCTGGACCTGAGCACTTTAAACAAAGCTTGTGACAGTCTTCCTTTGCTAGGAGCTGGAAACACTTTCTACAATTTATTTAAGCCTGTTGGTTCCCCAGATCTCTCAGACATACCAGTTAAGAGAGAGATCCTGGTAAACAATAAATTGCCAAAAAGACTGCAGTACTGAGCCCCATAGTAAAAATGGCTCTTGTACTGAAAACCTTTGTGCCAAATGTCAAACTACAGTTCCTGTAGCAGGAATTGATAAAGGTGAAAGGGCACAGACAGAAACAGAGAGCAAAGCAATCTGCCTCCTGTAACAACAAATCGACAAAATGTAAAACCACTGTAAAAACTGTTTAAAAAGTGGTTTAATTTGGAACAGTAGCCAAAAAGAAAAACTGGTAGCCAATAGGACAGTTTCCGTTCTTGGGAATCAATTAGAGTACCAGAGAGACCACATACCAAAAATAACTCTCTAACTAACACAGAGTACTCAAACAATACCAGATAACTTCAAAGAGCAGCTGACAACATTAGGACAACTTTAACAAAATGTAATATTTAGACACAGCTTAGCTTGCATTTCACATTAGTTCTGCATTTCTCCTTCCCACTATTTATTATTGAGGCCATCTGCATGAAAAGGGATCTTTGCTCCTGAAGAGTTTATCTGTCCCTGTTGCTTTCTCCCTACCTGAGGTTATAATGCTCTACTTGTGACATCACAATTACTCCCATGGCAACAGACTGTGATGTCACAACAGATGACTATGACATGAAGTAGGGAGTAAGGTAAAGAGGCAGATGAACTCTAAGGGATCTAGAACATGTTTCCATGCAAATTTCTCAGGAATAGGTAATGAGGAGGAGATGCCTATTGAATACATATGGAATGCAAGCTGAACTATACCTAAATATTATCTTTTCAATGTTTTCTTTGAGGCATCAGCAGCTATTTAAAATAATACATTTAAAATTAATGAACTAGCTGGAGAGCGTGTGATACCAGAGTTTGACTTCATGGGGCGACTGCTCTCCTCCGTGGGTAAACAAATCTGACCAGCTGCAGGACAGGCACGTGTCAGTAGAGTTTGAAACAAGACACTAAATTCCATAATTAGAATAAGTTCTACGGTATTTCCGGCATCTGCCTCCATTGAGCTAGATACAAGGGCGTAAACATCAAGTGTGGGATCCCTGCCAGTGGACCTGCTCCTTTCTCATCAACTGCAGAACAGATTTTATGATGGACTTGCTGAAGTACGATTGTGATTGCGACTGTATGTGTTTTACCGTTATATTGACCTTGTGTTTGTGTGGTCAGCTATGTTGTTATATCCTTTACTCTTTGAAAACTTAATAAAAGATGATACAAAAATAACACATGGTTTGCTACAGCACTCCCAAAGCTGGTAAATATGAAATAGCAGCAATAGTGACTTATGAAACTCTTGGGATCTTAGAAACATAGAAATGTGATGGCAAAAGAGGCCATCTAATGTTCCACTTATCTACAGAACACTTGTTACCTGTTTACAAACCACTTACTAACTAGCTAAATAGCTACAAACCACTTGCTGCCTATCTATAAACCATTTACTAACAATCTACAAACCGCTTGCTGCCTATCTACAAACCATTTACTAACAATCTACAAACCACTTGCTAGAGCTCCTGTGTAATGTGGTTTCATTAGTCCTTATGTAAGCTCCATGCTCCTTGAAGCCTATCACTATTTTGGCCTTCACCACCTTTCATGGCAGGCTGCTCCAGCTATCCACCGTTCTTTTAGTGAGAAATACCCTGCTGTTTGGTTGTCCGTGTTTTCACAAACAAGACTGCCATTGGACATTCCTGGCTGTTCCTGCTTTGTCTTTGATCTTTGTCTATAACTCCATCAATGGTTTGTCCATGACTTATGAGCAAGACTGTCCAAGGTTCATAAACACACACATGCCTGGAAAAAAAAACACAATCCAGATAGCCTAGCAGGAGAACTAAATCCATTTTCAGATTGGTAATTGAAAGAAACAGGATTCTGATAAAATGTTACATTATTACAGGTTGCAGCCATGACTGTGATCTAAATACATTGTTTTGTATCCATGCTTGCTAACAGTTTTCATGATTTAATTTTTTATGATAGCAATCAAAGGTATTCACTTATTGTCCTATTTCAGATTATATTATGAATGGCAGTCTGGTTAACATATAAACACTGAGCCCAATTCTCCAAAGTTCCAACAATGCCGCTAGCCCTGAGGGTGCGAACATACCGTGCACAGGGCTTGCCACATTCCTCATCCAATGATTGGGATTCGGTCTTGTGCACTGATTGCGCAAATTAGACATGCTTTTCTGGTCTAACCTTTGGCACTCTCATATACCCATTTATGGGTACTTGTGCCAAATATTTGGTATAAGCTGCCATAAGGTAGGAAAATTGTCGTGAAGCACCCAATCTTCTTGAATCAGACATACTCTGCAGCAAAGTTTTCAGCACACCTGCTCCGACCACCAGGTTTGACACAGCACTTGATGTAAGCCCTGCATTACCCTTATGAATCCAGTCCACTGTTTCTATCACATTAGTAGTTCCATAATTTAAACTACTTATGGCATAGATTCTGCAGTAAAACTGGATAAAATATTCCTGGTTGTCAGTTTGGCCTCATGTTGAGCTGGGTTCACTTAAGCTTTTACAGTGGTGTAGATCATTGTAATTACTGCTAGAGGCATCAACTTCAGGTATAAGGATTAGATAAACATATGACTCGATTTATTTAAAAAAAAAATGTGTTTGTATATACCCACTTCAAATAATCATAATCCATCCAGGATGAGGTTAAATGTTATAAATTATGCCTTCTCTTATTGTAGTCATAAATTATAGCAACAGTACATAATATATCTTTTTTAAGTAAAAACAGTTTCTCAATATATATTCAAGGTGTAGCTATATTCCCAAAGTCTACAGTTTATCAGTAGACAACGTTAGTTAATAAATGGTTTTGGTTCCATTTGGCTACAGTTCTGACCAAAGTTGCAAAGAAGGCTTCAAGTATGGCACTGGAGGGCCAGCCGGGGCGCTTGAGTGTCTGATGACTGTTCACCTTCTCTCAGGGAAGGAGGTGCGGCCCAGCACTTGCTGACTCTAGCGGAGGCTGGTGGAACAGCTATGCATCAGGCCCCACTGCATAGGGAGTGAGACAGACATCGATGCGTGCCTTGAATCAGTGGCATGCCATGCTCCCAGGGAGAAAACAATGAAATGGCATTCCCTTGCTAGCTGGATGATGGTTGCTGGCCTCCACTGCCATGAAGCCCTGAACAGCCGGACCACCTCAGCAGCACCAGGCAGAAGGTAAAATAGTGTGCTGGCCTGCTCCCCACTGGCGCCTTTCCCCTCGGAGGGACCCACCTGCTGAACGTTATGCCACATTACCTGGGAGGGCTGCAATGTGTTTTATTCTATTGTGCACCCGATTGCCTTGGAACTCTCTCCAGCCACCGTCCATGACTGGCTCTACCTCCCAGACTGAAACCCACCAGAGCCATGCCACTCTTCCCAGTGACCCCTGGCTCTGAGCCCCCAGGGTAGAGCCAACAGCCCTGGCACTCTATCTAGAATCAAAGATCTGGAATGGACTGGAGTGGAGACCACCTCTGGATGGTGAGTCTGCTGGCGGGAGTGTGGCCAGCTCACAGGAGAAGCCTTCACCTATCCGAGGATCGGGGATTTTCAGCCCAGCAGTGCAGTGCTCTCCAGCACGGTATGTGCCGCCTCCTGCACATGCCGCCTTAGGCGCTGCAGCTGATCCCTATTGTGGACCCTGACTGCTGAAAGGGACTCCCAGTCTCTACTGGGGGTCACCAGATGCGTGTGTAAACCCCCTCCATCCCAGGGAAGAGCAGTCCTCCAACTCGTGATCCTTCCCGCCCTCAACCCCGGTGGCCGAGTCCATTCCTGAACACAGGTCGGTGGCATGCAGTGTGGCATCCAGCACCACAACCCTTAGTGCCACCAGGCTGGCCCATGTGTGGTATTTGGCAGGCAGGGACAGATTGCCGGCAGGGTACTAGGTGTTCCAAAGGGTGGCCAGTCAGGGAGCATGGAAGGAGCAAAAAACACTCTTCAAACATGATCTCAGTGTATTACCACCTTTCCCCAATACGTTTTCTGAATGTTCTGGATACACCTTTATCATCCATGGCCAGCCCCTGGTTCATCCACATTTGAGATAGTTTGTCCATGGTAATAAGAGCACAGGATAGCTACCAGATGGGTTATTTATATGCATATCAAAATGCAGAATCATTCACTTTAAATAAAAATACTCAGAATAGCAACACTGTTTGCAGTTTATGAAGAATAAATATGGTTTACACAACAAGATTAATTACTTGATTAAAGAGAACTCCACATCTTAAAAGAGTTTTAATTTATAGTGATATAAACAGCAGTCAGGTGAGTCTGTCAGTTATGGCTAAGGAGAGACTCCAACCGAAAGAACAACAGCTGCAGTGTGTAAGTAAATGAAAGCTATTTCAAATGTTGCGTGGATAATGCATATTCGTGCAGAACGAAAACTGAGCAGTGTAGGAGGTTTGTTTTGTAAGGCAGAAAACTTCCAAAATTAACAACCATGGATAACCATGAATGGCCAGAGCAAACTCAAATAATGCCAGCCTCTGCTCTCAATGGTAATCAATGGTCTCCCCCACTATTTACCATCAGTGGTTTTCATGAATAACCATGGTTAACATTGTGGACACACCATGAATTGTGATGGTCGCTCACCATGTATAACTATGGTTTACCCATGTTCTGTAGCACCATGGTTTATCCATAATCATAAGATTGAGGTCCTTCTTCATGTCCCTTCTGAAACTGCCCCCCTCCCGCCATTTATATTCACGCCTTGGTAGTGGTGCAAATGCAGCTTTTGAATAGGTCCATGTGTTTTACCTTGTTCACTCCTTTCATGTACTAAAAGGTGTCAAAGATATCTCCTCTTTCCTTCTCTTCTTCAGTGAATACCTATTCAGGCTGGCTGACCTCTCTTCATATGACCTTCCTTGCTGATGTGATCATTTTGTGGTCCTTCTCCGGACAGCACACAAGGTGATTTGTGTCATTTTGAGTCTGGAAGGGAGCCTACTGCTTCAGCCATGAAGACTGAGCAAAAGCAGTTGTTAAGAATATCAGCTTCCCCTTCCTCCCTCTGCACACTGTTCTTCAGCTTTCAGCCTAACAGTACCTGCTTTTGATTTTGTTTCTCTCTGAAGTATCTATGATCGTTCCCTCCCATTGCTATCCTCAGCTGTCTTGTGTTGCCCTCCTGAGGACATCCTTGTCCTCCTTTAACCTATCTAAATATGCCTCCCTTTTTCCTTTGAGTCTATACTGTCTGACTTGCATCACTTGAATGCCATCTTCTTGTCTCTGACTGCCTTCTTCACTTTGGTAGTGTGCCAGATTGGCTTCCTATACCTCCATGCTTCATCACAAGTATTCGTTACTTACATTGCCTTACTGTATTCCCACAATTCTTCCACTGTTTCTAGCTCCTCCACTTCTTTTAGCATGTCTTGGAGGTGTTCCCCATGACTTCAAGTATGCCCTTCTGAAATCCAAAATTGTGGTTTTAGATTTCATTCTTTGCTTTTCTAGAACAAGGAGGACCAGACCATGTTGGCCACTCAATCCCAGTGGATCTCTCACCTTCACTTGCCTAATCATATCCTGATCTGACAGAACTAGATAGACTATGGCACCTCCCTTATGGGTTCCTTGACCCATCGCATGTTGAAGCCTTTCTGGATCCCTTCCACTACAGCCTGGCTGTTGACTGTTCCCAGTCAACATCAGACATGTTGCAGTCCTACTGCAGCAGTAATGATGTGTATCCTCAACTGTAGTTAAGTTCTGGCAAGCTACACTCACTCATCCCTTACAGGAAATAAAGTCAAACACTCATTACTTCATGGTGCTTTTATTAAGCCATTCTTGGGTGACAACAAGAGGAGTCCATGGTGCTCCCCTGAGCACCACCCATACGTTTTGCATGTAAAACATGCTTCATCAGATGTCTCCTCAATTCTCTAGCTTCTTTATCTTTCTGATTTGTCAATCTGTAGGCTACTCCAATGTCTGATTTTGCTTCTCCTAACTTCAAGATGTATCTACACTGTTTCTGCTTTGCCCTGACCTCCTAAATCCCTGATTTCTACTGCCTTTATGCTGTCTGAGGTATCAATACGATTCTTTTGGCAGGTTTGGTGGTGCAGTGGTGGCGCTGATGACCTGTATTTGGGAATGAGCATGATGCATCAGAGAGTTGGCTGGGGGCTGGATGAGTGTCCCACAGGCAGCTCTCCTCCTTTAGAGGGTGGGCTGTGGTGATACCAGTGGAGGCTGAGTGTGCAACAGCCAGGGCCACACTTTGGGGGAAGGTGATGCCAGCAAACGTCTGTAGGTCAGGTGCGGGAGTGTGCCCTACCTGCACTGATGTCACTGCATGTCTGGGCCTCTGGGAAAACTTACAAGAAAAATTATTGGGCAGGCTGCACCATGAAGCCCCCAGACCTTCGCCTGAATGAAGCTCCAGATGTAAGCCTCAGCTGCAACCTCAGGTAGAGCTCAGTCCACCCCCCAGGGAGCTCCGCTCCAGGGGGCAAGCTGTGGGCCTCCCAGTCTGGGCAGCCTGGGGAGATGCCAGATGTGAAGTCTGGGCACTGAAGAGGGGTACATCCCTGCACCAAGTCAAGGCAGTGAACAGAATTACAAAACAAAAAATGCAATTCTTTCCCTCTACCCGCACCTGTCTCCTCAAAACAAATTATAGCCTGTGACAATGATGTCCAAGTCATGATTTTCCATCGCCCATGTCCCTGTCTCTCCTATTATGTGGTCCCACTTCTGCATATACCACCATGAGCTCTTCAGTTTTGTCACCCAGACCCCTAGCATTGACAAGGACTACCTCTCAAGAGCTAAATTTCCTCCCTTATTTTAGGTCATGTTCTTATTTAGAAGTCACAGTTTTCCACCAGTGACCTTGTTTGCTTTACCTCCTTCTTCTCTTGCTACTGTTTTTATCCAATGTAAAACATTGTGTGGTTTGTGTAGAGACGAGAGCCGGAAGGATCTGCTGAAGTGTGAGTTGTGAAAGTACCCCTACCCTATTGTAAGAACCACATAAAACTGCTCTTAATCTGGTCAAAGGGCCTTACTTTACCAGCTGCCCTATCTCTACAACTCACTTCCTCCACATGCGTCTGACCTATCTCTGTCTCTCCCTGTTTTCAAAACCAAATTATGTCACTGGTTATATACCTCAGATACCTGTAAATGCCTGTAATATGCCATGCTGCTTAAATTGTTTTGCTGTCTATCATGCTTTCTGTCTACATTGTAATGTTCACCTATGAAATACGTTTGTAATCCGTCCCCCCACCCCGACTGCATCTGTCTGGTCATCTATGAAAATGGGCAGACTTGCTCATAGCCTCACCAGATGTTAATAAACAAATACAATAAGTAAATAACATTTGAGACCAAATATACTTCTATATTGCCTAGCAATACAATCTAGCACTACAGGATGTGCCTGAATACTATCACACTTTACAATGTACCTGAATACAGGTATACATTATAATGTACCTGAATACAGGTATACATTACAATGTACCTGAATACAGGTATACATTACAATGTACCTGAATACAGGGTGTACATTATAATGTACCTGAATACAGGTATACATTATAATGTACCTGAATACAGGGTATACATTATAATGTACCTGAATACAGGTATACATTATAATGTACCTGAATACAGGTATACATTATAATGTACCTGAATACTAGTCAACATTATAATGTACCTAAATACTGCACTACGTAATGTATCTGAATACTACTGCATTACGTAATGTATCTGAATACTACCACGTTATAATGTACCTGAACATCATCACACTACATAATGTATCTGAATACTGTTGCATTATATAATGTATCTGAATACACACTATGTAATGTGTCTGAATACACACTATGTAATGTATCTGAATACACACTATGTAATGTGTCTGAATACACACTATGTAATGTATCTAAATACACACTAAGTAATGTATCTGAATACATACTAAGTAATGTATCTGAATACACACTAAGTAATGTATTTGAATACACATTATATAAAGTATCTGAATACACACTATGTAATGTATCTGAATACACACTAAGTAATGTATCTGAATATACACTATGTAAAGTATCTGAATTTACACTATGTTATGTGTCTGAATACACACCAAGTAATGTATCTGAATACACGCTATGTAATGTAGCTGAATACACACTAAGTAATATATCTGAATACTAACGTACATTATAAAGTACCTGAATGGTAATACACATTATAATGTACCTGAACATATATAATGTATCTGAATATTATCACACTATATAATGTTCCTGAATACTAGGTCACACTATAGTGTATCTGAATACTGTGTAATGCTTTATAACAACCCACACCATTCTATTCACTCATCAACATTTCTTTAACTTTTAAACCAACGAAACATCATATCCCCTACCTTACCCCAGAAATTGTACTGAAAAATGTTTCTACTGTACGTAATTATCTGTGCACCTTCCAGATCAACATCAACCATATTATTAACACTTAATCTGTATTATAATAAATCTTCTATACATATATATACTTCAGTCATACTGTGTGAAAATGCTATAACTGTTAGTATCCCTGGCACTCCCTTGTGAATGGGATGCAGCATCAGAAGGGAGTTCCGCCTGAGGAGCAACATTTCAATAAATCAATCAATTAATAAATAAATAAGCAAAACATAAAACAGAGGTATTTGTTAAGCAGCAAAATAAATTCAATACATATGTACTGATACTGGGATAGTCATGTAACTGCATCAGGTGGATTGCTGAGTGGATGCTTTCTAAGTATGAGCGTATCTCTCAACCTTTCGTCACAAAAGTGTGGGACACTGTTCTGTTCAAAATGTTGGAAAAAGACAACATGTGATTTACTGGGACACATTATCCAACAAGGGGACTGAAGAGTGGAGCACTGTCAATATTATTGCTTTTGTTTCAAGCCAGAATGTTTGCTTGGGGGACTAGTTGACTCAGTAGATTGGTAGTGGGTTAAGGAGCATTTTTCCTTGATGGCACTGGTTCAAAACAATCACCAGTCAAAAGTGGCTGAAAGTCATTGGCATCAATGTCTGATAAGTGGCTGATGTAAAAGGAGTTGTGGTGGTCTCAGTTCAGTTCCCAGCTGGCAGTTGCACACATCACAAAACCATCAACTGAAATGACACCCTTGTTGTCTGCAGTCTCACAAGAAGCTGAAATTGTCTAGGATTCCTTGGAGCAGGGGTCTTCCTAGATCCCTGGAGGAGGCGGTCATACAACCCTCCTTATATAAAACCTCCTTGGATCCAAACTATCTAGCCAACTACAGGTCTATCTCTAACATGCCTTTTGTAGACAAGGTTATTGAAAAGGTGGTTGCATCGCAGCTGGAGGATTATCTTGGGACCCATGGTATCTATGAGGCTCTCAGTCTGGATTTGGGAAGAGGCGTGGTACTGAGGTGCACTCCTTCAGATGTTGAGCGACCTCCTAATAGCGAGAGATCAAAGGCATGTACCACCTTGGTCCTCCTTGATCTCTCTCTGTGGCATTGACACTGTGGACCATGGGGTGCTTTTGGAGCACCTGCATTTCCTTTGTGAACTATCTGGTATGGTCCTCAAATGCTTTCAATCGTTCCTCATGGGCAGATTTCAGAGGGTCATCACTAGAATGTTCTCCTCTGATGCCTTCCTCTGTCCTCTACAGGGCTCCATATTGTCACCCATGTTGTTTGCAGTGTACATGCTGCCATTAGGAGATATCATCAGATGATATGGTTTGAGTTTTCACTGCTGTGCAGATGATACTCAACTGTATATGTCATTTCTACCTGGACAGGAGGATGTAGTGTCTGTCTTCAGCAACTGTCTCACTGAGATCAAGGACTGGATGAGTGCCAGCTGGCTGAGGCTGAACCCAGATAAGACCGAGATGTTGGTGGTGGACCCAGGTCAGCCAGGGGTGAGTATGGGCAGTCGTCGGGCTTATGGGCTGAAGGCACCCAGCTCACCATCTCAAACCGGTGAGGAACTTGGGCATTATTTTGATGATGGCTGTGATCAAATACTCTTTTTACTATCTGAGGAATATTGCCCAGGTGAAACACCTGGTTAATCCGGATGACCTACCAACTTTGGTCCACGCCTTCATCACCACCTGCCTAGATTACTGCAATGCTCTCTACCTAGGGCTTCCAGGGGTTGATATCCACTGCCTGCAGCTGGTGCAAGCAGAGGCAGTCAGGCTTTTGACTGGCACCTCTAAGGGCTAGACATATTATGCCTGTGCTACAAGACCTGCACTGGCTGCCTGTTCAGTGGCAGATCACCTTTAAGGTTGGCTTGCTGACCTTTAAAGCCCTACACAATCAGTGACCTGGCTATCTAAAAGATCTTCTGACTCCTTACTGCCCCTACTCCTCTCCGATCTGCCAGTGAGGGATTGCTAGAATTCCCAGGGTGCGTCTGAAAACTTCTGGTGCCAGTAGTTTCCTTTGTGGCTCCCACCCTGTGGAATTCTCTACCTCATCGGTTAAGAGAATGCCAGATCGTTGAAAGTTTTAAAGCTGAATTTAAAACCTATCTTTTCAACCTGGCTTTTCCTTGACATTCTTAGTCTGGATGAGTATATCTGTAATATTGTTAAGTCATTTGTGTTACTGTTTATTTTTTTATTTCGTGGGATATTGTTACGCTTTGCTAAAGTGCCTTGGTTTTGGAAAGAGGCTATATAAATTAAGTTTTACTTTTTACTTACTTTACTTTCACTTTACTAAGAAGGCCAGTGATTAAAGTGGCGTAGGGTCTGAGCCACCCTCTCACCTCTGCAGAGATCCTTCCAGGACAGGGTTGAGGCACTTTGGTGGGTAGTATACAGAAACTGGTATTGCAGTCACTGATGTTGTGCTTGTCATGTGGATAAACAGAGGACTTCAGTCACCAGTGTTGTCAATCTGGAACCTTTCAGGAGCACTAAATATATATATATATATATATACTGTATATATATATCATAGATATATATATATATAATTTTGCATTAAACTGTCTCACAAGTTGGTTTTGCATTAAGTTGCCAATTCATTGTTATCTCACTGGGTGTTGTTTTTCAACACTTAAGAAACTACAGAGCAACTTTTATGAAATGTTTTAGCAACCCAATTGGAATGCATTTGCAGTTCTGTCACAATGCAAGGCAAAATGTTGCTGCAGCTCTTAGACAACAGCGTTGTAAGGCTTTATGCAGAAACAGTAAAAGACACAGACTAATGGGGATAGTATGAAGTACTTGACACGATTAGGGAGAAAAAAGCAGATCTGAACTTCGTTCTATAATATACAGATTGTCATTCAAGGCAAATTGTGGAAAATGTACTGAAGATTCACTATGTTGGTGCTAAACAGAACTGTAGCAGACAGGTGGATTACTTTAAACAGGCTGACGTTTTGCATGCTCGTTTCTGAGAAAGAGGCTATAGTGAGGACAGTGTTAGAAAAGGAGAGATTTTGTGACTAATAGAGACAAACATATACTAATACAGGAATGTGGTCAGAGGAGAAGGGATCTGAACCTGAGGACCAGAATGAAATTTATGATCACATATTCGGTGAAACCAAGTGTAGTGAGCAGTACAATCAATAAACACTGGCATGTATTAACTGCAAAAGACAGTTTAGTACATTATGTGAAGGAAAAAACACAGATTTTTGTTTATAAGGGCTGTAATATCAAACACATAGTTGTATCTCACTTTCAGCCAGTTAAAAAACAAATTCAGTCAGATTGGAAACCTGATCCACCAAAGGCATTTTCCTTGTGGGAGATGAGTGTATTGTACAGTAATTGAACAAAATCTGGCCAGAGCCAACAGGGCTGCAGGTAGGAATCTGGTGTAAAAATATTGAAACTTACCAGTTACGAGCCTTCATTAGCAAAATGTAATGCAGGCTCTAAATGTGTTATTTTTGTAATATTTTGCCTTGATTAATTACTGAGGGTTTTAAATGGGTTGTCTATAACTAATTCCTCAAAAGTTCTCTTGAAAAAGCACTTACCACAAAATTGTCGAGGTGTTTTCTTCCCATCCTTACGCCACATTCAGTTTTGTATTTTCTAACGAAATTATTGTTCCATGGCATACAGCAGACACAATTGCTGATAAAGCAATGGGCCAGATGGGAGTGCACCCCAGGGTCCTTAAAGAACAAGAGAGGTGGTGGCTGAACCTCTGGCTATCCTGTTTAGCCGATCACTGGAAACAGGGAGGTACCCAAAGACTGGAGGACAGCTGATGTAGTCCCCTATACAAAAGTGGGAACAAAGAGGAAGCAGGGAACTACAGACCAGTCAGCCTCACCTCGGTAGTGGGAAAGATCATGGAAGCACTACTGAAGGTGAGATTGGTGGAACATCTGGTTGTCAATGGACTACAGGACCCAAAGGCAGCATGGTTTCACCAGGGAGGTCATGTCAGACCAACCTCATTGAATTTTTTGACTGGGTGACTAGGGAGGTGGATCAGGGGGGCAGTGGACATGGCCTATCTGGACTTCAGCAAGGCCTTTGACACTGTTCCACATAGAAGACTATTACACAAACTTGGGAATATGGGTGTGGGCAGGACAGTAGTGTGGTGGGTAGGTAACTGGCTGGGTGGCAGGACACAGAGAGTGGTGGTAAATGGCTGTCACTCCACAGATGGAAGAGTGACCAGTGGGTAACCACAGGGATCAGTGCTGGGACTGGTCCTATTTAATATCTTCATCAGTGACATTGCTCGGGACCTAGAAGGCAGAATTTCACTGTTAGCTGATGACACAAAGCTCTGTAACAGTAGACAAACCAGAGGGTTTAGACAGAATGAGAAGGGACCTGCAGAAACTTGAAGAATGGTCAGGGTTTGGCAGTTGAAATTCAATGCAAAAGTGCAAGATAATGCATATGGGGCACAAAACCCTGGCACAATATATCAGTTGGGGGTGAGGATATAGCATGCACCAAGCAGGAAAGGGATCTTGGGGTTGTCATCTCTGATGACCTCAAAGTGAGAAACAGTGTGACAAGGCAGCAGGTAAAGCAAATAGGATGCTGGGATGTATAGGCAGGGCATCACCAGCAGGAAAAGGGAGGTCATAATTCAGCTATACAAGACACTAGTGAGGCCCCACCTGGAGTACAGTGTACAGTTCTGGAGACCATACCTATGTAAGGACATAGACAGGGTAGAGAAGGTTCAGAGGAGGGCAACAAAGATGGTACATGGATTGCATCACAAGTCCTATGAAGACAGGTTGAAGGAACTGAACATGTACTCCCTGGAAGAGAGAGGGAGAGAGGATATGATAGAGACATACAAGTATCTTACAGGGAGGAACAGGGTGCAGGAAAACACTAATTTTAAGTAGAAAAAGATGTTCCAGGACTAGAGGGCATGGGATGAAGTTGGAGGAGGACGATTCAGAGGAAACATGAGAAAGAATTTCTTCTCAGAACGGGTGGTGGACAAGTGGAACACCCTGCCAGAGGAAGTGGTGAGGGCTGAAACAATCACGGATTTAAGAATGCATGGGATAGACATAAAGGAATTCTGGAGGTCAGGGTAAGGGCAACAGACTTCTAGGAAAACAAACTGAACTTACAAGCTCAAATGGGCAGACTGGGTGGGCCATAGGCCCTTATCTGCCGACACTGTCTATGTATCTATACCAATTGTTTACTGCATTCCAGCTGTGTGTTACTGCTTCGTATTTTTGCTTGGTGGTTCCTTTTTAATGGAGTGCTCATCAGCATTCCCTGGCTTGGCACATCTTTCTTGCTGTTTAATCAGTGAAGACAGACAGAAGTACAGAGACAAACATATCAGGAGCAAACAAAGAATCAGAGCAGGAAAACATGCGGTAGAGGAACAGATAGCACTTGAGGCCAAATCCAGTGCTGTAATAAACAATTTTTCAAATACTCAAGTAAGTAGAGAAGAATTCCAAGCACTGGTGGTCCAGGATCAGGCCACAGGTGACATAATTATAAATGACACGTAGATGGCAGAATGCCTGAAAATATACTCCACCTCAGTATTCACAGAGGAAGGGAATGGGGTGGTCTAGTGAAATGCTATTCCAGGGGTAACAGAAAGACTTGCTAAATGACACAAATGGAACACCTGAAGAAGGTGAAACACTGCTAAAGATGCTAAATGTAAATAAGACAATGGGGTCAAATAGAATGCATTACAAATGCTGAAGGAGTTGAATTATGCATGCCACTGGCAATCTGCCAGAATTGCATACGCGTCTGATGGCAGGAGTGGCCCAAGCATTAATATTTAACAAGGTACACTTGACATCAATGCAGGAAGCTGCTAAAGGAGACTGTCATAAGAAACAAAATTGTCAAACAATAACAAACATCAACTTGAGTTCAGGGACTCTGTATGGAGAAACCATGCTAAACAAATGTCCCTGCTTGTCTTTAATGTGCCACAAAGGAACTGATGTGAAGCATCCTGGAGATAGAAACACAGAAACATAGAATGTGCCAGCAGTAAAGGACCGGTGGGACCATCTAGTCTGCCCTATTTTCCTGGCCTATTACTACATCCTCGACCCTATTTGGTTACAGGTGTCACTCTCTCCTCCCTTTCCTTTACCTATTATGCTCATGTGCCCATACCATGCATGCCTGAAGTTCCGCACTGTCTCTTACTCCATCACCTCTCCTGGCAGGCTGTTTGAGGCATCCGCCCTTTCCGTGGGAAAGTATTTCTTCACATCCTTCCTAAATGTCCCTCCTCAAGCTTTGTAGCATGCCCCCATGTTCTGGTGCTTCTCCTCTGAAAGCGACTCCCTTCTGCACTTTGTTCACCCCAGTGCAGTACTTATAGGTCTCACACATGTCCCCTTTCACTCTTCTTTTAAGGTACATCTGGACTTTAGCAAAGCATTTGATACCATTTCACACAGGAGGTTGGTTCACAAATTAGAGAACCCGAGCCTTGTGCACC
The DNA here is from genome assembly GCA_016271365.2 of Neoceratodus forsteri. Classification (NCBI taxonomy): domain Eukaryota; kingdom Metazoa; phylum Chordata; order Ceratodontiformes; family Ceratodontidae; genus Neoceratodus; species Neoceratodus forsteri. The sequence goes on from JADMNL010000022.1 coordinate 551,852,909, forward strand.
GCAACATCAACATCTTAACTGGATCAGTCATTTCTAAGACATTAAATGACTGATCCAGTAATCAATCAGGAAACCTACTGAGGCTAATGAATATTTAATAATCATATTTAATGGTAACCAATCAAGATGGAAACAGGTGACCAGTGGCATCTCACATGAATCAGAGCTTGGATCCTCACTGCTCAATATATTTCTGAGTGATCTGGAAGTGGATACAAGTAGCTGGAATCCCAAGTCTGCTCATGATTGACACCAAGATGGGAAGAGTAGTCCAATCACAATAGAGGCTAAATTAAATGCAAATCGGAACAGTTTGGGAAATGGGCGCAGAATGACAGATGAACTTCATCACTGAGAAATGCAAGGAGATACATTTAGGAAACAAAACTTGAATGTCAAATACTACTGCAATGGCATGGAGATTACCGAAATCAAGCAGAAAAAGAATTGGGAGTGCTGATCAGAAGCAACTTTAAATGGAAACAGTCATGAAGCAGCAGCTAGCAAGAGAAACAAAATCATGGCTTGTTTTAAAGGAACTTGGTAAGGACAGCTAGAGATTGTATAATGCTCTTACATGGCTCCCTGGTGGGTGTCATCTAAAACAGTCCTGCTCCCCACATAGGAGGGAGGATATTGACATGATAGGAAAGGTTCAAAGTCCAAGTGGGACAGCTGCGATGTGAATTTCAGAGTGCAATCTGGGACAATACGTTCTCCAAGTGGGATAACCATGGCATGAATCCCAGTGTCCAGTGTGAGACAGCACCTTCCCCAAGTGAGATAACATAGGTATGCCTCCTAGTGCACAGTATGGGACAGCACCTTCTCCAAGTGGGATAACTGAGGCATGAATCCCAGTGCACAATATGGGACAGCACCTTCTCCAAGTAGGATAACCATGGCATGAATCCCAGCATACAATGTGGGACAGCACCTTCTCCAAGTGAGATAACAGAGGCATGAATTCCAGTGCACAATATGGGACAGCACCTTCTCAAAGTGGGATAACTGAGGCATGAATCCCAGTGCACAGTATGGGACAGCACCTTCTCAAGTGGGATAACTGAGGCATGAATCCCAGTGCACAATATGGGACAGCACATTCTCCAAGTGGGATAGCCATGGCATGAATCCTAGCGATAATGTGGGACAGCACCTTTTCAGGTGAGATAACAGAGGCATGAATCCCAGTGCACAATATGGGACAGCACCTTCTCCAAGTGGGATAACTGAGGCATGAATCCCAGTGCACAATATGGGACAGCACCTTCTCAAGTGGGATAACCATGGCATGAATCCCAGCGTACAATGTGGGACAGCACCTTCTCCAAGTGAGATAACAGAGGCATAAAACCCATTGCACAGTGTGGGACAGCACCTTCTCCAAGTGGGATAACTGAGGCATGAATCCAGTGCACAACATGGGACAGCACCTTCTCCAAGTGGGATAACAGAGGCATAAAACCCATTGCACAATATGGGACAGCACCTTCTCCAAGTGAGATAACTGAGGCATGAATCCCAGTGCACAATATGGGACAGCACCTTCTCCAAGTGGGATAACCATGGCATGAATCCCAGTGTACAATGTGGGACAGCGCCTTCTCCAAATGAGATAACAGAGGCATGAATCCCAGTACACAATATGGGACAGCGCCTTCTCTAAGTGGGGATGACTGAAGCATGAATTCTAGTGCACAGTGGGGATAGCACCTTCTCCAATTTCAATAGCTGAGATGTGAATCACAAGGTACAATGTGGGACATAACCTTTTCCCAATGTGGTAGCTGAGGCATGACTCCCAATATAAATTGCTTGAAGTGGAATAGCTGAAATGTTGAATCACTGTGGAAGCCTAGGTTTGCTGGAAAAGGCACCTAGCTTCACCATTGCTCTTCTCTTCTAGGTTGCTTGTAAGGACAGAGCATAGAACCTTACCAGAGCAGGGAAAAGGATTAAGGTTTCTCTTGGCTGAGGCAGATTTACTATAGCTATTATTATTTTTGTACTCACAGGATTGTTACTGTTTGTTGCTAACATTTAACTGCTTTATTTTCTCTGATTCAAATTGTTGTTGCTGAGTATAACTTCTGCTACATTATTACAGAGTGTGCCTACAGGTGTGTGCCTAAGATTATTGCTGTAATCATCTGATTCAAACTGTCTTTTACAGGTATATCTTCTGTTACTGCTTTATTTTTCTATGTAGCAAGTATTTCTTATAGAGTATAGCTTCTGTGAAATTATTACAGGTGGTGCTTACATTTTTGTGAATTTTTATCATTAGGCTAAGCAAAATTACTGTTTGACACCTTTTATTTTGTGCTGAAAGGTTTTGTTTGTCTCAGAGGTGTTACAGTCTCATACTCACATTGAAGGAGCTAACTGCTTTCCTCCCACAACTCTTCCAGGAGATTAGGTGTAATTGGAGAGGCGGAGCTGACAAATTGTTAGTAACTTCCAACAGAAGGCAGGGTTAAAAGATCAAGTTAATTGATATCTTTGAGGTGGAAGACTAGGTTTGCTGGCAAAGGCACCTAGCTTCACCAGAGCTCTTTTCTTCTAGGTTGTTTGCAAGGACAGAGCTAAGAACCTTACCTGAGCAAGAAAAAGGATTAAGGCTTCTTTTGGCTAGGTAGATTTACTCGTGTTATTATTTTCATTTGTACTCACAGAGATTTTTACTGTTTGTTGCTAGCATTTTATTGCTTTATTTTTCTCTGATTCAAATTGTTGTTGCTGGGTATATCTTCTGCTACATTATTACATGGTGGCCCAGATATTCAGAAAGGTTGCACATGGCGCAACACTGTTGTGCCATTCACAACCAACTGATGTGCCCAAGTGAAATTCAAATGGGGATTGAGCCTGGCACAAATCCCAATCTTGAGTGCATCAGTAATGTATGTGGGCGCGGGTAGAGTGCATGCCCATGCATACTCTGCACATCCCAATATTCAGCCGGGATGTGCTGAGCTCATGCATGCACAACCCATACTTGTGCTGCACACAGGTGAGCCAAAAAAAGGAGCAACAGCTGGCCACCCACAGGTGAGCTGCCGTATTGCAGTTGCAACACAGCAGCTACCACCTGTGGTGGCCACTGCCTGGCTGCACCTTCTGGTGGTGCCCCCATGCCCGATCATCATGGGCATACATACATAAATATTAGTCCCTAAATCCCTGGTGGTCCAGTGGACTGCTTCACGCCCGATCATGGGCTTAAGTATAAATTAATTGTCCAATATCCCTGGTGGTCCAGTGGACCGTTTACGCCGATCATGGGCTTAAGTGTTAAAATTAATTGTCCAATATCCTGGTGGTCCTGTGGACCACTGCAGCCTGATTGCAGGCATCAGTAGAAAATAATGCCACCCCAAAACAACCCTGGTGGACTAGCGGTACCTGCCTCCCACCCACGAGCTCCACGCCCCACTCCCCTGGTCAGTGGTGGGCGGGAGCTCCCTGCTGCTGCCCTGCTGCCTGCTGACTGACACCGTATGGTGGGGCTGTACACCCATTGGTCCACAGCATGAGCCAATGGGCGTACAGCCCATACTCTACTACACAGTCCAGATATGTGACCATATCTGGACTGTGCCAGTATAATATGGGCTGCATGCCCATTGGCCCATGCTGTGGTCCCAATGCACGAACCTACTGTCAGTGTCAGTCAGCAGGTGGTGGGGCAGCAAGTGAGTGAGCAGCACCACTGGCCGCTGACCAGGGGAAGCAGGGTAGTGGGCTCAGTGGGCGGGTGGAGAGGGCTGCCTAGCCACCAGGTATTTCTAGGCGATATTCGCTGTGCCACTGTCGGGCTGATCACTGGACCTCAGGGTGAGATGGATTAGATTCAGTACTTAAGCCATGATCAGGCATGATGATGTCACTGGACCACCAGGGATGGACAATTCATTTTATACTTTTACCTGTGATTGGGCGTGAAGTGGTCCACTGGGCCACAAGGGATATTGGACAATTAATCTTTTATACTTAAGCCTTGATGGGCAGTGGGGCACTTTTTCTGCGATGTGCAGGGGCATCAGTCCAGCGGCTGCTAGCCTGGCAACGCAGGTGCAAAGTTGCCGGAGATGGGCTCACCTGCATGCAAATGGGGCCATAATGACATGCAAATGGCCCCATTTGTGCCTTGCATGCAGTATGGCCCCATTTTCATGTGCACTTTGAATATCATGGTTGTGCCTAGCACAATGGAACTTCGCGATAGCGCATCCCCTGCTCCACTCTGGCCACTAGTGCTGGTGCAGTGCCACTGTGCCATGCACACTGCAGGTGGCCAGGGTGCGATATTCAACACTGCTGTGCTATGGCGCAGCCTCGCTGAATATCACCCTGTCAATGCCCCTGCGCAGCCAGTTGCGCTGTGTCCTGCTTGCACCCACAGCCTGGTGCAGTCTGAATATCTGGGCCAGTGTGTCTACAGGTGTGTGCTTACAAATTACTGCTGTAATCTTCTGATTCAAACTGTCTTTTGCAAGGCATAGCTTCTGTTACTGCTTTATTTTCTCTGTAGCAAAGTGTTTCTTACAGGGTATATCTTCTCTGATATTATTACAGGTGGTGCTTACATTTTGTGACTTTTTATCATTAAGCTAAGCAAAATTACTGTTTGCCACTATTTTATTTTTTTTTTTTGCTGAAAGGTTTTCGGCTTGTCACAGAGGTGTTGCAGTCTCATTCTCACACTGAAGGAGCTAACTGCTTTCCTCCCACAGCTCTTCAGAGGATTAGGTGTGTAACTGGGTGCAGAACTGACAAATTGTTAGTAACTTCCAACAGAAGGAAGGGTTAAAAGATCAGGTTAGTTGATATCTTGGAGATGGAAGACTAGGTTTGCTGGAAAAGGCATGTAGCTTCACCATTGCTCTTTTCTTCTAGGTTGCTTGTAAGGACAGAGCAAAGAACCTTACCAGAGCAAGCGAAAGGATTAGGGCTTCTCTTGGCTAGGCAGATTTACTATGTGTTATTATTGTCTTTTGTACTCACAGAGATCTTTTACTGTTTGTTGCTAACATTTTATTGCTTTATTTTTCTCTGATTCAAATTGCTGTTGATGGGTATACCTTCTGCTACATTATTACAGGGTGTGCCTACAGGTGTGCACTTACAGATTACTACTGTGATCTTCTGATTCAAACTGTCTTCTGCAAAGTATGTCTTCTGTTACTGCTTTATTTTTCTCTGTAGCAAAATGTTTCTTACAGGGTATTTCATCTGTGAATTTATTACAAGTGGGGCTTTATAGGTTTTACAGTTTTATCTATCATTAGGATAAAGCTTTCAGGGCTACTGCAATGTCTGCTCTTACCTCCTTGTTTCTTTCATCCATGGTTCTTCTTTTAGCAGGGAAGGCCCAGCCACCCACCCCATTCCCAACCACCCCAAACTACACTCCTTTTGTAGGGTCATGACATTTCCTGTAGCAAAGCAGGAAGGGGTGGATCAGAGGGGTATCCACACAGTGACCTCATTTACAGGGGCACAAGTAATTTAACTTGTTATAGCTGGTTCTACAAAACGAACAAAACACAAAATCAAACTTTTGCTTTCATTTTCCTCCTTCTAATTACTCTGATCAGGTTATAAACCCAGCAACTTATCTGGAATGGATATTATTAACTGCAGATACTGCAGGACACTTTTCAGAAGGGCCGTTCTACATGATTTAGGATGCTGTCCTACCCGCTGGGCCATTGGAGATCTAATGACTCAGCTCCAGGCAGCACAGGCACAGACTGCGTGCCTCAAATTGCATATTCTGGAGGAAATATATTATAAGAACTGCCCGCCTTTTCCCCAACATCAAACAGAAGCACCCTGACTGCAGAGGGTAGTTGGTCCAGGAGGTTGGCAGGTGGTTAGAGGGGCAAATTGGGTGCCCCATCACTCACTGCTCTCCAATATATCACCTCCACAAACCATATAAAAACTACAAACAGGTATCTGCCTCTATCTCCAAAATCAAAGGGCAGAAAACACTGCAGCACAGGAGCTAGCACAACAAAACTCACCCAAAACAGGGACCAAAACAAAAAAGCAAAAGGAAATCCAAAACACTTCTGATCATAGGAGACTCCATGATTCGGGGAGTTGATACCTACCTTCAGCCAGGGTAATGGTCAGATGTCTCCCAGGTACATCAGCGTGGAGACACTGACCACATTGCTAAATTGTACAGGAAGCAGGAGAAACATCAATATCCTGGTACACATAGGGACTAACGATCTCACCAGCCGGTTAGTTGTGGAGACCAAGGAACACCTGACTAGGTTGGGTGACAAAATATAATCCATTTCGTCTGGCATCTCTTTCTCTGAGATCCTGCCAGTCTGGGAGGGGAGAAGATGGACAGAAGGTCAGAGAAGGGGAGACGGGAGCTAAACACGAATCCTAATGGATGGTGCTAGGAAAAAGGACACACATTTGTAGGTAACTGGCAACAGTTTGGGGAGCGAAAGTTCTTAAATCTGATGAACAGCATCTGACTAAGGAGGAGTCAGTGCATTGAGGCAGAAGTTTGACATCTTGCAGAATATCTAAACTAGCAAATGGGGAGAGGTGCTGCATCTGATCGTCGAATGGGAAGAACATCCCTCCCCTCAGCTAGTGATCAAATGGGAGTTCAGCATGTTTGTAGTTCATTTGCATCACCAGGTAAGGAAAATGGTCTGGCTCCCCATCCCACACACAAGGGAAATGCCAGACCTGGCCCAAAAAGAACACACTGAAATCTGGCCAATGGAAAATCATGTACACAAATGCTCACAGTCTGGAAACAAGATCCAGGATTTCAGGCAATAATGACAGAGGGTAAACTTTACAAAGTAGCCATTAGCAAGACATGGCTCATCACAGTAACTATTACTTGGGAGACTTAGTACCTAGCCATGACTGTCTTAGAAGAGACTGAGGTGCAAAAGGGGGTGGAGTGTCTTTTATGTCAATGAAAATATCAAAGCTACAGAAATTCAGAATACATATAAGTAGCCAGAAGAACTGTGGGTCACCCTGGAAACAGGACATGGGACAGCCATACAAACTGGGGTTGTCTACAGACCTCCAGACCAGGGAGAGGACACAGACACATTACTGTTAGAAGATATACAAAACATGACAGCTAAAGGAGGTTCTGATAATGGGAAACTTCAACATGCTAGATATAGATTGGTCAGTACCAGCAGGAACATCTGCCAGAACTAGACACATAGTGGAGTGTCTGCAGGAGGAGGGCCTCAAACAAGTGGTACAATAACCCACAAGAGACAGGGCTATCCTAGATCTAGCACTGACTAACAGGGAAAGGATCACAGATCTCTAGGTAGAAGGTCACCTGGGGCCAGTGACCATCACATGGTATGGTTCAATTTGACCACTAGAACTAAATCATCTCATTCCAAAGCAAAATATGGGACTTTAGAGGAGCTGACTTTGATAAGATGGCCAACAGAATTAAGCTAGCCCTGGAAAAAAATACAGGTGAGGGGTACAGGCAAAGTGGGCAAGCATTAAGGATACAATACTTGAAGCAACATCCCATTATGTTAGAGAGAAAATGAAGTGGAAAAGAAGAAGGACACCACTTTAGTTCTCAAAAACAGTAGCAAGAAAAGATCAGAGCCAAAGGCTGTCCTTCAGAAAATATAAGAAACACAGCGGAATGAAGGTAGGGAGGCATACCAAACTTCCATAAGGGAAGCAGGAAGGCAGTAAGGCAGGCAAAGGCCCAAACCAAGGAAACACTAGCACGAACAGTAAAGAAGGTGACAAGACTTTCTATAGATACATTAGTGAAAGAAGAAAGTCCAGAAGGGTATTGCTAAGATCAAAGGGGATAAGGGGCTGTGAGGAGGAGGACCATGTAAAAGCATCTATCTTAAATAGATACTTCTGCTCAGTATTTACTGAGGAGAAGGCAGGGCAAGGCCCACAGCTCAGCACCCTGGACATGGGAGGAGGGAGGTGTGCACTAGTCCTTCACAAAAAAGGTCCTACAAGAGCTCGGCAAGCTCTTGGGTGGACAAGGCAATGGGACCTGATGGCATACATCCCAGGGTACTAAAGGAGCTAAGGGTGGAACTAGCAGAGCCATTATCAGAACTATTTAGTGAGTCTCTGAGCACAGGAGAGGTCCCAGAAGGCGAGAAGGGCTCATGTGATCCCGCTCCACAAGAGTGGTAGCAGGGAGGAGGCAGAGAACTACAGACCAATCAGTCTTACCTCAGTAGTGGACAAGATTATGGAGGCACTCCTAAGGAAAGGATGGTGCAGCACCTGGAATCCATAGGAGCACAGGATCCAAGACAGCATGGGTTTACAACAGGATGGTCCTGTCAAACTAATCTCATAGATTTCTTTGACTGGGTAACCAGAGCAATGGACCAAGGGGCAGTTGATGTTGCCTACCTTGACTTCAGCAAAGCCTTCGATACTGTTCCACATAGAAGATTGATTAATAAGCTGGGTAGGCTCAGGGTGGTCAGAAGTTGGTCAACTGGGTGGCAAACTGGTTGACGGGCAGAAAACACAGTGATGGTAAACAGTATTCACTGTGAAAGGTGCAGTCATAAGTGGGGTACCTCAGGGATCAGTTCTGGGCCAGTCTTCTTCAATATCTTCATCAGTGACATTGCAGATGGACTGGAGGGTAAGGTTTGTCTGTTTGCAGATGACACCAAGATCTGCAACAGAGTAGATGATCCAGATGGTGTGGGCAGAATGAGAAGAGATCTGGATAAACTGGCAAAATGGTCAGAAGAGTGGCAACTGGGGTTTAATGCAAAGAAGTGCAAGCTCATGCACATAGGGAAGAGAAACCCGAAGCAACCTATAGGCTGGGAGGGGTTGCTGGGAGTCACAAGGAAGAAAGAGACTTGGGGCATCATCATCATCACATGACCTGAAATCATCCAGGCAGACCACTAAAGCAGTAGGTAAGGCTAGGGGGATGTTGGAGTATATTAGTAGGGGTATCCTGAAGTTGGAAGAGGAAGTAATACCCTCTTTACAAAGACACTGCTTAGGTCCCCATCTGGAGTACTGCGTGCAGTACTGGAGGCCACACCTTCACAAGGACATTAACCAAATTGAGGCAGTTCAGAGAAGGGCAACCAAAATGGTGCGGGACTGCATCACAAAATATATGAGGACAGATTAACGGAGCTCAATATGTATACCCTAGAGCAAAGAAGGGAGAAGTGATATGATCAAACATTCAAACACCTAAAGTGCATTAACAAGGTGAAAGAGTCTAACATGTTTCAATATAAGAAAAATAGCAGGACAAGAGGACACATCATGAGATTTGAGAGAGGTCGATTAAGGGGTAATGTGAGGATTTTGTTTTTCACAGAAAGAGTGGTGGATGCCTCAGGAAGTGGTGGATATGAATACAGTGCAGGGCTTCAAACAGGCATGGGATAGGCATAAGGGAGCAATACAGATGAGTATGAATAGATAGACCATTGACAGTAAAAGCCAATGGCACATTCATAAGGTAGAAAAGACATGGGCAGACTGGATGGGCCTTGTGGTCCTTATCTGCCATCAACTTCTATGTTTCTATGTTTGTGTGTGCCATTTGGGGCCTTACATTTACTAAGTGGGACAACTGAGGCATGAGTACTAGTGTGCAATGTGGGACAGCACCTTTCTGAGTGGGACAGCTATAACATGAAACACAGAGGACAATGATGGGCAACACTTTTTCCAAGTGGGACACTTGGGATGTGAATCCCAGTGTACAATGTAGAACAGCACCTTCTCCAAGTGAGATGCGGAGGCATGCACCTAGTGTACAGTGTGGGGCAGCACCTTATCCATTTGGGACAGTTAAAAGTATGAATCCCAATGACGGTACAATGTGGAACAACATATTCTCCAAATGGGACCATTGGGATGTGAATCCCAGTGCACAATGTGCACGAGCACCTTCCAAGCAGGACAGGTGAGTCATGAATCCCAGTGCACAGTGCACACCTTATCCATGTAGGAAAGAAGTCTGCTGAAAGAGAAAATGAGAGACATCACTCCAAATGTTGCAGATTTGAGAGGTATAGACTGAGGGGTAAAATCAGGTACATTTCTCCTAATGAGGGAGAGTTTAGAGGTATGCAGGCATATAACAATAGTATGTCTTCTGCCTCACCAACCCTTGAACAGTTTATAGTTTCATCTGTTCCAAGATAACACAGCAAGATGCCAGTGGAGCTAATCTGTACAAGTAAATACACTACAAAACCCAGAACCCAAAGCTGTAAGAGACTGTCGCTATTTCTGAGCTGATGGCAGACATCTTTGGATAACAAGATTAAAAGCTTGGGTAACCAGCAAAGTTATGTAGGGCCTACATTTTAGAGGATGGCCCACCATCTATCCAACTTCATCCCTAAAGATTTACCGGTTGTGTTTCTGAGTCGCCCTTCTGTGGCTCTAAGGATCACCCCCACCCATCCCCCATCTACAATGTTCTGCATTCGATGCTGTAGAGTAATTTATCAGTAGAACACTTGTGCCAGTATTATACTTAGAAACCCTAGTATACAGTAATTGGAAAAAATGGGATAACTCATTGAAGTGATGTCACATCAGTAAATTATCATGCTTTCTTAATAAAACTAGTGACAATTCACTGATGTGACATACTATAAGAGACAATAAAGCATGAGTTCTGTGTTATGATGAGAATGGAATGGACAGGGAACACTGCAACACATAACATGATTCCTCCATAGCCCTCAACACATCACCATGGCAGACCTACTGAGCTGAGTAAGGTAAGAACTGTGGCATAGAGTGTAACATAATTGTCGATGTTAGCTAAGTTAGATTTATAAATCAGTTATTCAGTGAATTAGTAACGAGGTTATCTATCTAGTAATACCTGCTTTTGGTTTGAGGGGTGTGTTTAGTAAGATGGCGGACTGATGACACTAGGAACAGCAGACATCTGTTTATCCACATGAGCACAATACAGGCTTCCCGACTACATCACCAATGCATGGCAGCAGGGACCAAGGCTGTGGGTTGTGAATCCATGCACTTGTTCAATCTGGTCTCCTCCTGTGGCTAGTACAGTTGCCACTATTTGTACATGGCCTGAGGAGGAGCATGGGACCAGTGACTAACATGTCAGAGCTTTAAGAGGCCACCAGGATAGAACTAGTTCTTCAGCGCAGCAATACTACACACTCAGGACGCCAGCGGCTGAGGTTCAAGAGTAAGCCTGGGTCACTGTGGTCCAGCCAGAGGAGGAGGATTTAGCATCTCAGTGGATGCTCGCCTGCTTTCCAGGGAGGGAGGTGCCATCCTCGCTGTTATACTGCCATCTGGGTGCCCATAGGTGACAGTGCAGCTGAGAGCACAGGGAGGGGTGCAGGCCAGAAGCCTGCACAGAAGCACTATTTTGCTCCGTGGCTCCCCTAGCATGCTTGCATCTCAGGGGCTGGGGATAAACTTAGAAGCCGAAGGGGATGACTACCACTCTTCTCACAGGCCTTGTGACACAGACTGCGGCTCCTCTACACTTACGCTGGCTTAAATGGACTAGAGGGTTTATAGCCCCTCAGGATCCTGATGACTGAGCCCCACCATGAGGAGGGGTAAGCCACAGGAGCATATCATGGAGTAGGGTTATCCCAAAGAAGGTAGATGACACGGCTGGGGAGGAGGACAGGTGAAAAAAGGTGCAGACTGTTGGAAGGGGCATATAAATAGAGAATATGGAAAGAAAGAAATCACCGGGAGGATGGTTCTTTGACAGAATCTCCCACAGCTGATTCTTTCAGTGATGCTGCATGAGTGCTATTTGTTTATATTATAGTGAGGCGAAGGGCATCACAGGATTTCTTCATACCGATGAACAAAATCTTTAGAAATAAATGAAAATGTTCTAATGGCACTTAGAATGTATATCAGGAGTAACCCCATGAATCAGGTGTGCAATGACACAGTTAGGCATTCCCAGTTGTGCAAAGAATGCTAACCGTGCCAAATTGTAGGTGGGGGTTTTCATGAGCAATCTGTTGGTCACTAGATACTAAATTTAGAATGACAGCCTTATTCAAAACATGGCCTGAGGTGAGATTCAAACCCAGGTTTCAAGCTGTGAAACAGTAGTGTCTTATCCACAAAGCCAACTGGTCCCCAGATCAGTTACGAGGTTGAGCCACTTCATGATTCATAAACTTGAGTTCCAAGGACAACTAATGTTTATGTTTTGAACCAGCTGTCTAAATTGTAGTAAATATTCCTTGAGGCAGACTGCCAAATCTGGTGCAGATTGTGCAAAACCTTTGCCTCCAGTCAGAGTACAGCTTCACGCTATATGTCTTATGCCACTGAAAATACTGCTGATACTGCGTCTCATTGGCACTAAGCATCAAGAGGAAGTCAGCCAGTTCTTTTGCTGAGTCAAAGTCTTCCACATGAATGAAAGAGTCTGGCGGGACAAATTTTTCATAGTTTTCCTGGGTGGCCCAAGAACCACTGGGACAGTCCCTGCCATGAAGGAATTATGCCAGATTTTTCAGTGATGTAGTCTTTGTGGATTGAGTTTTCAAAGGCTAGATAAAACTTGTATTTCGATATGGTGGGCAGAAGACATTCTGGACATAGTGGATTGTTGGTCTTTCTTCCAAAGACATGGACAGGCACGAATTTCTCCAGCTCGTGGTAAAACTGAACCCTCCGTTGTTTAGTGTTATAGTTACTCACTACCCAGGACACCAGGTTGGTCTTATTAGGGATAGAAAATTCAGTCTCTTGTGACTCTCAAGCTCTCCATAAGGCATGAAGATGTCGGAGTCCTGCCTATAAGTCATGGTCCAGTTGAAGATCCCATTGAGTTTGTTAATCCCAAGTGTAGCAGAAGGTGACTCCAAAGAGACCCAGACCCACTTCTGGTTAGCAGGTCTCTCTTCTTCAGGAAGAGTAGAGTGCCTGGTCTGGAGTTCACGGTGGTGGAAAGCCACCACATCGGCCTCATTGAACATGGCCGGTCTTCAGTCAATAAGCAGTCCTGGATCCCATATAGCTCAAAACAAACATCGTTACTTAAATTGGAAGCACCCCAAAAGGCCAATGCCATATCAAGATAATCAGGGGCTTGCTAGCCTTTGGGACACTACTTTGGACATGAATCTGAATGTAACGGATCAGCCTGTACAACACGAACATCATGAGCAGAATCATTGTCATCCTGGATGCTAAGTTGAACATTTAAGGATTGAGGGAGAAGCTTGCAAAAGGCGGGCCATAGGTTTCACACCATGCGTTTGTGTCTTGTTCCAAACTGAACTGCAGGTGACAAAATGGTGTCCCGGTGCTGAATGGTTTGGAGCTGCATAACCATAAGACAGGAGTATCTGCAACCAAAAAGAATGAAACAGAGAGAGTTTTAGTGTTTTGAAAATGAAACCACAAAGCTACCTTTCTTACTTCTGAGTATCAGGTGCCTAGATTTTTGTTAACATTAAATTCTTCATTGAGATAAGACAAAAACAGTACAACAAAACAATTAATAACAGAACAGCACAGTCTTATGTCATTTAGTGCAGATATGAGTTCAAATACAGCAAGCGGCTCACATTAGCTATGAGAAGGTAGACACATAAATGTAAGTTTTCAATTTAGGACCAGAGATTCTGGACAGGTGACCCCATGTCAGGTCTATGCAAGCAACAAGTAGTAATAAACAGTAAAGCAGTGTACTGCCCAAGCCAATCAGGGCACAGCAGGGGCAGAGGAGCTGATCTAGTTCAGATAGGGGTCCATATATCATGGTAACAGACATTTTGTTTAGAGCTTGGTGGGACATATGTTCCTAGAAGGCTGAGCTGGCCTACTGCTAGTTGCCACTCTCTCTCGGGAGGGTATATCAATAGCCCTCTAGTAGGAGTCTCTTAGCAGGCAGAGTAACAGCAATTGCCCATCTTAAACTTGGGTCTGTTCCAGGAAGATCGGGTTGTTGTACACCCAAGAAAATCAGAGGGTAACCAGGTGAATATAGGAGTTAAGATTCTGTGACAGAAAGATAATACTTGTTTCCAGAAAGGTCGAATCAATGAGCAGTCCAATAACAGGTGGGATAGGAGCTCTCATGTTGGTTACAGTACCAGTATCTGTTATGAGACATAGTACCTTATGCAGAAAAAACTGAAGTGCCTTGTAACAGACATGTAGAATTTTCAACTGTATTTTTGAGAATAACTTTTAAGTGAAGAATTTCAATAAACAAACATACAACACAATCTAAAATACAAAGTTCCTATACTACCATGCATGTAATTCAAACAATACAAAATTTAGAATTTATCACGTTTGAAATAGCATTGAAAAGTCATTTCAAAAAGCTGAATCTATACATTCAAAATAACATTGAAAAGTCATTTAAAAAGCATATAAGGAATATCTAAGACTTGTTAGTCAAATACATTAACATTTAATATCAGCAGATTTAATGAAAAAATTTCAATTTAAATTTAAAGCAGTTTAAAGAAAAGTACCTCTCATGTATGATTTTCAACTGTATTAGTAGAGCTCTGATGTCTCTACATGACACATGGGCCCTGAACTAACACAAGTTCCAGTCACGCTCTGAGATGAAGATGTTCAGCTCATCAGCCCAGTAGGGGTGGGTAACTATCCCTAAGCAGTTTGTACAGCATATCCGCTATACCTTTAACAGTCTCTAGCCATTTGTGTATAGGGGATATTTTCTGGATAGTCAAGTCAAACATAGAAACATAGACTTTGACGGCAGATAAGGACCTCTTGGCCCACCTAGTCTGCTCATTTCCTTACCTACAGGATAAGCTGCAGATCCTATTTAACCAACAGCCTAGTTCTTCCTACCCCCACAAAAATTGCCTTATGTCAGTCCATGCATTCTTGAATTCTCCCAGTTTTAGACCCCACAACCTCCTCAGGAAGGCTGTTCCATGCATCCACCACCCTCTCTGTGAAAAATACTTCCTCACATTGCTCCTGAGCCGTCCCCTCTATCTTCAAATTGTGTCCCTTGTTTTGCACATCTCTTTTCTGTAAGATGCTACCCTCTTGGACTTTGTTGATTCCACTGAGGGTACTTAAAAGTTTCTATCATGTCCCCCTCTCCCTTCTTTCCTCAAGGGTATACATATTAAGCTCCTTTAGTCTCTCCTCGTACGGCTTCTCTTGCAGACCCTGCACCATTTTAGTTGCCCTCCCTGTACTGGGGAGATAGATCTGCACTGAGTTGGAAATATCACCAAAGGTCTCTGGGGGAAGGTCACAGAGGGCCCTAAGGTCCTCATATGACTTCAGGTAATGCGCCCAAATGTGATGAGCTCACGAATCCCGTTTTTCCCAAATAGACCAGTGAATGATGTTACGTCCCATGGTGAGCCTGTGGCTGTTCCATAGTGGTGCAAACAGAGATAGGAGTGGGATGGAGACCGAGAATTGACATCAGCTTTCTCCAGTATTTAAGGGAGATGGTGAGTGCGGGTGATGTTTGGTAATGGTGGTTCTCGGGTGTAAATAGCAATGAGTGGTGAGAATGAGGACAGGCAGTGGCCTTCATTATCCAACCAGAGGAAGCTTGTGCCTCATGGGCTGAGAACCACTAGAGCACTTGGGTAGAGATAAAGGCCATATGGGAGTGTCTGTGGTACAGGCATAGGTCAGGAAGCACAGGCAGACCAGGAAAAGTTATACAATCACAAGCAGTTTTTGTTTCTTGGATTGACGATCTATGCTGCACTAAAAGTACTTCTTGAACTGGTGTACACCTTAACTTAGGTTGGGTGATAAATAAAAGATATGCAGTGGGGCCAGTGGAATAAATGATTTATCTGAAGAAGAACAGACTGACCTCGGTAACCTCATGAGTGGGCAGACTGGGTGTCCATGGTCAAACTGCTCGAATGCAGATAATTTATTCCACTGGTCCCTATTGCATATTATATTTATGCAACAGGGATACAATTTAGGATAACATTTTTTGTGGAGATTTTCTTTGTGTGGTTTGTTTTTCTTTTTTTAAATAACATAAATGGGATTTTTGCTCCTCTGTGTGTTACTGCATTGTGTAGATCTTGTTGCTAGTGAAATAGCATGGTTGATAGGAAGGTGATGTGACAATGTTCACAGCTCATGTTGTGGCTAGTTAGTACTTGCATGTAGGAGGGCCAGACAGTTTCAAAAACATGGTGGGTCCTTTTCGCTTTAGCCGGAAGCTGCTATTATTTTTATGTGCCATTTCTTTTTATTTTATTTTATTTTACAGTTAGATGCGTGTAAAATATCTGGTTGATACTGTGTCTACCAGCATGTATCTGGCTGATAGTCCAGTCGGCAGATGCACTTTTAGTTTGAATCAGTCCCACAGAAAGAGTGGAAGTTGCTGGAGAGAGCAAGACAAGATGTGAGCACTACAGGTGGCAAGTGAAGGAGAGACAACCACAGGGAATGGCGCCCGATGTGAAGCGTTTACATTTCTGTTCTTATGGAAATTCCTAAAGTTGGGACAGGATACTTTTCAAAAGCTGGAGCTGGAGACTCAGGTGTGTGTTCACGCGAGGGAGAAACAGTACTCTACAGTAGCTTGTGGCTTGTCTTGTGGTCAGGAAGTACAGTTATGTAAGAACTTACTGTAACAGTAGATCTTCAAGAGGAGCTCTTGCAGTATGCAAACACCAGTAGAACTTAGCAGTCAGGCACAAGGACCACACAGAAACTTTCTAGCTAGCAGTCTACCATGGGGACCACCCATCACTGACGACACCCCTCTGATATCAGACTATCCAATAAAGGCGAGCGGTCCTCACACTCTCCTCAGTTCTCCCCAGAGACCCAGAGCGGCAGTGAATGAAGAACAGAGGAGGTTCACAAGAGCCAAAAGAGGGAAAAACAGAAAGGAGTGCAAAAGGAAAAAAGGAACAGTAGGGGAAGGAAGGAGGGAAATTAGGGCCTGCTGGAAGAGCTCCTCTCAAAGATCTACTGTTACGGTCAGTTCTTACATAACTGCACTATCTTACTCGAGGAAGGCTCTTGCAGCAGGCCAACACCATCAGGACTGAGTCCCAGGCAGTTCTGGGTATGACCAGGAAAAAGGAACTGGGAGGAGGAGGATGGGTAGGAGCGAAAAGCTCAGAGAGAAGGCCCTGAAGAACGGCAAAGATGAAATTGGTCCTGTGCCAAGAGGCAATGTCCAGACTGTAATGCTTGGTAAAAGTGTGGCCAGAACTCCAGGTGGAAGCTGCACAGATGTCACCAGCAGACAGATTTCTGAAAAAAGCCATGGGCAGCCGTACCCCTGGTGGAATGGTCCTAACCACTCCTGGAAGGGCCTTGTTGTACTTATGGTAACAATAAATTATTCAATTGGCTAACCACTAGAACAATCACTGTTTAGAAACCAGAGCACCCCTTTCTCTTAGGGTGAACAAAATGAACAACTGGTCAGACTTCCTAAAGTCTTGGTCCGGTCATATAATAACATGAATTCTATGAACATCTAAAGTACGAGACAAAGCCTCCCCAAGATTAGAATACTCAGGATAATAAACTGGCAGGTGGATGGATTGGTTCAAAGTAAACTCTGACACCACCTTGAAAGAAACTCAGGACTGAGTACGCAAAGATACCCTGTCTTTGTGGAAAACTAAATAAGGTTCTTTAGGCGATTAAGAGCCTGAAGCTCAGAAATCCTTTGAGCAGAAGTAAAAGGAACTAAAAGAGCGCTTTCCATGACAGAAAGCACAACTCATGGCTGGTTCAAAGGTGATGTTTGTTTCTCCAACATAAAATTGAGGTCCCATGGAGGATCGGATCCTGAATGGGGGTCTTCAGATGCAAAATGCACCACAGAAAGGTGCAGGACACTTCAAGCTGAGCCACAGCCCTGCCCTCGATAGGCACATGATACACAGAGATAGCAGAAAGTTGCACCTTGAGTGAGGAGTATCCCAAGTCTGAGTCTGAGAGGAGAGAAGATACTCCAACAGCTGATTCACCGGTAGGTGAAAGGGTCCAGTGGCGGAAGCAGCCCAAAGGGTGAAACGCCCACTTCATAGGTAAGTGGCCCTGATGGAGGGTTTCTAGCAGTCACCAGGACATCCATGACCCAAGAAGACACTATGAAGCAGGCAATAGATAGGTCTGCAGGAGCCACACATGGAAATGCAGGGACTTTAGATCCGGATGGCCCAGGGTGCCCTGGTCCTGGGAGAGCAAGCCGTGCATAGGGGCAAGGGCACTGGGGGTTCCACAGCCAGCTGTTGCAGTAAGGGAAACCCAATTCTGATGGGCCAGAAAAGGGCTATGAGTATCATCTCTGCCCCTCCAAATGGAGCTTGAGCAGGACCCTCTGCAGGAAGGGAAGGGAAGGGAAGGGAAGGAAGGAAGGCATACAGAAATGTCCCCTTCCAGGAGAGGGACAATCGTCTCACCGAAAACTCCAGGCCTGGGATCAGCGAGCAAAAAGTGGCAGTTTGCATTGAGTGGTGATGCAAAAGGTCCAACTCTGGATGACTCCATCTGTCGAAGACATCTTCGACCACCAAGGTCAGGAGCTCCCATTCATGAGCCATGGACTGGGAGTGACTGAGACTGTCTGCCAGGATGTTTTGGACGCCTGGAACATGGATGAGGCTGATAGCTCGAGGCCATGACAATTTTCCCAATACTAAACCCTCATCGTCTCCCAACACAGGGGTAAGAGTGAGTTGATCCCTCTTTGTTGATATAATGCACCACGCACATGTTGTCCATCTGTGCCAACAGCAGACCAGGAGAAGATGAGTCTGAAAGGCCTGCAGAGCATAAGGACTGCTCACATGGCCAGGACATTGATATGGAAACCTGTTCCACTTCCTTCCAAGTGCCTTGAAGCTGGTAATTGGCTAGATCAGCCCCCAGCCCAGACCCAAGGCACCATAAGTGAAGAATCCGGCGAGGGGCTGGGAGGTGAAGACCCACCCCGAAGAAGTTGGCTGGCTCCAGCCACCATGACAGGATTCTCTTGACTGGGTTGGAGACCATGACCAACTGGTCCGTGCATTGGTCCCACTGGACCCTTAAGATCCATTGAGGAGTTTGCATGTGCAGTTGGCCTGCTGCAAGAGCCTTCCTCAAGTAAGATCATGAGTTTCTCCAACATAAATTGAGGTCCCATGGAGTGACTGGGTCCCGAATGGGAGGTTCCATATGCAAAATGTCCCACAAGAAGGTGCGAGTCACCTCAAGTTTAACACAGCTCTGCCTTGACAGGCGATTGGTACACAGAGATGGCAGAAGATGCATCTTGAGGGAGGGTACCCTAAGCCTGAGTCTGAAAGGGAGAGAATGTACTCCAACACCTGATTCTCTGGACAGGTGAAGGGGTCCAGCTGGTGCAAAGCAGCCCAAAGGGTGAAGCACTTCCATTTCATCATGTAAGACATGGAGGGCTTTCTGTCGGCCACCATGACATCAGCGACCCTGGAGGAAACCCCAGAGCGGATGATGGCTAAGTCAGCAGGAGCCACACATTGAGATGCAGAGATTTAAGATCCAGATGGACCAAGGTGCCCCGGTCCTGGGAAAGCTAGCTGGTGCACAGGGGCAAGGGCACTAGAGGTTCCACAGCCAGTTGCTGCAGTAAGAGGAACCAAATCTTATACAACCAGAAGGGGGGCTATGAAAATCATCTCTGCACCCTCCAACTGGAGTTTGAGCAGCACCTTTGGATGAGTGGGAAGGGACAGAAGGCATACATTAACCTTCCCTTCCAGGAAAGGGACAATTTGTTTTGCCAGAAAACTCCAGGCCGGGATCGGTGAGCAAAAAGCTGGAAAGGTCCAACTCCGTCAACCCCAAATGTCGAAGAGATCTGCAACCACTGGGGTCAGAAGCTCCCATGCCTGGATCGAGAGAGTCTTAGACTGTCTGCCAGGATGTTTTGGATGCTTGGAACATGGACAAGCCGAGGCTCCAAACTGTGCTCAATGGCCTACTACCAGACCCTGATGCCTTCTGACACAGGGGGTAAGAGTGAGTTCTCCCGCTTGTTGGATGTAATACACCATACACATGTTGTTTGTCTGCACCAAGAGCAGACCGGGAGGAGATGAGCCTGGAAGACCTGCAGAGCATACACAAATCACTTGCATCTCCAGAACATCGATGTGGAGACACTGTTCCATTTCTGTCCAAGTGCCCCACGTCTGGTGAACATCCAAGCCCAGCCCGAACCTGAGGCGTCCATCTTGAGAATCTGACAAGGAGCAGATTTGAAAGGAAACCTCCTGAAGCATGTTGAATGGCTGTAGCCACCATGACAGGACTCTTTTAATGGGATCAGAGACCATGATCATCTTCCCAGGTCATCCATGTGTTGGTCCCATTGGACTCTCAATGTTCATTGGGTATTTGCAACTGAAGATGGGCGAGGGGAAGTGGCAATGGCTGCTGCCATGTGGCCCAGGAGCCATAGAAAACCCTGGCGAGCCTGGGCCAACAGGTGCTCCGCCCTGTCCATGGGCAAGAAGACCATATCCTGGGAAGTATCCAGAACTGCCCCTATATACTGGAGGTGCTGGCAAAGAGACAAGCAGATTTGGCCGACTGATGGTGATACCCAAGGCCTGGAAGAGGCAGAAGGTATACTCAGAGTCTGGACAAAGGCGGTCCCTGAAGGGTGCTGCTAACAGCCATTCATCCAGATGGAAAAAACGATGATGCGCTACCTCCTCAGGGCTGCTGCTACCAATGCCAGGCACTTGGTAAAGACCCTGGGGCTGAAGTGCCGATGGGAAGGAAAGATTTTGATATGCAGATACACATGCTGCATGTCCAGAGAACAGAGACAGTCTCCACGGTGCAGGAGGGGCAACAAACTCTGAAGGGTGACTATCCTGAATTGTTTGTAGTCTATGCATAAGTTGATAAGACTCAGATCCAGGATGGGCCAGAGATTCCCGGTCATTTTGAGGACCAGAAAAGTGGGAGTAGAATCCTTGCCCCACTGGGATGGAGGGAAAGGCTTCATGACCCTTATTTGCAAAGAGCCTGAATTTCCTCCCAGACAAGGGACAAATGAGCTGGGGGGTAGGATGAGTCTCCCGGAGGGATTTCTGGGGGCCACTCGAGAACCTCTAGCATGTGGCCATGTTCTATGAGCTGCAGGACCTAGTGGTCCGACATAATGCCCTGCTACCTGTCAAGTTGAATGGAGAACCAACTCCTGACAGCCTCCCATAACCCTTTCTGGGGGTGTCAGCTAAGATGTCAGGAGGTAGGAGCAGGCACCAGGAGGATAGCCACAGGTGCTCAAGGGGCCTGGCAACAGCTGCAGATGGGACTGATGCTGCTTTGGGTTTGCCCTGATCTTTGGCGGGTGGGTGGGCCTGTCTCAGGAGGAAGAGCGAAAGGATGGCCACTGACCAATCTTAGTTTGGGTATGGTACAGCAAGTGAATGGACTGGAGGGTGCAGTCTGACTCCTGAAGGAAGAAATATATCCTGCACATCCCAGCTGAATAGGACAGAACCCAAAGGGGCATCAAAATGCTGGACTGGAGATCAGAGGCAAAGCGGACACTTGGAGCCAGGAATGGCACAGGAGGCAGACACCAGAGGATTTCCAGCAAAGAAAAGGAATTTTAACACCTAATGCATCTAAAATTCTAACATTTTATTTGTTACCTAAAATACACAAGAATCACGCCCCCCACCCATCAGGCATCGGATCTATTATGGAAAATCTTTCTAAATGTGTTTTTCCCTGCAGGAGCATGTTACTAAGCTACCCTCACACCTCAGGGATTCCATGGATGTGCTGAATAAAATCCATAACTTAAAATGGAAGGAAAGTTACTTCTGGTTCAGCATCGATGTAACAACTTTATATGCCAGTATTCTGTACAGCCATGGACTAGAGGCAGTTGAGCACTTGCTACAACAAGAGGTATTAAATGAAAACACACCTACTGAATTTATTCTACTAGCTGCTGAATTTATCTTAATTTGCAATTACTTCTTGTTTGATAACAGGTATTACCTACAGACACAAAGTACCACTATGGGGACATAGAAACATAGAAACATAGACTTTGACAGCAGATAAGGACCGCTAGGCCCATCTAGTCTGCCCATTTCCTACCTACAGGATAAGCCGCAGATCCTAGTTAACCAACAGTCTATTTCTTCCTACCCCCACAAAATTACCTTATGTCTGTGCCATGCATTCTTGAATTCTCCCACAGTTTTAGACCCCACAACCTCCTCAGGAAGGCTGTTCCAGCCATCCACTACCCTCTCTGTGAAATAATACTTCCTCACATTGCCCCTGAACCGCCCTCCTTCTATCTTTAAATTGTGTCCCCTTGTTCTTGCACATCTCTTTTCTGAAAGATGCTACCCTCTTGGACTTTGTTGATTCCACTGAGGTACTTAAAAGTTTCTATCATGTCCCCCTCTCCCTTCTTTCCTCAAGGGTATACATATTAAGCTCCTTTAGTCTCTCCTCATACGGCTTCTCTTGCAGACCCTGCACCATTTTAGTTGCCCTCTCTGGACTGCCTCCATCCTGTCTATGTCCTTGCAGAGATGTGGTCTCCAGAACTGGACACAGTACTCAGATGGGGACACTGATGGCACCTTCATATGCTAATTTGTTTATGGGCTTTTGGAAGAAAAAGTTCCTCACAGCCAGAAATAAGAATCCATTTTATGAGACCATCATTTTATGGTACCATTATATATAGATGATATACTGAGTCCCTGGGAGGGACAAGGCAGTGAAAACAGTAACTTTGTGGAATACCTTAATACAAATCTGTATAACCTAAAATTTAAACATAACAGCAGTCATATAGAGATCAACTTTTTGAGTATCAGACTAAAAATAGAGGAGCGTAACAGAATTGTTGTGAAAGAGTACAGGAAGCTTGCTGTGGGCAGCACCCTGCTTAGGTCAAACAGTGCCGCCTCCCTCATTGATAAAAGTGTACTCTATAGGCATTTTGTGAATTAGAAGAGACTGATCTAAACCTGCCATGTTGAACTACAAGCAAGTGAATTAAACAACGATTCTCTGAGAGGGATACTCTAGGAAGTATTACAAGAAGCTTACAATAAAGCCTCACAGGTCAATAGGGTTATCATCCTTACACCAAAGCCAAAAATCAAGGAAGACAATAAGACTGCTGCAGTTGTCATAACCTATTACTGCATCTCACGGGAAATTGTTCAAATAGTTAAGAAACATTGGCCCATTCTAACCAAAGATCCAGTACTGGGCTCAGACACTGCACCACAGCCAAAGGTAATGTATAGTGGAAGTACTGAAGGACTTGCTACCTGCCAGCCAATTTGAACCCAGTACACCATTGAAATAGCCAGGATCTAGGTCTGTAGGATTCCACCACTGCGGAAGGTGCAGCATTTGTAAGTTTGCAGACTGTGGTAAAAACTATTTCAACATCTGACTAGCAATGAAACCGTAGAAATAAAACAACTGATTAACCACTGATTTTGTGGTGCCCTGTAGAAAAGACCTATGCAGGCACAACAGTCAGGAAATTTTAAGAAAGTGTACGGAACATCTAAGGGACATCAGCAAGGGTCGTAAGAAATACCGCATAGCTTAACATTTTAAGGAACTGCATGCTGTGAGCACTGAGGATTTTAGGTTCATGGAAGTGAACACTACATATGTCGTAACAGTGTGTGTGGGAGGGGGGTGCCAGGCTCCATACCCTACTCCAAAAGAAACTAGTTGGATATAAATGCTAAATTCCTCAGAACCAGAGGGCTTAAATGAGGAAACTGACGTTATGCCTTATTTATGAGGTTATTTTTTCACCCAAACCTCTAACTAATAATCTCGTTTCTATTTGACATTTTAAAGCTACCAGTATACTCCCTAAGAATAGAAATGCTAGGCAGAGCCTGGAATCCAGACAGCAGTCTTAGTCATAACAGTGGGGTGCGATCTAACTATGAATCAGTTCCTCAGATGTTATATTAATTCCCGTATAAGATGGATTAAGCCATTACTGGTTTGGATGCTTCATCGCTTTTCATTTTCTCTGTTATTGTGACAAGTGATATGGTTGGCCCATTGTACAGTTCATCAAAATGTAGTCGAAGGCACAGCTCTAGAACCTCTTTTAAAATTTGTCTAGAGGGTTCACGTTTCATAATTTTCACAATAATATTAATGGTCCTTTGGTTGGCATAACTGCCATCTACTGACCCATTATCCCGCCTTGTACTGGGTCTTCCTTACCCTGTCCCCCCCCCCAATATTTATTTCCTCCTTCTCCTACTAATTGTCCCATATAGTCCTACTTCAGTTTAATTTGTATTGTTTGAAAATGTGTCTGGCTCTTGTTTCCCTCTGCCTTGCCCCTCCTTTAAATGATAACCTGGTTTGACCATAAATTGTGCTGGATCGTAAAGTAAGACATTCTAACTACTGAATGATTGAGGTAACGGTCTTGGTTTCTGAACTTCGATTTATGATGTACTAAAAGTACTTATTGAACTGGTGTACATACTTAACTTAGGTTAGGGCATAAATATAAATAACACAGTGGTTATAGAGACAGTAGCAAATGTTTCCATTAAACTCCTCCTCATAGGTACTTACCTTAAAATAGTTAAGAAATGTTGGAACATATGGAAATATGATTTTCTGTGGACTTGTCACCATCATACAACACTAATCTTTGCATTTTCAGACTTACAAGAGCTAACTGGCTTACATGACCTAGTTAGCCAACTTTTGTTTACTAGCCCACTGGCCTACCAGATTTAAGATTGACTAGTTGTGCAATGTGATGGTGCCAATTGATTTTGTTCCCTTGTATTTGTGTATTCAAACCTGAGTGGTTTTAATTTCTGAAATCTCATGGATGTATAGTGTTTTAATTTTAATTGTAAAATTCAAGCCCTGTATCTTTCAAATTGCACTTTTTAAGGGATGCATATTTCTGGTGAAGCTCCACCCCGATGAAGTCTCAGTGCAAGCCAAAGCGCTGGGGTAGAACCATGCTGATAGTTCTGTGATGGGTAAAGAAAAAATGTAATTATGAAGCAGTACCATTGTGCCAGCCTGTTTAAGCACATACGTTTTGTTGAGTGGACTAGGCAGCAGCAGTGAAGCATGTTACTCCTATGCAGCTGATGAAAGCATTCGGGCTGAGAGCTCTGTTTAATTGAAGCTGAAGAGATTGAATGGTGAGCAGCCATCATTCTCCCACTGTAGTCCAGCAACTTCATCATTCTTCCCGTCCTCCATCCATTCTCGATCCAAAACAATGGCAGAATAAAACAAACTCTGGTCAGTACCACTACAGCTGTAAAACAGCCACTTGATAAGGACCATTTCCAGTATCAGTTTCAGTATCGGAGTCAGTGACGTCAAGTTTTGCCAACATTTCAAAACCTGACAAATGCTGACTGCCGATACTAGAAAACAAAAAGCTGTCAAATGGCCATTATCAACGGACTGTATTAGCAGCCACAGAGCTCTGACCAGAGTCTGTTACATTACTTCTGTTTGGTTCTAGGCAAACTTCCCCAACAAAAGTGGCTCACTAGATCCCCCACCCCATTTCTGAGTTATTACCACCAATCCAAACTTTTTTCACATAACAAACCTGAGAAATTGCACTAAGCCCCACAAACACTGTTTCAAAACTATCAAAACATTAAAACATTAAAATGGTTCTGTTAAGGCTCTTTACAGACGATGACAGAGGCTCTAATCTTATTCTAATTTGTTCCCCTATCACATCACAATTTCTTGTATGTAATGTGAAACAAACATCTTGTATGACTGCCTTACAACAGGAAAATACGGTGACCACAACTGGTTCACCTATAACTATGTGATTTAGCTAGCAGCTGTTACTCCTGTTATTACACATCTGCCTTCTCTGAAGTCATAGTAAAACTTAAGATCATCTGAGGAAGTTTTGGAGTGCCTCTAGGTGCACCAGTCACCAATTATGACCACGCTGGACAGGAGAATGATAATAACCTTCCTTATTATGTAGGCTGTACACACACAGCAGTACAAAGCCTTTTTTGTTCTTTGAGGGATTTATCATGGTCACCAAAGGAACACGGGAATTAAAATTGTGAATAGCACTTCATGTTGCAAGTTTGTTTATGTGTGTAAGGAGGGTATTAAAGAGGAAAAATAATAATTTTTTTTAATTTTAGGAAGTTTTACTTTTTAGGGCCGTGTTGAAGGTTTCCAGTGAGTAAAGGTGGTAGCCATGTTTGTAATGGCTGTCAGGGATGAGTGGCGTGGCTCATGAATTTTGCATGTGAATGTCCCAGTTCCAGAACCCATTGCCTGAACTTGTTCCAACCAATGCATTTCTGGGGAATTAACATATGGACCTCAGGTTTATCTAGCCAATCAGGAAGCAAGAAATTTCTAACCCATTATCTAACTACATGTAAACTCTGTATTGTAGCATAATGTAACAGCATAGTTTTACCTATATGTAAACTCTGTAGTGTAGTACGGTGTTTTGTCACCAAGTACACTCTAGTTTACAGTACATGGTGTAGTGTCATCTACACATAACTCTATAGTGTAGCATTGCACAGGCGTAACGTAGTGTTACCTACATATACACTCTATAGCTTAGCATGGAATAGCATAGTATAGTGTCACCTAGATGTATACTGTAGAGAGTAGCATTGTGTAGTGTACTGTAGTGCTACCTACATGTAAACTCTGTAGCTTAGCATGGTGTAGCACAGTATACCACTACCTACATGTATACTCTGTAGCTAAGCATTGCATAAAATAATGTAGTGTCACCTACAGGTAAACTCTGTAGCTTAGCATGGTGTAGCATAGTGTAATGTCACCTACATGTAAACTCTGCAGTGTAGCATGGTGTAGCTTACTGTAGTGTTACCTACATGTAAACTCTGGAGCTTAGCAGGGTGTAGCATAGTATAGTGTATCCTACATAATATAGTGTCAACTACATGTAACCTCTGTAGCTTACCATGGTGTAACATAGTACAGTGTTACCTACAATTATACAATGGGCATTAAAACAGAACGTAAATGCTCTGTCCTGATTGGCTGACTCTACCTCTCTCCAGGTGTAAAATCTACAATCACCCCACGGGAAGAGGTGCCAGCCGCTGATCAACCGTGATCAGGATGTCCCCAAATCACTCCAACAGTCACCAACACACCACTCGGAAAGACGCTGAAAATCCATGCTTGATAGCGACCGGCAAATCGAGTCACTACAACGGAAACCGCATACCTCGATGAAATTGAAACTGCGCTTTCTCCCATGTTCATTGATATTTCTTTCATACTGTCTTCGCGCCACGCACAATTTTTAACATTTCCCAGCCCCTCGAAAACACACTGCAGCCGGCAACGCATACTCAGTACTCGCGCATGCACAGTAGCAGCCAGCTCCAGCAACCAGGGAGTATTTTTTCCCAGTGGAACAATAAACACAGCAATACATCGCTGAAAATGAATAAAAAACTGATTTACTATTTTTCTATGTGCCAAAAATAGGAGGACATTGTATAATTGCAATATGCCACTCGAGGGTGTTGGTGATGCCAGGATTTACCGCATACTGCTGTGTTGTTGGTCACTCGGCTGCGCCTCGTGACAAGCAGCACCCCTGAGGCGTGGGTAAATACTAGCATCCCAACACCCTCATGTATATTGCTTAAGTAAACTCTGTAGCTTAGCATGGTGTAGCATACCAAAGTGTCACCTACATTTAAACTCTGTAGTGTAGTACTTTATAGCATAGTGTAGCGTCACCTACATGTAAACTCTGTAGTGTATCATGGTGTAGCATAGCGTGAGTGTCACCTACATATAAACTCTGTAGTGTAGCATGATGTAGCATAGAGCACTGCCACCCACATGTAAACTCTGCAGCTTAGCATGGTGTAGCATAGTACAGTACAGTGTCACCTACATATAGTGTAGCATAGTGTAGTGTCATCTGCATGTAAACTCTGTAGTGTAGCATGGTGTAGTATAATACAGTGTCACCTACATGTAAACTCTGTAGTGTAGCATGGTGTAGTATAATATAGTGTCAGCTACATGTAAACTCTGTAGTGTAGCATGGTGTAGCATAGTATAGTGTCACCTACATGTAAATTCAGTAGTGCAGCATGGTGTAGCATAGTGTAGTGTCACCTACATGTAAACTCTGTAGTGTAGCATGGTGTAGCATAGTATAGTGTCACCTACATGTAAATTCTGTAGTGCAGCATGGTGTAGCATAGTACACCGACACCTATATATAAACTCTGTAGTGCAGCATAGTGTAGTGTCACCTGCATGTAAACTCTGTAGCGTAGCATGGTGTAGCATAGTGTGGTGTCATCTGCATGTAAACTCTATGGTGTAGCATAGTATAGTGTCACCTACATGTAAACCTGTAGTGTAGCATGGTGTAGCATAGTGTGGTGTCACCATATGTAAACTCTGTAGTGCAGGATGGTGAAAGAGCAGTGTGGTGTCACCCACATGTAAACTCTGTAGTGCAGCATGGTGTAGCATAGTGTGGTGTCACCTAAATGTAAACTCTGTAGTGCAGCATGGTGTAGCATAGTACAGTGTCACCTACATATAAACTTTGTAGTGCAGCATAGTGTAGTGTCACCTGCATGTAAACTCTGTAGTGTATCATAGTGTAGTGTCAACTACATATGTAAACTCTGTACTGGAGCACAGTGTAGCATAGTATGCTGTCAGCTACAAGTAAACTCTGTAGTGTAGTGTAGCATGGTGTCAACTACATGTAAACTCTATAATGTAGCATAACATGCTGTCAGCTACATGTAAACTCTGTGAGTGTAGCATAGTGTAGTGTCAACAACATGTAAACTCTGTACTGCAGCATAGTGTAGCATAGCATGCTGTCAGCTACATGTAAACTCTGTAGTAGTAGCGTGGTGTCAACTACATAAACTCTATAATGTAGCATAACATGCTGTCAGCCACATAAACTCTGTAGTGTAGTGTAGCATGGTGTCAACTACATGTAAACTCTGTAGTGTAGCATAGTGTAGTGTCAACTACATGTAAACTCTGTAGTGTAGTATAGCATGATGTCAACTACATGTTAACTCTGTAGTGTAGCATAGTGTAGTGTCATCTACATGTAAACTCTGTAGTGTAGCGTTTGTGGTGTCAACTACATGTAAACTCTGTAGGGTAAATAGTGTGGTGTCATCTACATAACTCTGTAGTGTAGTGTAGTAGTGTGGTGTCAACTACATGTAAACTCTGTAGTGTACCATACTATAGTGCCATCTGCATGTAAACCCAGGTGCAGCATGGTGTAGCACAGAACAGTGTCACCCACATGTAAACTCTGTAGTGCAGCATGGTGTAGCATAGCATGCTGTCAGCTACATGTAAACTCTGTAGTGTGGCATAGTGTGGTGTCAACTACATGTTAACTCTGTAGTGTAGCATAGTGTAGTGTAACATGGTAGCCATGACATGGGTGTTGGAGACTGAGTGCCTGCAAAACAGTGAATCAATCCCAGCCCATGTCATCGGGGCTACCGATAGTGTGAGGTGATCGGAGGGTCGGTAATATAGTGATGGCACATCGCTATATGTACATCCTGAGGGGAGGAGCACACACAGCGAGGGTGGGAGGGATTGTGAGGGGTTGTGCTACAGTGGGTTGCCGAGCTGGCCCGTGGGGTGGTGGCTTTGGTGGGCAGGGTGCTGGGCTCAGGTCCAGGTGCTGGTGCATTTTGTGCGCCTGGCCCCAATAATTTTTCAATGTTTTGCACCCCCGACATACCCCTGGGTTGAGAATCCTTAAGTAGAGTAGTGCAGGACAAAACCCGATGGGAGTGCGGCATAAAATATTGAAAACACAAGTCCCGGCACTGATTCTTTGGCACTCTGGCTTTGGCGATAGCACCCATCGCCTTCAGGCTTTTTAAGCACATACAACATAAATCTGTGTAGCATAGTGTGGCATTGTATGATGTCAGCTACATGTAAACTCTGCAGCGAGCATGGTGTAGCATAGTGTGGTGTCAACTACATGTAAACTCTCTGTAGTGTAGCATAGCATGGTGTCAACTACATGTAAACTCTGTAGTGTAGCATAGTGTAGTGTCACCTGCATGTAAACCTGTAGTGTAGTATAGCATGGTGTCAGCTACATGTAAACCTGTAGTGTAGCAGGGGTGTAGCATAGCATGGTGTCAATAACATGTAAACTCTGCAGTGTTGCACGGTGTAGTATAGCATGGTGTCAACTACATGTAAACTCTGTAGATGCAGTTGGTGTAGCATAGTGTGGTGTCAACTACATGTAAACCTGTAGTGTAGCATAGCATGGGTGTCAACTACATGTAAACTCTGTAGTGTAGCATGGTGTAGCATAGTGTAGTGTCACCTGCATGTAAACTTTGTAGTGTAGCATAGCATGGTGTCAGCTAAGGCAAACTCTGCATTGTAGCATGATGTCAATAACATGTAAACCTGTAGTGTTGCATGGTGTAGCATAGCAAGGTGTAAACTACATGTAAACTCTGTAGTGTAGCATAGCATGGTGCCAACTACATGTTAACTCTGTAGTGTAGCATAGTGTAGTGTCACCTGCATATAAACTCTGTAGTGTAGCATAGCATAGTGTCAGCTACATGTAAACTCTGTAGTGTAGAATGGTGTAGCATAGTGTGGTGTCAACTACATGTAAACTCTTATAGTGTAGTATAGTTCAGTATAGCATGGTGTCAGCTACATGTAAACTCTGTAGCTTAGTGTAGCATCACCCACATGTCAACCTATAGTGCATCATGGTATAGCATAGCGTGGTCACCATACATGTAAACTCTGTAGTGTAGCATGGTGTAGCATAGTGTAGCATCACCTGCATGTAAACTCTGTAATGTAGCATAGTATGGTGTCAACTCATGTAAACTCTGTAGTGTAGCATGGTGTAGTATAGTGTAGTGTCACCTGCATGTAAACCTGTAGTGTAGTATAGCATGGTGTCAGCTACATGTAAACTCTGTAGTGTAGCATGGTGTAGCATAGTGTGGTGTCAACTACATGTATACTCCATAGTGTAGCATAGTTCAGTATAGCATGGCGTCAGCTACATGTAAACTCTGTAGCTTAGCATGCTGTAATATAATGCACTGGACCTACTGTGCATGTAACCTCCGTGAGTGTAGCATGGTGCAGCATAGCTTGGTGTCACCTACATATAAACCCTGTAGCACGCTATGGTGTAGCATAACCGTGGTGCCAGCTACATGTAAACTCTGTGGTAGTATAGTGTAGCAAGTGTGGTGTCAGCTACATGTAAACTCTGTAGCTTAGCATGGTGTAGCATAGTACAGTGTCACCTACATGTAAACTCTGTAGTGTTGCATGGTGTAGCATAAGCGTGGAGTCAGCGACATGTAAGCTCTGTGGCGTGGCATGGTGCAGCATACTGTGGCGTCAACCATGTAAAACTCTGTAGTGTAGCATGGCATGGTGTCAACTACATGTAAACTCAGTAGTGTAGCATAGCATGGTGTCAACTACATGTTAACTCTGTAGTGTAGCATAGTGTAGTGTCACCTGCATATAAACTCTGTAGTATAGCATGGTGTAGCATAGCATAGTGTCAGCTACATGTAAACTCTGTAGCTTAGCATGGTGTAGCATAGTACAGTGTCACCTACATGTAAACTCTGTAGTGCTGCATGGTGTAGCATAGCGTGGGTCAGCTACATGTAAAATCTGTAGCGTAGGCATGGTGTAGCATACTGTGGCGCCAACTTATGTAAACTCTGTAGTGTAGCATGGCATGGTGTCAACTATATGTAAACTCAGTAGTGTAGCATAGCATGGTGTCAACTACATGTTAACTCTGTAGTGTAGCATAGTGTAGTGTCACCTGCATATATACTCTGTAGTATAGCATGGTGTAGCATAGCATAGTGTCAGCTACATGTAAACTCTGTAGTGTAGCATAGTGTGGTGTCAACTACATGTATAGTCCGAGTGTAGCATAGTTCAGTATAGCATGGTGTCAGCTACATGTAAATTCTGTAGTGTAGCATGGTGCAGTATAGTGTGGTGTCAACTACATGTATACTCCGTAGTGTAGCATAGTCCAGTATAGCATGGTGTCAACTACATGTTAACTCTGTAGTGTAGCATAGTGTAGTGTCACCTGCATATAAACTCTGTAGTGTAGCATGGTGTAGCATAACATAGTGTCAGCTACATGTAAACTCTGTAGAGTAGCATGGTGTAGCATAGTGTGGTGTCAACTACATGTATACTCTGTAGTGTAGCATAGTTCAGTATAGCATGGTGTCAACTACATGTTAACTCTGTAGTGTAAGCATAGTGTAGTGTCACCTGCATATAAACTCTGTAGTGTAGCATGGTGTAGCATAGCATAGTATCAGCTACATGTAAACTCTGTAGTGTAGCATGGTGTAGCATAGCAGTGTCAGCTATGTAAACTCTGTAGTGTAGCATGGTGTAGCATAGTGAGGTGTCAACTACATGTATACTCCATAGTGTAGCATAGTTCAGTAGACCATGGTGTCAGCTACATGTAAACTCTGTAGCATAGCATGGTGTAGCATAGTGTAGCATCACCTACATGTCAACTCTATAGTGTATCATGGTGTAGCATAGCGTGGTGTCACCACATGTAAGCTGCGTAGCTCAACACAGTGTAGCATAGTGCATTGTCACCCACAAGTAAACTCTGCTAGCTTAGCATGATATAACATACTGTAATGGCACCTACATGCAAACTCTGCTAGCTTAGCATGGTGTAGCGCACTGCATTGGCACCTAAATGTAAACTCTGTAGCTTAACATGCTGTAATATAATGCACTGGCACCTACTGTGCATGTAACCTCTGTAGTGTAGCATGGTGTAGCATAGCATGCTGTCACCTACATGTAAACTCTGTAGTGTTGCATGGTGTGGCATGCGTGGTGTCAACTACATGTAAACTCTGTGAGTGTAGTATGGTGTAACAAGTGTGGTGTCAACTACATGTAAACTCTGTGGCTTAGCATGGTGTAGCATAGTACAGTGTCACCTACATGTAAACTCTGTAGTGTTGCATGGTGTAGCATAGTGTGGTGTCAGCTACATGTAAACTCTGTAGTGTAGCATGGTGTAGCATAGCGTGGTGTCACCTATATGTAAACTCTGTGGTGTAGCATAGCATGGTGTCAGCTACATGTAAACTCTATAGTGTAGCACGGTATAGCATAGTACAGTTGCAACTACATGTAACTCTGTAGCTTAGCATGAGGTAGCATGGTACAGTGTCACCTACATGTAAACTCTGTAGTGTTATGGTGTAGCATACTACAGTGTCACCTACATGTAAGCGCTGTAGTTTAGCATAGTGTAGTGTCACCTACATGTAAACTCTGTAGCTTATCATGGTGTGCATAGTGTGGTGTCAGTTACATGTAAACTCTGTAGTGTTGCATGGTGTAGCATAGCGTGTGTCACCTACATGTAAACTCTGTAGCTTTGCATGGTGTAGCATAGTGTGGTGTCACCCATGTAAACTCTGTAGCTTTGCATGGTGTAGCATAGTGTGTGGTGTCACCTACATGTAAACTCTTTAGTTTAGCATGGTGAAGTATAGTGTGGTATCAGTTACATGTGAACTCTGTAGTGTAGCATGGTGTAGCATAGTGTGGTGTCAGCCACATGTAAACTCTATAGTGTAGCATGGTGTAGCACAGCATGGTGTCAGCCACATATACTCTGTAGTGTCGCATGGTGTAGCATAGCATAGTGTCACCTACATGTAAACTCTGTAGTGTAGAATAGCAGGCACGGCGTGGTGTCAGCTACATGTAAGCTCTGTAGTGTAGCATGGTGCAGCATAGTGTAGTGTCACCTTCATGTTAACTCTGTAGTGTAGCAGAGTGTTGCATAGGGTGGTGTCAGCTACATGTAAACTCTGTAGTGTAGCATAGTAGCATAGTGTGGTATCAGCTACATGTAAACTCTGTAGTGTAGCATAGTGTGGTGTCACCTACATGTAAACTCTGTAGTGTAGTGTAGCACCAGCATCGAGTGGTGTCAGCTACATGTAAACTCTGTAGTGAGCATGGTGTAGCATAGCATGGTGTCACCTACATGTAAACTCTGTAGTGTAGCATGGCATGGTGTCAACTACATGTAAACTCTGTAGTGTGGCATGGTGTAGCATAGTGTAGTGTCACCCACATGTAAATGGTAGTATAGCATGGTGTAGCATAGTGTGGTGTTAGCGACATGTAAACTCTGTAGTGTAGCGTGGTGTAGCATAGTGTGGTGTCACCTACATGCAAACTCTGTAGCTTAGCATGGTGTAGCATAGTGTGGTGTCAGCCACATGTAAACTGTAGCTAGCATGGCATAGCATAGCGTGGTGTCACCTACATGTAAGCTCTGTAGTGTAGCATAGCATGGTGTCAACTCACGTAAACTCTATAGTGTGGCATGGTGTAGCATAGGTGTGGTGTCACCTACATGTAAACTCTGTAGTGTGATGTAGCAGCACAGCACCGAGTGGTGTCAGCTACATGTAAACTCTGTAGTATAGCATGGTGTAGCATAGCGTGGTGTCACCTACATGTAAACTCTGTAGTGTAGCATAGCATGGTGTCAACTACATGTAAACTCTGTAGTGTGGCATGGTGTAGCATAGTGTAGTGTCACCTACATGTAATCGGTAGTATAGCATGGTGTAGAATAGTGTGGTGTTAGTGACATGTAAACTCTGTAGTGTAGCATAGTGTGGTGTCACCTACATGCAAACTCTGTAGCTTAACATGGTGTAGCATAATTAGTGTCAGCTACATATAAACTGTGCAACAGCATGGCATAGCATAGCGTGGTGTCACCTACATGTAAACTCTGTAGTGTAGCATAGCATGGTGTCAACTACATGTAAACTCTGTAGTGTGGCATGGTGCAGCATAGTGTAGTGTCACCTATGTAAACAGTAGTATAGCATGGTGTAGTATTGTGGTGTCAGCTATATGTAAACTCTGTAGTGTAGCATGGTGTAGCATAGCATGGTGTCAACTACATGTAAACTCTGTAGTGTGGCATGGTGTAGCATAGTGTAGTGTCACCTACATGTAAACGGTAGTATAGCATGGTGTAGCATAGTGTGATGTTAGCGACATGTAAACTCTGTAGTGTAGTATGGTGTAGCATAGTGTGGTGTCACCTACATGTAAACTCTGTAGTGTAGCATGGTGTAGCATAGTGTGGTGTCAGCTACATGTAAACTCTGTAGTGTAGCATAGTGTGAGTGTCATCTACATGTAAACTCTGTAGTGTAGCATAGCATGGTGTCAACTACATGTAAACTCTGTAGTGTGACATGGTGCAGCATAGTGTAGTGTCACCTACATGTAAACAGTAGTATAGCATGGTGTAGCATAGTGTGGTGTCAGCTACATGTAATCGGTAGTATAGCATCATGTAGCATAGTACAGTGTCACCTACATGTAAACTCTGTAGTGTAGCATAGTGTGGTGTCACCTACATGTAAACTCTGTAGTGCAGCATGGTGTAGCATAGTATAGTGTCACCTATATGTAAACTCTGTAGTGTAGCATGGTGTAGCATAGTATGGTGTCAGCTACATGTAAACTCTGTAGTGTTGCATAGTGTAGCATAGTGTGGTGTCAACTACATGTAAACTCTGTAGCTTAGCATGGCATAGCATAGCGTGGTGTCAGCTACATGTAAACTCTGTAGTGTAGCATAGTGTAGTGTCATCTACATGCAAACTCTGCATGTAGCATAGCATGGTGTCAACTACATGTAAACTCTGTAGTGTAGCATAGCGTAGCATAGCATGCTGTCAACTACATGTATACTCCATAGTGTATCATAGTGTAGTGTCATCTGCATGTAAACTGTAGTGTAGCATAGCATGGTGTCAACTACATGTAAACTCTGTAGTGTGACATGGTGCAGCATAGTGTAGTGTCACCTACATGTAAAACTCTGTAGTGTAGCATGGTGTGCATAGCATGGTGTCACCTACATGTAAAACTCTGTAGTGTAGCATGGTGTAGCATAGCATGGTGTCACCTACATGTAAACTCTGTAGTGTAGCATGGTGTAGCACAACGTGGTGTCACCCACATGTAAACCTGTGTGCTGCATGGTGTAGCCTGGTCTGCAACCCATTCTTATATTTTGTAACTTGTAAGTACATCCCAGTGTAACTCCATGGTGGCCAAACAGATTCCAAGTAACCCATTCTGGTCCACCTACACTTTACAAAGTAATGAATTTTGTTCCCACCTTATTATTTCTTACTTAGTTGTTAATGATAGAATTTTCTTTCTTCTGATCAAATACTTTGCTCACTCTAAGTTGTGCCAAACACTTATCTCACCTGGCTATTTCAGGAGAGCAGTGGCAGCACCTCCTGCTATTCTCCTCCTTCTCTGGTTCAGTCAGACCGTTGCATCTTCTTTCCTTACAGTTCCTTGACTCTTTGGCTGCCCAGAGTCCCGTGGTGCAGCACTTCTGCAAGCTCTTAGTCTGCAGAACAAATAGTCAGAGCCCTGCAGCAGCCTCTTTCTGTTCCCAGCAGCCCATGTGGGTCTATCTTCACCTCCCAGAAGAGGTATAGGTGAGAGGCCTCAGCTTACATTGCGTCATCATCATTCTCTTTCACTTCTACACTCCGCTGGAGGTTGCCTCAGTAACTGGTATCTGTAGTCTGCTCTGTGTTCTGAAGTAAAATGAAATATGTTAGCATCCTGGGACTGTGTCTGGGACTGGAGACTAACTTGCACTGGTTCTTCCTTTTAAAAGAACACTGACCCATACTTTTAAAAACAACACTGTCCTGTACTTTTAAAACAAAAAAGGAGAGCGCAGTGCATTCATTTTGTTCTTGGTTTGGGGTATATATCATTTGATTTTATTAAAAGCACAATTACAACCAAACGGAAGATTTGAAAGGTTTAAATACATTACCCAAATGATGAAATAACTGCATTTACAACTGGGAGTGCCTTTATGCAAAACCATACAGTATATACAACAGAAGCTCCTAATACATGAAAAAGCTAAAAGAACATTATATACCACAAAAACGGATATTTACTGTAGCCCCGCTAAGGCAAATCTTTTAAACCAATAAGTTTAAAGGGAAAAGTACTGCTACAGTAAGTTCTTACTAACTGTACTATCTTACTTCAAGGGTATCTCATGCAACAGGTCATCATCATCAGGACTGAGTCCCAAGCAGTTCTGGCACTACAGATAGACAGTCCGGGTGGTGGGCAAAAGTAATAGTAGCCTATGAAAGAGGCCTTGAAGAACAGCTAGGATGAAGCTGGCCCTCGTCTGAGGCGATGTCCAGACTGTAATGTTTGGTGAAAGTGGAGGCAGTATAGCGCAGTGGTTTAAGACTGAGCTGGAGACCTGGGTTTGCATCCCACAGCCCCACTTGCATACTGTGTGACCCTGAGCAAATCAATTAACTCTTGTTCTCCCAGGTCGCACCTGTAAACAACTGTAACCCCCAGTTCCCTGAGGTTACTAGAATCCTATTAGAGTCACTGGTAGACAAGGAAGGCAGCTAGTGATTATCCAGTAAATGGATTTTCACTCTGTCCCTCTCTGTTGCTGGTCTCAGCTGGGAGCTGGAAGGTGATATCACCTTAGAACTCGCAGCAGCATAAACCACAGCAGTTGCTGTGAGTGGGGAACCTTAGAATTGTAGAGTCAGTCTAGTTGAAGTTCAGTGGAGGAGCTCAGTGTGAGCAGCTGTTCGTGCTGATAATTGTTCCAGCAGCAGCTCAGAGAGTGAGCTGCAGTGTACCAGTTGTCTCACCCTAGTGGAGGACAGCCTTTCCAGCATGGGTGAAGTGGTGAAACCGTCTCCAGGGATTCTGTTTTTATCCCAGTGTGGGATGAAGGAGACTGCTGTGGATTTTAGGGCAATCCCTGATCCAACCCAGAACTTTGTGAAGCTGCCTTTTGGTCAAGATCAGTGAGTAACTTTTGTTTCAAGTTTGCCCAGGAGTACCTGCATTTAAAGTGAATTTCTCTGACAAAGGGACCCTGTCACCCAAGACATTTAAAAATTGGCTGTCCTTAGTGGAGTCAGTATGAGACCGTCCATGTATGCAGAACTTTTACTTTCAACACCCTGAGGTGTTTTGCTAATGTTAAGTGTGGAACACATTTCAGAAGCACCAATAGTGATATTTTGAATAAATGTGAGGTGTAAAAACCCGCCTCCTTGGGCTGTGTGGCTGGCTATTTTTGTTTGTCTCTGTCAGTAGTTTAGTTTTGTGGATTTTCATGTGTTTCTGCTTGGAGGAACTAGACCCTTCTTGAACATGACATCTATGAAAGTTTCCTGAGCTAAGAAACTGCAAAACATCACCACCAGGTATTGGCATTCTCATTTTAAATCAACTTTTTGGAAGCTATCACAAGCAAAAAAGTAAGTTCAGCAAATAAGTTCTACAAGCTCTGAGTTGTGGAGTGCTGCACTGAATATACATTTCCATTGGACCTGTTCCTAAAGGATCTGTGCTTGTCTTTGAGATCTAGTCACAACCATTTTGGAGAACAAAGGAAGACACTAACAAATAATTTTTACATCCTGCATGTGCCCCAGGCCAATGTTCATCACCTTCGGAATTTAACATATTCTGGGTTTTTGATCTACAGTAATAACAGTTTACTGGTCCCCAGTAGTTTACCATTTCCTGTGGATTTGATTATTTTTCATCATTTGTCTCCTGGTGCCTTGGACAAGATTATTATATTACATACTTGGGACTTACTCACAGAGGAGCAGGGGACTGCGGAGCTGCATCGGCAGCTGCTTCTTGAGGGTCAGAGGTCCTGGGGAATGGCGCAGGCCAATGCAGCGTGAAAGATCTGTTGCAGGACCTGTATCAAGAGCAAATGTGGACACAGCTGGGATGGCCACATTGGTGGCTAGGAGAAGGTCAGTGATCTAAACTGGAGCATCCAAATAGAAAGCCAGGGAGCCATTTTGGGGACTCATGGCTTGGCCTTTAAGGGACAAGCCTATCCACTCTTGGGATGCTAGTGTGCCACCCACCCACCCCAGCCTTGATCTCTATTAAATGCTCGGAGGAGGAGGAGGCCAGGTGGAGGTAGGTCACTGATTGGTTGGGTGGCTATACTGGGGTCTTCTCCATTGTGACTCTGACTATTCTTGGAACTGTTAGGGATGTAACTCTGTTCATGCTCTTTTATTCTGCTTAGTAGCTTGGTCCAAGAGCTGTGTTTTTTAATTCATAGGCTACATAGCCCCGTATGGCTGGCTGTGAGGGTTGCAGGTAGGTCTACCTGGGGTGGGGACCTGGTCAGGGTGAACATCCAAGAATGTTTGGAAGGGCCTCTGGGGTGGCCCCCAGCCACCAGGGTGCAGGCATATTTGGCAGGGTTGTGGGTGCACTGGATGCAGGGCAGCCATGGTCCTAAACTGGGCCTGGAGGGAGGGAGTTGCCCAGTCTGTAAGCAGTTATTGCAGATCGGGGAGCTTGACTGGGTACAGAGGAAACTGGAGTTGTTGGGGAATGAACATGTCTGGGAGGGCCTGTGGTGAGCAAGGAGGCAGTGATGAAGTGCGACCTGGATCCGTTTCATCAGACAGGAGTGGAGAACCTATGGGGTGTGGACTAGTAGCAAAGGGGTAGCTATCTGGGAGGTAACCAGCAGAAGAAACAGGCTAAATCATAGGAGGCAGGGGGGACAGGTGGGTTGGTACTGACAGGGGTCTACTAGAGGGTGGATAGCGGAAATCAGGACAAAAAAGGAGGTCAGTTTTGAGTGCTATAATAAATTTGAGCCATTGAGTAAGCTGGTTGGAGATGACATGGTGAGGGGCAGAGGAGGAAAGGAGGTAGAGGAGGAGGGATATGGTGAATCAGATGAGGTGGGCATCAGTAATTCAAATAAGCATGCTAGCAGGGGAGGGGCAAATCAAGTGTCATGGTAGGGACCAGCACAGGGAAGGTGTGGAGGCTGCAAGCCAATCTGAGTGAGAAAGAAGGAGAATGAGATGAGGAGGTGGGTCCTTCAGGTGGGAGGATCATACCAGAGAAAGGCCCAAAAGTAAGGGGACCTGCAGGTGGGCATGGAAGGGGCAAGAGGAAAGGGAGCAGGTAGGAAGGGGTGATGGTGATGGGAATGTCATATTGGGGGGACTGGAGAGGTGGGGCTGGAAGGAGGAAGGTTGAAGAAGAAGGCTCGACTGGGATAAGGAGTGGGGCGGAGGCTAAACTGGGGTGAGCAGGGAACTTAGTTATAAAAGGTGTGACAAGAAGGGTAGAGGCGGCTAGGGGTTCTCTCATACAGAAGGTCCGGAGAAACCAGGGAAGTGGTCCAGGGAGGGTGACGTGACACGGGCTGGCGAGGGAGTCAAAAAGAAGGTGCACAAAGATCAAGGGGACACTAAGGTTCTCCTGCTGGGGACTGCATGATCAGGAGTATTCATTGAAGGGCAGGGTGAGGAAAATCCAGTCCAAATAAGGTGGTGGGTATTTCCAGTCTGACTGTACATGGGGCGAAGTTCATGGTGTATGAGGTGGCGGGACTGTGGAGGATCACGGACATCCTAATGCACCTGGGAACAAATGATATCGAGGGGAACAGTGTGTTAGAAATTCAGGCATGGTGCCGAGAACTGGCCAGGGTCTGTCATGACAATGGATGCACAGTCTCCTTCTCAGAAATCCTGCCAGTGCCAAAGGTCACTGTGGAGAACAAACAGAGATCAGGAGATTAATGACTGGCTCTGGGCAGTGGGGTGAAGCACAGGGATGGGGAAGCTGGGAGACTTGGGGGAGTTTGAGAAGACAAGGGACTGTATGCCCAGACAGACTTCACCTAAATCCGGTAGGAAGGAAGTTCTCAAGCAGGGGATGATGGCAGTTCATTCAGGTTAGATGGGGTTTAAACTTGTGAAGGGGAGAGGGGCACTGCTAGGCTGATCTGGCCATCCATACGTGAGTAGGACTGGCCTGTAACCCCATAAGGGGGACAGATGGTACCCTAGGGAGGAGTGTGGGTGGACGTATGAAAGATCTGAGGAGGATATGGTAAGGGGGTAGGGACAAGGGTTGGAGGATGGCTTAATAATGCCAGGAGCCTGGAGAATAAAATGCCTGCGTTCCAGGCCACACTGGTTGGAGTGGGTACAGGGTGGATGTAGCAGTGGTCAGTTAAACTTGGACCACCCCTGGCCATGACTGAGACCTTAATTTGATGGGTACCTTGTGGAAAGGAAGGACAGAAAGGTGGAGAGGGGAGCAGTAGCAATGTTCATTAGGGATAACATCGAGATTATGAGGTGGAGGGAGCAGAGGACAATGTGGAGGCCCTATGAGTCACTTTGTGAACCCCGTGGGAGGAAGATCAAGTTGGGGGGGGTGGTATATAGGCCCCAGGGCTAGCGAAGGACTTGGAGGATTGCCTGTTGACTAACATTAAGGGCAGTGGACTGAGGAGGAGTGGTGTTGTTGGGGGACCTTAATATGTCGGCTACTGATTGGGGTACTATGACATCCACTGTGACTAGGGAGCAGAAGCTGCTGGATGGTTTCCTGGATGCATTCCTCAATCAGCAGGTGAAGGACCCAATGAGGGAGGGTTGTATCCTGGATGTGGTTTTAGCAGATGAGGATCTTGTACGAGATCTGATTGTGGAAGAACCCTAGCTGGGAGCGAACACAACACAGTCTGGTTCGGCTTAAATTGGGAGGAGGGGATCATTCAAGGATGATGATAGTTGATTTTAGGGGCAGACTTTAGGAATATGGAGAATTCTCAAGGGGCATTTAAGGAGAGAAAACCAAGTTTGGGCATGGAAGGTAGGTGGGAGATCATAAAGTGGGGGGCTACTGGAGCCACCAGGACCTGTGCAGAGTGAAGTGCAAGAGCAGTAGGTCGTAAACCATGCTCATGGACCAAGGAGGTCCAGGAGGCAGTAAGGAAGAAGAAGAAGGCTGCCTACAGTAGGTACAAAAATATGAAAGGAGAGAGGATAGGGAGACCTATCTCCTTGCAACCAGGAAAGTCACTATAGTGGTGAGGGCAAAAGCCTGGAAGAGCAGAGGCTGGTGAGGGGATGCTGGGCGGGAAAAGGGATTGTTCAGGTATATTGGTGAGAGGAGGAAGGTCAAGAGCCAGCTCAGTAGGTTAATGACAGCTGGGGGTGGGTGGAAGGGCTAGAGAGCAGGCGGAGGTACTGAATGAGCACTTTGCCTCGGTGTTCACTAGAGAGAAGTCTGGGAAACTTCCAAAAAGGGTTGAAGGACAAGAAGGCGCAGAACCTGACTATTGGGGTACCTGCTGAAGAACAAGCCGCTGAGGGACGTAGGGCCAGGAGTGAGATGTCAGACTGGATCTGCTGAAGGGGGTCTGGACTGATGCTGATATTCCTATCATGCACGTGTGGGAAGTCCCTAAAAAGGATAAATCTTCAGGGCCTGATGCTATTCATCCCAGAGTACATAGAAACATAGACTTGGACAGCAGATAAGGACCACATGGCCCACCCAGTCTGCCCATTTCCCTACCTACTGGATAAGCTGCAGATTCTAGTTAACCAACAGCCTACTTCCTGCCACCCCACTACAATTGCCTTATGTCTGTCCCATGCATGTTTGAATTCCCCACTGTTTTAGACCCAACAACCTCCCCAGAAAGGCGGTTCCATGCATCCACCACTCTCTCCGTGAAAACAATTTCCTCACATTACCCCTGAGCCATCCCCTTCTATCTTTAAATTGTGCCCCGTTGTTCTTATAACATCTCTTTTCTGAAAGATGCTACCTCCGACTTTGTTGAGTCCTTGAGGTACTTGAACGTTTCTATCATGTCCCCCATCCCTCCTTTCATCAAGGGTATACATATTAAGCCTCTCGGTCTCTCTTCATATGGTTTCTGATGCAGACCCTGCACCATTTTAGTTGCCCTCCTCTGGACTGCTTCCATCCTGTCTATGTCCTTGCATAGATGACGTCCCAAAACTGCACACAGTACTCCAGATGGGGGTCTCACCAACTGTCTGTACAGAGGGTAACCACTTCCTTTTCTACTTGTGATGCCCTTCCTATGCATCCCAGTATCCCCCTGGCTCTCCTTACTGACTTTCCACATTGCTTACCAACCTTTAGATCATCTGATATGACTTCCCCAGGTCCCTTCCATTTTTGTTGTTGTTAGTACCTCCTGCTATTGTGTACTCTTCTCCTGGGTTTTGTTTCCAGGTGCATTACTTTCACTTCTTTCCACTGAATCTAAGTTGTCATGTGTCTGACCATTCCTCCAACCTTGACAAGTCCCTTCTCATCCTTCTACCCCCACTTGAGTATCAACTCTGTTACAGATCTTTGTGTCATCTGCAAAGAGGCATACCTGTCCCTCCAGACCCTCTACAATGTCACCTATAAAGATGTTAAAGAGGACTGGACCCAGTACTGAGCCCTGAGGTACTCCACTAGTGACCCCCTTTCTTCAAAATGTGTTCCATTCACTGTTACCTTCTGTGTCCTGTTGTGCAGCCAGTTTGCTACCCAGGATACCACCATGGAACCCATTCCCAGGCTGGCTAACTTGATTATTAATCTTTTGTGCGGGACTGTGTCAAATGCCTTGCTAAAGTCTAGGTAGGCCATATCCACAGCCCCTCCCTGGTCTATTACTTTGGTCACCCAGTCAAAGAAATCTATTAGATCTGTCTGACATGACCTTCCTGCTGTAAACCATGCTGCTTTGGGTACTGTGCCCGCTGGCCTCTAGGTACTGAACAATTCTTTCTTTCAGAGGTGATTCCATCATTTCCCTACCACTGAGGTCAAACTCACAGGTCTGTAGTTTCCTGCTTCTGCCTTGCTCCCACTTTTGTGAAGGGAATCACATCTGCCCTCCTCCAGTCCTCAGGGTACCACCCCATCCTCCCATGATTTGTTAAAAGTGTGGTCAGTGGTGTCACTAGGTCCTCCCTTAGTTCTTTAAGGATTCTGGGTGAATCCATCAGGCCCCATTGCTTGTCCACCTTGAGTTTTAGGAGTTCTTTCAGGACTCTTTCTTCTGTAAACGGACTGGTGTCAACCCCCTACCCAGAGTGCTTCTATTGTCTGGTTTAGGTAACTCCTCCTCATCTTCTTTCGTGAGTACTGAGCAAAAGTATTCATTCAGTATCTCTGCCTTTTCACTGTCTC
Source organism: Neoceratodus forsteri (assembly GCA_016271365.2). Lineage (NCBI taxonomy): Eukaryota > Metazoa > Chordata > Ceratodontiformes > Ceratodontidae > Neoceratodus > Neoceratodus forsteri. The sequence continues at coordinate 551,897,174 of JADMNL010000022.1, forward strand.
CCTCTGCCCACCTCCCCTCTCCCTTATTAATCTTCCTATTCCTTCCTTCCGTGCTGTATGCGGTTGGCGGATATTTTGGCTGTGCCATTGGCGGATCTCTTTAACTTGTCACTGCAGACGGGGAGGGTGCCAAGGACTGGAAGCAGGCGCATGTTGTGCCCATCCATAAAGGGGGATCAAGAGAAGAGCCAGAAAACTATAGACCCATCAGTTTGATGTCGGTGGGGAAGGTAATGGAGAGCATACTTAAGGAAAGGCTGGGAAGTTTCTTGGAGGAGATGGGCTACCTGGATGACCGGCATCATGGGTTTGTGCCAGGTATATCGTGTCAAACAAACCTTGTAGAGTTCTATGAGTGGGTGACATCAGCACTCGACAGAGGGAGACCAGTGGATGTACTGTTCCTGGACTTCAGCAAGGTGTTTGATTCAGTCCCTCACATTGGCCTATGGGAGAAGCTGGGGGAGATGGGGTAGGCCCATTGACGGTTAGGTGGATTGAAACTTACTTTCAGGCCACACTCAGTGGGCAGTGGTCGGAGGAGGTCTCATCTCCTAGGGAGGCCATAAGTGGGGTCCCACAGAGATCAATCCTGGGGCTGCTCCTGTTTAATGCCTACATCTCCGATATTAGAGGTATGGGTGCAAAATGAGTCTCTTTGCGGATGACTCTAAGCTGGAGGCAGTGGTGGAGGCGGAGGAGGGAGATTTGCCTGCAAGGACCAGAATACTCTGGATAGGTGGTCCTGCACCTGGATATTGAAATTTAACTCCTTCAAGTGCAAGGTGCTACACCTACAGTAGGGTGGGAAAAACCCAACTAAGTGTACACCCTAGGGGATAAGTTGCAGGCCATGGCAGGGAAGGAGACCTAGGAGTCTTGGTGGATGTTAACATGAATAATTCAGAGCAGTGCAGGAGGGCTGTGGTCAGGGCAAATGGGATGCATCACTATGGGGATTACCTCAAGGAACAGGGAGGTGATTTTGCCACTGTACAACAGCCTGGTCAGACCACATCTTGAGTACTTGTGTGCAGTTCTGGAGGCCGCATCTAAGAAGGGACATCCAACTCCTAGAAAGGGTTCAGAGGAGAGCAACCAGAATGATCTGGGGCCTGGGGATATGACATATGAGGAATGACTGGGGAGCTCAACCTGTTCTCGCTGGAGGACAGGAGGAACCGGAAGGACATGATTGAGGTCTTCAAGTACCTCAGGAGGTAAATAAGGAAGCCAAGATAGGATCTGTCAGCTGAAGGAGAGTGGAATCACCAGAGGACACAGTCGGAAGATGGAGGATGGGAGGTTAGGGGAGAAAGGAGGAGGAGGAGGTACTTCACTGAGAGAGTGGTGGAAACATGGAATGCACTGTCCAGAGAGCTGGTACAGGCAGCTACGGTGGAGGGGTTCAAGAGAGAGTGGGACAGGTATAGGCAGGGGTGAAGCAGAGGCTGGTTTGCTGGGGGTGGACAGGACTGAGGACGGAGTAACAGTGGAAGGAAACAGATAGAGACCACGTACTCAATCAGGGTGCTGAAGCACGAGCAGACTTATAGACCAATATGCCTACTCTGCTGGCATCTAGTATGTTAGTATGTATTTTCCAAAGGGATGCCCAGTATGAACTTGGAAACAAAGGTGGAGACCCCACATCTGGAGTGACCAGTTTAGCACTCTGGGTTCTGAAGGGCACCTGTATTTTTCTGTCAGTGCATGTGGCCAATGCCTGAAGAATTTCTACCCCAGTGAGTGGGTTTTCTCCAATTGAGCCTTGAGTGCTCCGTCGTAGTCATAGTGCCAGTTATCCTATGTAAAATGGGAAGTGTCAAGCACTGGCCGTGTGCCATTGAAGGAGTTTCATGTGTCTACCAGTGGCTAGTTCCACATGTTCGGAGTTAATCCTATATTAAATGGGAAGTTGGAGTTCTGTATGTCAGATGTTTGCAGTTACCATGTGTGTAAACCCTTGGGGTCCATCTTTGCTTTGTGTGTTCCTACTTTGTTACAAATAAAAGCAACACTCTAGCAGCTGGCGGTGGTACTGAGGGTTGTCGCTGGATGCTACACCTCGTGTAATGCTGGTGACCGGGTTCGGGAGCGAGCTCTGGTCATTGGGGGTCGGAAGGGAGGACTAGGATCGAGCATCTGTAGACAGCTCTCCTAGTCCTGGGGTGGACTGGGGACACTACACCACCCTCTGGCCGGCCCTGGGATGCCTGGAGGCATTGCACTTCAGTGTTACTGGAAGGGGAGTGTGGCAGACGTCTGCAAGTAAGTGCATGGACATCATTGCGGCGTCCATGCTCCACTGGGGGAAAAACAGGAGGAAAATGGCTGGGTGTGACCGAGCAGCTTGATGGCCATGCCCTGTGGTGCCAAGAGGACTGTTGTGGAATCACGCGGGGGAGTGCAGGGCTGGCCTGACATGGTAGGGTAAGGAGAGCCCTCCAGCAGGCTGCCACGCCGCACCGGGTGCCCCCAACATGCGAGTGAGCCTGCTGCTCCGGGCGGCAGGGCCGGCAGCTGATGCCTCGGCAGTTAGACGCCGCAACAGGCGTTAAATAGTGATATGATAAAATAAAAAGACACACTCAGAATCCCAACCTGGTATGGACATACTTGTTATTGCTTCCGTGTGGGATTACTTGGTACCCCTGTCCAAAAGTGCAAACCTAGCATAGCCTTTAGCAATGTTCTCTCCCAGGACCTGGGATTGGGCATTGGTCCATGTGTGTGTCTTGTAACCACATGAAACCTGTATTTCTTCTACATCTGCATATCTACCTCAAAGTGGTGCTTTGTACCCCACCCTCTCTTTTCCCCTAGACTACGGAGGTGTGCCTGCTGGATAAATAAGGGGCCCCTTGGGGGTTACACAGCTTCAGCTTAGTGTCTCTCCCGGTTAAAAAAAAAAAAAAGTGTGGACAGTGCTTTTGGTGACAGCAGCAAATATCAGCAGGTGACACATTCTGAAACAAGCTACTGAGGTGGCCAGACCCCTCGTGGAATGGCATTTAACCCTCCAGGAAGTTCCTTGCCATACGTCTTGGCTACAAAAACAATGCAATTAGCTAACTACTTAGACAAACACTGTTTGGACACAGGAGCAAATGAAACAAACAACTGATTGGACTTCTGGGAGTCTTTGGTCTGGTGTGTATAGTACCTCAATATTCTATGCACATCAAGGTGTGGAGCAATGCGCCCCTGGACTGGGATGCTCCAGATAATAAACAAGCAGGTGGATGGATTGATTCAGAGTAATCTCAAACACCACCTTAGGAAGAAACTTAGGATTGGTACGCAAAGGCACCCTGTCTTTGTGAGAAATCAAATAAGCCTCCTTACACATGGGGTCCAAGCTTGAAAATCCTTTAAGCGGAAGTAATGGCAACTAAAATAATGCTTTCACGACAGGATGCAGCCAGTTCAAAGGGAGGTAGCATAGCTTTTCCAACACATACAGGCAGTTTAAATAAATAAAGGGAGTACGATGCAGCTCACACCCTGCCGTTGGTGGGCTGGTCATCACTCCCAAAACACCAAATGCCACATACATACTCAGAAAACAAATCAGAGCAAACATCCGCTGAATCAGCAACCTCCATAATCTCTCGGCTGGAAAGAGCAAACTGTAGCAGTCCAGGAAGAGGGTACAATCTCTCACCAAAGACGATGTACATCCCTGGAAAGAAATGGTTGGAAATACTAGGAGCTAACCAACAAACTTCCCGAACTCATAGCCATCTTGGAAACAGAAAGGTTGGACTGGGTGCCTGTAACAGAAACGTGGTTCACGGAAAACCACGGATGGGATGCAAGCCATTCCCAGTTACAATCTGTTCAGGAAAGATAGGCAGGGCAAAAAAGAGGGAGGGGCATATCCATTTACATTCAGGAGGAAATAAAAGCCACAGAAGTAAAAGAGGCAACCTGGGACTTTGAGTCACAATGGCTAACAGTAGACACGGACAAGGAAAACCCTTCAGAATCGGCGTTGTGTACAGGCCCGCAAATCAAGGAGATAAAGGAGACAAAGACCTAATAGAGGAAATCCACAAACTGTCCCATAAAGGTGAAGTAATACTGGTGGGAACTTCAACCTACCAGCTATTAGCTGGAGCACACTAACAACAACAAGAAGTAGGAACTGTATTGTCACTACAAAGGCGCAGGACTGTGCCAACGTAAAACCCCAACCAAGGGAGATGCCATTCTCGATCTCATCCTCACAAACTCAGAAAGAATCAAGGACATTGAAGTAGGATGCCATATAGGCAGCAGCGACCATTGCATAGTAAGTTTTTTTTTAACATGTAAAGATTTTATTGGTTTCCCAATTTACATACATCAGCATCGCAATGACCATTCTTAAAAGTCAAAATTGATACAAGTATGCATAAACCACACAAGAAAGTCTTAAGGCAAGCTGTCTAAGTAGAACAGTATGTAGTTAGGCTTGAAGACAAAATAATAGACACTGTCTCTTGAAAGGAAGCATGGCAAATAAAGTAGTTGTGAGATTGATAACACCTCCTAAATAGAAACCTAGAGGAGACTTCCAATAGTTATCTATAACACAACACTTACAAAAGATACCTTGCTGTAAATACTACCAGTCAGTTGTAAGAGAATTAAATCAAAGGTACTCGGACCAGAAATCTACAGGTTTATCCGGTGGGAGGGGATTACAGGGCACTGGGGGCATGATCAAGCATAAGTGTAAATTGTAAGTATGCACCCCATTTGAGCTAGAACTTTACAGGTTGTCCAAGCTGTTAGTATGAAAGTCTCTTAAGCATGGCAGCCTGCGCAAGGGTGGATCTTCAAATAACACAGGACACCAGCCACTCAAAGATAAAGGTGCAAGTTTTCAGAAAGGCTGACTTCCAAAAATGAGGAACAAACATAAGTAGCCAGTTAATGGAAATAGAGGCTGAGAAGGTGGAGGTCATGTGGGGAGACTCGAGAGCAATAAAGACTGCCACAGATCAATGTGCCAGATGGATCAGCAAAGCAAAAGAAAAAGAAATCCTCTATGGTTTTCCAAGGGAATTGGTTACCACAGTCAAAGAAAAAAGAAGGCGTACAGCATATATCAGGAAACCAACACTAAGAAAAACTGGGAGTCATACAAGGAAAAATGAGAGTCTAACAAACAAATTAGAAAGGCAAAAGACCAGGCAGAGGAAAGATAGCAGATGGGGCAAAGAGAGAACAAATCATTATGTTTGCTTCGCATGTGCAAGAAACATAGTGCCATCATTGGAGGTTTTCGGAGGTGTGTCAGCCCTGTTCCAATTCAGTCAGTGTGTTTGCAGGCAAACTCCAACGGCTACTGAGCTATCTGTACGAGCTCCAAAATGCAGTGGGCATATTAGTTGAAAGGGGAGCTACGCCAGTGAGCAGCAATAAGATATCGCCTGCCCATGCGTGCTCCCCCCACACACACACACACACACACACACACACACACACACACACACACACACAACACAGAGGCAGGCATACTGCCTGCTTGGTTTATATTGTTTAACACTTGCTGGGATGGGTCTGTGACCTCTCCTGAAACATTCTTTATGAGTTTATTTTGGCTTGTTTCAGGCATTCATAAAATTCTAGGGAACAGAAGGGCTTCGAGCATGTCTTGTAAAAATGAAAGGGGGGATCCACCACTTTGTCATAGCCTTCCTAATTCTTGTCTTGTGTCTTTCAAATCCCTTAAAAGCTACACAGCCACTGCAAAGGAGAAGAAACGAGGGGGAAAGAGTTGTTATGGCTTATCTGTCGCTTTGAAAAACATTATCAGCCTAAGCAGATAAGGGACTCACAGTTTTCCATGTCATTCATTCTCCTGGAGCTTTTGGTCTCCCCAGCAGGTCAGCGGAATTGGTGAATAGCTCAGAAAGCCGGGCATCTGAAACAAATTAGGTCTCTCTTATAGCCACCCAGAGACTGGTGATGGATGGCGGTCTGTATTTACAGCAAAGCTAATGGCAACAATACACAGTCACATCCAGAGCATGTTATTTAGTCAGGCTTTGCAGACGTGGATTGTATGAAAGAGCATTACTGCTCAAGATTTAAAATAAGTGAAGAGAACATTTAGCTTGGTGATGGGGTCCTATCCTATTAGGTAACTGTGTGGATAATACAATACTGTATATTCAAATGTAAATGTTTGACTGCAAATGGAGAATAACTGCGGTGTGGAAAAGTACCTAAATAATTAGGATAGAAAAACACTAAACCAATGTTTGGAAGAGTAGATAGACCGACGACAGACAGATTTATAGGCGCCTCCTTTTATACTTCAGGATTCGGTTTGGGAATTGGGGACTGGAGTGTCAAAGTTAAGCATATGAATATTCATGATACACCAGCACCAAGCATTATGTTTAATCTGATATATTGCAGCCTACAAAACTAATTAAAAGACTGATCTTACATACACATAGAACAGATAAAAGATTGCTTATGTAATAAATGGGTATTGAGACTGGACATTTTGTACAGTAGTTTCTGCTTAAATACCATATACAGTGCAGTGTTTGCAAAAAGAGCACAAGGCATGCTCTGTGTGTCATCAATCTAAAAACTAACGGTATAGTTTTAATTTACAGCTATGGAATGTAACATGTTTCATGGCGATGGTGTTATGTTCTTTTGGACTGTGCAAGGCTCAGCCCGCTCTGCTGAAGAAGCTGTGCTCCTCTTTTGTTAAATTATTATTTCTCCATTCAATGTCTGCTGAACTTCGAACCTACTTAGAATCAAACGTTTTGAATTCAGTGCGTACACCAGCAAAACCGGCCACAGATGGAAAATGGATTATCTTGTGACTTCCATCTAGAAACACAGATAAACTATATGAAGTTAATCATGTATATACAGTGATAAACTATATGAAGTGAAGCATGCATATACAGTGTATATACACGATTAGGTGGAAACCAGTTTGAAGGAAAAGCTAGTGGCAGTATTCCATGTGCTAGCTGGGCTAAAATGTTCAGGAACACTTTCTTGTGCTTTGACAGCTGTATAAATAAATCATACATTTCCTTTATGCTACACATATGCATAACTCCTCCCACACTGTGTACTGTAATGATAATGACTAGGTAATATTTACCAGGTTTATATACAGAGGTTTTTTCTTGACAAAATAATTTAGGAAAAACATTTCTCCGATATACTAGCACAAAAACTTCAAATATCGCATTTCTAGTCAGAATGGAAATGTACTTGTGTCTTTAAAATTACATATAAACGAGAGCTGAACCTGCAAACTATGGGGTTATGTTTATGTGGAAATTATGTCTCTGTCAAACCTAGATTGACATCTAGAGGGTTGTGAATGAAAAGGGAACACGACATTTCGTCCAGCTTGAAATAATATACTTTCCTCCTGGATTAAGACTTTGGTAATTCATTGGTAAAATCAGAGGATAAGATTTTGCACTATTGCCACAACTGTGCATTACGATCTAATTAGATCATTATGTTTATTGTGCATGTACCTTCCCTCAAAATGTTTGTATTTTGATGTGTACATATGTGCATCCAATGCAAAAATTTTAAATAAATAACTTTTATGAAAAAAATTCAAATCCATCTACCTCACCCCATAAAGGATCAGACACAATGTAATGTAGTACTTGGGGTGTTATGTTCTTCAGTGCAAAGACTGAAACCCAAGTCCTTTTATTTGAATGGTCACTAACGTACTGTTGAAGACTTGGTCAGTATCTTAGTTTTAAAGGTACACGTCGCTGCCTGGATGCATTATACCTTTCTTTGGCACAGAAAATGAAATACTAAATGCCATCCTTTTTGTGTGCCTGTGTGTGTGTTTGTTTTGTTACTTCTGTGTGATTATTCTGTATCGTTTTCCCTCAACTTCACATGGGTACTGGTTGCATTAACGAGTCTCTTCTTTTGGGAATAACAGAGTCATTCTTAAGTATATATTTCTTTTGTATAGATAATAAAACACATCTTTAAACAGGGTGCAATTTTTAAGTGTATCCTGCACAAAAGCAGGCTTGTCTGAAAGACAGCTGTGTGTACATTTCTATACTCTTTGACTGCTGATGTAGCGCATCTGCACCCCATTAACTTGGATAAATGATTGCCACGTGGCCTGTTGATAAATAGGGAATTTGATTTATTAGAGCACAGCAAATTGTCTGCAAATACTTACATAGCCTGAAAGTCTATAAAGAGATGGTTACATCAAAACAAGTCACTAGCATTGATACATATATACATCCAGGCAAACACCAGAGTCAGAGAAGTTTTTGGGAGGGGGTCTTCAAAATGTGGGTTAAATCATGCACAAATATAAACCTTACTTGATAAACAGATGCCGTAAGTTAGAAAAATAAACTGAAAAATGCATCACACTGCATGTATGAATTCACAAGGATAATACAGAGGTGTCCACCTGCTGTAATGGCATATGGGACCAGATACAGTGCAGTATTCCCATCTCCTTGCGAATCATGGAAACACCTGCATTGTAATCCATCCGTCTGTCTGTCTCTATCACTTACCTTCAAATTAGTTCATGTTTGCACCTTTACTTATTCGCCTGCCTATGAAGCAGTGGACAGACCTGCTGGACCTAAAGACCCATCCAACCTTGTCTGTCTCAGTGAGATGCTTTAATTAACACATTACCATAGCTATGATCTTAGTGATAAGCTATAATTAACACATCACATAACTACAAACAATTAAAACCTCTCATTACATCTTTCCTAACAATGTAGAAAGTAACATTTATCTAAACAAGTATTGTAGAAATTGACCCTGCAAATACACAGCTTCCAAATTTCAGACGTTCTTATTAGGAACCCTGTTTTAAATAACAGCAACTAAGTTAGAATCTAACCATTTAGAAGAAGAAAGATTAATGTAAGCTTCATAAAAGGTATCCTAGGAGAGGATGATAGAGTGGCGGTGTGTGTGTGTCCACGTGTGTGTTCCTTTCTGGGAAGGCAAGTTGAAAACCGATCCACCGGACAACACGTGCTAAATTTTACCATAGTTACATTTTGTATGTTTTGTAAAATGAGGACTACAAAGGCTCCAGAGTAGGTGAGATCGATTTGAAACCCTAAACCACCCATGCTTATTTATTTAATGATCGTAGTGAGCCCAGTGTTTGCATTAAATGTGCAACACCTGGATTAGATAATTTGTTGGGAATTAATGGGCATTGATGGTTATCAACCCTTAGTGACTGCATCTGGTTACTTTTCCCTAGGACAACAAGGGAGCACAACTAATTGAGGTCTCTATTAATGAGCTGATCCCATGATTCATTTGTTTAAGATGAAAGTATACACTAAATCATACTAGCTCTTGTAAATCACGCTCTGTCAATCTTGTATCTTGTTCCTTTTTGTGTTACGATTGTTATTATTTACAGTACCAAGAAAGGCTCCAGCTAGCAAGTCTCCTGTACAAGGAGGTCCTGGTTGGACAGCAGGCAAAAAAAAGTTCAAAATGAAGGCTTGAGGTACTAATTTGGGCAAAGCTGAGGAATAGGAGGCTCTGCATTTTGTTGATTGCAGCTTTCTCAGCAGGGGAGCAGTATGCATTACAGACACACAATCTGTATGTGCTTTTACCATACTGTACTATGACTACAAATCCTCTTGTTCTCACTACAGTAAACTGGCCAAACAGGTCGCCTAGACCTCAGGAGCACTGAGCCACGGAGTTTCTGTAATGGTCATCCAGGCATGCAGTTGTAGATAATTTTTTTGGGGGTAGTTTTCCTATACAAAAGACACCTGAATTATTTTCTAATCAAATTTTGTATCCCTGCGCTCTTGGTGCTTGGCGTGAAACAATGCTTCCTTGCAAGTTTAGATTTTTATTTCATTTTCGGGATAGCCAGACTGAGACATAATAGCTCGCTTCCAGTGGGATCCTGCATTCCTCTCAGTTTCATTGCTGGGTGAGTTGAGCCAGGAGGCTATTCTACTTGCTCAGGTCACATGGCCAGTTAATGACTTCGATGGGATTTGAACCTTGGTCTTCTGTTCCCAAGTTTGGCAACTATAGGTTGCATTGCATTCCATATGTATCTGACATAGTACATTAGAAAGGGTACATTATCTGCTGCTGACACAATTGACACCCATTGGGGCTACCGTAATAGTAACAAGCACAGTATGTGAGTGTGTGTGTGGGGGAGGAGTAGGCAAAAAGCTGAAAATTCTGCTGAAGATGCCACAGCAATGTGAAAAAAAATATGCTAAGTGCAAGAAAATATATGTATTCTCCTTTAAGAGAATCCAGAGACAATAATCAGCCCCAGTTTGCCTTAAAGCCACTTTTCATTTCATATAAGCGTCATCGTCCTCCGGTTGCACTATGTGTCCCAAAGTTGTAATTCAAAACAAATCCAGCCCCAAAATAGCAAGTGAACAACAGATCGCCAAATACCCCCTTTGATTTCTTTTCCACAGGAACATCTGTCAAGCTTGCATGCATTTTGCCACCAAAGTGGTTCTGATTTACAGACGCAGGATATAAGACAGTGACAAGCATTAATGCCTCTTTTGCTGTAACTGTCTGCAGTGCCATCCATAGAAATGAGTCAATGGCTTAATGGTCTTTTCTAGTATATTAAACAAACAAATAAAATGAATAAATAAACAAACACCATGTACCACCAGTTGTGTATACTGACTTTTAAACACACAGACAAACAACCGAAATGTTCTCTATAGCATCCAGCCAAGCGTATCCATCTTAATGTTGCTGTCTGTATTTTAAACATTTTCAGCACTTCCCCATTTTCTGTGAGTACAAGAAGTAGAGTCGACGATTCTTACTGTACAGCACAGGCAAAGTAGTTACATTCTAAAGATAAATCACTTACTTATATTACATGTCACTATCCAGCAATTACTAGAAAAACATTTAATAACTTCAAGTTATTGCTTTAATTCTAAAACAACTTCTCAGGTAAAATTATAGTACTTATTCTAGATATTCTAAATTTTAAGTTTTATGGCTGTGTGCTCCAGATATATCTCTGAATAGATTTATGCAGATATATCTCTTAATATAGTTCTAATGTGCTTGGCAGACTATTTTTATATATTTTGGGGTTACTTTTTAGTTTTATTTTGGTAATCTATAATGTTTATTGTCGGTGGTTTTCATTATATTACTTTGTTAGGAGGCTTTGATCCTTTGTGAACAGAATGATACACCCAATCTCCCGTATTCATTGTTGATGCCAAGAAAACAACAACAACATATACCCTTCCCAACAAAAGTTAGATAGCACCGAATGTCACACACTTACACCTGCCGTCGCGCACACCCACACGCACACGCACACACACACACACACACACACACACACCATAAATAAATCTCATATTGATAGTAATAATAATTCAAACTAATATGATAAAAATGAAGATACTAAGTGAGACTATCGGTAGACATAAAATCTCCGATGCAAAAAGTAAACTAGTAAAGAAAAAAGAAAAGGGACGGACTGGACAATAGACTATTAAACAAAAATAGTATCCCCCAATCCAGAATTAGAGAGGCTGAGTGTCGAGCACAGAACATAAATGAACCCTTGTCATAAAACAAGGGCGTAAGCCACAACTTACTAATACTAAAACTCCTGTGATATCGATCATAAAGAGGGTACATATGGGCGGGCATGCTGGTCGCATATATGAAAAACACTAAAAAGTAAAAAAAAAAGTAGGTGGTTCCTGGAAGGGAAAGGATCGTGGCTAATTTCAGGCTAAAATCAAAACCCCTATGGTCAGCTTAACCTTACCTGTTGTGTATATCACAAGGATACCTTCATATGGGGGCACTGTATGGTGCGCTTTCTCTTGCTCCATTGACTGATAATGCGAATGTCACAGATGTTTACATTCAATGTAAAGCTCCTTCAGTGCTGTAAGAAATAGCTTTTGTGATAGTAAAGGCCAGCTTGTGATTCACTTCCTGTGCAGACGGACAATTTGACATAATGAGTTGGAAGGAAAATCAATACTGATTCACAGTTCAATGAGTCTGAGAACTGTTGAGAAGACTCAGGTACTCGTGTCCCAAACCTTTCTTTGAGTGGATGATTAGCATATAGCAATACCCAGTTATGTCGAACAAACTCAAAATGTTGCTTTCACTCTCCTAGCCTGCTTCAGGCAAGAAACAGTTCTGGTGTGGAAGAACTGTGCCAAATAATGCTTAAATTCACGAGACTATGTGCAATAGAGCCCGTCCCTCCCAATCTGGAGGTACATCCTCATTTCATCCCTTAAAATCGCTTGGCCCTTGTCTATACTCTGTCCCTCCTGGAGGAGGATATTCATATTTCAGGCTGTCCCCTCATTATGATGATCAGTGTCCTTCATTCCAGTGACAAAGGGTGAGCAGTATGGGTATAGCTTTATTTCTTTGATTAGAGGTTCACGCCCACTTCCGGTGAATGTCATCCAGGGTATATATAGCTTCACGTACTGTACTTGTGCATTAAGTGAATTTGAGAGTGCTTGCCATTTCACAGGCAGCATGAAGACATGCCTCCATCCTACTTCCCATTTTCTTGTACAGTAAGTATTTCTGCACTAGTGGTCAGTGGTATAGCCAGGAAAACAAAATGCCCCATCTTTAGGATTCCTTTAATCTCTTACTACTGTATGGGATCATTCGACGATTAAAACAGACATGCATAACATATAACAAAGGGTCTTTAGGTGTAATAATTTAACTCTTAGGTACCAGTGCAGTAAAGATAATAAAATCAATAGGTCTGCTGAGCACAGAGGCAAATGTTCACTCTTAGTTCAAGCAGACTCGATAGACCATGAGGCCTACTTTTCTGGCCTTTAGTATGTTAGTGTTTAACGACTGCACTAAAGGTCTGTGATAAACAGAATTTATTGCTAGATGCCTGGAAAAATCATCTAATATTTCTTTCTTTCCTCCACTGAAAGTCGATGGGTCTAGGAGTCAGGACTCAGTACCACCAACTCATTCTGTAGTGATGGTGTCCGAAGGAGCCAAGTTACCCTGAATTCCACCTATAAAACCAGTTATAGCAATCCGGATCTGTACTGGTACTGACAGTATCCAGGACAGTCTCTCGAATCACCTGCACATGGTAACTTCTGGAGAAGGCAAGATCTACCAGACAAGACGCTGCTGGTTCTCGATTCAACATGAGTGTTAATAAACTACAAAGACAGTCCAGGTGATTATACCTCGAGGCGGTTTCCGACACCACCATGTATTTTTGTGCACTGAGCCCACAGCGACATAGAACTACACTGAGTCTCATACAGGAACCTCCTCACCACCTGTATCCTCTCCAAAGTCCCCGCACCTGCAGCAGGGTTTGGTGAGGGATGTGTTTTCAGTTCAGTTGTAGGACCCCTGTCCATAAGCCCACAAATACAATACTGTGTTAAACAGGTTATTACCAAGATACTCCACCTCAGGAGGCAATTCCGGTAAACATAATTTTTTAAACTTTCCATTTATTGAGTCTTTGTTAAAAAAAAAATTGCATTAATCATCCATCTGTCTGTCTATCTACCTACCTATCTAGTCCACATGTATATCTATCCATCTAGTCTCTCTCTCTCTCTCATATATTATGAAAACCAATGAAACATAAAGGAATGAGTTCAGAAAGATGAAGTCCATACATTAAGATGGTGGAGATCCAATATATATTAATAGAAGTGAATTAAACACACGTAAGAAAATATATTTAACTTTCCCATCTGATGAGGTTAAGTTGCTTGTAAAATCAGTATATACTGTTGTAAGTAAATTTTAATTTCATGGAAAAGCAAGGCAAATAGTCCTGCATCCCAGAGACACTATGGTGACTCAGTTTGTTTGCTCCTGAAACATAAACAATGTTATTAGCATTTTAAATATAATTGTAAATCTGGGCATGTGTGAAATCTGTTTTATCACCCTAGTGTATTGTTTTGTGTTTTTGTTTTGAAATAGTCCCTTTCATTTTTATTTAGGGCCCCATATACAGTCCCTTTCTGTCTAATGTTATTATTATTTAATTTTTATGTTTGCTTGCACACATGTGCAAGAAACATAGTGCTATCATCTGAAATGCAGTGCCGTACAGTTGAAAGGGAGACAGCCTCTTCAGTGAGCATGATCAGATAACTGAAGCACGCCTTCCCTTTCAACTTTACAGCACTGCATTTCAGATTATCTGAAGCGGCGCCTCTTGCTCCCCCAACAGCCTTCCAGGTGCCACGGTGGAGCCCACCCCAGCATGGCAAAACTGTTATGGCTGAGGGGGTGCCAATCCCCATCGACCCACGCTCCCCAAACAGCCTTCCAGCTGACATGCTGGAGCCCACCCCAGCATGGCAACGTCCTGCGTCCTTCATGCTGTTAAAAAACAACCTGAAAACAAAAAGGTCCTCACGGTCTCCTTGCCCCTTCCCCACCCTATGCACACCCTGCCTCTCACACCCCCCACCCCATACTGACTCTGAGCGGCGATCTTCGTGCACCAGGAACACATCTGCAACCTTCAAAGCCGACCGCGAACTGAGGAAATGCTGGTAAGCTGTATAATGGGATAAATAGGGTTTTTCAACTTTGATGCATATCTCAGGCATTTTGGGAATTTTGGCACCAAATTTTCAACAGAGTTTTTAGAAACCTCCTCATGAACACTATCCTGTCATGGCATTAATTGGCTCTAAAAGGTGATTTCCGTCACCGCGCCGAATCACCTTTCGGGACCAATTAATGAAATGACAATGCCAGTGTTCATAAGGTGTCTCCTTCAAAAGCCTATGTTGCAAATTCAGGAAAAAGTCCCAAAATGACTGTCTTACGAGTGTGCGCTATGATTTCTTGGCACGCCACAAGTTCCCCGAATCTTTAATATTCACCCAGATTTGCAACACTTATTTTACCACACCTCCTTATGAGCAGTCCAGCTGTCATTTTTCACATGTCGGCCAAAATTGTTTTTATACTTAGCGCACAACCGGCGAGTTGGTGTGCGAAATCAATGTTTGGGACAGATTAAAAAATCACAGTGACACTGTTCATGAGCAGAGGTCTTAAAATGTCTATGTTGAAAATTTGTGAAAAATTCCCAAAATGACTGTTTTATGAGTTCAATCTTGAGCAGTTCCTATGCACGCCTAGAAGTTTGCAAATTTATAATATTTTCACCCAGATTTTCAATATTGCCATTTTACCATACCTCCTTATGAGCAGTACAGCTGCTCGCTTTTCATCTCACCGTAAATGTGTTTCTGCACATGTAGCACACAATGGCGCAGTCGATAAAGCGAAATCAATGTTTGGGACATATTAAGAAAATCACAGTGACATCACCATGAGCAGAGGTTTAAATGCTTATGTTGAAAATTTGGTGAAAATTCCATAAATGACTGTGTTACGAGCGTGCATTGCGCAATATCCATGCACCCTGTAAGTTCACAAATTTGTACTATTTTCAGTCCAGATTTTCAACACTGGCAGTTTTCCACACCTCCTTATGAACAGTACAGCTGTCATTTTACACACCCTGCCTGAAATGTGTTTTTGCACTTTGGTGCAGAAATGTAGTCGCTGTAGGACATCAGTGTTCGGGACAGATTAGAAGATGACAGTGACACTGTTCATGAGTTATAGATGTCAAATGCCTGTGTTGACAATCTGCTGTAAAAATCCCAAAACTAATTACATTACAGGTGTGCGTGTACAGTTTCTACGCACGCCGGTATTTGGTTTTTTTAATATTTTCCTCCAGATTTTCAACATTGCCATTTTTTACACCTCCCCATGAACAGTACCGCTGTCATTTTTCACATCCTGTTCGAATATGTTTTTGCAACTGTGGTGCCAAATCGATAGTCACTGTGCAAAATCAGCTGCTAACAAACTGATATTGCCACTGTTCATGAGGTGGGGTCACACAAAAAACATGTTGAAAATTTGAGTGAAATGCCAACGAACGCCTGGGGCATTAGGTTTTCTGACCATAACGCCCCTGTACAGACTGACAGGCATCAGGGATGTCACTTGGGATTGCCACCTGTAATGCTCATGCCATTCCACTCCCACCCACACCCTGCAGCCACTGTACAGGCATCGAGGTGTGCCTTGGACTCTTTGGCCCCAAAGTTCACCCTGTTCTCCCATACTGCACCCATATCACTGTATTTCCTTATGGAATGGGGTGAGCATAAGGCCCAAAGACTCCCAAAGCACACCGTGATACTTGGTGTCTGCAGGGTAGGGGTGGTGAAATGGCGGAATATTATGCCTGATGACCCAAAGGCACACCCCAATGTCTGTCAATCTCGCAGGGTGGTGGTGGGGTTGGCTTCAGTTCAATATTTTCACTGCCATTCCTATTATGTATCTCTAACTCCTACACTACCAATGCAAACGCCAGCAAGCAAACATTCGCATTGACAAATGCTTGTTTTTAGATACATTAGGAATGTAGGAAGGCAAAAGGGGGAGAGTAAAGATTGCTACTGAAGAAGGGAAATGCACCAAACATGACCCAGAGAAAGCCAAAATCCTCAACAAACACTTCTGCTCAGTGTTTACCAAAGAGGACCCAGGGATGGCCCAGCCCTGAAAACACAACACCCCCGGACCGGTAGACATGAGTCCCTTACAGAAGTTGAAGCACGGAGGTGCTAAATAAACTAAAAGCAGACAAAGTCATGGGACCAGACGAGATGCAGCCCAGAACTTAAGGAACTGGGGCAGAATTAGCAGCTCCTCTGGCACGCCTATTCACAGAATCCTTAAAGATTGGTGTGGTGTGTACCCAAAGACTGAAAAGGCAATAGTGGTTCCACTTCACAAATCAGGCAGTTGCGAAGAGGCTAGTAATTACAGACCGTGAGCCTCATGTCTATAGTAGGGAAACCAATGGAGACATTACTCAAACAGAGGATCATAACATTCCTCCAAACTAGTGGCCAACAAGACCCTAAACAACACGGTTTCACAGCAGCTAGATCATGCCAGACAAATCTGCTTGAGTTTTTGACTATGCTACAAAAATAGTGGACGACTGGAGGGCAGTAGATGTGGGCTACCTAGATTCTTTAGTAAGGCCTTCGACTTGGTTCCACACAGAAGGCTAGTAAAGAAGCTTGACCACACAGGGGTTGGTCCAGAAGTAGTCAGATGGGTACAAAACTGGTTACAAGGCAGAACTAAGAGGGTACAGGTTAATGGAATGCAATCGACAGAAGGCAGGTTGACCAGCTGGGTGCTACAGGGCTCAGTGCTGGGGCCTCTGCTCTTCAATGTTTTTATAGCAGACATCGTAGATGAACTAGAAGGAAGGTCTGTTCGCAGATGACACCAAGATATGTAACAGGGTGGATGCCTAGAAGGAGTGAGCAAGATGGAAGCTGACCCAAGAAACTAAAAGAATGGTCTGGAGTGTGACAGCTGAGATTTAATGCCAAAAAGTGCAAGGTCATGTCCATAGGAAATAAAAATCCAAGAAAGGAGTATTACCGAAGCTTAAAGACTGGTGGCCTCAAACCAGGAACTGAGATCTGGGAAGCATAATCTCATACGACTTAAAGGTTAGTAAGCAGTTGTAAGAAGGCAAGATTGAAGACCAACAGAATGCTGGGCTGTATTGGGAGGGAATCACGAGCAGGAGGAGAGAGGTGGCACTAGCACTGTATAGATCACTGTTCAGGCCCTCACTTGAATACTGAGTCCAGTTCTGAGACCTCACCTCAGGAAGGACATTGACCGGTGGAAACAGTACAGGGAAAGGAGACAGAAATGATTGAGGGTCTGCAGTACATGTCCTATGAGGAAAGACTTAGGAACTGAATATGTACTCCTGGAGCAGAGACAAGAGAGAGGGATATGATTGAAACATTCAAGTATAAAAAGACATTAACAAGGTACAGGTACAGGAATCTTTCACTTCGAGAAGGGCTCCAGGACCAGGGACATGACCTCAGGCATCTCAGGCAGATGGAGAGAGGATCACAGATGTAGAAGTGGGTAGCCATCTGGGAACTAGCCACCATTGAACAGTATTGGTTCACAATAAACACAGCAATAGAGTCAAGCTTACACAAAGACAAAAGTACTGGACTT
The DNA here is from genome assembly GCA_016271365.2 of Neoceratodus forsteri. Lineage (NCBI taxonomy): Eukaryota > Metazoa > Chordata > Ceratodontiformes > Ceratodontidae > Neoceratodus > Neoceratodus forsteri. The sequence continues at coordinate 551,915,324 of JADMNL010000022.1, forward strand.
TAGGAGGGCTGACTTTGTTAAATGGGTGAGTGCCTAAGGAATGCACTTAGCAAATGGGCAGGAAGGAGGGTGGAAGAACAATGGGGAATAATAAAACTGCCATCACAGAGGTAACAAGCCTTATGTGAAGCAAATAAACAAAACAAGACGATGTAAGAAACCACTATGGTTCTCAAAGGAAGTGGCAGTGAAGGTTCAAGAGAAAAGAAAGCATTCAGGAAGTACAAGGAATCGCAGAAGGAGCAGGACAGAGAACTGCATCAGTTAAAGCAAAAGGAGGCTGGGAAGGCAGTCAGAACAGCAAAGGCCCAAACCGAGGAAAAGATAGCCAACTCAGTTAAGAAGGGGGATAAAACCTTTATAGGTACATCAGGGAGCAAAGGAAGACCAAGGGAGGGATAGTGAGGCTTAATAAAGGGAGGAGGGTGGGCAGAGGAGACTGTGAAAGGCAGAGATACTAAACAAATATTTTGCTCAGTATTTACAAATGAAGAGGGGAGGAACATAAACAAACAGTAGTAACACTCTGATACAGAAGTTGATACCAGCCCATTTACAGAAGAAAGGGTTCTGAAAGAACTCTTAAAACTGAAGGTGGAGAGCAATGGGACCTGATGGGATCATCCCAGAATTCTAAAAGAGCTAAGGGTAGAACTAGTGACACCACTGACTACCCTTTTAACAAATCATGGGAGGATGGGGTGGTACCTGAGGACTAGAGGAGGGCAGATGTGATTCCCTTCACAAAGTGGGAGCAAGACAGAAGCAGGAAACTACAGACCTGTTAGTTTAACCTCAGTGGTAGGGAAAATGATGGAATCACTTCTAAGGAAAGAACTGTCGAGTATCTAGAGGCCAGAGGGCACAGGACCCTAGGCAGCATGGATTCACAGCGGAAGGTCATGCCAGACAAATCTGATAGATTTTTTGACTGGGTGACCAAAGTAGTAGATCAGGGAGGCTGTGGACATGGCCTACCTAGACTTTAGCAAGGCATTTGACACAGTCCCACACAAAAGATTAATATACAAGTTAGCCAGCCTGGGAGTGGGTCCCAAGATGACAGCCTGGGTAAAGAATTGGCTGGAGAATAGGACACAAAGAGTAATAGTAAATGGAGTCCACTCAGAAGAAAGGAGGGTTACTAGTGGGATACCGCAGGGTTCAGTATTAGGACTGTCCTCTTCAATGTCTTATATGCTTACATTGCAGAAGGACTGAAGGAAAAGTATGTCTCTTTGCAGATGACACTAAGATCTGCAACAGAGTTGATGCACAGGGTGGGTGGAAAGGATGAGAAGGACTTGCAAGGTTAGAGGAATGGTCAAATGTATGGCAGCTTAGATTCAATGCTAAGAAGTGCAGGTAATGCACCTGGGAAACAAAACCCAGGGAAGAGTACACAATGGGGGTGAGATACTAACAACAACAAAAATGGAAAGGGACCTGGGGTAGTCATATCAGATGACCTAAAGGTGGGCAAGCAATGTGAGAGGGCAGCAAGGAGGGCTGGGGGATACTGGGATGCATAGGGAGAGGCATCACCAGTAGAAAACAGGAAGTTATTATCCTCTGTACAGACAGCTGGTGAGACCCCATCTGAGTACTGTGTGCAGTTCTGGAGACCCAATCTCCGCAAAGACATAGACAGGATGGAAGCTGTCCAGAGGAGGGAATTAAAATGGTGCAGGGTCTGCACCGGAAGACATATGAAGAGAGACTTAAGGAGCTTAATATGTATAGCCTCGAGGAAAGGAGGGAGAGGGGGGCATGATAGAAACTTTCAAGTACCTCAAGGGAATCAACAAAGTCCAAGAGGGTAGCATCTTTCAAAAAAGAGTGCAAGAACAAGAGGGCACAATTTGAAGATGGGGGGCGGCTCAGAGGTAATTTAAGGAAGTATTTTTCACAGAGAGGGTTGTGGATGCGTGGAACAGCCTTCCGGAGGAGGTTGTGGAGTCAAAATCAGTGGTGGAATCTCAAGCATGCATGGGACAGTCATAAGGCAATTCTGGGAGGTGGAGGTAAGAAGATGTAGGCTGCTGGTTAACTAGGATCTGCAGCTTATCCAGTAGGTAGGAAATGGGCAGACTGGTGGGCCAAGCGTCCTTCTGCTGCCAAATTCTATGTTTCAGGCTGCAAGGAGGGAGGTTCTGTATCAACACCATGAAGTTTATCTTCACAGAGAAAGAGTGGTGGATGCCAAGAGGTTGTTGGGGTCACACCGGGGCTATTCAAGAATGCATGGGATAGACACAAGGAAGCCCTGACTGCAAAGGACAACTATACTGTCAAAATAGGTCTAAAACAAACAGGCCGACTAGATGGGCCTAGCGGTCTGCTTCTGCCATCAACTTCTATGTTTCTATGAAATTAAGGTCCCAAGGTGGGACAGGAAGACAGATTGGGGCTTCAAATACAGAATGCCCTCAAGAATGTGCAAGACACATCAAGTTGAGCCACTGATTGCCCATCCGCAGTATATGAAATGCAGAGATGGCAGAAAGATTAACCTTGATAGAAGAGTACCACAAACCCGAGTCTGAAAGGGACAGAAGGTACTCCAGGACCTGATCCACTGGACAGGTGAAGGGATCTAAATGATGCGATGCAGCCCAAAGATCAAAGCACTTCCATTTCATAGAGTAAGTGGCCCTGAGAAAGGGCTTTCTGGAAGCCACCAAGACCTCAATCACTCTGGGGTAGACCACAAATCTGGCAATGACTATGTTCTCAGGCGCCATGCATGGAGATGGAAAGACTTGAGGTGCAGATGGACCAGAGTGCCCTGTTCCTGGGAGTGCAAGCCTGTGCACAGGGGCAGGGACAATGGAGGTTCCACTGCCAATTGTTGTAGCAAGGGAACCAGATCTGACAAAACCAGAAGGGGGTGATGAGGATCATTGTAGCCTCCTCCATCTGGAGTTTGATTAGAACTTGTTGAAGAAGCAAGAAGGAGGGAAGGTATACAGAAACCTCCCTGTCCAGGGGAGGGATAATGCATCTCGCCAGAAAACTCCAGGCCCTGGATCTAGCAAGCAGAAAGAGGCAGTTTTGTGTTATGTGGGGACAAAAAGGCCCAACTCAGGAAGACCCTATCTGTTGAAGAGGTCTCCTACCACTGAGGTCGAAGTTCCCACTCATGGGCTCTGGACCAAAAGCTGCTTAGACTGTCCTCCAGGATGTTTTGTCGCAGAGAACATGGACAGCCGAGAGTTCTAGGCCATGATCGATGGCCCAATACCAGACTCTAATTGCCTCCCTGCACGAGGATAGGAATGAGCCTCCCCTTGCTTATTTATATAATAAACTACTCACGGTTGTCCATATGAACCAAGAGCAGACCATGGGAAAGCTGAGTTTGAAAGGCCTGAGGCGTGAGAACTGCTCACATCTCCAGGACATTTATGTGGTGATCCCTTTCTATCTCGGACCATATCCCTTGAGTTTGATGGGTCCTATGTGGGCTCCCCAACCGAGGCCAGAGGCATCCATCATAAGGATCTGCTGAGGGGAGGTATCAAAAGGGAACTCCCTGAAACAGGTTGTCACAAATTTGCTCAGCCAGTCAGCCCTCTACTCCCAAAGTGCCAACCTCTGAGCATAGGATTTTGGACAGTTAACAGTACAAGGTAACCCTCTTGTCTGTTTTGTGGGTTCGAGTCACCTTAGTCTCAAGTTCTGGAGGGTTCTAACTGATAACCTCTTGTTAGCGCATCCAATTATCAGGCTCAGATAATTCTGTCTTCGGGGCCAGATATCTTTGCCTACGGGCACCTAACCAGGTATTGCAAATGAATCCTTAGAACCTATGCAAGACCTTAGAGAACTCTATCAGTTTCTCAGTTTGGTATAATAACCTCATACACAGGGTCAACTATAACCTTCAAAGCTTCACTTATGAAAAGAAATATCAAGGCACACCAGGCAGTTTCTGTTTTAAAACATATATCTTTACTTTAAAATAGATAAAATAGGAAAACAGTAAAATTAAAGAACAAAATATTCCACACATACAGCCTTAAAACAAACAGGTTTAAAAGTGCAGATTCCTACAAATAATAACACTCAGACTAATCTTGTCTAAGGTCTTTACTTTTAATCTTTCTTTCAGTGCTTTGATGTTCCTCCTCTCAGTCAGAAATATAAAAGTGTGTCTCAAGGTTTGCTCAGTAGGTTTAAAAACAGTCCTGAGCCAGCCTTCTCTCTGAAGTCACCAAACTCTGCCTTGGTGTATATAAATCTATATTTTATAACACATGATGGCCTACTAAGATATTTAAAAATAATAGATGACAAAATAAATCTCCTCTTCTCATGTTGACTGGTCCAAACCTGTCTGGGCTCTTGCTTCACACACACATCAAAAGTCTCTTTGATGTAAGTCACTGTATATTCAAAGCAAAAGTATTTTGGCCTCCTTAATTTCATCTGGGCCCTGGTATCTACAAACATCAAAGGTCTCTTTGATGTAATGCTGGCTTCCCTCTGACGACACCCCCCACACACACACACATGCATATTGGACTACAATGCAGTCTGGGACCTGTACATCAAAGGTCTCTCTGATGTAAGTGAGCAGGCTTCCTGGGAGACACCCAAAACACAAGCATGCTCTTTCCTTTATGACACCTAGTGCAAAATCAAAGGATTTCCTGAGGACATCATGAATGGCTAATTTTATTTCCTGGAATCAAAGCAAATTGACAAAGTAATTGCATTTTAGAAATCTGCAGTTTAAAATACCTCCTGTCCTTTGAACTTATCCCTGGGGATTTTGTGTCAACTTCAGCAAGACAGCATTTTCTCTTGACACAGTCCATCACACATTGTTTTATATTTACAAAAATGATACAGGGATCAGAACCAGCTGTCCAAGTGTGACAATTCCTCCCACCTAGACTGAATTTTTGGGGGTCTATTCCTGCATGGGATGAGCTTCCAAATCAGTTCACTCCTCATAGACACTGGACTACCCATCTGAGTTCTGATTTTGTTTTCCAGCCCTATGTAGAATGGTCATATCATATCCTTGCAAAGCAAGACTCCATCTTAGTAATCACCATTGTTTTTCCCCATCTGTGTCAGCCAAACTAGGGGTTGTGGTCAGTCTGCACCACAAAATGCTGCCCATACAAGTATAGTTCCACTTTTTAGGGCCCACACTGGCAAGACACCTTTTCCACCATGGAGTATGACTGCTCCCTGGGAAGTAACTTTACTCAGGTAGGCTATGGGTGGTCCTCCTTCGCTGGATGTCTGGCTCAGTACTGCCCCAATACCACATCTGAGGTGTCAGTCTGAACTATAAAGGTTTTACTATAGTCAGAACTTGTCAAACAGGAGCACTGCACAGTGGCTCCTTTAGTTTGAAAAGTCTTCCTCACAGGCTGGGCCCCAGGTAATTTTCTTGGGCATCATTTTCTTTGTCAGGTCAGATAGGGGAGCAGCCAGGGCACTGTAATTGGGAACAAATTTTCTATAGTACCCTGCTGTCCCGAGAAAATTCCTGACCTGCTTCTGAGTTTCTGGTCTGGGCCATGCCTGGATTACCTCTTCCTTTATTTGGTTAGGACGGAGCTGTCCCTGGCCTACCACATGCTCGAGGTATGCCACTTCTCCCATGACCACCTGGCACTTCTCGGCTTTGACAGTGAGCCCGACCCTCTGTATCCTGTCCAGCACTTCCCTAAGGTGTGAAAGGTGTTCCTCCCAGTTGGTACTAAAGATGGCACAAGTCATCCAGGTATGCCACGGCATACCCTCAGCACCATTTAACACCTTGTTCACCAACCTTGAAAGTGGTCAAGTATTCTTCATTCTGAAAGGCATTACTTTGAACTCAAATAAGCCTATCAGAGTGATGAACGACCTCTCCCTAGCTCTGTCTGTCAACTCTACCTGCCAATACCCTTCGCCAGGTCAATGGTCGTGGTAGGTCGCCTCCCAACTCGTCCAGGAGTTCATCCGTCCGGGCATCGGGTGGGCATCTGACTTTGTGACTGCATTCAGTCCATGATAGTCGACACAGAAATGAGTTGAGCCATCTGGCTTGGGTACAAGGGCTATGGGTGAGGCCCAGGACTGTGGGATCTCTGGATTACCCCTAAATCCAGCATCTTCTCCACTTCCTTCCTAATGTCCTTTGGACAGCCTCTGATACCCGGAGCATGCTATCCGTCAGATGGGTATCTGTGTCCCTGCCTCCACATCGTGTGTCGCTAAGGGTGTTAGTCCAGGCTTGGCGCTAAACAAGGGGCAAAGTCTGCTAAACCTCCCTTACTTTCTGAATCTGGCCTGGGGTCAGCTGGGGAGACAATTTTACTGCCTCTACAGAGGACTCCTCTTACTCTCTTCCAGAAAGTCCAGAAGGGGTCTCCTTTGTCCGTCCCTCCCTTGACTACACACTCTGAACACCATGTCAACCCTATTTGCATATGGCTTCATCATGTTGACATGGTACATCCTTTCTGTCTGTCTACGGTCAGGTAACTCCACAATGTAGTTCACGCCATTTACCTTCCTAACCACTTTGTACGGTCGTGCCCACTCAGCTTGCAGCTTGTCTTTCCAGACCGGAATAAGGACCATGACTTCCTGACCCACCATGTACGAGCAAGCTCTGGCTCTGTGGTCGCATTCATACTTTTGTTTCTGTTGGGCAGCTGCCAAGTTGCTCTGGACTGTCCCCATAAGCTCCTTCAGCCTTTCTCTAAACCTAAGGACATAATCCACAATGGAGTTCCCTGGGTGGTGTCTTGCCTTCTCAGTCCTCCCAGATCAAGTCTAGGGGCCCACGCATCAAGGCCCCATACAAGAGTTTGAATGGGAAAATCCTGTCGACTCTTGGGGCACCTCCTGTATGCAAACAACAGGTGGGGAAGGTATTTCCCAGTCCCTCCTATGCTGTTCAGCAAATGCCCAGAGCATTGATTTTAGGATACCAATGAATCATTCCACAAGTCCATTGGCTTGTGGGTGATACGGTGTCATGCATCTCTGCACCACCCCACACTTCTCCCATAAACATTTCATCAGGTCCAACATGAAAGAACCCTCGATCGGTGATTACCTCCTGCTGAAACCCAATACAGGAGAAAATCCCAAGTAAGGCATCTGCCACTTTGTCTGTCCTCAGAGAGAGATAGGCGACTGCCTCTGGGTACTGGCTGGCATAATCCACCACAGTCAGGATGAATCTCTTCCCTGAGGAGCTGGGGTATTCAAAGGCCCCACAATATCCATTCCCACCCTCTGGAATGGCTCCTCCACTATGGGCAAGGAGATCAGGCAGCTTGGGTTTTCTTGCCCGCCTTCCCTATTTCTTGGCACCGGTTGAAGACCTGCAATACTCCTTCACCTGCTGGGTGAAGTTAGGCCAGCAGAAATTCTGGGCAACCACTGCATAGTGCGTATGATTCCCAGATGACCAGACAAGGGAATATCATGTGCAGTTTTGATGACTGCTCACGATACCCCTGGGAACGACAAGCTGCCTGCCTAGCATCCCTCCCTCTGTCTGTACTGCCTGTGTATACATAAGCCCATGTTCCCAATAAACCTTATGTTTGCCGTCACCTCCTGTGTGCCCTCCTAGTCTGCCCAAGCCCTCAGCTTCTCTAACTAGAGTCACTCCTCTGAGCAGCTGCAAACCCTCACACAGTCCCAAGGCATGGGATAGGTCCGCTTCAGTCGCTAAACTAGGGTCCCTAGCACTAGCGCCAAAGCCCTCAGGATCACTGTCAATCCCAACCTCTGACAAGGGGTTGCCCTCCTCTTCAGAGTAACCCTCTGTAGCTGTGTGGTTACTTGCTACTGGGGACATTTCTACCCCTTTTTATCAGTCTCCCAATTGGAGACACAGGCTGGGAACCAGCCTCTCAGTGGTTTCACACTGGTTTCTGTGGGGTTCAGGGAACTACTATTTTCCCTTGCTCGCTTGGCTATGGGTAACTGCACATACCACCCCTGCTGGAGATTGTTACCCAGATCACATCCACTGATAATGTATTGGCTACAGCCAGCTGTTGCACAGTTCCCCTGTTTCACCCCAGTCCAGGAGAACACTAGCAGTGGCAATGTTTTCTTCACCGTAAACCCTTGTACAGTTACATATTTATTGGGTATAAGCTGACCAGGCTGTACCAGATCCCCTTACCAATGTCAGGGATGCCCCTGTGTCCCTTAACCTTCGCATCTGTATACTATTCACCATGACTGGGTGCATGTGTTCCTCATGTTCACTGGCATGCTTCCAGGACACACAAACAACCCACTTCTTTTCTAGCACCCTGTTGTGTATTATGGCTCGCCTTCTTGGGGCACTGTCTGGCAATATGCCTAGTTTCCTATACAGCCAACATGCATTTCTCACTTCAGATAAATTTTTCGTTGAAACCTGGGGCTAACTGGTTTCGTGGAGTCAGTGAGGGTTTTAGCTGCCCTGAAGGTGCACTTTTCCCTTTCTGCACTGCCACACTCACCCCATTCACTCTCAGAGCAGGTATGTTCTTGGCATAGCTGCCCGAGAGTTCAGCAGCCTTGCACTGTTTTTGGATCTCGGTCCTTTAGCCAGGTTTTTAGCTCTGCTGGGCATGTGCAATAAAACTGTTCTAATAAAATCACATTTTCAATTTTATCAACAGAATTTGCCTCAGTTCCTTCCCACCGCTTTAAAACTGACGTTGTTTCATGGCCAGCATCTCATAGCTCATATCAGGGCTTCTCCAGAGCTTACGGAATTTAGCTCTGTATGATTCAGCAGTTAATTCAAACTTTTAGCAGTGCAACTTTAACTTCCTGTAATCATCACTGTCCTCATTGTTCATTTGACCCAAGGTATCCTGAGCTTTCCGAAGTAACGGGATAGCTGGAAGCTCCAGGACTCTCTAGAATTTTAGCCTGAATACAAACTTTTCAAAAACTTAAAAGGCATCCATGTCCTCCCTTCCTTAAACTTGGCTATTAATTTGGAGTTCAATTTGTAACTCAGTCCTGCAGTCTCAGTTAAACCCATGCCACTTACCTGCCCTGGTGCCGCTGGTTGGAGTCGTAGCCTCCAGTTCATGTTGCCACTGGCGCCCTCTCTCTCTCCTCTGCAGCTCTGCTCTTGCTCTGCCTCTTGGCTCTATCACCCCTCTTCTCCCCTGCAGCTCGCCCATGCTCCTCACTTTCTGCCTCCCTCTGTTGTCGCCTCTGCCTCCAGTGCCATCCCGCGCAACTCAATTTGCAGCCTGAGTACCTCTGGATTCAGGATACTGGTGATCTTCCCCTGCTGCTGTGTCCCTTCACTGACAGTCACCCTGCTGTCCTCCTCATTGGCTCAGGACCCCTCACTGGCTGCTAGTCCTGCCACACTTGAGGTCTGGTCTCTTTCAGTCACGGTCTGTGACTCGCTGCTCTGGATATCTGCTACCATCAGGGCCTCTGTGAGGTTCTGCTTTTGGCTGTCACCTTGAATAGGACTCCTCTGTCCTCACACAACTGTTTTAAGTGTTCTACAGTGTGCTGCCCTAGTTGGACGCCATTTTTCCTAACTACTGCTAATCTGACTGGCACTTTAGAAAAAATAAAATGGGTAGGAACATGACTGTAAGCCAAAGGATATAGTTCTGTTTCCTTTGAAATAAAACACTGCCTTTCTTTTTTCAAGTGAGCTGAACGGTCTCAAGCTGACACACTGAATAATGAAGCTTATACCACCAAACTTTATATGCCACTGTTGCCAACCAATCTGTCACAAATTGCCAGCCGGTCAGCCCTCTACTCCCAAAGTGCCAACTTCCGAGCATAGGATTTGTGGACAGTTAACAGTACACGGTAACCATCTTGTCTGTTTTGTGGGTTCGAGTCACCTTAGTCTTAAGTTCTGGAGGGATTTAAAGTTATAACCTCTTGTTAGCATACCCAATTATCAGGCTCAGATAATTCTGTCTTCGGGGCTGGATATCTTTGCCTAAGGACACCTAACTAGGTATTGCAAAGTGAACCCTTAGAACTCTATACAAGACCTTAGAGAACTCTGTCCATTTCCCAGTTTGGCATAACAATCAGCTCATACACAGGGTCAACTATAACCTTCAAAGCTTCACTTCATTAAAAGAAATATCAAGGCACACCAGGCAGTTTCTGTTTTAAAATATATATCTTTACTTTAAAATAGATAAAATAGGAAAACAGTAAAACTACAGAACAAAATATCCCAACACATACAGCCTTAAAACAAACAGGTTTAAAAGTGCAGATTCCTACAAATAATAACACTCAGGCTAATCTTGTCTAAGGTCCTTACTTTAATCTTTCTTTCAGTGCTTTGATGTTCCTTCTCTCAGTCAGAAACATGAAAGTGTGCCTCAAGGTGTTTGAAGTAGGTTTAAAAACTGTCCTGAGCCGCCTTTCTCTGAGGTCACCAAACTCGCCTTTGGTGTATAAAAATCTATATTTTATAACACATGATGGCCTACTAAGGAATTTAAAATAATAGATGACAAAATAAATCTCTTTTCATGTTGACTGGTCCAAACCGGTCTGGGCTCTTGCTTCACACACACATCAAATGTCTATTTGATGTAAGTCACTATATTCAAAGCAAAAGTATTTTGGCCTCCTTAATTTTGTCTGGGCTCTAGTATTACAGACATCAAAGGTCTCTTTGATGTAATGCTGGCTTCCTCTGACAACACCCTCACACATGCATATTGGATTACAATGCAGTCTGGGACCTGTACATCAAAGGTCTCTTTGATGAAGTGAGCTGGCTTCCTGGGAGACACACAAAACACAAGCATGCTCTTTCCTTTATGACACCTAGTGCAAAATCAAAGGATTTTGGAGGGGGCACTGTTGAGCCAGAGCTGACAGGCAGCAGTCTTTCTTAGCTCGATCAGAAAAGCTCTAAAATTGTAATATTTTGGGTTTTAGAGAACTTTTGGGAAAACAAATATCACAGAGTGAAAGAAGGACCCCAAAATATAAAATGGGTAACCCCAAGAAAGACAAAGGTGGAGGAACTGGCACTAAATCAACATCGGGCGAACTGTGATGAAGGAGCCTGCAATACCTCAACGCGAGCCCAAGGAGACAATGTCATCGATTGGAATTAAGCTACAAAGAATAATCGCATCAGTGTCTGATCTGAATGTAAAATGGACAAATTTGCTGCCAGAGTTACTGTGGTGGAGAAATCGGTGGAGGGAATGCAGCTCGAGGTTGGTGATGTGAAACGGCAGGTGGAGTCTTCAATGGCAGCAAACACTCTCTTAATAAAGGAGAATCAGCATATGAGGGCCAGGCTCGAGACTCCTGAAAACCAGGCCCGATCAGCGATGTTAGAATTCTGGGCCTGCCTAAGGGATAGAGGGGACCATCCTCTTATGTTTCTACGGAGTGGCTGGATTCAAAGTTAATGCTGGAGGGTCAGAGCTTAAATAGCACATACCAAAAGCTAATGGATCACCCCAAGAGGTTACCGAGGAGAAATGGAAAATCTTAGGACTATGCTCTTGGTCACAGAGACGGCCGGCTCATTAGATTGAATAATTAAACTCACCAGGCAAATAGGACCTCTCACTCAGGGACGATCAAAACATTCATTTTTTTCCAGACTTGAGCTACGCTACACGCCTTGGAAGGAAGAAATTTGATGGGTCAGGAAAATGTTGTGAGATGCCCTCGATTATTCATACGATAGTGTTCCTAGTACAAGGCTGTTGTATATGGTGGCAGGTATGGCCTTTTCCAATCTCACTGAAGCAGGGAAGTGGGCCTCCTATTTTGCTACTGACTGCCCAAAATGAAGGGAAGAGGAGGACACTGACTCTGAGGATGAGGGCTGAAACCGTGTAACTCTAACTAATCGATCAGGCCTGTCTCTTCTCTGTTGTTTTTAAAGTTTTACCCCATAGTGTCAGGAAAATGAATATTATATTTGAGTTCAATAGATGGGGCAGTTTTCCTAAAAACAGAAATATGACTGGGGATTTATTAAAGAGGGACAACAACTTCATGGGGTGAAACTAACAGCTTATTATTTAAACGAAAGGTCTTTGATCTAAAATGTTAACTGAGGGGAGATGGGGTTATTACCATGTAAAATAGTTTAAAATATTAAGACCTTAATTTTGGTCTTATATTTGCTCATTCTGATGGATAATAATATGTTTTAAGTTACTAGTACAAATGCTAAGATTTTGCTGTCCTGGGTAAATACCCAGGGCCAGATATTCAAAAGGGTTGCGCCATGCGCAATAGGGTTCTTGCGCCGCCAAGTCCAAACTTGCTCCATTCTGCGATATTCAGCAGGAGGCAGTTGCACCACAGAAAACATGTTGAGCAACAGCGCAATGCAAATGAATGCATGCTGAACTGGAGGGGAGGAACCATGCATAAACTGCACAGCCCGATATTCAGCCGGGCTGTGCAGGAGTTGTGCAGGCGCAACCCCAACCTGCGCCTGCAGGACTTTGAGCCAAAAAAAGGCTTAAGTCATGGGCCACCCACGGGCGAGCTGCTGTATTGCAGGCGCAACACAGCAACTGCCACCTGTGGCTGGCCCCAACCCAGTCCCTGTGCCCCTGCAGCCCGATCACGGGCATAGTGTACTCCCCACCAGCCCGATCGCAGGCATCAATGTGGCTCCCCTCCTCCTCCCATTCCATATCCCTGGTGGTCCAGTGGACCGAAATGCCCGATCGCGGGCGGTATGTATAAAAACTACCCCTCCCGTACATATCCCTGGTGGTCCAGTGGACTGAAATGCCCTGATCGGGCGGTATGTGTAAAAAACTACCCTTCCCGTACATAGCCCTGGTGGTCCAGTGGACCGAAATGCCCGATCGCGGGCGGTATGTGTAAAAAAACTACCCCCGAACATAGCCCTGGTGGCTAGTGTCCCCACCCCACCCACCCGCGAGCCCCGCCACCCCACCTGTGGCTGGCCCCAACCCAGTCCCTGTGTTCCCCTGCAGCCCGATCATGGGCATAGTGTCCTCCCCACCAGCCCGATCGCGGCATCAATGTGGCCCCTTCCTCCTATACATATCCCTGGTGGTCCAGTGGACCTAAATGCCCGATCGCTGGTCGTATGTGTGGGTTACGAACATAGTGTTCTGGTGGCCTCGACCACTCACCGCCGAGCATTTTTCGTAGCTGGCGGGCGGTGTATCCACCGCCTGCCGCCTCACTGCCGACTGACTGCCCGTAGGGCTCACGCCCATTGGTGCAGAGCAAGAACCAACGCGTGCAGCCCATACCGCATATGACAGTCCAGATTTAGGATGATGTTTGTGAATGAACATCATTCATAAATCCGATTGCTTTTGTACTGTATAGCTGCATGCCCATTGGCTCTTGCTCTGCACCAATGGCGCAGCCCCACTGGAGCAGGTCAAGCAGCGGGCGGGTGGCAGGTGGTGGATGCTGCCACCTACCGCCGCCGGGGGATGGGTGGTGGGGCTTCATGAGTGGGTGGGGGACACTAGCCACCAGGGCTATGTCTGGGGTAGTTTTTTTTTTTTTTTTGTTTTTTTACACATACCGCCCGCGATCGGGCATTTCAGTCCATTGGACCACTCAGGAAATGTAATGGAGGGGGGGGTAAGTTTTTACACATACCGCCTGGGCGACGAATTTCGGTCCACTGGACCACCAGGATATGTACGGGAGGGGGTAATTTACACATACCGCCCGCGATCGGGCTGCAGGGGGCGCCAGTCCCCGATGGCTGCTGCCTGGCAGGCGCCAGGCGCAAGTCTCGGGATCGGGCGCACCTACATGCTAATGGCATGCAATGGATAATGACATGCAAATGGACCCCCTGCGCCTTGCATGAATTATAGCCCCATTTGCATGTCACCTTTTGAATATCGTGATTTTCGCGCATGGCACAATGGTACTTGCGCCACCGCCAGTTGAATGCTCCACTCTGTCAACTTCAGGTGGCGCAGTTCCACTGAGCCATGCACAGTGGCTGTGGCTGGGGTGATATTCAAGGGAGTTGCTCAATAGCGCAACTCCTTTGAATATTGCCCAGGACACACCCCCGCGCAACTATTTTGCACAGCTCAAGGGCTTGCGCCTATGAATGGTGCGAGTTTGAATATCCAGCCCCCAGAGTTTATTTTGAACTTTTAGGTTTTAAAGCATGACACCAAATACCCTTTGGTAGGGTCTGGAGTTTCGGGACTTTCATGGACTTAAGCTATAGAGGAAAAGTCATACGGCTCTTGGGCTACTAATACAGTTTTAAATTTAGTTTTTATCTTTTTGAGGAGTTTATTTAGATATCCCTCCAAGTGGTATCTCTATATCTAGAATGCATACAATAACCTGTATATTAAGGGAAAGATGTGTTCCCCAGAAGGAATTTAATTAATATATATGGTCTATTCTGGATACGACTGTCAATGTGTATGCACATTAATAAAATAAAAAAATAAAGAAAAAAAATCAAAGGATTTCCTGAGGACGCTATGAATGGATAATTCTATTTCCAAGGACCAAAGCAAATTGACAAGGTAATTGCATTTTAGAAATCTGCAGTTTAAAATACCTCCTGTCCTTTGAACTTATCCTCGGGGGGTTGTCTCAATTTCAGCAACAAAGTATTGTCTCTTGACACAGTCCATACACATTGTTTTATATTTACAAAAATGATACAGGGATCAGAACCAGCTGTCCAAGTGTGACACAGGTTGCCGGCTTTTAGCCACCACAACAGCACCTTCTTGACTAGACTCGACACCAGCACTGGCTGATCCAGGGCATTCATGCCTTGGTCCCACTGGACCCCAGTGTCCATTGAGAGATCTCATTTGCAGCCTGGCCAGGGAACTGTGGTAATGGCTGCAGCCATGAGCCTAAAACCTCAGAAAGATCCACGCCAGACTGTGATGGCTAGAGTAGAGGAGATGGGCCTAGTCCATCAGATGCTCTAGTCCGTCTGGGGGTAAGAAGGCCTTCCCTTAGCAGGTGTCCAGCACTGCCCCTATGTATAGGAGGCACTGGCAAGGGTGAAGAAAGACTTCGGGAGGTTGACAGTAATGCCTAAAGCTTGGAACAGGCTGCAAGTGTGAGAAAGAGTTTCAAGGAGATGGTCCCTGGACGAGGCCGCTAACAGCCAATCATCCAGGTAAGCAAAATGTAGAACCCCTGCCGCCTCAGGCAGCTGCCACCACCACCAGGCATTTGGTGAAGACTCTGAGGGCTGAGGACAAACCAAAGGGCAGAGCTCTGAACTGGTAGTGCGCTCCCTGGAAGAGGAAGCTCCAGTGGGAGGCGAAGACCTTGATATGGAGGGTAGGCATCCTGCACATCCAGGAGCAAAGCCAGTCCACCTAATGTAGCAGGGGCAGCAAACCCTGAAGGGTGATTGACCATCCTGAACCATTTGTACTCTATAAACAGGTTCAGCCGACTTAGGTCCAGGATGGGCTGAAGATCTCCCCAACCACTTGGGGACCAGGAAGAAGTGGACATATAACCCTCATCCCTGCTGACACCATGGTGCTGGCTCTATGAAGTAAGGCCTGGATTTTCTCCCTGATGAGAGGGGTGTGGGTGGGAGGATGGGGAACTGCCCAGAGGGTTTTCTGGAGGCAACTGTATGAATTTGAGAGGCGCCATACTCAATGAGTTGCAGCACCAGTTGTCTGTGGTGACCTCCCTCCGCCAAACACAGAAACACAGAATTTGATGGCAGATAAGGACCACTTGGCCCCACCTAGTCTGCCCATTTCCCCTACCTAATGGATAAGCTGCAGATCCTAGTTAATCAACAGCCTACTTCCTTCTACCCCCACTAGAATTGCCTTATGTCTATCCCATGCATTATTGAATTCCTCATTATTTATGACTCCACGATCTCCTCAGGAAGGCTGTTCCATGCATCCACAACCCTCTCATGAAATTTATACTTCCTCACGTTACCTCTGAGCCATCCTACCTCTATCTTCAAATTGTGCCCCTTGTTCTTGCACATCTCTTTTCTGAAAGATGCTACCCTCTTGGACTTTGTTGATTCCCTTGAGGTACTTGAAAGTTTCTATCATGTCCCTCCTCTCCCTCCTTTCCTCAAGAGTATACATATTAAGCTCATTTAGTCTCTCTTCATATGTCTTCTGGTGTAGACCCTGCCCCATTTTGGTTGCCCTCCTCTGGACAGCCTCCACCTTGTCTATGTCTTCTTGCGGAGATGGGGTCTCCAGAACTGCGACAGTACTCAGATGGGGTCTCACCAACTGTCTGTACAGAGGATAACAACTTCCTGTTTTCTGCTGGTGATGCTTCTCCCTATGCATCCCAGTATTCCCCAGCACTCTTTATTGCCTTCTCACATCACTTGCCCACCTTTAGGTCATCTGCTATAACTACCCCCAGGTCCCTTTCCATTTCTGTTGTAGTCAGAATCTCACTCCCCATTGTGTACTCTTTCCCAGGGTTTTGTTTCACAGGTGCATTACTTTGCACTTCTTTGAATTGAATATAAGCTGCCATACATTTGACCATTCCCTCAACCTTGCCAAGTCCCTTCTCATCCTTTTCATCCCATCTTGTGTATCAGCCCTGCTGCAGATCTTGTGTCATCTGCAAAGAGACATACTTTTCCTTCCAGTCCCTCTGCAATGTCACTTATGAAGACATTAAAAAGGACCGGACCCACTACTGAACCTTGTGGTACCCCACTAGTAGCCCCGCTTCTTCACTGTGGACTCCGTTTACTATTACCCTCTGTGTCCTGTTGTCCAGCTAATGTTTTACCAGGCTACCACCCTGGGACCCACTCCCAGGCTGGCTAATTTATTAATCTTTGTGTGGGACTGTGTCAAATGCCTTGCTAAAGTCTAGGTAGGTCATGTCCACAGCCCTCCCTGGTCTAGTACTTTGGTTACCTAGTCAAAGAAATTGATTAGACTCATCTGACATTACCTTCCCGCTGTGAATCCATGCTGCCTTGGGTCCTGTGCCCACTGGCCTCTATATACTCAACAGTTCTTTCCTTCAGAAGTGAATCCATCATTTTCCTGCCACTGAGGCCAAACTGACATGTCTGTAGTTTCCTGCCTCTGTCTTGCTCCCACTTTTGTGTAGGGGAATCACATCCGCCTCCTCCAGTCCTCAGGTACCACACCATCCTCCCAAGATTTGTTAGAAAGGGTAGTCAGTGGTGTTACTAGTTCTCCCTTAGTTATTTTAGAATTCTGGGGTGAATCCATCAGGTCCCATTGCTTTGTCCACCTTCAGTTTTAGGATTTCTTTTGGAACCCTTTCTTCTGTGAAAGGACTGATATTGACCCCCTCCCCATCCAGAGTGCTTCTATTGACTGGATTAAGTATCCCCTCCTCTTCTTTTGTGAATACTGAGCAGAAGTATTCATTCAGTATCCCTGCTTTTCACGGCCCTCTCTGCCCACCCACCTGCCTCTTTATTCAGCCTCAGCATCCCTCCCTTTGTTCTTCTTCACTCCTTAATGTACTATAAAATGTTTTCTCCACTTCTTAACCGAGTTGGTTATCTTTTCCATGGTTTGGGCCTTTGCTATTCTGACTGCCTTCCCCTTCCTTCTGCTTTAACTGGTACAGTTCTCTGTCCTGCTCCTTCTGTGTTTCCTATACTTTCTGAATGCTATCTTTTTCTCCTAACCTTCCCCGCCACCTCTTTTGAGAACCATAGTGTTTTTCTTTCATTTTATTTATTTGCTTCACACAAAGGCTTGTTGCCTCTGTGATGCAGTTGTGATATTTCCCATTGTTGCTCCACCCTCCTTCTTGTCTGTTTGCTAGTGCTTTTCTGAGGCACTTCTCCATTTTGACAAAGTCAGCCCTCCTAAAGTCCAGTATCTTCATTTTGTTATGGCTTGACTTCACAACTGAGTTTATTGTTAACCACAATGCTTGGTGGTCACTTGTTCCCAGATGGCTACTCACTTCTAGATCTGAGATCTCTCTCCATCCCCATTTGAGAGTACCAGGTCTAAGACTGCTCCCTCCCTAGTGGGTTCCAAAACTAGCTGTCTGAGGCATGCCCCTGTAGGGCATCAAGAATGGCCCTGCTCTTGGAGGTGGCTGCAGCAAAGGTGCTCCAGTTAACATCTGGCATATTCAGGTCCCCATCAGCAATATCTCCCCTTTCTCTGCCATCCTAAGGATGCCTTCTATCATTTCCTTGTCTATTGCCTCCCATTTAGATGGGGGTCTGTATACAACCACTGTATAGATTGTGGAGCCATTTCCAGTCTCCAGGGTGTCCCACAGTGCCTCCTCTCCTTCCTGTTTACCCTTTAGTTCCATTGCTTTGATCCCTTCTCTTACATAGAGAGCTACTCCTCCTCCTCTTCTACCTTCCCTGTCCCTCCTGTAGGTTGTGTACCCTGGTATGTTGACATCCCAGTCACGGTTCTCTGTGTACCATGTTTCTGTGACTCCCACGATAGCCAGGCATCCCTCTTCCATCAAGGCCACCAGTTCAAGGAGCTTGTTATCTAGACTATGGGCATTAGTACTCATTACCTCCATTTATTGGTGGCCTTACCCTTTTTGCCCCATCCAGTCCTTACTGCCTTTGTCTTTTTCTCCATTTACCCTGCTCTTCTTCCATCGACTCTCTATCTTGGTGTTTACCTCACTAACTACACTGTTTTTTTTTGGGGGTAGGATTTCCCTTTCAGTGCCTCCCTTGGCTAGTTTAAATACTTGCCAATGAAGCATTTAAACCTATCACCCAGGATCCTGGTTCCTCCTGGACAGATTCAGACCATCACTCCAGTATAGGCCTGCATCCCTCCAAGTGGATCCCAGTCCCCAGTGAAGCCAAAACCCTGAGCTCTGTACCAGTTTTCAACCATTAATTGAATCATGGTGCAGAGCACCTAGCCCTCACCCATGCCATAGACAGGCAGCACCTCCAAGAAGGTTACCGTGCATGCTACTTGTCTAAGCCCCTCCCTAACTCCACAAACTCCTCCTGTACTGCTCTGATCCCTTTCCCAGCCAGGTCATTTGTCCCTAGATGGACAATGACACTCAGCTCCCTCCCCTGCAGCTGCTCCTCAATCCTGAGGATTCACTCCTGTTACTCCAAGCCTGTTCAGGTGCAGGGAGAAGTAACCCCTGATGACCACCTTCTGTGGAACTAGGGGAGGGCAAGAGCCAGGAGGTGGGAGCAGCTGCTACTGGGGCTCCTGCTGCACCTCGGGTGCTGGGGTGGTGGCTGTGAAGGAGTTGGGAGAGCTGCCCCACTTTGCGCTTGCTCTGGATCTTGGGAGTGGGTCAGGCCTGTCTGCGGAGAAGCAATGAAAAGGAGCCCACTGTTCCAACTTTGGCTGGGTATGGTTCATAGAATGGATGGATTTGAGAGCCCATCCTGAGGTCTGGAGTTCAGAGATGATATCCTGGACATCTCCACAAAAGTTTGAACCCCTGAAGGGTGCATCCATAATGTTAGACTGGACATCCTGTGCGAGCTAGAGACCCGAAGCCAGGAGTGGCATCTCATACAGTTTCATGTGATAAGGGTGATTCCCTTATCTTGCAGAACACAAACCACAAAATCAAACTGTGCCCACACGACATCGGAAAGACGTAACACAAAATCGACCGCCGTAAAGCAACGGTCATTCACTGTTCCTCTACATCAATAACAAAATTCTTTTATGCAAGGCGCAACCCTCAAGTAAAAGATTATCAACTCCGGGGAGACTTAGAAAAACTGAAACAACAAACCAGTAAAAGCATTTGTCCTGCACCAGTACCCGCTGGCTCCATAGGCAGTGGCTCTAGTCACTCGCCAAATGGCCAGCTCAGCAGAGCTTGGCAACACACCTTCCTGTATCCTGTTTTAGTGAGTGTAGGTCTGCTAGACTCGCTACACAGGATATCTTGATCTTTGCATCAGTCGCCTAAATGCGAGCAGTATTATTGAGTGTCTCATATTGAGCCACCCAATACTGCCTCATATGATACCTCTCACAGATGCCTACCACTGCTGCCCAGCCTGAAGCATCTACTGCATCACAGGCAGCCCTGAGGATGTGGGTACCAATGTCTGAGCCTTTTTGAGGGCCTGAGGGTCTGCTGCATGGAAGGGTCGTCCAGCATAGCTAGGACAGCCTCCCTAGCCTGGTCTCAGAGCAGGTTCTGGTACTGTACCATGTGGGTTAAATAACTGATGGCCCAGATAGCCAGAGTGACTGATGCAAGACCCTCTTGCCCATCTGGTCCAGTTAACAGGACTCATTGTCCAGAGGAAGAGATTTAAGCACTTTGGTCTTTTGGTACAGTCATCGCCATATTGATAATGACTGAATCGGCCTTGGGCTGTTCACCAAAGCACTACTTGCCAGTCAGGGCATGGTAAAGTTTGTCAGCCTTTATGGATACCACCGGTACCATATGGGCGGTTTGAAGCAGCCCGGTAATGTCCTCATATGAGTCAGTCACTGAGGGACCACCAGGAGGGGCATCCAGCTGACATAAGTATATGGTAAGTCGATGCCATTCCCAGTCCTATTAAACATAGAAACATAGACTTTCACGGCAGATAAGGACCGCTTGGCCCACCCAGTCTTCTCATTTTCCTACCTATTGGATAAGCTGCAGATCCTAGTTAACCAACAGCCTACTTCCTCCTACCTCCCACCAATTGCCTTATGTCTGTCCCATGTTTTCTTGAATTCCTCCACTGTTTTGACCCCACAGCCTCCTCAGGAAGGTCGGTCCATTGTCTACCACCCTCTCTGTGAAAAGTACTTCCTCACATCTTTCCAAACACCTTGAAACAAACAAGAAAACAACCAAACCGGACCATAATGAAGAAGATACAAAGGGGAAAGGAAAGAAAGACAGATATCCCCATAATAGGGATTCTATTACTAAGGGATTGAGTCATTAGTATGCCAAGGAAGAAAGATGTATACAACTGTGCGCTTACTCCAGAAGTAAAAATAGCTGATATAGGAAAATTACTAGATGGATTAATGGAAGGATTGAGAAACCCTAGTGATATTACAGTACATGTAGGAACAAATGATGTTGGAAATCGGAATGAGGCAAACATTAAAGAAAATTATCAAAATGTATCAAATAGAATCAGAGAGAGGGGGATATTATAATCTCAGGCCTACTCCAGTATATGGAAGGTATGGTTACAAGAATACCAAAATTGATAAACTAAATATATGGTTACGGTCCTACTGCAAACAAAATAACATCGGTTACATGGATAGTGCTACCACTTTTAGAAATAATGCCCTCTACAAACACGAGGGACTACATTTAAATAATGTTGGTACATGTATACTAAGTAAAAAATAAATTATGTGAGTACATTTCATTTAAACTGGATGGGGCAAGTTCAACACGTAAGATTAAACCAGAGTGACCCCAAAGATGGCTGGTGAGGTGTACCTATAAATGCAAGGAGCCCAATAAACAAATTAGATGAAGCAGCAACTATTGGTACAGAAAACATACAAATTGCACGAATTACTGAAACCTAGTGGACAAAGGATGATGACTGGGATAAAAACATAAAGGTTACAATTCATTTTCTTTATCTAGGAAATACAGGAGAGGCGAGGTATTGCCATTTGTATGGATAAACAATAAAGTGTGAAGAAATAAATAAAGATGAGGATGGTCTAGAGTTGCTCTGGGTAAAATTAATGCCAAAAGCTACACCCAAAATTAAACTAAGGTTATCATACAGACCACCTTCAACTACATCTGAAATGACAAATTAATATTTAAAACATAAAAAGTTTAGACCCAGCAGACAGAATAATGTTCATAGGTGACTTTAACTTTGCTGAAATAGACTGGGGAAACCAAACAGGAACTACAAGATCTGAAAAGCAGTTCTGAAATATATTCGAACAAATTGGACTTGAACAAATAGTATTGGGGAAACCAGAGTAAAAAGTACCCTAGATATAATGTTAACAAACATGGGGACTCTGTAAACGAGGTCATTATAGACAGCCCACTTTCAAATAGCAACCATCAGATAGTTTTTTTTTTTAAATCAAGGATGTGCAAAAGAAATAGGGTCAGGAAAGACTATCCTGTTAAATTTCAAAAGGTGGACTTTCCCTCTATGAGGAGTACTATGTCACAGTGGGATTGGGAAAATGAGTTAAAAGATAAATCCAGTAAATGAGATGAGGAGATTTTGTTAGAGAAACTAAGGACGACAATACACAAACACATACCAAAAATAAGAAGTATGCAACCCAAAAATGTGCTCCCAGGTGGTTAAAGCCTAGGGTAAAGAGACTAATAAACCAAAAAAATAGATGGTATCAGAAAACCAAAAGATGTCATAACATACAAATTCTAACCAAATACAGAAATCTGGTTAGGAGGTAAAAGGGTTACCAAAAAGCAAAAGATTATGAAATCCTACATGCAAGCCCTTATTATAACTATGCACTTAATGTTGTTCTCTGCTTTATGTGGATGCAACTGTAACTAGTGGAATGTTTGTGCTCCTTCTGGGAGCTCCTACTAACTAACTCTGTTTACTGCAATCAATCTGCATGTTTTAGCCAAGAAATCTCCTACGTATTTGCTGTTTGGTAGTCATTACACCATATGACCATAGAGATCGCTATTCTCGCTTGTTACTGTCCTCCTACGGTTTATGCAAACTTGCTGCGATTCCTACCTGTTGTTTGTACTCATAAGTCTCACACTTCTTGTTACACATGCGGCTACTGTCCGTTTCTTGGAACTCATCTCCTGTATGCAATCAGTCTAATTGAAACTCAGTACACTTTGTTATTCAGATGTTTGCAGCAACAGTTGAAACTGTCTACTATGTATATAATTCTGTTACTCTCCTATTGTATGTGCATTGTTGAAAATATCTTACTATGTAACTCCATCTCACCTCTCCACAGGTCGCACCAGGAGATGAGCAACTTGTTGTTCAGTGTGCCTTACCTGGTGAAACTTTTCAATAAATAAATAAAATTAGCAGTACAAGTTAAAGATAATTACAAAACCTTCTATACTTACATCAACAATAAAAAGAAAATACAAATAACATAGGACCCTTTAAAACAAAGATGGAAATATGTCAAATAACAGGAAACTGCAGAAATCCAAAATAACATTTCCTGTTCTGTATTCAATAAAGGCAACTCAAAAAAAATAAGGATAGTATAAGCTCAGTACCAGGGCACATCATTATCAAGGAAAAGAATGTACTAGGTAAACTCCAGAAAATTAATATAAACAAATCACAAGGACCAGATGAAATACATCCAGGGGTAATACATGAACAATCTGAACAAACAGCTACACCTCTGACTTATATCTTCCAGGCTTCTCTGGATAGAGGGAGGTGCCACAGGGATGGAGGAAGCTTTAGTGGTCCCCATTTTCAAAAAGGTTCTAGAACAGGGCCAAAAAATTATAGACCTGTGAGTCTGACCTCTATTTTAGGGAAAATATTAGAAACTATATTAAAAGAATACATACTTGCACATTTGGAACAAACTAACTCACAAGACCTAGTACAACATGGCTTCAGAAAGGCTAGATCATGCCAGACAAATATGTTCGTTTTTAGGAAAGCACAGAGTGCTGGACAAGGAAACGTTTTGGGCTGCTTTCCTTTAACAAAAGAAATAATCAGATACTTAACTGCATTCTAAGACACATAACAAGTAGGAATAGAAGAGTATTTATACCTCTCTACAGCACCTTGGTAAGGCCCAACTGGAGTATTGCTCCCAAGTGTGGTCTCCTATAAGAAAGAAGACATCCACAGGTTGGAGGGTACAGCGTAGGGTAACTTGGGCAGTGGATGGACTAAAAGAATATCCTGTGCAGAAAGACTCCAGGAGCTACACCGCCATACCCTGGAATTTAGAAAGACAAGAGGAGATATGTGCATGATACATAGGGCCATGCAAGATAATAAACTAAGGGAGGAACTGAGTGTAACCTTAAGAAAATCTAAATATGAACCCAGGGACATCCTTTCCAACTGGTGACACAAAATGGAAAACACTACCACGTAAATACTGGTTTAGCCAGACAGTTGTCTCAGTATGGAACTCACTACCATTCAATGTGGTGCTGAGTGAAAGGATGGACACGTTCAAGCACAAACTAGATGGGCTTTTTAACAAAATCGTAAAAGTACAACTATAAATTTATAAGGAATAAAGAAGCGAAAATAAACAAAGACAAGCACTAAGGACGAAAGTCCATACAGCTTGACACACCTATGAAACCTATGAACGCTGCTCTGAGCAGTTCCTCCTCTATCTTCAAATTGTGCCCCTTGTCCTTGCACATCTCTTTTCTGAAAGATGCTACCTTCTTGGACTTTGTTGATTCCTTGAGATACTTGAAAGTTTCTATCATGTCCCCTCTCCCTCCTTTTCTCAAGGGTATACATATTAAGCTCCTTTAGTCTCTCTTCATATGGCTTCTGGTGCAGACCCTGCACCATTTTAGTTGCCCTCCACTGGACTGCCTCCATCTTATCTATGTCCTTGCAGAGATGGGGTCTCCAAAACTGCATGCAGTACTCCAGATGAGGGTCTCACCAACTGTCTGTACAGAAGGATAACAACTTCCTGTTTTCTACTGGTGATGTCTCCCCTATACACATCAGTATCCACCCAGCCCTCCCTACTGCCTTCTCATGTTGCTTGTTTACCTTTAGGTGTTCTGATATGACTACCCCTAGGTCCCTTTCCATGTTTGTTGTTGTTAGTACCTCCCCCCACTGCGTACTCTTACCCTGGGTTTTGTTTCCCAGGTGCATTACTTTGCACTTCTTTGCACTGAATCTAAGCTGCCATCGTTTGACCATTCCTCCAAACTTGCCATGTCCCTTCTCATCCTCTCCCCCATGTATCAACCCTGTTACAGATCTTTGTCTCTTCTGCAAAGAGGCATACTTTTCTTCCAGTCCCTCTGCAATGTCACTTAAAAGACATTAAAAGGACCAGTCCCAATCCTGAACCCTCGGTACCCCACTAGTAATCCCCCTTTCTTGGGTGGACTCCGTTTACTATTACCTTCTGTGTCCTGTTGTTCAGTCAATTTTTACCCAGCCTACCACCCTGGGACCCACTCCCAGGCTGGCTAACTTGTTTATTAATCTTTTGTGTGGGACTGTGTCAAATGCCTTGCTAACGTCTAGGTAGGCCATGTCCACAGCCCTTCCCTGGTCTACTACATTGATCACCCAGTCAAAGAAATCTATTAGATTCCTCTGACATTAACTTTCCTGCTGTGAATCCATGCTGTCTTGGGTCCTGTGCCCCACTGGCCTCTAGGTACTCAACAATTCTTTCTTTCAGAGCGATTTCATCACTTTCCCTACCACTGAAGTCAAACTAACAGGTCTGTAGTTTCCTGCCTCTGCTTTGCTCTCACTTTTGTGAAGGGGAATCACATATACCCTCCTCCAGTCCTTGGGTACCACAACATCCGCCCATAATTCGTTAAAAGGATAGTCAGTGGTGTCACTAGTTCTCCCCTTAGTACTTTTAGAATTCTGGGATGAATCCAGACAGGTTCCACTGCTTTGTCCACCTTCAATTTTAGTTCTTTTGAAACCCTTTCTTCTGTGAATGGACTGGTATCCACCCCTATCCAGAGTGCTTCTATTGATTGGATTAGGTACCTCCCCTCCTCTTCTTTTGTGAATACTGAGCAGAAGTATCCGTTCAGTATCCCTGCTTTTCACTGTCACCTTCTGCCCACCCACCCATCCCTTTATTAAGCCTCACTATCCCTCCCTTGGTCTTTCTTCGCTCCCTAATGTACCTATAAAACTTTTATCCCCTTCTTAACCAAGTTGGCTATCTTTCCTTGGTTTGTGCCTTTGCTAGTCTGACTGTCATCCCCACTTCCTTCTGCTTTAACTGGTACTGTTCTCTGTCCTACTCCTTCTGTGTTTCCTCATACTTCCTGAATGCTATCTTTTTCTCCTAACCTTCACCACTACCTCTTTTACGAACCATAGTGTGTTTTCCTTCATTTTGATTTGTTTATTTGCTTCATACAATGGTTTGTTGCCTCTGTGATGGCAGTTTGATGTTTCCCCATGGTGGCCTGAATGTGTTAATGATGGCCATAAAAGTGGGGGTCTCTGGGGGATTTGGGGACACTGCTGGAGTGCCTCTTCTTTCTGAGGAATCTGGCCCCAAGGAGGAGGACTCACTGCTGAAGCTCTGGTCAGCATCATCTGCTCGTCGTCCCCGCTCTCCTCGGGCCAACAATCATCCAAGCACCTGGCTGACCTGGTGTCGGGCCTATCTCTGGGTGTGTGAGGAGCACTACGGCCTGGCTGAACAGGGACAGGGATGGGGAGGTGGGTCCCAAGGGAGGTCCTTGAAGGTGGCTGGGACCAGAACCTTGAACCAGGACCTGCATCTGCATGAAGGACCAGAGGGCAGAAATCAGACCGTGATAATCCAAAGGGCTGGTGTCAGTCCCACTGGCATCAGATAAGTGGGGACGGTGATGGTTCCGCAAGGAGCCAAATGCAGAGTAGCCCTACGTAGGTCTGGCCAGCATCAGATAGGGGTGCACAGGTGCGGAACAGTAGGAGCCAGCATTGGGTACCCAGGCATAGGTTCTGTGGGATTGGGTTGCAGCAGGATGGGTGGTGGACCCATGGGAGTGGGTGGTAGCAGGCGATGTACCCGGGTGCCATCTGAGGCGGGGCTGGCGTGGGACACACAGGCTGTGGCAGAGGAAGGACGGGCATAGACTGTGCAGGCACTAACTGAGGCAATGCTGGAGGGGTGTCCACAGGCACCAGCTGTGGGGAGACAGGTGCTGGAGTGAAGGTGACCCTCCCTCGTGTGTGATGGCTGGACAGACCAGGCTCTGGGAGGCACCAGTGTCCTGCAGCGTCTGCACCTGAGAAGGAGGGGCAGAACCACCAGTGGTCCCAGAAGATGAGACTGGTGTCGATGGTGCTGGTGTTGGGATCAGGGACGGCAGCTGGGAGGCTGGCACCAGCAGCACCTGTGTCAGCTGAAGAGACTCCAACCAAGTCACCTGACTTGAGAGCCGCAGAGAATAAGGGCTGGAACAGTAGGTTCTGGGGGGCAGGATACAAAGTACCCTGTCCTGAAGAGCTGTCACCCACAAGGAAGACCTGGCAGACAGTGGGGCCACCAGTAGCCCTGTGGAAGTTAGGGGATGCAGGGCCAAGGAGGTTGACCCGAGGGAAGAGGACCACTTTGCAACCGAAGAATTCTTGTGTGGGTACCACAAGTGGGAGGAAGACCAGGGTCAGTTCTGGTCCTTGTCCCTATGCTTATGCTTGCCAGAAGATTTGTCCTGTGACTTCGATGAAAAGCCAGAGGACTGGGCCAGAGATGCGGGGAGATCCTGGCTTGCAGCTCCCATTCCATTTAGGTGACCTTTGCTTAAGGAGGTGATTCTCCAGGATTTTGTGGCAACATCTGTGGGTGGCTGGGTTGAACTTCTGCAGGCCTCATAGGTCTGGATGTTATTGTCCAGGCCTAGGCACAAGACACAGGCAGAATGGCCATCTTTGTCTGGGATCTGTTTTCTGAAGGCACACTTTGTGGAGTGGTTGGAAGATCAGGAAGGTTGTAAAGACATAAACCATCCCGTGAGAACACAGAAATTTTGATGCTAAACTGAAGAAAAACAAGAAATAATAAAGCGTGTAAATGCGGAAAATGGCAGTCGACTGAAGCTGCGGCAGTATCAGAGGTCAACGTGCATTGGTTGATGGTGGAAAGAACTGAAGAGGTGTGGGGCCACCCACATTTTATAGGATTGGCTGATGTCAGGCGCTGCGTTGAAGGTGGATGGCCCACTCTGGTAGACTGCTAACTAGAAAGGTTTCCATGTGGTCTTGGCACCTGATGGCTTGGTCCTACCAGCGATGGCCTGCTGCAAGAGATACCCTCAAAGTGAGATAATGTGGTCCTGTCCTTCTCTCCGCCCTTTTCTAATCCATTGAGTCAGAACTAGCGGAGTTATTTGGGGCCCTTCCATTCACCCCTAATATTTACCTTTTGCTGCAGTTTCCTACAGGTCTCCAGGACCCCAGCGAGCCGCTTGTTGAGAATATTGTTTCCTGTAGCCTAAAGGCCAATCACCAAACTCTGCCTATCCCCACAGATCCTGGAGGTGACTTCTGGAGACAATCTATGACTCAAACATATTCCATGGAAAGACTACCCACTCCCTTAATAACCGTACAGAGCTTTGCTTATCCTGCTGAAACAAAGGGGCTTTTGCACACTGAGTCACGGATTCTGCATTCATTCCACAGAGACCTACATAAGGTTGGAAACCACCTAAAGGTTCGAGGGTCCCCCTCTATCCCTCCCCGGCACCCCATCCTGGAATGAACAGATTACAACCCTGAGGCAGTATAGTGCAATGGTCTAAGGCTCTGAGCTGCAAATCTGGTGACATCCAGCAGACCAGACCTGGTTTTGAATCCCACAGCTTCCACTTGCATACTGTGTGACCCTGAGCAAGTCACTTAACTTCCTTGTGCTCCCAGGTCACACCTGGAAACAAGCTCCAGCTTAGTGTGCCTTTCCTGGTTAAACAATCCCTCCCCTGTGCTGCCCCACCCTGCTGCTCCACCTGTCACCATCCAGGGGTCCTACAACTCAGGTACTTACGACAGTTTTGACAGGATTCATCACCTGAATAAGAATGCATAATTAATTATCCTGTGCTGTACCTAAGAGGGAGACCAGGTTTGTTTTCTTTTCACAAGAGGTATTGGGGTCTACTGTATACAATGAACACAAACAGATCTGACACATTATGTTATTCAGTATTTTATTGCTATTGACTGTACTGTGCAGATCTTAATATTTTACTAAATACTATACTTGCAAAAAAAAAAAAAGGACTATGGAATCATACTCTACAGAGATGATCAAATTACAAAAATGTAGTGACAGAAAAAAAATTCCAACCTACTAAATGTATTACGATGAGTCACATAGAAGGAGAAGTCCTTAACCTTGGAATGAGCTGTTCCTATACATCTATTAGCTCAAAGTCCCTTCTAACCTCTTGCAGGGCTTCTCTAGATTTAGTAGAAGTGAGGTTAAGTTTTGAGGGGCTCCTGTCAAGTATGGGGTCTAGCACCTCTTTAAAGTCCTCACCTACAATGATTTCAAAATCTTTTGGGTTACCAATTTTAAACACAAGCTTGTTAAAAAACAACAAAGTCCTTCTGGATGACGTTAGGAATGTGTAGTAATCAGGAACAATTAACCTCTGTAAGTACCTATGATGGGGAGGGATAACAGAGGGAGTCATAAGTGAACTGACCCAGATACACATACCAAACCACATTGCTCTGCCTTACCCAGCAAGGGTATGTTCTCTGCTATATACATTGACCTGGCTTCACCTTTTCAGTAATACTGTCTCACACTATCAAGCTTCACTGGTCACGATAGAGACTTCTGTAGTGCTAATATGACTTTATGTCAACTTTCTGCTAATGCTGTTGCTGTTGTGTTGGTGGTTTGTTTATTAGTACTGTATTCCTGAAATTTTCCAGTAAAAGTTCAACATTAAAAAATCCATTTGGCCAGATGTAGTGGCATAGATGTTACAAAAAGCCACCTTTCTTCCAAAATGGGTTCCAGCTAGAACTTATACAAATGGCTAGGGTCAGCTATGTGATTATGTTTAATAAAGTTGACCCTATGTTTAATAAAGTTGAGTCTGTTTTTAATAAGGATTGCCACCCTGTTTCCTTGCTAGAAAAGTGCTGCATTTTACATGAGCCCAATTTCTTGCTAGTTTATTCTGCCTGCTTGGGAAGAAGATGTCTCCCAAAATGGCCACATTAATTGTATGTTTAGGTGACTGAGGACCTTCTCCCGTCCTGATCAGGGAACGGTCCCCAAGCATTCCAGAAGGCAATATTCATTGTTGCTTGAAGTAAACACTGTATTTAGTAACGATGAAACCCTCTTGTTATCTTAAAATCTGAAGATGTAATACACAACTTTCTTAAGTAGAACAGAATTTTGTTCAGTTGACTCTTAAATACCAACTATACTAAATATTAAACAATTGAATTAAACAGAACACGGTTACAAAGCACAGACTTGTATGATGCAATGACAGTTCGGTATTCCTGCAAACACTAAACTATATCAAAGTACACTAATTTATCTATATAGAAACTAAGGACACAGTGTCATAATGCTGTAAGACATAACAGAGCAGCAATGTACCATTCTATAAATACAGCGGATACATTGCTACCACTGAGACAAACTGCCAAAACACAGTTTGACAAAATAAACCAGTAGCAACTTCTTTTGGGGGGTTCAACACGGGACAGTGGAAACACGCTGGGGAAGAAAAGAAGAAACCACAATGCAGTTCCACATGCAAAATAATTGCTCTGTTTCTGCAGTCGCTATATGCGCAGAGGAGCTCTTTCAGAAGATGTAATTGTTTGCTTGTAACCTGTTACCGTAATATGAAAATGCAGTTTGTTCTAATCTGCTTGCTTGTAACCAGGACTGTGCAGAGTAGCTCCTCATGTTGGTTCTGAACTGCTGAATTGGACCAATCATTGGTGGGGATCCTTTAAAATGGAGCCTGCTCTGGGCAAATCAGAACTTGGACTCTCCTCTGGAGCCTGCCACAATGGAACTGTATGGCAGATGTCTCTGGGAATTGTAGCTTGGACTTCAGCACCTTTTACACCAACAGGGGAGTCTGATTGTGAGTGACAGCCAAACCAGCCAGCTGAACTGGGAGGAACTCAAAGGAAATGCCAGCTCTGTCTACTGGAAAGATCAGATGAGTTGTGACTGTGAAGAGGAAGGAGCTCCGGGCTCCTGCACTGTCGCGTTTCACTGGGAAGCTGTTGTGGGGCCCTGAAGTTCGGCCTACAACTGTTTGTAGAGTGCCAGTGCAGACTGAATCAGAGTTGTGAGGGAGAAAGAAGCACCAGAAGTGTAGAAACCAGGCTCACCCTGTAGAAGACTGGAGAAATTGCTGAATCGCACTCGGTCTGTCAGGAACCAAGCTGCTGTGTGGCCCGGCATTTTGCAGACCATGATCGGGATTGAGGAGCAGCCTGCCCGGTACAGTACTTTCCTTTTACATATGAATGTGTCTAGTGCTTGTGGGGAATCGTAATCTCATTTTCCCCAGTACTGTGAATTGTGTGCTGAAGCAGGAAGCAGAACCCAGCTCCATCGTACTGAGTCTACCTGTTTTTCGAATGCAAGTGAGTCCTGCCACGAGAGCTGGGCCAGCTATTCTGTTTCTCCTGGCAATCCAGGACAACCTGCATCCATCCAGTTTTCAGTATTGAGTCCATGAGTACAAATCAGGGTAGCTCCCTGCAATCTGTTTATCAAACTGCAAGTGTATCATCTAATTGTTGCTGTTTCTTCACGAACTGAAGGGTTCTGGATTACAATTTGTGTGTGCATCTGTTTTTCCATCAAAGGGCCCCAACCAGCTGCACTGACCCTGGCTAGCCCCCACCATCCTGGGTACCCAGAAGTGACATTTTGGACCCTATATGCATGCACATTACTGTGATTTGAATATTTCCAAACCAAATGAACCTGATTGGCCCCCTCCGTGTTACTGCCCTCTAATAAATCAGATTTGTTGTTATTGAACTATATGCTGTCTGTGGTATCAGTACATGTAGAGAAAGCATTGCATTGTGCTTGTGTATGTTGCCTAACCTTGTTTTACAGGGGTCCTCAGAGACATGCTGCAGAATCAGTCTCGAGGGTAAGTGGTACTTATGAGTGAACAGTGTGTATATGTGGGGTACAGGGATTGCAACTCCTGTGTACTGTGCAAGCCACTAGAGGGAACCAAAGGGGTCACGGTGTCCCAGAGGGCTGTGACCGAGCTAGTTTAACTACTGCAAACCCTGACCTCTGGGTGGAGGCACCCGTCATTGGACCTAGGCCCCTCAACCTGTTAGTAGTTAAGCAGGCAGGGTAGTAGCCCTTGGGATAGCACCACCTAGGGTTACATTTAGACAGGAAGAACATGTCATTTGGGCTGTGAGGCCCAGTTTGCAAGACAGTTCTGTACAGTATTCAGTAAGCTACATATATAACAATACAATAAATAGTAAACAGAAACATACATCATACAGTACAGTGTATAGTAAAACAACATTATACAATGGCAAGGAAAATCCTGGACTCTGACTGGTGAGTTTGGAGCTGGACCCATGGCATTATCCCAGCATGACACCACAGGTCTAGTCTCAGCACTGTGACCCTGCAGATAAGCTGCAGCATCATCACTATTGAGCCTATTGTTTCATCTGCTCTTAAAACAAAAATATTTTTCCACACAAACATCTCTAAAATGATTTTTTTTATTCCGTATAACAACGAGCCATTGTATAATAGGAATAATGCTGCACTCCAGGGTGTGTGACATGCTGAGGATAATGCCACAACTGGGGCGTTGGATGCACTCACCCTGCGACCTCACATGCCTCAACCCCTAGGCGCAGACATCCCAGCACCCACACACCCTGTCATGCATTATTCCTTTAATAACTTAATTTAACAAGCTTTACTCGCCCATAATCCTGAAACATTAAGCAAGCAATATGTAAGGTTGTCAACGGTAGCTACCATGCAGTCCTGAGTTAGTATTCACCTAAAGAACCCCACACATAAGCTGTTTAGTAGTAGATAGCACTTGATCTGCGACATAATCTGTGTTCCTTCATTTTCTAAATGTCAGCCTTACGCCTTCAGCTGACAGAGGAGCTATATATTTTGCAGGGGAGCAGGGGAAACAGCGAGTATATAAATTATGTGGGCAAGTAATCGTTGACTCCAAAAATAGATATAAATATCGAGTATATCTGGTCTTTAGCCATAGGTCAAAACTAGAGTATGCCGTAATTTTGACTTCTGTTACACCTAGTGCTATTAACATCCAGACCTCTACTGTGGTGCAGGTAGGAGTTACAGAACATCCCAGCATTCACCCATCTCTCAGTGGCATGACTTTAATTGTGAATTTTACTCACACATTACTTAGTTCTTTTTTCTTTCCAACAGCAGGTACTGAAATTTGTGACATGGTGCTCTCAAATGTTTATAAGCTTGAGATTCATTCCTTACCTTGTTCAGCCCATCAATAGCAGCTTTTTTAAAACTTATATTTACTAATTTCAAAAACAAACATAAGCTTGTTTGATCGAGCATGTGCATACACCTTAGTCTCGAACCATGAGGGCACCACGCCTCCTAAAATATCTAATAATCTAACTCGCGTTCTATAGATATGACATCAGGAAACAGAGCTCAAGATGGAAAACTTGAACAATAATCCATAGATGCTGCTTTTAAGAGTCCAGTGTGGCATGGTAATTATTTCACTGTGTATAGGTTCATACCGTGCAACATGTTTCTTCTCTGCCTCAATGGGAGGGTGAAGAAAGGTCCACCATGCTATATCTATTCTGTGTGTGCTGTCTAGTACACTGGCCCTTCAGTGCAGATAGAGCAACCTTATAACATCCTGCGTTTAAGGTGCAAACACTTATAACAATACAAAAAACATTTTCAGAACATTTCTACAGCCATAACTTTTCTTATTACAAAAACAACAGGCTTTCCCAAATCTAACAAAGAGGAAGACTTTCCCAAGTCCCTATTAAATAGTCAATTCTTGTATTGCATGGCGGAGGGTAGATCTAGGTTCACACTGTAGCACCATCATCTGGATTAATGATAAAAAAAATTGCTCACCTAGGATCTTATCCACCCCACAGTCCATTAAAATTGAAACAAGGTTGGCTCGGTGGTGCAGAGGGTTGAGGCACTGGAGCTACATCTCGAACCACGCCAGCAACCGGGATCGGGAACAGACTTGGCGTCGGGGCTGGCAGGGAAGGAGAGGATTGAGGGTCTGGAGGACTGCTCTACTCTCCTAAGGTGGGTTAGGGATGGCCCGCTCTATAGCAGCCCTGGTGGAGACCAGGGGCACTACACATAACAGCACAGAATACCCCAATAACCAGAAAATAGCTTTGGCGCCCGCTGATGACGGTTTCCATCCTCCTCGCCACCGGATACTCCAAAGAGCCTCCTCCTCCATAGCAGTGCCCCCAGGATCGTGACAAAATAGTAACGGGCCGAAGGAGAGGCAGTCACGGAGTGTCGGTGGGGCAAAAGATGACACAAAATTTTTTTTAACAAAGGAAATTAGAAAAGTTGCTGATCACTCCTCTGGAATCATCCCAGCAGAATCTTCTGGGTTATCTCTGCTGCGTTTAGGTAGACATATTTATGTGCCCACTTCTGGGTGTCTACTGGATCCAAAAAGCAAAGATCTTTCCCTGGGAACAATTCAGAGTCATGCTGGAAATACCATTCCGTGGCCACCTTCGTCCTCACGGCATAGCTCACAACCCGTCATATTTAGTTTTCTTCTGTCGGGTTGCATAGCTGATATCAGGGTACATGCTGATGATTTAGCCATCCTGAAGCAGAGTGCCTTTACACCAAGTCAAGGCCAGTAAGAATCCCATGGTCCCACATCATCTATTACCCATACTATAGTCCGTGGCACCTCAGGACTAGCAGGCCTTCCTCGAGGAGTTACTCTTATGCCTTCTGGATGGTGAGTAGTCATGCAGATATGGCATCTCTAGCTGCTGTGCCAGCCATTCTTTCAAAAAGAGTGGTAGTGAGTCCCTTCACTGCCTCTGGCATTCAGGTATCCTCACATTAGCAGTATGAGCCAGTTTCTCCAGTGCCTCCAACCAGGAATGCAGATGTACATTTTCTTTTGTGAGGTTGCAGCTGTCCCCAAGACAGCATCTGCTCACTTAGTGGCATCCGATGGCAGACTTCACCAAGTCCATGATCATCTCAAGTCCCATCACTTGTCAAATTTATCTGCCAGGTCAGTTACAGACTTAATAAGTCAACTGATTTTGATACCAAGCATCTGCAGGATTTCTTCCCGAGATCCCTCGAATATCTGTTGCTCCCTCTGCGCCAATATCATGGGTGAGCACCTGATGCAGTTTTGATTTCTGCACCCTCCCTCAACACGGATTTATTTTTCTGAGGGTTTTCCATCTTACTGAGGTGTTTTCAACTCTGTTTTCTCAAAGCATGGCTATGAAATAGAAGCTATAAAATGCCTTTTAAAGCCTGCTGAGCAATCAATCTTCCGTGCTCTAAGCCCTGGCGTCTGTTTTGCTCGGGCACCTTTTTAATGAGGGTGTGTTAAATGTCAATTTCACTTGGGTCATGAGTTCATAACAGTTCTGTTTGTGTTTCAGTTTTAATTTTAAAATCTCCCTCATTCTCCCAGTTTTCAATGGGATCCGACTGAAAGCGTCATACAGCGTTGCCAGTATTGTAATATGCCCTTGAGGCTTAGTTGTGAAGTTGGTAAATTTCAGTCAGCATTCAAGGGCCACTATGCACTCACTAGATTGCCCCCCCTCCCACAGGGACCGCAGCTCCAACCACCGAGCCGACTCGGCCCTGGACCGACGGGCTCTCCTCAAACCGCTACCCGAGTCCTCCTGCCGGAACCACAGCCTTCCAGGTGCGGCACTAGCTGCCAGCCAATCGGAATGCATGCACCTTTCCAGGGCCCACCAATTAGTCCAAAGCTCTCCATTGACTCTTCTCTCTCAAAACCGGCAATTTAAAAGATTTAAAGATAATTTTACTGAAATGAATGCTAAGTTACAGCTTGTATAGAGTTATAAGTTGCAAAGTGTTCAAAAGGCTGTGATTACAGTTCTCTCTGTGAATTTGTGCTGTTCATTCAGGCTGGACTTTTGGCGCCCAAACCAACTGCTCCCATTGTTGTGTAAATTGGGCTCCCTGCTGGGCTAACTGCACCTCTTGCATCGCCAGCATATTTAATCCTCCCCTCTCTTCTTTCTTTAGCTGCCCCCGCAGGGACCGCAAGCTCCAGCCACTGAGCCATTCGGCCCGGACCGATGGCTCTCCTCAGCCGCCACCCAAGTCCTCCTGCCCAGATCCACAACCTTCCAGGTATGGCACTAGCTGCCAGCCATTTGTGCCCCACCAGTGCTGTGCGGCTCCCCATCCCCCCACCCACCCACCCTAGCTCAACAGTTATATTTATAATCAACCACTGGTCTCCTGATTGCCATTTTTTTCTATCTACCCAATTCCCCATTGGCTCAGTATATTTCTCTGCCACTAGAGGCATCTGCCAGCAGCTT
Organism: Neoceratodus forsteri; assembly: GCA_016271365.2. Classification (NCBI taxonomy): domain Eukaryota; kingdom Metazoa; phylum Chordata; order Ceratodontiformes; family Ceratodontidae; genus Neoceratodus; species Neoceratodus forsteri. The sequence continues at coordinate 551,951,547 of JADMNL010000022.1, forward strand.
CCCCTTCACGAGCTGCATCTCGATAAATCTATACATCCCCTCCAGTTTTCTCGCCTCTCTTGATTGCACTATGGAGTCCTGCCGACTTCTAAATTATGGTACCTACCTTTAGTGATGTCTCTATTAATACTTCTTTCCTCTGTACTGAACTGCTGGGGTGGCCATCCCAGTCTGCTAGTGCCACTCCGGTGGATAACAGCTCAGTCTGCCCCATTGGCACATTGCACCACCTGGTTACTACACTCCTCCCTCACTGCCCTGTCACCCCTGTGCCACTATCACCTCGGTGCCCATTCAGTTCATTACCCTCCTTAAGATAGTATCCTCTCCTATCATTCTGTCACTCCCCTAAAACTGCTAAACAATTACTCTACAGCTCATCCAAGGGAAGCAGGCTATTACAGCTCGTTATTCTCTTGCTCCTTCTACCATCTGGCGATATCCACCCAAACCTTGGCCTGAATTTGCCCATCCACCAGCGGTGTCCACTCAGCCACTATTCAGTTTCACTACCAAATGGCCTTAAAATCATCCACCTAAACATAAGAAGCCTTGTTCCCAAATCTCTATTGCAACCCATGGTACACGCCTATGCCCTGACATCACTGTGATCTCTGAAACGTGGCTGTCCAAAACATTCAGACCATGCTATCTCTATCCCTGGCTTACAATATCAAGACAGGACAGGACCGGGAGAGTTGGCGGCATGGCTATCTATACCTCCTCTTCCCTCCAGTTCCTCCCTCCTTCACTACTTCTGTTCAGTCATCCCACAAGGCTCTCCTTTTAAATGTCTCTTATCTCCACACTGCCCTATCTTCATCACTGGAGTTTACTGCCACCCTGGTCAGCCACATTCCAACATCACTGACTTGGTCACAAAGCTCTTCTCATTTGCCAGTGTTGGTGAACTATTCATCCTGGGAGACCTAAATCTCACTGGCTGGCCCCATCTCTGGCTGATATTCATTCCACCATTGAAGTCTTAAGCCTCCATCAGCTGATACAGGAACCCACTCGTCTAAACTTTAAAACACTAAACCACTCCCTGCTTAACTTTGTCCTCACCTCCCATCCCCATCGAGTAGTGGCCTCCAGGCTACTACCAGACTCTATCAGCAACCACGCATGACCTTTGTAGTACGTAAAATACATAGGACTAAGCACCAGGAAAACTATTTTCAATAGACCCTTAGCATTGCTTGACCTACAATTATTGCTCCACGACCTCTCACAAGCTGACTGGTCCTCCTTTCCACAGCAACATCCGCTGACAAGGCCTTTGCCTACTTCACCTCTAAGTTTCTTCAGATTTGGAATTCCAGCCCTGCCCCGTAAAATCGGGTCCATGGGGCACCTCCCTGGGTCACTCCTGAGCTTCTGGTCTGCCAATGAGCTCATGACCTTGCGTGGCATAAGGCCAAAGTCTCTAACTGCTCTAATGATCACCAACGATACCGTGAACTTCAGAATGGCTGCACTAAAGCAATCCACCTTGCCAAAGCCAAGCACTTCAAGTCTAACTTCCAAACTAATATAAACAACCCGCGAAAGTCTGGAAGGTTGTCCATCCCTCTTCTCGCCATCCTCAAACCCTCCGCCACCTATCCTAAGGCACAATCACTCTGTCCTTTCAGAACCTATAGCCATTGCCGAATGCTTCAACTCCCACTTGCCACCTGTGCCTCTTCTCTGCTAAGCACCCTCCCAAGTTCCCCCTTGATCCGATGGCGCCTTCTCATGCCTCACACTGACTCACCCTCCACTGCTCCTCCACCCGCTCCATTTCGTCCCCACAATCTGTCCCCACCCCTCTGCTCCTTTGCCTTCCTCCTCCTCCTCCTCTGAACCTCTCACCCCTCCCAGTTCTCCTTCTCTCCGTTCTCTCCTGACCTACCCTCTAGCTCTCCTGGCACTCAACCCTACCAAAGGCTCCTTGCCTGATGGCTTTGACCCTAGGTTCCTCTCTCTCTCTCTGCTCCTGCCATTGCCTACCCGCCTCTCTCATACTAAACCTATCCTTGAGACTGCCACAGTTCCCTCGTTTTGAAACATGCAGTAGTCCTCCCTCCCGAGGGGGCGACCTCCTCACCAGGGAACTATCGACCTATCTCTCACTGCCAACCTTAGCAAAACTACAAGAACACATAGCCCTCAACCAACTCTCCTCATTCCTCTCTGACTCCATTTCTTCACCCCTCCAGTCTGGCTTCCAGGAACCCCATGCTACCACCACCTCTCTGCTGAGGCTAACATAGACAATCTCCTCTGGCTTTGACAAAGGCACATTACCTTGGCTATCTTAGTCAACCTGGCCAAAGCCTTTGACACTGTCTCGCACCCCTCCTCCTGCACAGCCTTTTAGCCTCTGGACTATCCCTTCTGCCACAGGCTGGTTCAGTGCCTACCTGTCTGGGTAGTAGCAGTCTGTAAGAATAGCTGATGCTACCTTTCCCCTTTGCTACAACCACTGGAGTCCCCAGGTTCAGTGCTAGCCCCATTCTGTTCTCCATCTTTTAAATGACCTCCCCTGGTTTGTTCTGCATCCAGCATCCACATGTATGCAGATGATACAGTGTTATTTACCTCTGGCAATTCTGTCTCTGATGTTACTACCAGGCTCCACTCCAACTTCACTAAAGTCCAACTCTTGTTTAATCCTCATCAACTTTTCTATTGCCAAGAAGACAGTCTCCATGTCCTTTGGCACAAGGCAGAGACTCGCTAGACTAAGTCACCTCCCACCTTTCACACCCTTGATGGGACTGTTATGAGGACTCTTCCTCATTCAGGTATCTCGGCATCTGGCTGGACAGACACCTTGACTTCTCTGTACATATCGATGCCATTCTGAAAAACTAAAGGCCCAAGCTTGGGGCCCTTTACAGAAACCGCAGCTGCATCCCGCTCGCCGCCAGGCATGAGCTGGTACAGAAGATGATCATGCCCATTTCTGACTACAGCGACGTAGTCTATGGTGCTGCCCCACAGTCCTACCTATCCAGGCGGGACCATCTCTTCAATTCCTTCTGTCATTTCGCTCTTGATGCCCTCCTGCACCCATCATTGTGATCTCTACTGCTCCCTCAACTTCCTTCCATTCCACTCCGGCGTCGCTACATGGTACTAAGTTCATCTCTAAATTCTGGCTTGGATCTCTCCTGATATATCTCTCCTCTCTGGGCACCCCTACTCACTCATTTATTCCTGAAATCCTAGACTGACACGTGTACCCTCTCAGTACCCTGCAGCGCTACATCCTCTGGGCAAAAAGCCTTCTCTTACCACCTGCCTAAAATGTGGAATGCACTTCCTTCACAAATCCACTACTCCTCCTCCCTATATCTCTTACCTCTGCTCTACACAATTACCTTACACCTAGCTGCACCTGCTCCTGACCCCTCCTTACCCACCTGCCTCTCTCTCTTGTCTCTCCCTCACTCTCTTCTTTCTCTATCCCCCACCCCACCTGCACTTAACTGCCTATATAGCTTAGCTCTTAAAAGGTGTCTTTGTTCTTGTGTTTTCACCTTGCAGCTTCTGCATCACCTGTGAAGCACCTGTAATGTAACTGTATGCATTTGTCTATCTTGAATCCTATGCTTTTGGTCCTGTACTACTTCTGTATGTAGTATGTATGTATGCATCTCCTATGAACTGCCAGTAAAATAACTGTTGCATTTGCCTATATATACCAATGCCCAGAACCTGTTTTGAATTGTATATATGTATTCACCATCTGTAATGTATGTAGCTATGAATTCTCACTCTGTACATCCCACTTCCCATTTCTCCCAGGACGTACCGTGAGGACGAGCACTGAGTTGCTCAATGTAGCTTTCCTGGTGAAACAATTCAATAAATAAATAAAGTAGATATGAACTGGGATTGGAATTATTATTATTATTATATGTTTTCCTTTTCCTACCCTCTTTGTTCCATTTATTGTGTTTTATATCCCCCAGCGCTGACCAGCCCACTTCAGCCCTGCAACTCACCCAGCCTCATCACACAGCTTGCTGGCACTTACCTGCCTCTCCCATGTTCTCTTGAGGATAACCCCCTATGGGAATGGCCACCCTGGTGGACACCACAACCCAGTGAGTGTTAGAGTTTTGGTGGGAGGCGGGCCCAGTTGGTGGTGCAGGGACCTGCGATAGCATCCTGCATGAGTCAGAATTTTCCTTTGTTACAACCCCTGCCCATAAGTGTCATAGGGTGCACTACTGATGTCAACATCAGAACAATGGTGCTCCCTCCCAGTGTACCGACTCCCAGCCTGCACTACCACCCGTGGTCCCCCAGATGGCAGTGTAACAGTGGGAGTCCAGAAACCCTCCACCCCTGAGGAGGTGAGCATCCATGGGAAGCGCGACCATCCTCCCCTGCGGCCCGCCAGTAGCCCAGGCTCGCTCTCAACCCAGGTCTCTGGCATCGCAGGCAATAGTGCTACTGCTGCTATGGACAGCTTTTTTCCTGCTGTCTTACCATATGAGCCTCCTGTACACATAACTCATATTCAAGTGCTAACTGTGCAGATTGTCATCTCCACAACACGTAGCCATACTAAGCCTGATATGGTATAACGAGACAGCCAACTCTGAGTGCTCGAGTGCTGTATTAATTTTATTACATATAAAATATGTGAAAGGCAGGGTCAGTTCAAGGAAAAGGCTGTTTTACTGGAACTGACATCAAGACCCCCAGGGATAAGTTCAAAGGACAGGAGGTATTTTAAACTGCAGAGATCTGGGGTGCAATTACCTTGTCAATTTGCTTTCATCCCAGGAAATAAGATTAGCCATTCATAATGCCCTCAGGGAGATCCTTTGACTTGCATAGTTGCCAGGAAGGATTTGTGGGAGGGGTGTGAAGAGAGGCCAGAATGGACATTGAAGAGGTTTAATGTCTGAGCCAGGGAGGACCCAGATGATTCTGGAAGGTCCAATATACATTTCAGGGAACCCTTGAATTACATGAATACCCTTTGATGTGTAGATACCCAGGGCCCAGACGAGGTTTAGGAGTCAAATACACTTCTGATTTGAATACAGTGACTTACATCAAAAGACTGTTTATTGTGTGTGTGTGTGTAGCAGAGCACAAACCAGTTCTGACCAGTTACTGTAACCTGTGGAGAGGAAAGTCAGTGAGGTCATCTCATATGTTTTTAAATATTTTATTTGGAGACCCTGTGCTGTAAAATAGAGTTTGATTCACCAAGGTGGAGTTAATGACCTCATGAGAAGGCTGGCTCCAAGTGTGTTTAAGTGCTGAAAGAACCTGACAGAGGGACACAAGAAAATATTTCTGACTGACACAAGAGAATATTACCTGACTGAGGGACACAAGAAAATATTTCTGACTGACACAAGAGAATATTACCTGACTGAGGAGAATCATCACAACACTTAACAAGCATTTGTCAATGCGAATGTTTGCTTGCTGGCATTGGCAGTGGTAGTGTAGAAGTTACAGAGCTGCGTAATAGGAATGGCAGTGAAGTATTGAACTGAAGCCAACCCCACCACCACCCTGCAGAGAGTGACAGGCATTGGGGTGTGCCTTTGGTTCAGATCAGGCATAATGGCCACTCATTTCACACACCCACCCTGCAGACACTGACAAGTGTCACGGTACTCCTTTTCTTGGGGTCTTTGGCCCTTATGCACCCCATTCCATTAGGAAATACGATGAGATGGGTGCGATATAGGAGAATGGGGTGAACTTTGGGGCGAAGAGTCCAAGGCATCTCCGATACCTCTCACTGGCTGCAGGTGTGGAATGGTATGAGCATTACAGGCAAGAATCCCAAGTCACAGCCCTGATGCCTGTCATTCTCTACAGGGTTGGGCGTTATGGTTGGAAACCCTAATACCTCAGGCATTCATTGGTATTTTCACTCCAAATTTTCAACATGGTTTTGTGACCCCACCTCATGAGCAGGGAATATCAGTTTGGTAGCCAAAAGCAGCTTATGCACAGTGCCTAAGGCATTTAGCACCACAGGTGCAAAAACATTCCGAACAGGATGTAAAAATGACAGCTGTACTGTTCATGGGGAGGTGTAAAAATGTCAATGTTGCAAATCTGCAGTAAAAATATTAAAAAAAACTGGTGAAGTCACGAGCCTACATAGAAACTGTCAACGCACACCGTAATATAATTAGGTTGGGGATTTTTACAGCAGATTGTCAACTCAGGCATTTTGGTGCCTCCGATCATGAACAGTGTCACTGTGATTTTCTTTATCTGTCCCGAACAATGATTTCCCACAGCGACCACGCATCTCTGCACTGAAAGTGTGAAAACACCTTGGCCATGTTGTGAAAATGACAGCTGTACTGTAAATAAGGAAGTGTGGAAAATGCCACTGGTGAAAATCTGGACTGAAAATATTACAAAGTCATGAACTTACGAGGGTGCATGGAAACTGCGCAATGCTCACTCGTAACACGGTCATTTATGGACTTTTGTCACCAAATTTTCAACATAGCCATTTAAGACCTCTGCTCATGAACAGTATAACTGTGATTTTCTTAATCTGTCCCAAACATTGCTTCGCACCAACAGCACCATTGTGCTACATGTGCGAAAACACATTTTAGGCGACATATGAAAATGGCAGCTGTACTGTTCATAAGGAAGTTTAATAAAATGGAAATGTTGAAAATCTGGAGTGAAAATATTAAATTCACAAACTTAGGAGCATGCATAGGAACTGCTAGCATACGCTCGTAAAACAGTCATTTTAGGAATTTTTTCACCAAATTTTCAACATAGCCATTTTAAGATCTCTGCTCATGAACAGCTTCACTGACATTTTCTTAACGTGTCCCATACATTGATTTCGCACATCGACTGCGCCATTATGCTGCTACATGGGCAGAAACACATTTTGGGCAAGATGTGAAAAATGACAGCTGTACTGCTCATAAGGAGGTGTGGTAAAATGGCAATGTTGAAAATCTGGAGTGAAAATATTGAAAATTGCGAACTTACGTGCGTGAGGAACTGTACACCTGCGCTCGTAAAACAGTCATTTTGGAATTTTTCACCAAATTTTCAACATAGCCATTTTAAGACCTCTGCTCATGAACAGTTTCACTGTGATTTTCCTAATTGTCCTGTACATTGATTTTGCACACCGACTGCGCCATTGTGTGCTACATGAAGGAAACACATTTTGGGTGAGATGTGAAAAATGACAGCTGTACTACCCATAAGAAGCTGTGGTAAAATGGCAATGTTGAAAATCTAGAGTGAAAATATTGAAAATTCGCGAACTTACGAGTGTGCATAGGAACTAGCATACGCTCGTAAAACAGTCATTTTAGAAATTTTCCACCAAATTTTTAAAATAGGCATTTTGAGAGCCACCACTGGCAGTGTCATTTTCATTAATCATTCCAGAAAGGTGATTTCACACAGTGGCTGCGAAATCACCCTTCAGACCAATAACACCATGACAGTGCAAGAATTCATGAGGAGAGTCCCAAAACCCATGTTGAAAATTTGGTGCAAAAATTCCAAAAATGCCTGAGTTGTGCAACAAAGTTGAAAAACCCTATCTATCCCATTATACAGCTTACGGCATTTCCTCAGTTCGCGGTCGGCTTTGAAGAGTAGCAGGCGTGTTCCATCCACGAGTTGTCGTGCCAGACTCTGGAGGTAAGTATGGGGTAGGGGGCTGTGGGAGGCAGGAGTGCGCAGTGGGTGGGTCTGCGGGTTGTGGGGGGCAGGAGACTGCGTGGGACCGTTTTCTTTACAGGTTTTTTAAAAAATTGCGGCGGACGCTTGCCACGCTGGGGTGGCCCCAGCATGGCACAAGGATGGCTGGGGGCATGGAGCCGACAGGGATTGGGCACCCCGTCGCGGGCCATAGAAACTTTTGCCACGCTGGGTGGGCAAGGACAGTGGAGCCGATGGGGATTGGGCACCCTGTCAGCTATTCCATGAGTTGCCATGCTGGGGTGGGCACCAGCGTGGCATGTGGGCATTGGGGGAGGCGCAGTGCGGCTATACAGTGTGTGCGTGGGGGCAGCACGCGGTATGTGTGCGTGTGTTTGTGTGTGTAGGGGAGCTGCGCAAGATGAGCAGACGAGCATCTGATCTCTGCTCACTGAAGCGTAGCTCCCCTTTCAACTGTACGCCACTGCATTTTGGAGTTGTCATAGACAGCTCCAGCATGCATTGGCGGACTGGGGTCGTGCCTGCCAACACACTGACTGAATTGGAAGAGGGGTGACACACCTCCGAAAACTCAGATGATGGCACTATGTTTCTTGCACATGCATGCAAGCAAACATAAAATGTTTGTTTAAGGCTGGATGTGTTGGGATATATATAATTTGTTCTGTAATTATTGTTCTTTTGATATTTTTAAAGTAAAGATATTTTTTACAAACAAAACTGCTGGAGTGCCTTGGCATTTCTTTTATTTTAAGTGGAGCTTTTAAAGGTTATGAGTAAACTGTGTATGAGCTTATTGTATACCAAACTGGGAAATGGACAGAGTTCTCTAAAAGTCTTGCATTGAGTTCTAAGGGTTCATTTGAAAGACCTGGTTGGGTGCTCATAGGCAAAGATATCTGGCCCCAGAAGCAGAATTATCTGAGCCTGATAATTGTGCACGCTAACAAGAGGTTGTCAGTTTGAATCCTTCCAGAGCTTGAGACTAAGGTGACTTGAACCCACAAAACAGATGAGGTCACCTTGTCTGTTCACTGTACACAAATCATACGCTCAGAGGTTGGCACTGTAGGAGTGAAGGTTGACCGGCTGAGCGAGATTGTGACAATGGGCATATACTGTACACATGCTCACTGACCGCCTATACGGCGGCCGGCCAAGGAGGGGAGAGAAGGACTGTGCTGGTCACCATGTTGGGATTCCCATCACATCCATGGACACCCTGGTGAGGAAGGTGATGGGTGGTGTTCTGTCAGTAAGTGGGGCAAGTGGGGGATGCTGGACCACATTCGGTGGGGCAGGAGAACCACTGGACTCCAGAGCATTCTGTATCAATGTACACGGGTGCTCCAAGGGTGGGGTGCCACTCGACACCAGGGATATGAAAAATTACATGAAACAGGTGTTCAGGGTGTCACTAGACACTAAGGAGATTAGAAATTACATGGCATGGGTGTTCAGAGGTAGAGGAGCCACTAAATATCACGGACAAGAAAAATTACAAGGCATGGGGTGGAGGTGCCAGTATACACCAGGGATATGAACAATTATATGGAATGGATGTTTGGGGTGCCACTAGACACTAAGGACACAAAAAATGACATAGCATGGGTGTTCAGGGTGGGGGGTGCCACTAGACACCAGGGATATGAAAACATACATGGCACATGTGATCAGATGGTGGGGGTGCCACTAGCCACAGGGACTGCATCTTCATAGGTGTGACAGGTGATCAGGGATGAGTAGTTACAGTATAGCTCCCTGCCATCGGTGGGGTGGGTGGGGTTCAGGCTTAGCACCCAGATAAGTCGTGGTTTTCAGCGATGGTAAACAGGTCCACTTTGGGGCATTTACTGCCATTGCAAACCTTTGAACATGTTGCTGTGCCCGTGTGCAGGATAGTACCATCTCATTTGTCTGGGCACAGTGTTATTTTAGTGTCTGGTGCAAGCGAGCTTAGGGCATGCTAATTGGGCCTCTGAATATGTCTCCTCCCCCAAGTGCAAGCCGTAAACCAGGGTAAAAGCAGGGCAACCCATGTTAGCACTGGCAATAATGTTTGAATATCAGGTCTTAAATGTTATAATGGTTTACTTACTTATGTTTTCCTAGTTATAGTGTTACTTACTACCTACATAGTTATTAGGGCTATCATATTTAAACTGGTAATATACTTCACAGTCTGGTCTCTCATTCTCTGCCACAGAACAATGATGGCATTTACACACTTACAGATATATGTGTGCTGTTATACGACATAAACGCTATGTTAGTGAACATGATTTTCCTTCCTGAAACATTTCAAGTCAAACTAGCAACATAGCTTATAAACTAGTTTTTGTATCCTGGAATGTAAAGGACTTGGATCTCAGTAAAGAGGAAAAAAAAGGTTACTGGGCATTTAAATAGGTTAAAAGATGATGTGGTGTTTCTACAAGACACAATTCCTTCAGAAACTGAAAAACCGAACAACCTTGGGTCAAAAAGTACTGTATATCATAGCTGCTATAACAACAAAAGCAGGGGAACTGCCATACTCAATAGAAAGGGTCTACAATTAAGCAATAAGGCATGACAAGGTGTGTGTTATCGTGTAATAACGTCACTCCTGGGGTGGGTTGAAGCACGGTACGCAGCCGAGTGCTTTCACTCCCAGGAGTGACGTTATATACGATCAACACATCACCTTGTGTGCCTTACTGCAATTATACAATGGCTCGATGTTATAGAAAAAAAAAATAAAAATAAAATGTTTTTAGTAGCTTTTAGTGAGGCAGTGTATCTTTGTTTCTGAAAAAAAGTGGCTCATAAGGATCACCCAAAAATCCATACCGTGTGTTATTGTGTAATAACATCACTGTCTCAGGCACACACTGACCAATCAGAGTCCAGGACATTTTCTTGCCATTGTATAATTTCCTTAAACACTTGTCAGACACTGTAGGAAAATGGCAGATTGTGCAATGTACAGATGAAACAGATTATCTAATGCAGGATATTTATGTCCCGAATATCGATGCTCGAATTTTTAGCTCATTTTCATTGAACTCAGTAATAAGCCTCAGGAAAAAAATAACGATAGGTGGATTTCAACCTCCCCTTAGACATAATGTTGGATAAAGTAATGTCTCTGGTCAGAACAGGAACTATAACTGAAGAAAGATATGAAAGGAACTAATACAAGACATGGGTTTAGTAGATATGTGGAGATCCGTCAGTGCTACAAAAAGGATTATACCTTCTAACTTACACTCTTCTTTTAGTAAAATTGACTACATCCTTGCATCTAGACCACGCAACAGTGAAATAATACGCTTGTATATAGCCAACAAGCAATATCAGATCATGTGCCAGTCATTACCTCTGTCTTTAACAATCAAAAAGGTAGAACCACCCAGATGGACATTAAACTTTACTGAAAACTGAATAATTTACTAAATGGCTAAAGGAAGAGACAACAGACGTCTTTCAAATTAATGACAACAGAGAAACCTCTGAAGCCTGTATGTGGGAGATCTACAAAGTACACATGAGGGGTTGGTTATTGACTACTCATCAAAAATGTAAAAGCAGAAATCTACTGAACTAATTAAACTACAGAAACAATTACAGCAACTAGAAGTTAGTCACAAAGCTGACCCCCTAAGTAATGAGATTTTGTGGTAAGTAACTTTGATTAATATAAAATAAACAGGATCATAACTGATAAAGTGGAATATGCATTTTCTGAATGAGACAAAATTATTGGATTCCATGGAGAAATCTGGCAAACTACTCACCTTTTGATCATAACAGTAGAAAAATCAAACTTGTATTCATAAAATTGTAGATGACAACGGAGTACAAAGAGTTTCCTCCAAAGATACTAACTCAGTGTTCTATAATTTCTACAAGAATTAGTAAAAAATAAACAACCCTTCAGAACAACAGATCAAATAATTTATGGGAAATTTAACCTCCACTTTTATCCAAAAGGACTCAGAAATATTGGACAAACAATCACAACACAAGAGATTACTAATACCATCAGCTCATTACCATCCTCTAAAACAACGGTTCCGATAGGTTACCTGGTGAATTTTATCTTACCTTAAGAGACAACTAATAAACTCTCTTAAAGGTATACTGTAACATGCAAAACAGGAAGATCCTATCACCAAGTATAATAATAATAATATAATAATAATACTTTATTTATATTAGCCTTTCTGAAACCAAGGTGCATTAACAGTAGACTTCTCAAAACAATAAATAAAACACAAATACAATAGTACTAATACATAAAATATGTTAAAACATCATCATTAAAACAGCATCAATAAGAAAACACAGACAACCACAAATGGGTCTTTAAGACATGTTTAAATTTCTCCACAGATGTACACTTCAAGCGGATGGGGTGAGAATTCAGAGGTTTGAGCCACGTACATAAAGGCATGGGCCCCAAGATTTCAAAGAAATTCTCAAAACCTCTAGCAACAACCCTCGTCCACCAAGCGGAGTGATCGCTAGGGCAGTAGGGTACAGAAGCTCTTTCAAGTAGACCGGGCCCAGTCCGTGTAGGGCTTTATAAGTCAGAAGACCAACTTTAAGGTGATCCACCACTGTATTGGCAGCCAGTGCAGTTTGCGCAGCACTGGAGAAATATGACAGGTGCGAGGTACCGCAATAACCAGGCTGCAGTGTTCTGCACGAGCTGCAAGAGGCAGATATCAACCCCAGGTAGCCCTAGATTGAGAGTTGCAATAGTCAAGACGGGAGGTCACAAGGCGTGGACCAATGTAGGCAAGTCACTGGGCGGAACTAGGTGCTTGATCCTGGACATGTACCTCAGACGTTAAAGGCTGATTTGATGACTTCTGACACCTGATCATAACATCAACCCGTCATCAAAATCACCCGGTTCCACACCTGTTCAGAGTTTGGGAGCTGGGAGCCACCAGAAATAATCCCGAGGGCAAACCAGCTCCCACCCCTCTATCCTGCGACCCGGTCCACAACCATCACCTCCTCTTCTCTGAGTTCAACCTCAGCCAGCTCAAATTCATCCAGTTCTGGATTTCAGTGAGGCAGTTGTTAAATACAGAGGCTCTATCCTGGTTGGACGCGAAAGATAGGCAGAGCTGGGTATCATCAGCATAGCAGTGAAACCTCATCCCATACCTTCTTACAATGTCTCCAAGGGGCAGCATGTACACTGAGAACAACATGGGAGACAACACCGACCCTGAGGAACCCCACATGACAGCGAGTCTGGGCCAGAGGAATTTAACCCTGACACCACCCTCTGAGTTCTGCCAGTGAGGAATGATCTAAACCACCTGAGGACTGTACTAGACAGTCCGCAGATGAACCTCAGGCATTTGAGAAGTATCCTATAGTCCACAGTGTCAAGCGCTGAAGAGAATTGAGAAGAACCAAGACAGAATGGCTCTTTCGATCTCTTGCCATCGAGAGATCATTGAGCACCAGAACCACGAAGTCTCAGTACTATGCCTCTTTCAAAAACCAGACTGGAATGGTTCATAGATGACATGGATGGTCAAGTGGTTCTCCAGTTGTACAGCCACTACTTTCTCAATCAACTTCCCCACAAAGGGAAGATTGGAGATTAGTATGTAGTTAGCATGGCAGTCTGGGTCTAAAGCTTTCTTCAGGAGGGCATTACCGCCTCCTTCAGGGAGCTAGGAAACTCACCTGTCTCCAAGGAGCACCAGACTATCCATGCTAGCGCTGGACAGATAACATCACAACAACCCTTCATCAGGAAGTTGGGCCCAGATCCAAACTACAGCATGTAGGGTGCATACCTGGACAATCCATGACATCAGTGAACTCCGGCCGGTCAAAGGAACTCCAGGAGGGACCAGAGGCAGTGACCAGACACTGATCCATCACTTCTCCCATAGAGGATGTAGGTTGGAATGACGCCCTGATGTCAGCCACCTAAGTCACAAATAGCGAGCAAGCTCTTCACACTCTACTTGTGAAAAGGCTATTCGAACCTGCAGTCAGGTTGGGTTGCACAGTCTGTCTACAGTTTGAAAGAGCTGAGCTGGTCGGTTCTGAGCAGCCGCATAATCTCCCAGACAGGAATTCTGTTTTCTTACGGGAGATTGCGAATGATAGACCTGATAATGTTCCATCAATCTAAGATGGTCGGCATCAAGGGCGGTTCTCCGCCAGCAATGCTCTAATCTTCATCCTTGTCTCGCATCTCCCTCAAGGTCCCATCAAACCATGGGGACTGAGGGTGAAGGAAGGACAAATGCAGACTGGGGCAATGATATTCAGAGCCAAGGATATGGCCTTATTATAGGCTAAGGCCAAGGCATCCTGATCACTACTCAGACCCTGAAGCTCTGATAGGTTAAGCACGCCACCAGGCCCTTAGAATTTACATCTTGCAAAGGCGGTACCTGACAATCTCCGTCAGGGATAGGCCTACAAAGGGGTCAAAACTGAATCCCACAGTGTAATGATCAGACCATCCGACAGGTTCCACCCCCAAATCAAAGGCTTGATCCCAGGAGGAAGACCAAGTCAAAGGAGTGACCACCTTTATGAGTGGCAGAAGTAACAACTTGTGTAAGGCACAATGAAGTCATCAATTGGAGGAAGTGTTGTCCAAATTGGAGAGTTAGGTCATCGACCCAGGCATTGAAGTTGCCCAGGACCATCAGCCTGGGCGACTCAAGCGACATGTCAATGGCGAAGTCGCTACTTCCTGCAAGAACTGCTTCTCATCACCTGGTGGATGGTAGATGAAGAGCGATCCTACAACCTCGCCTGCCACAACAGTATACTCGAATGACTTAGCCTCCTCCAACTGGTACACGTGAGGCAGTTCAGTCAAACAGACCGCAGCCCTCCCCCGACGGTCCAACCTTGGGCTGTATAACACCAGTACCCGGCTGGAATAGCGGCCTGTAATATAGGCTTGCATTCTCAGCCAGCCAGATCTCATTAATGCATGCCAGTCCTCTGACCCAACAAGATCTCACGATAACTACAGTCTTTTTTTTGATGGGCCTGGTGTTGCACAATACCGGCTTGGGTGGGGCCAGGGCCTCTAGAGCTGCTTGAGCTACTTGCCCACAAAATTGGAGGTGCCTTGGGTATGGAGACCAGAAATGAGGACCATGTTCAGACTCTATTTAGCCCCAGGGCGTCTTCTGGATCTCACTACCCAATATGACAGCCCCACTCTTTTGACCTCCACGGTTCACACTCCCCTACTCTCCTTTTCCCCTATGAATAATACCCAGCACTCTGCAGCACTGGTATGTCAACAGCTGCAACGGAGGTGGGGGAGGATGGAGGGCACAAAGCGTGGAGGCGAATAGCCATGACTGTGGAAAAGGGCCTCCAACACATCCCAAGGACTTCAAAACAACACAGTACCCCCACTGGTGTCCCAATTAATTAACTTAGCTAACTTTCCAAAAATTAAACAAAACAAAACCCCAAAATAAAATTAATAGAATAAAATAAACATAAATAACCAAACACATTAAATCTCTAACCAGTATTTAAAGAGCAGATGACACCTTTAAATGTCACCTTTACTATTTATTTATTTAGCTTTTGTTAACCAGGTAAGTACACTAGACAAACACCTGCCTATTTTTCAAGTAACGACTTCGGTGAGGGAGGAGTTCATTATGGTCCTTCCTAAGAAAGATAAAGACCATACTAATCGTCCAGTTATAGGCCGATCTCACGTTTAAAGAGTCACTGTCACCTCAAGAAGAACTTTGCAAAATACAATATTTGGATACAAAACCACTTTAAATTTCTCATTAACTTTGTATTTCTTATCCCCATTATTCATTACTGAGGTTATATGCATGAACACAGGATTGTTGTTCTTGAGGGTTCACCAGCTCCTATTGCTTCTTCCCAACCTGATGTCATAATACTCTGCTTGTGACATCACAGTTCTTTCCATGGCAACAGACTGTGATGTCACAACAGAGCATTATGATTTCAAGTAGGGAATATGCTTTAAAGCAGATGAACTCTAAGGAAACAGATCTTGTTTTGTGGAAATGTGTTCACTAATAAATAATAAAGAGAAGTAATCTGTAGAAATATATATGGAAAATATTGAAATAATAGCTGAATTGTGTCAAACATTGTTTTTGAAGTTTCCTAAAGGTGTCATCTGCTCTTTAAATACTGATAATAAAATATTAGCCACAAGGCTCAAGCAATAATAACCACAATTATCCACAAAGATCAAGTCAGTTTTAGTAAAGCACAGTATAGGTCAAGATAACATCAGGCGACTTCTGCCTATTGTATGGTTAACTAATAGATTATCTGAACCCTCTATAATCTTATCATGGTTCTATGATGCGGTTCGACAAAAAACATCAACCAGCATCATAGCACCAGGCTCCATGTCGACAGCGATTTGCAGTCGGCGTGAGAGCCATTGGTGTGTTGCCTTTGCCCCCTGAATTTACAGTGGGGCTCTGCCCCTGCACCTCCGCACTTTGTGATTCTTTTTATATATTTAGTATGCTTTTGTTAGTGTGTGCCTTGGCGTCGATGTCTGCCCTGGTTACGGACCCTGCGCTCCCACCTCCGCCAATGCCTGCGCTCTCCCAGGCACCCTAGCTTGGAGCTGCAGCACTGTCTCCCTACCAGCACTACAGTACTAGTATCTGGACAGGAGAGCCCGCTGCAGAGGCTAATGAAGCCGAGGCAGGGCTTTCATGGAGGCGGCCACGCACACACAGTTTTCTTCTTCCTGTAGGCAGGGGGAGGAATGCAATGACAGACAGCGTCCACCCGCCCGAGTTCTTGAAGTCATCGGTGCTGTGCAGACCCAGCCTCCGCTGCGTGTAAATACTGCACCGGACACACACTCCACCCTCCCGGAGAAGGAGAGCAGTCCAGGGATGCTCGATCCTTCTCCCCCATCCGACCCTCCGATGACCTGGGTCCGTTCTGAACCCGGGTCATCAGCGTCTAGCGGAAATCCAACTGCTGCGCTGATGGGCTGGCGTCTTAGGATTCTTCAGGTGGGAGTTAGTTCGGGAGGGTGCGGGTCGAGGAAGGAGTTGCCTGGTCCAGCAACACTTCTAAGGCAACATGGCACTGTTGCCGATATCGGCACATGTCATCGAGAAATGTCAGCTGTTCAGGGGCATATCTCTTATGATTAGATGCTGAAAAAGCATCTGACTCTATTGACTGGCTTTATTGAAAGCAAATACTAAGCTTACTTTGGTGTAGAGGAACTCTTATATGAACTGGGTAGCTACATTATATAACAGAGCTTGGCCACTGTCATAACTAATTGCTTATTATCAATATCCTTTGAAATAAAGGGCACAAGACAAGGATGTCCCTCTTGTATTTGTATTGGCTCAGAACCCCCATATGCTTACTTAGACAAGGTGATGACATTTCAGGAATTAAAGTTAAAAATGTAAGAGTATCGTCATGGCATATGCAGATGACATGCTATTCACTCTCACAAAACTGAGACAGTCGATCAAGAAATTGATGTCTATACTTGGAGACTTTACTAATATCTCAGGCCTTATCTTTGGAGAGCATTAATAGGTCAAAGTCAGACCTACTGTCTAAACAGTCATTTTCACAGGAAAACGTTTTGGCATCCAACTTCAAACTACACGGATGCCCAAGGCTATCCATACTCAGAGTTAAAATGACAAATAATCTTCAGCAGTTAGACAAAGCCTGTTTTGAATCTCTACCAGAAAAGATCTGCCTGGAGCTATTAAATTGGGATAAGCTAAATGTGTCCCTATGGGGAAAATAAATGTGTTTAAGCTGATCTCGATTCGAACATTTTGTACAAACATAAAACTTACCAATAAAATAGATGCTGTGGTTTCATATACTTAATAAGCTAATTAAAACCTTATGGGATGAAAAGCCCCTAGACTAAGTTATGCTAAATTTCAAGCTCATAGAAAGATGACGGTCTGGGGCTCCTCACCTTCAGAAAGTCCCTGCATTCATTGCCAAACAATTGGTATACGGTTTTCTGCTAATGGACATTCCCCTGTTGGGGTCTCCTATGAGCAAGAAATCCTTAAACCAACATCACTGTCCTCTGTCTGGGACAAGCACACACCCTGAGGAAATCCAAGTCAAAACTTCCCACCATCCCTGGATTATTTACAAAATCATTGACCTGTGCAAGTCCCATGATCTCACCTAGGCCAACTATAAATTATCCCACTCATCTCCTGATTGCATCTCACAGGGCTCTGAAGAATAACTGCACTAAGACTGGCTGGGCTGAGAAATTCCACTATTTCAGGGTCAATCTTTAGGAAACTTCAACTCACCAGCTAAATTCTGAAAGGTTATCTTCTCCCTTTTTGACCCCCTGCCCAGTCTGTTCCCCAGTCCTCAAGGTAAGTGGTTTACCTGTGTCTGACCTAACTCTGTTGCTGCTCACTTCAATGAGTTCTTCAAAACCAGCACCCTTCCTTCCTCTCCCCTCCTGGCTCCTCTCCTTCCCATAACGCCTCCCCCACCCCTCATTGGGTTTCTACTTTCCCGTCACCCTTCAGAAAACCCTGCTTGCCCTCTCCTCCCTCAACCCATCAAAGATCATTCCTGATGGTCTAGACCTCAAACTGGCAAAATCAATGGGGAGGCAAGGGAGAAGCAACTACACTCTGAAAGACTGAAGTGCTGCACACTCGAGCAAACTAGATAGACTGCTAGGCCTGTATCTGCTGGCAGTGTTGCATGTTTCTATGTTCAAACTCCTTCAACTCTCAGCCCCTGCCTTGCAGCTCCCTTACTCACCTACTCAATCTTTTTTCTCCTTCTCGCTGTTCATCAGTCCTGGAAGGAGGCCAAAGATTATTCCACTTCACAAAGGGGTGACCCTCCTCCCATGGGCACCTGTCCCATCTCCCTGCTCCCTCCTCTCTAAGCTGCAAGAGAAATTACTCAATTCCAGGCTCCTGATTTCCTTTCATCTTCCGACTTCCTCTCTCCCTTTCAGTCTGATTTCTGGAAGCACCATTCCACCATGTCCTCCCTGCTGTGCATCACTGATTCCATCTTCTCCAGGATGGATCAGGGACACATAGTGGCTTCCATTTTCATCCACCTGTCCAAAGCCCTTGATTCGGTGCTCATCCACTCTTCCTGGAGAAGCTGAGCTCTGCTGGCCTCTCAGTCTCGTTGTTGATGGACCTCATGGACCATCAACAAGTAGAAAAGTGTTCCGTCACCTCCGCTACCCATTCAGGCTGAGGTCCCTCAGGGATACATCCTAGGTCCCTTCCTCTTCTCCATTTTCCTGAATGGCCACCACTCTGCTTGTGCCAACTCACATAGCCACATGTATGCAGGTAACATAGTCATCTTTCCCTCCAGTCCCTCGGCTGCAGCTGTGAAAGACCTGCTCCAGCAGGAGTTCAACAACATTCTGCACTGGTTCCAATCCAACCAACTCAGAGTCAACACTAAATAAAACAGTGTCCGTGACCTTTGCTACTAGTCAGAAACTGGCCAGACTCACTGCTGTCCCAGTTTTAGCCACTCTAGACGCACGCCCCTCAGAACAGTTCAGTCTTTCAAGTATCTTGGTGTGTGGCTAGACAATAAGCTCGACTCCTCATCCCACATTGATGTCATCATAAAACATAGAAACATAGAATTTGACGGCGAGATAAGGACCGCTTGGCCCACCCAGTCTGCCCATTTCCCTACTTGATGGA
This sequence comes from Neoceratodus forsteri, assembly GCA_016271365.2. Lineage (NCBI taxonomy): Eukaryota > Metazoa > Chordata > Ceratodontiformes > Ceratodontidae > Neoceratodus > Neoceratodus forsteri. The sequence goes on from JADMNL010000022.1 coordinate 551,970,965, forward strand.
TAAGCTGCAGGTCCTAGTTAACCAGCAGCCTACTTCTTCCTACCCCACCCCTAGAATTGCCTTATGACTGTCCCATGCATGCATGAATTCCACCACTGTTTTTGACTCCACAACCTCCTCTGGAAGGCCGTTCCATACATCCACAACCCTCTCTGTGAAAAAATACTTCCTTAAATTACCTCTGAGCCGCCCCCTTCTATCTTCAAATTGTTGCCCCCTTGTTCTTGTACACCTCTTTTTGAAGATGCCACCCTCTTGGACTTTGTTGATTCCTTGAGGTACTTGAAAGTTTCTATCATGTCTCCCCTCTCCTCCTTTCCTTGAGCTATACATATTAAGCTCCTTAAGTCTCTCTTCATATGTCTTCGGTGCAGACCCTGCACCATTTTAGTGCCCTACTCTGGACAGCTTCCATCCTGTCTATGTCTTTGCAGAGTGGGTCTCCAGAACTGCCACGATACTCCAGATGGGGTCTCACTAGCTGTCTGTACAGAGGATAATAACTTCCTGTTTTCTACTGGTGATGCCTCTTCCTATGCATCCCACTATCCCCCAGCCCTCCTTGCTGCCCTCTCATTGCTTGCCCACCTTTCGGTCATCTGATATGACTACCCCAGGTCCCTTTCCATTTTGTTGTTGTTAGTATCTCACCCCCATTGTGTACTCTTCCCTGGGTTTTGTTTCCCAGGTGCATTACCTTGCACTTCTTAGCATTGAATCTAAGCTGCCATATATTTGACCATTCCTCTAACCTTGCCAAGTCCTTCTCATCCTTTCCACTCCACCTTGTGCATCAACTCTGTTGCAGATCTTTGTGTCATCTGCAAGAGACATACTTTTCTTCCAGTCCCTCTGCAATGTCACTTATAAAGACATTGAAGAGGACCGGTCCTAATACTGAACCAGTGTTTACCCTACTACTAACCCCCTTTTTTCAGAGTGGACTCCATTTACTATTACTCTCTGTGTCCCAGTCTCCAGCCAATTCTTTACCCAGGCTGTCACCTTGGGACCCACTCCCAGGCTGCTAACTTGTATATTAATCTTTTGTGTGGGACTGTGTCAAATGCCTTTAAAGTCTAGGTAGGCCATGTCCACAGCCTCCCTGATCAACTACTTTGGTCACCCAGTCAAAGAAATCTATCAGATTTGTCTGGCATGACCTTCCGCTGTGAATCCATGCTGCCTTGGGTCCTGTGCCCTCTGGCCTCTAGATACTCAACAATTCTTTCCTTCAGAAGTGATTCCATCATTTCCTACCACTGAGGTTAAACTAACAGGTCTGTAGTTTCCTGCTTCTGCCTTGCTCCACTTTTGTGAAGGGGAATCACATCTGCCCTCCTCCAGTCCTGGAACACACCCCATCCTCCCATGATTTGTTAAAGAGGGTAGTCAGTGGTGTCACTAGTTCTACCCTTAGTTCTTTTAGAATTCTAGGATGAATTCTATCAGGCCCCATTGCTTTGTCCACCTTCAGTTTTAAGAGTTCTTTCAGAACCCTTTCTTCTGTAAATGGGCTGGTATCAACTTCTGTATCCAGAGTGTTTCTACTGTTTGTTTTAGGTACCTCCCCTCTTCCTTTGTAAATACTGAGCAAAATATTTGTTTAGTATCTCTGCCTTTTCACAGTCGCCCTCTGCCCACCCTCCTCCCTTTATTAAGCCTCACTATCCCTCCCTTGGTCTTACTTCGCTCCCTGATGTACCTATAAAAGGTTTATCCCCCTTCTTAACTGAGTTGGCTATCTTTTCCTCGGTTTGGGCCTTTGCTGTTCTGACTGCCTTCCCAGCTTCCTTTTGCTTTAACTGATACAGTTCTCTGTCCTGTTCCTTCTGTGATTCCTTGTACTTCCTGAATGCTTTCTTTTCTCTTGAACCTTCACTGCCACTGCCTTTGAGAACCATAGTGGTTTCTTACCTCGCTTCATTTTGTTTATTTGCTTTTACAAAGGCTTGTTATCTCTGTGATGGCAGTTTTATTATTCCCATTGTTCTTCCACCCTCCTTCCTGCCCATTTGCTAGTGCATTCCTTGAGGCACTCACCCATTTGACAAAGTCAGCCCTCCTAAAATCCAGTACCTTTGTCTTTGTATGGCTTGACTCTATTGCTGTGTTTATTGTGAACCATACTGTTCGATGGTCGCTAGTTCCCAGATGGCTACCCACTCTACATCTGTGATCCTCTCTTCATCTCCATTTGAGAGAACCAGGTCTATGATTGTTCCCTCTCGAGTGGGCAAAACTCCATCCCAAGCTCAGTGACCTGTAACACAACAAAGACTGCTTATCTCCACATTTCGCAGGGAGCTTGTTGCCATAATGACACCCCTGTCTTTTGACTTCACGGGCATGGTGTATGGCACTGCCCTTCCACTTCCCTTGCCAGACTGGATACCCTCTGTAACTCCTTCTGCTGCTTTGCTACAAACTCCCTCTCCCTACCCACTACTGCTCCTCTATCCCTGCCTATCCAACCTTCCTCTGCCCTCACATCGTCAGGCTCACTGCACCTCTTTCATAGGCAAATACTGGGTTGGCTTCCCCTTTTCCTACCTCACATCTCTTCTTTCCCAACTACCCCTTAGCATCTTGTTCCCTCCATTCTAGAGATCATTGAACTTTCACCACTCCTCACTTCTGCTCTTCTACTGGGCAATCTACCTTCTCCTGCTGACTTCCCTCACTCTGAACCAACTTCCTTCCTTCCTCTGCTTCTCCTCGTCCCCTGGCTCCATCAGGCACCAGCTGAAACTGCAACCCCACCCCACCTGTTCCTGATACCCTAACTCCTGACACCTCTCCAGCCTGAGCCTCTACCGTCCTTGGTATGACAGCCGGTGGGGTCCCCGCTACCTGCCTTCAGGTCTCACTACCACACTAGTTCTGTTTCTCTATCCATCATGAGGTCAGGCAACAACTCACTCCACAGGTCACCTCGCCTGCTGTCAACTACTGTCACTCCACATGTATAGCTGATTTATTATCGAGCTGTAACTGCACTCCATTCTCTGTACCTACTAGTTATATAATTCTGTACAAATCTATTTTTCAAAATGCTGTTAAATTGACATGTCATTATGTATTGTGTTGTTATTCTTCCACTTCCTATCCCTCCGGTCACACCTGAAACAGCCTCAGCTCAGTGTGCCTTTCCGTGCTCACCAACTTTCAAATAAATAACTACAATTGTTAGACCCATTGCTTAATACACTGTTAGGCCTCTAATAATGTACCATACAACCTTCTTGGTAGCACACTCGCCTATAAAAATATCTCTGTCTTAGGCCTGACAGAGCCTCCTGGAGAATACTACACATTGTGATACAAAAAAAAATACATTTGAGAGAAAAACACTTGTAAACAATTACTGGAAAGAAAAGGCATTAAGGTACTGAAAAATACAGTAGACCCAAAGTCTGGAATTCTGTACTCATTCTCAGATATGAAAGCAAAATTTGACCAGTTGTGCAGTTTAGTAAATACAGTATCTACATGTAACCCCCATTACCGGGGTTACTAGAATCCCAGTAAGACCTAGTGGTAGGCAGGAAGGCAGCTTGTGAAACTCCAGTTAAATGGATTTCACACTGTCTCACTCTGTTCTCAGTCTCAGCTGAGACTGAGGGATGACATCATTTTAGAACTGTTGCAGCTGCATGAGCCACACTGGAATGCTGCAGTTGGAAGTTAGGATAGAATGTTGGGGATTTTTGAACAGAGACTGTGTGCAGTCTTGGAGAGAGGAAGAGCACAGCACTCTGTGTGCAGGCTCTCAGAGCCTTAAGCCCTGTTTTAGAGCTACTGTAAGGGAGTGTGTGTTTCCACCATAAGAGGAACACAGAAGCTGATTGTTGAGAGTGGTGGAGACCGCTGGTACTGGTCAAGTGCCCCCATCCCTGAGGGGATGGGGGAAAGATTGCCTGTTTCCATGGGCAAACCTCTCCTGGATTCTGTGCTAAGGAAGAAGCTGCTCTATTTCAAGTTGTGCTCGGCACCAGAAGCTGTGGGAGAGAAATTCGTGAGAATCGCCGTGGCACCCTGCATCCAAAGGGTGAGTTCACCTGACAGAGGGCCAATGTTTTTCACCTGAACTGTTGGGCATGGGATTGGACTACTTAATCTGTAGGAGGTCTAGTGTAATAGACATTGCGGTTAATTCAAGTAGGTTCAAGTCCAGCACAAAAACTGAAGTAAAGTAGGGGATTGGACTGCATAATCAGTGGGGGCCTAGAGCAATAGGCTAAGCCAAGTAAAAGTATGTTCAAGTCCAGCAAAATGGGAAAAGCAAGACAATTGAGAAATCTGCATACATTTAGCCTTAATCTCGTTGCCAAGCTTTACAGAATGAGATGTTTACTATCCAGAGAAATGGCGGGATATGAATTGTGTGGGAGGCGAGAGGTGGAACCCCCATCAGTAATAACCAAATTCACCTCTCAATTTGCTCTGTGGCACCTTTACTTTCTCTCAGGTACTTGGCCAGTGCCTGTGGAAAGTACCAGACGTGGGATTAAAAGGAGAATTCCCTGATAGAGCTGAGGTGCTCTTAGGTGGTTTAGGAGCCACCAGAAAATGTATCATGACAAATGGAAGGTGCTCTTAGGTGGTTTAGGAGCCACAAAAAGGTTTCCATGACATATGGAAGGTATCTGAGTGGCCAGCAGGGGCAGGCCAGAAAACCCAGAATCGTGTACAAGTTCGGGCTGTGTACCCAAAGCAGCATGCAAGTCCAGGCTGTGTGCCCGGTGGGTTCAGAGCCTGAGGGCTGAAGTGTTGAAGGAGTGTTCATGATTCTTTTAATCTGCATTACCAGAAGTGTAGCCCGTAGAGTCCGTCTATACTTTGTTTGTTCTGTTTGGATGTGAATAAAGCCACCTTCATAATCCCATTTCTGGTATTGGATATTACAGTTATTGCTTCCTGTGTTCAGATTTACTTGGGTGCCCCTGTGCAGAGTAGCCAAACCTAGGTCCCCTGTGCGGTAACCTCATCCTCCCGAACCCAGTCCCCACCAGGTACGGCTGTCAGCTTCAAACAGCATACTGCCTGTCATTTTGTAGAAGGCAGGGTGGGGGCTTACAAAATGGAGGCACCACTTTGGATTTTAAATTTAAGGAGGACAGGTGTTGAAGCAAGGGGCTAGCATTTGGTTATCTGGCAGTAGGTAACCCAAAAGCTGAAGCAAGGTAATCTAGTGTGTCGCTGTGCGCTGTTGTCCATGTGCTGCTGTTAAATGCCAACTGTTTACCAAGAGCAGTAAAGCCTGAGAGAGTATGCCTTGTCCTGCATCAAAATTACAGCATTTTGCCAGCTTTTAAAACTGTTGTGACAAAGAAAAGTGTGGAAGACTAGGAGCAACAGGAAAATTGTGCCTAGGCATTGGAAATGCTTTCTAGTGAATGGAGAGACTTGTTGTGTTAATGGCCATGACAAATGGTTGAAATGGGCTCCTGCCGTTGAGTCAGAGAAAAAAAGTGGTTTTGCAGTTAGAGTTTGCCTGCTCGACGATCGCCATGAGGAAGAGCACTACATGAGAAAAGAGCTCATTTGCATGGTGTCGTGTGATTGGTGAGACTGCAATCAGTCCCGCCCCCAAACCAGCTCTACAGCGACTGCCCAGCATTCGAGAGGGATTGTGAGTGGAGTGTGTACTGGCTTATTGGAGGAGTGTCGGTGACTGAAAGCGCTGTAAAAGTTTAAAACTGGACTTTTCTATCTAAAATCAGGCTCAACCGCATCTCGATCGACTGGGTGACTGTAGTGTTATTAGAGACGGCGGCAGGACTGCAAACCCGCTTCCTTCCAGAGGCCTCCAAGACTGGCTGCAGGCCATTTTCCATCGCAGCAAACAGCTACTGATAACAGCAGTACCAACAGTAATAATTGCTCAAACCAGTGATTTTGCCAAAGCCAGCTGAATCTGTGTGCAGCAGTGTAGTTGTTTTGCAAACAAAGACTGTGTTAAGTTTTACCAGCAAAAGCAAGCTTGTTAAGCCATTGACTGTGAGCACAGTTATGGGTTCAGCGTCAGAGTAAAGTTTCAAAGCAATGAGAGAGACTGTGAGTTGTATCAATTTATGCAGCACTAGTTACAAGCAATCCTGTGCTTGAAATAACTGAGGCTTTATGGGACTGTGAGCTAGAGCAATGTTTTCAGCAAGTGAAAAGTCTGTGGTAAAGCATATAAATGTGCTAGGAAAAAGAACAGTGCAAGTTTGTGCAGTTTTGAGCAAAGTTATCAGTACAGTGTGTAAATCGGATGCGCAGTGGCTTGACCCAATTTCAGAATGTTGATGGACAGGACTGCTGCCGCCGCCATTACAGGGTGGGGTAGTAATGTAAACACAGCAGCAGAGAGCCATTTGAAAGTGAAAGAAGTGTTCAGTGATGTGGAACTTTCAATAACAGTGAGCGTTGTTTGTTTTCTCTGCAGTCATGGCCTCAGGACCAGCCCGCTACCCGGATCATGCCCGGCTGTGGTAGCAGCAGAAGTAAACAAGTTAAGGGACATTGAGAGGTGTTTCTATGAAGGACAACTGCCTCCTCATGTGGCGATTCCTGGATATCCAGTGCAAGTGTGCTTAATATGCCTAAATGCTGGAAGGATATCTTCATGGTACCTCACTGTTCTGGGTGCCTAGAGAAATACGGCTTGTTTAAAGCGCCCAAGATTCAATTGGCTCCCACTGGACAAAAGTTCAAGAATCTGCAGTTACAGGCACAGAGCACCAGGCAGAGCCTGTTGGAGAAGGCCCTCGGGGAGTGTGGCACAAAGCTAGAGGGTGTAGATTTACAGACAGAACAATATGCTGATGTTTTGGATGCTGGATCACAAAGAGACAATTCAGGCAGAGCACCAGTAGACCCTTGGAGAGGGGCCTAGCCCAAGTCTCAGTGAAGAAGATGAGATGAGGAGGCCTTTGAATGGGAGGTATCAACCTCCACACCCAGTGATGAATGGATAATCTCAGGAGTGAGGATGACTGCTCACTCCTGGGCACAGATCTCAGTGAGGAAGAAGAAAAGGGGAACCTATGTGGCCTTGTGAAAGGAATGGGTACACAGCCTCAAGCTCTTGCCTCAGAGGAATGCATGGAAGAGAGTGGTGATTCTGTTGCCCTGGCTGTGCAAGAGTCAGGGATCCATTCTTGGGTCTTGAGAATGCGTAGCTGGCAGAACCAGGACTGGCCCCCAAGCCAGGTCAGCGGTCCAGGTTGACCAAAGCTAGTAAAGAGGAGAGACTGGTTCATAGGAAGGCAAATGAAATCTATGGGATGTCCTTTCCTACCTTTCCTCGGAGAGTCTGGGAGGAGATTGAGAACAGCAGGAAATCCTGGATTTGGGGCCAAAGCAATGAAATGTGTGCATCCTGGTGCAAACAAGCATGTCAGGAACAGAATGTTTCATGAAAATACAGCCAGTGGAAAATAGGCAGGACACTGTTAATGGACACTGTTCGAGATAGTGGATGGAAGGGACGAGAAACCTTCGCAGTGTGAGTTATATGTGCGCCCAGATGGGGTAATAATTAGCTCCTGAAGCCCGTTGTGTTGTGGCCACAATGCAAAGACCTCCCTGCAAGCGTGCCCTGACTACCAACTGAAAGGAGCAGTGGTAGCCAGTGCTGCCACCCAGCCATTGCAATGCTTTGTTGTTCTGCCAGTATGGACGTCCAGGACTCAGGTGCTTACATTCATCAGTGCTACAGTGCACTGACTTTCCAGAATCCATCGACTGACCCACCAGATGACTTCCAGATCCACAGAGGACACCAGCCCAGCTGTATCCTGATTCATTGCCTGGTAACGGATGACGTTACACCAGCTGTTTTCCTTTGTTCCTGTTCCACGGTTCCATCTCCAGAGATGACATCAGCCCAGCAGTTTCCAGATGTGCCTCCTGTCGCTCCCGGAAGATGTCCACCCAGCTGTAGTGGAAGAAGCTGCCAGGAGAGTCTTTGGCTGAGGACCAGGTCGGTGTTTTGTTCATTCTACAAGGGGCTGGTAAATCCAAATTTTCTATTCTTATGACATTGCAGTACACACCTACACTAGCAGACTCCAGATGTTTGAACTGTCCTCAAAGACTCTCCCTTCGGACTTTGGCCTGCTAGAACTGTGCTTCACCGGCTCCGACCCAGGAGAGACTCTTTAATGGACTCTTCCGCGCACTGTGGTCACTAGATGGGACTTCAAGGGCACTCCATCCCCAAATGTGTATTGTAAATAATGTCATTGTTTTCACTGTTTCTAATGTTTATACTGTTTTTCTACCTTTTCTAAAAGAAAAAAGAAAAATCTTTTGGGATTCTCCAGTGTTTTGATGGTAGGGGTTTAGATAGACTGTGTATGCAGATTAGAGTGTGTGTTGTCTTTCTTTTTCTTGCAGATGATCCTGAAGAAGTTAGAAGAAGACAAGAAGAGGAGGAGGACTCATCGGAGTTCCTCACCAGTACTGTAGTGTTTAAAGTACTGTTGTTGTTGTTGTTGTTGTTACTGTGTAACCCTTTTCTTCCACAGGTATGGTTGTGGGGGAGTGAGGGAGTAATGTAATGGTATGGTATTAGCTCCTGGTGTGTGGTTGCATGGTGCCCAAGGTCGGGAGGTTGGTGGGAGGTCCCTGTTTGTTTGTTTTGGGCTTTGAGTTAAAGGCAGATAGGTTTTCCCTAGAGGGCTAGGGGGATAGGGCAGGCTGTGGCCTGAACTGCAGTAGGGGTTGCAGTGCTGCTCTATTAGGGCTATGCTCTGGGCAGTTCTACCGGAGCCACAAGGTACCCATAGTCAGTGGGTAGAGTAGAGGCTGATATGTCAGCCAACGGGCCCCAGGCCCCTTAGTGTTATCTGCCTGTACTGGCACATGGTAGGGGAGAAGGCAGCGCTACCTCCTCGTAGTCAACACATGGGGTGAGATGGCCTAAGCCAGATAAATAATGACTGTGGACAGTCATTTTCCTGGCCCAGGGTGAGTGTAAACCCTTTTACCCGGGATTACTAGAATCCCAGTAAGACCTAGTGGTAGGCAGGGAAGGCAGCTCTGAAACTCCAGTTAAATGGATTTCACACTGTCTCACTCTGTTCTCAGTCTCAGCTGATACTGAGGGATGACATCACCATAGAACTCTCACAGCTGCATAAGCCACACTGGACACACTGGAATGCTGCAGTTGGAAGTTAGGATAAAAGCTGGGGAATTTGAACAGAGATTGTGTGCAGTCTTGGAGAGAGGAAGAGCACAGCACTCTGTGTGCAGGCTCTCAGAGCCTTAAGCCCTGTTTTAGAGCTACTGTAAGGGAGGTGTGTTTCCACCATAAGAGGAACACAGAAGCTTATTGTTGAAGTGGTGGAGACCGCTGTTACTTTCCCATCCCTCCGGGTCACACCTGGAAACAGCCTCAGCTCAGTGTGCCTTTCCCGGTCACCAACTTTCAAATAAATAACTACAATTGTTAGACCCATTGCTTAATACACTGTTAGGCCTCTAATAATGTACCATACAACCCTTTTGGTAGCACATTCATCTATAAAAATATCTCTGTCTTAGGCCTGACAGAGCCTCCTGGAGAATACTACACATTGTGATACAATAAAAAATACATTTGAGAGAAAAACACTTGTAAACAATTACTGGAAAGAAAAGGCATTAAGGTACTGAAAATACAGTAGACCCAAAGTCTGGAATTCTGTACTCATTCTCAGATATGAAAGCAAAATTTGACCAGTTGTGCAGTTTCGTAAATACAGTATCTACATGTAACCCCCATTACCCGGGGTTACTAGAATCCCAGTAAGACCTAGTGGTAGGCAGGAAGGCAGCTTGTGAAACTCCAGTTAAATGGATTCACACTGTCTCACTCTGTTCTCAGTCTCAGCTGAGACTGAGGGATGACATCATTTTAGAACTGTTGCAGCTGCATGAGCCACACTGGAATGCTGCAGTTGGAAGTTAGGATAGAATGTTGGGGATTTTTGAACAGAGACTGTGTGCAGTCTTGGAGAGAGGAAGAGCACAGCACTCTGTGTGCAGGCTCTCAGAGCCTTAAGCCCTGTTTTAGAGCTACTGTAAGGGAGGTGTGTGTTTCCACCATAAGAGGAACACAGAAGCTGATTGTTGAAGTGGTGGAGACCGCTGGTACTGGTCAAGTGCCCCATCCCTGAGGGGATGGGGAAAGCTGCCTGTTTCCATGGGGCAACCCTCCTGGTTACGGCTAAGGAAGAAGCTGCCTATTTCAAGTTGTGCTGCGGCACCAGAAGCTGTGGGAGAGAAATTCCTGTGAGGAATCGCCTGTGGGGCACCTGCAGCCAAAGGGTGAGTTCACTCTGAAAGAGGGCCAGTGTTTTTCACCTGAACTGTTGGAACATGGGATTGGACTACTTAATCTGTAGGAGGTCTACTGTAATAGACATTGCCAGTTAATTCAAGTAGATTCCAAGTCCAGCACAAAAACTGAAGTAAAGTGGGGAGTGGACTGCTTAATCAGTGGGGGGCCTAGATCAATGGGCTAAGCCAAGTAAAAGTATGTTCAAGTCCAGCACAATGGGAAAGCAAGACAAGTAGAGAAATGTAACATACATTTAGCCTTAATCTACGTTGCCAAGCTTTACAGAATGAGATGTTTACTGTCCAGAGAAATGGCGGGTATGAATTGTGGGAGTGAGAGGTGGGAGACCTCCATCAGTAGTAACCAAATTCACCTCTACGGATTTGCTCTGTGGCACCTTTACTTTCTTTCAGGCACTTGGCCAGTGCCTGAGGAAAGTACCAGATGTGGGATTAAAAGGAGAATTCCCTGATAGAGCTGAGGTGCTCTTAGGTGGTTTAGGAGCCACCAGAAAGGTTTCCATGACATATGGAACGATCCGAGTGGTCGGGTAGGGAGCGGAACCAGGATAACCCAGAATAGTGTACAAGTTCGGCTGTGTACCCAAAGCATGCAAGTCCGGGCTGTGTGCCGCTGGGCTCAGAGCCTGAGGGCTGAAGTGTTGAAGGAGTGTTTGTGATTCTTTTAATCTGCATTACCAGAAGTGTAACCTTAGAGGGTCCGTCTATGCTTTGTTTGTTCAGTTTGGATGTGAATAAAGCCACACTTTAGAATCCCATTTCTGGTATTGGACATTACAGTTATTGCTTCCTGTGTTCGAGTTACTTGGGTGCCCCTGTGCAGAGTAGCCAAACCTAGGTCCCTGTGCCGAGTAACCTAGTCCTCCCGAACCCAGTCCCCACCAGGTAATGCTGTCAGATTCAAACAGCATACCACACCTGTCATTTTGCAAAGGCAGGGGTGGGGGCTTACATACAGATATGAGAAGTATTAGTTAAGCCATGGGACCAACCTATCAAACTGAAACCCCTAAACAACAGGAATCATTCCTCAGAATAGTCACAGGAAGGGACATACAAGCCAAGTGTATACATTAATTCTCAGTGATAACAAAGAGGTCACCTCACTTGATAAACAAAAAGAAAATGACCCAGATAGACACATTCCCTCTGAGACATGGCAATTGATATGGAGAAATGCATAGCAGAGGTGTAAAGAAGTACAAGAGGCCGTCATGTAATATATACATATATGTATATTTCTTAACTTTCTTTGTATTTGTTTAGCGTATAGAATACACAATACTCTACCCTCTTAGGTAGGCTCATAAAAAATCATGAAGCGTTGCATGTAATGCAATCAACATTATGACAGCAAGAACTGAACGAGCCCCTATATGCTGTTACCTCATTGGGGAGAAACATAAACATTGTACCATCAAATGTGCATCAGGTCATTACAGCCACGAGACGGGATTACCATCATATCACATTTCTATTTTATCGATCACCCTCTAAATCGGGTTTAACATCCATCCACCATAATAATTAGTTAGACATAGGTTCATTTCGGCAGAGCTCCCTCAATTAACACAATATATCCAAATGTTCCCCATCTCATTTCATAAGAATTTAAACAGAAGAAAACAAACAGTTCAACTTGTATGCAGTTGTTTAACAATGATAGTCGTCTTTTAGCTGTATTTAAACTAGTGTCTCTCTAATATTAAAGGCATTACATACTGCGCATGCCAGTGGTCTTAGTGGTTAGCATACCTCACAATTGCAATAGAAAGTACAGCTAGCCTTGACTGGTCTGTAGAGACAGTTGGTAAGACCACATGTGGAGTACTGTGTACAGTTCTGGAGACTCCATCTCTGCAAAGACATAGACAGGGTGGAGCTTATCCAGAGGAGGGCAACCAAAATGGTGTAGGGTCTGCATCAGAAGACATATGAAGAAAGACTAAAGGAGCTTAATATGTATAGCCTCGAGGGAAGGAGAGAGGGGGACATGACAGAAACTTTCAAATACCTCAAGGAATCAACAAAGTCCAAGAGGGTAGCATCTTTCAGAAAAGAGATGTGCAAAACAAGGAGACACAATTTGAAGATAGAAGGGGACAGCTCAGAGGTAATGTGAGGAAGTATTTCTTCACAGAGGGTTGTAGATGTATGGAATGGCCTTCCTGAGGAGGTTGTAGAGTCAAAAACAGTGGGGAATTCAAGAATGCATGGGACAGACATAATGCAATTCTGGTGGGGTAGGAGGAAGTAGGCTGTTGGTTCACTAGGATCTGCAGCTTATCCATTAGGTAGGGAAATTGGCAGACTAGGTGGGCCAAGCAGTCCTTATTGCCATCAAATTCTATGTTTCTATGTTACCCTGTCCCAGACCAAAACCTACACCCAGGCTATAAAACACAAACATTTCCCCACAGGTGAACCAGGACTAAGTAAAATAAAGGCAGTTTCTAACTTTATTGGACATGGGCACAGAGGTTTCATTGAGCAGATATTACTCACTCAGTGTCCCCAGAGTCACTGTCACTATTTTCCTTTTAGCCTGCAACTCCTCTATACAAGTGAGCAGTAGGTTAGCCGCATTGGAGTCCATAAACTGGTATTTTTTCCCGTGTGTAATCTGGAGACTGTTCGTCATCAGAAGGATGTGGTGAATCCCTAGTTGTCTGAGGCAGGTTCTAATCCCATCAAAGCTCTTCTGACACTGTCTTGTACCAAAACTTGTGTCAGGAAGATATGCACCTTCACTCCGTCCCACTGCAAAGATCCCTTTGTCTTTGCCCTGGCGATAATTAGATCTTTCTCACTCAACGAGCCAAATACTACAAGAAGTGTGCAGGTAGGAGCTGGTTAGTCACTGCAGTTCCACTGCGTGGGCTGGATCCTGCAGGCCTTTAAAATTGTAATAGGCTCCTGGATCTGTAGAGCTTCAACAAAGAAGGATTGTAGAATGATAGAAGGATCATCTCCTTCTGCATCCTCTGGCAAACCCAAAGTTGGACGTGTGAGGCACGAGAAACATTTTCTAAATTCTCCCAGCATCTCCGCAGCACCGCATTTTCTTTAGTAGACCCGTGAATACTGTCATGGCCTTTGCTGCCAATTTGGACACTGATTTTTGTCTTTTCCTCCAGTAATCCAACTTTAGTGTCCAAGATTTTAAACTGTGAGGTGAAATCTTCCATTCTCTGGTCAATCCGTTGTATTGCCTTAAGTAGTGCAGCGTTGCTGAGCTGCGGTGTTAGATCTTTCATCCCCATTTTGGCTGGCCCAGTGGCGCCAAGGGTTGGGCGCTGGACGCCACACCTCACACCCTGCCAGTGACCCAAGTTTGGGAACAAGCCCGGGTTGTCGGGGTCGCAGGAGAGGACTGAATCAGCATCTGACGACTGCTCTCCTCATCCTGGGGTGGGTCGGGATCACTCATTACACGTAGGGACACCTGGGGTACTACTGGCGAGGTGACAGCTGGAGGGGACGTGGCGGACATCAGCATGTAATGCCTGACGTAATTGTATGTCCGCTTTCCTGTCAGGACAGAACAAGGAAAAAGGGCTGGGTGTGACCGTGCAGCTTGATGGCTGAGCCCTGGGCTGCCCGGAGGACTTGTGCAGAGTCCCGCCAGGGAGGGTCCGTGGCTGTCCTGGCTGGGAGCGGCTGAGGGGGGCCCTCCAGTAGAATGGCATGATGGCCATCCTGGATCCTCCTGGGTGAGGTTTGAGCTACCCAGCTCTCTGGGTGGACAGGGCGGTGGCTGGATGCCCCATGCCAGTTCACGCTGCAACGCAGCTGAAAACAGCAGCCGTGATAAAAAAAAAGATCTTCCGTCTGCCACTTCAGAGCCCGTACTAGACTTCAGGTCTTGGATCGGGCCCCATCTCCTCCAATGGCTGTTCTATTAGTTCTCCCCATAACTGCTGAAATATGAGGAGTACAAGTTTTGGACTTGTTTTGTTCAGTACAGAAAGTATTCTACTTTCAAATAAAACTAGCTACTTCTGTCTGTGTGGGTTTTTCAATATTTTTATCCAAGTTGAAGTTTGTTGGAGCAGAGTTCTGCACAAAGTGTATGCAATCTGGGCTGTTGGCCACCCCTCCTCTTGTACAATATAAAGTACTACGTGGCTGCTACTATGTCCCATCAGGTTGGAAAAATGGGAAAATACCCTGAAGGCAGATGCTAGCAGTGTAACTAGGACCACACATCCCTGACACACATGTTACGGGACTGTCCCAAACTACACAGTATATTGAAAGATGTCTGTAATATATGCTCTGTCTGTAGTTAATTATAAAGTTCCATTATACTCTAGCTTCTTCATATTAGGGCACTTCAGACTTATTCCAGATAGATAGGAACAGCCAACTATGGATTCTGGCAGCAGCTTTGGGACTTAAAAAATTATTTTGGACAACTGGAAAGATAAAAAGCACCAGGGTTACAAGACTGGACTAAATATAGGAGAACCTCACAAGTAATGAAAGAATTAGCTTTTCAATCCACACTTACCAGCAGCCTGTCTGTGAGAGGTACATGGGGAAGTGCAAAGAGGGGTACTGGGAGTGGAGACGCCACCTCCATCCCCAGTCATCCCGACTCTTGGCTCTGTTTCATCCAAGTAACTACAGATGACAGCTGAGGCACCAGGTAATACAGACAGAAGTCTGGATTGGGGTACAGATCATAGGAGCCACCTAGCCGCCCTGTGTTGGCCCTCTGCCCAGACAAAAGCAGTTTCTTCAACCACTTCCAGTATGCCTCTGGGGTGCAGACAGGTGGGGCTTGAAAACACTCTAAGTACCTTGGGAGGACGTTATTTTAAGGGTAGCTCTGTCCCCCCAGACTTAGTGGGAGCAACTCTCATTTGTTAATGTCCACTGTCACCTCTCGAAGCAACCTTTCATAGTTAAATATAAACAGTTTGGTTAGATTTAGAGACCATGCACTTCGTACCTCAATACATTGTTGGTACTCCATTTAAGCGAGAATTGGTTCTGAAACCTGAGGGTACAGACCACCCGCCATGGTGGCTTTGGATTTATCGTACTTGATTTTATGACCTGAAATGGCTCCATGTTCCTTCAGCTCCCATAAAAGGGCTGCAGTGGAAGATTCCGGGATGCGAGGCAGAACAGGGACTCATTGAGTGTACAGTCATATTTTCTGTTCCTCCCCACCCTGATTCCTGTAAATATTGATTCCCACGAACTTCCTCTGCCAGTGGTTCAGTGCAGACTGCAAAGAGTAAGAGCGATGAGGGGCGGCCTTGCTTGGTCCTACTTATGAGAACCTAGCCAACTGCAGCTCATTAACTCTGACCACTGCCTGTGAGACTGCACAGGAGGTAATGCTAGTTCAAAGGTTGGCTCCATCCCCATCTCCCCAGTGATCCTTGGAGGAACTCCCTCCCCCAGCCACCAGCCTTTTGGTATCCATGAAAATCACCACGGCAAATGCAGATAAGTGTTTCTGCGCCAATGCTGAGCAGCCTTCTGATGTTAGCTGGCCCGCCTCAAATCCCAGCTGGTCAGAGTGGACCAGGAGTTCCACCCACAACTAAAGCTAAAGAGCCGGCACTGAGGTGAACATTTTAAATCAGCATTGAGATGAGCTAGAAAGATAGGAGCTGCTCAGGATTCATCTTAGCTGAGTTTAGTGAGGACTGTGATCTGTGCCTGTTGCCACCACAGGGCATCCTCACCGTTTTGTACCTCCCAACACATGTCTGCCAACAGGGGACCAGAGTCTTACTAAAGGTCTTGTAAAACTAAATGCCATTCCGTCGAGGCGGTTGACTTACCATTTTAAGGTGTTTAATGCCTCCAATGTTTGAGATGTTTTCCCACTGTGAAGGAAGCATCCAGCTCCTCTTGGTCTCATCTGTGAGCTTATTTGACCATTACCCTGCAAACGAAGGTCTCCATTTTATCTGAGACGTTATCAATCCTCTCATGAAAGTACAAGTTCTTGTAAAACGTCCCAGACTGGTTAGCTATTTTGTGTGGCTCAGTCTCCATTTGGTGAGGTTCCAAAGATTTTTCGGAACAGAAATCACGGACAACTGATATTCAGTAAATATTTAAAGGTTTATTCAGTCCACAGCACAACAGTGGCGCCTTACCTCAGCGCTTCAGCAAAAGCCTTCTGTCTGAAGAAGGCTTTTGCTGAAGCGCTAGTAAGGCAATTCCCGCTGTTGTGCTGTGGACTGAATAAACTCTTTAAATATTAACTGGACTATCAGTTGTCTGCATTTCTGTTTGAGTGCAAATCTTGGAACTGTTCATTTGTTCAGGCTGGCTGCCCGTATCTGCACTGCCTCCTGTGCTGTTCACGACATTTTCCTGCTTGGATCCATTTGGTGAGGACTGTCTCTCTTGCGGAGTCACCACACTGCTCTGCAGGCTCCTGCATCACTTGGCATTTAAAACTATTTTACACAAACATACGAAAAGAGCCAGCAGAAGAAGACCACCCGGTTAATTGTCTGCCCAGTAAGTGATTCAGGGTCTGGCCTTACAGTTTATGACAATGACCCTGCCCCCAAACTGTTCCTCCCTCTCACCCCCTTCTCTCCTTCCTTGGTCCCTAGGGTTCCCTTTGTGGTTGTCCCAGGTTTTCTTGAATGCTCGCACCATCCTTGCTGATACCACCCTCATTCCAGGTGAACACCACCCTCTCTATACAGAAATGCTTCCTTACATCCCTTCTGCATCCCGCCCCCGTAAATTGTAGGCTGTGCCCCCTAGTGGTGCTGTTGTCACTCATTTTAAAGAGACCCTCCCTTTTCTCTCTGTTAATTTCCTTCATGAACTGTAAAGGGACCCTGTCAACCTGTTTTCCTGTTTTTCATCATATTATTTCTAGTTAAAACCTACATTTTATGATTGCTTACCTTCTCTAACACTCATTGATGTTGCTGTTTGTTTTGTCTGTCTCCTTGTTTAGTAGAACTGAAATGCATGATAATGTATATTTATAAACAACCTTGTTTTATTTACAATCTTGGATCTGTTCTTACTGTATACTTCCTGAGCATTAGGAACACCCAAACTGTGCAGTCACTCATGAGGCAGTGGCCACCTAAACTCCCACTGCATCGAGGGGCTAGAACTATGTTGTGGGTGTTCCCAAGCCAACAAAGATGCAGCTGGAGCCGATCAAGGAATGTAAACAAACCTGTTTTTGTGTGGTAACACCAGTATGTGGGCAGTCTGTTTTTCACTTTTTAAGGAAAAAAAGAGACTCAAACTACCAGCTACATCAACAATCTTTACAGAATGTTGGCAATCATAAAATCGCTTTTCAAACTAGGGACACTTTGAGACCCTAAGAGAGTTGACAGTGTCCCTTTAAGGTCTCTATCATATAACCGCTTCTGCCTCCTCTCTTCCAGGGATACATCCCCAGGGCTCCCAGCCTCTCCTCATGGGACCTACCCTGTTGCCCCTCGGTCATCTTGGTTGCTGTCCTCTGGAGCCCTCAGCGTGCTGATGTCCTTCTTAAGGTAAGAGTGCTAGTACCTCACCTCATATTCTAAATGTGGTCTCACCAATGACCTGTACAATGGTAAATAACCTTGCTCCGCCTCCTACTGAATCCCTTGCAATAGACCCCAGCATCCTGTTAGCCTTTGCCACCGTCTTTTACATTGATAAGTGTGTTTCAGGTCACTCATAGTCACTACCCTAGATCCTTTTCCTCTTCAGAAGCAGATACCTGAGGCCCCTCCTATGTAATACTCTGTCATGGGTTCTTGGCCCCTGTATGCGTCACTTTGCATTTTTGGCATTGAAACTAAGTATACTGCCCCTTACACAGTGCCTCTAGATAACATACAGTAGCTTTGACTCCAGGTTCAACTGTTCTTGAAAACATTCTTTCTTAAGGTGTGAGGCAAAACTAATGGTGCAGCCTGTGAGGACTGCTTTCAGTCCGTCCCACCAGGCACCGGGGACATCTGGTCCCTGGAGTTCAATGCCAGGCACTCCACCACCACCACCACCTGCTCCAGCAGTGCCACACAGTCTGAGTTGATCAGCAGGAAAATGCTGAGGCACCAGCTAGGCATTTCTGTGATGGGGCCAGGCTCAACCAGACCAGTTCATGGTCGGAAATGGTTCTGGTCCCAGACCAGTGCATGGTCAGAAGTGGTTCTGGTCCCAGACCAGTGCAAGGTCAGAAATGGTTCTGGTCCTAGATCACTGCATGGTCAGAAATAGTTCTGGTCCCAGACCAGTGTGTGGTCAGAAATGGTTCTGGTCCCAGACCAGTGTGTGGTCAGAAATGGTTCTGGTCCCAGACCAGTGCAAGGTCAGAAATGGTTCTGGTCCTAGATCACTGCATGGTCAGAAATGGTTCTGGTCCCAGACCAGTGTGTGGTCAGAAATGGTTCTGGTCCCAGACCAGTGTGTGATCAAAATGGCTCTGGTTCCTATCTCACAGAATTCTGCCACATGTGCCCAGTCGGTGAAAATTAGGAAGAAATCCAGGTGTGAATACCCCTGGTATGGGGTTGACCAACAGGCATAATCCTGTAGGTTTGGGTTCAAAAACTGCCATATTTCTTCTGAGCCCTAGTTCTCTTCTCAGGCGGCAAATGTAGTCACCCACCTTACTGCTGTTTCCCCGATCTGTCCAAGGTCAGCTGCACCACCCATTAAAATCCCTCTGATCAGGTACAGTTCTCCTGGTGGGGGCATACTGTACTATTTGCATCTTTAAAAATGCACAGCCTCTTTGTTTGTGTTGGGGGTATAAAGGTTGAGCAACGTGCAAAGGACAGAGTTTAGAGTACCCGTAATGTATAGGAACCATCCTCTTCATCGATCTGAGCGGTCTACACCTCCAGGAAACAGGTTCTGTTCACCATTAGAAAATGGGCTTAAAAATCCCAGTAATCTCATTGGCTGGCAGTGGTACATTAACACAGTGAGAGCCCTGTAAGTAAAAATGCCAGCCATGCCAACCCTGCCAGCCTCATAAATGGTATCCTTGTGCCCAGCCTGCTTCATCATTGGCTGAAGCACTGGGCTGAAGATTCAAACTGATGCCATTTTTGTTTTTCGTCATTTAGCGAGAGCAACAGACTGAGTGCCTCCCCCTGCCACACACGCTCCCGCCAATAACTGAGGAAAATACATTTCTGCCTGTTTTTTTTTGTCCTGTATGTAAAACAAAGCAACTGCAATTTTTGTACCACTCGCTTATTGTGATGGACTTGACCCCAACCCCGTGCCATTGTCACTGAAGAGACTGCTAAAGCAGAGCATTTGGCATTGATTTCTTGTTTTTTTTTTTTAACACAGTTATTTATTAACAAACAAAACATTGTTTTGCTCGCACCTCTCTCTCGAACCTCATTCAAACATCCTAAGGCCACCCGCCCTGTCAGCCTTCTCCCAAACTCTTCTCCACACTGTGAGATGTCAGCTGCTCACCTTCCTTGCCTGCTGCCTTTATGCAGCACTGCGACCCACACTGTCTCTGCCATACGCTCACCCTTCCCCTGCTGACTGACTACATAAAAATAAAAATAACAACTTTACACACTCCAGCAGGAGGGACAGGAAACAACCAGAGAACTCGGAGCGGCAGGCAGGGACAGCACATTACCCACCAACCGAAAAACTGTTCACTTTAGCGTGTTTTTTCACCCTGCATTCCACTCTTCCTTCCACAGACAGCACAGCAGTTTTATTATTATTATTAAAATAAACTACGCCAGAAACACAACAAGAAACACTGAAGGGGACAGACAAATAAAAGATGCAGCTCAAACAGGACACTACCATACAGAACAGCGCCCTCTTGCCCTCTACTGCCAGTGCCAGTAGAGGAACTACTACCAAAAGGAGAAAACATGTCATTGTAGTTATTTTATAGAATTACTTTAGATTTTTTGTAATCCTATAACAAATGACAGAGTTATTATTTTCTAAGCGCAATCACTTACCCTCCAAGGTGGACTGTATAGGCAATCTGGGACTTTCAGGGCTATAAGGCCCTCTGCCTGTGGCATCGGGCCTCATTACACCTGCTTGCATATACGCCACCCTGTGGCAGTGGGTATGGGCTAGAACATGGAGGAATATACTGCCCCTACCCAGGCTGATGGAGTTTCGTATGGCAGAATATACTGCCCCTACCCAGGACTGGTGCAGTTTCACATGGTGGAATAATGCCCCTACCCAGGACTGGTGCAGTTTCACAAGGTGGAATATACTGCCCTACCCAGGACTTGTGCAGTTTTGCATGCTGGAATATACACCCTACCCAGGACTTGTGCAGTTTTGCATGCTGGAATATACTGCCCCTACCCAGGACTGGTGCAGTTTATGGCGGAATATACTGCCCCTATCCAGGACTGGTGCAGTTTGCATGGGAATATACTGCCCCTACCCAGGACTGGTGCAGTTTACATGGCGGAATACACTGCCCCTACCCAGGACTGGTGCAGTTTTGCATGGCGGAATATACTGCCCTACCCAGGACTGGTGCAGTTTGCATGGCGGAATATACTGCCCCTACCCAGGACTGGTGCAGTTTTGCATGGCGGAATATACTGCCCTTACCAGAACTGGTACAGTTTAACATGGTGGAATATAGTGCTCCTGCCCAGGACTGGTGCAGTTTCGCATGCTCTTGTCCGTGACGTGCATCTCTTGCAGCAGGGCTACTGAGGCCACAAATCTCAAGTCTTGAAAGACTTGTGTCCTTTGATTGGCCCTCCATACCCTCTCACCGTATGCAACTATTTGGCAAGCCTTCTAGACTACAATGAACCCCCAAGCAGTCATACAGCAGCTGGAAACCTGTGGGAATGGTGACTTGAGAACTACACAGTAAACTAATTAACTTTAAAAACTGTGAACCAGAACACTGCAAACTTTAAAAGTCACCTGCCCTTCCAGATGGCTGCTGCCCTGTTGTCATCTGTTCTTCCGAAGGTACTGGACAATTACCAGCTGTCGCTCATGTACTCCGTGCGTGCTTTGCAGTCACTCTCCCTCTCAGTCCTCCTGGTAGCTTGTTCTATGTGCTTCCCTTGCCCCTAATGACACAGCCTTCAAACGCTGGGCCATTATACTGGTCACCTCCACCAATGATGATCTGGCAGGGGATTTGATAGGGTGATACCCCACCCCAACCAAGGCCCTGCATAGCAGTTCTAGCTTAATATATTTGATTACTTTTGCCCAAGCTATGGAATTATCATAATAGAACGTGTCTGGCAAGGTTAATAGAGCAGGTTGCCCTCTTGCAGTAGTTCCTCTATTTAGGTATTTCACTTCCACCAGAGTCACATTAGAGACAGTGCCAGAATCAGGGTGGGACACACTCGCCCCCTGCCACCCAAGCCATGCCCGCCAGTTCCATGCTTGCCATATCATTACTTCCCAAAACCACTAGACTGCTAGGGGCCACCAGGGACCCGCACCATCTTGACCTGGGACTCAGCCCAATGTTTGTTTGTGCTGTTTTGGCATGGTTTCACCTCTGGAGCCACCATTATCAAAGCTACAGGGGCATGGCAAGTGGACCCTCCCAAGGAAGCCTTGCCCCCCCATGTTGTATGCCTCCCCTCGCCCGTCCATTGTGTTGATAAGATACTACAAGTAAAGGTATAAACATTAATAAATGTAAATGTGGCAGTGTTGTAAGTCACATGTAGAGTGTTACAGGACATGTGAGAAGCAGGATACCACAGGACAAGTCTGTCTCGCAGCTGCAGAGAACCGTTAGCTCCTCTGTATGTAACACAAGTTATGCTGGAATAAAATGTTGTTGAAGAAATCTAAAAAAAAAAAAAAAATTGTTTTGATTCCTGCAAAATAAGACATGGTACCAGGAGTGGTTTCAGGACTTTTCTGAGAATATGAAGAAAACACAGAGCAGGTGAAATCTTGCAGATAACGAACAGTATTTGCCTTGCAGTGATGAACAAGCAACTGAATGTGGATTTTGCTTACTGGTCTTATCAATACGGAGTCTGCTGAAATGGAGCTACTAAGACCTCCACCAACGATCAGGTTTGTGGGCACTTTAGAAGAAACATGGAAATGTTTCAAGCAATGTTTTAATTTGTATTTAAAAGCAACTAGTGCAGACAAGAAAGAGAGAGCCAACAGGATAGCAACAACTGATGTTATGAAGTGGGCAGGCGCAGCAATGGGAGCTGTTTGGCAGTCTTGAAAGAAAACTCACACCTGAAGTACAGAATTGAAACTCTGGAGAATCAAGCTCGAGCTCACAACTTAAGACTGCTCAGACTAACAGAGCGTGTGAGGGGATAATTTGCTGCTGTACCTACAGGAATGGCTAGTTCAGCAACTGGGCGAGGAAGCTAGCCCTGTAGTGCAAAGGTTTCAGAAGGCATACGGATCACATCGAGAGCGGCCTAATAATCCAGAAGCACCACAGGCTGTTGTGGTGGTAACTGATGGGGTTGGCTCCAGAGATCACCTGTTGGCACTCGCATCATGCAAGAAAACGTTACTGCAGGATGGCCAGGCTGTTAACATGTTCCCTGATTTAAGCTACACCATGCATCAAAAGCACAAACAGTTTGATGGTGCTCGTGCAATTCTGACAGAAGCAGGCATCTCCCATGGGTTAGTTTTCCCAGCCAGGTTACGGATAGTGTCTCAGGGCAGAGTATATGTTTTTCGGATCCACGAAGGCACTCAAATGGTGTCAAAGAAATGTTGCAGCTCACCCTCGAGATGCAGCCAGAAGGACTTTTCATCTGATGAAGAGAACCTGAATTGCGATAAGTAAGCAGGACAATAAAGCTCTGTTTTTGATGGGAGGAAGAGGTTATTTTACCCAGGTTGTTTATTCAGGAGGACTTGTTCTTGTCAGTTTTAATTAGTCCCTTTCATAACCTTGGGCTAGAAATGTTCCTTCCCCGATTTCCTGTATCCTCAAAGTTTAATGTTGATAGGGAACAGGTATGATTTGTTAAAGCTGATGTTCCTGAATTATATCTTAAATCGCCATTACAATATTTTCTTAGTTGACACACTGTTTAATTAGCCGCACTTCTAGCTTGTTAGTGGGTTATAACGTTAATATGAGAAGCCATGTACTGTGTAACGTTGGCGCCTTTCTTTCAAATAAGTACAGGCAAAGTTTTCTTTTCAGTTTACGTTATGCTTTGTCTAAAATGAGGTGTGCACATATCAGCGCATGCATTTAGAAAAGGCGTGGCGTATTACTCCCCTATTTTGGGGTCTGAATATCTGCAATTCAGGACTTTGGACATGCGCACTGAACACCATGCAGCTCATGGGATCGTTTGCAGCCTGTAATCGTGGACAATTTATTAAATTCTCTGTTGGTAATACCTCCAATGTTGTATCTTTTAGCATTTGCAGACTGTTTGAATGTATTAAGAGGAGTGGCGCCTCACGGTTTTATTTTACTAACATAAGTATCAAATGCTAGTGAAATGTAACTGAATGTTTGATGAATAATCAATAAACATAAAGTTAAAAAAAAAAAGACAAGAAAGAGAGCTCAGAAAAACTAGCATTATTACTGACCCAGGAGCAGGCGCAGAAGCTCTAGATGTTTACCGCAGTTTTCAGCTGTCTGCAGCTGCTAGTGAGGATTATGAAACTGTTCTGGTGCAGGAAAATGAGACTTATGAAAGATATATATTTAGGTCCTGAATGCACAAGAAGCCAGAAGCTGTAGAAGAATCTTTTACTGACTTGGAACTCAAAGTTTAGTTTTGTAATTTTCGTGCTCTTTGCAAATTTTTGATATGAGACCAAATTGTTATGAGCTGTTATGATGAAAAGTGGAAGAACATTTACTAAGAGACTGTGAGCTTGCAATGGAAAACCTGTTCAGATTTGCCAGGCTGCCAAGCAAACTCAGATGCAGCTGGACATGACTAACAATAAATGTTAAAGTAAAAGAGACAGAGCTGATGTCGCGCGGTTTATGCAGCACAGAAACAAGAGCAAAGTCTCCTGCAAGTTTAACAAGGCAAGACTTAAAACAAAATGTGAAAGGAAGGACTGCAACCATGCGAAGAAAATTTGCAAGCAAAAGTCCTAGCCACTAATGGGCAGAAATTACGCTTAGAGCGCACATATCCTGCCTGTGCAGCTCTGCACTCCTGCATAGCACTCATGACTGCTGGCTGCCTGTCTGCACCCCGCCCCTCGGTGTGCAGCTGTGCAGTGGAGGATTGTGGTAGTATGGGGTGGAGCACGGGATGCTGGAGGGCATCCAATGGGATGCCCATCCCAGGTCCCATAGTGGATTCCGCTCTGCGCACAGGTGGGGCTCCTGGGATGGCACACAGCCCACCTGTGCAAACACTGAGCCCATGCCCAAATGGCCTCCCAGCCTGCCCAGGCAGCCCAACGTGCTGATACAGCTGTGTGCGGGGTGATCCGCTGCCACTGCGCCCACCGTTAACATTTGGTGGGTGCATAACATTCTACAGCAGGGTCCCCCTTGTGCAGAAATACCCACCCAGCACTGCACACAAGTACTGTTGTGCATAAGTGTGGCTTGGGCACCCCTTGGCATGCCCTGTCCCACCTCTGGCATGGTGCCCTGCGGCTGTCCGGGGATCCAGCACATAAGGCATTAGTGCGCCTGTGGTGAATGCTGCCAGAAGTGTGCAGATCACTGCCACTTGGCATACAGCACAGGCATGCCTACGCACTGCCATTATCCAGCATGCAGGCATTCAGACCCATTGGTGTATAGGGCTCAAAGTGTGCAGTAAATGTGGAAAGAGCATGCTTATAGAAACTGTCCAGGTTTTGGTCAGCAATGCAGATCCCATGGAAAATGTAATCATTTCACTAGATGTTGTAGACAGAAAGAGCCATACATGCTGTTACTGAACTGGAAGAGTCAACCAGTGAAAATGACTTGTTTATAGGGGCAATAGAAAAGCAAGGCTTCCCAGAGAGAAAGGAATGGATTATTAAACTAGATACGAATGGCTTGAAGGTTCAGTACATGATCAATACTGGTGCAGAAATAAAGGTACTGCCAGCTCGACTGTGGCATCTGTTGCAAAAAGACCACAGCTCAAAAACAGACTGCTGTCATAAAAGCATACAATGGACTAAGTATACCTATAGTAGGATACTGTCGCTGCACCTGAGGCAAAGAGACAGGGTCAGTAAAACAGGTTACTCACCTGTAACAGTAGTCCTAGGAGTGGTATATAGTGTACATCCACACTTCTGGCAGTGTGCCTTTTCCTTTAAAGCTTGCCGGAAAGTCTTAAGGTGGATCCCCACCCACCCACCGGTGGTAACTCCTCGACAGCACCCCTTGATGTCAGATCTTATCCACTGGAAGAAAGAATCGGTGTGCTACTTGCCAGGGGAGGTCAGGTGGGTTAGTGTGGATGTACACCATTTACCACTCCTAGAACTACTGTTACAGGTGAGTAACCTATTTTCCAGGGATATGGATATGGTGTTCTATCCACACAATCCTAGCAGTTCTCCAGGAGGAGGGGCAAGACCCTCCCCATATTTAGGGAAGAGAGTTGGAGAACTGAGGCCCCAAAACAGCATCCTGGTATGACTCAAGGTCGATGTAGTAATGGGAGATGAAGGTGTGTGCTGACTTCCAGGTAGCAGCCCTGAAGATTTCTTTGCTAGAGATGTCCCAGGAAGCAGGCACCGAGGCAGCAGTATGGCAGGTGGAATGAGCGCTTAGCCCATGGGGAGACTCCTACCCACCAACCTATAGCAGAGATCAATGCAGGAAACAATCCACCTGCCACTCGTCTGTAGCTGTTGGTCTACCAGGTGTGACTTTAGCGTAGGTGACAAATAGCTGGTGAATCCTCCCCAAACACCAGCCATGTGCTCCTTATGGTAGACAGGCGCTCACCTTAGGTCCAGAGTATGGAGCTTGCGCCGGCCTCCGAGGCGTGGCTGGTGAAATTCACTGGGAGATTGATCACCTTGTTAAGGTGAAACTCAGACACAACCTTCAGTAGGAACTTCGAGGTTGAGGCAAAGGACAACCTTGTCCCTGTGGAAGACCAAGTAAGAAGACTCCATTGAGAGCACCTGGAACTCACTGAGCCTTCTGGCTGATGTAACTGCCACCAGGAAGGTGGTCTCCATGACAGGTGAGACATGTCACACTTGTTCATCAGTTAGAATGGCTTGCCCATGAGCTTTGCCAACATCAGCAACAAGTCCCAAGGTGGTGGTGGTTCATGCCAGAAGGAAATGTGGTCAGAGCCTTTGAAAACATTCCAGACCACCTTCCCTGCACCACTGACAGCATACCAGCCTGCGCCTGGTATGCAGAGATCGCCTGGTGCACCTTAAGGGTCATCAATCAAAGGCCTGACTGAGAGAGGGACCAAAGGTAGTCAAGAATACTAGCCACCGGACAGGATAAGGGGTCAAGCCCTTTCCCTGGCACCAAATGGGAACCTCTTCCATTTGAAGGCATAACATTTTCAGGGCTGACTCCTTCTGAGAATCCTCGACCATGGTGAGGACATCTTCAAAGAGACCCAAAGCCTGGAATTCTAGCCGCTCAGGAATCAGGTTGTCAGGTGCAGGTATTGAAGGTCCGGATGAAGCACCTTCACCTGATTGCAAAAGAGCAGGTTCAGGCAGACAGGAAGATGTCATGGAGCCTGCTGTTGAAACTGAGGAGATTGGAGTACCAGAACTGGAGGGGCCAGTCCAGAGCCACCAGGATCGCCTGTGCCTTGTCCCTCCTGGCCTTGATCAGCACTTATTGGATGAGGGGAATGGGGAAGGCATAGAGGAGGCCCAGGGTCCAGGGCCTCAAGAAGGCATCCTTGCAGCATTCCCTGCTGAGGGTGTGGGCACAAAACAGCCTCAGCTTTGCATTCTTCCTGCAGGCAAACAGATCCACCAGAGAGTGCCCCATCAGGAGATCAGGCTGTGTAGCACCTCTGGATTGAGAGAGACCACCCATGAGACCCCTTGCCCACATGGCTGAGGGTGTCCATCAGCCGATTGGAGATGCCGCCACATGGATGGCCAGGAGGTCATCGTCCAAGCTGAGCACGAGGGTCCAGATGTGGAGACTTCCTGCACAGAGGAAGGGAGTGAGTATGTCCTTCTATGTTTGTTGATGTAGTAGATGGTTGTGTTATTATCTGTCTGGACCTGAATGACCTGACCCTGAATGTGTGGAGCAAAGGCTGTCAGCACCAGCTGAACTGCCCGAAGCTCCGGCAGGTTGAATGGCATAGAGACTCCTCAGGGGTCCAGACAGTGTGGACTCTGTGCTCCCCAGGTGGGTACCTCAGCCCATCAGGGAGACATCGGTCATGGCGGTGACTGTTGGCTCCAGGTGGACAAATGGTATCCTGCAGATGTTCTGGGACTAACCACCACAGGAGGGTGTCCCACATCAGCTGGGCGCTGGGCCACAATGACTAGCTGGATGAAGTGGCCCTTGTGCTGGAGACCATTGGTGGGCAAGTTCCCACTGCAGAGAGCACATACTCCACTGGGGCCAATGGACCATGCTGGTGCATGCTGCCATGTGTCCCAAGAGGCTCAAGAAGTCCAGTAGGGTGCAACTGTGCAACACAAAATGATCGGGCAAAGGAGGTGAGAGAGCCTCCGCCCAGTCCACCAAAAGTTGAGCCCTGGCTCTGCAAGAGTCAAGCTCCACCCTGATGAAGTGAATCACCTGCAAAGGTACGAGTTCTGACTTGGCCTCATTGACCAGGAGGCCAAGGGACACGCAGGTCTGGAGGTCAGATCCTGGACTGCTCCACCTTCTCCCTTGATGGACCCGTTATGATCCAGTCATCCAGGTAGTGGTATATCTGGACCCCTCAGTGCCTCAGATAGGCCGCCACCACTTCAACGCATTTGCTGAAGACCCTGGGAGCCAAGAAGAGGCTGAAGGGCATGGCCTGGAACTCAGACAATCACCTCCAGCACAGAACTGAAGGACCCATCTGTGGGACAGACAGATTGGGACATGAAATAACATGTCCTCAAGATCCAGAGAGCAAAACAACATGTTCTGCTCCAGAGATGGTATAATCTGAGACAGAGTGACCATCCTGAAAGTGCGTGGCAGAGGAATTTGTTTAGGTTGTGCAGAGCTAAGATGGGACACGGCTCCCATCCATTTTGGCACCAGGAAGTACCTGAAGAAAAACCCTGGGTGTACTGGAGGTCCGAGACAGGAGCCATGACCTACTTCTGCAGGAGCTGGGCAATGTCTTCCCAAATGGCTGACAGAATGTCAGCAGAAACCATGTCCTCCCATGGGCATGGACCCAGCAAGCGGGTGAGCCTCGAACTCCAGAGGCAGACCATGACCGACCACCTCTAGGACCTACTTGTTTATAGTAACAGTGGACCAGATGGAAAGGAAGTGGTGGAGTCACCCCTCCACAGGAGGACTCAGAGGAGTCAGGACAGGCATGAGGAGGCACCCCCATCCCATCACTGGGCAGGCTTGAGGTGGAGAAGGGACCAGCTGAAGAACCAGTGTGACTTTGACCACATGGTTTTTGGACGACCATAGCAACTTACTTCAGTCGAGGATGCCAAGCCTGTGCCTGCTATCCAGCTGAGGGCTGGGACAGCTTGGCCACAGGAGCAGAGAGAGGGCCGAAAGGGCCTTCTTCTGAGCCTTATAGCCTTGGGATCCCTCTGGGCAGAGGTGACAGATCCAAGGTGGCACTGGACTTCTCAGTGAGAGTGAAGTGTCCTTATACCCCGCCCGAGCAAGTCAGTACCCAGGAAGGGTACATCCACCAGCTTGTGCTGGGTAGCTGAAGTGAAGGTCGAGATCCTTAGCCAAGTCCTGTGGTGCATGGCCACCATAGTGGCCAAAGACCTGGCACAGGAGTCGCGCGATGTCCATGGCCATCTGGAGCAGCTGCTTAGCAACCACTTGGCTCTGGTCCCAGACCTGCTTGACTGTGGTCTGCAAGTCAGTAGGGAGATGAGGAATCACCTCATCAAGGGTGCCCAAGAGGGCATGAGCAAAGTGGGACATTAAAAGGGTGACACGCACCTGCTGAAGACCAAGGAAGGAAGCCACATAGACCTTCTTGGCCATATGATCCAATTTCTTGGATTTTGTTAGGAGGTTTATCCACATCCCCAACACTGCCTGTATGCCAAAAGACCAAGTCGGCCACCAGCCCCTCAGCTGAGGGATGTTCGAGGTGAACCCTGACAGGGAACAGTAGGGACTGCATACTTGTGGGCCATCCAGGCTGATGACACAGGGCAAGAGGGAGGGTGCTACCAAAGCTCCACAGCAGGGCTAAAAATGGCCTCAGCAACCAGGAAGGCCTCACCACGGCAGTCACCCCTGGTCAAGAATCCTGGTCAGGGGTTATTTAGCCCACTTCTGGATGGGCTCCATCTGAAGACCCACAGACTCCAAGATTAAATGGAGCAGGGATGCAAAAGAAGTGGGACCATATTCCATCAACAAATCTTCTCCCGACTGAACATCCAACAGACAGGAGTGTACAGAGAAGCCCTCAGACTCAGAGGATTCATCTAATAAAGGTCAACTGCCAGAGTCCCTGCTGACCCTACAGAGCCTGTCAGGAGTCATGGTGACGGACAGCCAATAAGGAAGCCCTGAAACAGTGTGGCATCCTTGGGGGGCCTTCCTCGGCTGTTTAGGCAGTTGCTCCACCTGAATAGGGGAGGCCGGGGAGCCTAAGCCGGAAACCGGCTGAGGGGGTGGGCTGAGGCCTTGGTGGCGGGAGCCATGTGACAGCCAGAGTTGGGGCCGGAATTAGCGTAACCCGTGAACACGGGCTGGTGCCACATAAGTTCCTCATAGCATTGACGCATTTTGTGACAGAGCCTCTCTTGTCCGAGGAGGAAGAAGAAGAGTAGCAGCAACACCACTTACCTGAATGTTGAGAGTAGGAATGCCGATGCCAGTGTGGGCTGCTCGACTCAGGGCTTCGAGATTGGGACCTTGACCTTGACTGTCTGGGCTGCCAATGGTGGATCTTGGAGACAGCTGGCAAAAGCTAAGGATCCTCTGGGATCACCGGATCCTAAGAGGTAAGCACTGGATCAGCAGGCTGGTCCAACCCTCCCTGGGAAGTAATAGGCAGGACCGAAGTCCTAGAGAGGAAGGTATCGGCCTCATCTGGTGACAACGGGTGGACTGGTTTGAGAAATATCTCAACAGGTTGGTCGACAGGCATCTCAATCAACTGGCCTGATGGAGGAACTGTGGAGCCAGTGGCCAGAGCTGAAGGATCAACCATAGTTGAAACCTCCGAGAAGCGTAGGAACCGAGGCCCAAGAGTGCTCGCAATTCCACGTATTGATGGTGAGACTTTTTAGTCTCTTTTCCAAAGATTTAGAATTAATGCCCATAGAGGTGCCCTGCCCAAAGGTGGGAAGGGACTGGCACAAATCATGTATCACCCCTGAAAGGTGGCACCTAAGGAAAGTGGCTGTAGCGAAGAGGCATGCTCTGAGGTTTGAGCCACAGCCTTCCAACAGCCATAAGCTGTTCAGCTAACCCTGCAGCTGTGGAGACTGCCCAATGGGCATCTTTCAATTTAACAGGATGATCCGCTCATCAGGATGCCCCAGCGGAAGTCAAGCATGCCGGTCTTCAAAAATTGAAGGATGGAAAGTGCGACAAATGCCGCATGCTTGGGGATCGTGTTCATGGCCTGGGCAGTAGATGCACATGGTGTGCTGGTCCATCGGGACAGCTTCTGCCCACATACACATTTCTTGAATCCCTGTGCTAACTTTGAATTGTCCATAACAGAGAAGTTGAAGAAAATCGCCTGAAGATGACTGAAATTTGTAATCAGGAAAGTCTGCAAGTAAAGGCCCTACTCAGCGTGAGAGTGGTAAGGAGGGAACCTTCTTCCAGCAGAAAGGAAGATCTGACATCATGGGGCAGTGCCGAGCAAGTTTCCACCGGTGGGTGGGAGAACCAGCTTGAAGACTTCCAGCAAGCCTTAAAGGAACACTGCCAGAATGGTTGATAAGTACACCATATCCACGCCCCTAGAAACACAATTTTGTCATTGTCACAGAAGACAAAAGTCAATTTTGGGGCTTGAAACCAGTCAGAAGTTGGGTCTGAAAGAAAATTATTAGCAATAGAAAAGAAAATGCCTCCCACTAGCAAGATTATATCTGAATACAGTGATATTTTTAACACACTTGTCAAGTTACCAATTACACATCAGATTACAATTTCTGAGAATGCGGAGCTGGGGATACATGCTTTCCAAAGAGTGCCTGTTGTGTTGAGAGATAGACTAAAAAAAGGAATGCAGCGTTTAATAAAATGGACATGATAGAAAAGATGGAAGAACCAACATCCTGGGTTCACACTTTGGTGATCACAGAGGAAAAAAATTGATCACTGCATTTGTGTTTGGATCCAAAAGAGTTCAAATTCTTGAATTAATGGGGGTTGATCCCAGTCCTTTCACAGAAGAAAGGGTTCTGCAAGAACTCCTAAAACTGAAGGTGGACAAAGCAATGGGTCCTGATGGAATTCACCCCAGAATTCTAAAAGAATTAAGGAGGAACTAGTGAAGCCACTGGCTACTCTTTTAATAAATCATGGGAGGATGTGTGGTACCCGAGGACTGGAGGAAGGCGGATGTGATTCCCTTCACAAAAGTGGGACCAAGACAGAGGCAGGAAACTACAGACCTGTCAGTCTGACCTCTGTGGTAGGAAAGTGATGGAGTCACTCTGAAGGAAAGAATAGTTGAGTACCTAGAGGCTAGTGGGCACAGGACCCAAGGCAGCATTGGTTCACAGCGGAAAGGTCATGTCAGACTAATCTAATAGATTTCTTTGACTGGGTGACCAAAGTAGTAGACCAGGGAGGGGCTGTGGACATGGCCTACCTAGACTTTAGCAAGGCATTTGACACAGTCCCACACAAAAGATTAATAGTCAAATTAACCAGCCTGGGGAGTGGGTCCCAGGGTGGTAGCCTGGGTAAACATTGGCTGGACAACAGGACACAGAAGATAATTGTAAATGGAGTCCACTGAAGAAAGAGGGTTTACTAGTGGGTACCGTAGGGTTCAGTATTGGGTCCAGTCCTTTTAATGTCTTCACCAGTGACATTGCAGAGGGACTGGAAGGAAAGTATGCCTTTTGCAGATGTAACCCCACTGCAAATGGGGGTTCCCAAAAGACTTCCAGGAGCTTGCTTGAATGCTCCAAGCCTGAATGGTGTTTGGCATTTAAGCCATTTATCAGTGAGTGTTTTAGAGCCTCTGGTACTGTCTCTTTAAGAGCTGTTTGCTTGCAGACATAATTAGTTTGTATGGGGGACTGTGTGCTTCTCTGTTTGAGTACCAC
Source organism: Neoceratodus forsteri (assembly GCA_016271365.2). Taxonomy (NCBI): domain Eukaryota; kingdom Metazoa; phylum Chordata; order Ceratodontiformes; family Ceratodontidae; genus Neoceratodus; species Neoceratodus forsteri. The sequence goes on from JADMNL010000022.1 coordinate 552,003,647, forward strand.
TGAGCTGCTGCCAATTCACTCCATTTTGCAGTCACTAGGAGTACAAAGGAACCTATCTGAAAGATGTAACTGTTTGCCAGAAATAATTTAGAGAATAATGAAAATACAGTTTGTCTAACCTGCTTTCTTTACAGTCAGAACTGTGTTTGCCTAGTTCCCCATTCTGGTTTTGAACTGCTGAACTGGACCAATCAGTGTGGGGTAAGCTAGCTCTAAAATGGTGCCTTGGACGAATCAGAACTTGGACTCATAATCTGAGCCAGCCACAAGAGGATTGCATGGGCAGTGACTCTGGGAGATGTAGTTTAGACTTAGGCCTTTTGGACCAACAGCAGCAGTCTATTGTGAGTGACAGCCAATCCAGTCAAGAACTGGGAGGAACTCAAAGGAAGTGCCCGGTTTGTCTGTTGGAGTTTCAGTTTAGCTTTGGCAGTGAAGGAAAGAAACCCTGTGCTCCTTCAGTGCACAGTTTCAGTCAAAAACGTGTGTAAGGCCCAGAGTTCCGGTCTGCAGCTTGTGTAACTGCTTGTTAGGACTGAATCTGCCTGTGAAAAGAATCAAAGGATCTCTGAAGAGTAGAAACCAGGCTCACCCTGTAGAAGACTGGAGAAATTGTTGAATTGCACTCGGTCTGTCAGGAACTGAATCTGCTGTGTGTTCTCCCGGTATTGTGCAGTAATCGCGATCGGGATAGAGGCAGCCTGCCTGGTATAGTACTTTCTTTTGCCATATAAATGTGTGAGGAGACTCGTGGAGCTCAAGAGTAGCCCTGCTGACATTGAAGGACCCTATCTTGTTTGGGAGGTCGTGAGTACTAATTCAGGGTCGCCCTGTTGAATTGCTACAATAAACTAAATGGAATCACTGTACTGCTGACTGTTTAAACTAAATTTTCTTTCTGTGGGAAAGGGCCTCTACCAGCTGCCACGGTTTGGACTAGCCACTAGGGCTTGGGTACCCAGGGACAGTAACTGGTAGGGATAGGCCTGTGCACAGAGCCATAGGTAGATGAGTAGAGTGATAAGCTAATTAACCTGATTTCCCCTGTCCTTGTTATATCCCCTAAATAAATCAGAGCTGCTTGTTTCAGTAAAGTTATACTGCCTGAGGTATTTGTCTATGTTAAGTACTGTACTGTGATTGTTACACTGTATCTTATTGCCAGGAGGTCCCAGTGCGGAACCAGACCTGGGGGTAAGTGTATACTGTGAAGGTAATTCTGATATAGTGTGGGCCACTAGTGGGAAGAAAGGGGTTGCAGTGTCCCAGAGGGCTGTGACCCAGTAAGTTTAACTATTGCAAACCCTGACCTCTGGGTGGAGGCACCGCCATTGGATCCAGGCCCTCAACCTGTTAGTGGCAAATCAGGCAGGGGTAGTAGCCCTGGGATAAGCGCCATCTAGGGTTACACAGATGACACAAAGATCTGCAACAGGGTTGATACACAAGGAGGCATGGAAAGGATGAGAGGGACTTGGCAAGGTTGGAGGAATGGTCAGAAGTATGGCAGCTAGGATTCAATGCAAAGAAGTGCAAATAATGTACCTGGGAAACAAGAACCCAGGGAAGAATACACAATGGGGGAGGTAGTAATAACAACAAAAAGGAAAAGGACCTGGGGTATTCATATCAGATGACCTTAAGGTTAGCAAGCAATGTGAGAAGGCTGTAGGGAGGGCTGGGGTATACTGGGATGTATAGGGAGAGGCATCAGCAGCAGAAAACAGGAAGTTGTTATCCCTCTGTACAGACAGTTGGTGAGACCCCATCTGGAGTACTGCATCCAGTTCTGGAGATCCCATCTCCGCAAGGACATAGACAGGATAGAGGCATTCCAGAGGAGGCAACTAAAATGGTGCAGGGTCTGCAAGAGAAGCCGTATGAGGAAAGACTAAAGGAGCTAATATGTATACCCTTGAGGAAAGAAGGAAAGGGGACATGATAGAAACTTTAAGTACCTCAGTGGAATCAACAAAGTCCAAGAGGGTAGCATCTTTCAGAAAAGAGACATGCAAGAACAAGGGACACAATTTAAAAGATAGAAGAGGCGGTTCAGGGCAATGTGAGGAAGTATTATTTCACAGAGAGGGTAGTGGATGCATGGAACAGCTTTCTGAGGAGGTTGTCGGGTCTAAACTGTGGGAGAATTCAAGAATGCATGGGACGGACATAAGGCAATTCTTGTGGGGGTAGGAAGAAGTAGGCTGTTGGCTAACTAGGATCTCGGCCTATCCTGTAGGTAGGGAAATAGACAGACTGGATGGGCCAAACAGTCCTTATCTGCCGTCCAAAGTCTATGTTTCTATGTTTCTATTAAAAGAGAACATTTCCATATTCCAACTGGACATGACATTCTTGGTGAAATGGCTGAGGCCAAGTATTTTTCGATACTGGGTGCCTCCTCAGGATTCTGGCAAATACCACTGACACCTGAAGCGTGCTTGCTTATGTCCTTTTAACACTGCCTATGGAAGACACTGCTTTAAAAGATTACTGTTTGGCATTTGTTCTGCACCAGAAATCTTTCGCAGAGAAGTTAAACTTTATATTGCTGACCTTCTGATTTGGGGCAGGGCGGCTGAGAACACGACTGCAGGTTGAGAAAAGTGTTACAGACTGCCAGAGAAAAGGACTTAGGCCCCATTTTCCAAGGTTAGTGCTGCACAAACCGGGTTTGTGCCATGCTAACTCAGAATAGTGCGGCCGTCGGTGTGGCCATTCAAAGAGGCACCTATGAGTTGCACATCCAACAGCGCTGTGGCACACAATATCGCCAGCTTATGCAAATGAGGGGCCCCCATGCATACGCAACACAACACGATACTGGAAATTTTTCAGAAGCGATAAACGTCTGCAAGTGAGGTGAAGTTTAATGTATCTGAAACACAGCCCCTTAACAGTGCGTGGGGGTGGGTGCCCCACAAACCCTCCACATACTGTCAAGGGCTGGGTACCCTAGTGATCCAGTGGTTCCCTCCTCAGCCCCAATCCCAGGCCATGTTAAAGTAAATATGTATCCCTGGTGGTCCAGTGGTTCCCTCCTCAGCCCCAATCCCAGGCCATGTTAAAGTAAATATGTATCCCTGGTGGTCCAGTGGTTCCCTCTCCAGCCCCAATCCCAGGCCATGTTAAGTAAATATGTATCCCTGGGGTCCAGTGGTTCCCTCTCCAGCCCCAATCCCAGGCCATGTTAAAGTAAATATGTATCCCTGGTGGTCAGTGGTTCCCTCTCAGCCCGATTCCCATTCATGTGGAGGACTTATGTATTGCCCATGTAATGATGTCATGTATTGCCCATATAGTGATGTTATGTATTGCCTCATGTACTGTTGTTTGTGTTGCCCCATATAGGGATCTTATGTATTGTGCCATGTCGGGGACTTATATTTTTCACCATTTAGGATCTTATACGTTGGCCCTATATGGGGTACTTATGTATTGCCCCATGTAGGGATCTAAGTATTGCCTCATGAATGGTATTTATGAAGTGCCCCATGTAGGGACCTATGTATTACCCATGTAGGTGACTTATGTTTTACACCATGTAGGGATCTTATGTATTTCCCATGTGGGGATGTCTGTATTGCCCCATGTAGGGATTTATGTACTGCCCCATGTAGGGATTGTTGTATTGCACTTTGCAAGGGATGTATATATTGTACCATGGTGAAGACTTATGTATTGCCCCAAGTACTGTAAAACTTTAAATTTTCACTGTCAAATAATTTTAGCTATAGTCGAAGCACTAATTTGCTCTGCACTAATTAGTGTTTTAGTACTTTGCCATTATAACGTTGTGCACCTAATGATGTGCTGCTTAATTTAATTTACGAATTATTGTTGCAGTTGGGCTTGTACCAAATTGCTTTGCATGAAAATAACTAGTTTTACAGTAGATGATTTCTGTTTTGCACCATGTAAGGATCTTATGTATTGCCCAATGTAGGGGACATATGTATTGCCCCATGTAGGGGACTTACTAATTGGCCCGTGTAGGGATCTTATGCATTGACCCATGTAAGGATCTTATGTATTGCCCAATGTGGGGGACATATGTGTTGCCCAGTGTAGGGATCTTTTGTATTGTCTAGTGTGGAGGGACATTTGTGTTGCCCCATCTAGGAATCTTATGCATTGTCCCATGGGAGGACTTAGGTATTGCCCCATGTAAGGATCTTATGTATTGTGCCATGTGAAGGACTTATGTTTTGCACTATTTAGAGATCTTATGTATTGCCGCATGGGGAGGATTTGTGTATTGCCTACATAGGATGACTTACTTGTCGTCAGTGCAGGACAGTAATTTGTAATGTAGAGCGTTTGAGCTGTGACCATTTTAATATAGACTTTTCCTGGTTTGAGGCTGTGACCCGCTTCTGGCATCTCTACCTTGCCTCCCGAAAAACACATGTTATGCACCGAAACCAAGGTTTATTGCCTCATGGCAACACCCACTGACAGGGAGGGACCATATCCAGTTGTGGGGACGGCAAGTGCAGGAGGGGCTGGTAGCAGGTTGTGGTCTTCCTCTTGTCTTCAGCCTTTCTTTACTGCTTTATTTTCCTGGGAGTAACCATGCAGGACATTTTGGGTCTATGGACAATTCTTTTTCTTTACTCTCTGTTTATCCCTGGTCACCGTGTTGTCCATCTCTGTCTGGTCACCTCCAGCCCCCAGCTCCAGTCCCATCAAGTTCCATCTCTGGCGCTTACAGTACCTGTGTTCATGATCATGAGGTCCACTGGGCAATCCGGCTCATGGTGGATTGCATTGGATGGCTTGACAGGAACTGCCCTCTCTGGTCAATGAAGTGTTGAGGACAGAAGCCTATCAGAGTGGTAGGGCCAGAATGTGCCAGCATCATGTTGCTGTGTTTGGGGGCACTTTCATTCCTCCCGGCCCCAAGGGCTCCATGGTGAATATGGGCAGCCAATCGAGCAGCTGCACTCCAGAACCAGGCTGTGTCCTGCCTCCTGCAATCTCCTCTGTTTGCACCACCATCTGTGGTCCCCTGGTGGTGGCATGGCAGTGAAGAATGCTGCCCCGAGGTGAAGAATGTTCTGTGGGCGCTCGATCCTCCTTCCTCCCCGGCTGTCCCCAAGGTCTGAGACTGGTCCCCTGGTGGTGGCACTGCAGTGACGAATGCTGCCCCCGAGGTGAAGAATGTTCTGTGGGTGCTCGATCCTCCTTCCTCCCTGGCTGTCCCCAGGGTCTGAGGCTGGTCCCTGGTGGTGGCACTGCAGTGAAGAATGCTGCCCCGAGGTGAAGAATGTTCTGTGGGACGCTCTATCCTCCTTCCTCCCTGGCTGTCCCCAAGGTCTGAGGCTTATTTCTGAATCCATGTCAGCAAGATCACAGGCAATAATCCTACTGCTGTGCCAGCAGGTCAGGAGATACCAGCTCAGTGCTGATACTGCAGTGTAGCACTAGAGGGTGCTCAGTGAGGATGGTGATGTCATAGAAGGCATTAAATCAAGGTCCTTTCTACCCATCTCTAGGGTCTGTCCAAGTGGAAGCCAGTGATCTGCTGCACTATTGGAAAAGGTCAGCTATATCCTGTGTTTCTGCCAGCAATGCCTTTCAATTAATATACAGGTAGGGTCTTGGGGAACTGTCTCTGGCTGTGTATATTTTGCACACTTAGTGGCTAGCGCACTTGTTTTAACACAGTTCCTCCTCTACTAGTCCTGAGCTGATAGCCTATAAAGTGCTTTGAGTTACTACATGGATGACTATATATAAAATCAAACTCTGCTTCATTCTGTCCATACAGTAGCTTTAAAATCAGTGTGACTTTCAGAAAACTGTCACAGCATATCGTTCTGAAATAATTGAACCCCACCTCCACACACACACTCTTGTTCTGAGCCCTTTCTCTGTCATTCCTGCCAATTCGTTTGGTATGCTAGAAAAACACGATGCTGTTTTCATAGTGAGGGCTGAGTATAGCAGTCTGGGTGTTATGTCAGCGTATTTCATAGTGAGAACTGATTACTCACTGTATTTCATTACAATGTACTCATCTGACCTGATGACAGCTGGCAGCAAATGTTCTGTCCGTTAATTCTCTAGGGATGAGCAGGCCATGGGTTTATGCACTCTTTTTCTTTTTTTTTTTATTTGGTATCCAGATAATGCCCTCTAGGCACATAGTTTGCTTTCAGGGGTGACCTGGGAGAATTGGAGGGTTAAGCGACTTGCCATGGTCACACAGTATGCAAGTGGAGGTTGTGGAAATTCAAGCCCAATCTGCTGGCTGTACCAAGCTCGCTCACAGCTTGTTACTCTAACGCCCGCCACAGTGCCAGTCCTGACTCGTAGGGAGCATCCACATTGGTGGCTCTAGTCTGAAGCAGGTGACTCAGTAACAATCTGCTGTGCCACAGCAGTGACACGTAACTGCCAATGTGGTCCTGGTTAAAATTCCACCCAAATGCCAGATGATAAAATCCTTGTGCCCTTCCACTGTCTCAGTTATTCTTACTTCCTCGAACCGCCACTGAATGTCAGGCACTGAAAGGTAACAAGGTTTATCTGTGAGATGTAACAATTTGTAGGAAAGGACAGTATAAATCTATAGGCATGGTCTATTCCTCTGACTCTTAAAACATTCTTTCCTTTCCCATTCTTCCTCTAAAAGCAGTCACACCTTATTGTGCCTTAACTGGGAGGGTGAGACAACACTACCACCTTAACTGACACCACAGTCACTCCTTGTCCAAACAACAGAGTGTACTTATGCAGCAAGCTGTCTCCACCAACCCCAAGAACTGGAGTACCCCACCTCCAAAGTGGGCTCTGACTGTACTGGCTCTTTCAGCCTGGACATGAACCCAGGTCTTCAGGGGTCATTGAAGAACACTGGCACCCTACAGGGCAGACATCCAGCTGCCTGAGCAATGAAGCAGTTAGAACACTACCGCTACAACATTTCTGACTGGGGGTAAGTAGACATACTTTGTTAGACGTGTAGGGTCTGCAAGGTAAATTGAGACCTTCAGTCAGGGTGAAAAAACAAAAAACAATAGTTATCAGTGTGCCAGTCTGAGCTGGAGGAAGGTAGCTGATGATAATCATTCTTGCAGATAGCTGGGTCAGGAGGATATGTGAATTGGGGAGGGGTGGATTAGGCAGATGTGAAGTAGTTGTCTACATTTAGACTTCTCTAGCCTTCTTATAAGAGGACTACAACAGGACTCCCTCCTAGCGTGTACATCATGTTCATGGCCCAGAGAAAAAGGAAGCCAATAGTGGGCTAGTGATAAGGAAGTCTAAAGGCAAAGGGAAGGCAAGGAGGCAAGTCATGAGGATAAACAAACCTGAGGCATGGGAGTGGTGCCATGTAATGGGTGTGGGTCACCATCATCAGAGACATGTTCTGGAGACTGAGGTGTTGACCCATGTGCAAGCACCTCTCTGAGCTGAGAGCAGAGATCACTAGGGCACCCCGCAGTACTCCCGTTCTTTACTGCCCCAGAGTGGAACACAGGAGAGCGAGGTGTGTAGTCATCTGTTTTAGATCTGAGCTGGGCTTCACCGTGCACCCAGTGAGAACACCGAGTTCCTTTGAATGTGTGGCCATCTGTGGTGGTCCAGGCACAGGTTGCAGGATTCTCCTGATTTACCACACCCTGGGGCAGCAGGAGAATTCCTGCAGGAAGCAGCCGATTTCATTGTCGGTGAAACACTGGAGGCCCCAGGTGTTTAGTGCTGGAGTCTTCAATGTTTGGAGCCAACGATGAATCATCTAGATTGGGTTATCCTACTTCCTCCAGATGATGGCATCTCTGGGCCTGCACAAAAGGTTTCAACCGTGACTCACCAGGGTGGTCTCATGCTGGACTTGGTCTTCTCACTGGGGCTTGAGGTTGATAATCTCAAGACTGATTGGGTCATTGGTCCAATCATTCAGCGGAGGAGTTCTTGCTCAGGGCTCCCCCATGAGCCCTCCTCTACAGAGATGGCAAGCTACTGCCCTTTGAGGATTGACTCTGGAGGGTTTTTCTGGTGGTAGCTGACCTATCTAGTGTGGGCTGTGCAAGCATAGGGGTGTGGGTGAAACAGTCGCTGCCTATGAGGAGGCGATGGCTGGGGCACTCAACTCCCTTGCACCAGTCCGTACTGCACCAGATTTTCTCACTTGAGGCCCCCATGGTTTGATGGGAGCTCAAGGCGATAGAACAGGGTTCGGAGGTTGGAGCACTGCTGGCAAAGGACTGGACTAGGGGGCGGACAGACTGGCCCCGCGTGTACACTATGTTGTGTACCAGGTGGCAAGCAACCATAAGAAGGCAGTGTTCCTGTCAGGGAGATTTTGCTGGGAAGAGCCGACCAGCTATGCGTTTCGGACTGTGGACAGGCTATTACATCCAGCTTGTCTACAGCTGAAAAAGGCGTTTTCCGATGCTTTATGCAATGAGTCTGCTCAGTTCTTCTCAGACAGTGTGTCCACCATCAGGCAGAGAATTCTGCCAGTGAGCCACAGCATGGCTGACAGTGGTTGGATTGTCCGAGGTGCACTCTGCCTGGTTGTGGGGAGTTTAAACCAGTGGAGGTGGCCAAGATCATTGAGGTTGTCTTGAGGCTGAAGCACACATATTGTGAACTGGAGCCCATGCCAACTCGTTTTAATGGGATGTGTTGACACTGTAGGCCCGTGTCTGCCTTGATTGTCCGGTGCTCTTTGTTGAGGGGTCTTTCCAGATGCCTTGAAGAAGGCACTGGCGAGATTCCTTCTAGAAAAACATCTTTGGACCCTGACATCAAGATGAATTACTGTTCTGTCTCTAACCTTCCATTTTGGAAAGGCTGTAGAGAAGATTGTGGTGCAGTAGCTGGGAGAACACCTCATGGCCTTTGATATCCATAAGCCACTCCGTCTGGGTTTCATGCAGGCGCTGTCACAGGAACCGCATTAGTTCAGCTGCATAGTGATCTCCTCAGGGTGAGAGATCGAGGGAAAGAGACTCCTGGCCAGGGAAGAACACTGAGGTGCTTGGGTCTATTGGTACAGTCATGTGCAGCATTTATGACCACTGAGTCAGCTTTGGGTGGTCCCTAAAAAGGTTTACCAGCAAGGCATGGTAAAGGTGCTCCACCTTCTTAGGCAACAGCAGGGTAGAAGAGGGGTGATTCCATGCCGCCATGGTGACATCCTCATGGGAGTCAATAAGGGTGGAACCACTACCTGGAGAGCATTCCACTGCCTTAAATAAGCAGCCAGCGATGCCTCTCTGGGTCCTGCTTCTCCATTTCCCAGCCCATAATAGCCTGGATATGGCCGCATGATGTCCATAAAGGAATCATCGGGGGATTTAGGAATCTCCCTTGGGGCTGTTCACTCAACCGAAGATTCCCTGACAAGGAGGAAGGCCCAGAACAATCCGAATCATCCTGACTGGTCTCATTGTCTTGGTCAGACGGAGGCAGCAGGTGCTTGTCCTGGTAAGAGCCAGAGCCGACATCAGGTTGAGACCTGTTGGTCCCCAACATACAGGGTTCACTGGGTCCAGCTCAGCCCAGAACCTGGGATGGTGGATCATGGGGGACATTGGAGGTGGTCCTTGAGGAGCAGGGTCTGCCTCTGGACGAAAAACCACCACAGTGTGAAGAGGCACTGTAGTCCACTGGAGGTGGAATATTATATACCAGCAGGTAAGAATAAGAAGGCACCAGATAAGGGTATGACAGCGGTGAGCCAGTGTAGGGTACCCTGGAAAGGACCACCCACGCTGGTTGAGGATCTGGTGGCAGGTTGGCAGGTGTCATGCGCTTTGGCTGCAGCAGAGGCAACACCCGGTGTTGGGCCTACAGGCTGGGGCTGTGGCAGTGGCAGTACTGGCGGCAGCCAGGGGCGCCAGCCGGAGCATCTGTCAGAAGGTTCCACTGGTGCAGGCCTAGCAGGAGCAGCAGGCACCTAGGAGAAGGAGACCTCCCACATGAAGGCAGAGGTGATGCCGGGATGAAAGGGCAGTGGTAGCCTGCTGTGGGCACTGCCTTGAAGGCTGGTGTCCCCAAGGAGGGACAGACATAGACAGTGCCTTGGGTGGGGGTAACAGTGGAAGAACTGATGCCCAAGAAACCAATGCCCGCTGAGCTGCCTGGCTGAGTGCCCATGGATGAAATGGGCCTTAGAGTCAAGAGCTGGGAGCCAGAAGAAGAAGTCCCCTGCCCCAAGGGCCCCACCCAAAATTATAATGAAGGCAGATGGCTGAGTCACCAGGAGCCCAGCAGAAAAGGGTTGGTGGAGCTGAAGGGCCGACCACCCATGGAGAGATGACCCTGACACGGTCAATGGTTTATTTGGCAATCATGGCAGGAAGTAGACCGATCCTGTCCGCTGTTTATCCTGGTGCTTGTGCTTCCCACTGGATTTTGAGAGGAAGATGAAGCCCGGAGGACTGTGCCAGCAAGGCTGAAAAGTTCCTGGCCTGTAGCTACTTTTCCATGGTGACCAGCTTTTGCTTTATCAGATGGCTCTCCAGAGTCTTAAGACGATGTCTCTGAGTGGCCTGGTTGAATTTCTGGCAAATCTGGCAGGCTTCAGTGTCATAGCTGGGGCCTAGGCAGATAAGACACGTAGGTAGGCATCTTTTTCCAGAATCTGTTTGCTGCTGACACATTAGTGGAGGCGGTCAGAAGACAAGGCTAGTGGAGAAGACAAACTTGATGGCTAAAACACTGAAAATTTGCTGTTAGAAACTTGAGAAAAGAATTAAAAAGCACGGCAAAGTGCAAGTAATGGCAGTCAACTGTAACTGCGGCATCCGCTAAGGTCCAACATGTTAGGTCAATGGCAGGAAAACAACTGAGGTAGGTATGGGGGACTGCCCGCCTTTATTGGATAGGCTGGCGTCAGCAGCTGGCGTCAGCAGTGAGTGGTCCCCAATGGCTGACTGCTCAGTAGAAAATTTTCTGTGTGGTCCTGGCCTGGTGGCTTAGTCCCTACGGTGTTGGCCTGCTGCCTTCCTTGAAGTAAGATCTGGTGTAGTCTAGCAATGAGGCAGCACATGGCCTGGGGTAGTCTGATAAGGAGGGAGCACATGGCCTGGTGCAGTATGTCAAGGGGGAGCACATGACCTAATGGATTATGGCAGGAAGGGCACATGGTCTTGGAAAGTGTGGCAAAGGGAGCACATGGTGTGGCACAGTGTTTTAAGGGGGAGCACATGGCCTGGCATTGTGTAGCAAAGTGAGCACATGACCTGGTGCAGTGTGGCAGCAGAGGCGGGGCACATGGCCTGGTGCAGTGCATCAAGGGGGAGCACAAGGTCTAGCACAGTGTGACTAGGGGAGCACATTAGAAACATAGAATTTGACAGCAGATAAGGACTGCTTAGCCCACCTAGTCTGCCCATTTCCCTACCTAATGGATAAGATGAAGATCCTAGTTAACCAACAGCCTACTTCCCCTACCCCTAACTAGATTGCTTTATGTCTGTCCCATGCATTCTTGAATTCCCCACTGTTTTTAACTCTATGACCTCCTCAGGAAGGACGTTCCATGCATCTACAACCTCTCTGTGAAGAAATAATTCCTCACATTACCTCTGAGCCGTCCCCCTCTAGCTTCAAATTGTGCCCCCTTGTTCTTGCACATCTTTTCTGAAAGATGCTACCTCTTGGACTTTGTTGATTCCTTGAGGTATTTGAAAGTTTCTATCATGTTCCTCCTCTCCCTCCTTTCCTCAAGGCTATACATCTTAACCTCCTTTAGTCTTTCTTCATATGTCTTCTGGTGCAGACCCTGCACCATTTTGTTGCCTCTCTGGACAGCTTTCACCCTGTCTATGTTTTACGGAGATGGGGTCTCAGAACTGTACAAAGTACTCCAGATGTGGTCTTACCAACTGTCTGTACAGTAGGCCAACAACTTCCTGTTTTCTACTGGTGATGCCTCTCCCCATGCATCCCAGTATCCCCCAGCCCTCCTTACTGCCTTCTCACATTGCTGGCCACCTTTAGATAATCTGATATGACTACCCCAGGTCCCTTTCCATTTTGTTGTTGTCAGTATCTCACCCCCATTGTGTACTCTTCCCTGGGTTTTTGTTCCCAGATGCATTACTTTGCACTTCTTTGCGTTGAATCTAAGCTGCCATACATTTGACCATTCCTCCAACCTTGCCAAATCCCTTTTCATCCTTTCCACCCACCTTGCATATCAACCCTGTTGCAGATCTTTGTGTCATCTGCAATGAGGCATACTTTCCTTCCAGTCCTTCTGCAATGTCCCTTATAAAGACATTAAAAGGACCGGACCAGTACTGAACCCTCGCGGTACTCTAATTAGTAACCCCGCTTTCTTCACTGTGGACTCCATTTACTATTACCCGCTGTGTCCTGTTGTCCAGCCAGTGTTTTACTTTAGCTGCCACCCTGGGACCCACTCCCAGGCTGGCTAATTTGTTTATTAATCTTTGTGTGGGACTGTGTCAAATGCCTTGCTAAAGTCTAAGTAGGCCATGTCCACAGCCCTTCCCTGGTCTACTACTTTGGTCACCCAGTCAAAGAAATCAATTAGATTTGTCTGACATGACCTTCCTGCTATGAATCCATGCTGCCTTGGGTCCTGTGACCCACTGGCCTCTAGTTATTCAACAATTCTTTCCTTCAGAAGTGATTCCATCATTTTCCCTACCACTGAGGTCAAACTGACAGGTTTGTAATTTCCTGCCTCTGTCTTGCTCCCACTTTTGTGAAGTGGAATCACATCCAGCATCCTCCAGTCCTCAGGTACCACACAATCCTCCCATGATTTATTAAAAGGGTAGTCATTGGTGTTACTAGTTCTTCCCTTATTTTTTAGAATTCTGGGGTGAATCCCATCAGGCCCCATTGCTTTATCTACCTTCGGGTTTTAAGAGTTCTTTCAGAACCCTTTCTTCTGTGAAAGGACTAATATCAACCCCTATCCAGAGTGCTTCTATTGACTGGATTAGGTATCTCCTCCTGCTTTTCCACTGTGAATACTGAGCAAAAGTATTTGTTCAGTATCCCTGCTTTTTCACTGTTGCTTTCTGCCCAACCACCTTCCTCTTTATTCATCCCCTTCTTAACCGAGTTGCTTATCTTTTCCTCAGTTTGGGCCTTTGCTATTCAGACTGCCTTCCCACTTCCTTCTGCTTTTAACTGGTACAGTTCTGTACTGCTCCTTCTATGTTTCTATACTTCCTGAATGCCATTTTTCTCCCAACCTTCCCCGCCCACTCTTTTGAAAAGCATAGTGTTTTTTCTTTCATTTTGATTTGTTTATTTGCTTCACACAAAGGCTTGTTGCCTCTGTGATGGTGGTTTTGATATTTCCCATTGTTGCTCCACCCACCTTCTCGCCTGTTTGCTAAGTGCTTTTCTGAGGCACTGCCTGGAGCAGTGTAGCAATGGGGGCACATTGCCTGGTGCAGTGTGGAGGGGAGCACATGTCCTGGCATTGTGTGGCAGGGGGGCACATAGAAACATAGAGTTGACGGCAGATAAGGACCTGTGGCCCACCCAGTCTGCCCATTTCCACTCACCTATTACAAACCACAGATCCTAATTGATCTGAAGCTCACCCTTTCTTTTCTGCCCCTAGGGTACTCTTATGTCTATCCCATGCATTCTTGAATTCCCATTTTTGCCTCTACCACCTCCTTTCTATGAGCATGTCAGTAAACATTTGGATATAGAATCCTGTGGGTGTTATACTGCTGGATTGTAAGAGAGCCATTGATTATGTTCCTCACTGGGCTAGTCACACAAAATTAAGTAACCTCGGGACTGATAAACATACAATTGCCTGGATAAGCAGAGTGCTTCACCACCGTACCCAGAGGTTGCCATCAGAGGTCATCTCTGTACTCCAGGAAAGGTGTCCAGTAGAGTATCACAAAGGGTCGTTGGTATTAGGACCGTAATTTTCCAACTGTTTATTGCTGACATGGTTTTGAAGTAGAAATTATATTACTAAGTATGCAGACAATGCTAAGTTATATGGCCCTTGTAAAACCACGGAACAAATAAATACAATACAGAATGACTTGGATAAAATTGTTGAATGGTCATGACAGTTAGGTATGTCATTAAATAATGATAAATGGAGGAGGAAGTATAAGCGCAGTGGTTTAAGGCTCTGAGCTGCAAACCTAGAGACCTGGGTTTGAATCCCACAGTGCCCACTTGCATACTGTGTAACCCCTGAGCAAGTCACTTAACTTCCTCATGCTCCCAGGTTGCACCTGTAAACAAGCTTTCAGCTTAGTGTGTCTCTCCGGTTAAAAAAAAATAAAAAGGCAGTGTCCTTCATATAGGGCTGCAAACCTTGATGCCCAATACTATATAAATAAGCAGGTACTCAATCATAGTTGGTTGCAGAGACCTGGGTATTCTGGTTGATAATAAACTCAGCTTTAATGAACAAAGTGTGAGCTTAGTGGCAAAAGCAAATAGAATTATTGGAGCAATAAAGAAAAATATAAAAAGTAGAAGAAGGGAGGTACTAATGCCAACGGTATCTGTCTTACGCTCAGGCCACTGCTCGACTATGGCAGGCAACTTTGGAGTCCTTATAATAAAGGAGATACAAACAGGATTGAAAGAGTCCAACGTAGATATACAGATATATAAAACATTTAACTGATCTTTCTATACATCTAGGCTTAATAGTTTCAATCTCCATAGCCTTGAAACAAGACTTGAAAGGGGAGACATGCTTTTTATTGTAATATAATGAACAATGTGTGTTTAATGACTGAATTAGAAATAGATTATAAAGATTTTAACTCAGTCACAGGAGGTCATTTATTGCAGGTTAAAACCAAAAGAGTGGAAATACTTATGCACAAAGAGCAGCAAATCTTTGGAATAGGCTTCAGAAAATATAATTATCAGTGAAAATATAGATGTTTTTAAAAAACGGTTAAATACATCACAAATAAGGGAAATATAGATTACTACTGTTTCTCTTAGATAGGAGCTAATCTTAGGCCTTGGCCTGTTTTTGCTCCTAAATCATGTGTCAAGTCTCTTTGGTAGGTCATTCCAAGCATTCACCACTGTTTCAGTGAAAAGTACTTCCTCATGTTATCCTTGAATCTCCTCCCCAACTTCATTTTTTTATTTATTTATTAGTACAGTCGGATTTGCAACCTTTGAGTCAGAGACTCATCTACAAAGGCACCTCGTCTCAATGAGGACAAAACAATAATACAACGTTCTAAATACAGACAGTGGTACATAAAATACATAGGTTCCAGTGATGAAAGCTTTATTACAGTGACACAGAGCATGGGTATAGTCACTTTACATAGGTAACATGCAATAGAAATGGGAGATATAAGCTCCATGCAGTGCAATTACAATGAGGGTAGAAATACAATAATTTCAGGTAGGAGCTCTATGGGGGCAGTCCAGGAGGACTTTGTCAAGGTTGGATTGTGTTAGTTGGCATGAGTCTTCGGAGGGCTGAAGAGAGTGTGCAGAGATTTCATAGTTACATGTACAGCAATGTATGTTGAAAAGGGACCAATTTTGAGAATGTTGCCGACATTAACTGGGAGGAGTTGAACCAGCCAGGAGCCCTGTAGTAGAAGGATCGCTGGGCTAAACCTGAGAATAATTTTCTTGGATAGTAGGCAGGTTTGGTAGTAGAGTACTTCTTCTAGGTTAAGGAGGTTTGCAGTGGCATAGAGTAGGCAGGTATGGGTGAGTCTGGGTGCCCTGGTCAGGAGCCTGCAGGCCTTGTTTATAGAGAATTGATTTTACTGCTAGCAGTGTTAACAGCTGCACTGTATATAGGCAGGCCGAATCCACTAGGGACAGGACAGAGGATGGGATGGCCAGTCTGAGCACATGGGAGGAAGGCAGTCCTTGTGCGTGTACAGAAGGCCTAGCTAAGAGCTGATGGCTGCTGAGAGGGCATTTATGTGGTGGTGGAAGGTGAGAGCAGAGTCAAAGGTAATCCCTAGGTATTTATAGGTGGACACTTGCTCTAAGGGCTGCTGTGTGCTGGGGAGGATTAGGAGGGTGCATTTCTGGACTTGTTTGGTGGTGGGTGAATAGCATAGACTTGGTCTTTTTAGGCTGGTAACGAATCTATGATCCTTGAACCATTTTTCAGTTTGGTTAAGGTGAGCTGGAGAGAGTCCTAGAGTGAGGCAGGTTTATGGTGAGAGGCAAAGAGAACAGCATCATCTGCATGTAGAAGAATTTTGCCGAGCAGGCACTGTGTGCAGGGTGTTGAGGTAGAAACTGAACAGTAGGGGCACTAGGTTAGAGCTCTGGGGACCCTGGAGTGAACAGGTCGGGTGCAGAATATGGTTCCATTAATTTTACACACTGGAAGTAAGCTGGAGAGGTAGCTGGAGCACCAGGCAAGAGGACCAGTGGAGAAACCGAGTTGGTGGAGGGAGTTAAGCAGAGGGGTGGCAGACGGTGTCAAAGGCCTTGGAAAGGTCTAAGAACACAGCACCAGCAAGCTTGCCAGAGTCTAGGGAGGAGCACAGATCGTTGGAGAATTCAAGGAGGGCTGTGGCAGTGCTGTGTCCTGAGCAGAAACCATGCTGCTCAGTGCACAGAATGTCATATTTGGCCGGTACTCAGTGAGCTGAGTGGCCACATCCCCCTTGCTCTTGTACATCTTCTTTTCTGAAAGGTGCAACCCTCCTGTACTGTGTTTATACCCCTGAGGTGCTTGAGCATTTCTATCATGTCCCCACTCTCTCTCTCCAGGGATACATATTGAGTTCCCCTGGCCTCTCCTCATAATGCCTTTCATGCAGACCCTGCACCAATTTTGTAGCCCTCCTCTGGACTGCCTTCAGTCTGTCTATGTCCTTCCGAGATGTGGTCTCCAGAACTGGACACAGTGCTCCAGCTGATGTCTCACTAGCGATCTGTACAGTGGCATCACCACCTCTTTCTTTCCACTGGTGATACCTCTCCCTATGCACCCCAGCATCCCACTGACTTTCCCCACAGCCTTCTCGCATTGTTTGGTTACCTTTAGGTGGTCCAATATGAGTACCCCAGGTCCCATTCCTGCTTGGTGGCTGCCAGTACCTCCCACCCCTCATCTTGTACAGCTCCCTTGGATTTCTGCTCATGACCTGGTGCAGTGTGACAAGGTGAGGTGTACATAGCCTGGCACAGTGTAGCAAGAGAGGTGCACATGGCTGGTGCAGTGTGTCAAGGTGGAGGCACGTGGCCTGACACAGTGTAGTAAGGGGGCATGGCTGGCACAGTGTGTCAAGAGGGGCACATGGCTGGCATAGTGTAATAGGAGGAGGAGCACATGGCCTGGCACAGTGTGTCAGGGGAGGGCATGGCCTGGCATAGTGTAGCAAGGGGGGAGCACATGGCCTGGCACAGTGTAATCATGGGAGCACATGGCCTGGCACAGTGCAGCAATGGAGAGTTGACAGCAGAGATCTGGTCTGCCTGAATTAACAATGAAACAACACAAACTTCGAGGTGCTAGTTTCAGGTCTTCTGTTTCACGGTTCCAGTCCACTGTTAACCGCTCTTATTATCAACATAATGTATAATCTTTGCACCTCTAGCCTTAAAACCAAATTAAATACAAATGACAAAAGAAAGAATATCGTCCGTTTAAATGTAAACCCAAAGGAATAGTGAATTTAAAATAGCTCAAGTGGTTTAAAAGGTCATTGAGTGATTTGGGTGCATAGAAACATAGAATATGACAGCAGATAGGCTGCTGGGCCCACCAGTGTGCCCATTTTATCACTTTTTAACCTTCATTTTATGCTGCAGACTTCATTTGATCTATGACACCATCTCTTTCCTCCTTCCTTACACCTACAATTCCTTGGGTCTGTTCCAGGTATTTTTAACCCCTCCACTGTTTTGCCCCCATCTTCGCGGAAGGCTGTTTACAGGATCCACCAGTCTTCCATGAAGAAGTACTTCCTCACATCTCCTTGTGTTCTACCCTCCAGCTTCTTAGCACGATACCTTGTTCTCTGAAAAATACTCCTCTCCTGTACCTTATTAACCCTTGTTAGGTATTTCTAGGTCTCTGTCATATCCAGCCTCTCTCCCTCCTCTCCTGCAGGATGTACATGTTTCATTCCTTTAGCCTGTCCTCATAGGGCTTTCTGATGCAGATCGGGCACCATTTTGGTAGCCCTCCTCTGGGCCTCTTCCACTCCATTCATAACCTTCCTGAGAGGTGGTCTCTAGAACCGGACACAGTACTCAAGGCAAGGTCTTACCAGTGACTCTATAGGGACAGCACCACCTCCTCTTCCTGCAGGTGATACCCCTTCCTGTGCACCCCAGCATCCCACTCACCCTTCTGACTGCCTTGTCACACTGCTTGGCCACCTTTACGTCATCTGATATGATTACTCCTAGGTCTCTTTCCTGCTTGATCTTGTCAGTATCACTCCGCCTATTTTGTACCCCGGCCCTGGTTTCTATGGTCCAAGTGCATTACTTTGCACTTTTTGCATTAAAACCCAGCTGCCATGCCTTTGACCTCTCCTCCAGTGTTTTCTGGACCCTACCCATCCTTTCCACACACACACCTCAGAGTGTCCACTCTGTTGCAGATCTTGGTGCCATCTGCAAAGAGACGGGTCTTTCCTTCCAGTTCCTCTGCTGTGTAATTTATGAAGACATTGAAGAGGACTGGTCCTGGCTCTGATCCTGATGTATCCCGCTGGTCACCTCCTCCTTCCTCGGAGCGAACTCCTGCTTACTACTACCCTCTGTGTCCTGTCCGCTACAAGTTTTTTTACCCAGGTTACTACCTTAGTACCCATCCCCAAACTCTCCAACTTGCTTACTAGTCTTCTATGGGAATGGTGTCAAAAGCCTTGGTTGAACCAGGTAGGCCACTTCCACTGCCCCCCTCCTCGATCCAACTCCTTGGTCACTCCAGTCAAAGAAATCTACTAGATTTCTTTGGCATGATGTTTCTGTGAAGCCATGCTGCCTTGGATCCTGTAATATGTTTGATTCCAGATATCCCACAATCCTTTCCTGTAGTAGTGTTTCATTAACTTAGCCCCCACCGATGTCAGACTGACAGACCTATGACTGCCCGCCTCCCTGCTACACTTTGTGAGGTGGGACTACTTCTGCCCTTCTCCAGTACCCAGGGACCATGCCAGTCTCCAGTCATCTATTACATAGAGTCACAGAGGTGCAGCCAGTGCTTCCTGAGCTCCTTCACCACCCTGTTCAAGTAGCATATCATTAAAATTCACATTTTATAGGTTCAAAAGTGGGTTCCAAATTCTACATTTTCAGAACCTCATTAGAAAAGAGAGCTCAGAGGAGAACGATGATGAACCTGTAACTCATTTACCCTGTTTGTGAAATATTGGTTCCAAATCTGTGATTCTGGCATCCTCCCTGCCTGTTATAAACTCACTGGAGGTTTTTGATTTATACGCCTTTGTACACGCCATTTTAGAACTGTGTGATCTAGTTTATGTCCCTTTTACTTTTATTTTTTAAAATTTTTGGCCAGCAAAGACATGCTAAGCTGAGGCTTGTTTCTGTGTGTGTCCTAGGATCACAGGGAATTTAAGTGACTTGCTCATGGTCACACAGTATGCAAGTGGTGGCTGTGGGATTCAAACCCAGTTCTCCAGGTTTAAAGCTCAATGTCCTTAACCACTATATTTACACAGCCTCCTTTCAACAACAGAGTGATCATGCATACATTGTGATAATAATGTAAGATTAACGTTAGCATAAATTATCTTAAAGGGAATGTCCATCTACGTTTGCCCTACACCTTAGTGGAGCTCTCAATTAGGCTTTTGCCTGATAACTAAAATTTTACTTTGTACTTTGATGCTGTAATTAGCTTTTATCTGGTTGAGCCTGTCGTCCTTCCATCCAAAATTTTGTGACCATCTCTAAGGGGTACATCCATTGCCTCCCACAGCTGATGTCAGACACGGGGATCAGCCGTGGGAAGATATTAATGAAATAGACGGCATGAGCACATAACTGCTACGGTTCCTGATATACGCGATGCCGTGCCATGTCTGGAATAATGCTCAGCTGTTATGTGCTCATACTATTTCTGTGATACACACTCCCACAGCTGATTCCGTGTCTCGACATCAGCCGCAGGAGGTATGGGATGCACCCCCAGAGGTGCTTGTCATGAAATGTCGGGCGGAGGGATGGTAGGATCGACTAGATAAAAGTTAGTTACAGCATCAAAGTAAAAGGTAAAATTTTACTTTCCAGGTGAAAAGCCTGATCAGGTTGCCCCACACCAAGGTGTAAGCAAACATAGATGGACGTTTCTTTACCTAGTTCTAACATGGTTTTGCCACTAGTATGAAACTCCTGACATGCCCACTGAGTTTACTGAAAGGTTGGTGCTGAGGAAACAGTCACAGAACAGGTGCCTGTAGCTGAAGTGACACTTCTGCAGAAAACAAACAGGTTTGTAGCCAGTTAACTTCCTTCTCGCTTAACTGTGCAATGTTCATTTAATAAACAAAATACATCTTTTGAGGACTCAACATGTTACAATATTTCCTTTACACATAGAATAAATAAATGGAAAAGAAATGCTTTAGTTTCTAACCTTTTGATTGATGTCAGCCAATCAGAAAGCTGCTAGGTGCAGGGCCTCTCAGTGGATAACCTGACACTTTTCAAATACTGTCAGGTAATCAGAAAGCTTCTAGGTCTAGGGATAGGGTTCCCACTGTCCTGATTTTTGCAGGACAGTCCTGATTTGTGCCGCTGTGTCCTGCAAAAACATGAAAATACTACATGTCCTGACCTTAAAGTAGAAAAATATTTTTCTAATCTCTCTAAATGTTGCAAAATATAATACCTTAACTAATATACCTTAAACAGACTCACCACGATGAGCCCCTGCCCCATATAGGTAGTGCCTCACCGCTAAAGGATCCTGACGGATGCATATCCCCAAAGTGTTATCCCTCATAAAATTCTTCAGACCGGTCCCAAGGACTTCCGGATCATAAGTTCTACCCATGCTTCACCCCACGCCCATGGACGTGAGGGCCTTGTTAGTCAACTGGCGCCCACGTTTCATTGCCAAGGGCCGTTATATTACTAAAAACAGATTGAAAAATATCCGCCCAATGATTATAATGGAGCGTGCCCCACACACACACTGGCATCTCGCCATCACATCCGTGAGCGGGACGGAGCGTGGTTGGCAAAACAAACGGAAGTCCTTGGGACCTGGTATGAAGAATTTTACAAGGAAATAACTTTTAACAGCAAAACACTTTTGGGATTTGCATCATAATGGATCATTTAGCTATAAGGCACTTATATATATATATATATATATACACACACACATATGTTGTGCAGGGGCTTTCAGTGTTATCTTGGTGGATCTCTTTAAAATGATAAGAAACAACTAACAAACTACAACACTTGGTTTTAATTCTGATTAAATAGAGAAAATACCTGCTGAATTGGTCAAGGTTATATATTGTCCTGCTAAAAATCATGTTTCAGTAAGAAATGTCCCACTTTGGGTTTCTTAAAAGGTGGTAACCTCTCTGGGGACACCCAGTGGCTAACCTAATGCTATTAGAATGCAGTCAGCCAATCAGAAAGCTGCAAATTTCAGGCTACCTAGTGGCTAACCTAATGTTTTTCGAATGCCTCAACTAATCAGAAAGCTGCTAGGTCTAGAGCCATCTAGTAGCTCACCTAATACTTTCAGATTACTGTCAGCCAATCAGAATGGTGCTAGGTCTACGGACACCATGTGCATGACATAACACTTTCAGAATGCTGCCAGCCCATCAGAATATTCCATGACCAACCACTGCTTTAAAACTTGTGTTTGTTGCAGTTTTATAGAAATCAGTGCACGTGAGACAGTTTTTAACTACGTATGCTCGTTTGGAATCAGTGGGCATCCTATTCTGCTCTTCCTCCTGTTTGCCCTTTCATTGACGGAGATCATTCAGTGGAGCCAGCAATAGTCCAGTATATAGAATTTCAAAATGTAATATTTAAATCCACCATTAAACTCTCCTCTGCAGGATACAGTGTTGGTTTAAAGAGTGCCCCCCTCCCTCCCAATTAATGTAGCCTTGGAGTTGAAGACATTTAAAAATGTTGTGAGCAGGCATTAAGCACTCTGTAGGTGCTCAAAGAGCACAGTCAATTACTCTTATAACCCGCTCTGTCTGATCAGACCTAAGTCACAGTAGTAGCAAAGCGGATATAATGCAGAGGGTAGAAATGTGAAATTGAAAGCAATGTGCCTCTAGATATTGTATTCTTTTCACTTAATTAACCACACCTTCAATTCCCAAATCGCAGCTGACAGGTCTGTGTAGCACTTATAATACAGTGTGACATCTTTTTCTTAAAATATCCTGGGAATTTTAAATTAATTTAAGATAGAAGGAAAAAAAAGACACATCTTCTGTCTCACTGCCTTTGAGAGACTGGGTGGGGAGGATTACACAAAACCCAGCACAGCCAAAATATTTCAAACAAAGAGACGCCAAGGGGTAGTAGTTAGAGGAAAGAAAACAGGATTATAAACTGTCAGTAGTAGGGCAGCTGCTGGCATTAGGTAGGAAAACAAGGCAGACTAAGTGAATGAAGTCCCTTGCCAGACTATAACCATCTATGTATCTATACGGAGGTCAGTTCTGATCAGTGCAGCTTTAAGAGGCTGTCTGCTCACATCAGACCATCATCGTTTGTCCCAGAGGGCAGTGTCTGCTGGTAACAATCTGCCAAGGACAGGACTGAATCTTCCCTTGTCTTCCCCGAGAGGTCCACGAGCAGGAAGTATTGGATTCTGTGATGAACTGAAACCCCAGGGATTCAGCAAAGGCAGGCAGTCAGAGAGAGGGAGGAGTCCTGTTATTGCTGGGTTTAGTAAATATTAATAAAACTGCCCATCTTTCACTATATTTATATTATTTATTTTGCAACTCCCAGTTGTATACAGTACCTGGCTACATCAATGCTGTAAACCTTAAATGATGCAGAGTTCGTGAAACCTGCAGCATACCAGCTAGAGACAGGAGTACAGGCTGGCAACAGACCTTAAGAACTCCAAATATGTGGATTAGTGCTGACTATGCTTTAGCCTTTCAGGCACAAATATAAATATAAAATTAAATGATTTACCTGTATGGGCCAATCCATCCAGCAGTCGGAGTGGTCGGGAGACTGGATCCTTTGGGTTCCAGGCAGATTTCTGTAAACCATTCGATGTGTATGTAATTCCAATTGCACAGTCAATCACCACGGATTCCACAGCTGAAAAGCATGCATGCAAAAAGAAAAGGATCTTTAGTTTGTCCTGGTGCTGTCATGTGATAGAGTCACAGCTCGCCTGCGTCCACACAAGAATGCACAGACTGTTACATAAGTGCTGCCCAAGCAAGCCCTGGAAGAAACTGCTTAGCAGGAATCTGGCTAATGAACTGAGATGCTCAGATCTGAGGGAATGTTTAAATAAATAAAAGAGCCACTAGTCTCTCCTGCAGAATTAGCAGGTGCAGATCTTGATTTGGGCACCAACGAAGCAGGTTTGAAGGATCATGCCCTGGCGAACAGGTGCAGAGCTAAATGATTAAATTACCCCATCAGGTCTCGGTGGAAAATAAGTAATCTCACCTTTGTGGCAGTGAAGAGCATTTTACAGTTACCCAGGAGAGTCCAGGTGAGACACAGTATCCTGTTTTCTGTGGGGTCCTACTTCCACCCAATTCTACAGCTAGGTAGCATGGAAGAAAAGGAGGGCAAGTGACTTGCTCAGGGTTACACACTGAGCCAGTGCTTGCGGCGCTTAACCTTGGAATCTCCTGGTTCCTAGTTCTATAATAAAACCACTAGACCACATTACACCGCTTAGACCCTGTGTTGGGAGGCCTGCCTTGCAGTGAGTTGAACTGTGCTGTCTCTGACCAGCAGCTAAATGGAGGGGCTTCCACTGTGACAGGTTTCTCTTACCCTTCCATTAGCACCAGCTGCAGTTTATTTACCCAGGTCAGTCCAGCTGAGACACAGTATCTCATTTTCAGTGGGATCCTGCTTCTCCAGTTTTACAGCTGGGGTGGGCAGCCTGAGACACAGAGAGGTCAAGAGGCTCCCTTAAGGTCACACTATGAGGCAGGGGCTCTGGTGGTACTTGAACTTGGGTCCTTTGGGTTTGCAGGTCTGTACTCTAACTAGGGTTACTCTGCCTCCCATAAACCAGTGGGAGGGCAGTGTGATGCAGTTGCCATAGCACAGGTCAGTGAACCTGAGATGCAGGTTTCAATCCCACTAGAGCCACTTATTCACTGTGTGACACTGAATAAGGCACTAGACTCTAGTCTTCCACCCTGCCAGGTGTAAAACATGACAGACACAGGAAGGACCTCTCTGAAAACAACAAATCCCAACAGCATTGTGCTCATAGCATGGGTAGGGGTGGAGATGGAGCACATTCTGTTAATCCCTCTAGCATCAACCCTAAATTTGTCCCTGGATTGGACAACACTGCTTATGAGACATGGCAAATGAAAGCGATATAATGTGTGGGTGATTCAGTCACCACAGAAGGATTAGACCCTTTGAGAAACTGAAACTGAAATGGGCATACCCAACTCACGCAGTCTATACGTACCTTCAGATCTGCCAATACATAAGGAACTTGAACAGGGATAACCCTGAGGAAGACAGAATAGGGCCACTTAAACAGGTTATTCTGAGCAAGTGACAACCCCAAACAGATGATTTCTACCACAGTGCAACACAGCAGAAAGCTAAGGCCAGACACTTCACTTAAGGTCACGGTGAGGTGGGATACGGATCATGCACAAAGAGGCTCAGCTTACATGTATTGACCATCTCTACCAACCACCACAGGTAGTGAGTAAATTTACTTCTGGAAGCCAACCCGTGGTGCTGAGGGCTGAGGTGCTGGTTGCCCTACCTCATGCCACGTCGTACCTGAGTTCAGGAATGGCCTGGGCCATCGGTGAGCCAGCATGGGGAGGGTCGGAACAGGACTGAGCAGCCGGAAGGCAGCTCTCCTCTCTGGAGGTGGTTGCGCCCCTCCCCATAGTTCCGCTGCCACCATGGTAGAGGCCCAGTGGTCAACGTGGTTGGTGAGGGGCAACATGTAGCAGATGGGTACCTTGAGATGTGGCATACGTCGCCTCCATGTGCATGCGCGTCTGAGGTAGGGGCTGGGTACGGGAGAAAATGGAAAACACCATGAAACTACATACAGAAAATAAAGACTCTGGAATCTCACCAATATACGGAGATGCAGCAAGGAACTGGGTACATATATTCAGTATTTTTGGTCATGTGAGCAACTGTAACCCTTTTGTCAGGTAATAGCCACAAAGGTGGGCTACATACATGGAAACAATCCACTGCCCCCCTCAAGTGGTATTGCTAGGAGTAGAGGAGCAGGACGAAGATGAATGGTGGTTGTACAGTAGAAACATTAGCATGGTCCTAGCACTGGCTAGATACTGCAGACTGAACATCTGGGTGTCCGAGGTGACACCAGCAGTGTCACAATGGGAGGGAGGCCAGCCCATTGGCGCCTGATGGTTGAGGCTCTGGATGCCACACTGCCAACCGGTTCAGGAAAGAACCAGGGTCATCGGCGGGGGGAGACATGTGAGAAGCTGCCGGTTGGCAGCGCCCACCTTGGGTGGAGGTATCCAGCTGTCTCGAGCTTGGCCTCCCCGGTGGAGAGCAGAGGGATGGCACCATGAGAGAGCTCAGACAAAGGTCAATGGGGAGGGTTGAGGGACCCGGTCCAGAGCTGCGGATGCGCCACCACTCTCAGGGGTCCCGGGTAGCTCACGGGGAGAAAACAGAGGAAATCGTGGGGCCGACATGAATGATGCCCCTGGACCGACTCTGGGGATCTGCCAGGGTGCGATGATGCTAGAAGACCCTGAAAGACCCAGACATTGGTAGGCTAGGCAGACGTGAGAGGTCAACCTGCCACAGGAGGATAAAAATAGCCAACAAAAAAATGGGATCCTGCCGCCCAGAGGCTCTCTTCACACTGAAAGGTGGTGGGGGCAGTTTGAAAGGGTCTGGGGATCTTACTCGGTTCCCTCCCATTACCTCAGGCAATCGCTTCTATGAACAGGAATTAAGGGTGTATCCTGGATGCAGACTGGTGTGTGTTTTCTTCACTTATATCTTCACATGCAACTCTAAGTGTGTTTAAAAACCTTCTGAGTTTTTTTTTCTCTTTCTTCTTTCTCTCTCGTTTTTTTTATGTTAGTCTGCTAGTCTCCAGTTTTGAGAGACACTACCTAATCACCACTTAGACATGGGGAAAACTGGCTATATACAGGGCAAATTGACTGCCTTGTTTGTGATTTCTGAACATAATGCAGTGACTGTACATTATGACAAACCTTTGTACTCACTGTCTGATGTATTAGAAAACCTAATAAATATTTATGACATAAAAGAACATAATCCTTCCTCACTTGGGCTGCCCTGGGAATTATAAAGGAGGAGAAGGGCAGACCTGATGGGCCATTGGGGTCCTTTTCTGCTGTCAAGATTTTGTGATTCTGAAGAATATAAGGAAACTTCCACATCTCTGGTAGGATTTTGCAAGTTGAAGAGGGAGAGCTGGGGTATGTGGATGGATTTAGCAAGTCAAGAGAGGGAGGGAGGGAGAGAGAGAGAGCAGAGGTATTTGGAGTAACAACGTACTCAAGCAAACCTAGGCCCTTGGATCTGTGGCAGACAGGGTATGCTCCTGTCCCCATATACAGAATTAGAAATCACTTTATCTCTGCTATCCAATCAGATCACAGGATTTGAGATGTGCTTTCTGTCTTCCATCTTGAGAGAACAGCTGTCCTCCCAGTCATGAAATTTTGGAATGTTCCGTCTCCACCACTGCAAGGGGATATGAATCGTTTGACAAATTATGTGTGTGTGTATATATATATATATATATATATATATATATATATATATATATATATATATATATATATATAGTATAGGTGACCATACACAGCAAGGCTGTGTTCTATCGAGGGAGATGTGGTGGCATCATCCATCCTAAGACAGAAACACAGCCTTAGTAGTATGGTCACACCATACACTATTTTATATAGCATAGAGTTAAAAATGGAAGCGTAAACGTTGTACTGTGAAATAGCAGGAGGCAGTATCATTAGGTTCTTATCCTCAGTACTTAGTGTTCTGACTTGTTCACCCCTGAAACTGCTGCTCCAGAGTTTCGCCACATTTATTTTTGTAAAAAAATAATAATGATTAAGCAAGAGCTTATGAATTCACCAATGTTTAGGACCCCAGAGCTATCTCACGATATCTGTGTATGAAGGTTTGAACCACCACAGATACCTGTTCGTTAAAGGGTGCTGCCATTTTCTCCATAGTTTTTTTACAGCCGCAGGTTCCGCCAATCGGTGGCATGTGAAGGCTGAACAGTCGTGGCATCAGAACAAAACTACAAACAACTTTTCATGACCTTTGAACTGTCCTACACCAACTTTTGTAAGCCACCAATTTCCATACAATAATAAGCCCTCACTGTATACTATGAAACTTACATGAAGTAAAAATGTGTTTATTGTTGGTATTTATCTGTGATATGTAATAGAACAAAAAGGTATTATAGTTTTAAATGCACACTGAAAATAGAAAATACTGTTAGAATTAACATTTTGATCATGGGTCTTCTTTAGGAATTATCTATAAAGAACAAAATTACCAAAGTTAATGTAGATGGAGAAAAGCAGAGACAGACAAGTAGACAGATGCTGTCTGTAGATAGACAGACACTGTAGATAGATAGATAGATAGATAGATAGATAGATAGATAGATAGATAGATACTGTTGATAGCTAGATCACCAGCCAGATACTGTAGATAGACTGCTAGATAGACAGAGCTGGAAAATGGGTGAAAGGAGCTTAGAGAAAAGTGCTAATAAATTAAAGACTAGAAGCTGGAAAACACAGTGGACATGGGAGACAGATACGTGCTGATGTGTCATCAAGTAGGTCTAATGAGGGTAAAGTTAGACAGCTGAATGGTGAAAAGTATCTGAGTGTGGGGTGTGGTGAAGGAGTCAGAAAACAAGCAGGAAAGAAATCTGGATATGCACACTCAGCATAAATGCTATTTGTGTATGCCCACACATGCCCTGGATATGCACACTCAGCATAAATGCCATTTGTGTATGCCCACACTTGTCCTGGATATGCATACACAGCATAAATGCCATTTGTGTATGCTCACACATGCCCTGAAGGACCCAGACAGCAGGAAGACCATTAACAATATGGTTGTTACAGGTGGAATGGGACACAACAGATTTATCGATGTCTCTACTTCTGATAGTTCTGTAGTGTTCTCTGAACTGATCAGCCAAACATATGCCAGTCTCTCTCTCTCGCCCTCTGAGATATACAGATGCAATAAGTTAACTGGGGCACTGAGCTGTGTCTCTGGCACTGAGCTGTGTCTTGGACACTGAGATGTGTCTCCAGTTTCAGGCACTGAGGTGTGTCTTGGGCACTGAACTGTGTCTTGGGCACTGAGCTGTGTCTTGGGTGCTGAAGTGTATCTTGGACACTGAGGTGTGTATTGGGCACTGAGATGTGTCTTAAACAATGAAGTGAGTCTCAAGTACTTGGATGTGTTTCGTGCACTAAGATGTGTCTTGGACACTGAGGTGTGTCTTGGGCACTGAGGTGTGTTGGTCACTGAGGTGTGTCTTGGGCACTAAGATGTGTCTAGGGAACTGTGCTGTGTCTTGGGCACTAAGATGTGTCTTGGGCACTGAGCTGTGTCTCAGGTACTAAGGTGTGTCTCAGGCACTGAGGTGTGTCTCAGGCACTGAGCTATGTTTCAGGCATTAAGATGTGTCTCAGGCACTGAGGTGTGTCATGGGCACTGAGCTGTGTCTCGAACACTGAGGTGTGTCTCAGGCACTGAGCTGCATCTCGGGTACTGAGGTGTGTCTTGGGCTCTGAGGTGTGTCTTGGGGCCCTGAGACATGTCTTAAACACTGAGATGTGTCTAGACACGGAGTTAGTTTAGGGCACTGAAGTGTGTCACCGCACTGAGGTCTATCTCAGGCACTGAGCTGTATCTTGGGCACTGAGGTGTGTCACAGGCACCAATATGTGTCTCAGGCACTTGAAGTGTATCTCAGACACTGAGGTGTGTCTCAGATGCTAAGATGTATCTCAGGCACTGAAGTCCTGTCTTGGATATTGAGACATGTCTCGCCACTGAGCTGTGTCTCAGGTACTGACATATGTCTCAGACACTGAACTGTGTCTTGGGCTCTGAGATGTGTCTCCAGCACTGAGCTGTGTCTTGGACACAAAGGTGCATCTCAGGCACTGAGATGTGTCTCGGGCACAAAGGTGTGTCGTGGGCACAAAAGGTGTGTCTCAGACACTGAGATGTGTCTTGGGCACTGAGGTATGTCTCAGACACTGAGATGTCTCAAACACTGAGATGTGTCTCAGGCACTAAGATGTGTCTCAGACACTGAAGTGTGTCTTATGCACTGAGCTGTGTCTTGGGCACTGTGTTATGTGTCTCAGGCACAGAGATATGTTTTAGGCACTAACATGTGTCTCAGGTATTGAGCTGTGTCTCAGGCACTGAGCTGTGTATCAGGCACTGAAGTGTACTTTTGAGCACTGAGCTGTGTCCCGGCACTGAGATGTGTCTTGGGCACAAAGGTGTGTCTCAGACATCGAGGTCTGTATTGGTGTTGAGCTTTGTCCCAGGCACTGAGCTGTGTCTTGGGCACTGAGTTGTTTTGAGTAATCAAGTGTGTCTGGGCATTGAGATGTATCTCAGGTACAAAGGTGTGTAGAGGGCACTGAGCTGTGTCCTGGGTACTGAGCTGTGTCTCAGGCGTGAGTTGTTTCTTAAGTACTGAAGAATTGTATGTCTCAGGTACTGAGATGTGTCTCGGATACTGAGGTGTAATTTGGGCACTGAGCTGTGTCTCGGCACTGAGCTGTGTCTCGGGCACTGAGTGTGTCTCGGCATGGAGTTGTTTCTGGGCACTGAGGGAGGCATGTTCGGCACTGAGGTGTGTCTGGCACTGAGATGTGTCTCAGATACTGAGGTGTAATTTGGGCACTGAGCTGTGTCTCAGGCACTGAGCTGTGTCTTGGGCACTGAGATGTGTCCGGGCATTGAGATGTATCCAAAGGTGTGTAGAGGGCACTGAGCTGTGTCCTGGGTACTGAGCTGTGTCTCAGGCAACGGAGTTGTTTCTAAGTACTGAGGGAGGCATGTCTCGGCACTGAGAGATGTGTCTCAGATACTGAGGTGTAATTTGGGCACTGAGCTGTGTCTCGGGCACTGAGCTATGTCTTGGGCACTGAGGTGTGTCCCAGGCATTGAGATGTATCTCAGGTACAAAGGTGTGTAGAGGGCACTGAGCTGTGTCCTGGGCACTGAGCTGTGTCTCAGGCGGGAGTTGTTTCTTGGGCACTGAAGGAGGCTGTCCCAGGTACTGAGATGTGTCTCGGATACTGAGGTGTAATTTGGGCACTGAGCTGTGTCTCGGCACTGAGCTGTGTCTCGGCACTGAGGTGTCTCGGCATGGAGTTGTTTCTAAGCACTGAGGGAGGCATGTCTCGGCACTGAGGTGTGTCTCGGCACTGAGATGTGTCTCAGATACTGAGGTGTAATTTGGGCACTGAGCTGTGTCTCAGGCACTGAGATGTGCTTGGGCACTGAGGTGTGTCCCAGGCATTGAGATGTATCTCAGGTACAAAGGTGTGTAGAGGGCACTGAGCTGTGTCCTGGGTACTGAGCTGTGTCTCAGGCACGGAGTTGTTTCTAAGTACTGAGGGAGGCATGTCTCGGTACTGAGATGTGTCTCAGATACTGAGGTGTAATTTGGGCACTGAGCTGTGTCTCGGCACTGAGCTATGTCTTGGGCACTGAGGTGTGTCCCAGGCATTGAGATGTATCTCAGGTACAAAGGTGTGTAGAGGCACTGAGCTGTGTCCTGGGTACTGAGCTGTGTCTCAGGCGTGGAGTTTCTTAGGCACTGAAGGAGGCATGTCTCAGGTACTGAGATGTGTCTCGGATACTGAGGTGTAATTTGGGCACTGAGCTGTGTCTCGGCACTGAGCTGTGTCTCGGCACTGAGGTGTGTCCCCGGCATGGAGTTGTTTCAAGTACTTGAGGGAGGCATGTCTCGGCACTGAGGTGTGTCTCGGCACTGAGATGTGTCTCAGATACTGAGGTGTAATTTGGGCACTGAGCTGTGTCTCAGGCACTGAGATGTGTCTTGGGCACTGAGGTGTGTCCCGGCATTGAGATGTATCTCAGGTACAAAGGTGTAGAGGGCACTGAGCTGTGTCCTGGGTACTGAGCTGTGTCTCAGGCACGGAGTTGTTTCTAAGTACTGAGGAGGCATGTCTCGGGCACTGAGATGTGTCTCAGATACTGAGGTGTAATTTGGGCACTGAGCTGTGTCTCGGGCACTGAGCTATGTCTTGGGCACTGAGGTGTGTCCCAGGCATTGAGATGTATCTCAGGTACAAAGTGTGTAGAGGGCACTGAGCTGTGTCCTGGGTACTGAGCTGTGTCTCAGGCATGGAGTTGTTTCTAAGTACTGAGGGAGGCATGTCTCGGCACTGAGATGTGCCTCGTGATACTGAGGTGTAATTTGGGCACTGAGCTGTGTCTCGGGCGCTGAGCTGTGTCTTGGGCACTGAGGTGTGTCCCGGCATTGAGATGTATCTCAGGTACAAAGGTGTGTAGAGGGCACTGAGCTGTGTCCTGGTAATGAGCTGTGTCTCAGGCAACGGAGTTGTTTCTTAAGTACTGAGGGAAGCATGTCTCGGCACTGAGATGTGTCTCAGATACTGAGGTGTAATTTGGGCACTGAGCTGTGTCTCAGGCACTGAGCTGTGTCTCGGGCACTGAGCTGTGTCTTGGGCACTGAGCTGTGTCCCAGGCATTGAGATGTATCTCAGGTACAAAGGTGTGTAGAGGGCACTGAGCTGTGTCCTGGGTACCGAGCTGTGTCTCAGGCATGGAGTTGTTTCTTAAGTACTGAAGGAGGCATGTCTCAGGCACTGAGATGCCTCGGATACTGAGGTGTAATTTGGGCACTGAGCTGTGTCTCGGCACTGAGCTGTGTCTCGTGCACTGAGCTGTGTCTCGGCACTGAGCTATGTCTCATGCACTGAGCTGTGTCTCGGCACTGAGGTGTGTCTCTTATGGTAACATGGATCAATGGAGCGCCCAGACAAACTGGGACACTCTGTTCTCCACACAACTCCAATCACTCGTATTCTTTGTCTCTACACAGTAGTAAATGTAATGAGTGTATTTGGTGTCATTTGTAACAAATCTAGATCCCACATGCTACAAAGTATTAAAGATGAACTAATGCTTACCCAGGAGCACTTTTCTGGGACCAACAAAGTCTGACCAAGCAAAATGTATGGAAGAGAAATGTTTCACTTAATTTCTTTTCTATAAAGCTAATTATTAATTGGGTGATTCTACAGCACCCCGCCATCTGTCATCCTAATGTAAAACTACACCCACATGCCCCTGTGGTGGATGTTAATGACAAAATCTGCTACTGGGAACTTCTTTTAGTGGCAACCAATGGATGCTAGTGTGGGATCGGGTTTCGGAGCGCTTAAATACTATTGTGAGTTCCAGTCTCAGACTTCCTTCCCTGCACAAGTAGAAATACTTGAATGGGGAAGGAGACAAACAACGTACCTGTTGGTAGTATCTAAGGAAGCTTTTCATGGTACCATGAAGACACAGGAGAACCCTCTGAAAGAGGTTCAGTCCTAGCAGTGCCACAGGTACAAGGTTTCCTTGGACAAAAGGTACTTTTAGGAAGAAAAGCCAAAAAGTCAAAGTACAGAACATATAGAAACAATTACTTCCCATAAGAAAACAAGAGCTTGCAAACAGGTCGGGATTCCTGGAGGCTGATACTGGCACCACTTTGGTTGGGGCCAACCATGTGACTGACTAGCACCAATTAGGCACTAGCAGTCCAGGGACTGAAATGGACATGCCTGCGCTTCTGAATACAGTTTCCAGGTGAGTCAAGCAGTTGTGGAGCAGGGGGAAAAGAGCCCTGCATCAGCTGAGGGAATGTAGACACAGTCTACTGTTTAACTGAAACTGACGATGTTTTCCTGACTCGTGCTCAGTTTTACTGCTGGGACTGGGCTAAGGGAAGGCTGGAAGTTGGGAGGAGGGGGGAGTGAGGGTAGAAGCAGGATGGGCTACCTGGTGGCCGATACTGGTGTTACACGAGGTCCCTGCACCCTAATTAATACCCCTCAGGGGCACACCATAGACAGCTAATATCTAGCATAGGCTATACTAATACGTGAGGGCTAAGAGCATCTACCGTATAAGAGTAGATGTCAGGATATGAATACATATATTGTAACTCACTTTGCTTGCTAATGCACACACATTATATTATGTATTTTCTGTCTATTTCTTACTTGTCAGATGCCAAGACACCTGTCCTTGAAGTGATTATAATGTGTAAGGCAATATTGCCATCTTTCGTGATGGACACCACTTCACCTTGTTATGTAAGACTTTGTATAAGAAGGTCTTTGTTCTAAAACTGATGACTTTACAAATTTATATAATGTTATCTTGTACCGTGGAGCCACCTCTAATTTAGCCAATAGGGCTCATCTCTGTAACTAGAAATGTTTCTATCTTTTAGTAACCATAGTAATTATCACAGGTATATAATGTTATGCACAGGCTTTACACCTCGGAGACCTGAGAGATCCCAAGAAACAACAAAGAAACCTCGAGGTGTAGGAATGCATAGCACTGGCTCCCGTTCATATTGGTAAGAACTGCTTAGGCAACTGTGATTCATCCCTATTTGTAGTAATAAACTTGTTTATTACTCGAATGCAACTTGTCTGTGATTATTTGCATCTCCAATATTGCCAAGAACCTGAAAGTGAGATTTAGATCTCTACACTGGTATCAGTTTGGTCAAGGCCGATAACGTGACTGACTAGTGCAATCAGGAGCCTGCAGTCCAAGATTTTTCCCAAAAGACCAAACGATCCCAAAGCATTAGAGCCATGGAGCCAGAGGAGCCAGCTGCAGGAGTGTCTGTCGATGGGCTGCAGTTCCACATGGAGCCGGAGGGAGCCAGCTGCAGGAGCGCCTGCCGATAGGCTGCAGTTCCACATGGGAGTCGGAGGGAGCCAGCTGCAGGAGCGCCTGCCGATAGGCTGCAGTTCCACATGGGAGTCGTGAGGGAGCCAGCTGCGGGAGCGCCTGCCGATGAGGCTGCAGTTCCACATGGGAGCAGGAGGGAATCATCGCGGAAGCGCCTGCCGATAGGCTGCAGTTCCATGGGAGCAGGAGGGAATCATTCATGGAGTGTGTGCCGATAGGCTGCAGTTCCACATGGGAGTCGGAGGAATCATCTGCAGAAGCGCCTGCCGACAGGGCTGCAGTTCCACATGGAGCTGGAGGGAGCCAGCTGCAGGAGTGTTCTGCCGACAGGCTGCAGTTCCACATGGAGCTGGTGGAAATCATCTGCAGAAGCCGCCTGCCGATAGGCTGCAGTTCCACATAGGAGCTGGAGGGGAATTGTCTGCAGGAGCCTGCCAATAAGTTGCAGTTCACATGGGAGTCGGAGGGAATCATCTGCAGGAGCATCTGCCAATAGGCTGCAGTTCCACATGGGAGCCGGAGGGAGCCAGCTGCAGGAGCATCTGCCGATAGGCTGCAGTTCCACATGGGAGCCGGAGGAGCCAGCTGCAGGAGTGTCTGCGCCAATAGGCTGCAGTTCCACATGACAGCCGGAGGAATCCATCGTGAGCCTCTGCACGATAAGCTTGCAGTTCCACATGGGAGTCAGAGGGAGCCAGCTGCAGGAGCGCCTGCCAAAGGCTGCAGTTCCACATGGGAACCAGAGGGAATCATTCATGGGAGTGTCTGCCGATAGGCTGCAGTTCCACATGGGAGCTGGAGGGAGCCAACTGCAGGAGCATCTGCCGATAGGCTGCAGTTCCACATGGGAGCCAGAGGGAGCCTGGCCAGGGAGTGTCTGCCGATAGGCTGCAGTTCCACATGGGAGTCAGAGGGAGCCTGCCAGTGGGAGTGTCTGCTGGATAGGCTGCAGTTCCACATGGGAGCCGGAGGGAGCCAGCTGCAGGAGTGTGTGCCGACAGGCTGCAGTTCCACAGGGGAGCTGGAGGGAATTATCTGCAGGAATGTCTGCCGATAGGCTGCAGTTCCACATTGGAGCTGGAGGGAATTATCTGCAAGAGCATCTGCCAATAGGGCTGCAGTTCCACATGGGAGCTGGAGGGAATTATCTGCAGGAGCATCTGCCGATAGGCTGCAGTTCCACATGGACTTTGCCTGTGACGCCCAGGGCACAGATCTGGAAGGTAAGTACTATACAGGTGAGGGGTGAGAGGAAGGGCAAGACACAGTAGTTTTCTAAGACACCTAAGTTGAAAGAGGTGTCCCACCCCAGGCACAATACCTGAACTAAGGAGAGGCCCAGTATGGTAAACGTAGCAGTGGGGGAGTCAAGTGGGCCACAAGGGAAAACCTACAAGAGCCAGTACTCCCTAGCTGAGGTAGGTAATGGTAGGTGCAGGAAACCAAGCAGAAAGAATGATCAAAATGGGCCTAACTCCTATCTGGGGTAGGGCAAGTTTGTGGATCAAGGCAGGAGGTGAGGTCCCTGAGTACTTAGCAGGAACTGATCACATATGCAGACTGAGATGGCTTGGGGTGGGGGCAGGCAATTCAAGAGGAATGGGAAAGGAGGAATACAGTGCAGGTGGGATTAGGGAAGGAGCAGAGAGTGCAGAGGGACTGCGGGACATATGAAGTACAGAAGGAACTTGGGTGGGTGCAGAAAGGACTGGGGGGAGGAGACATTGTTAGCTATACGTGGGCATGGGGGTGGCTCATATTCCAGGCTCTGCTGTGGAGGAACTGTATGTCCCCTGTGCGAGAGACTGATGGCACTCAACAAAGGACTAGCTGTGGCTTTGAAGAATCTCACTTGCTATGCAGCAGACTGGATTGGGCTGCATTGGCCCACTACCCACCACTGCCACAGAGGTTCACTGGCCAGGAGGGATTGAAGGTAGTGGGCAGGGAAAGAGAACCAAGCAAAAGACCCCAAGTGCAGGCAAGAGTCCAGGGATAGTGATCAGGAACCACTTAAGCCCCAGGCTCAAGCAGATCAGCCATTACCTCCTCAGGAGAAGACTACACCAAGCACCACCCATCCTCCAAAAGAGCCAAAAAGGCAACACCTTGGAGAACAGTGGGACACAAGCACAGGAAGGTGACTTGGTGGTCGGTAACTCCACTGTCAGGCAAAGTGGTGGGTGCAGATAGCCCTCCACTGTCAGGAGAAAGTGGTGGGTGCAGATGGCCTGGAAACCAGTGGCAGGTTAATCAGATATCTCCCATGTGCATCCGCTGGAAGGGACAGCAGCAGGGTAGAGGTGGTGGTCAGACACATGAGAGAGAGCACAGATGCGATTGTTCACTTAGGGACGAATGATCTGCCCACCACAAATTGGAGTCAGTGAAGGACAGCTTCCCAGAGGTTAGAGAGAACCTGAGGGTAATGTCGGCATCAACAACCTTCTCTGAGGTCCTGCTGGTGGGAAATTGAACATGTAGGCAACTAAAAGTTGAAGCATTCAGTTCACAGCTGAAGGGGTGGTGTAACAAGGAAAGGAGCATTTTAGGGAACTGGGTCCTCCATCCAACAGATGAGGGCTGGCACACTGGGGCAGAAGTTTGCTGCCTACATAAAAATTGCCTACAAACAAATTCCCTAATTTGAACTAAATGAATTCCCTAATCCAGCAGGGCCAATCTCCAAGATAAATTGACAAAGAGTTTGAATGGGCCATACAAATACCACTTAGACAATCTGCTGGAATAAAGGCAAAGACATCAAACTGACCGCGACACCTCTAGTGGTCATTTACAGCCCCATGCTAAAACCCCTTCAGGAAATTATCAAAGAGGAACCCATGCTGAGAGAAGATGAAACAATCAAGGACATCTTCCCTGAACCACCTGTCATTGCCTATGAGCAGCCCCCCAGCCTCGGACCATAATAATGCATAACAAACTCCAGCAGATCAAAATAACCAGAAAACAAGAGGGACAACACCATGCAACATGGCAAGATGTAAGACCTGCACCTAGATATGCACGCAGGCCACCATCAAGACAAGCCAGAACAACATAATACAAATTATTGATCCTTCATATGTCAATCCAGCAATGTGGTTTACCTAATTCAATGCAAGAAGTGCACAAATGGATGCTATATTGGGAAACTAGTAAACCACTGAAACCAGGATGAATCACCACCGCACACAATAGTAAACCAGGTTAGCTGGACACCAGAGAAACCATTTTTCACAAACGGATCACTCTCTTGGATTTATCTGTCTTGACACTAAGAGACAACTTCAGAAACACACAGGACAGAAGGACATGGAACTGAAATATATTAAACAATTTAAAGCTAACATTTCTGGACTGAATCGGACATTGGTTTCATGACACACTACGGTAAACTAATTTTTTTTATTGTGAACTAAATCATGTCAGTATTTATCACACTTTGGTTCTGTATTTCTTTATTATTTTTTGAGTTCTGCCTAATCTGCCTTTACATGTACCTCACATCCTCCTGTCTCTCCTACTAACTCTTTAGCTCAGTCCCACCCACTCCCTATTGTTTTCACACCTCTGTTTTAACTACCTCACACTCTGTTTATCTAGATCTTTGTTCGTTTCTCCTAATTTGGTGACTTCCTTGCATCTCTTAGGCATCTTCTGTCTATTCTATGCTTACAGCTATCCTCCCATCTCAGATCCTGTGTGCCTTTGTCTTCCCTTTAGCTTCATTTCATCTCCTACTGACCTGTTCCTACTTAGCCCCCTCCCCATTTCTTCTCATTTTTTTTTACTTTACATCTTAGACTTTCATCTCTAGTCCCCTTGTCACCTTCGACTTCACTTCCTGATTTTAATCGCCCACAGTGGATATAAACACTGTTTATGTTGCTCAGTTTGCTATTCACCTGAAGAAGGGACCTGTGTGGCCCTAAAGCTTGTGTATAATTCCATCTTTGTACAAGACAATTGTTGGTCCAATAAAATGTATCAAACCTTCCATCATCTCCTATAAACGAACATTTTCATTGAAAAACAGAAGCAGTTCAAGGGACAAAATATCATGGCTACTTGGGATTTGATTAATGAATTATCAGGAAAAAAAATCTAATTTTACACCTAAAATCATAAATATTTCAGTAGGACCTTTGACGGACTCTTCTTCCATAGCACAGGAGTGTAACATATTTTTTCAGATTTATTAAAATACATTCCATGTTATATGCCAGTAAATGACAGTGGTCCCTCTAGAACAGCTGATACGGATCAAGGGTTGGTGCACCCAAAGTTTTATTTCAGATGCTTACACAGATGAAGTTTTGACTTACTTATTAAACTAGACCCTCGACCAACTGTAGGCACAGATGGTATAGACTTCTGACTCATGAGGATCACCGCAGACATTCTGTGTTTTCCTTTGTCAAAAATGTTTAATTTGTCACTCCTTTTTCTCTTTTCCTGATATTCGGAAGGGTGCTATAGTCATCCCAATATTTAAGATGGAAGACACAGCAAATGTCCAAAATTATCATACCATTTCAATGCTGGCACCATTGTCAAAAATATTAGAGCAGATGGTGTTCGATCAACTGATTATTTACACAAGTATGATGTGCTAATGCCCACACAACATGGATTCCGCCAGTTCACAGCATCTCAACTGCCTTTGCTGAGTTCACAGACGCAGTACATGAGGCCCTTTTCTTTAAAACGTCAAAGTATTTTTATTGATAAATAAGAAGACAGCCATTTCCAATGTATTACAGCAACCATTAATAATCATATTTAATCCACATTTTGTTAAAGATAAATCGGTCAGGGTAATAATACATTTCAATATCTGCTGCTAGAATGATAAATGGAGTTATCTTTGTCAACAAGGTAAAACAAAAGTCCGATATAGTAATGAAAACCTTTTTTCCTGTATTGGCAATTATAAACAAATGCCCTTGACTTATTGTTCTGTGTGAATGTTTAAGGCTGTTGATATATTCCCATCTTTGGTCTCACAGGGTTTTCCTGGTGGACCAAAATTTCCAGCCTTCCCAATGAAATGTTTTTGTTTGTGGACCTCACCAAGGCCTCCAACCTGGTTAATCATAAACTGCTTCGACATCCCACACTGACTTGGTATGTCCAGAGAAGTAGTGAGCTGGTTCTGAATTATTTGCAAGACTGGACCCAGTCTACTAAGATTAATGGTTTCCATCCCTCCCCCAAGCCCATGTATCACTTGGTGTCCCACAGGGTTCCATTTTGGGCCCCTTTTATGTAGTCTTTTCTTGAACACTTTACCCTAACATGTACAAATGTTTCTTTATGCAGAGGGTCCAGTTCTGAGGGAATTGGCAGAAGTACTGGCTGGCCCCATAGCAGACCTGTTTAACTCCTCACTAGAGACAGGGTACATGCCTCAGGACTGGAGAATGGCACATGTGGTGCCTCTCAGGAGAGTGGACCCAGGAATGAACCAAGTGATACAGACCAGTCAGCCTCAATGTAGGCATATTAATGGAGACCATACTAAAGTAGAGACTAGTGGACTTTCTGAAGGGTAATGATCTCCAGAATGAAAGGCAGCATGGGTGTGTCTTAGGAGATCCTGCATTGGGTAACTAGAACTGTGGACAGGGGTCAGGCGGTTGATGTCCTGTATCCGAACCTAAGGCGTTTGACTCTGTGCCATGGGGACTGCTCAGTAAGCTGCAGGATCTCGGAGCTCAGGTAAAGTTGGTGGGTTGGTTCAAGAACTGGCTACATGACAGAAACCAGAGAGTGGCGGTGGGGGGACTCTCTAAGCCTAGGCCTTTAACCAGTGGGGTCCCACAGGACTCAGTGCTTGGAGCAGTGTTGTTTTATATCTTTATTGGTGACATAGTGGATGAGATCAAAGGCACAATTTGCCTATTCGCAGACAGCACTAAGATATGTGGAGATTGGACACAGAGATGTGGAGACAAGTGCTCAGGGAGGACCTGGCTAGGCTTGAAAAGTGGTCGGTATCTGGTAGCTGGAGTTCAGTGTCAAGAAGTGCAAGGTCATGCACCTGGGAGCTAAAACAATGGGCCATTTACTGGTTGGGAGGGTACAGGTGCCCAGTTCTGAGGCGGAAAAGGACCTAGCAGTAATCATCACAAGGGACCTGAGGCGCCTGTGCATTGCCATAAAGCAGTAGCCACAGCCAACGGAATGCTGGGATGCATCGCCAGAGGAACCACCTCCAGGAAAGAAGTCATTGTACAGGTAATTTGTGAGACCACATTTGAGTACAGTGTGCAATTCTGAGCCCATTTCTGAAAAAGGACATCAAATTACTGGAGCAGGTACAGTGTAAAACAACCAAGATGATGCAGGGCCTGCTGGATAAACCCTATGAGGAGAGGCTGAAGGAGCTCAATATGTATTCTCTGGCGGTCAGAAGAGTGGAGGGGACATGATTTAAAACTTTTGCTAACCTTAATGATACTAACAACAACAAAAATGGAAAGGGACCTGGGGGTAGTCATATCAGAGGACCTAAAGGTTGGCAAGCAATGTGAGAGGGCAGTAAGGAGGGATGGGGGATACTGGGATGCATAGGGAGAGGCATCACCAGTAGAAAACAGGAAGTTGTTATCCCTCTGTACAGACAGCTGGTGAGACCCCATCTGGAGTACTGCATGCAGTTCTGGAGACCCCATCTCCGCAAGGACATAGACAGGGTGGAAGCTGTCCAGAGGAGGGCACTAAAATGGTGCAGGGTCTGCACCGAAGACATATGAAGAGAGACTGAAGGAGCTGAATATGTATAGCCTTGAGGAAAGGAGG
Organism: Neoceratodus forsteri; assembly: GCA_016271365.2. Taxonomy (NCBI): domain Eukaryota; kingdom Metazoa; phylum Chordata; order Ceratodontiformes; family Ceratodontidae; genus Neoceratodus; species Neoceratodus forsteri. Next base: position 552,044,642 of record JADMNL010000022.1, read on the forward strand.
GAGGGGGACATGATAGAAACTTTCAAGTACCTCAAGGGAATCAACAAAGTCCAAGAGGGTAGCATCTTTCAGAAAAGAGATGTGCAAGAACAAGGGGCACAATTTGAAGATGGGGAGGCGGCTCAGAGGTAATGTAAGGAAGTATTTTTTCACAGAGAGGATTGTGGATGCATGGAACGGCCTTCCAGAGGAGGTTGTGAGTCAAAACAGTGGGAGAATTCAAGCATGCATGGGACAGTCATAAGGCAATTCTAGGGGTGGGGGTAGGAAGAAGTAGGTTGCTGGTTAACTAGGATCTGCAGCTTATCCATTAGGTAAGAAAATGGGCAGACTGGGTGGGCCAAGCGGTCCTTATCTGCCATCAAATTCTATGTTTCTATAACCAAGGTTAATATGGAAGGCATCTTCAATCGCAGGGAAAATGGGTCCACTGGGGCGCAGTCTAAAATTAGTAGAGTGAAGATTCAAGGGAAAATAAGAAGGTACTTTTCACAGAAAGAGTGGTGCAAGTGGAACAAACTGCCAAAGGAGGTGGTATCATCAAAAACAGTGGACAGCTTTAAAAGGGGTTGGGACGGAGTGAAAGGGACAGTCATAACAGTGTCAGTGTTAATCAGTGTCAGTGGCTCAGCAGGTAACACACTCGCCTCTGAAACCAGGAGATCAGAAGGCTGTGGGTTCTATCTCTACACCAGGCACTTGGGTGAAATCCCAATATTGACACTGTAATGCAGCATGAAGGGGTGCTGTCTTTGATGAGACGTTAAACTGAGGTCCCATTTGCCTGTTCTGTTAGTAGTTCAGGTGGATGTTAAAGATCCCATGGCACTTCCTGAAAAGGGAATTTTACTGAAATGAAAATTCATGACAAGGTATACAAGCAAAACAGAAGAAACGAAAAATATACTGGAATATAATCAGTCATAATACAAAAATCGGAAAACAAAATATACTTCATGCACTAAAACTCAGGTAACTTTGATATAAGAAAATAGTCAAACAAGAATCTAAAAAGTGCACCCTATGAAGCTAACAACACCTCCCATTATAGCAACCTACTCCCCAAACAGTGAAAAATACAATATATAATCTTGAACATCAAATAATTATAAAGACTTCAAAGAATCAAGGAATATTATTCAGAATGCTATATATTCTGCAAACCTTTCCACATGTGTTAGACATCTCTGTAAGAGTTGTTCTCTAAATCTTTACTACAGATTTCTTTGCAAGCAGCTTTAAAAGTTTACCCACTACTAAATAAGGCATTCTCAGTGGTATCACGTATTTGCTCCTAGCCTGCCATACATAGAACTTCAAACAGCAAAAGGCCTCTTGACGTATTCCTATCATACATGGCTAAACTACCAGTGAAATCTCCCAGCACAATCTGATTATATGTCAAATTCTGAAGCCAAGGAGCTTCCACCTGTGGACCAGAAAGACCCACAGATTAGTTGTATAGATATACTCCAAGAGAAAATGGGACATAGATTCCAAAGGGGCTAAACATTCATTGTATGGGCATGTTCTATCTTCGATGGGCTTGTGTTTCCAATTACCCTTACATTAACCCTCCCATGTGCGCATAGCCATAAATTATGCCACATTTGTAGTGGTATTCTAGGGTTATTTCATTGGTGAACAGCAATGGGAATCTTCTCTGAGGAACATTCCTTTAATTCTAGTACAGTAGGTCCTATATTTTCTAAAATAAGACCATATAACTGTTTCCTGTGGAGAGGCAAGATGTGAGATTTTGTTTCCTTCCAGGTGCTCATCTGTTTAACTGTAGGTTTCAAGTACAGTGGTATTTTAATGGAAGGAATTAGTTTTGCTGGGTCCTCATTCCATTCAACCAGAAATAGGTTCAGAACACTCAAAATCCATTCCTTACATTGGAAAATTTCCTCCTGTAGTACAATTTTGAAAGTTCCTCCCAAACAGAGAATGAAAAACACCAAGGGTGAATTATCCCTACACCACATTTTTCTTGCTGAAATATGTAAAATCCTCTTTATGGATTTAATTGACTACCCCATAACATTTGAAAGAACAAACTGTAAAGTCTGGTCTCTAATCTGAAAGGAGTAGAAAAATCCACGCTTACATGTAAGAGTTTAGGATTAAAAACTGTTTGATGACAAACACTCGTTTCAGTTTTCAAGAGGTGCCAGCCCTTCCACCTGGCAACAAAATTTCGTATTTAGATAGAACTGTATTCCAGTTTTTATAAGCCATGTCACCTTCCCCAATATAGAGACCCAAAATTCTAATTGGATCAGATTTAATTTGTATGTCAGCTATCTGTTTCTCAGGGCCCTGCTCTCCAAATAAATCCTGCAGCGTTTCCATATTAATTTTTGCCCCAGATAGTCTTAAGAAAAGTTGTAATTTGTCACAGCATTTTGAACACTAGATTCAGTTTTACAAAATAAAAGTAAATTATCTGCATAGGCTAATGATTTCAGAGGAAGGCTACCTTAAGAGCTCAGTTGACCCGCTATATGCTGATTTCCCAAAATATGTCTAATGCAGTGAAGCCACTTAATCAGGACATGGATAAATGGGATGCCCGCTTTATTGGAACATCCTGCCGGAACTGATTAAGTGGTCATTCAACTCAATGTATCTAATGTCCTTTTAAAAGGGACTGTGGTGCTGGTTTAATGGGACGATTTAGTCCCTCAACTCTTGATCAAATGCTCTACTTTCACACTGTCACACACTGATAAGCTGATGAGCAGGTGTTATTTGCACTCAGCCGCCTCTTCAGATTTCATGCTTGCTAGTTGCTAATGGCGTTCCCTTACACTTAGCTACCTCTTCAGACTTGCCACCCCTCTACCAAAACGTAAAACTAAACAAGCTCATGCCTGAATTGTTTTACAATCCCTAGTTTTGTTCGTGCTTTACTCCGACTCCACCTACCCACATGTTCGGTCTCTATTTTCAGTGACCGCTGCACCTAGCAGATTGCAGTTGTTTTCTCACAAAAGAAAGAAAGAAAGCAAAAATCTTCCTTTGCAGCCTGCAGGAGACTACAGCTCCATCAGTTAAAGATACAACCACAAAGAAACACCTTTTGTCACTTTACTTTACTTACATGTCTCCAATTTAAATGCCAACTGCACCCTACGCAGATGCTTGGTTTTCAGACTGGAGACTCGATTGCTCAACTAATAAGGGAAATGCAAGTTCCTTCCGTAAGTGACTCCACCACAAACAAATACCTGTGCTAAATGAAAATAGAGACGGTCCTGAGTACCGCTATGTGTTGTGCGGTGGTAAGACATGAGGGAGGGATAGGTGCCTGGATGGATTTACAGATCTCAGCAGTTTACTGTGAGGTTATATTATGCTGTACTGCCGAAGGGATGTCTCCTGTCATAACTCAGTGCTGTACAGTATGGGAAATGCTGATTTCTGATAATCAGGGATGGCACCTTAATTGGGACAAAAGTCCTCCACAAGGCCATCCCAATTAAGTGGCTTCTACTGTACAGGGGTCTAAGTATAGAACATTTAGCAGGGACTCGGCAGTCCTGCCGAAACACCACACCTTAAAGGTATCTTTCCACCTCTGGAATCCTTCAGTAAAGGTGCCACAGTTGCTACACTATACAGGGTAGAAATCCAAATAATGAATTGTGGAGGGATACCGCACACCCATTAAATGGAATAAGAAAGCATGGGCACCCTGTCAATGGCCTTGCTTGGTCCATTGACAAAAGGTAATCAGATTGCTTTTTCTGTACACAATATTCATAACAGTCCCTAACAATCCAGAGATTTTCCTAGATTTTCTTTCCAGGCACAGAGCACATCTGAGAAGGATGAATCAAAGTTTTAACAGTCTTCTGTAGCCTTTTATGTAAAAAGTTCAGTCGAAGACCACTTAATCGGAATGTGCTTTAAGGGGCTGTCGGTTTAAGGGATGTCCTCAGGTCACCAATTAAGTGGCTGTAATATCCTATTAGGACTGCTTCCTTTATAGGGGACAGCAATTTCACATAAAGGGATGATTTGCAGTCATTGGTATCACCTAATCTCACTTGCTGACTGAGTAATTTCCCATTCACGCCTCATTGCAGCTCATTAGCACCTCTTCCCACAAGCAATCATTTATTCTTTCATGTGCTGTGCTGAAAGTCCCCTGTTCTTTGTCTCCAAATTCTGTGCTCCTTGCCTGACTGATGTTCTCGGACCACTACGTTCACCAACAAAGAGTTCCTTGGAGATAGACAACACAGAGAAAACAGTGGTTGGACTCTACAGCGGTGCTAGAAAACCCACCAAACCGAAGAGGATCCCATCAATGTAAATAACATCTGCTCCCATCACAAACAAAGAAGCTATTGCTCACGTTCCTCCCTCTTCATACCTGGTGGTTTACAGAATGGAGAAATACTGCAGTGAAAGCATCGGTTTGAGCTTGGGAAACAACCTCAGCAGTACGTCTTTCCTGACCTCCTCCAACTCTAATTTAAGTGTGAAAAGTTAATTACTGTACTGTATATTTTAAACAGTAAAGTCTGATCATGGAGACAACCAGCACTCATTCAAAACTGAGCTGTAATCATATGTATGCTGTATGCTGTCGTCTGCAGTGTGTTTTACTGTGCTTTCGTAATTTGTTTTTTGTCCTTCTCCGTTGCACTTCTGTTAAAAGAGGCGCCTGCTTAAGGGGACTCATACTCTGCCACAGAGCCATCCCCTTTAAGTGGCTTCTACTGTAGTGGTAAAGATTTTCCAATCAGAATTTAACAAACAGATAGGCCTCCAATTATGTACAGAGGTCCTATCTCCTTCTAAACAAAAATCTCAAGATTCCAACTGAAAATCTTGGTGGCTCATGCCTTTTGTTGCAATTTCATTGGACATTGATAATAGTGAAGGAGCAACATGTCCCACGAAGATCTGAAAATTCAATGGGCAGACCATCCCACTCAGAGAAATATTTTTCTTCATACCCTTTATTGCTGTTTCTATTTCCTCTATTGAAAAAGTGCTACTAAAACCTTCTTGGTCAGTTTCAGATAGTTTTGTCCCAACTGTAGAAGAGTATTCTGATCTCTCTAAGGTGTTCCCCACATGTATATTATTGAAGGCCTGAAAGTGCTGTTCAGTTATATTCCCAAATCCGATATTTCCGCCACAATTTCCCAGCGGAATTTTTAGCTCTGCTAACACTGTTGAATCTAATTTTGCTTTGCACGCTGCACAGGGTCGCTATCAGGAGTCATACTGGTACCAAGACTAAGTTCGGTAGTCAGAGTAGCAGCTCTGTTATACTGACAGCTTTTCATTTGTTGTTTAAGAGTGGTGATTTGATTTGAACACTCGATTCCAGTCTGGTTGGTTACTGAAAACAAATGCTGAAGCTGATTTCTGAGTGCTAAGCACTTTAAGAATTTATCATTTTGTTTTTTGCACCTTGTTTTTGAAGCCACTTCCTAATTGCCTTTTTGAGTCTTCCCACCACTCTCCTACTGAGTCATACCGCCCAGGACTGAAATCCTGGCCTGTAATTCTGACACTAACCCCTTTGAATCTGCTGCTGAAAGGGTTTTATGTTGGCTCTCCATCTATTAGTCTAGGAGGCTGAGGTGAAGAAAGGCAAATCTCTACTTGGGGAGGGGGGCACAGTAGGCTCGGGGCCTGGCTCCTCGGCCTGAATGTTCATTGCTGCAGAGTGTGCTGTGGATACCCCATGGGATTCCTGTGTGTTAGGAGGAACAGTCTCAGGACTGGGAATATTACTTGAGGACTGGTCCCTTGGTTACGTCCTGGTGAGTATCTCTATGAGACTCCCTTGTGGTCTCGTTGATGGATGCAGACCGCTGCTCAGAGCTAGGAAACAAACTGGAACCAGTTGCTTTTTGGGGGTGGCATTTTGATTATGGAGTCCTGATCCACACCATATGTCCGGTTGTGAGACACCCATGGGCACTTTTGGAACATACACCCTCTAGTGTCACAAAGGTTGCATTTTGCCACATACTTGCAGGCTGTGCTAATGTGGTTGCATTCGCCACACAGGATACAGTGCAGTTTACTGCAAGCACCAGCCAAATGGGTACAATCTCCACACTTGTGGCAGGCCTTGGGCTGGCCTGTGTAGAAACAGACTCCACGGTCTTTGCCTATGACTTAAATTGTTGGGGATGTCTAGAATGCCCCTTTCATTCTGATGCAATTTTACCTGAAAATGCAACCGCCTGTCCAAAACTGTTCTGAATCAATGATGGGCTCTGGGGCACGCAGAACGTCACATTTTTTTTCTGTAGCCAGTGGTGGATGTACCCGACACTGACTCCTTCATTTCCGAACATTGCAGTAATGCTTCATCAGAGCCTGTGTTGGGGATAACCATAAAGGGAGTCCAGAGAGGAGAAAACTTTACTTGAATGTATTTGAACAGTTCCAATCCCTGGGGAGAGTTAAAACTGATATCAAATCCTCCCCAGAAATATGGATCAGAGCATGTATAGTACATCACCGGAGGAAAAGTGCAGTGAGTTTTGATGAGTTGCCATCCTACGTGTTCTCTGTCAAGGAGAACGCCCAGCCCACTCCCGCACTGCAGTCAAACTGCATTCCTTCTAGGCTTAGGGGCTGATCTGTCCAAGAGGTCCGAAAATCTTGTGGGTCTTGGGGTCCCACCCTGTCTCTCGACTGTCTTCTTCACTAGAGCTTGACACACTGTGGAACTGCCCTGAGTCTCCAATTTGTTCACCACCAAGCTCAGCAGTGCGCAAATAAGTCATAACATTATCATTAGGATGACGATTCTCTGTGGACTCCAGAACTGGTGCTGGGTCTGCTGGAGGCATTGGGTTATGGGCCTCAGAACTTGTGGAAGCCGGTGCCTGCACACTTTCCTCTGAGATGGGATTGCATAAGGTAAATACTGGTCCCTGCACCTTATTTATTTGAGCGGGGGCTGTAACAGTCTCAGTACTTGTTTTTGGCAATGCAGCGGGGGCAGAATTAGCTCCCATAAAGAGAAATGGGGCCTGCTGGGCAGAATCATCCTGAGAGGCGGTAACATCACGAGCCGACACAATAACAGGATTCACATTCAGTACACTCACCCTGTGCATTTCCCACATACCGCTCCTCACATCTGGATTATCGCTCATCAGAGGTATCTCCTCGCCCGCTGCCACCGTGTTGGGTGGTGTTTGGTTGTGAGTCACCACTAGAGAAGTCTACTGCAGGATCCGCACCAGATCCTAGCCTCATCCAATTCCATCCCGCATTCAGCAGCGCAGCCTGGGCGTCCATTCCGCTGTCGCTCCATTGTGTGTGCAGATATCAAAAGCCTCCCAGATGCCTTCTCGAGCAGAGAGGCCCTTGGATGTGCCAGCAAACCCAGACTGAGTTGGCTTCCATTTTGCTTTTACCTCCATTTTTTCAGCCTTGCATCATTTAAAGTCCTTTTTGAAGATCTTTTTCTTTCTCAGATAAAATTCCTCCTCCAGTGCAGTTTCCTTGGCTAATTGCTGACGCTTTCTCACATATGTTTTTTTCCCAAAAGTTGCTCCGCTAAGGTAACTTCAGCCTCAGAACACTCCATATCAGGAGGTATTTTATTCCATTTCCATAGGTATAACGGTACTGTTAGAGATATTCTGTTGAGCCCACAGTACAATCTCATTCATCCCATTTGCATTCAAGCAGAAGGGAGAGCAGCTCTGTAGCTTGTTGCTTCTCCTTCACCAGCACAGCAGTGTCTGGCTCCTCCATGGCAGGGAACAGGTCAACAGTGCCCTTTCCCCAGAGTAGAGGAATTTCCCCGTGCCCTGACCAAATTTCCCATCATCCACTAAAAATACCACCAACAGCATAATCTGGTTCAAGGTCAGTTGGCATTCATCTGTATCCCCTCCCCTGGGTCATGCCTGAAAATAGGCAGGATTTGTCTAGTGCACTTACCCGGTCAACAAAACTAAATAAATAAAATAAACAGGTGGGAAGATGGGTTGGGGATGAGAGGGGTTTGGGGAAACTCTATGTGGAAAAGGGAGGGGCAGCTCCAGTAAATTCATCTGAGAGATGCACACTGAGCAGACTGAATAGACCAAAATAGCATGTTTCTGCTGGCATTTTCATATGTATTTATTTATTTGGAAAATGTTTCACCAGGAAAGACAACATGAGCTGTAAACAACCTGCTTCTGGAAGTGTCGGGGAGCAAGAGTTATGAGAACAAGCAAACACATACGAATACAGGTACAATTTCTAAAACAAAACAATGTACTGCAATTACAGAGCAGAAATAACCCAGACCAACCGCCAGGGTAAACAAGACCATGTTTGGATATAACATACATTGCAACAACCCAAGAGCGGGTGATCCAGTAGGGTAAAGGTTAGAGCATGGATAACACGTCTGAAGTGCTGGAAGTAGTAGGCTGAGCACACAGTTCAAGCGCTATTGTATACCCAAAGGAGGGCAGTTATAAGACAAGTGGGGTAGTAAACAGGCGAGGGGTAAAGGGTGGGGGATGGAAGAGGGAGAGAGAGGACAGCCAAGATCTAAACTCTTCAGGATGCTGATAACCCTGCAAGGAGGGACAGAACCAGGCACAAAGGGAGGGGAGAGAAAGGGAGCGGGAGGTAGAGAAGAGAGGGCGGAGGAACAGGAGGGGAAGAGAAGGACACAGACGTAGGTCTGATGTAACATAAGAGGGTCCAGCACTCCGGTCACTATACGACATAGAGGGTCCAGTACTCCAGTCCTTCACAACACATAGGGTCCAGCGTACAGTCCCTTTAAAACATAAAGGGTTTCAGCACTACAAAACTCCAGTCCCTATACAAAATAGAGGGTCCAGTACTCTAGTCTCTATTCAACATAGAGGGTTCAGCACTCCAATCCCTATACAGCACAGAGGGTACAGAACTTCAGGGCCCTATATAACAGAGAGGATCTAGCACTCCAGTCCCAGTACAACACAGAGGGTCCAGCACTCCAGTTCCAATACAACATAGAGGGTTTGGTACTCCAGTCCCTATCTAACACACAGGGTCCAGCATGCCAGTCCCCATAAAACATAAAGGGTTTCAGCACTACAAAACTCCAGTCCCTATACAACAGAGGATCTAGCACTCCAGTCCCAATACAGCACAGAGGGTCCAGCACTTCAGGTCCCTATATAACAGAGAGACTTGCACGCCAGTCCCAGTACAACACAGAGGGTCCAGCACTCCAGTCCCTATACAACATAGGGGTCCAGAATTCCAGACCCTATATAGTACAGAGGGTCCATAACTCCAGTCCCTATACACAACAGAGGGACCAGAACTCCATTCCCTATACAACATACAGGGTCTAACACTCCAGTTACTGAAAAACATAGATGGTCAGAACTCCAGTCCCTACACAACATACAGGGTCTAGAACTCCAGTCCCTATACAACACAGAGTGTCCAGCACTCCAGTCCAATTGAGAAGATGACTATGCATCCACTTGATCTTTTACAAAACAACATTATTTCTAAACAGAGTAATATGAAGAATTTGAACAGGAACAATACGCTTCTTGTAACTCAGAGAGGCTCACTGTGTCTGTTCACATTCTTTAAATTGCTTTGCTTAGAAAGTATTAAGTGGTATATCGTCATCTTTTCAGTTGGGACCGGAGTGCTGGTCCTTTTATGTTATAAGGACTTAGCAATGGGTTTACAAGCAACGAGGCTGCGATCAGCCTTCCTGTTTGTGGTGGGTATCAGACTAAACGGCAGGATCTTCAGCAACAAAAACAGTGGTCTCCAGGTAGTGGTGGCAGACGCTAACCTTAGTATAATAGCAGTGACTGAAACCTAGGCATCGCGAGTTTAACAAGTGGGACCTCACAGTCCCTGGGTACTCCCATGTTCTGCAAAACCAGAATAAAGTACCACCTGAGGGAAGATGTGGAAATAAGTGGTCAGCTCACCAATGTGTTCACAGCAGCTGCCTTTAGTGAATGAGTCAAAAGCCAAATTAGCAGTGAGGAAGTAAGTTGTTTTGTAAAACCCGCAGCAACTGCAGTCACGGGGCTGCAGCTTGAGCTGTTGTCTCCTGCTGCAGCGCCGAGTTGCAGTGGTCTTTGTGCTTGCAGATGCTGTTGTGATTATTCTTTGCACATGCTGTGATTATTCTTTGCACATGCCGTTGTGATTATTCTTTGCACATGCTGTGATTATTCTTTGCACATGCTGTTGTGATTATCCTTTGCACATGCTGTTATGATTATTCTTTGCACATGCTGTGATTATTCTATGCACATGCTGTTGTGATTATTTTTGCACATGCTGTTGTGATTATTCTACGACATGCTGTTGTGATTATTCTACGACGTGCTACTTTTATTATTCTTTGCACATGCTGTGATTATTCTTTGCACATGCTGTTGTGATTATCCTTTGCACATGCTGTTATGATTATTCTTGCACATGCTGTTGTGATTATTCTATGCACATGCTCAGCTGTTGTGATTATTCTACGCACATGCCGTTGTGATTATTCTATGCACATGCTGTTGTGATTAATTTTGCACATGCTGTTGTGATTATTCTTTGCATGTGCTGTTGTGATTACTCTTTTCACATGCTGTTGTGATTATTCTACGCGACATGCTGTTGTATTTGCACATGCTGTGATTATTTTTGCACATGCTGTTGTGATTATTCTTTGCACATGCTGTTGTGATTATTCTACCATAGGGGTCAGATATGCAAGCTTTGCACCAGGTGCAAATCTGTAGCTCTAATAGTGCCGAATTTGTGCCAGACTGCAATATTGAAAAGTTTTTTCGCGCCATCACTGTGTGATAGTGCCAGTGCAAAAAGTTAATGTATGCAGGGAGGGAGGTAGAGGAGTGGCCATGAATGTCAGCGCACTGGCATATTCAAATAGTAGCACCATGCTACAGGTTGTTGCGCCACTGGTAGCACGGTGCTAAATATCGCCTGCAAAAAGCATGCAGTAAGTGGCAGTGGAACCCAAAGTATTCAAGTGTAACTTCTAATTACCACCAGGTCCAATCCTGGTAGCCTCAGTGTCCGACCCACCCCTACTAGCCCACTACCGACGGGGTGCCCAATCCCCTGTCGGTAGCATGCATCCCCCAAAACTCATGTGGCAGAACTGGGAGCCCACCCCAGTGTGCTCAAAAGTTATTTAATCTGTATGTATTGCTTTGCCGACAGGAGTGCCCAATCCCCTGTCTGCATGTATCCCCACTGCATGTGGCACACTGGGGAGCCCATCCCAGTGTGCCCAAAAGTTATTTAATATTTATATTGCAGTGCCAACAGTGGTGCCCAATCCCTGTTGGCACTTGTATCCTCATCTTATATAAGCGCACTGGGAGCCTACCCCAGTGTGCCCACATTTATCTACTTAATGTTTGTTCATGTAAATAAAGAAAACTGTCCCCTGATGTGTTATATGTTTTTGTAACCTGGAAAAGAAAATAGTCCCTCATCGACTTCCCAGTCTCCCTTCCCACATCCCCACCTTCCCACTGAGCACCCACCTCCTCGCACCTCGCCCTTACCTCATACTTACCTCTGAGGTCAGCTGTCATCTTTGGGGACTGAGACATGTCTGCACTCTTCAAAGCCGAACCACAAAGTAAAAATCAAAGGTAAGCACCAGATAATGGCTGTCAATGAGGATTTCAACTTATAATGATATCTCACCCATTTTAGGAATTTTGACCCCAGATTTTCAAAATGGGGTTCTTGGGACCCCACCTCGTGAACATCATCACTGTCATTTTGTTACTCAGACCTGAAAGGTGATTTTATGTCACTGCACGGAATTACCTTTCAGACCAATTAACAAAACAACGGTACCATTGTTCATGAGGTGGGGTCCCAAAATGCCCATGTTGCAAATTTGGAGAAATAATCAAAATGACTGCATTACAAGCGCAGGTTGTGCAGTGTCTACGACGCTTGTAGCTTCACCAGTTTCTAAATGTTTTCACCCCAGAGTTTCAACACTGCCATTTTTTCACATCTCCTCATGAACAGTACAGCTGTCATTTTTCACATTCTGTCTGAGACGTGTTTTCGCACTCTGTGGCACAGAATTTTATTTATTTATTTAGGGATTCAGATCATACCTTTGTGCTCAGAGCTCTTTACAAAGGTTCCATGTCAAACAGTGACAACGCAAACAATAACAAACAGTTTACATACAATACTCGAATAGTAGGTAGCTAGATACAATAAGGTTACAATGTCATTCATAGTACCGATGAGTGAGATAGTACAGCGCCAAGAGCATTCAACTAGGGTAAAGGACAGTGTTTATATGTAGTGAAGGAGATAAAGAGGTGTGACACCTAGTGTGAGTGTCCAAGGAGGAGTCAAGGTGAAGGGGAGGGGACGGGGGGAGAGTGGGCGGCCAAAAGAAGTGGCTTTGTCTAGGAGGTTGGGAGGTAGTGGTAGTAGGTTGATTATAGGTTGATCCAGTGGGCTAAAAGGCACAGGGGAGAGGAAGACGAGGATAGGGCAAGGGGAAGAGTGGGGGTAAAAGGAAGGGAAGGAGAGTGTGGGGTGAGGGCATTATGGATGTTAGAGTCTTAGTGGTGCGGTTACAAAGCGAATCAACTTTTTGGGATGGAGTAATAAAATTACTGTACAACTGTTCATGAGAGGAGGTCACAAAACCCATGTTGACAATTTGGTGACAATATTCCAAAAATGACAGAGTTATGAGTGTATCGCTAGCAGTTTCTACACACGCTCATCACTCAACATTTTTTCATGTTTTCACTCAGATTTTCAACATTACTATTTTTCACACCACCTCATGAATAGTACAGCTGTAATTTTAAAATCCCGACATACATGTTTTTCTGCACCTGTGGCGCTTAAACGGCGCATAGTTGTGCAGAATTATATTTCCAATGGATTTAAAGGTTTTCTGTACTGGGTACATGTGGTGAGGTGATAAGAAGGTTATGTTGAACATTTGAGTGAAAATTATTTAAGATGGCATAGTTATGATTATCTGTTGCAATTTTGCTACACCTGCTTGTAACTTTATATCTGGAGCGAAGGGGCCAGAGACCCCTGTGTTTCCACAGCTAGATACATATGTGCATCTGTGGAGGGATGGGAGCGCAGGGTCCAAAGGACCCTGCCCTCCCACTGTGACATATGGATACTGTTGTACTATCTGGATGGAGGGATAGCTTCAGACCCTGTGCTCCCACTGTGACATACGGATACTGCTGTACTGTCTGGATGGAGGGATAGCTTCAGACCCTGTGCTCCCACTGTGACATACGGATACTGCTGTACTGTCTGGATGGAGGGATAGCTTCAGACCCTGTGCTCCCACTGTGATTACGGATACTGCTGCACTGTCTGGATGGAGGGATAGCTTCAGACCCCGCGCCTCCCACTGTGACATACGGATACTGCTGCACTGTCTGGATGGAGGGATAGCTTCAGACCCGCGCCCCACTGTGACATACGGATACTGCTGTACTGTCTGGATGGAGGGATAGCTTCAGACCCCTGCGCCTCCCACTGTGACATACGGATACTGCTGCACTGTCTGGATGGAGGGATAGCTTCAGACCCCGCGCCCCACTGTGACATACGGATACTGCTGCACTGTCTGGATGGAGGGATAGCTTCAGACCCTGCGCCCACTGTGACATACGGATACTGCTGCACTGTCTGGATGGAGGGATAGCTTCAGACCCGCGCCCCACTGTGACATACGGATACTGTTGCACTGTCTGGATGGAGGGATAGCTTCAGACCCCGCGCCCCACTGTGACATACGGATACTGCTGCACTTTCTGGATGGAGGGATAGCTTCAGACCCCGCGCCCCACTGTGACATACGGATACTGCTGCACTGTCTGGATGGAGGGATAGCTTCAGACCCCGCGCCCCACTGTGACATACGGATACTGCTGCACTGTCTGGATGGAGGGATAGCTTCAGACCCCGCGCCCCACTGTGACATACGGATACTGTTGCACTGTCTGGATGGAGGGATAGCTTCAGACCCGCGCTCCCACTGTGACATACGGATACTGTTGCACTGTCTGGTTGAGGGATAGCTTTATCTCGCGCCCCACTGTGACATACGGATACTGATGTACTATCTGGACGGAGGGATAGCTTCAGACCCTGCGCCCCACTGTGACATACGGATACTGATGTACTATCTGGATGGAGGGATAGCTTCAGACCCCGCGCTCCCACTGTGACATACGGATACTGATGTACTATCTGGATGGAGGGATAGCTTCAGACCCTGCGCCTCCCACTGTGACATACGGATACTGTTGCACTGTCTGGTTGGAGGGATAGCTTCAGACCCCGCGCCCCACTGTGACATACGGATACTGATGTACTATCTGGATGGAGGGATAGCTTCAGACCCCATGCGCTCCCACTGTGACATACGGATACTGTTGTACTATCTGGATGGAGGGATAGCTCCAGACCCTGTGCTCCCACAGCAAAATGAAGATACAATTATACTATCTGAAAGAAGGAAATTCATTGCAAAACTCCATTAATACATCAGTTAGGGTGAATAGTATAGCGACAAAGAGTAGGAAATGAGGCATTAGGGTTCCCACCCTACCACTACGCCTCCCACTCCCACGAGCTTCACATACCAACAGGCTCTGGTAGGCACCGGGCTCATCCTCATCCCATTCTCCTGTACAGCACAATCTCAGCTTGTTTGCACATGGAATGGGGTAGGAGTTAGGCAGTCAACCCCAGCGCACACCCAGAAGCCTGTTGGTGTGTGGAGGGGTGGGGTAGAGTAGTAGGGTGGGAACCATGGGGTGGGGCATTAGGTTGGAAACCCTAATGCCTCATTCCCTTGCTTTTGTAGCTATATTATTCACCCTAACTGATGCATTAACAGATTTTTTTGCAATATATATATAAATATATATATATATATATATATTATAGGGCTCGTCACGCCCCTATAGTTAGGGTTATGAAGGCACTTTAATGTTAAACTTGAAATTCAGCATGTTAATAACTTTGGACCCGCTTCAACGGATTTACATGAAATTTGGTATGTGGTGGGGCATGGTAGATTTCTAATATGCGGTTATGCTTGGGTCGGACTTTGTGGGCTTTTGTTGATTTTGTCCGTGGTGCGCTGTACAACATATGACCTGCTGATCTGAAACATGACACGCAGAAAGAGCTTGGGTCAAGGAACATGACACTTTTGTTTGGTGAGAAAATATTAATCCATTCAAAAGTTATTAAACTTTTAGCTCCGATTATAAGTCTATAGGAACATTTACATAGTTATTTTGCGAAAGAAGAGTGGTGTTTTGGCCATCTGGTCATCCTCATGATCAAAGAATTTGTAGGCTGACGATCAAAGAATCTTGATTATGAGAAATTTTTCGTCGCAACAGCTGCTATCTTGTTTTCAGTTTGGGGTTGGAAAAACAAATATCTCAGCCCGAGGTGACTTATGAAGTAAAACTAGCATGGGTTTTGCTCAGGGGCTTCCTCTATCGACCTATGCCTGTGGTTTAATGTAGTTATGTCAAAAATTTAATTTTAAAGTTTTAAATTCTTTGGTCGTGCTTGCTAACAATCTTTGATTGCAAGCCTGTAAATTCTTTGGTCGCAAGATCGCTTTTGATCACGAGCTTATTTCGCGAGGGTGGATGAGATGGACAGATTTTGCTAGACCAGATGTCTCTGGGAGGACCAGATAGACTAAATTTCATGACCAGATGTCCCTCGCGACCAAAAATGATCTTAGGTCGCGAGGTCGCGATCTATTGTCAAAATCAAAGAATTTTAAAGGTAGTAAAACTTTAAATATCTTTGAAACGGTTTGGTCTTTTAACTTGAAATGTGTTGAGGGATGTCCTGTAGATGTGAATTATGGTGTTCAGGTGTCGGAAAATTAATTCACTGCAGAGATATTGCATGAAGTAATTAACATTGTGCGCATAGCATTCTGCATTGTGCTAGTGGCTTGAAATTTATAGGGTGTAGCTTTAGTGCCACGGAGGTACTTTTCAGTGGTTTGGTGTGTAAACGTAAACAGATGCAGAATTATGCCACTCCAACGAATGAAAATGTGGTTAGTTCTCTTCAATAACATTTGAACCATGTGTCCGATTTGCCTGACATTTGGTATGTATAAAGAGTAATCATAGATCTTGGATTGTGTCAATTTTTGTGTCAGTGCCAGTTACAGTTGCTGAGTTGTGACGCTGTGTTCATTATAGTTAATGGGAAAGCATTTCTGAGCATTGTGAAAGCCACGGTGAGTACATATTTGATTGTGTAAGAAGATGTCACGATAAGGTATAGGACAGCTCAAAATATATGGCAGATGTATGTGGTTATGCAGTGCTGGGCAATGCGATGGGAGCGGAGGGCCCAAAGGCCAGTGAAGTGCCAAAATTTATTATTTGCCACTTGTGCGTAGTTTTCCGCTCATGCCACTCAGGAACCGTTGAAGAGAGTTGGGTAGGATTTGGTATACACAGACTGGCATGGTACATCTCTTCTTTACCAATTTCTATTTCACTGGTATATACGATTTTGTGCAGAGAAGCGCCAACAATGCAGTTTCTGTTATTTTTGCACACTGTTATCTGTGATGCATAGCACAGCTACTGTGTGGTTGATTTGTCCGAAGCATGGCACTTCAAAAGCACTTTCAAGGAACATGCCCATTTTTGTTTGGTGGAAAAATCTTATTCCATTCCAGAGTTATAAGGGTTTGAAGTTGCTCTCCCTCGATCAAAGATTTTTCGGCCATGAGGTCTGCCTATTTTGAAGATTTTCTGTCAGCGAGGTCCACCATTTTGTGACGGTCATGGCTGATTCTCGAATCAAAGAATTCTTAAAGGTGTGCAAACTTTGAAATTGAATATATCTGAAACGGTTTGGTGTTTTAACTTGAAATTTGGAGGTGTTGAGGGGATGTCCTGGAGATGTGAATTTTGCTGTTTAGATGTTGAAAATTAATTTGTTATGGAGGCACTGCACGACACACCTAATGTTTTGTGCATAGTGTGCTGCATTGTGCTAGTGGCTTGAAATGTGTAGGGTAGGTAGCCCTAGTGCCACGGAGGTGTCTTTCAGTGGTATTGGTGTATAAAACGTAAACAGGTGCAGAATCATGTCACTCTGACGAATGAGAATTTGGTTAGTTTTGCTTCAATAACTTCTGTACCATGTGCCTGTGTACGATTTGTCTGAAATTTGGGATGTAGAAAGATTAATCATAGATCTTACATTGTTAACATTTTTGTGTCAGTGACACTTACAGTTACTGAGTTGTGGCGCGTGTGTAATTGGCTTGTGTACATGGGTCGTGGTGTGCTGCTGCTGTTTGAAGAGTTTGTAAAAACATTTTTTTTTTCATTTAGTTGTTTAACCAGGTATAGCACACTAAGCTGGAAGTTTTTACAGGAGCAACCTGAGAGCACAAGGAGGTTAAGTGACTTGCTCAGGGTCACACAGTATGCAAGTGGAAGCTGTGGGATTCAAACCCAGGTCTGGTCTGCTGGATGTCACCAGATTTGCAGCTCAGAGCCTTAAACCACTGCACTATACTGCCTACACTGGTCCGTTAAACAGTTATGCCAGTTTGTGTCTGCCACTACAGTCAAAGGAAATATAAATGTGTAGTGTGAAAACATCTGCTCGTGTGGCACCAACTCTGCAAAGCATTGTTCTGGCTCTTTCATTCTGTGCGACTCTGTTGTATCACTGCATTGTGCTGGTGGGCGATGTCTCATGGGTACGGGTTGTTGTGGCACAGATGTCAGTTTTGCTGTGATAGTGCCCTCATATTTAAGGTTCAGTACGCACTTTCATGCTAAATGTCACATTTTTGTGTGTTTATAACTTTACAACTGTTGAACGGATTTTATGCTATTTTGTAATACTTGGTCTGCTATGGTACTTGTGGATTTACCAATTTTGTTTGACATGTGCATACGGTTTTTGCACAGTGAAGCACCAAAATTTATTATTCGCCACTTGTGCGTAGTTTTCCGCCATGCCACTCTGGAACCATTGAAGAGATTTGTAAGATTTGGTATACATGGACAGGCATGGTACATCTCTTTATTTACCAATTTTTATTTCATTGGTGCATACGGTTTTTGTGGAGAGAAGCCAAAATGCAGTTTCTGCTATTTTTGCACACTGTCTTCCATGACGATAGCACAGCCACTGTGTGGTTGATTTGTCTGAGACCTGGTATGTATAAAGCCCTTTGTTTGCGGAACATGCCCATTTTTGTTTAGCAGGGTTTTAAATAATTGATTAGCAGTTTTTTCTTGGGACAATGCTAACTGTACAGAAAGTATTATATAGGTTTTCTGGAAGTGTTATGCTTGTTAAACACAGTGAGGCAAGTGCTATGCATTTTCACAACGCTTTAGCACTTTTATAAGCAAAATGCTAATCAATTTTTGGAGTTAAATAAAACCCTGTTTGGTGAAAAACTTTGTTCTGTTCCAGAGTTATAAGGCTTTGAAGTTGCCACCCTTGCAATCAAAGATTTTTCGGCATGAGCTTCATTATTTAGCACATTTTCGCCATGATGTCCGCTTATTTTGTGGCAGTCGCACATTCTCGCGATCAAAGAATTCTTAAAGGTGTACAAATGTAAAAATTGAATATCTCTGGAATGGTTTGGTCTTTAACTTGAAATTTGGAGGTGTTGATGGGATATCCTAGAGATGTGAATTATGCTGTTTACATGTTGGAAAATGTATTCATCATGGAGATACTGCATGACGAATTAACATTTTGCGACAGTGTTATGTATGGTGCTAGTGGTTTGAAATTTATAGGGTATGTGGCCCCAGTGGTACGGAGGTGCCTTTCAGTGGTCTGGTGTGTAAAATGTAAACAGGTGCGGAATTATGACAGTCCGACAAATTAACATTTGGTTTGTTCAACTTCAATAATTTTTGAACTGTGTGTCTGATTTGCCTGAAATCTGGGATGTAGAAACATTAAGCACAGACCTTAGATTGTGAACATTTTTGTTGGTGGGAACATGGGGCTATGCACCTTTGTTCTGTTATCTCGAAACGGAAGAGAGACAGACTTTTCACTACCGTGGCTTAGATCACCTTTTGCGCTGTCATCTTGGAAACGAAGCAAGATACAGATTTTTCACTACTGTTGGCTCACATCACCTTTCCACTGTTATCTCGGAAATGAAGCAAGATACAGACTTGTTGCTACTGTTGCCTCACATCAGCTTTGCATCTTTATCTTGGAAACGAAGCAAGATGCAGACTTTTCGCTACTGGTGGCTTATATCATCTTTGCGCTTATTGTGTCAGAGACGGTGAGACACAGACTTTTACTACTGTTGCCTCACATCAGCTTTGTACCATTATCTCAGAAACGAAGCGAGATACAGACTTTTCGCTACTGGTGGCTTATGTCACCTTTGGCGCTGTTCTCTAAAAACAAAAGAGATACAGACTTTTGCTACTGTTGGCTCAGATCAGCTTTGGCGCCATTATCTCGAAATGAAGCGAGATAAATGCTTTTCGCCACTGTTGGCTCACATCACCTTTAAGTAGTCGTCTCCAGAAACGAGCTGGTACACAGACTTTTTACTACTGTTGCCTCACATCAGCTTTGCGCCATTATCTTGGAAACGAAGCGGATACATACTTTCACTACTGTTGGCTCACATGACCTTGCCCCATTACCTCAGAAACAAAGCGAGACAACACACTTTTCGCTACTGGTGACTTAGATCACCTTTACGCTGTTATCTCAGAAATGAAGAGAGATACAGACTGTTTGCTACTGGTGGCTTAGATCACCTTTGTGCTGTTACGTTGAAATGAAGCTTAAATACTGACTTTTCGCTACTGTTGGCTCACATCAGCTTTGTGCCGTTATCTCAAAACGGAGCGAGATACAGACCTTCGCCACTGGTGGCTTAGATCACCTTTGCACTGTTATCTCAGAAACGAGTGAAATACAGACTTTTCGGTACTGTTGGCTCAGATCACCTTTGTGCCGTTATCTCAGAAACGAAGCAAGATACAGACTTTTCGCTACTGTTGGCTCACATTGCCACTGTGCCATTATCTCAGAAATGAAGTGAGATAAAGAGTTTGTGCTATTGGTGGCTTAGCTCATCTTTGTGCTGTTATCTTGGAAACAAATACATGTGTTTTACTAGTTATATTATGCTGTTATACAGAAATGGCCCAGTTGTTGGGGGCGAGGATCCAAAGGGCCTTGTGCTGTCTCCAACACATGTGTTTTGCTACTTATATTATGGTGTTATGCAGAAACGGTCAAGTGGGGGGAACATGGGGTTATGCTGTTATGCAGAAATGGGCAAGTTGGTATGAATACATGTGTTTTGCTACTTATATTATGGTGTTATACAGCAATGAGCAAGTTGGTGGAACATGGGGCTATGCCATTATACAAATGGGCAAGTTGGAGGGGGCACAGGGCCCAAAGAGTCCTGCACTTTCACCAATACATGAGTTTTACTACTTATATTATTCTGTTATGCAGAAATGGGTAATTTTGGGCAAGTCAGTGTTAGTGGGGGCCCAAAGGGTCCCGGCTCCCACCAATACATGTCTTTGCCACTTATATTATGGTGTTATGCATAAAAGTAAGTTGGTGGAGCATCGGGCTATGCTGTTATGCAGAAATGGGCAAGTAGGTGGGTGTGTGGAGCCTCAAGGGCCCTCTGCTCTCACCAATATATGTGTTGCTACTTATATTTTGGTGTCATGTTGAAATGGGCCACTTGGTGGGAACATGGGGCTATGCTGTTATGCACAAATGGGCACGTTGGTGGGGGGGCTGGGTCCCACGCCTCACGAATGCATGTGTTTTACTGTTTATATTATGCACAAACGGGCAAGTTGGTGGAGGCATGGGGCTATGCTGTCATGCAGAAATGGTAAGTTGGTGGTAGCATATATATATATATATATATATATATATATATATATATATATATATATACACACACACACACACACACACATATATATATATATATATATATATATCTGCATAGATATATACACAGAGTTATACAGTCCCTCCAGTGTCCCCAGTGCAGGGGACATCCCTCTGTGTTCCTCTCACTGTAGCCCTGACCTGCATTTGTCCCTCCTGGGAACAGTGGTGCACACATACAGAGACTGTACTGTACATCCAGACTTTCAAGCAGGAGTTATGTTATTCTATGGTGCTACACAACTCTTACCCTGTGTACATACGAAGGTAATGGTTTCCACTGTGTCCTGAGTTTCTGTCTCCGTGTTTGTGGATGTGTCTCTCATTATGGGGATCAGTGTCCCTCGTTGTTCCACGCTCAGAGTGTCTGTGTCCCTCACTCCAGTGCTGACTGGGTGGAGGTATGCACTGAGTATGCCTGCCGACACCCATGGCCTGCAGCTAACAAACTGATTCTGAAGGCTGGCATACAGGTGCGGCTGTGTGCACACCCTGGCATGCAGCTTTAGCCTGTACGTCCAGTCTGACCACAGGTGGAGCTGTGGGCACCATCCAGCCTGCAGTTTTTGGACAAGTAGTTCCAGGCTGACCTACAGGTGTAGCTGTGTGCATCATAGAATAGCACAGGGCAATCTCCATGCTAATGTATGCTAAGCAGGCCTTAATGACATATGAAGAGAGACTTAAGGAGCTGAATATGTATAGCCTCGAGGAAAGGAGAGAGAGGGGGACATGATAGAAACTTTCAAGTATCTCAAGGGAATCAACAAAGTCCAAGAGGGTAGCATCTTTCAAAAAGAGGTGTGCAAGAACAAGGGGCACAATTTGAAGATAGAAGGGGCGGCTCAGAGGTAATTTAAGGAAGTATTTTTTCACAGAGAGGGTTGTGGATGCATGGAATGGCCTTCCGGAGGAGGTTGTGGAGTCAAAACAGTGGTGGAATTCAAGCACATGGGACAGTCATAAGGCAATTTAGGGGTAGGGGTAGGAAGAAGTAGGCTGCTGGTTAACTAGGATCTGCAGCTTATCCATTAGGTAGGAAATGGGCAGACTGGTGGGCTAAGGGGTCCTTATCTGCCATCAAAATCTATGTTTCTAATGTGGCTGTTTGCACATGGATTGCCTAAGTAGGCTCATTTGCATAGGAGCTTTGAATATGGCAAACTTTTGCGCCAGGCTAATTTGTCTGCATCAGGCTAATGTGTTAGCACTGTGCAATCAGGTTAGCCCCGGCAATTTGCTCAAAAGCATAGCACAGTTCTGCAGTGTGACCTGCATTGTTGTTTACAGCTGTGCAACACTTCATTGCTGTCACACACATACTGTCCATCAACTTCAGCTCTGCCTTACTCCACCTCTGTGTCCACTGAGCTGCTGCTGCATTTTGCGCTTCCCTGTTGCTATATTCAGAGCTGTCTTATTTTCGGCTACTTTAGCACTGCACTCCGGCCCTGTTTGCACTGCTTCCTTTGCATGGTATATTCAGCAGGTTTAGCCCCGGGAGATTCTTTGAGTATAGCTTATTATGGTTCAGGGCTAATTTAGCACGCCATGCAGTGCTAATTTAGCCCTGGGGCTAAGTTTTGAATATCTGGCCCATGCTGTTGTGAGTATTCTTTACACATGCTGTTGTGAGTATTCTTTGTACATGCTGTTGTGAGCATTCTTTACACATGCTGTTGTGAGTATTCTTTGCACATGCTGTTGTGAGTATTCTTTGCACATGCTGTGATTATTCTTTGCACATGCTGTTGTGATTATTCTTTGCACATGCTGTGATTATTCTTTGCACATGCTGTTGTGATTATTCTATGCGCATGCTGTTGTGATTATTCTTTGCGCATGCTGTTGTGATTATTATTTGCGCATGCTGTTGTGATTATCATTTGCACATGCTGTTGTGATTATTCTATGCGCATGCTGTTGTGATTATTCTTTGCGCATGCTGCTGTGATTATTCTATGCACATGCTGTCGTGATTATTCTACGACATGCTGTTGTGATTATTCTACACATACTGTTGTGATTATTCTTTTCACATGCTGTTGTGATTATTTTTGCACATGCTGTTGTGATTATTCTGCTTTTTCTGTACGTTATGGGACTAGCTGCTAGAATTGTGGCACCATTTTCCAGGCAGGTACTCTATATTCAGCAGAGACAAAAGAGCAGTTGTGAGGATGCCCTGCTTGTGAAATATAGGTTCAAAGTAACAGAGGACTGTAAGATGAATGGGCAGAGTGGGCAGAATCATTTGGATCCAGTTCTTGTCTGAAGGTGGGGGAGGGACAGAAGCTCAGCATGAAGGTGGTATATTTGCTACCAGAGATAGTGAACTGGCAAAGGAAATCAGGAAAGCATACCTGTGTATAGGGACTGGTGATGACTGGGGATTTGAACATCGGTGTAGACTGGGACGCTTGATAATCAGTAGTTATATTATATATATATATATATATAGTTTCTACTATATACTCTATAGGAGGCAGTATAGCGTAGTGGTTTAAGGCTCTGAGCTGCAAACTTGGAGACCTGGGTTTGAACCCACAGCCCCCACTTGCATTCTGTGTGACCCTGAGCAAGTCACTTAACTTCCTTGTGCTCTCAGGTCACACCTGGAAACAAGCTTCAGCTAAGTGTGCTCTTCCTGGTTAAACAGTTTCGCTTTCCTTTCCTTCCTACTGGATGGCCTACTGATTCAACTGGTACAGGTATCAAAATGAGAGGAGGCAACTCTCAAACTGTTACTAACCAGCATGGAGATGACAGGAGGGATTGAGGTAAGGGATGTGAGGAAGTGCTACTTCACTGAAAGAGTGGTACACAGGTGGAACTGCCTGCCAGCGGACAAGGTGGAGGCAAAACAGCAGGGTGCTTCAAGCATGGGTGGAAAGGCAGAAGGGAATATCAGTTAATAGGCAGGGAGGAGGAGAGTCAAAGACCAGTTAGAGAGTGGACACAGATTAGGCAAGAAATGTCTGGGTAGACTGGTGGCCAAGAGGTCCTTTTCTGCCAACGACTCTATGTTCCTATGGATCATCGCGAACACCTTTAATGTTGCATTTACCGATCTTAGCAGTGTCCTCCCTGGATTTTTTTCCTTGACACTGCCCACACAATCCCCGATGACTCTCCTACAACTCTCCCGCCTCTTCCACTTCAAAGAAATTAACCTCCGCGATGCCCAAACACACATCACCAAAGCAATTTCAAAGTCAAGATCCAGTGGAGACTCCTGGATCTAAAACTCCTAACCCTCACTATGGATGAGGTTCTAGTCCCACTCACACACATTCTCAATCTTTCCTTAGCACTGGTCAGTTCCCTGACAAACGGAAGTTACTCCAGTCCACAAAAACGGGACAAGACCTGCCATGTGAACTATCGACCCGATTTCAATACTACCACCTCTCTCCAAGGCACTCGAACGCATAGTATCCAACCAACTTACGGACTACCTTGACAAACACAATCTCTTATGCCCACAACAACACGGCTTCAGAAAAGTCATAGCACCTCTTCTGCATTACTGAGTTCACTGGAGCACTGCACGGCACATTGGATATGGGTCACTTAACCGTGCAGTATTTGTAGATCTGACCAAGGACTTCGACACAGTCCACCATCAGCTGCTGATCCAGCAACTCCAGCTTTTAGGTCTCTCCTGACACCGCCTCATGGTTCAACAGTTATCTGCAAAACAGATCCCAACGAGTCAAAATTGTTGGAACACTCTGACTTCAGACCGGTCCGATCTGGTGTCCCTCAGGGTCCATCCTGGGCCCATTACTCTTCAGCCTCGTTCTTAACACGCTCCCAAATCCTGCACTGAACAAATTATTCTCTATGCTGATGATGCTGTTATCTTCTCCTCCTCCCAGAAGGACCCTGTGCTCCTACAGACCAATCTTCAGCAAGGCTTAGTTTTCAAATAAATAAATAAATACAAATATAAATATCAGACAAAGCCAGAGAGTTGCAGAGGGATCTGAAATAACAAAAATATCTATCCTTCAGTTAGAAATTATGTCTGTTGGAGAAAATGTGTTGTCCTTCGTCTAGATGGACAAGTCTCCAAGCATCCACAAAACCGGAGCTCTGATTACAGCTTGTAAGGCGACTCCAGATCAGGAACCATCTAAGTTCAGTGGTATTGAGCTCCTATTAATAGCAGGGTCCAAGACCTCATTAAAATCCCAAATATTTGTGGTTTCTGTTTTTTTTTGTTGTTGTTGGAATGTGCTACGTTTGTTCATACAATGGTCATGTATAGGAATGTGTCCTGTGCCCAAAAATGTCTCAGTAATTACTTCTAGTTCACCCTGAAAAAGGGACCTCTTGGGGCCCAGTGGGCCTATCCAGTGAACAAAATTAAATAAATAAATAACCTAAGATAAATTCAGAGCGCACTTAGTTCAGCTAAAAATAAAGGACAGTTTCTGTCCAATGCTTGGTGCATAAATATTACATAGAGTCGCAGTGCCTGCAGCAATTTCTCATCCCCTTTTGAATTAAATAAATTGTTTAACTTGAGTCCCCTCCTAATAAATTCGCTGCCCCTCTCTTTTTTTTTTTGTACAGAAACAATGATGATAGTGTTGCCTCACCCCAAGTCTTCCCTAATGTGTTTGCCTCTGTTGAGGTTATGTGAGTTTCTTTTGTCATGGCCACTACGGCCCTCCTTCTTTTTACGTGACATAAAACAATTCTTTCTTTTAATTCAAGCCTAATCCGCCAGCATTCCATGTTACAATAGTTACGCTACCCACCGGAAAATGTTTTAGGCTAATTTCTTTGAAGAGGCCTGTTTCTCCATGAGTGCTATGTATTTCTTCATGTCCCCCAATTTAGTAAAAAAGATATCCCTGTGAACTGTTACCTTTATTAGTTGCTCTGTCCCCAACAATGCTTGCAAAATACAATTTTAAGTGTTTATCACGTGATGAGTTACAACAGGTAAGGATATGGCATGTCGCTAGTAAGTCTAGCATAAACATCACATGATCAGTTTATATTTATAAATAAACAATACAGTATGTACCGTGGTTAGATTAATAGTCTGTTGTTAAACTATGAGCCCTTACTCTTCTACTTTAAGAAGGTGACAGTGAAGGAGGCCCTAACGATGGTCAAGAAAGTCCTAGGCAAAACCAGATTGAGGAGTGATGGGCTAGACACGGTTACCATCTCTCACCCTTGATGTTCTTGTCATGCCCTTAACAATGCTATTTAATAAATCCTTGGCCCTAGCTCCATTTCCAGAGGTGTGGAAGCAAGCCCTGGTAACTCCAGTGCCTAAGAATGGTGACAAGGCGCTGGTGTCAAACTACAGGTCAATATCTATCCCTCCCCCACTATCCAAAGCTTTTGGAAAAATCAGCAAGTCAGCTCACAGAATACCTCAATAAGTACAATCTGCTCTGCCCAAACCAACATGACTTCAGGCAAAAACACGGTACCACCACGGCACTGCTGGAATACACTGACTATGCACAAGGCGCTGGATGAAGGCAAATTGGTGGAGTCCATCTTATTGAACTCACCAAAGCCTTCGACACCGCCAACCACCTTCTACTAGTACTCCAGCTCCAAATATTGGGTGTGGCACCAAACGCCGGAATTGGTTCAATGACTACCCAACACACAGGAGCCAGCAAGTCAAAATCGGCAGACGTTATCCAGCTCCATAGATGTACTCCTAGGAGTCCCTCAAGGATCAATTCTAGGGCCCCTGCTTTTCAGCCTCTTTGTAAATGACCTACCCACAGCCTGTGACACCAAACTTATTCTGTATGCGGACGATGCCGTGCTGCTGAGCAGCAGCACCTCTCAGGCTGCTCTACAAACAGAATTACAGAACTCTTTCAATAAACTCGAGGACTGGGTCAGTAGGCAAAAGCTGCTACTAAATTACAAGAAAACCAAGGCCATGCTACAGTCCAGCCCCTACAACAAACACAAGCATGCTCCCTCGACTCACCAATAAGGCTGGTGAGCAGATTGAGCAGGTGCACTTGTTCAAGTACCTTAGAGTCACCATTGATGACTCTCTCACTTATACGCACCACGACTCCCTTGTCAAAGAGGCAAACGAAAGATCGGGGTCCTCTATAGGCATAAGAAATTCCTCACCCAGAAGCACCTGATCTCAGTCTCCAGCTCCATACTCTCATGATAGACTATGGGCTGGTGGTCTATGGAGCTGCTACTGATACAGTGCTCAAAAGGGTCCAAATTTCACTCAATATGGCATGCCGCCTCACCCTGTGTGCAGATCATTACACTCATACTTGCACCCTGTGAAGCGTACAAACTGGCTTAACCTAAAGACAGGATCAAATACCAAACTTGCCTCCTGGGAAAGAAGGCACTCCTCGTAAATACCCACCCTGTATAGGAAACCTGCTCGAGGCTTCTCTCTCAATACACATCACCAGACGGAGGAAGAGTGGAGCACTGTCCATGCCATTCTGCCGAACCTCACTAGGGCAGCGTGCTTTCTATCGGGGCCCCTCTGGATAAATGAACTCCTGATGAAATTACAAACAAACAACAGCCTGTCTCAATTCAAGTAGGCCTCAAACAGCACCTAATGTCTACCTCAAAATGCACCTGCTTCTCAGGCCCAACTTGATAGACAGGCCTACCCTAAGGTAACACCAGCAGGGCTACCTAGAGAACCCTGCCTCCATTCCAGCCTAGCCAAGGGCTTAAGTAAGCTATCAGTCCTCTTTAAAGCACTTGGTACTGCCCCTACCAACCCCCACACACACACCTACCCCCCTACACACACCATACTCGACAAAGCCCTCTGGAGCTGCTCCCCCATCATAGCCCCCTCCCGCTTTCACTATCCCTCCACCTCTCGCCTTCAAGGTTGGTTTCAAACCCAGTCACCCTTGTTTCACTGTCACCCAGCCTCTCGCCATCTGGGATAGCGTTAAACCCTATGCAGTTACTGTGCCATAGTCTATCAACGGATTTGGAGGTTTCCAGAGGTGTGCTACCTGGGGAGCCGATTAGAAATAGTTTAGTATTCAATTACAACGCCTCAGTTTTTTCTTCTAGTTGTCTAATTGTCATGTAATCGCTCTTTAATGCCTAATGATCAGGCCTCTGTAACCACTGAATATGTGTATTGACTTATTGTCCACCCTGACGTGGAACCTTTGTAAAAGAGCTCATGCTCAAAGGTCTTTCCGAAATACTAATTAAACAATAAAACAATTACTCAGCACATTACAGAAGATCTGTCACGATGGTCACAAGTGCTAGAGTTTTGAGCAGAACCGAGCTATACAGCAGAACATATTGTCACAACTTATTTTCCACTAACATCTTTCAGCCAGCGCCTTATTTTCCCTAAAGTCTGTTTCTATCTGTACACATTTAATTTCTTTCTCATTTTCACCATATGTCTCCATTTCTGTCTCCTTCCCACACATTTATCACCTTTCAGCCTTCTTACTAGGCCCTATTAATTAGTCCCTATCTGGGGACTTCTCTAGCTCTTTCACTCCTATTATGCTTTATCTTTCCCATCATCACCTTTTTGTTTCACAGATTGTCTCTTAGTCTTCAATTTAGCACCTCTTCTCCTGAGCCTCCCCTTTTCTTTCCCACATATATACATATATATCTCCCTCATTTTACCTCCGCTTACACTAACTTTGTTTTTTCCTTTGGATATTTCCTGAAGAAGACCTAAGGTCAAAATTTAGATTTTAACTCTATTTTCTATTTTCAGTGTGCATTTAATATAAACATTTTGTTTTGCAGATTGCCACACATTCTTTTTCCTACCAACCCTCCCTATGATGCCCAGTAAAGCTTATTCTGAAGCCTAGGATAAATTAACCTCACGCTTTGTTTGGTGGGAAAAGTCACCCAGGGTAAGTTACACCATCCTGCAACTCCCGAAGATAAGTGGGGGGCTAAACTTTAACATATGCATATCATATTAAGCCTCTCCTATCGAAACCCTTTTTCATTAGCTAGCTCTGACATGTGGGCACACTGGAAGCTGATTGAGCAAACCTTTAATGATACATTTGATCTGATGCCTTATCTCTTTCGAACTCCACACATGTGCCTACCCTCACTAAATTCTCCCAATATACTGCTGAGCCTTTTCGCCAGTGGTTGCACGCATTGGGCAGATTTTTATCCCCAGCAGAAAAATTGTACTTTAGCGCACTAGCAAGTGATACAGCTTACCCAGCAAACAGATTGAATAAGGCGCCAATAGGTGGTGCAATATCATACCAAGTTACATAGAAACACAGACTTTGACAGCAGATGAGGACCGCTTGGCCCACCCAGTCTGTTCGCCCACCAGCAGCTGGGGCCTACAAGCATTCTCCCTTTGTGTCGCTGCAATCTGTTTACCAGTTACCGAGCTCAGAATTTCATAAATTTGTACAACTAAACTCTTACTTGCAGCCAGACTAAGAAGCGTTGACCCTTACAGTAGAGAAACCTACCCGCTGGTTGCTCTCATCTTATCCTACCTTAGGAAAAACACCGTGGCCACCTAATTAGCACAATGTATCCAGCCTTAAGGCTAACACCTTAGAATCAACAGGCACAGTAAGAACAAAGTGGTCACAGGAGTTAAATACTGACATCGACCCTGAAGCCTGGACTGCCCACCAGCCTATATCGTGACCACATATTCGGAAGAATATGCTTGGAAGTCTGAAGTTAGATTTTTCAGCACTCCTGCTGTTGTGGCCAAGTATACAGGCCCCAATCTTGAAGAGTGTTGGTAGGCTGTGGCGTAACACCTCATATATATAGTATATAGGGTGTTTTATCATGTGATGTATTGTGTCATATGAACTTTGCCTGTAGGAGGTTATAGATATTTATCTGTGATCATATGAACTATTCCTCCCTCCCACTCTTATATTTCTCCTTTAACCCTACCACTACTCCCTTTTAGCCACCACTTTTTAGACCTTATGTATGGAGGTTCTATGGCTTTGCATAGCTGTTTACATGTAATGGATTATCAAATTGGAATCATGTTTGACCAATTAATTTATTTATTTGTTACGTCATATGGTCACATGTCTTGTTATATGTATTTAAATGTTCAATGAATTAGTGTTCCCCAGACTTTTTTTTTATTTAGCCTGGTGCTCCCCGGTACCCACCCACCTTACAGCACTGAAGGAGACACAGTATTTGTGTTTTCTCCTGTTCCCAGGACCCCGTACGTGGTTGCTATGCATGTGGAGGTGGCGTTCAACAGCTCTGGCGATGGCCCCATCCTCCTCCCGCCTAGTGCCTAGGTTCCCTCTGGCCTAGCAATGCCACCTGGCTTCCACTGGGTGGCAGCCACGAGTTGGGAAACCTCTCATCCCTCAACAGAGGGGAGAGCTGCCCCACGGCTACTCAACCCTGACTCCCACCTCCCTCCCTGGCTGACCTCTGGCAGCCTGAGCTCACCCTGAACTCAGATCGCTGACATGACGCAAGGTGTGGTATCCAGCGCTCAACCCTCCGCAGCACCAGGCCGGCTTTATGTTCCCCAGCCTTTAATAAAGGATACACCTTGTCCGAAATGCATCAGGCAGACGTGTTGGGTGTCTTTCACACTCCAGCCTTTTGTGTCAATAATTACTTTTAAGAATCAAGCAAGCTGTTGGCGCCCTTGTATTTTATGAGGTGGTGTGCCAAATCTTGATTTCAACTTACCATAACAGTAGATCTTCAAAAGAAGCTAGCAGGCCAATATCAGACTAAGCCACCAGTCACCAGGACAATACGGAAAACTTTCTAGCTAGCAGTCTACCATAGGATAGGCTGACATCAGTGACTGACATTGGTGGTGGCGGTCTCACACCTCCCTCAGTTCTCCCACCAAAACACAAAGCTGTCAGTGAATGGAGAACTGAGGAGGTTTCTAGCACCATTGAAGAAAAGGTAAGTAGAACAACAGAAACAAGGGACAGCAGGGGGAAGGAGGGAGGGAAAGCAGGGCCTGCTACAGGCTAAGCTCGAAAGATCTACTGTTGTGTTAAGTTCTTGTAGCTGTACTATCTTACTTCAAGGGAGGCTCTTGCAGTAGGCTACCACCAGTAGGACTTAGTTACATGCAGTTCTGAACATGACCCTGAGAACAGCACCGGGAGGAGGATAGATCAGCAGCCAAGAGCACTGGAGAGGAGGCCCTGAAGTACTGCTACACTGAAATTAGCCCTGCACCGAGAGGCATGTTCAGATTGTAATGCTTGGTGAAAGTGTTGACAGAACTCCAAGTGGAAGCGGCACAGATATCTACAGCAGACACATTTCTGAAACAGGCCATGGAGGCAGCCGTACCCTGGTGGAATGGCCTTTGACCACCCCCAGAAGGTCCTTGTTTTACTTACGATAAGAGCAAGCAATGCAATTAGCTAACCACTTAGACAAACACTGTTTGGAAACAGAAGCACCCCTCGTCTTGGGGCTAATGCAACAAACAACTAGTTAGACTTCCTTGAAGCCTTGGTCCAGTGCGTGTAGTACTGCTAGATTCTATGTACATCCAAAGTATGGAGCAATGCACCGATTAGAATACTCAGGAAAACGAACTGGAAGGTGGATGGACTGGTTTGATGTAATTTCCAACACCACCTTGGTCAGAAACTTAGGATTAATATGCAAAGACACCCTGTCTTTGTGAATATCCAAATAAGGCTCTTTACACAAAAGAGCCTGAAGCACAGAAACTTCTTCTCGAAAGGACGAACTATTAACTAAAAGAGCGCTTCCACAACAGAAAGCGAGTTCACAACTTGTGACCAGTTCAAAGAGGTAAGTGAGCTTCTAACATGAAGTTGAGGTCCGCTGGAGGGACTGGGTCCTGAATGGGAGATTTCAGATGCAGGATGCCCCAGAAAAAGTGCAGAACACCTCAAGCTGAGTCACAGCCCTGCCCTCGAGAGGCACATTGTACACAAAGATGGCAGAAAGATGCACCTTTGCACGAGGAGTATCCCAAGCCTGAGTCTGAGAGGAGAGAAGGTACTCCAATACTGATTCACGGGTAGGTGAAGGGGTCCAATTGTCGGGAAGCAGTCCAAAGGGTGAAACGCCCATTTCATGGTGTAGGTGGTCCTGGTGGAGGGTTTCAGCAACCACCAGGACATCTGCAACCCTAGAGGACACCCCAAAACAGATGATAGCTAGGCCCACAGGAGCCACACATGGAGATGCAGGGACTGTAGATCCGGATAGACTAGGTGCCCTACCCTGGGAGAGCAAGCCAGTGCACAGGGGCAAGGGCACTGGAGGTTCCACCGCCAGCTGTTGTAGCAAGGGAACTAAACCTGGCATGGCCAGAAGGGACCTATGAGAATCATCTCTGCCCCTTCCAACTGGAGCTTGAGTAACCCTTCACAGCAGTGAGAAGGGAGGAAAGACATGCAGAAACCTCCCTTCCAGGAGAGGAACAATGCATCTCACCAGAAAACTCCAGGCCCAGGATTGAGCAAGGAGAAAGCAGCAGTTTTGCAAATGAGTGGGCGCGCAAAAGGTCCAACTCTAGATCAACCCACAGGTCAGAGATCTTAGACTACCGGGGTCAGAAGCTCCTACTCATAAACCTGAGACCAAGAGTAGCTGAGACTGTCAGCCAGGATGTTTTGAACACCTGGAACATGTACGGCCAAGAGCTCCAGACCGTGCTCCATGTCCCAATACCAGACTCGCATCACCTCCAGACACAGGGGCGAGTGAGTCCCCTATTTACTGATGTAATATACCACATACATGTTGTTCATCTGCACCAGCAGTGGACCAGGAGGAGATAAGTCTGAATAGCCTGCAGAGCACAAAGACTGCTCGCATCTCCGGGACGTTGATATGGAGACCTTGTTCCAACTCCGTCCAGGTGTCCTGGGTCTGGTGGTCAGTCAAATGAGTACTCCATCCCAAGCCGGATGCATCTGTCATGAGAATCTGATGGGGGGTTAAGAGCTGAAAGGAGATCCCAAAAGAGGTTGCCCAGCTCCAGCCACCATGACAGGACTCTCCAGTCTGGGTCAGAGACCATGACCAGCTGGTCCAGGTCATCCATGCATTGGTCCCACTGTACCCTTAAAGTCCAGGGAGGAACCACATGTGCAGGCGGGCTAAGGAACTGTGGCAATGGCTGCCACCATGTGCCCAGGAGGTGCAGGAATGCCTTGGCAGGGACCTGGCAACTGAAGGAAACCAGACAGGCCTGTTCCATCGGTCACTCCACCCTGTCCATGGTTAAAAGGCCTTGCCCTGATTGGTGTCCAGGACTGTCCCTATGTATTGAAGACACTGGCAAGGAGATAGGCAGGACTTCAGCAGACTGATGGTGATCCCCAAGGCCTGAAACAGACGTAGTATAATCCAGAGTTTCAACTGCATGTTCCCTGGAGGGGCTAGTATCAGACAGTTGTCCAGGTAGGAGAACACATAGAAACCCTGCCTCCTCAGCACAGCTGCCTACCACCATGCACTTGGTAAAGACCCTGGGAGCCAAAGAAAGGCCAAAAGGAGGGCCCAAAATAGAAATGGGCTCCTGAAAGTGGAAGCGGAGGAAGCGATAATGGGCAGGAAAAATCTGGATTTGCAAGTAGGCATGCTGCATGTCCAGAGAGCAGAGTCAATCTCCCTGGTGCAAAAGGTGTAACAGCCCCTGGAGAGTGACCATCCAGAGTGCTAGCACTCAATTTACAGATTCAGATGGCTCAGGTCCAGGATGGGTAAAGATCCCCAGTCTTTCTGGGGATGAGGAAGAAGTGGGAGTAACCCCCTTTCCCATTGAGCCGGAAGGATGGGCTCTATGGCTATTTTGGAGGAGTGCCTGAATTTCGTCCCAGATTAGGACAGGTGGGTTTTTTTGGGGGGTGGAGTTTACTGGAGGATTTTCTGGAGGCCACTCTAGAAACTTCAGCATGTAACTGTGCTCTATGATCTGAAGCACGCAGTTGTCTGTGGTTACTTCCTGCCACCCATCTAAATGGAGGGAGAACCGACCCCTGGCCTCCTGCCCCAGATCCCTGGCTGGAGGTGGGGTTAGCTAAGGAGTCAGGAGGTGGGAGCAGGTGATGGGAGGGTGACTGCGGGTTCCCAAGGGCTCTGGCAGCAGCAGCTGCAGGGGCTGAGGTGGCCTTGTGCTTGCCATGGCCTTTGGGCACACGAGGGTTGTTTATGGGAGGATCGATGAAAGAACAGATGCTGACCCACTCTAGGCTGAGAATGGTAGAGAGAATGAACTGTCCTAAGGGCTTGACCTGATCCTAAAGGGTGGAGATTATGTCCTGAACATCTCTCCCAAAAAGGATGGAGCTCTGAAAGGGGCATCCAGAATGCTGTATTGCACATCCAAGGCAAATCCGATAAACCAAAGCCATAATGGCACCAGAGAAAACCCCAGCTGCTGCCCTCACCCAGAGGCATCCACAGCACTGTAGGCAGCCCGGAGAATGTGGTTACCAATGTCAGAACCTGACTTCAAGAGTTGGGCGAGTAGCATCTTAGTGGGATTTTCAAGGAAGACCTGCACCAGGTCCCTGGCTTAGTCACAGTAGACATTCTGATACTGGACCATATGGGCTAGGTACTGGATAGCCAGGGTAGTGGACATGAAAACTGCTTACCCAGGTGGTCCAATTGTCTGGACCCTGGTCTGGAGTAACAGCACTAAGGTGCTTGGGCATTTGGTGCAGTCATGTGCTGCATTTATGACCACTGAATCAGCCTTAGGATGCCTCATAAAAGGGTTTATCAACCAAGGCATGGTAAAGATGGTCCGCTTCTTAGGCAACAGAGGGGTAGAAGAGGGATGATTCCATACCACCCAAGTGATGTCCTCATAGGAATCAATCAGGAAGGCACATCACCAGGAGGGCATCCCGCTGCCTTAAATAAACAGCCAGACACGCCTCAGGGTCCTGCTCCTCTTTATAATGCATATAGGGAACAAAACCTTGGCACAATACATCAGAGGATATAGCATGCACCAAGCAGGAAAGGGATCTTGGGTTATCATCTCTGATGACCTCAAGAGGAAACAGTGTGACAAGGCAGCAGGTAAAGCAAATAGGATGCTGGGATGTATAGGCAGGGGCATCACCAGCAGGAAAAGGAAGGTCATAATTCCGCTATACAAGACACTAGTGAGGCCCCACCTGGAGTACAGTGTACAGTTCTGGAGACCATATCTACGTAAGGACATAGACAGGGTAGAGAAGGTTCAGAGGAGGGCAACAAAGATGGTGCATGGATTGCATCACAAGTCCTATGAAGACAGGTTGAAGGAACTGAACATGTACTCCCTGGAGGAGAGGAGGGAGAGAGGGATATGATAGAGACATACAAGTATCTTACAGGAGGAACAGGGCAGGAAAACACTATTTTAAGCGAAAAGATGTTCCAGGACTAGAGGCATGGGATGAAGTTGGAGGAGGGGCGATTCAGAGGTAACATGAGAAGAATTTCTTCACAGAGCGGCTGGTGGACAAGTGGAACACCCTGCCAGAGGAAGTGGTGGGGCTGAAACAATCACGGATTTAAGAATGCATGGGATAGACATAAAGAAATTCTGGAGGTCAGGGTAAGGCAACAGACTTCTAGGAAAACAAACTGAACTTACAAGCTCAAATGGGCAGACTGGGTGGGCCATAGGCCCTTATCTGCCGACACTGTCTATGTATCTATGCATCTATGTATTTCCCAGTCCATAATGGACTGGATATGGTGCATGATGTCCATAAAAGATGGATCTTCTAGAGGGGGTTTAGGAATCACTCTGGGAGGCTCGTCACTATCCAAAGACTCCCTGGCAAGGAGGAAGATCACGAACACCCGAGTCATCCTTATTGGTCTCGCTGTCGGGTCACTGTCCGTGGTGGCACTCAGCCTGGCGAGAGCCAGAGCCGACGCCAGGTCAAGACCCAGAGGACCCCAATGTCCAGGGTTCACTAGTTCCAGACCGACCCAGATCCTGGGGTGGCAGGTCCTGGGAGGGATGCCAGAGGGATGTTGGGGTTGTTGCCTGGAGAGCGGGTGTCTGCCTCTGAAAAAGGACCACCACACTCAAAGAGGGCCTTGTAGTCCACCAGAGGTGACAAAATATAGACCAGCAGGTATGGCTAAGACAGCGCCCAGATCAGGATACTGGCGGTGTAGGGGCTGGCGTAGGGTATCCTGGAAAGGACCACCCGACACTCGCTGAGGATTTGGACGTGGGCCAGCGGATGTCAGCATGGCATAGGTTGTAGAAGAGGTAATGTCAGTGCTGGGCCCATAGGCTGGGAAAGTGGCAGTACTGGTGGCAGCCCAGCAGGTGGCAGCTATGAGGCCCAGGGAAGAATCTGCCAGTGTTGACCGAGCCAGAGATGCAGGTGCCTGGGGGAAGGAGACTCCCACGTGAAGGCAGAAGTGACACAGGAGTAGAGGGAGTGGTGGTAGCCTGCTGTGGGTGCTGCCCTGAAGAACTGATGTAGGATCCAGTAAAGGGGACTGACGTAGGCAGTGTCTTGGCTGGGGAGCAACAGTGGTGGAACCAATGCCTGAGACACCAACACTGGCTGAGCCTCCTGGCTGAGAGCCCATGGATGAAACAGGCCTAAGCATCAGGGGCTGGGTGACAGGAGATGAGGCCCCTGCCCTGAGGAACCAACACCTGAAATGGCAATGAGAGCGCCAGCTGCTGTGCCACAGGTAACCCAGCAGAAGAAAGGGCAGGCGGGCTGTTGGGCAATAACCCCCCATGGGAGGATGACCATTTGAGGTGGTCGAGGGTTTGTGAGGGTGACCAAGAACGGAAGCAGACTGGTCCCAGTCCCAGTGTCTGTCCCGTGTTTATGCTTCCCACAGATTTCTGAAGAAGATGAAGCCCAGGAGGACTTTGCCGACAAGGCTGAAGAGCCCTGGCTTCAGCTCCTTTTCCATCATGACCAGTGTCTGCTTTATAAGATGGCTCTCCAGAATCTTAAGATGATGTCCCCAAGTGGCCTGACTGAATTTCTGGCAAATCTGGTAGGTTTTGATCCATGGCTGGGGCCTTGGCAAATGATGCACGAGTGGCCATCTTTTTCGGAATCTGTTTACCAGAGGCACACTTAATGGAGCAGTTGGAAGATGAGGCTGGTGGGAGAAGACAAACTCAACAGCTGAAACACTGAAAATGTGATGTTAGACTACTAAAGAAAAAAAACAGCACAGCAAATGCAAGTAATATTGGTTGTCTGTAGCTGCGGCTTCATAAGGTCCAATGTCTTGTGAGTCGATGGCGTGTAAAGAACTAAGGAGGATGTGGGGACCACCCGTCTTTATAGGATAGGCTGATGTCATTGGCTGACATCGGCAGTGGTTGGTCTCGCGGTCGACTGCTAGCTAGAAAGTTTTCGTGTGGTCCTGATGCCTGGCGGTTAGTCCAGTGTTGGCCTGCTGCAAGAGTCTTCCTCAAAGTAAGATCATCTAGGCAGACTGGGTAGGCCAAACAGTCTTTTTCTGCCAACAAGTTCTATGTTTCTATAATCACTAAGTCCAACTCCTTCCTGCTGGGCTTACCTGCCAGACTGATGGGATTCCACCATGACCTGTGGCCAGTCCATCTGTGTAAGGTTAGTACCACCCTGGTACAGCGTAGCTATCTCCCCAACTGTACGTAATGGTGCTATGGCCCTCAGTAGTCATGCCAA
The DNA here is from genome assembly GCA_016271365.2 of Neoceratodus forsteri. Lineage (NCBI taxonomy): Eukaryota > Metazoa > Chordata > Ceratodontiformes > Ceratodontidae > Neoceratodus > Neoceratodus forsteri. The sequence continues at coordinate 552,082,327 of JADMNL010000022.1, forward strand.
TCTCATCTCTCTCTCAGTGCCATTACCTTAAGATATGTTGAATGATAGCAGAGCAGGGAGGAGAGGGCAGCCCTTCCAGGTTTAATAGTGAGAGGTGGTACCTGTTACTACAGTGAGGACTGTCTTCGGTCACCATAGCCAATGAGGACACTGGGCTAGGGCCTGTATTTGATCACCATGCAGTCCCACCAATTGACCCCATTTTACTCTGATGTCCCAGATGGTGGCCAAACTTACAGCTGCAGCAACTGACATGGTCAGATATTTCCAGATATTTCACAATATTTCTAAAGAAATTTACTCTGGTGGCTGTACAGAGGTACTGGAGGCAGGAATTTCTCTAGCGATATCACAGAATTACAGGAAATATCTGACCATGTCAACTGCTGCAACTGTAGCCCAACTGGCACAGAATAGCTCCCTGTTCCAGATGGTGACAGAACTTAAGCCAGTTTGGGACACCAGGAGACAGCTGTTTCTGGAGAATGCAGAGGCTCTCCCAGAAATGAGGAAACATCCAGACCACTTGTCAACTGCTGACCCTCCTGACTGGGGCACTCATCTCAGAATGTAGCCTGCAGTCCCCCAGTGCAAGGTAAACACCTTAACCACTAGGACATCGGGTGACCTTGGCTGGTAACTTTTAAAAGTAAATAATTTAGTAATCTGACTGTTGGCACATGGATGCTTACTTGGTATGCCTGCTAGTTTTGAATGCATTACAGTTGGTAAGGTTGAGTGTAGTTAAATTTAATGGCGATCATTAGTCTCCTGGACACTGGGTAGATATTAGCACTCTGATGGTCCAGGCACTAAGCTAACCTCCGCTGGAGGAATTGGGACCTACCTCTGGCAGCCCTGCCCTGGGTTGGGGAGGGGGATACAAAACTCTCAACTGTCCCTGATTTTCAGGGATGTCCCTGATTTTGCCTCAAAATTTTCCTCTGTTCCTTGTAAAATTTGTGTTTTTGTGACTGATCTGTGGGGAATGTAAGCACAAAATAATGTCAGACAGTAAAGTTACAGATTTTTTTCTTCGAAATGCATCTGACATGAATGCCTGTATTCTTATCATGTTTCTGAGCGCATATTGCCAATTTTAAGATGTGTCCCTGATTTGGGGTCTTTGTCCCTGATATTTTCAAACTTGTCCCTGATTTATGAGGCAAGAGGTTGAGAGGTATGGGGGTAAGCCATGGAGGAACACAGCAAATGGGTACGCCCTGGGGTAACGGGCTGGGGAAGCTTGCAGGACCAAGGAAAGGCCGGTCGTTGACAGGGGAATGAAAAGCATACTAAATATACAACACAAAAGTAGTCTGGTGGTCTCTAAATACTGGGCTATTTTCCAGACGCATCAGAAACCACATGCACCATTTCCTCTTTCATTCACACTTCTGTGAAACTTGACACGCAACATTTTACAGCCCAGCATGCCACAAACTTTCCTCTTGGTAACTGTTTCTTAGTATCTTTCGCCTATTCTCTGTAGATATGATGGCTGCTAAAGCAACGTCACCTGAAGTACTGCCTGCTGAATGTTGCATCTCCTCTGTTGCTGTTATGTGTTCCTGTGTCAGAGACGTTGTGTTACAGCTCTGGAAGTCAAACTGCCACAGCAGGCTGCAGCAGAAATATGCATCTTCTGTCTAAGGAGCATCCATGTCAAAATACATATTTTTGATTTCTCTTTCTACTGTTTTCCATTCTGTCCCCATTCTCCATCCCCGCTCCCTGTTGCTACTTTCTAACTGCCTCCTCCACCACTGCAGCTGTGCTTTGTAGTACCATCTCCACCCGACACCTAGAGCTCTTGCAAAATGCAGCTGCTGGTTACTAATGGCCTTCAAGGTCAAGTGATGTCTCCCTAGTGCTGCGTGATCTGAACTGGCTGCTGGTACAGTAGCATATCGCCTTTTTTCCATAAAGATTTTATTTCATTTTTATGTAACCCCTGCAAATGGGGGTTCCCAAAAGTCTTCAGGAGCTTGCAGGAATGCTCCAAGCCTGAAGGTGTTCGGCATCTAAGCTGTTTAAATGTGGTTCCAAGTGAGTGCTATTTGAGCCTCCATATACTGTCTCTTTAAGAGCTGTCTGCTTTGCAGACATAATTAATTTAGAAGGGGATTGTGTGTTTCAATGCCCAAATCCCGCTTGAGTTGCGTGTGTAATCGCTCCATTTTGCAGTCGCTGAAAGCGCAAAGGGAGCCTATCTGAAAGATGTAACTGCTTGCCAGTAATCAGTTAAAGCATTAGTGAAATTGCAGTTTGTCTAACCTGCCTTTATTGTGTAACCCCCTACAAATGGGGGTCCCTAGAAACCTTCCTTAGAGCTTGCCTAAATGCTCTCTTCCTAACTGGGGTGGCATAATGCCACTAGATGTGGGCGCCAGAGTGTTTTCAGCTCTAGTACTGTCTCTTTAAGAGCTGCCTGCTCGCACGCCTCCCGGTGGCTTGTACAAGGGGGACTGGGGTTTCCTGCTTGAATCCTCACTGAGCTGTGGTGAAATCACTCCAATTTTGTAGTCGCTAAGCACAACGGAGCCCTTTTGCTGGATGTAACTGTTTGGCTATAATTATTTAGAGTGTTAGTGAAATTACAGTTTGTCTCACCTGCTTTCATTTCAGCTGGGACTTTGTGTGCTTGGCCCTCCATTTTGGACCCGGACTATTGAACTAAGCCAATGGTGAGAGAGGGTAACTAAAATGAAGACCTTTGAGCCAACCAGAATCAGGACTCATTTTGAGGCGGCTGGCCATAGGGGATACAGTCAGTAATTCTGGGACATGGAGTTTCTGACTTTGGTGCCTTTTGCACCAATAGGGGCTGAAATAAGTGATTGACATCTGCAGCCCACCCATGGGATCGGTGGCGCCGAATGGACAGTCTCTGCCCAAACTGCCCAGGGCAGAGTCGTTGTGGTTGTGAGCGAGGAAGGAGCTCTGGGCCCTCGCTGTTGAGTTTTCACGCAGGAAGTGCGGTGGAAGGCCAGATTTCAGTGGATTGAACACCAGCAAGTGTCGGACTAAATTCGTTAGGCAGTGGTCAGAGGAGGCTGTGCAAAGCGCAGCTACCTAACAGGTTCACCCTGTAGAGGACTGGAGAATCTGCTTCAATCGTGCTCGGTCTGTCAGGACAAGTGAAGCTGCATCGCTTTGGGCCCGGTGTTCTGTAGTGGAAGCAATCGGGATTATACAGCAGCTGCCTGGTATGGTACCCTCTGCTCTTCATATAAATGTGTGGAGAAGTGTTTGAATTCCAGGCTCTGTCCTGCGAGTGGTGCGAGAGCGATCTTTCTGCTGGAGTCGTGAGTACTAAATCAGGGTAGCTCCTGTCAGATGTTCATAATGAGGGCAAGATTTGTCTGTCTTCTTTACTGGCTACATGAACTGAGCCTGCTGGCTCTACTTAATCTTCTCAGGAATCAAATGCTTGTTTTCTGCGTCAGGGCCGAACCAGCTGCATCGAGAGGCTAGCCTTGTATGGCCTGGGTACCCAGAGATAGTGACTTATAGGTTAGGCTGTGCACAGTGCCCTAGATATATATATATATTAGAGTGGTAAACTAATTAACCTGATTTCCCAGTCCTTGTTATAACCCCCTAAATAAATCAGATTGGTTGTTTTACAAAGGTATACTGACTGATCTGTGGTCTATGTTGAATCACTCTACAGGTGGTCATTGTCTAATCACATCTTATTTTACAGGGGTCTACAGAGCCAGCTGATTGACCCAAGCTTGAGGGCAAGTGTATATTGCAAGGGTACTGTGATTGACCTGTGTGGGCCACTAGTGGGAAGAAAGGGGGTTGCAGTGACCCAGAGGGCTGTGACCAAGTCATATCAGACTGCCTTAACCCCGACTCTGGTGGAGGCACCCGCCACCACATCCAGGTCCCTCAACCTGTTAGCAGTAAGTCAGGCATCGGTAGTAGCCCTTGGGTTAGCACCCCTGGGGTTACATTTTGGAGGCAGCACCACTGGGATTAGCATCCCTAGTGGCCGAGTAGACAGGTACCTCAACATGGCCAAACTAAAGGAAAAACTGGAGGGGATATCATGACTAAGATTAAGTTGAACCCTGTTAAGACAATGGTACATAAATTGATGAGGTGGGGTAGCTTAAAGTTGGATTCCCAGAAAACTGTGTTACTACTAGATGTACCTCTGGGGACAAAGACGCTGACCTTGTTTCTGCAGTGGAGCGTGTTAAATGTTTAGGCAAGGTGGGGTGAAGGTATATTTTGATCTACTCGACCAGACCTACTTAAGTGCTACTTTATGCAGTATAGTTATAGACCACGAGAGGGTACCCCCAGTGATTTACTCCAGAAGGTGCCCAACAGGGTGTTGGGTCATTCACATCCGGAGTGGTCAGCCACCCCAGGGGGTCCCCAAGACTAATAGCTTTAAAGATAACTTGCTTAGATTGCTAGCTGTGGAAGGGAGGACTACCCAGGAGTTACTGCAGGCGCTGGACCTTTCTATTGAACCCACCCCCAAACCTCCCAGGTACCTCTCCGGGCCCCCAAGAGTTCTATTCTGGCTTCACCTCCTTAGTTGTTCCCCATACAGCTCGACTCCTATTGTAGACTAAAACTTTTCTGGTACTGTGCCTGTTCCCTCGGGAAGATGACTTGGAGGCTTGGTTGGACTATGCCTCCTCTAGTCCAGGAGTGGCAATGCTCTGAAGGGAGAAACGAAGAGACTGATGGAGAGCCTGAGGGCCCAGCTTTGGAAGCCATTCATTTCTTTGCGAGCTACTAGTCCTGAAGCCACTGCAGTGGAGTACCTTTCTGCCTTAGAGGGTGTTTGGGAGTACAGAAACTAGGGAAGTCTTATTATGGAAGTTCAAGTCCACCAAACAATGGAGGAATGAGAAATTGTCCGCCTTTGTCACCAGGGTGGAAAGGGTATTGCAAAAGCTTATCGAAAAGGAGGGATAACTGCCACAGCCTTGAACCAGGTCCAGCTGGAACATATTCTGAAATCTGCTAGGTTTTCCAGTGTGATACTGTTAAAACTTAAGTTACATGACCAAGGGCCTCCCTAATACTGTCAATTGATGAGGGAAATTCAAGAAGTAGAGACTGATGAAGAGGGTGGGAACCCTATGGGAGTTGAGTCTCATGCCAGACCCTGAGTCCAGTGAACCAGATGAAACCCACCTCGAGGGGGCTGGAACCAGGGCCTGATGCTTTTCCTGTACCCCAGAGGCCCAAGGGAGTGGGGTGCATGCTGTTTCCTCTGATCCCGGTAGAAAGTGATTTGAGGGCTGAGATTAGAGATTTACGAGAAATGGTGAGGGACTTGAAGCAAAATGCTGCCCCACCCTGGCAAGTTTGGGGAACCTGAGTTATCTAGAAATAAACAACCTCATCAAGGGAGCCTCCAGACCCCTGATGCCCCGGCTGGTGAGATATCTCCTCCCAACAAAGACCCCGAGATACTAAGTTCTGTTACCATTGTGGGAGGATGGACACTTTCAGGCTGAGTGCCGTTACCAGAGAATTTAAGGAGGGTCAACAGCAGGCTAGTCACCTGGCATCACAAGGCCTATACCAGACCTCCGGAGGGCCCCTCGAAGAGTTTTGTGACCAGGCCAATGCTGAAGCAACCTCCAAAGCCCCACCCTGAGTGGTCTGATGTGGTGGGGCCCTCAATGGAGACCACCGTGAGAGTGAATGGAGTACCCACCGGGCTGTGTTGGACAGTGGCTCCCAGGTGACCATTATGTTCCTGGATTGGTATCGGAAACACTTGCCTGAGGTGCCTCTGCAAACTTTGGATGGACTACATGTTTGGGGGCTGAGTGATAAGGCCTACCCTTATTCTGGGTATGTCGGTTTGGTTGTCTTTTCCTACTTCTGTGGCTGGCATGGCTGAACAAGTGGAAACCTTGGCCCTAGTGTGTCCCCCACTGGACTGTATGATGGGGTGCCCTTGTTAGTGGAACCAATGCTCACACGTTTGGTCGCTTAGCACAGCTGTGCTCTGAAATACAGATGTCCAGGACTGGACGAGCCTCAGAACACCCGTCTTGATTCAGAACGCCTACGAGACTCAGAGAAAGGCTGGCCAGGCGGAACCTGAAGGCCCAGTGGGTGTCGCTCTGGAGGAAGGATCCGAGTCAAGTTACTAGCCCCAAATGCCCAGTGTTTTGCAAGGAAGTCCAGATTAAAAAGATGTTAGGAATAAGATATTGATGCTGGATGCACCCAGTGAGGAAAGTTGCCAGAGGGATTGCTGGTTAAACCCAGTATCTTACCTGCTAGAGCCCATGCCTTTGCCAGGAGAGTAATGGTTCAGGTGCATAATGTATCTGATCGAGAGATTCGAGTGAAGCGGGTTGCACCCTGGCCACGGTGCACTGTGCCGATACTGCTGTTCTTCCCACAACAAGACTCCCGGGAGGTGACCAGTGACCTCAAGCTGTTTGATTTGGTGATTCCCACTACCAGCAGAATGGAAGAAAAGGATCAGTGAAAGGCTCGCTCAGAGGAACAGGTGTTCTCCTTGAAGGAATGGGATGTAGGATGTGTGCAGGGGCTGAGCATCACATCCGGCTCAGGATGAGCGACCTTCCATGAGCGATCTCGACGCCTAGCCCCTGCTGATATAGATGATGTGAGGCACTACCTGCAGGAGATGCTCGCAGCTGGGGTCATACAAGAATCCAGGAGCCCCTACGCCTTACCTATTGTGGTAGTGAGAAAAAGCATGGAGCTGTCTGAATGTGTGTGGATTACCGTACTCTAAACCGGGCGGACCATACCAGACCAGTATACCATGCCACGCATCCAGGACGCCTTGACTGTCTAAATGGCAGTAAATGGTTCTCTGTGTTAGACCTCCGCGAGTGGGTACTACCAGATCCCGATGGCTCGGAGGATCGAGAAAGACTGCTGTCATTTGCCCCTAGGCTTCTACGAGTTTATGCGGATGCCCCAAGGAATTTCAGGTGCCCTTCTACTTTCCAGCGTTTGATGGAGCGTGCTGTGGGGACATGAATTTGCTTGAATGTTTGGTTTACCTAGATGATGTCATAGTATTTGGCAGCTCCTTGGAAGAACATGAAAGCAGGTTGTTCAAAGTCCTGAATCAACTGGAAGATTTTGGTCTCAAATTATCTATAGATAAGTGTCAATTCTTTCAAACCTCTGTAAAATATGTAGGGCACATAGTATCCACTGAAGGCATAGAGACTGACCCCAGCAAAGTGGAAGCTTTGACTACTTGGCCCCAACCAAAGAATTTGAAAGAGCTGCAATGGTTCCTGGGGTTTTGTGGGTATTACAGACGATTTATTAAAGACTACTCTCAGGTGATCCGCCTCTCGCTTAACCTTACGCAGGGATATCCCCAACTCATAAAAAGTATAAGAAGACTGTACCATCTGGGACTGAAAGAAATTATTTCCACCCAAATGATGTGTTTGGCACCTGCTGGACTGCTAATTGTGAGAAAGCTTTTCATGACATCATATATCAACTTACCCATGCCCCAGTGCTGGCCTATGCTGACCCTGCCAAACCGTATGTTCTTCATACTGATGTCAGTCTGCAAGGATTGGAGCGTGCTATCAAGAGCACCCAAACGGTCTAAGACCTGTAGCTTTGCCAGCAGAAGCTTGACTTCTTCAGAAAAGAACTACCCAGTGCACAAACTAGTTCCTGGCCCTGAAGTGGGCCATCATTGATCAATTTCATGACTACTTGTACGGAGCTAAGATATTGGTGAAGACTGATAATAATCCCTGATGTATGTGCAGACCTCAGCTAGCTGGATGCCACCGCCATAGGTGGCTCTCGCGTTGTCAACCTACAACTACGCTGTTGAATATAAAGCAGGCCTGAACCATATAGATGCAGACGCCTCTCCCGGAGGCCCGTGTCACGAGTTGATTGGGTCCAGTTATCAGAACCCGACATAAGAGCCTTTTGCCAAAATTTGACAGGGAGGAACAGGTGTCTCCTGATGCTGTGGACTGCATGATGGACTGCTTGGGGCCATCTGAGAACTGCTTACCTGCTGCTTACTGTCATTTTTCTGCATTAGACACTAGTGCGCTGCCCCAATTCAATAATGATAGCCTCCAATGGGCTCAATCCGAGATCCCATGATAAACCAATTGCTTACATGTCATGATAACCATGCCTGTACCCATGCCTCCATCCACTGCTTTTCTTTTACCGTGCCTGTAAGCCATGCTTGTATCCACTGCATTTCTTTTACCATGCCTGTATCCACTATTTTCTTTACTGTAACTACCTCATGATGTAACTCACAATGCCTAAAATGTTCCTTATGTCCTTGTTCATTCTTATAACTTGTACTGTTATCCCGGTCGCCCTGAAAAGGGACCTTCGGGGCTCAGTGGGCCTACCCGGTCACCAAAATTTAATAAATAAATAAACCCTGTCTTGGAAGCTCTGCATGGAGGAGAGATGTGTCAAAATTGTGTTCCACTGACCTGAGAACTGCGCTGTTGTACAAAGAAGGGCCAAAGTTGAAACCGATTAATAGACTATTGTACAGGAAGACCATGGGCTAAGAGGGGCGAGTAGTCAAACAACAACTGGTGTTGCCTACTGCTTTTAGAGAACTGGTGTTGAGGTCCCTACATAATCATGGGACATCTTGGCATAGACCGCACCCTTGACTTAGTGCAGTCTCGATTTTATTGGCCCAAAATGAGTGCTGATGTGGAGCAGTATATCCGGACCTGCGGCCGATGCTTACAAAGAAAGGCCCTGCCCCAGAGGGCTGCCCTGGTCAACATCACTACTAGTGCCCCATGGAACTGGTTTGCATTGATTTCTGAGTTTAGGAACCAGATCTGAAGAACATCAGCAATATATTGGTAGTTACCGATCATTTCACCCAGTATGCACAAGCTTTCCCTACTAAAGTTCAGAAAGCAACCACGGAGCTAAAGTCCTTGTTGAGAATTTCTTTGTTCACTATGGGGCCCCCAGCAAATTCATTCCAATCAGGGGAGAGATTTTGAAAGCCATCTAATTAAAGAAATGCTATCCTTGTGGGGGTAAGGAGTCCAGAACCACCCGCACCATCCCCAGGCGATCCGCAACCTGAAAGGTTTAACCGCACCTTGCTCGACATGTTGGGCACACTGCACTCTGAAGACAAACTTAGGTGGAGCCAACAGATCAGCACCTTGGTACATGCCTATAACTGCACCAAAAGTGATGCCACTGGGTTTCCCATGTAGACTGATGTTTGGAAGGAAGCCAGGTTGCCAGTAGAAGTTTGTTTCGGAGTGTTTCCAGATGGGGTTCAGGCGTTAATCATCTACAGTATGTGCAAAAGTTGAAAGCCCAACTCAACCATACTTACTAACTAGCCTAGACCATGGCTGCTAAGCAAACCTGGCCAATAAGAAAGGTATGATAAAAGGTGAAAGCAATGGAATTGAGAGAAGGGACAGAGTGCTATTGAAGAATTTGGGACTGCATGGTAAACATAAGATTGCTGACAGATGGCATCACCTCCCCATATTGTGGTGGGAAAATTAGAAGATTTACCTGTATATAAAGTGCGGCCTGAAAACAACACAAAAGATGTGAAGACTATACACAGAAATCATCTGCTGCTAATCGGACAAATTCTGATAGAATCTGAACCTCCCAATGCCCCCGGCCTCTCACTAGAGCTGCTGCCAAGAAAAACAAGATTGGTTGACTCCTCAGAAATCAAACTAATGAGGCTTTCCACCCCTCTGATGAAGTTGATCAACAGTCTGTGTCTGAGGACAGTGAGAGTAGTATTGAGTACTACCCTCTTATGAACTGAGCCAACTGTTTAGGGGCAATCCCCTAATTAACTCTGGGACAAAGTTGGGCTTCCTGGACTGTCTGAGCCCCAGCTTTGTCTCTGGAGCCAATGCTCCCAGAGGATGAAGTTAAGTGGCATCAAAGCCGAAGGTGGGATCCTTGAGCCTGGCTGAACTGTCTGGCCTGGCTGAGCTATCTGACTTTTCAGAGGAAGGAAGTGATGGGGGAGCAAGCTAGTGATATGCTAGAACCTGAAGAATATTTTGAGTGCCCTGATGGTTCCTTGCCAGTACCGAGATTTCCCTGCTGACCCAAATGCTGTGAGCTCAGAAATGGTAGAACTAGGCCCTGAAGGTACTATGGACTCTGGGTCCCTCCTTCTGTAGTGGTTTCCACCCATCCCAGTAGGGCTGAGAGGGTGTCAGAACCCGCAGAGAGTTTATCCGAAACTCCTAGACGGACTGGCTGAGAAGTACGGCCTGTAGTGAGGTTGAGTTATGAGTCACTGGGCCAGCCTGTGGATCTGCCTCTGAATGTGGTCCATAAAGGGGTGTACGTGTCCCTGAGCTCCTTGCCTAAATTGATCCTGGGAAATGATTCTCAACTGTTAGTATCACCCTCTGAGTATGGCGCCCTGCCCCAGATTGCCGTAGAACTGATAGGGAAGGGCTTCCTCTATCCAAGTGTCATGGGCAGGAGGTAATGACCTGATTTACAAAAGAGAAGGTTGTCTGTATGTGTAATATTGTGTAATCAATAGTAAACTGTGTAATGCAGCATCAATGCATGTAACTAAAAAGTTTGTCAGTTCAACTGTTTTGCCTTAAAGTGATTTAAGGGTAACTACTTGATGCGGATGCCAAGTTCTTTCCAGGCTAGGAAGGGTGTAACTCCCAAATAGGGGTCCCAGAAATCTTCCTTAGAGCTTGCCTAAATGCTCTCTCTGCCTACCTGGGGGTGGCGTAATGCCGCTAGATGTGGGTGTTGTGAGTGCTTTTGAAGCCTCTAGTACTGTCTCTTTAAGAGCTGCCAACTGTGAGCTCCCATGGCTTGTACAAGGGGGACTGGGGTTTCCCTGTCGAATCCTCTAATCCTGCCTGAGCTGCGTGAAATCGCTCCAATTTTGTAGTAGCTGTAAGCACAAAGGGAGTCCTTTTGATGGATGTAACTGTTTGGCTATAATTATTTAGAGTGTTAGTGAAATTAGTTTGTCTCACCTGCTTTCATTTCAGCTGGGACTTCATGTGCTTGACCCTCCATTTGGACCCAGATTATTGAACTGGGCCAATGGTGAGAGGTAACTAAAATGGAGACCTTTTGAGCCAAACAGAATCAGGACTCATTTTGGAGCTGGCTGACCATAGGATGAGTCAGTAATTCTGGGACATGGAGTTCTGGACTTGCGCCTTTTTGCACCAATAGGGGACTGAAATAAGTGACTGGCATCTGCAGCCCACCAATGGGATCGGGTGGCACCTGAACGAGAGTCCTTACTCAAACTGCCCAGGGCAGAGTCGCTGTGGTTGTGAGTGAGAAGGAGCTCCTGGGCTCCCTGCGCTGTTGAGGATTTTTGCGCAGTAAGCGCATGCGGAGCAGCCAATTTTTGGCGGATTGAGCGCCAGCAAGTGTCGGGACTAAATCCATTGGGCAGCGGTCAGAGGAGGCTGTGCAAAGCGCAGTTACCTACCAGGCTCACCCTGTGGAGGACTGGAGAATCTGCTTCAATTACGCTCAGTCTGTCAGGACAAGTGAAGCTGCATCGTTTGGGCCCGGTGTTCTGTAGTGGAAGCAATCGGGATTATACAGCAGCTGCCTGGTATGGTACCCTCTGCTCATCATATAAATGTGTGGAGAAGTGTTTGAATTCCAGGCTTGGTCCTGCAGAGCGATCTTTCTGCTGGAGTCGTGGAGTACTAAATCAGGGTAGCTCCCTGTCAGATGTTCATAGTGAGGGCAAGATTTGTCTGGCTTCTTTACTGGTTACATGAACTGAGCCTGCTGGCTCTACTTACTCATCTCAGGAATCAAATGCTTGTTTTTCTGCGTCAGGGCCCCAACCAGCTGCATCAAGAGGCTAGCCTTGTATGGCCTGGGTACCCAGAGACAGTGACTTATAGGTTAGGCCTGTGCACAGTGCCCTAGATATATATATAGATTAGAGTGGTAAGCTAATTAACCTGATTTCCCCAGTCCTTGTTATACCCCCTAAATAAATCAGATTGGTTGTTTTGCAAAGATATACTGACTGATCTGTGGTCTATGTTGAATTACTGTACAGGTGGTCATTGTCTAATCGCATCTTACTTTACAGGGGTCTCCAGAGCCAGCTGATTGACCCAAGCCTGAGGCAAGTGTATATTGCAAGGGTACTGTGATTGACCTGTGTGGGCCACTAGTGGGAAGAAAGGGGGTTGTGCCCAAGTCATATCAGACTGTCTTAACCCCGACCTCTGGGTGGAGGCACCCGCCACGGATCCAGGCCCCTCAGCCTGTTAGCGGTAAGTCAGGTAGGGGTAGTAGCCCTTGGTTAGCACCCCTGGGGTTACAATTGCAGCTGGGACTCTGTGTGTGTGCCTCCATGTTGGACTTGAACTGCTGTGCCGACCAATCAGCTGCTGGCAAATCAGAACCGGACTCTCAATTTTGAGCCAGCCACCTATGTACTGTATGGCCAGTGACTCTGGGAAATGTAGTTCTGACCTTGGCACCTTTTGCACCAACAGAGAGAGTCCTATTGTGGTGACAGCCAACCAGCCAACAGAATGGTGTGGACCTAAGCGAAATGCCCTGCTCTGTTACTGGAAAGCTCAGATCAGTTGTGACAATGAAGAGAGAAGGAGCTGTGTGGTTTCGCGGTGTATAGTTTAGCGGGAAGCTGTGTGAGCCCTGAGGTTCAGCCTGCAGCCATGGTGTTTATAGTCGGACTGAATCCAGTTCTGAGAAGAAGGAAGACTGAAAAGTGGAAGCCAGGCTCACCCTGTAGAAGACTGGAGATTTTCCTGAATCCGCTCGGTCTGTCAGGAACTGAAACTGCTGTGTGTGCTCCCGGTATTTTGCAGTAATTGCAATCGGGATTGAGGAGCAGCCTGCCTGGTATAGTACTTTCTTTTACATATGAATGTATGTAGTGCTTGTGGGGAATCTATTTCCAATCCCTGTACTGTGTGCTGTGTGTTGAAGCTGGAAGCAAACCTCAGCTTGTCTCGGACTAAATCCGTTTGCTATCAGCTGCAGTGGGGTCCAGTCACAAGACCTTGTCTCCATGCCCTGTTGTTTCTGCAATCCAGAAGAACATCCACCATCCGGTTCTCAGCTTGGATATTGTGAGTACAAATCAGGTATTCCCTGCAGCCTGTTATCAATTACAAGTGTGTCATCTAATTACTGTTGTTTCATTTTTTTCATGGACTGAGCCATCCGGCTCCGGATTACAAGTGGTGTTGTGCATATATTTTCTTCCTACAGGGCCCCATCCATCTGCACCTACTGGACAACCTGGCATTACGAGATGACATATTTGTATATATATATATATATATATATATATATATATATATATATATATATATATATATATATATATATATATATATATATATATATATACACACACATATATACATACACATGTGCACAGTACTGTGATTTGAACTTTGCCACAACTAATCAACCTGATTGCCCCTCCGTGTTGCTGTCCCCTAAATAAATCAGATTTGTTGTTGTTATACTATATACTGTCTGTGGTGTTGGTACTTATGGAAACAGTATTGTATTTTGCTGTGTATGTTACATAGAAACATAGAGGTTGACGACAGATAAAGACTGCAAGGCCCATCCAGTCTGCTCATTTTTCTACCTTATGAATGTGCCACACACCTTTACACTGTCAATGACCTATCTATCCATATGTGTCTGTATTGCTTCCTATGCCTATCCCATGCCTGTTTGAAGCCCTGCACTGTATTCATAGCCACCACTTCCTGAGGTAGGCTGTTCCGCATCCACCAATGTGGTTTAACCTTATTTTACAGGGGTCCTCAGAGACGTGCTGCAGACTCAATCTCGAGGGTAAATGGTATCTATATGTGTGAAAGTGTTCATATGTGGGGTATTGGGAGGGTAACTCCTGTATTGTGTGGGCCACTAGTGGGAACAAAGGGGGGTCACAGTGTCCTGTGAGGGCTGTACCCGGCTAGTTTAACACTACTAACTCTGACCTCTGGGTGGAGGCATTCGCCATAGAACCTAGGCCCTTTAACCTGTCACTAGCCCGACAGGCAGGGTAGTAGCCTGAGATAGCGCCACCCTAGGGGTTACATCTACATGACAATACATACTCTGGCTGTACACTCACATAAATATTGTGTAATCTTATCCAACATTAGCACTTACTAACATACTAAATAGCCAGCAGATAAGGCCCTATGGTCTATCGAGTCTGCTCGGGATCAGTGCCTATCCAGGGCACAGTATAGCCCCTCCCCATCCTCCCTACAAGATCCCCTACCCCAACTCCTAGCGGGACACTGGGATGAACTCTCCCTATACCTATCCCAGCCCTTCTGAACACCTCCAGAGTTGTAATAGCCACCAGCCCTCAGGCAGCGCATTCCAGGGCTCCACCACCTCTCAGTGAAGTAGTGTATCCTTGTTCTCCCTTAGCCTCCCCCAACCAGCCTCAATGAATGTCCCTAGTGGTCTCCTTCTCCTTAGCTGAAGCACCCTCCAGGTTTCCCTATTCATTCCCTTTGAGATATCTGAAGACCTCAACATATCCCTCTGTTCCTTCTCTCCTCCAACAAGTACAGATTGAGCTCCTCCAGTCTCTCCCCATAGGGCTTTTCCCTAGACCTAATATCATCCTGGTTGCCCTCCTCTGGACCCTCTCCAGAAGAGCAATATCCTCTTTAAATAAGGACACCAAAACTGCGAGCAATATTCAAGGTGTGGTCTAACCAGGCAATTATACAGAGAAGTAGCACCTCTCGGCCCTTGAGTTATCCCCTGGCTATGCATCCCAGCATTTTGTTGCTTGGGCCGCAAGCCCTTCTACACTGCTCTGAGTTATTCATTTTGGTATCCACCACCACCACCCTGAGGTCCTTTCTCCCAGAAGCCTGCAATGCCTCCCCGCCAAGATGTATATACTGTATGAGCTGGGTTTTGGTCCCCAGGTGCAGCACCCTACATTTCAGAGTGTTAAACTTTAGTTTCCAGGCATGTGACCACCTCCCCAGAGTCTCCAGAGCCTCCTGGAGAGCTAACCCTCCTCTCCATCCATCACCGCCCACAGCTTGAGTCCTCCATAAAGAGGCTCATCCGCTTCTGATGCCCTTCTGATGTATGAAATATAGACGTTAAACAGGTATGGACCCAGTACCGATCCCTGGGGCCCGCTGCCATCGACTCTCCTGGAGGATAACACCTCCCCAACCATCGCCCTCTGTACATGCCCCACTAGCCAGTTTCCTATCCACCTGACTGTCTGTCCCCCCACCTCCATATCCCCAAACTTCTCCAACAGCCTGGGATGTGGTACATAGTCAAATGCCCTGCTGAAGTCTAGAAAGAGGACATTCATTGGCCTGCCCTGATCCAGCACTCTTATCACACCCTCATAGAATCCCACCGGGTTGGTCAGACATGATCTGCCCTTAACAGCCATGTTGGAGGTCATCTAGGTGGCCCAGTGCCTTCAGAACCCCTCCAGCTTCTCTTTCAAAATGACCTCCATCACTTGTAAACTTCACTTTAGTTACATATCCTTTTAAAATAATTCTTACATTTATGTCAACAGATTTCTGAAATTAATGAAACTTCATCTAGTCTGCTGTTTCTTCATATTTATATGGATAACTCTAATGAGTTCTTCCTGATGCCCTGTGATGATCTTCATATCTTCCTGAAACAAGTTTAGGATTAGAAACCAAGTGGCATCAAATTGGGAAGTTGCCCAATAGGATGTGGGCTATTCGTTCATGATTAATGGTTTCCACCAATTTGTTATAACATTCCTGAATAGAAGGTGCTAAGCCTGATTTCCAGTTTGAGTAAAACTCATTTAATCACTAGTGCCACCACCCAAATTTCCACTCTCTGGTGCTAATTGATAAACTTAACTCCTGAATCCATCCCTAGAATCAGGCACTTTGGGCTATAGGAAACTGAAATGTTGTACGCTTTTTCACAAAGCTTGTGCACTGTCTTCCACAAATGTAGAATGTTAAGGCAGTTCCAAAGCATGATGTAGAAGGCTTGCCTGCTTCTGATGGCACATCCAACAGGGACCATCTGGCAATAACCCATATCTCCTTTAACACTGGACTTCTAATTTCTAAGGCCCTACACTTCAAGGAACAGGCCCGGCTGCCTGGCATAGCTCCTGCACTCTCATATACCTGTGTTCCCATCCCGCTCCACTGAGGAGGGCCTCCTGTTAGTTCCTAGGGCAAGGTTGAAGACCTGGGATCTGGTTTTCAAGTGGCTAGCCTGGCCTAGAACTTTGACGGAGGTCCTCAGTGGAGGCGTTAATGTGGCCTGAAAACATTCTTACTTGTGCAGGCATTTGGGGTTTAATATCCAGTAATACTGTCATGCTTTACAGTATAACTCTAGCTATTTATCAGTTTATTTATTAAAATAGTCTGTTATTTTGATCATTTTAGTTGGGTGTGTATTTTGTTATAAAATTTAATATTGCTGCTGTATATGACTGTAATGGCACCCTGAGTGTCTGGGGAAGACATCATATATAAATGAGGACTTCTACTATTAGCACAGCACCCCATAGCAAACCACCTAGCAGCAGAACCTCCAGCCTCCATCGGGATCAGAGAAGACAGCTGCTAGGGCAGCTCTGCATAATGCCACCTCAGAGTCATCCGTAATATCCCCAGCATGAATGTATGGAAATTATGTCCACCAGTGAAATTTCTGGATTTTCTATTTTTTTTCATTCACAGAATGGAAGGGCAAGGGAGGGCAGCTGCAGAATAAGGGCTGCTAGCTGCACAATCTAATAGACTTGGTAGACCATACAGCCTTTTTCTGCTGGCAATTTTCTTATGTTCAGAGAAACCACACAATCTGATGGAAGGTTTTACAAAAGTATACCTTTCAGGAAACAAGTTTTCATGTGGAAAAAATAGCCTTTCACAGATATTTTTAAACACTCACAGGAACAATGTTGGGCAAGATTTGCACCCCAATTCCACAACTGCCATAAACCCCACTAGAGACTATTTCCATTTCATTTTACAACTGTGGGTGGAGGCAAGGCAAGGCAACTTTTATTTCTTAGGCCCCCAATCCGGGGACTCTGGGCGCCCAAAATATACGATATATCACGAAATAAACATTCAGGAGTGCAATCAAATAAATAAATATCGAAAACGATAAAATCAGCAGAATACAATATAACAATACCACAGATATATCTAAAAGATCTTCACAGCTCTATATCTGGGAAAGCCTGAGGAAACAGAAAGGTCTTGATCGGCTTTTAAAACCTCGACTGAAGGAGCCTCCCTGACAGCTAGCGGAAGCCAAATTTCAGGATGGGGCTGGTGGCATTCGCCCTCTCACCAGCAGTTTTAAACCTCATCCTGGGAATCACAAGAAGGCCCCTCGAGTAGGAACGGAGGGAGTGTACAGGAGCAACAGGTGTAGGAGGTCAGACAGACAGCCAGGGCCTAGTCCATGCAGGGCCTTAAAGGTGAGCAAGCCCACCCTGAAGAGGATCCTCCACCTGACAGGCAGCCAGGGCAATTTGTGCAACACTGGGGTCACATGACTGAACTTAGGAAGTCCTGTCAGCAGTCTGAGGTAGCATTTTACACCAGTTGCAGCCAGTGGACGATCCCTCCAGAGACCCCAAGAAGAGCACATTACAGTAATCAAGCCTGACATCACAAAGGCATGTACCAAGGTTGGAAGGTCCTCAGGCAGAACTAGGGTTTGATCCTGGCAATGTTCCTCAGATGGTAAAAATACTTTGGACAATGGATGACACCTGAAATTCAAACATCAATCCGCTGTCAAGGAACACGCCCAGATCAGCGACCCTAGAGGAAGCCATCAATGGTGTAAACCCTAGGAAAAGACCCCTACTATACCAGAGGCAGCCCTATTATGCCTATAGTTCAACTCCACAACCATACCTCTGTCTTATTGGAGTTCAGTCGCAACCAGCTGGAGGCCATCCAGTCACTGATCTCTGCAAGGCAGCAGTTAAGCACCTCAACAGCGTCGGATGTCCCAGCTTGCAAGGAAAGATACAACTGGGTGTCATCGGTGTAGCAATGAAAACCCACGTTGTAATTCCCAATAAGCTCAAATAGGGGCAGCATGTATACAGCAAACAACATCAGTGACAAGACCGAACCTGGGGTACTCCACAAGACAGGAGGTTCAGGAGGAGGAAAAATTTCCATCATTACCTGTTGCCTCCTGTTCTAGATAAGACTCAAACCAGCAGATGACGGTGAAGGCAAGTCCACAGTACTCCCTGAGATGGTCAATATCACGATATGGTCCACCATATCAGAGTGCTGAGGAGAGATCAAGGAGAATGGGAATTGACCCTCTCCTCTATCCTCGCCTTAAAGAGGTCATTATGCACTGAACTAATGACATTTTGGTGCTATGTTTTGCATGAAATCCCAACTGGAAAAGCTTGTAGATATCATAGGCAACAAGGTGCTCCTCGAGCTCTTGCACCATAATCTTCTCCACAACCTTACCCAAAAGGGAGGTTGAGATAGGTGGTAATTTGCCAAGATGTCAGGGTCTAAAGATGTTTTTTCAGAAGGGTCCTAACCAGTGCCTCTTTCAAGGCATCCGGAAAAACCTCCGACAAAGAACACCAGACAATCATGGTGAACACCAGGCCTATGGAACTGACACACCCCATCAAGAAATGTGTTGGCACCAGATCCAGTTCACAATATGTGTGCTGCAGCTCAGAAGCAACCCTTATGACTCGGCCACCTCCACCAGTTTAAACTCACCCCAAACAGGCGGAGTTCCTCCATGATGCCCCAGGCATCGCTGTAGACTGTGGTCCAGCTCACTGATGGAATTCCTGCCAGACGGAGGACACCCTGTCAGAGAATAACCGAGCAAACTCGTCACACACAGAGACAGAAAAGGCATTTTTCAGCTGTAAACAGACCGGATGTAAAAGCCTTTCCACAGTTCGAAATAGAACAGCTGGTCAGTTCTTCCCTGCAGCAATCTCCCTTGACAGGAACACTGCCTTCTTGTGGGTGATATTCCTTATGGCAAGTACATAGGTCCAGTTTGTCCTCCACTAGCCCAGTCTTCCACTAGCAGCTCCAACTTCCGACCCTTAATCTTCATTACCTTGAGCTCTCCATCAAACCAGAGAGACCTCAAGTAAGAAGATTTGGTCAATACATGAACAGTCATGAGGGCATAGAGTGCATCGGACATGCAGCCCTGCTATAAGCGCAACCGCCTAACCCACGCCTCGCACATGCATCACCAATGCTAAATAGATCAGCCACCACCAGAAACCCTCTGGGACAATCCTCAAGGGTGGTAGCTGATCATCTCCGCACAGGAGGGCTCTCGGGGCCCTGAACGAGAACCTCACCGCAATGATCAGAACAACTGACCCTATCTGTCTTGATATTAGCAACTCAAGCCCCAGTGAGAACACCAGGACCAGCACATAACCACCATGGTGGGTCACGGAAGGAACCTCTTGTGACAGGGCCAAAGATGCCATCAGCTGGAGGAGGTTGGAATCAGCCTAGAGGATTTGTTGTCAGCTTAAGCATTGAAGTCCCCAGCACTATACATCTGGGGGCTCCAACACCTCACCGAGCACGAAATCCGCCCTCTCCTGCAGGAAATCTCCTGCTGCCCCGGAAGGGTGGTAGATCAGGAGAATCCTGCAGCCTGCACCCCGTCCCCATGGGCAGCCACACATTAAAGGACCCGCTTGCTCTCACTGGGAGCATGGTGAAGCCCAGGTCGGATCTAAAACAGATGGCTACTCCCCAGCCCCTGTATTCCACCCTAGGGTAGTGCACTACAGAGTATTCAGGGGGCGCTTGCCTCCCCAGACTGGGCCGCATCGCACCCACCCAGGTTCTATGATGCAAGCCAGATTGACCGTCAAAATCAAGTCCACTATAACTGCAGACTTATTTCTGATCAATCTGGCATTGCAAAGCACTGCCCTAAGGCAGGGTTAGTTTTGGCCACAGGATTGTGGATTGACGCATTATTTACTGTTTTGTCCCCACTTTAATGGCTCTGATGGGACATCCGATGCACCGCCCATGCTCCACATTACAAGTCCTGATGTCATGACAGTCTCCGTGAAGTGTTCAGCTACTTCCGCTATTCGGCGGAGGCACTGCTAGAACGATCCAGCAGTCAGTCAGTGTATTTAATTGGGACTGACTGACTTGGTGCGGTAGCAATCTTGGCTGGCACTAATGGAGGCACTACTGGAGGAGGAACTTCCGTCAGAGCAGCTAGTGCGTGCCCATGCACCAATGAGGTGGGTTGTGTGATGGCAGGGACGTATTGAAGTACTCTGAGGACACTAGCGCTTGTTGTGCAGACTCAGTTATCCAGACTTGCACAGCTAAACGGTACCACATGTGTGTTTCTCTGTAATGTGCAAGTCCATAGTAACGCTTCACATTTCTTTTGCAGAGTTTGTCAGAGACAAACCTCTTGTTCGAGGGAAGAAAAACAAATTTCTGAAAAATATTCTGAATTGATCCTTGCTCTGTTAGTAGTTTACTAGCACAGACTGTGTTTGGTGATAAATTCGGTGGCTGGCTGTACATAAACACTGATTTTGCAGCATTTTTGATTTCTGGGCCACAGTTACTGTTTGTGGTCTCGCTGGCAGTTGGTTCTAGGCAAATGCAAAAGCATACAGGCTTGGTGTCTCATCTGTCTCATCTGTCCTAATTAGGCTC
The DNA here is from genome assembly GCA_016271365.2 of Neoceratodus forsteri. NCBI lineage: Eukaryota > Metazoa > Chordata > Ceratodontiformes > Ceratodontidae > Neoceratodus > Neoceratodus forsteri. The sequence continues at coordinate 552,103,086 of JADMNL010000022.1, forward strand.
CAGTCCATCTACCTAGCTAGGATTTAACTGTTAAATTGATGAAAAAATCTTTCAGTGAGACCCTCTGAAAATATAAGAGAGAGAAGGCTACTTTACTGCTGCTGTGAAATAATTCACTTGTGGAGCCTGCAGCCTGTCTATAGTACTGCAAACACTTCTGTTTATCAGCTGCCTGTTTGTTGAGAGAAGAGGACAGACCCAGAAAAACAAGCATTTGTCAATGCCGAATGTTTGCTTGCTGGCATTGGCATTGGTAGTGTAGAAGTTACAGAGCTGCATAATAGGAATGGCAGTGAAGTATTGAACTGAAGCCAACCCCACCACCACTCTGCAGAGAGTGACAGGCATTGGGGTGTGCCTTTGGGTAGTCAAGCATAACGGCCACCATTTCATCACACCCTACCCTGCAGACACTGGCAAGTGTCACAGTGTGCCTTGGGGTCTTTGGCTTTATGCACACCCTTTCCATCAGGAAATATGGTGAGATGGGTGCGGATAGGAGAATGGGGTGAACTTTGGGGCCGAAGAGTCCAAGGCATACCTCGATGCCTCTCACTGGCTGCAGGGTGTGGAATGGTATGAGCATTACAGGCAAAAATCCCAAGTCACACCCCTGATGCCTGTCATTCTCTACAGGGTGGGGTGTTATTTTGGAAACCCTAACACCTCAGGCATTCGTTGGTATTTTCACTCCAAATTTTGAACATGGTTTTGTTGTGACCCCACCTCATGAACAGTGGCAATATCAGTTTGTTAGCCAAAAGCTGCTTATGCACAGCGACTACGCATTTAGCACCACAGGTGCAAAAACACATTCGAATAGGATGTGAAAATTACAGCTGTACTGTTCATGGGGAGGTGTAAAAATGAGCAATGTTGCAAATCTGCAGTAAAAATATTAAAAAACTGGTGAAATTCTGGCGTGCATAGAAACTGTGCAACGCACACCTGTAATGTAATTAGTTTGAGGATTTTTACAGCAGATTGTCAGCACAGGCATTTTGGGACCTCCGATCATGAACAGTGTCACTGTGATTTTCTTTATCTGTCCTGAACAATGATTTCCCACAGTGACCACGCATCTCTGCGCTGAAAGTGTGAAAACACATTTCGGCCATGTTGTGAAAAATGACAGCTGTACTGTTCATAAGGAAGTGTGGAAATGACACTGGTGAAAATCTGGACTGAAAATATTACAAAGTCATGAACTTACGAGGTGCGTGAAACTGAACAATGCTCACTCGTAACACAGTCGTTTATGGACTTTTGTCACCAAATTTTCAACATAGCCATTTAAGACCTCTGCTCATGAACAGTGTAACTGTGATTTTCTTAATCTGTCCCAAACATTGCTTTGCACACCGACTGCACCATTGTGTGCTACATGTGCGGAAACACATTTTGGGCGACGTGAAAAATAGCAGCTGTACTGTTCATAAGGAAGTGTAATAAAATGGCAATGTGGAAAATCTGGATTGAAAATATAGAAAATTAAGAAACTTACGGCGTGCGTGGAACTGCAGCAACACACTCGTAAAACAATAATTCCTAGGAATTTTTCACCAGATTTTCAACATAGCCATTTCAAGACCTCTGCTTATGAACAGTGTCACTGTGATTTTCTTAATGTGTCCCATACATTGATTTCAAGACATCGACTCGCGTGAGCTACATGGGCGGAAACACGTTTTGGGCAAGATGTGAAAATGACAGCTACACTGCTCATAAGGAAGTGTGATAAAATGGCAATGTTGAAAATCTGGAGTGAAAATATTGAAAATTCGCAAACTTACGAGCATGCGTGAGGAACTGCGCAATGCGCTTTCGTGAAACAGTCATTTGTAGGAATTTTTCACCAAATTTTCAACATAGCCATTTTAAGACCTCTGCTCATGAACAGTGTCACTGTGATTTTCTTAATATGTCCCATACATTGATTTGCACACCGACTCGCCATTGTGCACTACATGGGCGGAAACATGTTTTAGGCAAGATGTGAAAAATGACAGCTGTACTGCTCAAAAGGAGGTGTGGTAAAATGGTAATGTTGAAAATCTAGGTGAAAATATTGAAAATTAAATGAACTTACGGTGTGGTAGGAACTACTGCATACTTATTTCAATAAAACAGTCATTTTAGAATTTTTCACCAAATTTTCAACATAGACTTTGAGAGCCCACCTTATGAACACTGGCAGTGTTGTTTCATTAATCAGTCCCAAAAGGTGATTTCATGCAGTGACCACGAAATCACCCTTCGGCCCAATTAACGCCATGACAGTGCAAGAATTCATGAGGAGGGGTCCCAAAACCCCATGTTGAAAATTTGGGCCCAAAATTCCCAAAAATGCCTGAAACATGCAATAAAGTTGAAAAAACCTATCTATCCCATTATACAGCTTACGGCATTTCCTCAGTTCGCGGTCGGCTTTGAAGAGTGCAGGCGTGTTCCCTCGGGTTCGCGCCATCGCAGTCCGGAGGTGCAAGTGGGCTGTGGGGTGAGGGGGGGTGGGAGGCAGTGGCACAGGATGGGTGCGGGTTGTGGGAGGGGGCAGGGAGAAGCGCCGAGGGACAGTTTTTGTATTTACAGGTATTATTTTATTTCCTAAGCGATGAGGGCGTTTGCCACGCTGGGGTGGGCTCCAGCGTGGCAGCTGGAAGGATGTTGGTGGAGGGCAGGAGCCGATGGGGATTGGGCACCCTCGCGGCCATAACATCATTTCCTTTGCCACATTGGGTGGCCCCAGCGTGGCACCTGGATGCTTGGGGGCGGCACCGACGGGATTGGGGCACCCCTGGCTATCCATAAAACATTTTGCCATGCTGGGGTGGGCTCCCAGTGTGGCACCTGGATGCTTTGGGGCATGGAGCCGATGGGGATTGGGCGCCCCATCAGCCATACAGTGTGGGGAGGGGAAGGCGCACAGCACGCAGGTGCGCGGCGTATGAAAAGTAGGGAGCGCGAAGCGAGCAGGCGTATATCTTATTGCTGCTCACCGGGCGTAGCTCCCTTTCAACTGTATGCCACTGCATTTTGGAGCTGTCATAGACAGCTTGAGCAGCCATTGGAGAACTGCAGCCGCGCCTGCAAACACACTGCCTGAATTGGAAGAGGGCTGCCACACCTCCGAAAACTCGGATGATGGCATTTATGTTTCTTGCACATGCAAGCAAACATAAAAATTACTCTATTCTGGCTAATTTGCTGTTCCTGCTGTTAACTGAAATAATTACACACTAAAGTTGTGCTACAGTAGAAACTGGCGTGCTTCTGCTATATAAAATCCAAACCTTTTCAGGAGGAGAGATGGACTTAAACCTGAGGCTGACAGTTCTTAAAAATAAATACTAAAATAAAAACGAGCTGAGACCACTGTTGACTGAAATAATTACACACTGAAGTTGTGCTACAGTAGAAACAGGCGTGCTTGCTTCTGCTATAATCCAAACCTCTTCAGGAAGGAGAGACAGACTTAAACCTGAGGCCTGGCTGACAGTTCTTAAAAATAAATATTAGAATAAAACCGAGCTGAGAACACAGTGATTAATAATAGGAACAGGCTTGCTTCTGCTATTAAAAACCTAACCTTTTCAGAAGGAGGAGAGAAAACCTAAATAATTACAGTGCAATGCTGTGGTAGTAACCACACACCCAGTCACTTGTATGTCTGAGAAGATTTATTAGAAACTGCCATTTTCCTTCTTTAAATTTGCTTGTTTGGATGAAGTATTAAGACAGGTATAACCCCCAATTCTGGACAGACTTAACTGACATTGTAAAACAATTCTGAGAGAAATTAAAGAAATGAAAAGAATCTAGACCCTGTAGTATTAAATAATCATATCTGAGACACTGGACCAGGTTATTTCCTCCAGCTTCTGACCTGGTGTGTATATTTTGAGAATAAAAAAGGCTTCTCTGTTTTGGGGTTTTTTGGGAGAGAGTAGACAATTTATATAATTCCACTTGACTCACTCTGTAGCTGCACTGTACAGAGTGCACTGCAGATTTCACTGCTTGTAACTTAGAAATCTCTTTGAACTTAGACAGACTAATATAGGCTTAGCAGTTATCGAAGCAGCTACCTATCTGTCATAAGTAGTAATCTGCTGGCTATAGCATTGTAAGGAAAACATCCCCACCTCGAGTAGCAGTCTGCATACTTATTTATTTATTTTATTTATTTAGCTTTTATTAACCGGTAAAGTACACTAGACAAGTATTATGCCTATTTTCAGGAATGACCCGGGAGAATACAACATGATGGTACAAAGACACATTTCAAATGCATCAGGACAGCATGGGCAACATATGAGAAAATACAGAGGGCACAACAGCATAATGACAGCATCAAGAGATAAGAGAATACAGAAGGCACATTGTACAGAAGAGTGGAAAGCAATGGTACAGCTCATAGTCATTTAGTTACTAGTAAGACAGGTCCATAACATATAATTAGGATTCCAGATTAAGACAAGACCTGGGTCTGCAAGCCAACAGTTAGATCTAGGTCAGGTAATAGTAGTGGCATGGGGCAAGCAGTAATAATTTCCAGGCAGCCCTGAGACAGTGCATCCCTAGGAGGCTGGGGCAGTCACATGCTGAGGCTTGTTTCAAGAGTCCCACATGGATTTTCAGAGGCACTGATGGGAGAGGGCCAGTAACAGACTCTGGGAGGAGTTCCAGAGTTTGAGGCGTACACAATAAATTCCCTGGCTCCATGAGAGTTCTTGTGGCAGGAACTTTGAGCGCCCTGGACTTGAGACCTTAATGAGTAAGGAGAAATGTCAGCTGGTGGTAGAAGCTGGGCCAGTCCTAGTGGGGTACCAGTTCTGATCACCTTGCCTGTGAGACATCCTATCACAAAGTCCAGGTATCTGGCTCGGGCGAGCCACGGAGTTTATTATAAAGCTCACAGCGATGGGTGACGCGGAGCTGCCAGGGCAAACGGCAGATATTATTGCATGCCGTGTGCCACCTGATGAGATGAGTCTTGATAGAGTGAGCAAATATGTGCAGACCATAGCTGAGGGAGGGAAGGAGTACTCCTCTCGCTGGCTGCAGGTGTAAGGTTGTACTTGGCTCTGTAGGCCAGTCCCAGCTTGCAGTTCACGGTTCTGCAGATTTTGTGATATGATCCCCCATGTCAAGTTGGGGTCTAATGTAACCCTAAATATTTGACCGAGTTTACCACAGGAGGGAGGAGCCATCTGGATTGATTATGTCCAGGGGGATGTTGAGGCTTTGATTTTGGCAGGTGAGTCAAATAGCATAGCAGGTTTTCAAATTCAAGACCAGCTTGTGATCCGAAACCCAGGTCAGGACCTGGTTAAAGTCCTCAGACAGGCTCTTGGTAAGAGTGGTAGTGTCGCTAGCGTGACGCTATCACCAGGTCATCTGTGTATAGGATGGCACTGCAATTTGTCATCACCATGGGCAGCTGATTGATGAAGAGGGAGAAAAGGAGGGACCCAGTACAGAGCCCTGAGGGACACCTGATGTGACCAGCAGGGGTTTGGACAGGACTTTGTTAAAGCAGGTCCTCTGCATTCTACTGTGTAGATAGCCCATAATCCATTTCATAGCAGCAGGGGAAAAGCCAAGTGACCCCAACTGTTGACAGAACAATGCATGGTCAACAAGGTCAGAGGCTTTGGACAGGTCGATAAATATGGCTCCAGAGAGCTTGCCCTGGTCCGTGGCTGTTCTGATGCCTGATGGGAGAGAGAGATCAGGGCTGTGGAGGTGCTATGCCCTGTACGAAAACCATGCTGGGTCAGGGATAGCAGCTCATGTTGCTGTACATACTCTGAGAGCTGCTCAGCCACTACTTTTTCGAGGAGCTTGCTAAGGGATGAAAGGATAGCAATCAGATGATAATTGTCCGGTATTTTGGGGTTACCCTGCTTCAGGACAGGGATTATCCTTGCTTCCTTCCAGATATCTGGGACAGACCCAAGTGCCAGGGATAAGTTAAAGATGTGGGCTACTGCAGAGGCAATGTGAGGCCCCAAGTTTTAGAAGCTTGGGCTCCAGGTTATCTAGGCCGGGGCTGGAGTACTGGGAGAGACCGGCTAGATGTCTCTGGATGTCTGAGCTTGTCACCGACCTAATGTGAAAGAATTGACGAGGTGGGTGGTCCTCCACCTGGGTGGGGTCAAGCCCGCACCAGGTGGTAAAAAGGTGAAGGTTGAGAGGTCAGAGAAGCACGATTTAGGAGTTGGCAATGGTGAAGGGATTGTTGCAGGAGACGAGGGGGCTGGGAACGTGAGGTTTGTTCCCTGCACGGCCACCGAGGAGGACCGCTGGGATGCAGACACATCTGGCACCTCAGGACTCGGCCTCAGTTGAAGATGCATGCCCGAGGGAGGGGAACCTTCCTGGAGCAGGTCACCCTCACCTCCCTCTTGCACACAGTTCTGAACACCTCCTGGTGTCTGCCAATTAATACTTAATTTTGAGTCTGGTAGCACCTGCACCTGGTGCTAGTGGCACCCAGAGAGTCTCATTGGTATTTTGTGTGCCTTTGGCACTTCCAGTCATTCACAGGTCTGGTCAGGATCTTTAAAATTTAAACATAGTTGCCTCTCATCTTAACAAGCATTTGTCAATGCCGAATGTTTGCTTGCTGGCATTAGCAGTGGAAGTGCAGGAGTTAGACAGATGCAGTATGAATGGCATTAATGTATTAACTGATCCCAACTCCACCCTCACCTGCACAGATGGACAGGCATTGGGTGTGCCTTTGGGTCATCGCCATAGACGGTCGCGACATTTCACCACACCCTACCTTCAGACACTGACAAGTGTCAAGGTGTGCTAACAGGGGTGTTTGCATTTTACATTCACCTCATTCCATAAGGAAATACGTTGAAATGGGCGCAGTATAGGAGAATGAAGTGAACTCTGGGGGCAAAGGGTCCAAGGCGCACCTCGATGCTCCCATTGGCTGGAGGGTGGTGGTGGTGGGTGCAATGGCATGAGCATTACTGTCGACAATCCCAAGTAACACCCTGACACCTGTCAGTCCCAACAGGGTAGGGCATCATGGTAGAAAACCCTAACACCATGGGTGTTTCCTGGTATTTTACTCCAAGTTTTCCACATGGGCTTTTTTTGACCCCACCGCATGAACAGTGACACTATCACTGTTAGGTGAAAGGTGATTTTGCACAGCGACTACACCATTTGGTACCACAGCTCGAAAACACATTTCAAATAGGATGTAAAATTGACAGGTGTACTGTTCATGAGGAGGTGTAAAATGGCATTGTTGAAAATCTGGAGTGAAAATATAAAAAACTGGGGAAGTCACGAGCATGCGAGAAGCTGCGCAATGTACAATTCGTAATTAAATTAGTTTGAGGATTTTTTACAGCAGATTTGCAACATAGACGCTTTTATTTTAATGGGTTCACCACAATATATCCAAGACAGACTGTCTTAGGGTAGCTGGTTCATTCCACTGGGGTGTCAAACAGACAGAGGCATACTGATGAGTCCTGGTAGGATGAAACACGTGTATGTCATATATTAGCACCCTTGCAAACTGTGTGAGAGGCCTTCGGCACCATGCAATTTGCTTAAAGTTGAACCAGCATAACATTCTGTGGTGATTTGCATATGCAGCCCATGATGTTTTGCATTGTGTGGGCATGTGTGATTTTGTATTTATAGGCATTTTGGGACCTTTGCTCATGAACAGTGTCACTGTAAGTTTCTTAATCTATCCGAACTAATTTCCCACAGCGACCGTGCTATTCTGTGCCAGAAGTGCAAAAACACATTTCGCCAGGGTGTGAAAATGACAGCTGTACTGTTCATAAGGAGGTGTGGAAAATGTCAATGTTGAAAATCTGGACAAAGTATTACAAATTTGTGAACTTACAAGGGTGTGTGGAAATTGCACACACGTAACACGATATGTTATGGACTTTTGTCACTAATTTCTCCATATAGCCATTTAACACCTCTGCTCATGAACAGTGTCACTGTGATTTTCTTAATGTTTCCAAACATTGATTTACATAAACCGACTGCACCAATGTACGCTACATGTAATGAACACATTTTGAGTGAGATGTGAAATGACAGCTGTACTGCTCATAAGGAGGTGCGGTAAAATGGCAATGTTGAAAATCTAGAGAAAATATTGAAAATTTGGTGAAAAATTCCCAAAATGACTCTTTACGAGCGTGCATTGCGCAGCTCCTACGCACGCTTTGTAATTTCACAAATTTTAATATTTTACCCAGATTTTCAACATTGCCATTTTCCCACACCTCCTTATGAGCAGTACAGCTGTCATTTTCATATCTTGCCCAAATGTGTGTTTTTGCTCATGTAGTACCCAATGACACGTCGGTGTGTGAAATCAATGTTAGGGACAGATTAAGAAAATCATAGTGACACTGTTCATGAGCAGAGGTCTTAAAATGGCTATGTTGAAAATTTGGTGACAGAAGTCCATAAATGACTGTATCATGAAGCGCACATTGCACAAGGCTCGACGCACTTCATAGGCTCATTAATTTGTACTATTTTCAGTCTAGATTTTCAACACTGGCATTCTTTCACATCTCCTTATGAACACTACAGCTGTCATTTTTCACACCCTGGCGAAGCGTGTTTTCCACTTCGGCACAGAAATACGCATAGTCGCTGTGGGAAATCAGTGTTTGGGGCAGATTAAGAAAATCACAGTGACACTGTTCATGAGCGGAGGTCCAAAAATGCCTGCGTTGACAATCTGCTGTAAAATATCCCCAAAGTAATTACATTATGTGTGTGTTGCGCAGTTTCTTACGCACATGTAGACTTCAGTTTTTATATTTTACATCCTGTTTGAAATGTGTTTTTGCACTTGTGGTGCCAAATGGCGTAGTCACTGTGCAAAGTTAGTTTTCAGCTAACGAACTGATATTGCCACTGTTCATGAGGTGGGGTTACAAAAACCCATGTTAAAAATGTGGTGAAAATACCAACTAATGCCTGGGGCATTGGGTTTCCAACCATAATGCCCCTCCCTGTGCAGACTGACAGGCATCAGGTGTGACTTGGGATTGCCACCTGTATGCTCATACCATTCCAGCCCACCCACACCATGCAGCCAGTGACAGGCATCGAGGTGTGCCTGGACTCTTTGGCCCCAAAGTTCACCCATTCTCCTCTACTGCACCATTTCACGTATTTCCCTATGGGATGGGGTGAGCATAAGGCTCAAAGACCCCAAGGCACACCATGACACTTGTTGGAGTCTGTAGGGTAGGGTATGGTGAAATGGCGTGCCATTATGCCCGATGACCCAAAGGCACACCCCAATGCCTGTCAGTCTCTGCAGGATGGTGGTGGGGTTGGCTTCAGTTCAGTACTTCACTGCCATTCCTATTATGCATCTCTCTAACTCCTACACTACCAATGCCAATGCCAGCAAGCAAACATTTGGCATTGACAAATGCTTGTTTTATTAAAAACATCACAGGACTTTTGCCACGCTGGGTGGGCTCCCAGCGTGGCAGCTGGAAGGTTGTTTTTATTTATTTATTTAAATCTAGGATTATAAAGACCTTTGAGCCAAGGCTCTTTACAAAGATTCCACGTCAGAGAAAAATACAACAACAGGGTTGACACACAAACACAATAGGAGAACACAGTCATTGTACAACAATATATGGTGATTAGTGGTAGGAACAAAAGGACATGGTAAAATGACATTTCAGTTGGAGACAGGTTCATTGAACACTAAGGTTCAGAGCCACGTAGCGGACCAGTGGAAGAACAGTGAGGCCTTGGTAGGAAGGCGGACAGAACAGAGATAAGGAGGACAACGAAGGAGGGACACAAAGATGCAGCCAGAGGCAGTTGTCAGAGGAGTGGAGTGCAGGGGTAAAGGAAACACAGGCTAAAGGGAAGGGAGGCGGGGGAATGGTGGAGAGAGGGTGGAGGGTGGTAAAGGGGTAGATAGTAAGTGCAAATGAAGTAAGAGCAGTAGGGAGTGGGGAAGAAGTAGTGGTATCAACAGCTGGACATGTCAGCTCAGGCATAGGTGTGACAATCGCAGGAGCTCGAGGCAATAAGATGAAGCTGTAGCTGTTTGGGGGCAGTGGAGCCAACGGGATTGGGCACCCCACTGGCCATATGGACTGTTGCTACGCTTGGGTGAGCTCCCAGCATGGCACCTGGAAGTCTGTTGGGGGACAGTGGAGCAGAAAGGATTGGGCACCACCGTTGGCCCTACAGACTGTTGCCAGCTGGGAGTGGGCTCCCAGCATGGCACCTGGAAGTCTGTTGGGGGACAGTGGAGCTGACAGGGATTGGGCACCCCGTTGCATATAACAGACTGTTGCCATGCTGGGAGGGCTCCTCAGACTGGCACCTGGAAGTCTGTTGTGGAGACAGTGGAGCCGACAGAGGTTGGGCACCCTCATCAGCCTTAAAGAATGTTGCTACACTGGGGTGGGCTCCCAGGCGTGGCACCTGGAAGTGTGTTGGGGGGGACAGTGGATCTGAGGGATTGGGCACCCCGTCAGCCTTACGGACTGTTGCCATGCTGGGGTGGGCTCTAGCGTGGCACCTGGAAGTCTGTTGGGGCGCGAGTGGGCCGACAGGATTAGAGCACCCCATCGGCCATATAGTGTGTGTGTGTGGTGGGAGCACATGAGCATGCTGGGGTGGACTCCCAGCATGCTACTTTTTACGGGGGGCAGGCTGTCTGGCGACAGCTGTTTCAGTGTAGTGTCGACGCGGCGGTAATTTGCATACTGCCAACAGCAGTATGCAAATTGCCTACATCGCTACCACCACTGATTGCAGGGCTGTTTTCACTTTCAACTGTCCGCCACTGCATCTGAACGGCTGTCATAGACAGCTCCAACATTCATTGGCGTGGTGTGGCTCACCTGCAAAAGGCAGCAGGGCATTGGAAGTGGGAGGAGACACCTACAAAACTCGTATGGTGGCACTATGATTCTTGCATATGTGTGCAAGCAAACATAATAAAAACGGTCATCATGGCATGCAAAAAAGAAAGGCTAATATTCTTCCTGGCCAAAGCCTATTACTCATGGGCCAAAAAGACACAGCAACCAGGTTGGCGGCAGCAGGTTCAGAGCAGTGCAGCAGTAGTGAAGAACTGCACACAGCTTCTGCAAGCTGTGAGCTGCAACACATGACTAGCATGTCCTCTAATGTTCACATATCATGCGAGCCATCCTCTACCATACCAGATGAAGAAGAATCTCGACAAGGAGGTTTGTGATGAAAATAAATTTTCGTATACAGTGGGTACAGGACTACAGTTGGCTGCAATATGATGCCACTGAAAACAAAATGGCTTGTAGTCTGTGTACTAAACATGGGAAAAATAATTATTTTATGGGAAATGGCACTGATAACTTCCGATCCAGTACTCTGCAAAGGCATGCAGACTCTGGTGACCACAAGACTGTGGTGGTAGGACGGAGTATGAAAATGGCTTTGCATTGCAGTGCAAAAAGCAGTAAATGTAAAGGAAAGTGCCACACTAGTTCATCTAAAGACGGTTTACTGGCTGTGCAAAGAAAATTTTCCACCGACAAATACATGCCAACTAGTATTGGAGCCCACTCGAGAGGAGCAATCTTAGACCTGGTTCTCTCAAATGGAGATGAAAGAGGATCCAGATGTAGAAGTGGGTAGCCATCTGGGAACTAGCGACCATCGAACAGTATGGTTCACAATAAACACAGCAATAGAGTCAAGCCATACAAAGGCAAAGGTACTGGACTTTAGGGAGGCTGGCTTTGCTAAAATGGGTGAGTGCCTAAGGAATGCACTAGCAAATGGGCAGGAAGGAGGGGTGGAAGAACAATGGGAATAATAAAACTGCCATCACAGAGGTAACTAGCCTTTGTGTGAAGCAAATAAACAAAACTAAACGATGTAAGAAACCACTATGGTTCTCAAAGGAAGTGGCAGTGAAGGTTCAAGAGAAAAAGAAAGCTTTCAGGAAGTACAAGGAATCACAGAAGGAGCAGGACAGAGAACTGTATCAGTTAAAGCAAAAGGAAGCTGGGAAGGCAGTCAGAACTGCAAAGGCCCAAACTGAGGAAAAGATAGCCAACTCAGTTAAGAAGGGGATAAAACCCTTTATAGGTACGTCAGGGAGCGAAGGAAGACCAAGGGAGGATAGTGAGGCTTAATAAAGGGGGAGGGTGGGCAGAGGGTGACTGTGAAAAGGCAGAGATACTAAACAAATATTTTGCTCTGTATTTACAAAGGAAGAGGGGAGGTACCTAAAACAAACAGTAGAAACACTCTGGATACTGAAGTTGATACCAGCCCATTTACAGAAGAAAGGGTTCTGAAAGAACTCTTAAAACTGAAGGTGGACAAAGCAATGGGGCCTGATAGGATTCATCCCAGAATTCTAAAAGAACTAAGGGTGGAATTAGTGACACCACTGACTACCCTGTTTAACAAATCATGGGAGGATCGGGTGGTACCCGAGGACTGGAGGAGGGCAGATGTGATTCCTCTCACAAAAGTGGGAGCAAGGCAGAAGCAGGAAACTATAGACCTGTTAGTTTAACCTCAGTGGTAGAGAAAATGATGGAATCACTTCTGAAGGAAAGAATTGTCGAGTATCTAGAGGCCAGGGGCACAGGACCCAAGGCAGCATGGATTCACAGCGGAAGGTCATGCCAGACAAATCTGATAGATTTCTTTGACTGGGTGACCAAAGTAGTAGATCAGGGAGGGCTGTGGACATGGCCTACCTAGACTTTAGCAAGCATTTGACACAGTCCCACACAAAGATTAATACAAGTTAGCTAGCCTGGGAGTGGGTCCCAAGATGACAGCCTGGGTAAAACATTGGCTGGAGAATAGGACACAGGAGAGTAATAGTAAATGGTGTCACTCTGAAGAAGGGGTTACTAGTGGGGTACCACAGGGTTCAGTATTAGGACGGTCCTCTTCAATGTCTTTATAGCTTACATTGCAGAGGGACTGAAGGAAAGTATGTCTCTTTGCAGATGACACAAAGATCTGCAACAGAGTTGATGCACAAGGTGGGGTGGGAAGGATGAAAAGGGACTTGGCAAGGTTAGAGGAATGATCAAATGTATGGCAGCTTAGATTCAATGCTAAGAAGTGCAAGGTAATGCACCTGGAAACAAAAACCCAGGGAAGAGTACACAATGGTGGTGAGATACTAACAACAACAAAATGGAAAGGGACCTGGGGTAGTCATATCAGATGACCTAAAGTGGGCAAGCAATGGGAGAGGGCAGCAGGAGGGTTGGGGATACTGGGATGCATAGGGAGAGGCATCACCAGTAGAAAACAGGAAGTTATTATCCTCTGTACAGACAGCTGATCAGACCCCATCTGAGTACTGTGTGCAGTTCTGGAGACCCAGTCTTTGCAAAGACATAGACAGGATGGAAGCTGTCCAGAGGAGGGCACTAAAATGGTGCAGGGTCTGTACCAGAAGACATATGAAGAGAGACTTAAGGAGCTTAATATGTATAGCCTCGAGGAAAGGAGGGAGGGGGACATGATAGAAACTTCAAATACTTCAAGGGAATCAACAAAGTCCAAGAGGGTAGCATCTTTCAAAAAAAGTGTGCAAGAACAAGGGGCACAATTTGAAGATGGAGGCGGCTCAGAGGTAATTTAAGGAAGTATTTTTCACAGAGGGTTGTGGATGTGGGCGGCCTTCCGGAGGTCGTGGAGTCAAAAACAGTGGTGGAATTCAAGCATGCATGGGACAGTCATAAGGCAATTCTAGGGGTGGGGTAGAAAGAAGTAGGCTGCTGGTTAACTAGGATCTGCAGCTTATCCAGTAGGCAGGAAATGGAGTGAACTGGGTGGGCCAGTGGTCCTATCTGCATCAAATTCTATGTTTCTATTAATTTGTCATGTCCTTCCTGTCAGATCTTCAGTGCCCAAATGTTGATAAATCCACACTGGAAGGTGGACTCAAAACCTCATACAGTTCAGAAACCATGGCAAATGACATGCTGGAATCTCTCTCCTGTTATCCGGAAAAAATTGGTATGAAAATACAGGCCTCCCCTATATAAGCATCCTTGCTGATGAGACCACCAATATAAGTACACAAAAACTAACCATTTATGTACGTAGTTGACCCAGAAACATTTGACCCCGCACTCATTATGTTTCTAATATTCAAACAACCTCTGGGACTGGGAAAAACATTGCTGAGGCTTTGCAAAATTTTCTAACTGAGCATAATGTTCCAATGTCTAAGGTGATGGCTTTAGGTAGTGACGGTGCAAAAGTGATAACAGGAACAGGTGAGGAAGTAACAGGGCATCTACTAAGGCAGAATCAATGCTCTTGAATTAACACTGCATAGCCCATCGACTTGCTCTAGTTAGTTCTCAGGCTGCAGACTCAGTGCCTTATTTGCGCCAGTACCAAGAGGTGTTGACATGATTTTTTATTTTAAAGCATCCTCAAATCGCATGCGCAAATTACAACAGATTCAGGAGATGCTTAATGAGCCATCACTTAGGGTGAAAGAAGTTCACACGCGTACTGGCTTGCAGTTTTAGTGCAGTTCAGACAGGGTATAGAACCCCGACTCACTCATGAGAGACATGTCACGCAACACTGACGCTAAGGCCACGGGCTATGCCAAGAAATGGTCACAGGCCGATTCTGTGGAAACCACATATAGTTGACGGAAGTGCTGCCAGTAATCACTGAACTGTGCTTGGTTTTCCAGAAAAGATCTCGACACTGCAATTGTGCAAGTATCGTAAAGCACTGCATGACTGTCTTAAGAAAAATTAAAAATGGGGAACAACCACTTGAGGGCAGGACAGCAGACCCACTTGCAGAAGCTAGGGGATGACTTAAAAACAGGCCATGATGGAAAAACAAATATTTAAGGGAATCACATTGTGCAGGGAAATCTAACATTGCAACAATCAAAAGGAATTTTATTGAAAAGCTAATCGAAAATCTAAAATCAGGTTTCCAGAAAATGACAGCAATATCATGTTTGCCTTTGGGGTATTGGCAATGAGACCAGTGTCATTTATCTCACCTAGTGATGTGTCTGAGGGGGCAACAATGAGCTAGAGTTACTTCTGCAGCAGTATGGCCAGGAAAAGAACACAACTTTGGGGACTCACCAAAGTGCTACCAATTGTAGACCCTGACCAAGTTATGGAGGAGTGGGACAAACTAATGTAACCCTCTGCAAATGGGGATTCCCAAAAGCCTTCCAGGAGCTTGCTTGAATGCTCCAAGCCTGAATGGTGTTTGCGCTTAGCGCTTATCTGAGAGTGCTTTTAGAGCCTCTGGTACTGTTCTAAGAGCTGTCTGCTTGCAGACATAATTAGTTTGTATGGGGGGACTGTGTGTTTCCTGCTTGAGTCCTGCTTTGAGCTGCTGCCAAATCGCTTGTTTCTGCCATCGCTAAGTGGGCAGAGTGATCACTTTTCAAAGATGTAACTGTTTGCCAGAAATCATTTACAGTAATAATGAAAATACAGTTTGTCTAACCTGCTTTTCTTTGCAGTCTGAACTGTTTTGCCTAGCCCTCCATTCTGGTTTTGAACTGCTGAACTGGACCAATCAATGGGGACCTTTGAAATGGAGCCACCTGCTGGCAAATCAGAACTTGGACTCTCATTGTGGAGCCAGCCACCTTTGTACTGTATGGCCAGTGACTCTGGGAAATGTAGTTTTGATCTTGGCGCCTTTTTCCACCAACAGGGGAGTTTATTGTGAGTGACAGCCAGTCCAGCCAACAGAATAGTGGGAGCTAAAGGAAATGCACTGGTCTGGGACTGAGAGATTAGATCAGTTTTGGCAGTGAAAAGACAAGGAGCCGTGTGCTTCTGTGGTGTATAGTTTAGCTGCTGGAAGCATGCGCAGGCCCTGAGTTTCGTCTGCAGCCTGTGCAAGCACCCATTTGGACTGAATCCAACCTGTGAGGAGAATCAAGGAGATCTGAAGAGCAGAAACCAGGCTCACCCTGTAGAAGACTGGAGAAATTGCTGAATCACGCCGGTCTGTCAGGAACTGAAGCTGCTGAGTGTTCTCCGGTATCGCAGTAATTGCGGTCGGGATCAAGAAGCAGCCTGCCTGGTATAGTACTTTCCTTTTACATATAAATGTGTGTAGTGCTTGTGGGGAATCAAGTGCTTCAAATCCCCTGTACAGTGAATTGAGTGCATGAAGCTGGAAGAACCCCAGCTTGATTCGGACTACATCCGATTGCTGTAAACTGCAGTGGGGTCCAGTCACAAGGACCTTTTCACAGGTTCTGCTCTCCTGGCAATCCAGGACAATCTGCCTTCCATCCAGTTCCCAGCACTGAGTTTTGAGTACAAGCAGGGTAGCTCCTGCCATCTGTTTATCGAATTGCAAGTGTATCATCTAATTGTTCTTTCATTTCTTCACGAACTGAGCCATCCGCCCGGATTACAATTGGGTATTGTGCAAGTGTTTTTCCATCACAGGGCCCCAACCAGCTGCACCGATCCTGGCTAGCCCCCATCCTGGGTACCCAGTAAAGTGACAATTTGGGACTCTGAATATGCGCACAGTACTGTGATTATTAATGTGTTTAACCTAATTAACCTGATTTCCCTTCCTTGTTACAGCTCCTAAATAAATCAGATCTGTTTGTTTCAGCAAAGTTACACTGACTGAGGTATTCGCTTATGTTAAAGTATTGTACTGTGGCTTTTGCACTGTGTCATCTTGTTTTACAGGGGTCCCCAGAGTCCAGTCGACAGAGCCAGTCCTGGGGTAAGTGTATATTGTGAAGATATTCCTGACACATTGTGTGGGCCACTGTGGGAAGAAAGGGGTTACAGTGTCCCAGAGGGCTGTGACCAAGTTAGTTTAACTACTGCAAACCCTGACCTCTGGATGGAGGCACCCCATTGGACCTAGGCCCTCAACCTGTTAGTAGTTAAGTAGGCAGGGTAGTAGCCCTTGGGATAGCGCCACCTAGGGTTACACTAAAAACTCTAGTTTTGCAGGAGGGCACCAAGAGATACAATTTCAGTTTTGTGGGGTCTCATCAACAAGCACTATAGTGAAACCTTCTCCGATTTAATCAAGCTGGCAAGCCTTGCCCTCATAGCACCTATCCACACTGCAGATTGCGAAGGGGATTTAGTTCACAAAATCTCATCAGAACTAGTCTGCAAAAAGGCTGTCTGCCACTAGACTAGATGACCTTATCGTAATCCACAAAAGATTTCAATTTTGTGTCGGCACTGCATAACTGACGAAACAAAAGGAAAGAAGGTTGTTCACCAGTTAAAACGCAGATTTGGGTCACCCCATCAGTTTAATGTTATTTACCCACCACCGGCAGTCATTCTCAGCCGGCCCTCCCTTACTAAAAAAAACCTTTATTGATTTCTTGTAACACAATGAATAACACAACTAACTGACTGAGACACAACAATGAGTCAAAACAATTGTTATCATATCTTTATTTTTCTTTAACTAGATCTGCACTGTCTACAAACACATTTCTAATATGGCAAATAATGATTGGCAGTTTCTGTCTTCCTATCCTGAATCCTTTCTGCAGCTGCTACAAATCTTCTTGTTCTAGCCTTTCTTTCTTTTCTGCTTTCTGTAGCTGATGGCCCGACAAATAATGACAACAGAGTAAATATATGGTTCGATGATGAATCACGATCAATGTACAAAAACAATATTTGTCCCCAGCATTTTCTAGTCTGTCCCATTTTCCTCAGTTTGTCCCCTATTTTTCAACACACTTGGGACATTGTCCCACTTAAAAATGTGCAGAATGAACCCTGGCCCTAAGGGGACTAGTAGGTGATGCAGCCCCTCTGGCTACCTGCCCACTGTCTGGTGGGAACCCCATGGACGGGAACCAAACATGTCTGGCCTCTCCAGGCCCCATCTAAACCCAGGGTGCCTCCTGCACCTAACCACCTCTATCCTGCTCACCTCTGCCAAACCTACGGCCTCTGACCATGGCTGACCAAGCCAGCACCTCCTAATACTAAAGACCTCACGACAGCGCCATGCTGCCGAAGCTGACACAGGGAGGTCAGTGAAAGGCCAAGGTCACGCCACTGGGACACATTGTAGATAATCCAAGCCTGCCCAAGATCCTTACACATCCCAAAAGCTGGCCTTTTAGTCTAAAAAGATACACTACTAGTACTATAACAGCTACAAATGCTCTGCAAACACACCCATGCACGCACTCATACAAAAACATCTGGTTACTCACACCACACACACCACCTAACAACCACCAATACAATTAAAAACTTCACCCTACCCTCCCCACCCAACAACAACAAATAAATCACAATTAAAAGAATCAAATGGGAGAAAACAATAAAATAAGCTGCAACAAATTCCAGACATTTTACAGAATAATCAGGATAAGTAAAATAGATGGTCCAGTTCAACGGTCCAAGCCAAAGACTGGTGACAAACTCAGGGTGCAATTAAACTTAAGGTGCTCTCACCACCAGAGTTCAAAGATATTATATAGCACACTCGGTTCAAAGAAGAAGCTTTGGTATATTCAAAGAGCCTCTGAGAAGCTCCAAAGTCAGAAACGCTCTGCTCTCACCAGTGCAGTTTCTGTTAAATACATTCCTAAAAATATAGGCACTCACCCCTGCAGGCATTGAAAGTCCAAGGAAAGACAGAAAACATGCTCTCACCAGGTCTTCCTATACAATCCATCAACTCCTAGAAGCTGACAGTTTGAAACAGACGCTTAGCAGGCAGGCAACCTGCAAAAGGAGGAAACAAAGTCCAGATGGACCAGGAAGGAGTCCTTCTGAAAAACGATCTTCTCTCCCCACAGGGGAACGAGAACGGGCCGCCTCTAAGTCCCAGGATCTGATGCAAACAAGTGTACAGAGACACAGGAGACAGGCGGTGTTCTCCATGGGGGCACTACACGAAGCCTACAGTTGTTTTGCTTTCTGTAGCTGAAAACGGCCGATCGTGGCACCTTCCATCAGACTTCTCAAGTATCCTTCCAAAGTCCAACAGAGTCTGTCACACTCCACCATGGTGGCTGCTGTGGAGTAACAGCTGCACTATTTGGCTGCTACTTCCACAGTTCTGCCGGTGCCATCATCTTGCAAAAGGCATAATGACATTCACTGCAACTATGCATGTGCGATGCCATGCATGCTAGTTAGTGCCACCGCCATCTTGCAGATGGCACTAGGCAGCACTCGCTGTCTGGAGCTTTAAAGCTTGCCACAGCCATATCAGCTCTGGCTAGAGTTTGTTTAGTGAAGTCGCAGTGTAACCACTCCAGTCCCCTGGGATTACTAGAATCCCATCAGTGAAAGTGCTAGGTAGGGAAGGCAGATGGTGAATAACTGGTTAAATTTTTTTCACCTACTCACTCTCTGTTTACTTGGTCTCAGCTGAGATGAGAGAGATGATGTCATTCAGAACTCTCGCAGCAGCATAAGCCACGGCAGTTGAGTGTGAGTGGGGAGTTTTAGAATTTTCAGTTAGTTTGAGTAGAGAGTCTGTAGTGAGTAGTTGGAGGAGTGAGAGCTGCAGTGTGGGCTCTGAGAGAACCTATTTTCTCACCCTAGACCTGAAAGACATCTGCCTGCCAAGAGAAGTGGTGGGAACCATTGTCTACAGCAGGAGCTCCTGATTTTTCATCCCCAGAGAGATGGAAATGACTCACAGGATGGATCCAAGGACAATCCCTTATTTGATCCGAGACCCTTTTGAAGCTGCCTGTTTGTTTTCCAACTGTGAGTAATCTGACTTTGTACTTCCTGAGGAAAATACCTGTTCTTGGGTGTTTTCTCTGACAGAGAGAAATATACAATAGTTCTGTTCTAAGCTGAGACTGTTCTCAAGTTTAAAGTTGTCTGACAATTGTGGGGTCCAGAGGGAGACTAATGCACATTGTTCAGGACTCAGGAGTAGTGTTTTCATATGGACGTGAAAGTCATTTCTAGATGCACATTCCTAAATGTTTTACCAGTCGCTTTGAGGTGTAACTCTTAAAGAATGGCTGGTATGGACGTGAAGTGAAAAGTGGCAGCACCCCATCTGGAGTGACCATTTCAGACTGAGGATGCAAACCAGACCATGACCAACCAATGCCACCTGTCCTCTCCAGAGTCATCCAGCATCTGCGCAGACGGCACAAAGAATCCAGCTGGCATGACTAAGATCCCAACCATTCAGTATCTTCCAATGCCACCTATCCTTTCCAGAGTCACTGACCATCATTGCAAAGTGCATGCAGCCTTCAGTCAGCCTTACTAGAGGGGCCAACCATGCAATGACTGGCCAGTGCAAATAATTCCATATCATCGAGCATTAGGGCAAAGTGCATGCAGCATTCAGTCAGCCTTACCAGGGATCCCAAACATGCAACTGACCAATGTCACCTATCCTCCCTTGAGTCATCGAGCATCTGGGCAAAGTACTCAAAAGTCTCTGACTGGCATAGCTTCAGAACTCAGGTTCAAGGCATGAAGCCACAATCCCCAGTGGTGGTGTCTCAATATTGCAAATACTAAAGACCTTTGTAATGTTTCACAACAACTGCCACTGGGAACAGGGCAGAACTGGTTCTAAAATAAAAGAACCTCCAAACACCAGTCTAGTTCTGTAATATAGAACAAAAATGGGCGCCCCTTTAGAAATAGTTACAGTGGATTGAGATGCAGATTAACCTATGATATGCAAAGCTCAGAATATGCAAAATATATGCAAATAAGCTCTTCAACAACATGAGCTTTTCAAAGACTTTTTGGGTTCTAATTTGAAGCAGAACCAGGAGAGGCTGGCATCACCACTAATTACAACAGAACTACAAGGAAACTTATGGCCCACAAAACAAGTAGGAAATTAAATATGATATTAATGATATTTTCAATTTGTGATGCAAATTTTGAATCCCATGTGTTATCAGAGATAGAACAGTCATTTCTGCCTAGGTGGGCTGCATGTGAAAGACAGGCAGTAGTACTCCTCCTTCCCCTCACCCCTTTTGGGAAAACTCCAACTGATCAGCTCCCGTGTGAAGCTGGACTAAAAATAAAACAGAAGAAACAACTCTGTTGCATGAATTACAATGACCCCCAACCCCAGCACCACATTACCACGATTTAAAAAGTAATAATGGAGTCAGATTTTATGCCAGCCAGGTGGCACTGAGAGTTGAGGCACTGGACGCCATACCACTCACCATGGCAGCAACCCGGTTTGGATGCAGGCTCGGGATGCTGGAGGATAACTGCTCTCCTCTCCAGGTGAAGGTGCCTGGAGGACTGCTCTCCTCTCCAGAAAAAGAGCATCCAGAGGACTGCTTCCTTCTGGGAAAGGAGCACCTGGAAGACTGCTCTCCTCCCAGGGATGAAGTATCTGGAAGATTGCTCTCTCTACTGGGAATGGAGCATCTGAGGACTGCTCTCCTCTCCTGGGGATGAAGTGTCTCGAGGACAGCTCTCCTCCCAGGGATGAAGTGTCTGGAGGACAGCTCTCTCTCCCAGGGATGAAGTGTCTAGAGGACAGCTCTTCTTCTGGGGATGAAGTGTCTGAGGACAGCTCTCCTCCTGGGGATAAAACATCTGGAGGACTGCTCTCCTCTCCTGGGGATGAAGTGTCTAGAGGACTGCTCTTCTCTCCCAGTGATGGAGTGTCTGAGGACTGCTCTCCTTTCCCAGGAATGGAGCATCTGGAGGACTGCTCTCCTCTCCTGGGGATGCAGCGTCTGGAGGACTGCTTCTCTCCCGGGATGAAGTGTCTGTAGGACTGCTCTCCTCTCCTGAGGATGGAGCATCAGGAGGACTGCTTTCCTCCCAGGGATGAAGTGTCTGGAGGACTGCTCTCCTCTCATGGTGATGGAGCATCTGGAGGCATGCTGTCCACTCCTGGGGATGAAGTGTCTGGAGGACTGCTCTGCTCTCCCGGAATGCAGCATCAGGAGGACTGCTCTCCTCCCTCTCTCCTGGGAATGGAGCATCTAGAGGACTGCTCTCCTCCCAGGAATGAAACATCTGGAGAACTGCTCTTCTCCCAGGGACGAGTGTCTAGAGGACTGCTGTCCTCTCCTGGGATGAAGTGTCTGAGGACAGCTCTCCCTCCTGGGATGAAGCATCTGGAGGACTGCTGTCCTCTCCTGGGATGAAGTGCCTGGAGGACTGCTCTTCTCTCCTGAGGATGGAGCATCTGAGGACTGCTCTCCTCTTCTGGGGATGAAGTGTCTGAGGACTGCTCTTCTCTCCCAGGGATGGAGTGTCTGAGGACTGATCTCCTTTCCCAGGAATGGAGCATCTGGAGGACTGCTCTCCTCTCCTGGGGATGCAGTGTCTGGAGGACTGCTCTCCTCTCCCGGGATGAAGTGTCTGTAGGACTGCTCTCCTCCTGAGGATGGAGCATCAGGAGGACTGCTTTCCTCCCAGGGATGAAGTGTCTGGAGGACTGCTTCCTCTCATGGTGATGGAGCATCTGGAGGCATGCTGTCCACTCCTGGGATGAAGTGTCTGGAGGACTGCTCTGCTCTCCGGAATGCAGCATCAGGAGGACTGCTCTCCTCTCCTCTCCTCTCCTGGGAATGGAGCATCTAGAGGACTGCTCTCCTCCCAGGAATGAAACATCTGGAGAACTGCTCTTCTCCCAGGGACGAAGTGTCTAGAGGACTGCTGTCCTCTCCTGGGGATGCAGCGCCTGGAGGACTGCTCTCCTCTCCCGGGATGAAGCTTCTGGAGGAGTGCTCTCTCTCCTAGGGATAGAGCATCTGCAGGACTTCTCTCTCCCGGGATGAAGTGTCTAGGACTGCTCTCCTCTCCCGAGGATGAAGTGTCTGTAGGACTGCTCTCCTCTCCGAGGATGGAGTATCAGGAGGACTGCTTTCCTCCCGAGGATGGAGTATCAGGAGGACTGCTTTCTCCCGGGATGAAGTGTCTGGAGGACTGCTCTCCCTCCCAGGGATGGACCATCTAAAGGACTGCTTTTCTCCCAGGGATGAAGTGTCTGAAGGACTGTCTCCTCTCATGGGAATGGAGGCCTGAAGGCATGCTCTCCACTCCTGGGGATGAAGTGTCTGAAGAACTGCTCTCCTTTCCCAGGAATGGACCGTCAGGAGGACTGCTCTTCTCTCCTGGGAAT
The DNA here is from genome assembly GCA_016271365.2 of Neoceratodus forsteri. Taxonomy (NCBI): domain Eukaryota; kingdom Metazoa; phylum Chordata; order Ceratodontiformes; family Ceratodontidae; genus Neoceratodus; species Neoceratodus forsteri. The sequence goes on from JADMNL010000022.1 coordinate 552,126,222, forward strand.
GGAGCATTTGAGGACTGCTCTCCTCCTAGGGAACTAGCGTCTGGAGGACTGCTCTCTTCTCCTGGAATGGAGTGTCTGGAGGACTGCTCTCCTCTCCTATCCTCTCCTGGGGATGGAATGTCTGACTGCTCTCTTCCCGGGGTGGGGTTACAGCACTCAGCATTTTGCCTGGCTCCCTGCTGACCGAGGGCAAGGCAAGCCAAACACTGTCCAGATAAAGACGGACAGGCAGCTGCTGAATCTATTACCACACATGGTAGCATGTGGGGATATCTGGGCGTAATTGCATGCACACTCCTCAGGGCACAGAAACTGAAAGACAGATGCTGACATGCTGCCACCTGGAGAACTGCACCCAACAAATACCCAGGCCAAGCTGCTTCACGCAAGATAGCCCTGCACCCAAAAATACCCAGGCTAAGCTGCTCTCACGAAGGTAGCATTGCACTCAACAAATAGCCAGCCCAAGCTGCTTCATGTCAGGGTAGCACTGCACTGAAAAATACCCAGGCCAAGCTGCTTCACGCGAAGGACACACTGCACCCAATAAATACCCAACCCAAGCTGCTTCCCACAAAGGTAGCCCTGTACCCAACAATACAGAGTCCCGAGCTGCTTCACATGAAGCAGCTCTGCACCCAACAAATACCCAGCCCAAGTTGCTTCACAAGGTGCAGCACTGCACTCAAAAAATTGCCAGACCAAGCTGCTTCGCAAAGGTAGCACTGCACCCATCAAATACCCAGGCCAAGCTGCTTCACGCGAAGGTAACACTGCACCAACAAATACCCAGCCCAAGCTGCTTCACACAAAGGTACCACTAACCCAACAAATACCCAGGCCAGGTTGCTTCGCACGAAGGTAGCACTGCACCCAACAAATACCCAGGCTGTTGCTGTGTGCAAAGGTAGCCCTGCACCCAACAAATGACCATGCTAAGCCACTCACGCACAGAGGTAGCACTACATCCAACAAAAATCCGGCCAAGCTGCTCGCACGAAGGCAGCACTGCACCAAAAACCAGCCCAAGCTGTTTCAAGCGTAGGCAGCTCCGCATCCAATAAATACCCAGCCCAAACTGCTTCAGTCTAGGTACCCTGCACCCAAAAAATATCCAGGCCAAGCTGCTTCGTACTTAAGGTAGCACTATCCAAACAAATACCCAGGCTGTTGCTTCGCACCTAAAAGCAGCTCTGCTTCAAAAAACAGCTTGCTGCTTTGGCGCTGAAGGCAGCATTGCACCCAACAAATACCCAGGCCAAGTTGTTGTGTGCAAAGGTAGCACTGCACCCAACAAATGACCATGCCAAGCCGCTTTGTACATGGAGGTAGCACTACATCCAACAAATATGAAGCCTAAGCTGCTTCTGCTCAAAGGCACCCCTGAACCTAACAAATACCCAGCCCAAGTTGCTTCACGTGAAAGTAGCCCTGCACTTAACAAATACCCAGCCTAAGCTGTTTAGTGCAAAAGTAGGTCTGCACCCAACAAATACCGAGCCCAACCTGCTTCCTGGGAAGATAACCTTGCATCCAACAAATGCCAAGCCTCAAGTTGATTCATGCGAAGGTAGTACTGCACCCAACAAATACCCAGCCTAGCTGCGCTATGCCAAGGTAGCACTTCACTCAGCAAATACCCAGCCTAAGCTGCTTCACGCAGCTAGTACTGCATCCAACAAATACCCAGCCCAAGCTGCTTCATGCAAAGCTAGCCCTGCCCCCAACAAATACCCTGCCCAACCTGCTTCCTGGGAGGATAGCCCTGCATCCAACAAATACCAAGCCAAGTTGCATCACGAGAAGGTAGCACTGGACCCAACAAATACCCTGCCTAAGTTAAGCTGCATGAAGGTAGCACTGCAACCAACAAATACCTAAGCCAATCTCCCTTTGCGCAGAGGTAGCAATGCACCCAACAAATAGCCAGACCAAGCTGCTTCACACCAAGGTAGCACTGCACCCAACAAATACCCAAGCCAAGCTGCTTCACACCAAGGTAGCCCTGCACCCAACAAATACCCAGGCCAAGCTGCTTCGCGTGAAAGTAGCACTGCACCCAACAAATTCCCAGTCCTAGCTCCTTCTCGAGAAGGTAGCACTGCACCAAACAAATACCCAGGCTGCTGCTGTGTGCAAAGGTAGCACTGCACCCAACAAATGACCACAATGCCGCTTTGTAATGAGGTAGCACTACATCCAACAAATAATGAAGCCCAAGCTGCTTTGTTCAAAGGCACTCCTGAACCTAACAAATACCCAGCCCAAGTTGCTTCACGTGAAAGTAGCCCTGCACTTAACAAATACCCAGCCCTAAACTGCTTAGTGCGAAGGTAGCCCTGAACCCAACAAATACCCAGCCCAAGCTGCTTTGTGTAAAGGTAGGCCTGCACCCAACAAATACCCAGCCCAACCTACTTCCTGGGAAGATAGCCCTGCATCCAACAAATACCAAGCCCAAGTTGCTTCATGCGAAGGTAGTACTGCACCCAACAAATACCAGCCCAAGTTGCTTCATAAAGCTAGTACTGCACCCAACAAATACCCTTACCAAGCTGCTTCATGCAAAGCTAGTACTGCACCCAACAAATACCCAGCCCAAGCTAAGCCACGCAGCTAGCCCCTGCCCCCAACAAATACCCTGCCCAACCTACTTCCTGGGAAGATAGCCCTGCATCCAACAAATACCAAGCCCAAGTTGCATCACGAGAAGGTAGCAATGCACCCAACAAATAGCCAGACCAAGCTGCTTCACACCAAGGTAGCACTGTACCCAACAAATACCCAAACCAAGCTGCTTCACACCAAGGTAGCCCTGCACCCAACAAATACCCAGGCCAAGCTGCTTCACGGAAAGTAGCACTGCACCCAACAAATTCCCAGTCCTAGCTCCTTCTTGAGAAGGTAGCACTGCACCCAACAAATACCAAGGCCAAGCTGCTTCATGTGAAGGTAGCACTGCACCCAACAAATATCCAGGCCAAGCTGCTTCACACACCAAGGTAGCACTGCACCCAGCAAATACCCAAGCCAAGCTGCTTCACACCAAGGTAGCACTGCACCCAACAAACACCCAGACTAAGCTGCTTTATGTGAAGGCAGCACTTCACCCAACAAATACCCAGGCTAAGCTGCTTCGTGTAAAGGCAGCACTACACACGCAACAAACCCAGCCCAAGCTGCTTCACATGAAGGACACACTGCACCCAGCAAATACCCAACCCAAGTTGCTTCCTCACAAAGGTAGCCCTGCACCCAAAAATACCCAGCCTAGTTGCTTGGTGCAGGTAGCACTGCACCCAAAAATACCCAGCCCAAGCTGCTTCCCACGAAGGTAGCCCTGCACCCAACAAATACCCAGCCCAAGCTGTTTGTGCTGTTAGCACTGCACTCAAAAATACCCAGCCCAAGTTGCTTCCCGTGAAGGTAGCCCTGCACCCAACAAATATCCAGCCCAAGCTGCTTCACAAGAAGGCAGCACTGCACCCAACAAATACCCAGCCAGTTGCTTAACATGAAGGTAGCACTGCACCCAACAAAATAGGATATAGGTGCTAAACATACCTATCTCCGCCACTTCAGACTGAGAATCTCAGCAAGCCCAAAGAATTCTGGAAACATATCAATTCTATGATCAAAGTTAAATTGACCCAATGTCCAAGCTCCATATCATTCAGTGGCCACCTCCTTCAAGATCCCCATCCATTGCAGAAGGAATTAATCAGTTCCTCACTGACCTTGATAGGTACACAGCTCACCTGCCGCCAGTCTCGTATTTCTCTATCCCTACTCAGCATCATGCCACTCTTTCCACCCAAAAATAGTGACTAGAAGAGAAGTCCTCAGGCTGTTATCAAATCTCAAGTCAGAGAGCTTCCTGGCCATGACACATTAGAACCCAGGTTTCTCAAACTAGGAGCAGCAGTACTCGCCGCACCTGTCTGTGATCTTCTAAATAGACCCATCCTCTCTGGTGAAGTGCCAAGTCTTTGAAAGTGGTTTGGTGGTCCCCTCCATAAAAGGGAGGACCCACGCTGTGGAAAATTATAGGTCTATTTCAATTCTCTGTCCACTGGCTAAGATCCTGAACAGATCCTGTACATTCAGCTACAATCCTACCTAGACTTACATCATCTTCTCACAGACTGCCATCATGGCTTCTGGAAGGGTCACAGTAGACTTCGTTATCGTCACTGATCTAATGGCAGCATAGACACGGAGCTCCCATCTCCCCAGGCAAGAAATCAGCGCCACAGTAAAGAGAAACTGCTCATTTACCTGAAATATGAATAAAAAACAGCAGTAGGAACATAAGTGGAAAGAGATCCTGGTCCAAAATGCAAAGCAAAACCAACAGCCAGAAGGATTGCTTCAGATGAGCTCGGCCTTGCAGAGAAGAATCACCAGCAAGCACGGCGACATGAGACAGAGCTGGAAACACTGTCACACTCGTAGTTCCAAACTCTGTTGTCTGAAATTAAACAATTCAGGTCTGAGAATAAGGTGGAGTTTGAAAGGCTTCACACAGAGCTAAGAAATACAGAGACCAGAGTAAATGAAACGGAAGAAAGAATTTCCACAGTGGAAGATGACCAAATTTACCTCTCTCGAGTGGCAGAATCTCTTACCCAACAACAAGAGCAAACTGCAGCAAAGTGCATAGACCTGAAGGCTTGAGCTAGATGAGAGAACTTGCATATCTACGGCCTTCTGGAGGGAGCTAAGGTGGGGAAATGGCTGACTTCCTAAGTGACTTACTAAAATGTGCTGGATCTCCCACGGGCATTTAATTTTCGAATCAAATAGACCTGAGAGCCCTGATACCTAGACCAGCCTCAGCAAATGCACATCCTATGTCAATAATAGCTTAATTCTCGTGGTACAGGGACAAGGAATTTATTCTTTAAGCAGCTTGGAGACAGCAAAGGTTGATTATAATGGCTCTAGGCTCCTCTTCGATCAGGATTACCCTCCCCAAATCCAGCAACATTGTATGGTCTACGCCTGTACTCCGTAAGCTGAAATCCTTTAGGGTAAAGTTTCAGACGCCATACCCCACTTGCCTTAGGGTTCGATGGAAATCTGGAGTAGAACTCTACCATACAGCAGATGAGGCCTTCCGAGCTGTGAGGGATAAAGGCCATGAAATACCTTAAGAGATTTCCTGCCCGAGCCAACCGCAAGGGGGCAATCTAGGTGGCAAGACTCCTCTCAGCACAACCCCAGAAAGTCCAGAAGAGGATCAGCTCCCAGCATAATGCAGGACATTTAAGAAGATACTGCACCAGCTTACTCACTCTCGACGCCGGAGCAATCGGAGTTGGAAGATGAAAATACCTGATCTGGTCACTGACTATCGGTGAGTGCTGTGTTTGATTTTTGGATTGTCCTCTCTTCCTTGTATGGCAGGGCCCTGTATCTCGCATGATCCTGGATGAACTTGGGGAGCTGCAGCTGGATGAGGGAGGGAGACCCTCCTCATGGGACAACACCCTCAAACCATCTTCTGTTTTGCTTTTAAGAGGTTATATCCCCTCATGAATTTCAATATAGCTGGAACAGGGACTTGGTCTTATGAGGAGGGGGTGATCATATTGGAAAGCTGGCCTAGTTCGGCTTGATCCAAGGAGGCAGGAAGATCTACAAGCCAGAGACCTGAGCTGGAATGTGACTGAGAATAAATATGCAGCCTGTCACCAGTCTGTTCGATGTGGGCTATAGTTTTATAGTTTTTTGTAAGTTTTACAGCTATAAGGTGATTTGTACAACTGGGACCACTCGAAATGAGTACTGGCAAGGACCTCGCTGATCAGCAATGACTTTTAGTTAAAACAGTTTCTAATGGGACAAAATCCAAATCTGATTGTTCAGTGTTGCTGGGGGAGGGGAGGGGTTTCTGATGGCTCTAAGTGATTTCATGCAGGATCTATGGAAACTTAGTCTCTGGATTGTACTTGCCTTGTTCTCAGTGAGAGGTGATGGGGATGAGGGACTCTTCCTCATTTTGCTTATGGGGAACCTCTATCTCTCCCTGATTGTCCTACTGGGTTCGGCGACGTACTTAAGCCATAACATCTGGCCTGGACCCACTTGTGTTAGAGCACAAGAGGAACTAACTCCTTGTGGGGTTCCATATCCTCTACCCTCTGACCTATTGTCTTGGGGACACAGGGAACTAGTATTCGGTTCCCTACCTTGGGGGTAAATATGTAAATAGTTCAGACCCACTGAGGAGGCTAGCTAGTTTGGTGCCTCCTGGAGGTTCAAGAGTTACTGTATTGTTAATGTTCGATTTGTTATGTATTGTTCTACAGTATGTGTGCTGTTCTATATAAGGGCACTATATATTTTTTGTGGAGGGACTGGGGGATGGGGGTGGGGGTGTGGGGGTGATGTTGGGAGAGCGGAGAAGTAACCATACTGATGTACAGTATGCAGCAGCATGGAACTGGGAGACCGAGGGCCTACCCCTCAGATAACCATAGGATGCTACATACATGAGATAACCTTCTGGCTTCCATATGGCTGAAAAGCACATTATAAAAATGTTATCACACAATGTAAATGGGTTAAATAACCCAGTTAAACGATATAATGCCCTCTCTATGTTGAGGCAGGCCCCTTCGGTTGTACTCCTGCAAGATACCGCCTCAGTAAAGCCAAGCATGTGAAACTGGGAGATTTGGTTTTGAGCAGGTAATTTCCTCTTCATATGGGAGGGAAGAGAAGGGTACAGCTATCTTAATATCTAAAGGATCCCACTTTAAAACAGTTGCCAGCTACTCTGACCTGGAGGCCACCTCACTATAGTCTCTGGTGACCTGGATTGATCACCTATTACCTTAGCAACACTTTATGTACCCCTGGGCTCTACTGTTAAAGTCATGAAAGGTTACTCCTTAAGATAACAGAATACCACGGGGGTCCTAGTGGTGGGGGATCTTAACCAAAGACTAGAACAAATAGATACTTCGAGACCTGGTTCATCCAGGAGCAACTCTCTTAGCAAGGTGACCAGATCCTATGTGAAAGGGGCCTCTTGGATTGATGCCTGGAGATTGGTACACCCTGGAAAGAGGGAATACACACTTTTCCCACCCGCACGGGTCTTATGCCCGCATTGACTATTTTTTGGTATCAGGTGAACATCAGCATCAGATTGTAGGGTGTAACCACATCTCCTCTGTGCTTTCATATCACTCACAGCTCTCACTGAGCTTAGACTGGGACTCAGAGAGGGGCAAACATTATGGAGATTTAATAATTATTTACTAAACTTGAAAGAATTTACAGATTTAGTCAAAATGAGATTAACACAGGTAACACAAGAGAATGACTCTCAGGAAGTTTCCAGAGCCACTCTTTGGGGTACACTGAAAACGGTCCTGAGGGAGGATATAATTAAATTTCAGCTCATTTAAGAGACAACAGATCTTCCAGATGGACAATCTCCAGACCCAACTAAAGGAGGCCCAGACCCAACATGCAGCACGGATGGGTCTGCCTCACCAGAATTCAGACCTTAAAACAGCTTATTCAGAAACATTTAGATATTAAGACAGAGCAGGCCCCTCAGCGTCTCGTCAGAGGTACTGTGAGATGGGCCCTAAAGTCACCAGGTTGTTAGCCCACTGCCCGAGGCAGCAAACAACTCAGTTGATGATTTCTCAGATTAGAGACCCTAAGACTGGTAGACTGCAGAGATCTCATAACCAAATCCTGGCAGCTTTTAAAGATTTTTATCAGGACCTCTATACCCCTGAGCAGGTTTCTGGGGAAATGCAGAGAGAGGCTTATTTGTCCAGACTGCCACTCCCAAAATCAGCCCAGAGGCTCAGCTTCAATTAGAGAACCCTATCACCCAAAGAGAGCTCGACCAGGCGGTCCAAAATGTAAATCCTGTAAGTCTCCAGGACCTGATGGGTACACCCCAGAGTTCTTCAAATTTTTAAGAAGGAACTGGAGCATTCCCTACTAGAGGCCTGTAAGGAGGCCCACTCTGGAGAAAAGATCCCAGATACTTGGAACTACGTGGTCATATCTTGCATACGAAACCCAATGTAAATCCTATCAGCCCAATCTCGGTTCTCAGTATTGATTATAAACTATATGCCAGCATTAAAGCAAAGAGATTGGAATCGATCCTGCCTACTCTAATTGATTTTGATCAAACAGGGTTTGTCCCTGGTAGGTAGACCAGGACAATATCAGCTAACATTACATATCATACACCATGCTGCCAGGTCGGGTCTCCTTCCTGCTCCTGAGTTTGGAAGCAGAGAGAGGCCTTGACTGGGTCATGGAATTTTCTGGTAGGAATGTCTAGCTGATGTATATAAACTGTTAGATTACATCTAGTTAGAGATAAAACTCCTTCGTTTTTTATTCCTTAAATTGGAATCAAGTGTATTTTGGTCTCATTGTATTAATTGTGTTTGGTTTCTATGCCAACAAGTTCATTACCTATTTAAGGTGTGTTGTATTTCAGTTAGTATCACATTGAAAAGCGTCATTTAGGCGTGAAACGTGCATCTGTGGTTTTGGAGTGCTGTTTGTTTCTTGCTTTTAAATTTTGTTATTAAAAGCTTTTTTATATGACCTAAGCTTGCAGGTCTTTTTTGTCGATTACTGGGTACATAGACACTGTCGTCAGATAAGGGCCTATGGCCCACCCAGTCTGCCCACTTGAGCTTGTAAGTTCAGTTTATGTTTTCCTAGAAGTCTGTTGCCCCTTACCCTGACCCCAGAATTCCTTTATGTCTATCCCATGCATTCTTAAATCCGTGATTGTTTCAGCCCCACCACTTCCTCTGGCAGGGTGTTCCACTTGTCCACCACCGTTCTGTGAAGAAATTCTTTCTCATGTTTCCTCTGAATCAGCCTCCTCCAACTTCATCCTATGCCCTCTAGTCCTGGAACATCTTTTTGCTTAAAATAGTGTATTCCTGCACCCTGTTCCTCCCTGTAAGATACTTGCATGTCTCTATCATATCCCCTCTCTCCTCCTCTCCTTCAGGGAGTACATATTCAGTTCCTTCAACCTGTCCTCATGGGACTTGTGATGCAATCCATGTACCATCTTAGTTGCCCTCCTCTGAACCTTCTCTACCCTGTCTATGTTCCTTACGTAAGGTCTCCAGAATTGTACACTGTACTCCAGGTGGGGCCTCACTAGTGTCTTGTATAGCGGAATTATGACCTCCCTTTTCCTGCTGGTGATGACCCTGTCTATGCATCCCAGCATCCTATTTGCTTTACCTGCTGCCTTGTCACACTGTTTCCTACCATAAGGTCATCAGAGATGATAACCCCAAGATCTCTTTCCTGCTTGGTGCATGCTATATCCTCACCCCCAACTGATATATTGTGCCAGGGTTTTGTGCCCCATATGCATTATCTTGCACTTCTTTGCATTGAATTTCAACTGCCAAACCCTTGACCATTCTTCAAGTTCCTGCAGGTCCCTTCTCATTCTGTCTACACCCTCTGTTGTGTCTACTCTGTTACAGAGCTTTGTGTCATCAGCGAACAGTGAAATTCTGCCTCCTAGATCCTGTGCAATGTCACTGATTAAGATGTTGAATAGGACCGTCCCAGCACTGATCCCTGTGGTACCCCACTGGTCACTCTTCCCTCTGTGGAGTGACAGCCATTTACCACCACCCTCTGTGTCCTGCCACCCAGCCAGTTACCTACCCACCACACTACTGTCCTGCCCACACCCATATTCCCCAGTTTGTGTAATAGTCTTCTATGTGGCACAGTGTCAAGGCCTTGCTGAAGTCCAGATAGGCCATGTCCACTGCCCTCCCTGATCCACCTCCCTAGTCACCCAGTCAAAAATTCAATGAGGTTGGTCTGACATGACCTCCCCTGGTGAAACCATGCTGCCTTGGGTCCTGTAGTCCACTGACAACCAGATGTTCCACCAATCTCTCCTTCAGTAGTGCTTCCATGATCTTCCCCACTACCGAGGTGAGGCTGGTCTGTAGTTCCCCGCTTCCTCTTTGTTCCCACTTTTGTATAAGGGGACTACATCTGCTGTCCTCCAGTCTTTGGGTACCTCCCTGTTTCCAGTGATCCACTAAACAGGATAGCCAGAGGTTCAGCCACCACCTCTAGTTCTTCTTAATGACCCTGGGGTGCACCCCATCTGGCCCCATTGCTTTATCAACTCTTATTACTTCCAGTTCCTTTCAGGACACTTTCTTGGGTAAAAGGACTTGTGTCCATTTCTGCACCATTCTCACCCCTTGTACTCCTTCAGAACCATTACCTCCTCTTCCTCAGTAAAGACTGAGCAGAAATACCAGTTCAATATGTCAGCTTTACTGTTGTCATCCTCCACACGGCCCCATCCTCCCCTTCCATCTCACTATCCCTCCCTTTGCCTTTTTTTCACTATGTACCTGTAAAGGTTTTGTCCCTCTACCCACTGATTTTGCAGTGTGTTCTTCTGTCTGAGCTTTGGCTTCCCTTACTGACCTCCTGCCTCCCTTTGCTTCTCCTGGTAGCCGTGCTGTTTTTGCTTTATGCCTCATTGTTTGTTTGGCTCCAGTTTTTTCGCTGTAGCCGCCTTTTTGTGAATATGGAATTTTCTGGTCTAACCCTAAAACATTTTGGTTTCTCTGAGTCCTACATTAAACTTATTAAAACATCTACACCAGGCCTAAAGCCTTTATCAAGATTAATGGCAGGGTATCTGATACCATCTCCTTCCAAAGGGGGTACAAGACAGGGATGCCCCCCTCTCTCCACTGCTCTTTGCCTTGTATAGAGCCATGGCCCGATTTTTCTGTGGCACTTTGTGACCAAATTCTGTGATAGGGTTGCCATTTGCCGCAGGACTTCCTAGGCACTGGTTTGTAATTTCTGCGGCAATTCTGTGGCAACAATGTATTGCCACGTTGCAGCATCCGACACTGCATCCATGGCATGGCATGGCAATGGCTATTGCAGATAGGATGGTGGAATACACAAAACAACTTATTCACAAAACAGACCTCAGATTTTTATAAATAATACATTTTTAAAAGTTAACCCCAAAATTTCAAGAGTCTTTTATGACCCTTCCTTCTGAGCATGGCAGGTGTCATTTATAAAGTACTGGACACAATGTAATTTTGCACCAAGTGCAAAATTGCTTTTGGCCAGGATATGGGAAACAAACAGCTGTTGTGTTCATGAGGTTGTGTGAAAAATGGACATGCTGCAGATTTGTTGAATGTTTAAAATCAAAAGACATTGTTGGATGGTCTTTGATTTTCAGGGTTAAATAAATGAAAAATAATAATAAAATTGTGTGTGTGTCTGTTTTATATTCTAGTTGAATAAAACTGCATCTAATATTGCGTGGTTTCTTTGTTCATTAGTTCACAACTCAGGTCTATACAGTACATAAATAGCATACAGATGTCTCCATTTCCATCAGCCCTATAAGTTATTAATCTTATTAGGTGATATAGCCTCTATGATGAATTATTCTTTGCGTGTTGTTCCATGGGTGTGTGAACTGCAGCATCTCAGTACGTGTGGGGCTGGGGTCGCAGTAATACATAGTCACCTAGGTTCTGCACTGGAGCTGCAAATTAGTAAAATTAATCAGGGGAAAAGTAGGTAATGTTTTGATCAGGCAATACAGATTGCTCTTGCAACCCCCGCAGTTCACTCATTCTTGGATTTAGCTTTAGTGAGTAATAACACTAATGGCTTGTGCTACAGAAACTGAGACATTGGCATATGTCCTGTTGGGGGTTTGGAGTTTGTGGTGGGGAAGGCAAATATAAAAAAAGAAAATAATAAAATATATAATTGTTGTTTGTAAAGGTAAAATAAATCAGAAGCTGAACATGACAAGTGGCATTTACAGATGGATTTTATTATGTGACTAGAGGAGTCAGTCTCTGTTCTATTCTATTTAGCTGAAGAAACCATGAATTTACACATCACTCAATTCTTGTGTAAAATAAAATTAACTTATGCCCGGCAGCAGCATGTAACCACAAGAATGTGTGTCACTAAGTGCCATCCTGACATGTATAACTTCTTCTTTTTTTTTTTTTTTTTTTTTTTTAACATTTACAAAAACAATTACAGCAATGACCTGCTTCACCTTGCTCTGCAGATCTGCGTCTCAAGAAAGCAGTTTAGAATTGCTGGTCTAATAGTGAAACTTTGCTAAAAAAAAAAAATAGCCAGATCTCAAATACAATGTGTGGCCCAGAAACAAAATTCACTATCTACAAATGCCACATTTGGTAAAAACACAAATTGCCAGAACCAAGAAGGTAACCATTGAGTCGGCACAAAAGTGTACATACTGTTTCCTCTAGTTCTTAAAATACACTGGAAAATAAAAGTACCTCATAGGAAAATGACCATCTCACTGGCCTCCATTTATGTATCGCTATAAACAGCATCTCTTGTGAGGTTTATAGAGAATAGTGGAGGTACATAATCTTAGCTCCCTTTTCTTAAGCCTGGCGGTTAAGACGCCCAGGAGTCCTCACCTGCAGAAGCTTGCTGTTCTCCACTAGCTCAGGTAAGCACCTTTTATTAGAGAAAACTAGCATATCAGCGTGGAGTTCTCTGTTCTCCTTGATTCTCCATGTGTCCTGCCTCCTTCGCGTTAATCCAGTGTTTAAACCAAAACAACACTGGCTGAAACTTAACCGCACAGCTGCTCCGTTCCATTTTAACTTATGGTGGAAAACTCATTATCAACCTTAAACCAAATTACCACAGGCTTCATTCAGCAGATTTAAAATGAAAGCCTAAAAATACAGAATGGAGAGCAGAGCATGGAGCGGCTGGGTGCGGAGCAACACTGCAGCCATCTTTTCGAGGCTCAATAACTTCAAGTAACAAGTGCACAAAAAGCAATGGCTCCCGATACAAGGAAAGTGAAAATTAAGTACAAAGGGCAAAAATAATATAAGTTTCATTCAGCTAATTTGGGCAATAAGAAATAAAACACTTTGAACTTTGGTTTTCCAAATGCTACTGAATGCGGAGCAGCAGGGAGTAAAGCAGCACCGCTACCGTCTAGCTTGTATTATCCTGATAGTCCACAGCTTCGTCATTGATCTAAAGTTTTTAAAACTATACAGGGCATATGTTCTGAAAATTAAACAAAAATAACTGTAGTTAGACATTGCTGTGCGTATACTCTTCAAAGCCAAAAGTCTAACAGGGCAGATGTTTAGAAGGTAGTGCGGGTTTATAGTGCAGGTTTTAATACCTTAAGCTAGCTTTTGCCATTGATGGCTAGTATATATTACCGGAATGAGAGAGAGGCCAGCTTTTCTTTTATTTATTTTTTTAATATTTTGGGGCGGATATTAGCAGGAGTCGCGTTTGTTAATGGAACAGCTGAGTTGCCAAAAAACAAAATCATCATCAGTTAATGGTTCAGAAGACTTCCTTCATAATAACTGTTACTGTCGGACTGGTCAGGTTGGAAAACAGCATTGCTTACATTCATAAAGTCTGTTTCTGCGTGCACTGTCAATTCATAATAGCAGCTCAGTTCAGCAAATCCTGCTGTGCTCGGAGCATGTATGCACACTGAATAAAATGACGGTGTACACAGAAACAGAATTTATGAAGGAAGCAATTTTTTTCCAGCCTGACCAGTTCGACAACAGTTATTCCAAGGAAGCCTTCTGCACCATGAACTGATAGCACTTTCTCTTTCTTTTTGGCATCTCAGCTGTTCTACTGACAATCGCGATCCGCGTTGAATAGCACCCAAAAAAAGGCAGCACATTTGTTAATCAGTGAGGTGGCCTGTACATAATGGCATGCTCCTCCTGCTGGTATAACCCTTCAGGTGAGTGCTGTGACCATTGATAGACCCCATTATCCCCCCCCAGCCGTACCAGTACACAAGAGGAACGTTAGGTTTCCCCCTGCGGCAACCCACAGGCAGTTCTGAATTTTAAATTTCCTGATCCAGTGGGTCTCAGCGCAGCAAAGCCCTAGCTTTGTGCTGATTTCCACAAAGATTAAAAGACACAGACTCAGAACTGTGGTCTGTTGCCGGAGAAGTGAATAAGCCATTGAGATGGGTTGGGGTCTGGCTATATATCCTGGTCTGATCCTCCTGCAGCTGTTCAATTAACAAACTTCCCGCTCTAAGCAATCAATCTGATTTCCGAGGAGATCAAGGGAAACTTCAGGTGAGTGCTGGGACCAGTTTCTGAATTCTAAATCTCCGCAGTCGGCTGTTACTCCCGCGGTGGCCACAACTTCTGCGGTGGGCTGCAACTTCTGCAGTCAGCCACAACTTGCGGTTAATGCCACGGTAGGCCGTGGCCACAGAACTGCAGAAAACTTCGGGGCCATGTCTAGAGCCTTGGCGTGGGCACTGAGGAGAGGAAGAAAGTGGAGTGGAGCTTGAGGGGAACTGCAGAAACTGACATTGTATGCCGAAGATCTATTAATATACCGAGGTAATCCTGAGCAGGCCCTTCCCATTGTGGAACTGCCTGAGGAATTCAGTCAAGTTGCAAGATATAAAATAAATACTACAAAACCAAAGTCCTACAGGTACATTATGTCCCTTTGGAACATATCCAACAACAATTTCCTTTAAATGGAATTTGAGGCACTTGAAGTATCTGGGGCGCAGCTGGGGTTCGAGCATGAGCATATATATGTCCACTCTCAATTACACACCGAATCTTAGAAAACATTAGTCTAGAGCTGGAGAGGTGGGCAACCACCCCTATCCCATTATTACAGAGGATGCTGTAAAGATCAGAGGTGTTACCCAGGTTCCTATACCTAGCACAGACCCTCCCTGTGCCTGTTTGACTCTTTATAGTATCTTAAATAGAAAGATCTCTTGATTTCTTTGGGGCCCACAAAAGCCAAGGGTCCGCCTATCACTTCTCCAGATACCGAGGGGAGAGGGGACTGTCCCTCCCAAATTTTAAATTATACCACCAGGCAGCTCAAATGAGGACAGTTCTTTATTAGCCCAATAGTAGTTATATAGCCAAATGGAAGTCCCAGGAAATGGAAGAGGGAGATCTTACCAATCTGCATAAGGCCCTGCTAGCAGAAAAAGAAAACTTGAACCCACAGGGAGTCAAACCCATATCCTGATCTTACTTTGGATGTTTGGTATGGGGTCTTGGGTGATAGGAGTCTGGGGAGATGGAGACCCCTTATGTATTCAGTCCCATACTTGAGGGTTCCGCCCAGCACAGTGGGATGCAGGATTCAAGATATGGGAGAAGAAAACTTACATATGATCTGGCATTTTATAAAGGGGTCTACACCATAACTCAGAGTCCATTATCCTGGGAGATTTTAACATCAGCTGGCTCACTCCAGAGGCCTGCACCTACAAGGATGCAGTTACGGCACAACACCTCACACAGCTAGTCCACACCCCTACCAGGTGTAACTATAGGACAGGGACGTACACCCTTATTGACTGGATACTGTCCAACCACCCTGAAAGAGTCTCTATGGTGTCTGTTCTCCCTGACTCTTAAGTGACCACTCACCGTCATCTGCTCTTGGGCTAATAACTTCATCAAGCCTCCTCCTAGAATAATATACCAGGGTGCTCAAGAAGGCACTTACAGCTATTAAAATCCCATCTAAACAGTCTGGATTGGTCAAAATAGACTCACTCAAGGACAGAAACAAAGCACTAGATCTGTTCATCAGCAGATTCACTGGGGCCTGTGATATCCTTGCACGCTAAAAGAAAATGAAGGTAAAGGTAGACCTAACCCTTGGATAAGCACCAAGCTTATTATGCTGCTCAAACAAAGGGACCATCTTTGGCACTGTGTTCATGCCATAGCTGCCCAAGCAGACTTTCAAAAATACAAACAAGCAAGAAAGAGCTGCACCTGCTACACGGTTGGCAAAAAGCAAATACTTTAGAGAAGCGCTCTCCAACTCTTGGGGATGGGAAAAATTCTGGAACAACCTAAAGGACCTATCTGGCAAAGATACTAAGTTCCCACCCACCATGCTCAACATAGATGGTACTCCAACATTGGACCTAGATAAAATCTCTAACACGTTCATCAATGCATTCTCTGACCTGAGCAGTGTCCTCCCACCTGACTTTTCAATGCTCCCACCACCAACACTACCCCTGCCACAGCATCCCAAGCCCACTCTGCTCTGCAGTTCTTCTTCAAAAGGATCCCAATGCACTTAGCCAGGACCTATATTTGTAAGGCTGTCAGCAAAACTGGCTATAGTGGTGACTCACTCGACGTTAAACTCCTTGCACTAGTTCTTGATGAGATCCTTGAACCACTGACAATGATCTTCAACCTCTCCCTAAGGCATTGCCAATTCCCATTACTTTGGAAAAAGGCTACAATCACTCCTGTGCACAAAAGTCGAGACAAGTCACTGCATACCAATTACAGGCCCATCTCTATCCTCCCCATTATCAAAAGCACTGGGTGAATTGTCTCCGACCAGCTTGTGGAGTTCCTGGGCAAACATGATATTCAGTGCCCTGAATAGCATGGCTTCCAAAAGGGCATAGTACCACCACGGCACTGTTGGAATTCACCGCTGTATCCATGATGCCTGGACCAAGGACTTTGGGGGGGCCATTTTCATTGACCTAACTGGCCTTTGATACAGTAAATCACCCACTCCTACTCAGGCAATTGTCTGCTCTTGGGCTCTCCAATGATGCACTGCCCTGGTTTACTAGCTACCTTGGTGAGAGTGTCCAAAGTGTCAAAATTGCTGGAGTCTCTTCAGTTGAAAAGCCAGTACTCTCAGGTGTCCCTCAGGGGTCTATACTGGGTCCATTACGCTTTTCTCTCTTCCTTAACAATCTCCCTGTCATCTGCCAACAGAGGATACTACTCTCACATGATCGTCCGGTCCTCTTTCTTGCAATCGTGACTTTAATCTGCTTGAGAGTCAACTGCAACAGGATTTCAGGCTTGTGGAAAAATGGTTTGGCTCTCAGAAACTTGTCATGAACTATAACAAAACTAAGGTCATGTCTTTCTGCAATGCACGTAGCAAGTATAAACCTCA
The DNA here is from genome assembly GCA_016271365.2 of Neoceratodus forsteri. NCBI lineage: Eukaryota > Metazoa > Chordata > Ceratodontiformes > Ceratodontidae > Neoceratodus > Neoceratodus forsteri. Next base: position 552,143,259 of record JADMNL010000022.1, read on the forward strand.
CACCTCACCATTAAGAATCAAGAGGGACCTCACTTGATCAGGTTCAAGAGTTCAAATACCTCAGCATCACCATGGACTGCTCACTGTCTTACTTCCAGCACATTGGCAAGTTGCTAGTCTGCCAACATACGCCTCGGCCTGCTCCACAAGTACAAACACTGTATGACCTCTGATGCCCTTAGACTGGCCATCCACAGCTCTGTTACCTCCATAGTCGACTACGGTCTAGTCATCTATGGCTCTGCCTCCCCTACTGCCCTTATTATGATATCTGTGATGCTCTAGGCCACTAGACTTCTACAGGGGCTGACTGCTCAACACACATCTGTGACCTGTATGCCCAGGCTGGATGGCTACCTATCATTAGTAAAATACAATACCAGACCTGTCTGATAGCCAAAAGTCCTCCTCGGACTCATGCCACCAGGTGTGGCTAGGCTCCTTACCACCAACAGCAGCACCCAGCCGACACGTGGTTCTCAATCCCGGACTTTCCAGGTCCCCAGGCACTGGACCTCATTGGGTCAGAGATCCTTCTTGCACAGGGCTCCTCAGTGATTCAACACCCTTAACAAAGAAACTCTTGCAGTAGTAACACTAAGCCCCTTTAAAAGGCAAGTACGTCTATTCCTCCCCTCTACACACAGTGTGACTGCCTCCCATAACATTGCTCCACGCCCCTACCTAACAGCAGCTGTAACCTGCTTTTCCAGCCTTGCTTTTATGACACCAGCCTCCCCTCTCTCCCTTTGCCCCTGCTCACCCACCCATCCTCCCTAAGGACACACTCCTATCTGTAGCCACTGGCCCCTGTCCCTCACTCTTTCCATCAGTGTCTGACAACGGCACCTACCTGCTAGCTTCTTCCTGACTTCCTCCTTCAAAGATACTGTTCTACCATGAATTCTGTTAAAAGCTAGCTTATGTTGTTCTACTTCAACTTATTGACTGTACTATTTAAGCCTTTAGTAATCGACACATTAAGTTTGTAACCATTTTCACCTTTGTGTTATGTCACCGCCCATCCTCTGACGTGGAACCTTTGTAAATGAGCAGTCCTTGCACAAAGGTACTTGTAATCCTAAAAGTTTAATAAATAAAATGAAAAGGAGATGGGGATCCTGTCCTTTCAAGATAATAACCACATATGGGCTTGCCTGGAAGGACAGATTTAGTTATTTGCTAATCAGAGATATCAAGAATCACAACCCAAGGTAGAGATGGATATCTCTCCCCCACAGATACTGGTCTTAAGCAGGGCAATTGTGGAAGGTAGAGGTTCCTTCAACACATATTATATCCCATATATACAAAGTCCTATTAGCATGGAAGGGGACACCCTCAATCAGTTAAAGGGACCTGGACATGGGATTTGGGGACTCCAGTAGAAGATGAAACCTGGTATAAGCACAGCTAAAGATATATAAGGTCTCTCAACGCTGCCTGGAGAGAGTTCTCTTGGAAAATGCTGATCCATTCTTTTAGGACCCCAGTGATCCAAGCTAAACTTCAGACACACAGAGACCCAGCCTGCTGGAGAGGCTGTGGGCACTCACCGCAGCTTGAGACTATATAATGTGGACGCCTAGTTCTGGCTAGATTTCACGGAGACCTGCAACAGGTTGTCATTCTATCTTTGGCCCTGATTCAACACTAAACCCTGCTCCATACTTTCTATTTGATGTTCCTAAGGGCCTGGCAGCCCAAAGGCAATTACAAGAACTGGCTTTCCAGGCAGCCCCCACATTTTCCTCGATGGCAAGAGATTATGATCTCAGTCTACAGAATAGACGCTCTTACAGCAGTCACAAGAAACAAACTCAATTTGAGTTAATCTGGAGAAGGTGGGTGCTATTTATGGCCTTGGCTAGGCTAGACTTTGTGCCATAGGAAATGGGTCTATACTAGGTGCTCATTGAGGGATATATGGGCTTACTTTTTGGAACACAATGTATTAATGCTGGAGGCGTGATCACTGTTTTTGTTTGCCTGCTGTCCTGCCTTTTTCCTGCCTCCCCTTCCCCTCTGCCCCGGGTGTCTGACCCTGAACCTGGATAGTTTTGATGGGTAAATTAATCAAGCGCCCTGTATCTGTGTTTTCTCATACTGTACTGTGCTTGTTTAGTATTAATTCTATATGTATAACTGTGTATGTGATGCCAATTATTTGAAATCGAATATAAATAAAGTTAGTTTAAAAAAAAAAGGAAGAGCCATAGTACTACCGCAGCCGTTGTCAAAGTCTCGACTGACATCCTTAATGCAAGTGATGCTGGTCTTCTAACCGTGGAGTATTCCTCGACTTGACTAAGACTTTCGATCTAGTCAACATCTCCTTGAAAATTGCATCAATTAGTCTAGATCGCATAGCACTCACATGGTTCCATGACTACCTCACTGGAAGATCGCAAAGGGTAAAATGGTCTGGTTCACTCTCCTTTTAAAGGCCTATCTCACACGGAGTACCCAAGGTTCTATTCTTGACCCGATACTATTCTCACTTTTTATCAACGAGCTCCCCAACTTCTGTGACAGTGCGCCCATGCAATTATGTGCTGATGATGCAATCTTATACCGCTCATCTAACAATATAGACTGGCTTAACGAAGCCTTAACTCATATTTCATTGTGCTCGAGACCTGGTTCTCTGATAATCACCTAATTCTAAATACAAAAATACAAAAGCTATGTTTTCCATAACCTGTCCCCAAACCTACCAAACAGCTCCAGATCAGTACACAGTCAGGAGACCCCATAGAGTGGTTAGTACTTTTAGATACCTTGGGGTTCACTTAGATGCCTCCTTCTCAATAGAGCATCATGCAACTCAGCTTACCAAAGCGGTAAACCAGAAGCTCGGGTCATTATACCGCCTCCGCCCTCTTTTATCCAACGCTGCCTGTAAAAGACTGCATCAACATCCCTTCTCCTATTTTGTTCTACGGTGCCCCTCACTACTCTCCACCCAATCCTCTTCCCTGCACAGGTGCGTCAACTCTATCATAGGATTGGATGCTTTGCCCTTGAGTGGACTCCAGAAAACACCACTGTGAGGCCCTGTATTCTCTTCAATGGCTACTTATGACTCAAGGTTACAGTTTCACACCCTATGCCTTGTATCCAAACTTACTAAGCTCTTTAATCCCCTTACCTAAGGGGAATCATTTAAAAAGCACCCACATGCATGCTTAAATAGATTTCCTTCCTTATTAGCAATCTAGAAGATTTCAACGCTTATCGGTAAACGCCATTCGCCTTCTCAGCTCCCCTCTGCTGGGAACTCCCTCCCCAACTTACTCCTCCTGCCCCACCCTATGCTCCTTCAAAAGAGCTTATCTCATTCCTACTAAACCCCTACTCCTCCTCTGCAATTGCTTTAAATAACCCTTATAGCATTGTTAATACCTAGTCTATGTTACTCTGATAGATGTATCTTGTAATCCACCTGCTCTCGTGTCCCTGCTATGTATATATTGTATAATATTAGTTATCCTGTTTATTTATATATGCTTAATGCCTGATCTGTTTTAAGTTACTTACCTGGCTTTCCACTGTAACAATTTTGCAGCATTGTTAAATCTCTGTATTCTGTATATTATTATTGTATTCATCTATTGTACTGTGTTCACCATTGATACCCATGTCGTCACTGAAAAGGACTGCATGGTATCAGTGGACTTACCTGGTTACCAAAATTCAAATAAATAAATAAATAAATACCCAGCCCAAGCTGCTTCATGTGAAGGTAGCACTGCACTACCTAGCCCAAGCTGTTTCACCTTGAGGCAGCTCTGCACCAACAAATCTCAGGCTAAGTTGCTTCAAGCAAAAGTAGCACCACATCCAACAAATACCGGCCAAGCTGTTTCCTGCAAAGGCAGCACTGCACTGTAAACAAAAACAGCCCAAGCTGCTTCCAAGTGAAGGTAGCACTGCACCTAACAAATACTCAGCCCAAGCTGCTTCGTGTGAAGGTACCCCTGCACCCAACAAATACCCAGGCTAAGCTGCTTCATGAGAAGATAGCACTGCAACCAACAAATACCCAGGCCATGCTGCTTCACACCAAGATACTGCACCCAACAAATACCCAGGCCAAGCTGCTTCACACCAAGATACTGCTCCCAACAAAGACCCAGGCCACGCTGCTTCATGCGAACTAGCACTGCACCCAACAAATACCCGGCCAAGCTGCTTGTGCAAAGGCAGCACTGCACCAAACAAAACAGCCCAAGCTGCTTCAAGTGAAGGCAGCACTGCACCTAACAAATACCCAGCCCAAGCTGCTTCATGTGAAGGTACCCCTGCACCCAACAAATACCCAGGCTAAGCTGCTTCCACGAGAAGACAGCACTGTATCCAACAGATACCCAGCCCAAGTTGCTTCACGAGAAGATAGCACTGCACCCAACAAATACCCAGGCCATGCTGCTTCACACCAAGATATTGCACCCAACAAATACCCAGGCCAAGCTGCTTCACACCAATATACTGCACCCAACAAACACCCAGGCCAAGTTGCTTCAAGTGGAAGGTAGCACTGCACCCAACAAATACCTAGGCCAAGCTGCTTCACACCAAGATACTGCACCCAACAAATAGCCAGGCCAAGCTGCTTCACACCAAGATACTGCACCCAACAAATAGCCAGGCCAAGCTGCTTCACACCAAGATACTGCACCCAACAAATACCTAGGCCAAGCTGCTTCACACCAAGATACTGCAACCAACAAATACCCAGGCCAAGCTGCTTCACACCAAGATACTGCACCAACAAATACCCAGGCCAAGCTGCTTCACACCAAGATACTGCACCAACAAACACCCAGGCCAAACTGCTTCACGTGGAGGTAGCACTACACCCAACAAATACCCAGGCCAAGCTGCTTCACACCAAGATACTGCACCAACAAATACCAGGCCAAGCTGTTTCACACAAGATACTGCACCCAACAAACACCAGGCCAAACTGCTTCACGTGAAGATAGCACTGCACCCAACAAATACCCAGGCCAAGCTGCTTCACACCAAGATACTGCACCCAACAGATACCTAGGCCAAGCTGCTTCACACCAAGATACTGCACCCAACAAATACCCAGGCCAAGCTGCTTCACACCAGGATACTGCACCCACAAATACCCAGGCCAAGCTGCTTCACACCAGGATACTGCACCCTACAAATACCCAGGCAAGCTTTTTCACACCAAGATACTGCACCCAACAAATACCCAGGCCAAGCTGCTTCACACCAAGATACTGCACCAACAAACACCCAGGCCAAGCTGCTTCACACCAAGATACTGCACCAACAAACACCCAGGCCAAGCTGCTTCACACCAAGATACTGCACCCAACAAACACCCAGGCCAAGCTGCTTCACACCAAGATACTACACCCAGCATATACCCAGGCCAAGCTGCTTCACACCAAGATACTGCACCCAACAAATACCCAGGCCAAGCTGCTTCATACCAAGATACTGCACCCAACCAACACCCAGGCCAAGCTGCTTCACACCAAGACACTGCACCCAACAAACACCCAGGCTAAGCTGCTTCACACCAAGATACTGCACCCAACAAACACCCAAGCCAAGCTGCTTCACACCAAGATACTGCACCCAACAAACACCCAAGCCTGCTGCTTCACACCAAGATACTGCACCCAACAAACACCCAGGCCAAGCTGCTTCACACCAGGATACTGCACCCTACAAATACCCAGGCCAAGCTGCTTCACACCAGGATACTGCACCCTACAAATACCCAGGCCAAGCTGCTTCACACCAAGATACTGCACCCAACAAATACCCAGGCCAAGCTGCTTCACACCAAGATACTGCACCCAACAAATACCCAGGCCAAGCTGCTTCACACCAAGATACTGCACCCAACAAACACCCAGGCCAAGCTGCTTCACACCAAGATACTGCACCCAACAAACACCCAGGCCAAGCTGCTTCACACCAAGATACTGCACCCAACAAATACCCAGGCCAAGCTGCTTCACACCAAGATACTGCACCAACAAACACCCAGGCCAAGCTGTTCACACCAAGATACTGCACCCAACAAACATCCAGGCCAAGCTGCTTCACACCAAGATACTGCACCCAACAAATACCCAGGCCAAGCTGCTTCACACCAAGATACTGCACCCAGCATATACCCAGGCCAAGCTGCTTCACACCAAGATACTGCACCAACAAATACCCAGGCCAAGCTGCTTCACACCAAGATACTGCACCCAGCATATACCCAGGCCAAGCTGCTTCACACCAAGATACTGCACCCAACAAATACCCAGGCCAAGCTGCTTCATACCAAGATACTGCACCCAACAGACACCCAGGCCAAGCTGCTTCACACCAAGATACTGCACCCAACAGACACCCAGGCCAAGCTGCTTCACACCAAGACACTGCACCCAACAAACACCCAGGCCAAGCTGCTTCACACCAAGACACTGCACCCAACAAACACCCAAGCCAAGCTGCTTCACACCAAGACACTGCACCCAACAAACACCCAAGCCAAGCTGCTTCACACCAAGATACTGCACCCAACAAACACCCAGGCCAAGCTGCTTCACACCAGGATACTGCACCCAACAAATACCCAGGCCAAGCTGCTTCACACCAGGATACGCACCACAAATACCCAGGCCAAGCTGCTTCACACCAGGATACTGCACCCTACAAATACCCAGGCCAAGCTGCTTCACACCAAGATACTGCACCCAACAAATACCCAGGCCAAGCTGCTTCACACCAAGATACTGCCCAACAAATACCCAGGCCAAGCTGCTTCACACCAAGATACTGCACCCAACAAACACCCAGGCCAAGCTGCTTCACACCAAGATACTGCACCCAACAAACACCCAGGCCAAGCTGCTTCACACCAAGATACTGCACCCAACAAACACCCAGGCCAAGCTGCTTCACACCAAGATACTGCACCCAACAAACATCCAGGCCAAGCTGCTTCACACCAAGATACTGCACCCAACAAACATCCAGGACAAGCTGCTTCACACCAAGATACTGCACCCAGCATATACCCAGGCCAAGCTGCTTCACACCAAGATACTGCACCCAACAAATACCCAGGCTAAGCTGCTTCACACCAAGATGCTGCACCCAACAAATACCAAGCCAAGCTGCTTCACACCAAGATACTGCACCCAACAAACACCCAGGCCAAGCTGCTTCACACCAAGATACTGCACCCAACAAACACCCAGGCCAAGCTGCTTCACACCAAGACACTGCAACCCAACAAACACCCAGGTTAAGCTGCTTCACACCAAGACACTGCACCCAACAAATACCCAAGCCAAGCTGCTTCACACCAAGATACTGCACCCAACAAACACCCAAGCCAAGCTGCTTCCACACCAAGATACTGCACCCAGCAAATACCCAGGCCAGCTGCTTCCATAGAAGGTAGCACTGCACTTAACAAATACAAATATAGAGTTGACAGCAAATGATGATCGTAAGTTCCATCCAGTCTGCCCATTTCTTTTCTACCTTATGAATGTGCCATCGCCTTTGCTCTGTCAATGGCCTATTTATTCATACTCATCTGTATTGCTCCCTTATGCCTATCCCATGCCTGTTTGAAGACCTGCACTGTATTCATATCCACCACTTCCTGAGGTAGGCCTTTCCATGCCTCCACCACCCTTTCTGTGAAAAAGAACTTCCTCACATTACCCCTTAATCGGCCTCCTCTAATCCCATGATATGTTCTCTTGTCCTGCTCTTTTCTTATATTGAAAGATGTTAGATTCCTTCACCTTGTTAATGCCCTTAAGGTGTTTGAATGTTTCGATCATATCACCTCTCTCCTCCTTTGCTCTAGGGTATACATATTGAGTCCGCTTAATCTGTCCTCATATGTCTTCTGATGCAGTCCCTGCACCATTGAGGTTGCCCTTTCTGAACTGCCTCAATTTGGTTAATGTCCTTGTGAAAGTGTGGCCTCCAGTGCTGCATGCAGTACTCCAGATGGGGCCTAACCAGTGTCTTGTAAAGAGGATTATTACCCCCTTTTCCGGCTTGTGATACCCTACTAATACACCTCAACATCCCCCTTGCCTTACCTGCAGCTTTAGTGGTCTGCTTGGATGATTTCAGGTCATCAGTGATCATGATACCCAAGTCTCTTTCTTCCCTTGTGACTGCCAGCAACTCCTCCCAGCCTATAGGTAGCTTCAGGGTTTTCTTCCCTATCTGCATGATCTTGCACTTTGCGTTAAACCCCAGTTACCACTCTTCCTACCATTTTGCTAGTTTATCCAGATCTCTTCTCATTCTGCCCACCCAATCTGGATTATCTACTCTGTTGCAGATCTTGGTGTCATCTACAAACAGACAAACCTTACCCAGCAGTCCATCTGCAATGTCACTGATGAAGATACTGAAGAGGTCTGGCCCCAGTACTGATCCTGAGGTACCCCACTTGTGACTTGCATCTCTTCTGACTGTATACCATTTACTACCACTCTCTGTTTTTGCCCGTCAACCAATTTGCCACCCAGTTGACCAACTTCGACCCACGCAACCTACCCAGTTTATTAATCAATCTTGTATGTGGAACAGTACCAAAGCTTTGCTGAAGTCAAGGTGAGCGACATCAACTGCACCCCTTGGTCCACCACTCTGGTTACCCAGTCAAAGAAATCTATGAGATTAGTTTGACAGGACCTTCTTTAAACCCATGCTGTCTTGGATACTGTGCTTCTATGGATTCCAAGTGTTGCACTATCCCTTCCTTAAGGAGTGCCTCCATAATCTTGCCCACTACTGAGGTAAGACTGACTGGTCTGTAGTTCCCTGCCTCCTCCCTGCTACCACTCTTGTGGAGTAGGATTACATGAGCCCTTCTCCAGTCTTCTGGGACCGGTCTTGTGCTCAGAGACTCACTAAACAGTTCTGATAATGGCTCTGCTAGTTCCACCCTTAGCTCCTTTGGTACCCTGGGATGTATGACATCAGGTCCCATTGCCTTGTCCACCCTGAGCTTATCGAGCTCTTGTAGGGCTCTTTCTTTAGTGAAGGGACTAGTGACACCTTCCTCCCTCCCCTGTGTCCATGGTGCTGAGCTGTGGGCCCTGCCCTACCTTCTCTTCAGTAAATACTGAGCAGAAGTATCTATTTAGAATAGATGCTTTTACATAGTCCTCCCTCCACACGCCTTATCCCCTTTGATCCTAGCAATATCCCTCTAGACTTTCTCGTTTCACTAATGTATCTATAAAAGTCTTGTCACCTTCTTTTCTGTTTGTGCTACTGTTTTCAGGTTTGGGCCTTTGCTTGTCTTTACTGCCTTCTTCCCTATCTTCATCCTGCTGTGTTCCATTATATTTCCTGAAAGCTAGCCTTTGGCTTTGACCTTTTCTGCTATTGTTTTTGAGAACCAAAGTGGTTTCCTTTCTATTGCACTTTTTTTCTCTCTAACACAATGGGATGTTGCTTCAAGTACTGCATCTTTAATGCTTGCCCTCTTTGCCTGTAACCCTCACCGTGTATTTCTTTTGCCAGGGCTAGCTTAACTCTGTTGGCCATCTTATCAAAGTCAGTTCCTCTAAGTCCCAAATTTTTGCCTTGGAATAGATTGATTTAGCTCTAGTGGCCAAATTGAACCATACCAAGTGATGGTCACTGGCCCCAGGTGATCTTCTACCTGGAGATCTTAGATCCTTTGCCTGTTAGTCAGTACTAGATCTAGGATAGCCCTGTCTCTTGTGGGTTGTTGTGCCAGTTGTTTGAGGCCCTCCCCACAGGGAGTCCACCATGTGTCTAGTTCTAGCAGATGTTCTTGCTGGTATTGACCAATCTGTATCTGGCGTGTTGAAGTCTCCCATTATCAGAACCTCCCTTTAGCTGTCATGTTTTGAATATCTTCTAACATTAAAGTGTCTATGTCCTCCCCTGGTCAGGAGGCCTGTACACAACTCCAGTTCATATGGCTGTCCCATTTCCTGTTTCCAGGATGACCCACGGTTCTTCTGGCTCCTTATGTGTATTATGAATTTATGTAGCTTTGATATCTTCATTGACATAAAGGCCACTCCCCACCCCCTTGCACCTCGGACAAATACCTAGGCTGCTTAAAAGCAGCACAAAGGTAGCCCTGCACCTAACAAATACCCAGGCCAACCTGCTTCCCTTGAAGGCAGCACTGTACCCAACAAACCCAGCCCAACCTGCTTCATGCAAAGGACACACTGCACCTGACAAATACCCAACCCAAGCTCCTTCCCATGAAGGAAGCCCTGCACTCAACAAATACCCAGCCCAAGTTGCTTCTACATGAAGGTAGTACTGCACCCAACAAATACCCAGCCAAAGCTCCTTCCGCTGAAGGTAGCACTGCACCCAGCAAAGGTAGTACTGCGCCAACAACTTCCAGGCCATGCTTCTTCAAGCGAAGATAGCACTGCACCCAACAAATGCCCAGGCCAAGCTGCTTCACGCCAAGTCAGCACTGCACCAACAAATACCCAGGCCAAGCTGCTTCATACGAGCGTACCACTGCACCCAACAAATTCCCAGACCATGCTGCTTGACACGAAGATAGCACTGCAATCAACAAATACCCATCAAGCTGCTTTGGTACTGAAGGTAGCACTGCACCCAACAACTACCCAGCAAAAGCTGCTCCTTGCGAAGGTAGCATTGCACTCAAAAACACCCAGCCAAGCTGCATTGCGAGATAGCACTGCACTGAAAAATACTCAGTCAAGCTCCTTGCCATGAAGGTAGCTTTGCACCCAACAAATACCTAGCCCAAGCTGCTTCATGCGGGTAGCACTGCACCCAACAAACAACCAGCCCCAGTTGCTTCATGTGAAGGTAGCACTGCACTCAACCAATACTCATGCCAACCTGCTTTGTACAAAGGTAGCACTGCACCCAACAAATTCCCAGACCATGCTGCCCGATGCGAAGATAGCAACTGCACTCAACAAATACCCATGCCAAGCTGCTTTGCGCAGTGAACACTGCACCCAACAAATTCCCAGGCACAGCGGTTTCACACCAAGGTAGCACTGCACCCAAAAATACCCAGGCCAAGCTGCTTCACACAAAGGCAGCACTGCACCAAAAACAGCCCAAGCTGCTTCAAGCAAAGGCAGCATTGACCCAACAAATACCCAGCCAAGCTGCTTCATGTGAAAGGTACCCCTGCACCCAACAAATACACAGACTAAGCTACTTCCGAGATGTGGCACTGCACCCAGCAAATACCCAGGCCAAGCTGCTTCACACAAAGGCAGCACTGCACCAAAAAGCCATAGCTGTTTCAAAGGCAGCACTGCACACAACAAATACCCAGCCCAAGCTGCTTCCCATGAAGGTAGTCCAGCACCCAACAAATACCCAAACAAAAGCTGCATCTCTTGAAGGTAGCACTGCACCTAAAAATACCCAGTCCAAGCTGCATTGCATGAAGATAGCACTGCACCCAAAATTATTTGGTCCAAGCTGCTTCCTGTGAAGGTAGCCTTGCACCCAATAAATACCAGTCCAAGTTGCTTCACGCAAAGGTAGTACTGCACCCAACAAATACCCAGCCCAAGCTGCTTCATGCAAGGTAGCACTGCACCCAGCAAACAACCAGCCCCAGTTGCTTCACGTAAAGGTAGCACTGCACCCAACAAATATGCAGACCATGCTGCTTGGCGAGAAATTGCACCGCACTCAACAAATACCCATGCCAAGCTGCTTTGGAAAGGTAGCAACACAAATTCCCAGGCCAAGCAGTCACACCAAGGTAGCACTGTACTCAACAAATACCAGCCCAAGCTGCTTCTGTGAGGGTACCCTGCACCCAACAAATATGCAGACTGCTTCGCAAGAAGGTGGCACTGCACCCAACAAATGCTCAGCCCAAGCTGCTTCATGCAAAGGTAGCTCTACACCCAACAAATACCAAAGGCTAAGCTGCTTTGTGCGAAGGAACCACTGCACAAAAAAAACAGCCCAAGTAGCTTCAAGCGAAGGCAGCACTGCACCAAAAAACTCAGCACAAGCTGCTTCATGCGACGGTAACCCTGTACCCAACAATACCCAGGCCAAGCTAATTCATGAGAAGGTAGCACTGCATCCAACAAATACCCAGCCCAAGCGTTTCATGAGAAAGTAGCACTGCTCCTAACAAATACCCAGTCCAAGCTGCTTCAGGCGAGTTAGACCAATCAACAAATACCCAGCGTGAAGCTGCTTCATGCAAACATACCCTGCCCAAGATACTTGGCGTGAAGGTAGCACTACACCCAACAAATACCAGGCCAAGATGCTTCGCATGAAGGATACACTACACCCAACAAACCCAGCCTAAGCTGTCAGCATGAAGGTAGCACTGCACTACACAAATACCTAGGCCAAGCTGCCTCATTCAAAGGTTGCCCTGCACCCAACAAATACCCAGACCAAGATGCTTCCATGCCGAGGTAACACTGCACCCAACAAATGCCCAGGCCAAGCTCCTTCATGTGAAGGCAGCACTGCACCCAACAAATACCCAGGCCAAGCGGCTTCCACGCAAAGGTAGCACTGCACCCAACAAATACCCTGCCCAAGCTGCTTTGCATAAAGCCAGCACTGCACCCAACAAATACCATGCCCAACCTGCTTCACGCTAAGGACACACTGCACCCAACAAACCCAGCCCAAGCTGCTTCATAATGGTTAGCACTGCACGAACAAATTTCCAGGCATGCTCCATCTCATGAAGATAGCACTGCAGAACAAATTCCCAGGCCAAGCTGCTTTGTGCGAAGGTAGCACTGCAACCAACAAGTATCCAGACCAAGCTGCTTCGTATGAAGGTAGCACTGCACCCAACAAATACACAGGTCAAGCTGCTTCATGCGAAGGAGCATTGCACCAACAAATACCCAGGTCAAGCTGCTTCATGTGAAGGTAGCATTGCACCCAACAAATACCAGGTCAATCTGCTTCATGCGATGGTAGAACTACAACCAACAAATACCCAGACCAAGCTGCTTCATGCAAGGCAGCACCAACCAAACAATATCCTGCCCAAGTTGCTTAGCGTGAAGGCAACACTGAACCCAACAAATACCCAGGCCAAGCTGCTTCGCATGAAGGACAAACTGCAGCCAACAAACTCCCAGACCAAGCTGCCTGACCCAAGATAGCACTGCACTCAACAAATACCTATGCCAAGCTGCTTTGGACAAAGGTAGCACTGCACCCAACAAATTCCCAGGCCAAACTGCTTCACACCAAGGTAGCACTGCATCCAACAAATTCCCAGGCCAAGCTGCTTTTCGGAAGGCAGCACCCTCCTAAAAAACAGCCCTAAGCTGCCTCACACAAATGAGAACTGTGCCAACAAATACCAGGCCAAGTTGTTTCATGTGAAGGTAGCATTGCACCCAACAAATACTCAGCCCAAGCTGCTTTATGTGAAGGTAGCACCGCACCAACAAATACCCAGTCTAAGCTGCTTCACACAAAGGTAGCACTGCATCCAACAAATTCTCAGGCCAAGCTATTTCTTGCGGACGGTAGAACTGCTCCTAAAAATGCCCAGATCAAGCTGTTTCACATGAAGGTAGCACTGCACCAACAATTACCCAAGCCAAGCTGCTTCACACGAAGGCAGTACTGCACCCAAGAAACCCAGCTAAAGCTGCTTTATGCGAAGGACACACTGCACCCAATAAATTCCCAACCCAAGCTGCCTCCCGGAAAGGTAGCCCTGCACCCAACAAATACCCAGCAAAAGCTGCTTCACGTGAAGGTAGCATTGCACCAAAAATATCCAGCCCAAGCTGCATAACATGAAGGTAGCACTACACCCAAAGAATACCTGGTCCAAGCAGCTTCCGTGAAGGTAACCCTGCCCCAACAAATGCCCAGCAAGTTCTTTGCATGAAGTTAGTACTGCACCCAACACACAGCCCAATCTGCTTCACGCGAAGGTAGCACTGCACCAACAAACACACAGCCCAAGCTTGTTTCATGTAAAGGTAGCACTGCACCCAACAAATTCTCAGGCCATGCTGCTTCGTAAAGGTAGCACTGCACCCAATAAATACCAGTCCAAACTGCTTCAAGTGAAGGCAGCCCTGCACCCAACAAATACCCAGGCCAAGCAGCATCATGCGAAGGTAGCCCTGCACCCCACAAATACCCAGGCCAAGCTCCTTGACAAAGGTAGCCCTGCACCCAACAAATAGCCAGACCAAGCTGCTTTGTTCAGTAGGTGCACTGCATCCAGCAAATTCCAAGGCCAATTGCTTTGTGCGAAGGTAGCACTGCAACCAACAAGTATCCAGGACCAAGTTGCTTCGTATGAAGGTAGCACTGTACCCAACAAATACACAGGTCAAGCTGCTTCATGCGTGGTAGCATTGCACCCAACAAATACCCAGGTCAAGCTGCTTCATGTGAAGGTAGCATTGCATCCAACAAATACCCAGGTCAATCTGCTTCATGCGATGGTAGAACTACAACCAACAAATACCCAGACCAAGCTGCTTCATGCGAAGGCAGCACCAGCCAAACAATATCCTGCCCAAGTTGCTTAGCGTGAAGGCAACACTGAACCCAACAAATACCCAGGCCAAGTTGCTTCGCATGAAGGACAAACTGCAGCCAACAAACTCCCAGACCAAGCTGCTTGACGTGAAGATAGCACTGCACTCAACAAATACCTATGCAAGCTGCTTTGCACAAAGGTAGCACTGCACCCAATAAATTCCCAGGCAAACTGCTTCACACCAAGGTAGCACTGCATCCAACAAATTCCCAGGCCAAGCTGCTTTTCACAGAAGCACCCTCCCAAAAACCCAGCCAAGCTGCCTCACATGAATGAGGAACTGCGCCAAACAAATACCCAGGCCAAGTTGTTTCATGTGAAGGTAGCATTGCACCCAACAAATACTCAGCCCAAGCTGCTGGCGCGAAGGTAGCACCGCACCAAGAAATACCCAGTCCAAGCTGCCACACAAAGGTAGCACTGCATCCAACAAATTCTCAGGCCAAGCTTATTTCTTGCAACTGTAGAACTGCTCCCAAAATGCCCAGATCAAGCTGCTTCACACGAAGGTAGCACTGCACCCAACAATTACCCAAGCCAAGCTGCTTCAGGCGAAGCAGGACTGCACCTAAGAAACCCAGCTAAAGCTGCTTCATGCGAAGGACACACTGCACCCAACAAATACCCAGCAAAAGGCTGCTTCACGTGAAGGTAGCATTGCACCCAAAATATATCCAGCCCAAGCTGCATAACACGAAGGTAGCACTACACCCAAAGAATACCTGGTCCAAGCAGCTTCCCGCAAGGTAACCCTGCCCCAACAAATGCCCAGCCAGGTTCTTTTGCACGAGTTAGTACTGCACCCACCACACAGCCCAATCTGCTTCACGCTAGGTAGCACTGCACCCAACAAACATACAGCCCAAGTGTTTCATGTAAAGGTAGCACTGCACCCAATAAATTCTCAGGCCATGCTGCTTCATGTAAAGGTAGCACTGCACCCAACAAATACCCTGTCCAAACTGCTTCACTGAAGGCAGCCCTGCACCCAACAAATACCCAGGCCAAGCAGCATCATGCGAGAGTAGCTGCACCCACAAATACCCAGGCCAAGCTCCTTTAGCGAAGGTAGCCCTGCACCAACAAATAGCCAGACCAAGCTGCTTTGTTTGTAGGTAGCACTGCATCCAACAAATTCCAAGGCCAAGCTGTTTCCCGTAAAGACACCACTGTACCCAACAAACCCATCCCAAGCTGCTTCACACAAAGGTACCGCTTCACCCAACAACTACCAAGCCAAGCTGCTTATTAGAAGGTAGCACTGTACCCAACAATTACCCAGGCCAAGCTGCTTGCGAAGGTGGACTGCACCAAAAATACCCAAGCCAAGCTGCTTAATGGGAAGGTAGCACTGCAAGCAACAAATACCGTGCCCAAGCTGCTTCACGTCAAGGCAGCACTACACTCAAAAATACCAAGGCCAAGCTGCTCAGCGTGAAGGCTGCACTAACCAACAAATACCAGGATAAGCTGCTTCATGCAAAGGTAGCACTGCCCCAACAAATACCCAGATTAAGCAGCTTCACGTGAAGGCAGCAGTGCACAACAAATACCCTGCCTAAGCTGCTTGGGGAAGGCAGCACTGCAACCAACAAATACCCAGGCGAAGCTGCTTCATGAAGGACACACTACACCTTACAAACCCAGCCCAAAGTGCTTCACATGAAGGTAGAACTGCACCAGCAAATACCTAAGACAAGCTGCTTCATGCAAAGGTAGCCTGCACCCAACGAATACCCAGACCAAGCTGCTTCATGCAAAAGTAGCACTGCACTCCACAAATACAAGGCCAAGCTGCTTCATGCAAAGGCAGCACTGCACCCAACAAATACCTATTCAAGCTACTTCACATAAAGGTTGAACTGCACCCAACAAATCCCTGCCCAAGCTGCTTTGCGTGAAGCTAGCACCGCACTCAACAAATACCCAAGCCAGCTGCTTCACGCAAAAGGACACAATGCACCCAACAAACCCAGCCCAAGCTGCTTCGCGCTGAAGGTAGCACTTCACCTACAAATACCAAGCCCAAGCTGCTTAGTATGAAGGTAGCACTGCACCAACAAATACCAGGCCAAGCTGTTTTGTGTGAAGGTAGCATTACACCCAACAAATATTCAGCCCAAGCTGATTCACGTGAAGATAGCACTGCACCCAACAAATAACTAGCACATGCTGCTTCACGCGAAGGGAGCCCTGCATCCAACAAACACCCAGGCCAAGCAGCATCATGTGAAGGTAGCCCTGCAGCCAACAAATACCCAAGCCAAGCTGCTTCACATAAAGGTAGCCCTGCACCTAACAAATATCAGACCAAGCTGCTTTGTTCGAAGGTAGCACTGCATCCAACAACTTCCCAGGCCAAGTTGTTTCTTGAGAAGGCAGCACTGTACCCTACACACCCACCCCATGCTGCTTAACGCAAAGGTAGCACTTCACGCAACAAATACCCAGGCCAACCTGTTTCATTGGGAGGTAGCACTGCACCCAAAAATACCCAGGCCAAGCTGCGTCATGCGAGTAGCACCACACCTAGCAAATACTCAGACCAAGCTGCTTCATGCAAAGGTAGCACTGCACCAACTATGACCCAGCCAAGCTGCTTCATGCAAAGATAGCACTGCAACAACAAATACCCAGGTCAAGCAGCTTCACGTGAAGGTTGCACTGCACCAACAAATACACAGGCCGAGCTGCTTCTTGCAAAGGTAGCGCTACACCCAACAGATACATACATCAAGCTGTTTCATGCGAAGGCAGCTCTGCACCCAACAAATACCCTACCCAAGTGGCTTGGTGTGAAGGTAGCACTGCACAGAACAAATACCCAGGCCAACCTGCTTACGCATGAAAGGACACACCGCACCCAACAAATACACGCCTAGCGCTGCTTCACGCAAGGTAGCACTGCACCCCACAAATACCCAGGCCAAGCTGCTTCATGTCAGGTAGCACTGCACCCAACAAACCCAGCCCAAGCTGCTTTGTACGAAGGTAGCAATGCACCCAACAAAATCACAAGCCATGCTGCTTCGTACGAAGGTAGCACTGCACCAAACAAATACCCAGCCAAGCTGCTTCATGCCAAGTAGCACTCACCCAACAAGTGCCTCAGCCCAGCTGCTTCGTATGAAGGTAACACTGCACCCAACAAATACTGAGATCAAGTTGCTTTATGTGAAGGTAGCATTGCACCCAACAGATATCCAGACCAAGCAGCTTCATGTGAAGGCAGCACTGCACCAACAAATACCCTGCCCTAGCTGCTTAGCATGAAGGCAGCACTGCCCCAACAAATACCCAGGCCAATGCTACGCATCAAGGACACACTGCAGCCAACAAATTCAGCCCAGACTGCTTCGCATGAAGGAAGCACTGCATCTAACAAATACCCAGGCCAAGCTGTTTCATGCAAAGGTAGCCCGGTACCCAACGAATACCCAGACCAAGCTGCTTTGTTTGAAGGAAGCACTGAATCCAGCAAATACCCAGGCCAAGCTGTTTCATGCAAAGCAGTCCGTACCAACGAATACCAGACCAAGCTGCTTCATGCAAAGGTAGCCTCCACCCAACAAATGCCCAGGCCAAGCTGCTTCACATAAAGGTAGCCCTGCACCAACAAATAGCCATACCAAGCTGCTTTGTTTGGAGTAGCACTGCATCCAACAAATTCCAAGCCAAGCTGCTTCTCGAAGGTAGCCCTGTTACCCAACAAATCCACCACATGCTGCTTCATGCAAAGGTAGCACTGCACCAACAAATACCCAGGCCAAGCTGCTTCATGCAAAGCAGCACTGCACCCAACAAATACCCAGGCCAAGCTGCTTCACGTAAATGTAGCACTCCACCAATAAATACCGAGGCCAAAGCGGCTTCATGTCAAGAGCTAGCCGTTCACCAACAAATACCCAGGTCAAGCAGCTTCAGGAAGGTAGCACTGCACCCAACAAATACTCGCCCAAGTTGCTTCACACAAAGGTAGCACTGCACGAACAAATACCAGACAAAGCTGCTTCATGCAAAGGCAGCACAGTACCAACAAATACCCAGGTCAAGCTGCTTTCACGTGAAGGTAGCACTGCACCGAACAAATACCCAGGCCAAGCTGCTTCATCCGAAGGTAGCACTGCACCAACAAATACCCAGGCCAAGCTGCTCGTGAGAAGGACACACTGCATCCAACAAATCCAGCCCAAGCTGCTTTGCAAGAAGGTAGCACTGCACTCAACAAATCCCTAGGCAAGCTTGTCTCATGTAAAGGTAGCCTGCAACCAATAAATACCCAGCCAAGCTGCTTCATTTGAAGGTAGCACTGCACCCAACAAACACCCTGCCCAAGCTGCTTTGCGTAAAGCCAGCACTGCACCCAACAAATACCAAACCCAAGCTTGCTTCGTGAAGGAAACACTGCACTGAATAAACCCAGCCCAAGCTGTTTTGCACAAAGGTAGCACTGCACCTAACAAATACCTAGGCCAAGCAGCCTCATGCAAAGATAGCTCTGCACCTAACAAATACCCAGTCAAAGCTGCTTCATGAAAGTAGCACCACACCAACAAACATGGCCAAGCTGCTTCATGCAAAGGTAACACCACACCCAACAAATACCCAACCCAAGCTGCTTCCAGCGAAGGTAGCCCTGCACCAACAAATACCCAGCAAAAAGCTGTTTCTCGTGAAGGTAGCACTGCACCAGCAAATACCCAGGCCATGCTGCTTCACGCAAAGATAGCACTGCACCCAGCAAATACCCGCAGCTGCTTCGTGTGAAGGTAGCACTGCACCCAAAAATACCCAGGCCAAGCTGTTTCACACCAAGGTACCCTGCACCCAACAAATACCCAGGCCACACTGCTTCACGAACGTAGCACTGCACCCAACAATTACTCGGTCCAAACTACTTCGCGTGACGGTAGCACTGCACCCAACAAATAATTAGTTCAAGCTGTTTCACGCGGGCAGCACTGCATCTAACAAATACCCAGTCCAAGCTGCTTCATGCAAAGGTAGCACCACACCCAACAAATACCCAGCCCAAGCTGCATTGTATGAAGATAGCACTGCACTCAACAAATATCCAAGCCAAGCTGCTTCACGCAAAGACAGTACTGCACCCAACAAAAACCCAGCCAAGCTGCATTGTATGAAGATAGCACTGCACCAATAAATACCCAACCCAGCTGCTTCCCGCGAAGGTAGTCATGCACCCATCAAATATCCAGCAATAGCTGCTTTATGCGACAGTAGCATTGCACTTAAAAATACACAGTCCAAGCTGCATTGCGTGAGGTAGCACTGCAACCAAAAATACATAGGCCAAGCTGCTTTGTCCGAAGGTACCACGTCACCAACAAACCCAGCCCAAGCTGCTTTGTACGAAGGTAGCACTGCACCCAACAAAATCCCAAGCCATGCTGCTTCCTCACGAAGATAGCACTGCACCAAACAAATACCTAGGCCAAGCTGCTTCGTGCCAGGTAGCACTGCATCCAACAAGTGCCCAGCCCAAGTTGTTTGCGAAGGTAGCACTGCACCAAACAAATATCCGCTTCAAGCTGTTTACGCCGAAGGCAGCACTGGCAATCAACAAATACCGGGAGATCAAGCTGCTTCATGTGAAGGTAGCATTGCACCAACAAATATCCAGACCAGGCTGATTCGGAAGGCAGCACTGCCCCAACAAATATCCAGGCCAAGCTGTTTTGGCGCCAAGGACACACTACAGCCAACAAATTCAGCCCAGGCTGCTTCGCATGAAGGAAGCACTGCATCCAACAAATACCCAGGCCAAGCTGTTTCATGCAAAGGTAGCCTCCACCCAACAAATACCCAGACCAAGCTGCTTCATGCAAAGGTAGCCCTCCACCCAACAAATGCCCAGGCCAAGCTGTTCACATAAAGGTAGCCCTGCACCCAACAAATAGCCAGACCAAGCTGCTTTGTTTGAAGGTAGCACTGCATCCAACAAATTCCCAGGCCAGGCTGTTTCATGAAGGCACCACTGTATCCAACAAACCCACTGCATGCTGCTTAACGCAAAGGTAGCACTTCACCCAACAAATACTCCAGGCCAAGCTGCTTCATGTAAGGCAGCACTGCACCAACAAATACCCAGGCCAAGCTGCTTCACGAAATGTAGCACTCCACCCAACAAATACCCAGGCCAAGCGGCTTCATGCAAAGGTAGCCCTTCACCCAACAAATACCCAGTCCAAGCAGCTTTGCGAGAAGGTAGCACTGCACCAAACAAATACCCAGACAAAGCTGCTTCATGCAAAGGCAGCACTGCACCAACAAATACCCAGGTCAAGCTGCTTCACGTGAAGGTAGCACTGCACCCAACAAATACCCTGCCCTAGCTGCTTTGTAAAGCCAGCACTGCACCCAACAAATACCAAACCCAAGCTGTTTCTCAAAGGAAACACTGCACTGAATAAACCCAGTCCAAGCTGTTTTGTACAAAGGTAGCACTGCACCCAACAAATACCTAGGCCAAGCTGCCTCATGCAAAGGTAGCTCTGCACCAACAAATACCAAGACCAAGTTGCTTCACGTGAAGGTAACACTTCACCCAACAAATACCAGGCCAAGCAGCTTCATGCTAAGGAAGCACTGCACCCAACAAATACCCAGGCCAAGCTGCTGCTTCATGTGAAGGTAGTACTGCACCCAACACACATACCCTGCTCAAGCTGCTTGTAAAGCCAGCACTGCACCCAACAAACATAGAAGGATTTGCAGATAAGGACCGAAGGCCCATCCAGTCTGCCCATTTCTTTTCTACCTTATAAATGTGCCATCGGCCTTTGCTCTGTCAGTGACCTATCTATTCATAGTCATTTGTATTGCTCCCTTATGCCTATCCCATGCCTGTTTGAAGCCCTGCACTGTATTCATAGCCACCACTTCTTGTGGTAAGCCATTCCATGCATCTACCACCCTTTCTGTGAAAAAAGAATTTCTCACATTCCCCTTAATCGGCCTCCTCTAATCTCATGCTGTGTCCTCTTGTCCTGCTATTTTTCTTATATTTAAACATGTTAGACTCTTTCACCTTGTTTATGCCCTTAAGGTGTTTAAATGTCTCGATCATATCACTCTCTCCCTCCTTTGCTCAAGGGTATACATATTGAGCTCTGTTAATCTGTCCTTATATGTCTTCTTGATGCAGTCCCTGCACCATTTTGTTGCCCTTCTCTGGACTGCCTCAATTTTGGTTAATGTCCTTGTGAAGTGTGGCCTCCAGTACTGCCGCGAGTACTCCAGATAGAGACCTAACCAATGTCTTATACAGAGGTTATTACCTCCCTCTTACGCTTGTGATACCCCCTACTAATCACCCTAACACCCCTAGCCTTACCTACTGCTTTAGAGGTCTGCTTGATGATTTTAGGTCATCAGTGATGATGATGCCAAGTCTCTTTCTTCCTTTGTGACTGCTAGCAACTCCTCCCAGCCTATAAGTGGCTTCAGGGTTTCTCTTCCTATGTGCATGATTTTGCACTTCTTTGCATTAAATCCCAGTTGCCACTCTTCTGACCATTCTGCTAGTTTATCCAGATCTCTTCTCATTCTGCCCACCCCATCTGATCATCTACTCTGTTGCAGATCTTGGTGTCATCTGCAAACAGACAAGCCTTACCCTCTAGTCCATCTGCGAGGTCACTAATGAAGATGTTGAATAGGACTGGCCCCAGGACTGATCCTAGAGTACCCCACTTGTGACTTGCATCTCTTCTGACTGTATACCATTTACCACCACTCTCTGTTTTCTGCCAGTCAACCAGTTTGCCACCCAGTTGACCAACTTCGACCCACCCGAGCCTACCTAGCTTATTTATCAATCTTCTATGTGGAACAGTGTCAAAAGCTTTGCTGAAGTCAAGGTAGGCGACATCAACTGCCTCCCCTTGGTCCACCACTCTGGTTACCCAGTCAAAGAAATCTATGAGATTAGTTTGACAGGACCTTCCTTTGTAAACCCATGCTGTCTTGGATCCTGTGCCCCTATGGATTCCAGGTGTTGCACTATCCTTTCCTTAAGGAGTGCCTCCATAATCTTGCCCACTACTGAGGTAAGACTGACCGGTCTGTAGTTCCCCACAAATACCAAAGCCAAGCTGCTTCTGCAAAGGACACACTGCACCCGACAAAACCCAGCCCAAGCTGCTTTGTACAAAGGTAGCACTGCACCCAACAAAATCCCAAGCCATGCTGCTTCTCACGAAGATAGCACTGCACCAAACAAATACCCAGGCCAAGCTGCTTCGAGCAAAGGTAGCACTGCACCCAACAAGTACCCAGCCAAGCTGCATTGTATGAAGATAGCATTGCACCCAACAAATATCCAAGCCAAGCTGCTTCACGTGAAGGCAGTAAT
Source organism: Neoceratodus forsteri (assembly GCA_016271365.2). Classification (NCBI taxonomy): domain Eukaryota; kingdom Metazoa; phylum Chordata; order Ceratodontiformes; family Ceratodontidae; genus Neoceratodus; species Neoceratodus forsteri. Next base: position 552,166,223 of record JADMNL010000022.1, read on the forward strand.
GCACCCAACAAATACCCAGGTCAAGCTGCTTCATGCTAAGGTAGCACTACACCCAACAAAATCCCAGGCCATGCTGCTTTTCATGAAGATAGCACTGCACCAAACAAATACCCAGGCCAAGCTACTTTGAGCGAAGGTAGCACTGTACCAAGTACCCAGCCCAAACTGCTTCTGTATGAAGATAGCACTGCACCCAACAAATATCCAAGCCAAGCTGTTTCACGCCAAGGCAGCACTGCATCCAACAAATACCCAGGTCAAGCTGCTTTGTTCGAAGGTAGCACTGTATCCAGCAAATTCCCAGGCCAAGCTGTTTCTCATGAAGGCACCACTGTACCCAACAAACCCATCCCAAGCTGCTTCACACAAGGTAGCACTTCACCAACAAATACCCAGGCCAAGCTGCTTCATGTGAAGGCAGCACTACAACCAACAAATACCCAGACCAAGCTGCTTCATGTGAAAGTAGCACTACACCAATAAATATCCTACCCAAGTTACTTGGCGTGAAGGCAGCACTACCCCAACAAATACCCAGGCCAAGCTGTTTCGCGTGAAGGACAAACTAGCCAATAAACACAGTCCAAGCTGCTTCACACAAAGGTAGCACTGAACCAACAAATTTCAGGCCAAGCTGTTTCTCATGAAGGTAGCACTGCACCAAAAATACCAAGGCCAAGCTGCTTCGCACGAGAGGTAGCACTGCACCCAACAAATACCCAAGCAGAGCTGCTTTATGCAAAGGCAGCACTGCACCCAACAAACCCAGCCAGAGCTGCTTCATGTGAAGGACACACTGCACCAAATAAATACCCAACCCAAGCTGCTTCCCCGCAAAGGTAGCCATGCACCCATCAAATATCCAGCAATAGCTGCTTATGGCAGGTAGCAGTGCACTTAAAAATACACAGCCCAAGCTGCATTGCACGTAGGTAGCAGTGCCAACCAAAAATACATAGGCCAAGCTGCTTTGTCCAAGGTACCACTTCACCCAACAAACCCAGCCCAAGCTGCTTTGTACGAAGGTAGCACTGCACCCAACAAAATCCCAAGCCATGCTGCTTCTCGTGAAGATAGCACTGCACCAAACAAATACCCAGGCCAAGCTGTTTCGTGCCAAGGTAGCACTGCACCCAACAGTGCCCAGCCCAAGCTGCTTCGTAGGGAAGGTAGCACTGCACCAAACAAATATCCAAGCCAAGCTGCTTCATGCAAGGCAGCACCGCACCCAACAAATACCGAGATCAAGCTGCTTCATGTGAAGGTAGCATTGCACCCAACAAATATCCAGATCAAGCAGCTTCATGTGAAGGCAGCACTGCACCCAAAAATACCCTTCCCTAGCTGCTTAGCACTGCCCCAACAAATACCCAGGCCAAGCTGTTTTGCGTCAAGGACACACTGCAGACAACAAATTCAGCCCAGACTGCTTCGCATGAAGGAAGCACTGCATCCAATAAATACAGGCCAAGCTGTTTCATGCAAAGGTAGCCCAGTACCCAACGAATACCCAGGCCAAGCTGTTTCTGTGCAAAGGTAGCCTCCACCCAACAAATGCCCAGGCCAAGCTGCTTCACATAAAGGTAGCCCTGCAGCCAACAAATAGCCAGACCAAGCTGCATTGTTTGAAGGAAGCACTGCATCCAACAAAACTGAAGCCAAGCTGTTTCATGCAAAGGTAGCCCGGTACCCAACTAATACCCAGACCAAGCTGCTTCATGCAAAGGTAGCCCTCCACCCAACAAATGCCCAGGCCAAGCTGCTTCACATAAAGGTAGCCTTCACCCAACAAATAGCCAGACCAAGCTGCTTTGTTTGAAGGTAGCACTGCATCCAACAAATTCCTCGACCAAGCTGCTTCTTGCGAAGGCACCACTGTACCCAACCCACCACATGCTGCTTAACGTAGCACTGCACCCAACAAATACCCAGGCCAAGTAGTCAATGGAAGGAAGCACTGCACCCAACAAATACCCAGGCCAAGCTGCTTCACGTAAATGTAGCACTCCACCCAACAAATACCCAGGCCTAAGCGGCTTCATGCAAGGTAGCCCTTCATCCAACAAATACCCAGTCCAAGCAGCTTTGGAGAAGGTAGCACTGCACTGAACAAATACCAGACAAAGCTGCTTCATGCAAAGGCAGCACTGCACCAACAAATACCCAGGTCAAGCTGCTTCACGTGAAGGTAGCACTGCACCCAACAAATACCCTGCCTAGCTGCTTTAAGTAAAGCCAGCACTGCACCCAACAAATACCAAACCCAAGCTGTTTCTCGTGAAAGGAAACACTGCACCGAATAAACCCAGCCCAAGCTGTTTTGTACAAAGGTAGCACTGCACCCAACAAATACCTAGCAAGCTGCCTCATGCAAAGGTAGCTCTGCACCCAACAAATACCAAGACCAAGTTGCTTCACGTGAAGGTAACACTTCACCCAACAAATACCCAGGCCAAGCGCTTCATGCAAGGTAGCCCTTCATCCAACAAATACCCAGTCCAAGCAGCTTTATGCAGAAGGTAGCACTGCACTGAACAAATACCAGACAAAGCTGCTTCATGGAAGGTAGCACTGCACCCAACAAATACCCAGGCCAAGCTGCTTCGTGTGAAGGTAGCACTGCACCCAACAAATACCCTGCCCTAGCTGCTTCGCAAAGCCAGCACTGCACCCAACAAATACCAAACCCAAGCTGTTTCGCAAGGAAACACTGCACCGGACAAACCCAGCCCAAGTCTGCTTTTAGCCAAAGGTAGCACTGCACCCAACAAATCCCAAGCCATGTTGTTTCATGAAGATTGCACTGCACTAAACAAATACCAAGGCCAAGTTGCTCGAGCAAGGTAGCACTGCACCCAACAAGTACCCAGCCCAAGCTGCATTGTATGAAGATAGCATTGCACCCAACAAATATCCAAGCTGTTGCTCATGCGAAGGTAGCACTACACCCAACAAAATCCCAGGCCATGCTGCTTTTCATGAAGATAGCACTGCACCAAACAAATACCCAGGCCAAGCTGCTTTGAGCGAAGGTAGCACTGTACCCAACAAGTACCCAGCCCAAACTGCTTCTGTATGAAGATAGCACTGCACCCAACAAATATCCAAGCCAAGCTGTTTCACGTGAAGGCAGCACTGCATCCAACAAATACCCAGGTCAAGCTGCTTTGTTCGAAGGTAGCACTGTATCCAGCAAATTCCCAGGCCAAGCTGTTTCTCATGAAGGCACCACTGTACCCAAAACCCATCCCAAGCTGCTTCACGCAAAGGTAGCACTTCACCAACAAATACCCAGGCCAAGCTGCTTCATGTGAAGGCAGCACTACAACCAACAAATACCAGACCAAGCTGCTTCATGTGAAAGTAGCACTGCACCCAATAAATATCCTACCCAAGTTGCTTAGCGTGAAGGCAGCACTACCCCAACAAATACCCAGGCCAAGCTGTTTCGCTGAAGGACAAACTTGTAGCCAATAAATTCAGCCCAAGCTGCTTTGCATGAAGGTAGCACTGCACCCAACAAAACACAGTCCAAGCTGCTTCACACAAAGGTAGCACTGAACCCAACAAATTTCCAGGCCAAGCTGTTTCTCATGAAGGTAGCACTGCACCAAAAAATACCAAGGCCAAGCTGGCTCGCACAAAGGTAGCACTGCACTCAACGAATACCATGGCCAAGCTGGTTGCACAAGGTGAGCCCTGCACCCAACAAATACCCAAGCAGAGCTTGTTTTACGTAAAGGCAGCACTGCACCCAACAAACCCAGCCAGAGCTGCTTCCATGTGAAGGACACACTGCACCAAATAAATACCTAACCCAAGCTGCTTCCTCGAAGGTAGCCATGCACCCATCAAATATCCAGCATAGCTGCTTCATGCGAAGGTAGCAGTGCACTTAAAAATACACAGCCCAGCTGCATTGCACGTAGGTAGCAGTGCAACCAAAAAATACATAGGCCAAGCTTCCTTTGTCCCGGTACCACTTCACCAACAAACCCAGCCCAAGCTGCTTTGTATGAAGGTAGCACTGCACCCAACAAAATCCCAAGCCATGCTGCTTCTCGTGAAGATAGCACTGCACCAAACAAATACCCAGGCCAAGCTGTTTCGTGCCAGGTAGCACTGCACCCAACAAGTGCCCAGCCCAAGCTGCTTCATTAGGAAGGTAGCACTGCACCAAACAAATATCCAAGCCAAGCTGCTTCATGCAAAGGCAGCACCGCGACCCAACAAATACCGATCAAGCTGCTTCATGTGAAGGTAGCATTGCACCCAACAAATATCCAGATCAAGCAGCTTCATGTGAAGGCAGCACTGCACCCAAAAATACCTTCCCTAGCTGCTTAGCGAAGGCAGCACTGCCCCAACAATACCCAGGCCAAGCTGTTTTGCGTCAAGGACACACTGCAGACAACAAATTCAGCCAGACTGCTTCGCATGAAGAAGCACTGCATCCAATAAATACCCAGGCCAAGCTGTTTCATGCAACGGTAGCCCAGTACCCAATGAATACCCAGGCCAAGCTGTTTCGTGCAAAGGTAGCCCTCCACCCAACAAATGCCCAGGCCAAGCTGCTTACATAAAGGTAGCCCTGCAGCCAACAAATAGCCAGACCAAGCTGCATTGTTTGAAGGAAGCACTGCATCCAACAAATACTGAAGCCTGTTTCATGCAAAGGTAGCCCGTACCCAACTAATACCCAGACCAAGCTGCTTCATGCAAAGGTAGCCTCCACCCAACAAATGCCCAGGCTAAGCTGCTTCACATAAAGGTAGCCTTCACCCAACAAATAGCCAGACCAAGCTGCTTTGTTTGAAGGTAGCACTGCATCCAACAAATTCCAGGACATGTGCTTGCGAAGGCACCACTGTACCCAACAAACCCACCACATGCTGCTTAACGCAAAGGTAGCACTGCACCCATCAAATACCCAGGTCAAGCTGTTGCAGGAAGGTAGCACTGCACCAACAAATACCCAGCCCAAGCTGCTTCACGTGAAGGTAGCACTGCACCCAACAAATACCCAGGCCAAGCAGCTTTGCATGAGGTAGCACTGCACTCAACAAATGCCTAGGCCAAGCTGCCTCATGTAAAGGTAGCCCTGCAACCAATAACTACCCAGCCCAAGCTGCTTCATGTGGAGGTAGCACTGACCCTAACAAATACTTTGCCCAAGCTGCTTATGAAAGCCAGCAATGCACCCAACAAATACTAAACCTCAAGTTGCTTCAAGGCTAAGGAAATATACTGCAATAATAAACCCAGCCCAAGCTGTTTTGAACAAAGGTAGCACTGCACCCAACAAATACCTAAGCTAAGCTGCCTCATGCAAAGGTAGCTCTGCATGTAACAAATACCAAGACCAATTGCTTCACGTGAAGGTAACACTGCACCCAACAAATGCCCAGGCCAGGCGCTTCAGGAAGGAAGCACTGCACATAACAAATACCCAGGCCAAGTAGCTTCACGGAAGGAAGCACTGCACCAATAAATACCCAGGCCAAGCTGCTTCTATGAAGGTAGCACTGCACCCAACACATACCCTTCCTAGTTGCTTTCAAGAAGCCAGCACTGCACCCAACAAATACCAAAGCCAAGCTGCTTCACACAAAGGACACACTGCACCAAACAAACCCAGCCCAAACTGCTTTGTACAAGGTAGCACTGCACCCAACAAATACCCATAGGTCAAACTGCTCCATACGAAGGTAGCACTGCACCCATCAAAATCCCAAGCCATGCTGCTTCTCATGAAGATAGCACTGCACTAAACAAATACCCAGGCCAAGTTGCTTCGCAAGAAGGTAGCACTGCATCCAACAAATACCAGCCCAAGCTGCTTCACGTGAAGGTAGCACTGCACTGAACAAATACCCAGGTCAAGCTGCTTCATGTGAAGGTAGCACCACACCCAACAAAATCCCAGGCCATGCTGCTTTTCACAAAGATAGCACTGCACCAAACAAATACTCAGGCCAAGCTACTTCAGTGTGAAGGTAGCACTGCACCAAACAAGCACTCAACCGATGTGCTTCGTATGAAGGCAGCACTGCACCCAACAAATACCCAGGTTAAGCTGCTTTGTTCGAAGGTAGCACTGTATCCAGCAAATTCCCAGGCCAAGCTGTTTCTCATGAAGGCACCACTGTACCCAACAAACCCATCCCAAGCTGCTTCACGCAAAGGTAACTTCACCAACAAATATCCAGGCCAAGCTGCTTCATCGCGAAGGCAGCACTACAACCAACAAATACCAGACCAAGCTGCTTCATGCGAAGGTAGCACTGCACCCAATAAATATATCTGACCCAGTTGCTTACGTGAAGGCAGCACTGCCCCCAACAAATACCCAGGCCAAGCTGTTTCGCTGTAAGGACAAACTGTAGCCAACAAATTCAGCCCAAGTTGCTTCGCATGAAGGTAGCACTGCACCCAACAAAACACAGTCCAAGCTGCTTCACACAAAGGTAGCACTGCACCCAACAAATTTCCAGGCCAAGCTGTTTCTCATGAAGGTAGCACTGCACCAAAAAATACCAAGGCTGTTGCTTCACAAAGGTAGCACTGCACTCAACAAATACCAGGAAAGCTGCATTGACAAAGGTAGCCCTGCACCCAACAAATACCCAAGCAGAGCTGTTTTACTTAAAGGCAGCACTGCACCCAACAAACCCAGCCAGAGCTGCTTTACATGAATGACACACTGCACCCAATAAATACCCAACCCAAGCTGCTTCCTACGAAGGTAGCCATGCACCCATCAAATATCCCGCAAAGCTGCTTCAAAGTAGCATTGCACTCAAACAGCCTAAGCTGCATTGCATGTAGGTAGCACTGCAACCCAAAATACATGCCAAGCTGCTTTGTCCGAAGGTACCACTGCATCCAACAAATTTCCAGGAAATGCTGCTCACCAAGGTAGCTCAGCACTCAACAAATACCCAAGCCAAGCTCCTTTGGCAAAGCGTGCCCTGCACCAACAACACCCAGGCCGTTGCTTCACACCAAGGTAACACTGCACTCAACAAACACCCATGCCAAGCTCCTTTACGCAAAGGTACCCCTGCACCCAACAAATACCCAGGCCAAGCTGTTTCACACAAATGTAGCACTGCATCCAACAAATACACAAGCCAAACTGTTTCACACAAATGTAGCACTGCACCCAACAAATACCCAGGACAAGCTGCTTCACGCGAAGGTAGAACTGCATCTAACAAATTCTCAGGCCAAGCTGTTTCACACGAAGGCACCACTGTACCCAATAAACCCACCCCTAGCTGTTTCAGGCAAAGGTATCACTGCACCAACAAATACCGAGGTGAAGCTGCTTCACGCGAAGGTAGCACTGCACCCAAAAACTACCCAGGCCAAGCTGCTTCGTACAAAGGTAGCACTGCACTCAACAAATACCCAGGCAAAGCTGCACTGCGCAAAGGTAGCCCTGCACCCAACAAATATCCAAGCTGCTGCTTCACGCAAGGCAGCACTGCACCCAACAACCCAGCTAAAGCTGCTTCACACGAAGGACACACTGCACCCAATAAATACCCAACCCAAGTTGCTTTCCTGTGAAGGTGGCCCTGCACCCAACAAATACCCAGCAAAAGCTGTTTCACACGAAGGTAGCATTGCACCCAAAAATATTCCAGCCCAAGCTGCATTGCACAAAGGTAGCACTGCACCCAAAATACCCTGCCCAATTTGCTTCATGTGAAGGTAGTACTGCACCAAACAAATACCCAGCCCAAGCTGCATTGTACAAAGGTGGCACTGCACCCAAAAAATACCCTGCCCAATTTGTTCTATGTGAAGGTAGTACTGCACCAAACAACATCCAGCCCCAGCTGCATCACGTGAAGGTAGCACTGCATCCAACAAATACCCAGCCCAAGCTTCTTCATACAAAGGTAGCAACCGCACCAACAAATTCCCAGGCCATGCTGCTTCACGTGAAGATAGCACTGCACCCAGCAAATACCAGCCCAAGCTGCTTCGTGTGAAGGTAGCACTGCCCAAAAAATACCCAGGCCAAGCTGCTTCACACCAAGGTACCCTGCAACAAATACCCAGACCACGCGCTTCCGCGCGAACATAGCACTGCACCCAACAATTACCCAGTCCAAACTACTTCACGAAAGGTAGCACTGCACCCAACAAATAATTAGTTCAAGCTGCTTCACGCAGGTAGCACCGCACCCAACAAATACCCAGCCCAAGTTGCTTCATGTGAAGGTAGCACCACACCAACAAATACCCAACCCAAGCTGCTTTCCGCGAAGGTAGCCCTGCACCCAACAAATACCCAGCAACAGCTGTTTCGTTAAGGTAGCATTGCACCCAAAAATACCCAGCCAACCTGCATTGCACAAAGATAGTACTGCACCCAAAAATACCCTGCACAAGTTGCTTCGTGTGAAGGTAGTACTGCACCACACAAATACCAAGCCCCAGCTGCACCACATGAAGGTAGCACTGCACCCAACAAATACCCATGCCAAGCTCCTTTGTGCAAAGGTACCCTGCACCCAACAAATACCCAGGCCAGCCGCTTCGCATGAAGCTAGCATTGCACTCAACAAATACCAGCCAAGCTGCTTCACACAAATGTAGCACTGCACCAAATAAATACCCAAGCCAAGCTGCTTCATGTGAAGGTAGCATTGCATCCAACAAATATTCAGCCCAAGTTGCTTTATGCAGAGGTAGCACTGCACCCAACAAAATCCCAGACCAAGTTGCTTCATGCAAAGGTAGCACTGCACCCAACAAATACCCTTCCCAAGCTGCTCATGAAGGATACACTGCACCCAACAAATTCAGCCTAAGCTGCTTCACACAAAGGTAGCACTGCACCCAACAAATACCCAGGTCAAGCTGCTTCATGCAAAGGTAGCACTGCACCCAACAAATACCCAGCCCAAGTTGCTTCATATGAAGGTAGCACTGCACCCAACAAATAGCCAGGCCAAGCTGCTTCATGAAGGTAGCACTTTACCCAACAAATACCCAGGCTAAGCTGCTTATGGAAGCCAGCACTGCACCCAACAAATACCCAAGCCAAGCTGCTTCCTGTGAAGGACACACTGCACCCAACAAACCCAGTCCAAGTTGCTTCATATGAAGGGTAGCACTTCACCCAACAAATACCCAGCCCAAACTTCACATGAAAGGATGCATTGAACCCAACAAATACCCAGCCCAAGCTGCTTCTGCAGGTTAAGCCCTGGTGGAAAATGGGGAGACAGTGATGGGGTGTCTGGTGGTCTGCTTGGGACTGGGGAGAAACAGCCCTAATGGCAGAAAATAATGTAGTTAGATTTCCAGTTTTCAAATCACAGCAAAACTAACTCTTTATTTATTTTTTTTTTATTTTTGTTGTTGTTCACAGGCACAATCAGAAAGTAATTAAAACTTTACTGCCCAGAAAAAAATGTCTATGCTGCAAGATATAATTTCCTTAAGGCTCTGGTCACACTGGGAGTAAGTAGATTGAGTAAACAGCTCTGGTGGGATTTGAAGCCATGCCTCCTGGTTTCCAAGCCTGTGCTGTGGCAACTAGACTGAAGGTATTCAGTACTACGGCTAGACTCAGGGACAGTGAATATAGTCCCAGGTGATGTCACTGGATGGTACAATATATGAAAACGTCACCACTTTTCAATATTTGGGAATTACGTTAGACCCAACAGTAAGCTGTGGACCTCGTATAGAAAAAGTAACATCAAAAATTCATACCAAAACTGCCTTATTGTATAGCTTACATAATTTTTGGACTACTGAATCCAGACTGGCCATAGAAAATCAATGTGTAATGCTAACTGTTAACTAGGCAGCACTTGTAACTGATAATGCCTCAATCTATATATTATCGAAGAAATCAACTACAGTGCAAATTACTGAAGGTCTGCTTTGCTTGCACCATACAGGCTACATCACCATCAGGTTTTAGAGCAATTAGGTTGGTTACCAACCACTTTGTTTTTAAACTATTGATCTCCAGTTTGCACATAGAATTAAAAAGACAGGTACCCCCAATTTATGTCAATATCTGCAAGCATACAATTCTAATTACTGCTCAAGATCTTTGAATGACGATATGATGCTAGGAGTTCTCTAATGCAAACTTCTAGTGGGCAGCATGCATTTCCTATGCGCTGCACCCAGTGCATGGATTGAAATACCATCTGAGATTAGGCAGTTAGTAAATTACATTTTTTAAGTGCACGTCTTCAGCATTACAACAACCCGTTTGCATGTGAATGTTTTTAACTTGAATTGTTGTTTTACTCAAAGACATGGAATGTGTATTTCTAGTTACATGTAGGTTATGGTACTGTAATTTATGATTGTACTGTCTGTTAAGGATTCCGGTCGCACCTGTAAAAGGAATTAATTTCCAGTGTGTTCACCCATTAAACTAATAAATAAACAATAAGTATTCTGTATTGTTTCTGTGGAGCACAAGTCCTGGGCACAGAGCACAAACATTTAGGAGCTAATATATAACTTTAGGCTATCATTTCATAAGCTTAGGCTGTTCAGCTTTTAACCGTGCTGAAGAACACCAAGTAGACTTCCACTTCTCATCTTAGGTTTTGCAGTTTCTCTGTAAAGTGAGTAGATAAAGCTTGCATCAGCATTCACAGACTTCACACTGTATTTGTTATGACATCATATCACTTGGCATGACAACTGGCTGTGATGTCACAGACACAGCAACTGAGAGATCAGATAGGGACAATGTAAGTTTTGAAACAGTCAGTATAGTGAGTATAAGACAGCATGGTCTAGAGGCTCAGGCAAATACTTGGGAACTTGGAGACCCAGGTTCCAATCCCACCCCAGCCACTAGTCACATAACCTCAGAGTGCTTTGTCCGCTCAACTGAAAGAATGATTGGAGTTTGGAGCCCACTGAGAACAAGATGATGCTTCTGTGCTGGAATAACCTGATTAAATAAACTGTAAAATAAATTTTAAATGTACTGGGCAAGAATAATAAACATGTAACTGCCTTATAATGGGACGAAGCCTACACTTAGAAAAGACAAACTACATTACTGTATAGGTTGTTAAAACATTTTACTTCAATAGCTGCACTTGCTCTCTAAATGACTCAGTATAAAGGCATATGTACTCGTTCGGTGATAAGTTGTACAGTAACTGGCAGAACAACATGGGCACACGCTTACTGTTAAGAGACACTTATTTCTTCATCAGGTGTTTTGCACCCATACATAATGTACGTAGAAAATGTCAGCTACTCACCCTTTGCAGTAATATTCAAGTGGGGCAGGAATGAAACCCAAGCAGGAACTCTTTCAAAAAGCCAACCTTTCCTCTAAGAAATTCATTCGTTCATTTCACATTGGCTCACAAAAGATGCCATCAGCAGCAGCGGGTCCCTTCTGCCTTTTTTCTGTCACACCATTTCCTCCCCTTTTTCCTGTATGGCAATACTTTTTTTTAAAGCTAGTTACAACATTTCTGAAAAACAGAAGCAGCTGTTGATAGAAACTGAGGTGTGTTTCTGAAACACAGAAGTAGCTAATGATAGAAACTGAGGTGCTGATGACAGTTCTGTGAAGGACACAGTAATATCATTCCAGCTGCTGCACCTACCACTCTTCTTGGGGTTATTTTTGTTATTCACCCCCACCCCACTTGGTCCCATCCCCAGTCTGCAATGAGGTCCTATGGCTGTAACTTTCCATGAAATAGATATTTTAACCCTTTAGCTACTAGCTGATCTACAAAATATTGGAAGTCTGGTTAGCTATTATCAGTTTGCAGCAAAGCAAGGGTTAACTTGAACGTTCATTTTGCCCCAGAGATATGATTTAAATGGAGAGAGAGAGAGAAAGAGAGAGAGATAGTAATTATACTCTGAACCCTTGTAGAGCAAAAAGTGGTAAACGATAGAAAGGAACAGAGAGGCGGAGGGAGAGAGAGAGAGATATTAACTCTTTCAGAGGAGTAGCAGAGTATTCTGTTAGGATGTGCCACAACAAAGCAAGGGTTAATTTGGAAGTACATTTTGCTTCACAGGAATGATTTAGATGGAGACAGAGAGAGAGAGAGAGCAATTATACCCTGAGCCCTTGTACAGCAGGGGTGGTGATGAGAAAGGAAGAGAGATAGAGAGAGAACGATTAACCCTTGAGAGATCAAGACAGTGGGAGAGATTAACCCTTTTGGAGAAGGAGCAGAGTATTCTCTTGGGATGTGTCTGATGAACTGCACTGCATGTTATCACTTAAATGATTAAAAAGGATCTTTGTTATTTTCCTGACCGAACGGATAAGCCCTGTACCAAACAATGTGTGTGTGCATATGCAGCTACATATGTATTATATGCAAATAACTTCATTAACACACCAGTTAGGTACAGTGTAACACCACAGAAGTAGGAAATGTTATGTTAGGTCAACCTAACTCCCCACTGCCACCCCTCAAGTAGCAAAAGAGAAAACATTAGAGTTTTGGCTCTCCGTAATCTCAGCGAATCAGTGGTGGGTTCTTCCATGTGGTTGTCAATCCTAATGCCCACCCCTCCCCTGAACAAGTAAGGTCAAATTTGATCTCTTTTCTTCATGAAGAAAACTACAACAGATTCTGTTGGCAACTTGTGGTGAGACAGACTTCTTTACCTTTGAAGAATGTATCACTGTATGCCAGCCCATTGGACGCTGAGGTTTGAGGCGCTTGACGCCACACCTTGCTCTACGCACGGCAACCCAGATTCGGAATAAGCCTGGGCTGTCAGGGTCTGGCAGGGGAGGACTAGAATTGAGCATCCTACAACAGCTCTCCTAGTCCTGGGGAAAAGAGTTTATTCTGCATTGTGCTCTGGTGGTCCCTGGGGATGCCCAGAGGTACTGCAGCCACACAGTGCTCAGAGAGAGGGAGCATGGCAGACATCTGCACATCTGTGCATGGACATCACTGCACATTCATGCTCCCATTGGGGCAGAAAATGGAAAAAGGGCTGGGCATGACCTTTCAGCTTGATGGCCATGCCCTGTCTTGTGGGGAGGACTGTCATGGAATCACACTGTGGGATCAGCACCAGTCCGCTGGCATTGTCGGGGGCCTCCAGCGGGTCGGCCATGGTTGTGCCGGATCCCCACCATGCAAGTGAGCCTGCTGCTCTCCCATGGGCAGGGCAGCAGCTGGATGCCCCCACCAGTAGATGCAGCAGCAAAGCACAGAAATAAGGAAATTAAAAAAAGAATGTATCACTATGATGCACTGGCTTGGAGCTGTTCCTTGTACTTCAGATAGGAGGTTATGGGCTGGAAGGAAGGGGTGGGCATTAGGTTGACAACCCTGAGGAAGCCACCATTAATTCACAAAGACTCTGATGACCCAAAACCCTAATGTTTTTTCCTTTGCTGCTTGAGGGTAGTGGGGAGTTAGGGTTGGAAACCCTAACACCACATTTCCCTACTTTTTGGTGTTACATTGAACCCTAAATGGCACATTAATGCAGTCTTTGCAAAGATTTTCCTTTCTTTTTGAGATAGTGGAATCATATCTACATTCACGTAGATTCTTTTGTGGCCTGGGTGAACAAATGTCAGATGCTCAGGGCCCTCTGGGCCCTGTGTAAAGAGAAGACTCTGTCCGCTTACAGAGTTCAGGGCCCACAGGGCCTGCACTTCTATGCAGCAATGAATGTCAGTAATTCATGGGGCTGTCTAGTGTGCTGCAGAAGCACATGACCCTCTGGATCCTGACCTTCATGTGGCCACATATACAAATGCAGAGAGCAAACAGCCCATCTTTCAGCCAAAGCACAATGCCCTCTGGCACCCAAGGGTGCAGAGGTGCAGGGTTCTATGCCATGAGAAGAGTGCTCTTCAGTATGGTACTTGGGCCTGAGCAGGCAATCCTCACCTCCCTTCCCATGTTGGGGTGATGTTGCATGACAATGCCATCCTCCGAGCCATGACCCATCCTATTGGCTCATGGAGCTTGTTCCCAAACTCAGCTCACTGGCATAGGATCACAAAGCACTATCCACTGGGGTAAAGGCTGGCACCACACACGATTCTTAATATTTACTTTTTGTTTTTTATTTTAACCTCCAGTTTTCATGTAATTTTATGACCTCTTATGAACATGACATGGCATTTATGGAACCCTGATCAAAACATTATTTCACACATCTGGTCAAGAATTTGAAAAAGACACCTGTCACATTGATGAGAAGTGTGAAAATGGCTATGTTGAAAGCTTGAAGCCAAAATATTGAAAATTAGGGAACATATGAGGGAACGTTGAATTATTTCAACATTCACTCATAACTTGTTCATTTTAACGTATTTTAGACCAAATGCTCAATATAGTCTTCTTACGAACCTACCTCAAGAACCTAGTAGGTGAAAAATTTCAAATCCCTCCAGAAACATGATTTTGCACAGCAACTGCAAATTCACCTTTTGGCACACATTTGAAAAACTTTCAACTGTCTTATTCATGAGGTGGGGTCCCAAAAGACCATGTTGAACATCTGGTGGAAAAATATTAAAATTAGTAGTTATGAGTACGTTTAAATATTTCACGTCTCACTAATAATGTGATCATTCTACCATATGTTTACACCAAACTTTCAACATAGCCTTCTTATCACCCCACTTATGACTAAGTGAATATTTTCAAATCCTAAATTTCATATACCATGTTTGGGGTCCCAAAAGGCCATATTGAAAATTTGGTGTAAAATATTTAAAATTACAAAGTTGTGAGTAAAAGTTCAAATCCCATTGAAATACATTAAATTGGACTTGTGTAACTTATTTTCTCATGTCACAGTCACCGGTTCCAGCATCAAGACGTATCTTCGATTGGAGAGTGGATCTATGCTGTGGGACAGTTTTAGGTCAGTGAGGGTATGTGGGAGGTGCTGAGTGGATGGTTCAGGGTGGAGTGGGTGGGGGTCTGGGGAGAAGATCAACTATGGACCATTTTCTTTTTACAGGCTTTGGGGGAGATCAATGAGGACAGTTTTCTTAATCCATAGGGATCTAGCCAACATTGGGATCGGGCACCCCAGTGTTAGGATTTTACCATTTGGCAGCACCAGGCATGGGCTCCCTGTGCCACCAAACACATATTGGGAAGGTTAGGGGCATCATGGAGGAACGGTAAAGAAGCAGCACTGGGGATGGGCAACCTGGTCTGCTTATTGCATATAAAAATCAATAAATTTCATGAAGGGGGCAGGTGACCTGGAGGGAGAGGCTTGGGGAAGCATTACTGGGTGGGCACCCTGGTCTGTTTTTACACTGCAATACTGGGAAGAACAAGGGTGGTCTGGCTGAGCTGGGAGGAGGGAACAACAAACAAAACTGGTAGAGAGATAAAGAGAGAGACAGAGAGAGAGAGAGAGAGGGTGGGGAGAAAGAGAGAGGGTGGAGACAGAGGGGGAGAGATAGATAAGTAGACAGATAGAGAGTGGGTAATGTTTGGCTCACTGCTCCCACTCAAGCCAGCAGCAGGACTCTAAATGCAGTTACACTAACTAAGAAAGTTCCACTGTTCTACAGAGAACGTGGGTGAATGGATCCTCTCACTAAGCTGGCCACCCTGGATTTTGGCGTGCCCAGAAGAGACATTCCTGGACTTTTTGTATTTTTCATGTTTTTTTAGTTCAGGAAAAAAACAAGATGTAGATATCACAACCCAAAAATATTTTTCAGGTTGTGAGAAGTAAGTGGTGAAAAACAAAATGCTCTCATGATCCCAGACTTTTCAGGTTGTATCAGAGGGTTACCAAAAACCCTACTGAGTATGCTCAGAAAAATAATTAAATCTTTATTACTCTGGAACCGTTTAATATTTTTCACCACACCTTCAAAAGGCACTACCTTGGCACAGGCTGATTCTACTCTGAAAATTTTGTGAAAAATTCTGTTCTGTCAAGGCTGTAGGTGAGAGCAACATAAATGTGTACTATGTTATAGGAAAAATTGAGACATTAATGTAACATGACATAGATGAAACTGAGAAACTACAGAAGCTGCCATCACAAAACTTTCCACATGTTTAGACCTTGCCTCATAGACAACACATGGCAAATGTGGGGCAATTTCTTTCAAATGCCGCCAAAGCTATTAAGGTGCAAAGTTAGTGGTTTAACACAGAAACTGCCAGCCCTAACCACACTGGTATAATACACATGAAAATACACCATGAACTGCTGTGGGTTAACCATGTTTTTTCCTACATGTAATATGAGGTTAAATATAGCTTATGTTAAAAAATGATATCGCTTCACTCTGCTCATCCTTCGCAACCTCTGATGTTGATCCCTGCTGCTCCGTGTTGTTTCCAAATCCGCTTTCTGTGGCACCACATTTCATTATTCACCATGTGCCTGCAATTAATATTAATTTTGTAAAGTAGCCAGGTATTATTTTTATATATCTAAAGAACTTTCCTTTTGCTGATTAACAGTTTTTCCACCTGACAACTTCCTGGAGGCAGACAGATCTTATTCTGTTAATTCCCACTCATGCCTCATCGGTGCTGTGACCTCACTCATTGTGACACCACAGCTGACCAAGATTAGTCAACCCCTGCTGCCAGATCAGTCACTTGTGATGTCACAATCACAGTGAGGTCACAATGCTGATGAGGTATGGAGGAAAAGAACTGGATATGTGTGCTTCCAGGTAAAGTACTGCTCTTCTCATCACTCCTAACACCGTCAGGTAGGAAACCATCTACTGAGCAAAGGGAAAATGAGAATATAGAGAATACTGGAGGGCAAGCTCCAGAGGTCCATGGGAATCAGAACCCCAAGGTGGCAGAACACACTGGTTGTGGATAAGTTGCACATCCTGTATTTTTTATAGTGTATAGTAAGAAAACTGCGAACACCGGCAGTCAAGTCACTAAGCTCCCCACCCTCCAAACGCAGTTACCTCACTCACTGTCTGTTGTCCATTGTGTGAAACATGCATGTGGTGGTTCTTTTGTTTTCAAAACGAAACTGACCCGAACAGCCTATAGTGGTTTCATTATGCTGTTGTACCACAGAAGGGTACAATCACATTCCATGACCTTTGAACTTTGGTACAACAGCATTATGAAAGGATGGAATCTATACAGAACAACACTCTGCTATACACTATATAAAAGATATAACTGGCCACATTTAAAATGAATAACATTTTCTGTTTGCTATGTTTGAGTTACTGGCTTTTTAACTTTAGTTCTGATGGTCCTTTTGTCCCAGAAGGTCAGAGATCAGTGTCTGTTGCATGTTACTATGTCCTAGTAACAAGAAAGGAAATGTGAAACTATGGTGTTGAAATACAGCTGAGAACCAGCCCAGTGGCGTGGAGGGCTGAGGTATACGTGCCTTACCTCCTGCCAAGTTGGCAACCCGTGTTCGGTGGCAAACATGAGTCACTGGGGTCTGCCGAGGAGTGAGAGTATCACGCACCAGAGGACTGCTCTCCTCTCCGGGAGGGAGGGAGGCTTGGTGCTAGCTGAATGACTGCCCCGGGTGGAGGCCCGAGGTAGTGCAGGGCTGAGGCGCCAACGAAGGGAGGGTGCTGCAGTACTTCTGCAGCGTGCGCACACCTCCATGTGCATATGCTGACATGTTCGCCTGACGGAAACAGGAGAAAATGGAAACGTGGAACACTGGCAGACTACAAGATGACCTGGTTAGGGCAGATTGCAGTCCTCAGAGAGAGCCAAAGCCTTGCCTGCCAGCCCCCAAAAGAGAAAAAGATATATAGAAAAAAGGAATAAAATACAGCTGAGAATGTTGATAACAAGCCGTGCAGTAGCAAACATAATGATTTCAATTATTCATTATTTCAAATCTAAACCAAAATGCTAAAGCAGAATTAAAATGAGGAAACAGAGGTGAGAGGTCAGGCAGGTAGCATATGGCAGGCTTGAGGATTTGGAAAATGATCTGACCTTAACAAAGCAGCAGTGGGCATCATTTTTCCAATCCTCTTTTCACACCATGTAGTCACCTTTATGGTAGGAACGTAGCTGGAAAGTGAAGATGTGTTTTTATGTCAGTGTTGCATCACACAGGTGAAAGCGGGGTCTGGTATGACACAAGAGTGCTGGCGGCAATGGTCTGAGATGAGGGCTCACCACTCACCTATTTTTTTGGTTTTGCCCCAAACTGTCAAACATTTGGAGTGAAATAGCTGAGGCCATTAAGGAGATGCTTGATTTCAACCTCCCAATAACTGTTGAATATACAGTCTCGGTGTTATTCCAAATACAGTCAAGGTAAAAACTGTCTCTCTCTCTCTCTGCTGAATTTTGCTGGTGACAGCCAAGAAGGCCATAACTCACCACTGACTATTAAAGGATTCTACCACAACCCTATTCAGAGTAGCTGTGAAGATTTACCAAATGCAGGACTTAACTTTTCAGGTAAGTGAACGCTCCCGACATTTAGTTGTAGATGTGACTAGCTGGGTGCTGTACATAGGCGACAGGGACCTGACCTTCTCTCCATAATTGGTATTAAATGAACAGACAATACTGAGACAACAGTTTATTTTTTATGCCGTCTTTATTAGGACAGACACTGGACTAGCGGAAGTTAGTTATGCTGAACGATTTTACTATCACGCTTGACAGCGTGCACCGGCATCCCCATAGTACAGACACAAGGCTGAGCTTCAGCACTGTGCCATCGGGGATGCCAGTGTATTCGATCAGGGCTCCGCCCCCACCCCTGGTCTCTAGATATCTAACTCCAACTGGAGTTGGACCGGGGAGCAACACCGAGCCGCACTGCCAGTCTCTGCTGTGTACCAGCACAGTCACTGCCAAATCCAGGTGAAATCTGTCGCTGTGCCAGACTTCACTGTTGTGGTGTCGACCTTGTGTCGGTACACCATGCTGAGCACTGCTGACAAATAGGGTCATTCGCTGTGGAAGCTGCAAAGACTTCTAGAGTTTCTGTAACTGACAATAACTGTATATTTGTAAAACACTCACAGAAACCATATTTACAGCAGAAACAGTTATAACCTCTGTGCCAATTTGGAGGTTACTAAAATGATGCCCTGTTGGCATGGGGAGGTTACTGCGTGCCGCTGGGCATGGCCCAGGTGGCATGCGTGAATGCTTTTGAAGCACCCACCAGCACAGGGAAAAGTCAGTTGGAGTTCTGTCACAGTCTCGAGAGGACGGGTGTGCCTGCTCGAAGGCCTGAGGAGGCCTCTAGTCAGGGCCGGGAGGCCCAGGGCTGGGGTGAGAGATTGCCCCAGTCCCAAAAGTAAAGAAGG
Source organism: Neoceratodus forsteri (assembly GCA_016271365.2). Classification (NCBI taxonomy): domain Eukaryota; kingdom Metazoa; phylum Chordata; order Ceratodontiformes; family Ceratodontidae; genus Neoceratodus; species Neoceratodus forsteri. Next base: position 552,185,505 of record JADMNL010000022.1, read on the forward strand.
GCACCCACAAAACCATGCAGTGGGCAGTGGATCCAGATGGAGCAGGAACTGTGAGGAAGATCACAAGGAGCCTGCCAGGCACTGATTCCTGTCAGAGTTGGGTGGCCGACATGGAGGACCAGCGAGACAAGTGGCAGTGAAGTCTCCAGTGGGTAAGGTGGCAGTTTATACCCCGTGCTCCTCCATGTCCCCTCGAGGTATGTGCTGCTGGATAGTTTGGGGACCGTTTGTGCCTGTGGGAGAGTTCGCCTGCACTGTGTGAACCCTGCCCGTGGATCAGTAGGAGTCACTGTGGAAAGGACTGTGTCTGTGCCTAAGGATACCATCGACTACCCCACTCCATTTTGAGGAGTGTTAGCTTTAAGGGTTAGAAAAGTGAGCACCCGCTCCCACTGGCAGGGAAATGTGAAGCTGCAACCAGAGTGGGAGAAGGAACATGTCCCAAAGTAAATCAGAGCACATTTGGCTCACTAATGGAGAGGAATGAGTGAGTAGGCCAGGTTCAAATCCTGGTCCCCAAGAGACTGTGCCATGGCTTTAAGCCATAGAAATGTGAGAACTGTAACAAAACCAAATCAGGATCCTCTGTGGAGACTTTGTGTACAGCTTGAGCGTTTGATACAAAGTAAAGACTGCCTGATTGCATTTCACTCCTGTTCTGGACTAAATATTCTTTATGTTATGTTGTATTGTGTCTGGAACTATGAACCAGTTATTTTTTAATGTAAAAGGATTTCATTGGACATGAGTTTTATCTCAGTCAAAATTATCCTGGTTCATATAAAATATGAATAAAACATTCTACCTACCTAAATCATTTGGAGTCCTAAATCTGTTATGCTGTGCTGTTTGCCTAACAAACTGTTTTCTAGAGAAACAGCTGATCCTGTGCCATCAGTTGTGAATGGAGGAATTTCCAGCTAGCCTGTGTCTCAACAGAAATCCAGCAGTCAACCGTGGCATCCCATACTTCAAATCTATAAGGTACTGCATTTAAATCGATGCTGCTAGTTGAGATAGTGCCCTTCCCTTTCCCAGAGACAGTATGCCATCAAAACCCCTAGACAGGAGGGGGGTAGCTCCTGGAGTTTTCGATCACTGCTAGGACTGTAGGCTGCTGCCTGCTTGAATGTAAAGCCCTGTTTGCTCAAGAAGGAGGAGTGCCAGAAAACTAACTGTTTATTTGAAAGAAATTACCAACAGTTTAAAAGGCAGGAAAGGAGTGTTACACAGTGTCACAAACACACTCAGTAGGTCAGGCCCTCTGCTCCCACAGTGACAACCTCCAAGCACAGTAATGTGAACAGGTAACAGACAGGATAACCCTCCTGTCTGCTTGTGGGTCTGAATCACCTTTGTCTCAAGTTCTGGGGAATTCAAACTGTGAACCTTATGCTAACGTACTCAAATGTACAGGGGCAGATTCGTACCTCTTCAGGGATCGCGGCACAATCTTATGCCAGGGGGCACCAGCCAGGCTTCCAAAAGAACCCTAAAATCTCTATAAAAGACCTTAGGTACTGTATATTCTTACCTTTTCCCAGTTTAGTAACACCATCAAGCTTTGATCAGTTTTTGTCAGTCTTAACCCTCTATACGTCACATGCAAAAAGAACTTCAAAGACACACCCAGGCAGTCTTTCATATGAAAAGTTTATTTAAAATGAATAAAATATGTAAAATGTAAACACAGAACAATATACCACAAAGCATACAATCAATTAAAAGAAAACAAAGAAAACTACAGACAAACTCCTACTAACATACAGTTAGATATTTCTCTATCTAATGTATTACCTCTAAGTGCTTATCAGAGAGTTGTGTGTTTCTCTCCCAAGATGGAACACATGACACAGTTCAAAAACAGAATACAGTTCAAAACTCTGTGTTTCCACACCCCTTCTATGTTGTCATATAGCTCCTCCTTTTAGAATATAAAAAATATATAAACAATGATCTTCCGTTCAGGAGATATTTTTAAATACTGCGACTTCAGCAAAAACTAATTCCCAAATTATGACAGTCTTTAATACGCTTTCCTTTGATCTTGTGTGGTTTCCTGTTCCCAAAGAACATCAAAGGTTTTACAACTTTAGCACCACGGTGATATAAAAATGTTTTTCCTCTAAGACGTCATACAAGTTTACGAGCCCTATATCCTGGCAGCTGGGTCAGTTCTAATAAAGAGAGAAAAAAGGAGATCCTTAATTAAGTCTCTCTAGTCTTTTAATTACCTCCTGGTTTCAGGTCACTTGACTAACTGAAACCTGGGGGCACCCAGGAGCACAGGATGTCTCATGTGAGACAATCACATACCACATTCTATATTACAAGTACCATAGAACAATCATAACTAGTCGCCAAGCATCACATACAGTGATGTCTGCAGTGTTATCTGTCCAAATCCTGTCAAAATCTGCATGTTATATAAATAAAAGTGAATTAAAAACAAAAAAATTGGGGCATCTTACAAACAAAAGTAGAAAAGAGCTATCTAAAATGGATTCGAAAGATATCGGCACAAACCAAGTGTTGTGACATCTATCCCACTAGTGCTGAAGTCACGACTGTGTTAAGAAAACCCTGTCCTCATTGTAGACCCCTATCCTCACCTCTCCTTCCACTACATTTTAAAAAGTTTAATATTCAGGTGAGCTCTCTATGCGGAAACTAAATTGTTTCTGTTTGAATTCAACTTTTCTGAATAAAGCAAAGGGCTCAATTGTTCACAGTGACGTTACCAAGAATGAGTATGAGAGGAACTGTAACTAGAGAACTCACACGGGTGCTGCACAAACCAGACTCTTGCACCTGTTGGTTAGAGGCACAGCTATGAACCTGCAGACAGGGTTTGAATTTACCCCATGCCACTCATTCACTGTGTGACCCTGAGCCAGTCGCTAACCTCCTGTGCTTACCACTCTGTAATCTCTCTCTAATATATCTCATTGCAGTGTGAATTTCCTCGTGCCTAAAACTGGCAGTCACATTCTCTCCCCTCCTCTTCTTGTTGTGAACTGCTTTGTGATGCGGTTAGTTGAAAGACACTGTTTAAAATAACAGTTCCTTCACTTCTCTTCTCCTCTTCCTACTCCATTGCACTGCCACCCAAAGTTGGTATATTCCGAGTGGCTTGCATCTTTGTGTGCAATACAATGCAAACTGTCAATGTAGCTGTTTGCTGGTGCTGTCGAATGGTGCTCACTGTCATCAGTTGCTTACAGGCCTGGGGGCAACAGAGTGTTGTACCAAGTGGCAGAGAGACCACAGCTGCCTGCCTTTACAGCCCCAGTCATGGTTAAATGACTGTGCACACAGTGACTTATATCCTCTGGCATCACTCCCATGCATGTCATCATAAATTGAAATCCCATGACTCACACATATCTGTAGTGGCTACAATTTAGTGTTTTCTGTTGAAAAAATATTAGCAACTATTAATGTGATTGTTATCAAATGGAAAATGCTAGGAGTCCCTTCACAACCTACTTTCTTGCAGTCTCGCAGACTCTCACATGTGAAGCAGCTGAAAATATACTAGCTAAAGCAGTGGTCTGTAAATATGGGATGCAAAAGAAGAGCCTTCCTCCAGCCCCTCCGAGAGGGAATCCATGGGGAAATCTCTGGAGTCCATCTAAGTTCCAGAGAGGGTAGGTGAGGGGCCAGGCAGGTAGAGGGCAAAAGGGAAGAGCAGCAGGAGAATAAAGTGTTTATGGCAACAAACAGTCCCCGAATGAGTGTATTCATAAGGGGTGACTGAGGTGCATTAATGAATCCAGAGTACAGTAAATGAATTAGTAAGAGGTGACAGAGGCATGACTTGAGCCCAGAGGAGTGAATTAGAAAGGTATGAGTGAGGTGTGAATTAATGAGACCTGCATGAATTAATTAGTTAGAGGCAAATGAGGCGTGAGTTAATCAGTCCTGAAATATTTAATTAGTAAGAGGTGAGTGATGTGTGAAAATGAGTCCGGAGTGAGTGAATTAGTAAGAGATGAGTGAGGGAAATTAATCAGTCCTGAGTGACTAAATTAGTATTAGATGAGTAGGCTGGGAATTAATGAGACCTGAGTAGATGATTAGTAAGAGGTGAGTGAGGTGTGACTTAATGAGACCTCATGGAATTAATTAGTTAGAGGTAAATGAGGCGTGAATGAATCAATCCTAAGTGATTAAATTAGTATGAGGTGAGTAATGTGAATTAGTGATCCCTGAGTAAGTGTATTAGTAAGAGGTGAGTGAGGTGTGAATTGGTGATCTCTGAGTAAGGAATTAGTAAGAGTTGAGTAAGGTGCAAATTAATGAGCCCCGAGTGACTGAATTAGTAAGAGGTGGAGTGAGGGGGTGAATTATTGATCCCTGGAGTAAGTGTATTAGTAAGAGGTGAGTGAGGTGTGAATTAATGAGCCCAGAGTGACTGAATTAGTAAGAGGTTAGTGAGTTGTAAATTAGTGATCCCTGCATAGGTGGATTAGTAAGAGGTAAGTGAGGTGTGAATTAGTGATCCCTACGTAAGTGTATTAGTAAGAGGTGAGTGAGGTGTCAATTAATGAGCCCAGAGTGAGTGAATTAGTAAGAGGTGTGTGAGGTGTAAATTAGTGATCCCTGAGTAAGTGTATTAGTAAGAGGTGAGTGAGGTGTAAATTAGTGATCCCCATGTAAGTCTATTAGTAAGAGGTGAGTGAGGTGCGAATCAATAAGCCCTGAGTGACTGAATTAGTAAGAGGTGAGTGATGTGTGAATAGAATGAGCCCAGAGTGAGTGGAATTAGTAAGAGGTGTGTGAGATGTAAATTAGTGATCCTCATGTAAGTGTATTAGTACGAGTTGAGTGAGGTGCGATTAACGCAGCCCTGAGTGACTGAATTAGTAAGAGGTGAGTGATGTGTAAATTAGTGATCCCTGAGTGAGTGAATTAGTAAGAAGTGAGTGAGGTGTGAATTAATGAGCCCTGAGTGAGTGAATTAGTAAGAGGTGAGTGATGTGTGAATCTAGTGATCTCTGAGTAAGTGCAGAGGAGAGGTGAGTGAGGCGTGGAATTAGTGATGCCTGAGTAAGTGTATTAGTAAGAGGTGAGTGAGGTGCGAGTTAATGAGCCCTGAGTGAGTGAACTAGTAAGAGGTGGAGTGATGTGTGAATTACTGATCCCAGAGACAGTGAATTACTAAAAGGTGAGTGAATGTAAATAGTGATCCCTGAGTAAGTGTATTAGTACGAGGTGAGGGTGCGAATTAATGAGCCCTGAGTGAATTAGTAAGAGGTGAGTGAGGTGGGAATTAATGAGGCCAGAGGAGTGAATTAGTAACAGCTGAGTGAGGTGGGAATAAATAGTGCGCGGCATAGAAATATCCTTGCACTTTGACCTCCCTGGTTGTGTGAGGCAAAGCTTGTTTGGCTGCTGCAGTTCAGCTGCTGTTTTGGGAGTCCCTTTGTGATCTCCTTGGCTTTCCTGTTTTGTCCTTTTAGGATCAGATACTTGTGCAGCCCTTTTAATTGGGAAAACATAACTTTTATTTTACAAACGAGTAACCAGAAATCCTGAGCGGCACTTCGTCAGGCGACAGACAAGCCTCACCTCACTGAGCGACATGAGCACTGGGCGGAGGCGATGCAGAGGCAGCGCCTGCCTGCATCTGCCAAGAAAGATAAGATAGTGAGGTCAGAGACTAAGGCAGATCACGCTACTGGTCTGTCTAAGGAGCTTATGCTGAGTCATGTTTTTGTACTGTTTGTCGGGTGTGTTACACACTACTAACTATTGTAATGGAAGTTCACTGTAAAATGACAAACAACTTGAGCTCATGTCAGGCGAGATCTTATTTATCTGTTCTACCTGTAACTATCTGGTAGCTAGCAACAATGTACCTTGGCTGTATCCCAAACTGATTTATGCCCAAACTGTAGTATTATAACAGGTCTCACGAGTGAGGTAACGCCCTAACAGTCCATCTAACTAAAGCTAGAGAACTAAGAGAACCTGACTGTTTCTGTTGACAACATGCTCAGGAATATTCCCCCAGCCCAAAGCAGTGCATCCTCTGTCAACAAGAACTCCTTCCAGAGCTAACTGATCAGGCTTCTGCCCCTTGACTGTACCTTCCGTAGCAGCTTCAAGCAACAACAGTAGAAAAGTAAAAGGGCAAGGGACTTGAGGAGGAACCTCCACCCTCAGCAGAATGGGAAACTGCTCAGCCTAAGAGGTTTAAAAAGGTGGAAGGGCTGATACATACAAACCTCTAACTCATAACATCACTCCTTCTACTCCGAACTTTGGGTCATTTAACAGATCCTCCATCCTGGAGAATGCTTGCTTTAAGCCACAGATAAATAAGAGTCAACACTTCACCAGTAACGAACGCCTAAGGTTATCGGAGACTCGATTGTAAGATATATTGATTCCTATGCATCACAAGATAAGTTCAGAAATAATGTTTCCTGTTTCCCAGGAGCTAAGATAAAAGATGTAACTTCCAGATTAAACAAACTGTTAGGGGAGGAAAAATCTAACATTATCTTACATGTGGGCACAAATAACATGGGTCGCTCAGGAAAAGGATACTTATTACAATCTAATTGAACTTGGAGAAACCATTAAGAAAAAGTTTTTTTTGTTTTGTTTTTTTCAACTCTATTTTGTCTCCACCACCACCAAACTCTTTCCGGCGACCTCCCTTCTGCAATCTCTACCTCCCTGCATTGCTCGGTTGCCTCTCCACTCCTCTACAGCACTGGGCATCCCCTGGGTCTGCCCTCTGGGGAAGGGTCACCTGCCCGGTGCTCTATCTATTAGTATTGGGCTGAGGGAGGAGGGAAGTGGAAGGGACCGGGCCCAACTTCGAGAGTGTTGACTGTGTGGGGAGGCGCCATCGCCTATCAGTGGTGAAGGTTTTTCCTAGTTTACGCCCCTGTGGAGCCCGGCTGCCAAGGCAATGCGCCGCAGCTCCACCTCATGGCATATGCCAGTGACGCCTTCGGCTACCCTCCAGCCTCAGCCAGACGCCGCCATTGAGCAGTCATTACTCCAGCCCCTCCTCAAAGTGAGAGCAGTCATTCAGATGCTCAATGTCTCCCCCCACCAAATCCCCAGCCACCCGGGTCCGCCTCAACCCGGGTCACCAGCATGGCGCGAGGTGTGGCGTCCCACCAACTCTCTGCACCACCAGTCTGACAGAAAAGGGTTGTAATGTGGCAATATCAGGAATTCTGCCAATCCAAAAGCTGTGACAGAAAAATTGCACAATCGCCAGGTTAAATGGCGGACTTAAAACTGATGTAGCAGAGAGGAAATAATATTTATAAACACATTTTATCATGATAGATCACAGTTTGCTAGGGATGGTCTACATTTAAATAAAAAGGTGTCTGCCAACTCTTCTACTTCCTTGCAACATTTTAGAATCCTGATTTAAACTAGTTACTGGGGAGGAAACACCAGTCCCCCACCCCTATGTCATGATATTCACAATCCAAAATGTTTACATGCGGCTACAGAAAACTGTCAAAAAATCATTAAAAGGATGATTAATCAATGCACAGAGCTTCAATACAAAATTTGATGAATTATTATCTATCTGTACAATGGATCAACCAGACATAACTATAACTGAGACCCGATGGTCAGACACAGTTACCTGGGGCAGATCCATCCAGGGATACAAACTCTTTTTTTAATAGAAAAGAAAGAAAAATGGGTGGCATAGTGCTTTATGTAGATGCTAGACTTAATCCCATTGATATCAATAAAAACTATAACCTCGGATGCCACAGAATCGACTTAGATTAAAACAGACAAGGGTAAATCTGAAAAGATGATTATAGGGCTCGGTTATGTCCCCCTGGCATGTCCTCTCATATTTCTGAGGAATAATGGTAGAAATGGAAAATGCAGTAGACCAGGAGGAAGGAGTGTTCCTGGGTGACTTAAACCTCGGGGACATAGACTGGACTAATACGCCTGCCGCCCATTGTACATCTAGCTCTTTATTCATCTCTGTAAGGAGCTTTTGACACAGCATGTTCTAACACCAACTAGAGCTCACAATACTACCTGTTGGATATTGTCCTTAGTACTGAGAATACTGATATTATAAACTGTGTGGCTTCAGCACTCCATGCAAACAGTGATCACAGTATTGTCAGCTTTGAAATAGTGGCTAGCTTGTCTACTCAACAAATATTACCAAGGTATTTGATTACAATACAGCAAATGTTTGCTTAATTAACAGAACTCAGGCTGACACTGATTGGGACGTACTGTTTAAGGACCTTGCCGAAAAAATATGTGGGGATACTGAAATCAAACATTTTAAAATTGTACATTTGCATATTCCAAAAATAAAAAAAACACCAACCTTAGAAATAAACCAAAAGGGCGAATCATAAACTACTGAAGCTCCTCTCTAAAAAGAAAAATTGTATGAAAAATACTGGCTAATAGATCTGTTTGTAGATGGGAAGCTTTTAAAAGATGCAAATAACTCATAAACGTGTGATCAAAATGCAAAAGAGCAACTGAGCGTTTGTTAGCAGTCCGTCTCTAAAGGAAATGGCAAAGTATTTTATAGCTATATCAATTCATTAAAGAAACCAACATGTAAGATGGGCCACTCTGTGATCGCACTAATACAACAATAACCCCAAAGAGGTGGCTTATCTTCAAAATGGTCAGTTTTGTAGATCTTTCACAGACGATCCTGACTCTTAGTGTGTACCCACATAAAAAAAATTCAAACCACCATGGATATTATTTTCACCTATAATGAAATTAGGAATAAGTTAGAAATCTAAAAACCAGGTTCATCTTCCGTCCAGATGGGATCTATCCAAGCATGCTTAAAATCATATTATTCTATCTTTACAGTTAATTTTCAACCATAGTATTCAGACAGGTAAGGTACATGGATTGGCGAGGCCAATGTGACGCCACTTTACAAAAAAGGGGACAAGAGTTTAATGGAGAATTACAGACCACTCAGTCTTATGTCCATTTAAGGTAAAGTAATAGAAGGGATTCTTAAAGCCAAACATATCTTCTTTTGGTAATTTTGACGTAAATCAACATGGGTTTTCAAAGGGCGCTCTTGCACCACCAATTTGCTCTGTTTCTGCAAGCATGTTAGTGAAGCCTGGATAATTCTACACCGTGTGATGTAACATATTTAGACTTAAAAGGCCTTTGATTCAGGACCACACTGGGCACTTCTTAAAAAAATAGCTATTCTAGGAATCGATCCAAGTTACATCAGTTGGCTACATGGTTACAGGCCGTAAATACGAACATACTAAATTTGCCAGCAGATAAAGGCCTAGAGGTCTATCAAGCTCTGCTCGAATGTGCAGCTAGCACCCCTATTCCTGCAGCTGCCCTCCTTCCACCCTTCCCTTGTCCTGTCCCATCCTCATTTGAAGCAGTCCACTGAAACATAGAAACATAGAAACATAGACTTTGACAGCAGATAAGGACTGCTAGGCCCATCTAGTCTGCCCATTTCCCTACCTACAGGATAGGCCGCAGATCCTAGTTAACCAACAGCCCATTTCTTCCTACCCCACAAGAATTGCCTTATGTCTGTCCCATGCATTCTTGAATTCTCCCACAGTTTTAGACCCCACAACCTCCTCAGGAAGGCTGTTCCATGCATCCACTACCTCTCTGTGAAATAATACTTCTCACATTGCCCCTGAACTGCTCTCCTTCTATCTTTAGATTGTGTCCCTTGTTCTTGCACGTCGCTTTTTCTGAAAGATGCTACCCTCTTGGACTTTGTTGATTCCACTGAGGTACTTAAAGTTTCTATCATGTCACCCCTCTCCTTCTTTCCTCAAGGGTATACATATTAAGTTCCTTTAGTCTCTCCTCATACGGCTTCTCTTGCAGACCCTGCACCATTTTAGTTGCCCTCCTCTGACCGCCTCTATCCTGTCTATGTCCTTGCGGAGATGGGGTCTCCAGAACTGGACACAGCACTCCAGATGGGGTCTCACCAACTGTCTGTACATAGGGATAACAACTTCCTGTTTCTGCTGATGATGCCTCTCCCTATACATCCCAGTATACCCCAGCCCTCCCACTGCCTTCTCACATTGCTTGCTAACCTTAAGGTCATCTGATATGATTACCCCAGGTCCCTTTCCTTTTTGTTGTTGTTACTACCTCCCCACCCATTGTGTATTCTTCCCTGGGTTCTTGTTTCCCAGGTGCATTATTTGCACTTCTTTGCACTGAATCCAAGCTGCCATACTTCTGACCATTCCTCCAACCTTGCCAAATCCTTTTTCATCCTTTCCACGCCTCCTTGTGTATCAACCCTGTTGCAGATCTTTGTGTCATCTGCAAAAGGCATACTTTCCTTCCAGTCCCTCTGCAATGTCACTGATAAAGACATTAAAGGACTGGACCCAATACTGAACCCTCTGGTACCCACTAGTAACCCCTCTTTCTTCAGAGTGGACTCCATTTACAATTACCTTCTGTGTCCTGTTGTCCAGCCAATGTTTTACCCAGGCTGCCACCCTGGGACCCACTCCCAGGCTGGTTAATTTGACTATTAATCTTTTGTGTGGGACTGTTTCAAATGCCTTGCTAAAGTCTAGGTAGGCCATGTCCACAGCCCCTCCTGGTCTACTACTTTGGTAACCCAGTCAAAGAAATCTATTAGATTCTGCTTGACATGACCTTCCCGCGTGAACCCATGCTGCCTTGGGTCCTGTGCTCCACTGGCCTCTAGGTACTCAACTATTCTTTCCTTCAGAAGTGACTCCATCACTTTCCCTACCACAGAGGTCAATCTGACAGGTCTGTAGTTTCCTGCCTCTGTCTTGGTCCCACTTTTGTGAAGAGGAATCACATCCGCCTTCCTCCAGTCCTCGGGTACCACACATCCTCCCATGATTTATTAAAAGAGTAGCCAGTGGTTTCACTAGTTCCTCCCTTAATTCTTTTAGAATTCTGGGTGAATTCCATCAGGACCCATTGCTTTGTCCACCTTCAGTTTTAGGAGTTCTTGCAGAACCCTTTCTTCTGTGAAAGGACTTGGATCGACCCCTATCAAGAGTGCTTCTGTTAATTGGATTAGGCACTTCCCCTCCTTTTGTGAATACTGGGCAGAAATATTCGTTCAGTATTCCTGCTTTTTCACTGTCCCCTCTGCCCACCCACTGTTCATTCTATTCAGCCTCACTATCCCTCCCTTGTCTTTCTACGCGCTGATGTACCTATAAAGGTTTTATCCTCCTTCTTAACTGAGTTGGCTATCTTTTCCTCAGTTTGGGCCTTTGCTATTCTGACTTCCCTCCTGCTTCCTTCTGCCTTAACTGGTACAGCTGTCTGACCTGCTCCTTCTGTGTTTCTTATACTTCCGAATGCTATCTTTTCTTCCTGACTTTCACAGTCACCTCTTTAGAGAACCATAGTGGCTTTTTCTTTCATTTTGATTTGTTTATTTGCTTCACACAAAGGCTTGTTGCCTCTGTGATGGCAGTTTGATAATTCCCCATTGTTGCTCCACACCTCCTTCTAGCCTATTTGCTAGTGCTTTCTGAGGCACTCTCCCATCTTGCCAAAGTCAGCCATCCTAAGGTCCAGTACCCTCACTTTTGTATGGCTTGACTCTTGTAGCTGAGTTTAACGTGAACCACACTGTTTGATGGTCACTTGTCCCCAGATGGCAACCCACTTCTAAATCTGAGATCCTCTCACTGCCTCCATTTGAGAGTACGAGATCTAAGATTGCTCCCTCACGAGTGGGTTCCAAACCAGCTGTCTAATGCCTGCCACCTGTAGGGCATCAAGAATGGCCCTGCTCTTGGATGTGGCTGCAGTAAATGTGTCCAGTTAACATCTGGCATACTCAGGTCTCCCATCAACAGTATCTCCCTTTCTCTGCCATTCTAAGAAAACCTTCTATCATATCCTTGTCCATTCCTTCCCCTGACATGGGTCTGTACACAACCCTGTGCGGATTGTGGTGCCCTTTCCAGTCTCCAAGGTGACCCACAGTGTCTCCTCTGCTCCCTGTTTACTCTTTTGTTCAATTGCTTTTATCCCTTCCTTTACATAAAGAGCTACTCCTCCCTCTTCTCCCCTGCCTGTCTCTCCTGTAGGTTATGTACCCTGGTATGTTAACATCCCAGTTATGGTTCTCTGTGTACCATGTTTCTGTGACTGCTACAATATCCAGGCATCCCTCTTCCATTAAGGCTACCAGCTCAGGGAGCTTGTTGCCCAGACTACGGGCATTGGTAGCTCATTACCCTCCATTTCCTGATGGCCTTACTCCCTTTGCCCCATCCTGTCCTTCTTGCCTTTGTCACTTTCTCCATTTAGCCCTGCCCTTCTCCCCTATCGACACCTCTATGTTGGTGTTGCTGCACTACTACCATGATTATTTGGGGGCTAGGATTTTTAAATTTAAAGACTGCCTTAGAAAGATTCTGCTAATAGCTTGGCAGAAGACACCAGAAGAAAGGACTGCTGTGTGACTGAACTTCTCTGCTGGGACTATATTGCCCTCCTTCCCTCCCCACAAGCTAGTTCTATTTTTATAGGCACAGGATTTGACTGACAACAGGAACCTCCTGTTTAGGGGCAGGAAGTGAGTGATCACAGAACCACCAAGGACCCACCATCGTGAGAAGGGCAAGAGGAGCCTCCGCCCCTCTAGGATTTTCCTGCTCCTTTCCAGTCCTCTCCCTTGGCTAGTTTAAAAGCTTGCCAATGAAGCATTTAAACTATCACCTAGTTTCCTGGTTCCCTCCCGGACAGATGCAGCCCATCATGCCAGTATAGGCTTGCATCACTCCAGGTGGACCCCAGTCCCCAATAAAGCCAAATCCTGAGCTCCACCAGTTTTTCAACCACTGATTGAATCCCATAGTGCAGAACACCCTAGCCTCTCCTATGCCATAGATGGGTTGCACCTCCGAAGGTTACCGTCGTGCTGCTTAACTAAGGCCCCTCCCCAATTCCACAAACTCTTCCTGCACTTCTCTAATCCCTTTCTTAGCCAGGTCATTTGTCCCTAGGTGGACAATGACATCCAGCTCCCTCCCTGTGCAGCTGCTCTGTGATCCTGAGAAGTTCCTCCCTGTCCCTCAAGCCATGGAGCCAGGCAGGCACCTTACCTCCTCTCCCTCCTCTCCAGTTCTACCTCCCTAACAATGGAGTCCCCCACCAGGGGTTGTTTCTTCCCCTGGAGGGTCCCCTGCCACCCTCCTGTGGGTCTCCTTTGTGGAGGTTCCCATCCTCCTTGGTGTCCACTGTGGGTGCCTCCATAGAGGAACCACACTTTGCCAGAATGGCATAGGAATTGTGGAGAGGTACAACTGGAGGGATGCGCCTCTGTTCCACCACCTCACCCTCCCTGAGCCCACTGTGGTCCAAACACCTCTTCTTTGGCAACCTCTGAGGCAACGGCAGTGGCACTGGTGGTCCCTGGATGGAAGAGAGGTCCCACAATCCGGCCAACTCAGCCTGGAGATGAGCAACCTCCTCCCTCAGCCCAGAGAGGTGCCTGCAGATGGGACAACACTGCATCCTCCAGAACATCTCCCGGAAGACTGCTGCTCCACAGCCACTGCACTCACCACTTCAATCATGTCTTATTTCTGACCCCTTAACTGTTTGCAAATCCTTACTCTTTCCTGTTTTTTTTTCTCTCTCTTCTTTCTGCCTGTGTGCCCTTTAGCTCCTGATTGTCCTGTTCTGAGACAAGAATATCCTATATTTCTCAGTAGACCACTTACTTGCTCAGAGGCAGTCCCCAGCAGCTAGAGGGGGCCGGAGAGCTCCTCTGCCCTTCTACGATGGTGGGTCCTTGTGGTCTCGTGATCACTCACTTCCTGCCCCTAAACAGGAGGTTCCTGTTGTCAGTCAAATCCTGTGCCTATAAAAATAGAACTAGCTTTGGGGAGGGAAGGAGGGCAATATATTCCCAGCAGAGAAGTTCAGTCACACAGCAGTCCTTTCTTCTGGTGTCTCTGCCAAGCTATTAGCAGAATCTTTCTAAGGCAGTCTTTAAATGTAGCTTCCTTCTAGCTAATCCACTCCCCACTACTTACCGATCTTTTCAAGTAATTTAAACCTCACAGCAGTTAAGTCCTTTCAGTCACCTGAGATTTACACCTAGATAACTCTTCAGATACCCATTCAGTTCAGTTAACCCAAACACACACTTTTTTTTGTATGTTAGTTTTTTTACCCTAAATTAAAGGTCCAAGTACAAAAGTTCTTCTACTTTAGTCCCAGCAGAGGTTCAGTCACACAGCAGTTAAGTCCTTTCAGTCACCTGAGTCACTGTTCTACTGCATACCACTTCAGCAGGTAATGCATTCCACCTAGCCACCACCTTCTCTGTAAAAAGTGTCTCCTCATCTCCCTCCTGAACATTCCTCGCTCCAGTCTCATATCATGGCCCTGGTGACCCTCCCTCCCTTACTTTGAACAGCCCTCTGTACCCGTCTTGTTTATTCCTTTCATGTAGTTAAAGGTTTCAATCATGTCACCCTGTCTCTCCTCTCCTCCAGTGAGTACATGTTCAACTCCTTCAACCTCCTCTCGTATGATAAGTCCCCAGCCCCTTGATCATCTTGTCGCTCTGCGCTGCACCCCTCCTGTAACTTAATGTCCCTCTTCAGACACGGATGCCAGTACTGCACACAGTACCCCAGGTGTGGTCTAACTAATGACCTATACAGTGGCAGAATCACCTCCTCCTCCGAGGATATACCCCTTGCAATACAACCCAGCATTTTGTTGGCCTTGCAGTTGCCTTCCTACATTGTGCCGAGTTTTCATTGACCCCTGTAATGAGCACACCCAGATCCTTCTCCTCCTCTATCTGGGCTAGCTGCACTCCCCTAGCTGGTAACTCCTCCTTGGGTTCTTCATCCCAAAATGCAGCACCTTGCACTTTTTGGCATTAAAGCCCAGTTGCCAGGTGTCTGACCAGGTTTCAAGCTTTGCCAGATCATCCTGCAACCCCTGCCATCCCCTAGGTCATCCACCACCGCCTACCTTGGTATCATCAGCAAACAGACTGATCTTGCTCTTGATGTCCCATGATATGTCTGCAATGAATATCCCAAACAACACTGGTCCCAAAATTGAGCCCTGTGGAACACCGCTCGTCACTGCCCTTGGGTGTGAGACCTCCCCACCCACCACCACCCTCTGTTGCCTTCCCTGCAGCCAGTTTCCTACCCATCTCACCAGCTTTGCACCTGCCCGTGCCTACTAACTTCCTTCCCAGCCTTCCATGTGGCACTGAGTCGAACGCCTTACTGAAGTCCAGATACAGGACATCCACTGCATGGCCCCTGTCCAGTTGCCTAGTTACCCAGTCATAGAACTCTACCAGGTTGGTTTGGCAGGATCTGCCACGTATGAAGCCATGCTGTCTGCTGTCCTGGTCCTTTGGCCTCTAGGGAGGCCACCAGTCTCCTTCAGGATAGTCTCCATTAGCTTACCCACGATGGATGTGAGGCTCACTGGTCTGTAGTTTCCCGGTTCATCCTTGGGGCCACTCTTGTGGAGGGGCACCACATGAGCCATCCTCCAGTCCTGAGGTACACACCCGATTGTAGTGAGGCATTAAATAGGTCTGCCAAGGTCCTGCAAGGACCTCTGCCAGCTTCTTCAGTACCCTGGGGTGGATGCCATCTGGGCCTGGCGCCTTGTCCACCCTCAGTACCTTCAAACCCTCTCGAACTCTGCTCTCCATGATTTCCCCATCTGTCACCACTTCCCCTCTGCTTCTGCCATTTCTCCCACCTTGGGTGTCACCCCTCTTCTCTTTAGTAAATACTGAGCAGAAGTACTCATTTAGTGCTTCTGCCTTATCACACCCTGCTTCCACCCAACCCCCTCCTTCCTAATCCTTACTATGTGGTCCTTACAGCTCCTTTTCTCCTGATGTACTTAAGAAGTCCTTCTCCTCCTTCTTAATGCCTTGTGCCAGCCTGAGTTCCGTAGATGCTTTGGCTCCCCTTACTGCCCTTGTCACCTCCTTGATTCTGTCAAGTACTCCTCCTGTCCTCCCCTCCCAGTTTTCTTGTATTTCCTAAAAGAAGTTCTTTTCCTCCTTACCTTTTCATGACCTCCTTGCTCAACCAGATTGGTTTCTTAGCCCTAGCCTTCTTGCTCTGGGCTTTGCAGCAGGTTTTGGTTGTCTCCACTATCCCCAGCTTTATGAGCTACCACCTCAGGTTAGTGTCCATACTAGATTGAATTCTGGCCAGCTACCCTTTTACCACTTCCCCCATCCTCCCAAAGTCGGCTCTCCTGAAGTCCAGCACTATTGTGCCAGATTCCACTCCTTCCTTGCCCATATCCAATGTGAGCCATACTGAGCGGTGGTCACCCTGACAGCGTTACTCCATTGTAAGTTCTCTCACAAAGTCCCCATTTGCCAGCACAAGGTCAAGGGCATTCCCTAACCTGGTTGGTTCACTGACCATTTGCAGAAGGAAGCTGTCCAGTAAATAAACAGAGGTCATCAATGACCGTACATCAGATTGGAAATTTGTGTTAAGAGGTGTTCCACAAGGATCAGTCTTGGCCTCAGTAATATTTCAAATATTCATAGCTCGCCTATCATCAAACATTAGCAGCTGGACTATCAAATGCGCCAATGATTGCAAAATTAGCGAATTTGTTCCACTAGGAAGATTACAGAAACATAGAAGTTGATGACAGAAGGAGACAGCTAGGTCCATCTAGTCTGCCCATTTGTTTTAGACCTATTTTGACACTCTAGTTGCCCTTTGTAGTCAGGGCTTCCTTGTGTCTATCCATGCATTCTTGAATCTCCCGCAGTTTGACCCCACAACCTCTTGGGGCAGGCTGTTCCAGGTGTCCACCACTCTTTCTGTGAAGAAAAACTTCCTGATGTTGGTAAAGAACCTCCTCTTTGCAGCCTGAAGTCATGTCCCTGGTCCTGGAGCCCTTCTTGAAGTGAAAAGTTCCTGTGCCGTACCTTGTTAATGCTTTTTATGTACTTGAATGTTTCAATCATGTCCCTCTCTCGCTTCTCTGCTCCAGGGAGTACATATTCAGTTCCCTAAGTCTTTCCACGTAGGACATGTACTGCAGACCCTGAATCATTTTTGTCACCTTTCTCTGTACTGTTTCCACCTGGTCAATGTCCTTTCTGAGGTGAGACCTCCAGAATTGGACTCTGTATTCCAGGTGAGGCCTGACCACCGATCTATACAGTGGTAATACCACCTCTCTCCTCCTACTCATGATTCCCTCCCAATGCAACCCAGCATTCTGTTGGCCTTCAATATTGCCTTCACACTGCTTACTAACCTTCAAATTATCTGAAATTATAATTCCTAGATCTCGTTCCTGGTTTGAGGCTGCCAGTCTTTCACCTCCTAGGTAATACTCCTTTCTTTGACTTTTATTTCCTATGTGCATGACCTTGCACTTTTGGCATTAACTCTCAGCTGCCACACTCAGACCATTCTTTTAGTTTCTTGAGGTCAGCTTCCATCTTGCTCACTCCTTCTGAGGTGTCACGCTGTTAAATTTCTTGGTGCCATCTGAACCGACACACCTACCCTACCAGTCTGTCAGTGATGTCTGCTATAAAACATTGAGGAACAGAGGCCCCAGCACTGAGACCTGGGACACCCGCTGGTTACCCTTCCTTCCGTCGATTGTGTTCCATTAACCTCTACCTCTGGGTTCTGCCTTGTAACCAGTTTTGTACCCAGCTGACTACTTCTGGACAAAACCCTGTGTGGTCAAGCTTCTTTACCAGCCTTCTGTGTGGAACTGAGTCAAAGGCCTTAATAAAGTCTAGGTAGACCACATCTACTGCCCCACCATCGTCCACTATTTTTGTAGCGTAGTCAAGAAACTCGAGCAGATTTGTCTGGCATGACCTACCTGCTGTGAAACCATGCTGTTTAGGGTCTTGTTGGCGCTAGTTTCAAGGAATGCTATGATCCTCTGTTTGAGTAGTGTCTCCATTAGATTCCCCACTATAGATGTGAGGCTCACCGATCTGTAATTACTAGCCTCTTTGCAACTGCCTGATTTGTGAAGTGGAACCACTATTGTCTTTTCCAGCTTCGGTACCACACGCTCTTCAAGGATTTTGTGAATAGACGTGCCAGAGGGGCTGCTAATTATGCCCCAGTTCCTTAAGGATTCAGGGTGCATCTCATCTGGCCCCATGGCTTTGTCTGCTTTTAGTTTATTTAGTGCCTTCATGTCTTAGCTTCTGTAAAAGGGACTTGTGTCTACCCCTGGTTCTGGGGTGTTGTGTTTTTCAGAGCTGGGCCATCCCAGGTCCTCTTTGATAAACACCAAGCAGAAATATTTGTTGATTTTGGCTTTCTCTGGATCATGTTTGGTGCATTTTCCTTCTTCAGTAGCAGTCTTTACCACCCCCCTTTGCCTTCCTACATTCCGTAAGGTATCTAAAAATTATTTGTCCCTCTCTTTGCCCTTCTGCTATCTTTTCCTCTGTCTGGGCTTTTGCCATTCTAATTTGTTTGTCAGAATCTCTCATATTTTCCTTGTATGACTCCCAGTCTTTCTCAGTTTTGGTTTTCTGGTATATGCTGTATGCCTTCCTTTTTTTTGGACTGTGGTAGCCACTTCCTTGGAAAACCATATAGTATTTTTTTACTTTGCTGACCCATCTGGCACATTGATCTGTGGCAGTCTTTATTGCTCTCTTGACTCTCCCCACATGACCTCCACCTCCCCAAATTTCTATTTCCATTAACTGGCTACTTATGCTGTTCCTCATTTTTGGAAATCAGCCTTTCTGAAATCTAGCACCTTTATCTTTGAGTGGCTGGTGTCCTGGGTTATGTTTACCTTAAAGCTTACATGGATGGTCACTGTTGCCCATATGGCATCCCACTTCAATCTCCTTGATCCTTTCCAGATTTGTGAGGACAAGATCTAGAATGGCATCTCCCTCTTGGGGTTTCACAAGTTGGCACAGTTCGTGCTTTATAGTGACAATAAGAAGTCCCTACTTCTTGTTGTTGCTGTCGTTAGTGTGCTACAGTTAATATCTAGTAGGTTGAAGTCCCCACCAGTATTACTTCACCTTTATTAGACAGTTTGTGGATTTCCTCTATTAGATCTTTGTCTCCTTTATCTCCTTGATCTGGGGGCCCGCATACGATGCCGATTCTGAAGGGTTTTCCTTGCCTGTGTCTACTGTTAGCCACAGTGACTCAAGTCCCAGGTTGCCCTGTTACTTCTGTGGCTTTTATTTCCTCCCAAATGTAAATGGCTAGCCCCCTCTTTTTGCCCTGCCTATCTTTCCTGAACAGACTGTAACCAGGAATGGCTGTATCTTATCCATGATTTTCCGTGAACCACGTTTCTGTTACAGCCACCGGTCCAACCTTTCTGTTTCCAAGATGGCTGTGAGTTCAGGAAGTTTGTTGGTTAGGCCCTGATATTTGCAGCCACTGCCTTCCAGGAATGTACATCCACTTTGGTGCAAGGTTGTACCCTCTTTCTGGACTGCTCCAGTTTGCTCTTTCCGGCTGAGAGATTATGGAGGTTGCTGGTTTGGGCGGATGTTGGCTCTGATTTGTTTTCTGAGGCTGTTTGTGTGCATTTGGTGTTTTGGGAGTGATGACCAGCCCATCGACAGCAGGGGTGTAAGCTGTGATACTCCTTTATTTAAACTACCTGTATAGACATTGGGTGGGATATTCAAAGCAGTTGCACATGGCAACTGAGATGCACCTGCGCAAGTGCAGAAATGCACCAAAGAGCAATATTTAGTGGGGAGCCATTGCGCTGCACACCAAGAAAAGGCCAATGCACAACCCTAATGATCATAGTGTGCAAGTGCAGGGACATAGCCATGAATAAGTGGCACAGAAAGGAGTATTCAACAGCAAGCAAATGGCACAAGCGTGGAACAACAGGGACATGCCGGAGCAAACTTGAGCCCATAAAAAGAGGGAGCAAGCAAGGGACGGAGGCTTGTGCCACGGGAGCAATAGAGAGGAGAGTCAGTGGGCAGACAGGACAGCAGGAGGGTGCAAGACAGAGGCAGGCAGGAAGTGCAACAGAGTGGGGGACTGGGTGTGTGACACTGATTGTGCCTGTGTGTGTGGCGACTGTGTGTGTGTGTGTGACAGGTGCAGGGCAACATCAGCAGTGTGTGTGTTGATACCTGGCATAGGAGGGCAGCAAAGTGCCCAGCAGGTGGGAGGCAGAGGCTACAGCCAACAGGCCACCAGCTGGGAACCCCGAACACAGGAGTGCGCCCAGTGCAGGGGCACACGAGGCACACAGCTGGGGTGCATGGGGAGACAGACACCCAGGTGGGGCAGGACTGCCCAGGCCATGGCCAGTGCCATCTTCCAGATGGAGGTACATGAGGGTGTGGAGAGGCAGAAGGCAGTGTGGTGCAGCCATGGAAGGGCCATGCCTCCTCCTGGCATCCTCTGCTCCCTAGTGGTGGTCTATCCTGCCCTGGTGACATGCCCTTGCTGTGCCTGTTGTCCTGTGTCCTGATGCATGCACCTCTGCCCCTTGCACAGCCCTGGTTGCGCTATGGCACATGTTGGTTTGCTCCTGGTGCAGCCCTGGTTGTGCTATGGCGCATCCCTGTGATATTAAGCCATGTTGCACTGGTGCTAGTCAGCATGCGCAACCTTTGAATATTGTGTTCCATGCACCATGGTGTAGTCGACTGTGCTGTGCCGCCCCAAGCCTGCCTCTGGTGCATGTGTTAATATCCCACCCATTGAATTTTTGTCTGAGTGCTCGCACACCTTCTCTGTTTAGGTGCAATCCATTGTATTTAAAAAAAGCTCTTTCCAAAATTTGTGCCAGTTCCTATATAGTGGTATCCCTTGCCTTGGCACCAGTCACGCAGCCATGAGCTGAATTGCCTACATCAATCTCTCTGACTCGCTTGGTTCCTTTTCCCTTTTCCCACACTGGCAGCACTTCTGGGAAGGCTAATTTGGACAGAAGGGAAGAACGTTTGTTGGCCAGGTCCTCAAAGTGTTTCTTGGCCTCCTGAACTGTGTGATTTGCCAAGTCATTGGTACCAAAGTGTATTGTTATATGTAACATCCCCAATTCCTGCTAATTGTCTTTATGCAGTTAGTGTCCCTACTTGCAGAGGCTCCTGGTAGACACTTTACCACAATGTCACTTTTAACATTTTTGTGTTAGGTGATGTTCCTACCTCGGGTCATGGAATCCCCAATTATGAGAATTTTGCTTTTGTTTATATTTGTGTCATTTTTATTTTGAGTTTTAGTGTTTATGTCGTTATTGCATTTGGTTTTGTATTGCTGTTGTTATATTCTGAGCATTAGTATTTTGTTTTTATCGTAGTTTGTATTGGTTTTAATTACGTGTTAGGCTTTTTGGTGGTTTGATTTCTTTACCTTGTAATACTTGTCTGTGGCTGGTAGCAGTGGAGTGAACCTGTTTTTGGTTTGGATGGCCAGGAAATGCTCCTGGTTTTGGCTTCCTTCCTGGACCTCCTATGATGCTTTCTTTTCCTTACCACCTGCCAGTCTCTGGGCTCTGCCTTAAGCCCTGGCTCCTGGCTGACATGCTAGTACTGGGGTGGTGAGGAGGTGTGCTATAGAGTTCCCTGTATTGGAGATCATATATTATAGTCCAAGCATCCCGTACTTGGACTGCAAGATCTTATGGTGCAGCACGCATGGCAGGTGCTGGTTGCTGTTTTGTAGATCCTGTTGTACAGTGCACTCGCAGTTTTCACAACTGACAAGGTCCATTTTTTAAGTTGAGAGATAGTGCTGATTCCTGTTTCTTGGCGGGAAGTGGACTAAAAAAAAACAGAACAGTGAGGTCTTATTTGTGCTGTTGTTATTTGTACCTTACTACCTCCTATCAGGAGTTCTGGGTAGCATACCCATAAAGCAAGAACACTCAGGGAGGGAGGGATTAAGGGAGGGTGGGTGGGTATATCCAACTGTTCCCTGTATTCTGTAGAAAACAATCAGGTAGCTATTGAACAGATGAGATCCAGCTTGTACTCCTGCAAGTTAAGCAGGAATCTGGTTACTAGCTCAGTTGTTCTGCCCTTTGGCTCAGAACAGCTCTGTGGAGTCTCCGCTACTTGGTAAAAACCCTTCCTGTGGTCCTTGCATCCTGGCTCCCTGCTGCTGTGAGGGAGAGGGACTGATCCATTGGCTGCAGGACAATACCTACCATTCTCAAATGCTGGAGTGCCCAGGAACTGTTGCAGCAGAAGCTGCCAACGAGATGGAACCTGGATGCGGCTATGCTGCAGCGAGTTCGCTTATAGCGCTTCAGCTGGCAGACCTGCAAGGAACAGCGTGGAAGAGCATGGCAGAACTTAAATCTTCTACTATGCCTGTTAAATTCCAACAAGAGCTAGATAACTTAACTACATGGTCAAAAATGGCGACTAGTTTTCACTAGCAGCAAATGCAGCGTCATGCATTTTGGTACCCGTAACCCTAAATATAGGTATATGCTAAATGAATTAGACTTGGGACTTGGGTATTCCTATTAATGATAACTTCTCTTTGACAATCAAAGTACAAAATTCATTAATAAAAGCAAATAGGGTTGTTGGCCATCAGGAGCATAATATCTAAAGATGGTCGTGTAGCCTTCCTTTCTATAAGGCATACATCCATCCCATTTTGACTATACATCTCAATTATGGTGTCCCTATAACACAAAAGATACCATATGAGTCGAAAAAATCCCAAAAAACTTACTACGTTTGTGTGGGAAGCAAATGACTTGAATTATGAACAGAGGTTTAATAAAGTCGGGCTGATGTCTCTAGAAACACATAGACTGAGGGAGATCTTTACTAGCCAGCGATGTCATTGCTGAGATTGCTTTATGTCTGAAACCAGTCTAGAATTTAAACAAATTAATTTTAACACCCGGGTCACCTATTACTCTTAAACTACGGTTGTCGATTCTGAAAAAAAATTCAGCACATTATTTCTCTCAAAGGATTATGAGACCTTGGAATTCTCTACCAACAGACATGATTGTTAGTGATTAAAGGGATATTTTTAAAACTAGGTTAGACAAGTTCGTGCTTTCCGTGTTCCTGTGTTATTATGAGTAATTGATATGGGCCTACGCCTTTTGCTCTCATAGTGTCTTAGTGAATCTTAGTGAATATGCGTTGTGTGAGTGCGCATGCAACGGTGACCGTTAGGTAGCAGCTGGTGATTAAATCCTGAATGAATGATTCTGAGTGAGTAAATGGTTAGCTTTTAAAAGTGAGGAACACATTAATTTCTGTGGTTTTGACAGAAAGCATACTTGAGACAATTTTGACCGCAGTTTCACTTTCTGGGTAAAACAGGAATTTCAAGTCAGTGGTTCCCTAAAATGGCATGACATCTGCTTATATGTCTAATTTTACTTTGACTTGATAATAGTGGGCATTATCAGAACAAAAGTGGCTACCAGCAGCTACATAGTGTAAACTCACCTCAACCCACAGCCACATACACTTAAAAACTTCAGACCTCATACACAATCACAGGAACTGTCACTGACTCAGGGTCACAATAACCCCTCACTTGCAGTCCCTTTACTTGTACCACACTGCCCGTTGTAAAGCAAGGGTTGCAATGACCTCAGCGAAGTCCCCTCACTCACATCACAGCCAGAGTCACAATAATCCCTCAGCAATAGTCCCTAACTCACACCATATTATGTACTGCACAGAAAGGGTTACAATGACCCTCAGCACAGTCCCCTCACTCACATCACACTGTGCATTGCACAGCAAGAGTCACAATAAACCCTCAATGACAGTTTCTCACTCACACCACACCTTGCATTGCACAGCAAGGGTCACAATTACCCCTCAGCAACAGTCCCCCACTTACACCACACTGTGGCTGCACAGCAAGGGTCACCCCAACGACAGTCCCCTCTCACAACACACTGTGCATTGTACAGCAAGGGTCACAAACACTTCTCTGCAACAGTCCCCTCACTCACACCACACTGTGCTACGCAGCAAAGTTGCAATGACCCCTCAACAACAGTCCCATCACTCACACCACACAGTGGGTGTGCAGCAAGGTTCACAATAACCCTTCAGTGACAGTCTCCTCACTCATGCCACACTGTGTATTGCACAGCAAGGCCTGCATGACCCTCAGTGACAGTCCTCTCACTCACACCACATTGTGTGCTGCAGCAAGGGTCACAATAACTCCTCAGTGAAAGTCTTCTCACACCACACTGTGTACTGCACAGCAAGGGTCGCAATGACCCTCAGCAACAGTCCCCACACTTGCACCACAGCAAGGGTCACAATGATCCCTCAGCGACAGTCCCCCACTGCACCGCACTATGCATTACATAGTAAGGGTCACTATGACCCCAGTGATAGTCGCTAACTCACACCACACTGTCTGTTGCACTGCAAGGGTCTCAATGACCCTCAGTGACAGTCCTCTCACTCACACCACACTGTGCACTGCATAGTAAGGGTCGCTATGTCCCCATTGACAGTCCCTTAACTCACACCACACTGTGCGTTGCACTGCAAGGGTCACAAAACACCTCAGTGACAGTCCTCTCACTTGTACCCACACTGCGCATTGCAGAGCTACTGTCACACAATCCCTCAGCGACAGTCTCTCACTCGCACCACACTGTGTTGTACAACTAGGGTCACAATAATCCCTCAGTGACAGTCCCTCACTGCACCACAGCAAGGGTCACAATAACCCTTCAGTGACAGTCCCCACACTCGCACCACAGCAAGGGTCAAAATAATCCTTCAGCGACAGTCCCCACACTCGCACCACAGCAAGGGTCAAAATAATCCATCAGTGACAATCCCTCACTCACACCACACTGTGCATTGCAGTAGGGTCACAATAATCCCTCAGCGAGTACGCCACACTCACACCACACTGTGCACTGCACACCAAGGCTCACAATAATCCTTCAATAACAGTCCTCTCACTCGCACCGCACTGTGCATTCCACAGCAAGGGTATCATTGACCCTCAGTGGTCGAAATAATAAGTGGTATTATTTAGAATGCTGTATTTATTGTTCATGTAGTCTGTTTTAAAGTGGTTTTGAATTGCTGTAAAGCGCCCTGAGCTTGGGAAGAGCACTTGAAAGAAATAAATTTTACTTACTTACTTACTTACAATAACCTCTCAGTGACAGTTTCCTCTCTCACACCACACTATGCATTGCACAGCAAGGGACGCAATGACCCATCAGCGACAGTCCCTCACTTGCACCACACTATGCATTGCACAGCAAGGCTCACAATAATCCTCAATAACAGTCCCCCACTCACCACACTATGCATTACACAGTAAGGGTCTCATTGACCTCAGCGGCAGTCCCCTCACTTGCACCACACTGTGCATTGCAAGCAAAGGTCACCCTCAGTGACAGTCCCCTCACTCACACCATACTGTGCATTGCACAGCAAAGGTCACCCTCAGTGACAGTCCCTCACTGCACCACATTTTGCATTGTACAGCAAAGGTCACACACCTCAGCAACAGTCCCTCACTCACACTGCATCTGTGCATTGCACAGCAAGGGTCACAATACGTCTTTAGTGACAGTCCCTCACTCACACTGCACTGTGCATTGTACAGCAAGGGTCGCTATGTCCCTTAGCGACAGTCCCCTCACTTGCACCACACTGTGCATTGCACAGCAAGGCTCACAATAATCCCTCAATAACAGTCCCCTCACTGCACCACACTGTGCATTACACAACAAGGGTCGCAATGACCCCTCAGTGCAGTCCCTCTCACTTGCACCACACTGTGCATTGCACAGCAAAGGTCACCTCAGTGACAGTCCCCTCACTCACACCACACTGTGCACTGCACAGCAAGGTCACAATCACCCCTCAGCGACAGTCCCTCACCACACTGCACTGTGCATTGCATAGCAAGGGTCGCATAACCCATCAGTGACAGTCTTCTCACTCACATCACACTGCATTGCAGAGCAAGGGTCACAATGACCCTTAGCAACCCTCAGCGACAGTTCCCTCAGGGTGCATCACACCATGCATTGCACAGCAAGAGTCGAATGACCCCTCAGCGACAGTCCCTCACTTGCACCACACTGTGCGCTGCACAGCAAGGCTCACAATCACCCTCAGCACAGTCCCTCACTTGCACCACACTGTGCATTGCACAGCCAGCATCACAATAATCCTCAACGATAGTCCCTCACTCACACCACACTGTGCATTGCACAGCAAGGGTTGTAATGACCCCTCAGTGACAGTCCCTTCACCTCACCACACTATGCTTGGCACAGCAAGGGTCACGATAACCCTCAGCGACAGTCCCTTTCTGCACCACACTGTGCATTGCACAGCAAGGGTCACGATAACCCCTCCGTGCAGTCCTCTAACTGACACCACTCTGTGCATTGTACAGCAAGGGTCACAATAACAAGAACAGCTTACATTTCTATGGTGGTACTTTAGACAGTGCTTTGTATCTGTTTGGATTTTGAAACTGTCTTTGATATATCTGAATTACTGTTTAATTTCTGTTTTACTGTGTTACTGTATTTTGTACTTTGTGTCAGTGCGCTAGTCTGTTATCTTGCTATTGACACTCTTTTGCAGATGACACAGTTCTGTATGCCTCTGGCAGATCAGTGCTGGAGTTAAGGTGTGCTCCAAGCTGACTTTGCTCAACTTGAACATAATCTTATTAATGCTAAACTCCTTCTCAATGCCAAGAAAACCAAAGCAATGCTCTTCACTCTTAATATCACCCCATCCGCCCTCCTTGAGTTACCCAAAATGTTATCGTCACATCCTTAGGTGAACCATTGGAAGTCACCCAAATTTATGTATCTTGGCCTTTGGGCTCATTTATAAGCTCTCCTTAATGATGATATTGATGACCTTTCCAGAAGATTAAAAATCAGGTTAGGCTTTTCCTTCCGAAACAGGTCCTCTTTCTGACAGAGACTAGAACTAGGCTGGTCCAAGCCACAATCCTTCCTCTACTTGACAATGGGGACCTAATTTACATGTCAGCTGCAACCTCAAGCCTAAATAGATTGGATGTCCGTTACCACCATGCTCTCGGTTCATAACAAACTCTCCGTACTGAACCCATCATTGTGACCTGTATGCCACCTTAGACTGGATGTCACTTGCCTCTCGCCCTAATGCATGCTAGTGTCTGGACAATGAAAATACTCTTGAACAAGCTCCCATGCTATATTACATCTCTTATTGAATCTCCCGCAATGTGTACTCACTCAGGAAATCAGATTATATTTCCCTTGATGTGCCTAGGACTCGCTACCTTTAGCAAACGAGCGATATCACATGTTCTCCCATCCCGCTGGAATCAGCATCAAGCCACTCTGAAACTATCTAGTACTGTCTCCGTTAGCTTCTGCAAAAGCTAACTGCATCTAAATTAGAAATAATTGTAACTGCATATAAGACTCTTCTTTATCTATATGACTCTCTATGCCCTCCTATGTACTGGCATCTGCCATGTTCCTATTGAGCTATATCTTACCTCCCTTACTCTGTTCTTTCCTTTTCTATTTACTTGGCTGCTTTATTACTCTCCCCATTTGAACCTAACCCTTGACTACTAATGTTCATAAGAAATGTAGTTTACATCTACCATGTTATGCCTAAGTTGAGCAGGTTGTACCACATGAACCTAAAATTGTATTTTCCAACCTACTGTGATGCTCTTTTTGTACCCTATGTATTGATGTACTTGTCTGTATATACATACCAGGACCTCCTTGTGAATGAGCTTGCTCAATGGAGTTTTCCTGTAATAAACTTGAACTTGAACTATTGCGATATTGTGCAATTGTTTTACTTTCTGATACATGAGAGAAGTGGCTAGTGTTGTCAATAATGGTTAACCCTCGGTTGCAACATTTAACCAAAGGAAAGGTATCTCTTTGCAGGAGCTTCTCTAAAATCTAAACCAAATAAGAAAATAGAAGGCACTATTCAAAGTCAGATTACTGATCATATGTCTGTTTGTGGTTCTAAAACCTCAACCCCTAAAGTGGGGGCTTGCTGTATTGCACACCACTGCTCCTGTTATTTTAGCAGACCTTGATAGCAGATTGTGGTCAAGGCCTAAGGAATTCCCTGGTAATAGAGATTTATTGAAGGAGTGGAAGATGGTGTGAGGGAGGTAAAAAGTCAGGAAGGACAGGTTTTTCACTGGAAGAACTCCAGGTGGTGAACAGGAGTGTAAATATATTACCTTTTTGAATTACACGTATCACAAGTAAGGGAGACTGGGTTATCTCCTCAGTTATGGTCCACTAGTAAAACACCTAATACACCTGATATAGAGGACACAGTTGAGAAAAAGGGTTCCTGTATAGCAAATCTGAATAAAATAGAACTTGAGTCTGTAATGGAGGATTTACAGCAAACCATAACTGGTTTAAACCGCTTGAGGAACAGGAACATTTGGTAAGAACATGTGGCAATTGTGGTGGTAAACAGGGTAGTATACCTTCTCTGAGAGAACAAAATACTGGAAGTTTTGTACCAATGTATCTAAGTGAATAATTAATTGGATTATTAAGGATCCCATAACTGCACATATTATTATTATGGAACAATTGATAAGCAACAAAATGTAATTGATTCCATGAGTAATGATGTTGCTTTAATTAAATTTAAGTTGGATCAACTTCTTAATCAGGGACTTGGTGATACTACAGTGGAAACTGTAAGAGAGTCTTCTGGAATGTCTAGCATTAGTAGATAGGAAAGGATATGCAGACTTTAGTTCATTGATTATAGTGGAATCTCCTGCCAACAACAGGGTCAAATCAAGAACTGGGAAATCTAGAAACAGGATTCGAAAAGGAAAAGAACAAGAAGGTCAGTAAGAGTAGAGATCTTGAAGGAGGGAAAGAGAAAGCAGGAGACGGTAGTTCAAATACAAGTGAAGCTGAAGTTATAGCTAGGATTCCAGATTCGGTTGGATACCAGGAAGTGAGTTGAAGGATGGCCAGTCAAAATTGGTATCCCATGTGAAGAAGCTTGAACAATAACTTTTAAAATTAAATCAGAAGGTGGAAATTACTATGGGCATCAACTAGCAAGCCTGGCCTGTGAGGGAGGTTGGTGACTTAAAAATAAGGGAGACGAGTCACTCATTACCAAAACAAATTATTACACTGACAATGAGAAGATGGAGGACCTTTTCCCTTTATTAGATTGTATGGCCCAGCGAACTGGGGAATTTTGATTCTGCCAGAGGGGAGTTGCAAGTTCTAGATTGCCTAAATACTGTAATGGGAGTTAATCTAATGGGAGAAGATATTGTAGAGATCAAAATATCCAAATCTCCTCAGCAACACTCCTGGAGATTTTCTCTGTCTCCCCAGAATAGCCAATACTATCTGGATTAATAGTTGGATGATCCAGGATAAAGAACTCATACTGGCATACCCAAATAGAGACTTGTTCAGTAAAAGAAATATAATACAAAAAGGGAAAATAAGGAAAACCAGACTATTTTAAATCTGTTTGGGATGGGAAGATTAAAGCAAGAATCTGATTATAAATTAACAAATGCAATTTGCGATCTCTTCACAAATTTTTGTCTATAGAGGTGGAAGAATTGGGCTTTATTACAGCTAAAGAGTACATTTGGATAGTCAGGTTGATATTCAAGTGTCAAATATGATGTTGGCAGAGGCAATATTATCTCAATCAGGAAAATTGGACCTATTGGGTCTTTATGTAGTAAATTGCCAATTCTGGGTGGAGACTAATCTGGATTCTGATTTAACTTGTCTGGTAGAGTATGAAACACCAACTACTATCCGTTATCAAATAGGTTTATGCAATTAGGAGGGTATAATGAGGAATGACTAATTAATATAGTGGTACCATCCTTAGAGACAATCACTTCAAATAACTCAGGGATCCTTTTTAACATGGAATATTTCAGGTTGGCATTCAAACATGACAGATTATGAGTGTAAAAATTTCTGGCAGGTTTTGATGCCATATGTCTGTAAGAAACAAGGCACACTGCGGGTGACAGTGTACAGTTAAATGGCTATGAATGTTTTCAGACTCCAGGATCTAAAATGCGAGGTTTGGGAGAAGTTCAGGTGGATTAATTACAATGATTAAAGTGGGTAGCTTTTGCAAGACTGAAAGATGGAAAATCAGCGGTAATTTTATTGGGATATATTTGAAGGAGAAAGCTCAGGAAATTATATTAATAAATTCTTATATCCTCCAGAGAGCTCATCTTATTATGATGGCTCACTATGGAAAGATTTAAATGAACTCATTGTGGAGGCAACTCAGGTGTTTCCAAAAGCTGAACTTATGTTGGTGGGTGATTTAATGCTCGGATAGGTGCCTTTGATGGCAGTTTAGAGAATGCTATGTTTAATTATCTTGGACAGGATGTTAAGAGGAATTTAAGGCAATCAAAGGACATAACTACTAATGCAATGGGTGGCTTGCTGATTAATATCTTGGAGGAGCATAATATTTACCCCTTAAATGGAAGATATGGGGGACAGTAAGGGTAACTATACCTATGTCTCCACAAGGAGTGCCTCCATTATAGACTATATTTGTTGGATGGGAGATATGGATTTTGGAAAGATCTTAAAATTTGTACAAGAGCAGAAGGCGCCCACTGCCCTGTTGTTATAGAAACTAAGAATCCTAAGAGAAACAGTAATACCGGAGTATCAGAAACCTTGTTGTTTACATAAATTAGAGCAGCTAAGAAGATAGTATGGAGATAGACTCTCTGGTGATATATCTTTATTAATGAAACAATCTTTTAAATAAGATACCACAAATATTAAGGGTGCATGAGCTTTTAACCCTGTTTCAGGGTATGGACATATTATATGAGGAGATAAGATCCAAACTGGAACGCCTGTAAGGGAAAGCCGGATGTGGGTACAAATAGCAGGTTTGATAAGGAATGCAGGAATTTAAAAGTTAAGATCAGGAACTGTATAGACTACATTGTAAAACTAAATTTAGGCTGACCCTGGTGGAATTAAATAAAGCAAGAAGAACTTATAAAATTTTAATTGAGATAAAAGAAAAAGTATTATGAGGCACAGTGGCACCAAATGTTAACAGTGGTTGAAAATATTCTAAAAGCATTCTGGACCTTGGTTGCTAAGGGACAAATAAATATAAGTTGCTATTGACACCTATATCTCGGAGCATTTATGGGTAGAGCACTATAAAAGTGTCTTTATGACCCATTTGAGAAATGTAACATTATTAAGATAAGTCCTTCCACTGTCATATTCAACTGTGTTACAGCTGATGAGGTTCTTATGGTGATATACTCTTTGAAAACAATAAAGCTGCCAGGCCAGATGGGATACTCACTGAAGTATATTTAACAGAACCCATTTTATGGTCTAAGTTTTTGACTATTCTTTATAACAAATGTATAAAGTCTATTAGTTATCCTGAGACATGGAAGGGGGCTGATTTGGTTCCTATACATAAGAAGGGAGTTTAGGTGACCCAACTATGTGTAGGCCGATCAGCCTTTAGATGTTAACTTAAAATATTCTCATGGGTAATATTAGTAAGGCTCAGAAAAGAGGTGGATCAGACAGGAGGGATTTCAGTATACCAAGCAGGTTTCAGGCCTAATCACTCCACCATTGATAATTTGTTTATTCTCAAACATTTAAATGAGAAATATGTCAGACTTAGAGGTCAAAAATTGCATATTGTCCTTATAGATTACTCTGGTGCTTCTGATAGTATTTCAAGGGAACTTTGTGGAAATCCTGATCAAACAAGGTATTGACCAGAATCTGTTGATTATTTTGGCCCAATTATATTTCAACACTTGGGCAAAATTAGAATGGGTTGTGATGGACAGGTATCTGGTGCTTTTGATAGCAACAAGGGTGTAAGGCAGGGTGTCTCGCCCTTTACTTTTATGTTGTATATAGAAAAATTTTACTTGATATTAGTACAGTTGATCAGAATTCTGCAAAAATTAAGAATATGTCTTGCCCTGTATTAGCTTAAGCAGATGACATTGTATTATTTTCCTTGACTAAAAAGGATTACAGTCCAGATTGTTTTTTTTATGAAAGATCTAAGCTTCTGAATCTCAGGATAAATATGAGTAAGTCCAAGGTTCTCATTTTTGGAGGAAAATGACTAAGGGTACATGGCTTGTAGGAAAGGACAAAACAGAAGTGGTATCAAATTATATCTATTTAGGGATTACGGTTCAAGCAAATCTCTACTGGACAAGGCAGGCGGACTTGCTTCTAGCTAAATTAAGAAATACTATTTTGGGGTTAAGTAAGTTTTATCATATTTATAGAGGAATGACTGTTAGACCCTTAATTCAAGTTAAAAGACCAAATACTATACGCAGCTCCTATATGGTTCTGAGGTTTGGATATAGGGATATAAATAAACTTATTGTGCTACTACATAAGGTTCTTCATAATTTATTAAGACTGGGTCACTCATGCCCAGTGGCCTATCTGAGGTCAGAACTTGGACTTACTGATATTCTTGCATTGATGGAAACTAAAAACTGAGCTATTGGATTACGTTAACAAGGATGGAGGAAGGTAGATTAGCCAAATAATGCCTCAAGGAGAAAGAAACTTGCCACAGTATGGGTTTTCCACAGGGATATTGGCACAATGGTATAAGTTTACTACTTGATAGGTACAAATTGATAAACCTCAGACACATGGTGAAGAAGGGTATTACGATTAGCTTGAAATACAACAAATATATCTCAAAACGGATAAATAGATAGTGGAAGTGATTGATATGGAAACAATTGCAGCTTCTCACTATTCCCTATGGTTTTCAAGAATAATTTCTACCACGGTTTAAACCATATTTGATATAATCACAGATCCAACACTTAGATTGGTATTGATGATCTATAAATTTGAACAATTCAGCAGTAACATCTTGGCACTCAGATATAAAAAGTCAGGAGTCCAAACAGAGTAACGTGATCATGGAATGGTGATCGGGAAGGTATAAACCATGTAGTATGCTCCTGCAAATGGTACGAGAAACAGAGAAAATACTGGCTACGCCCCTTCCTCCCAGTCCAGTATAATGTTGATAGAGTTTTATTAACCAATATATTAATTCACACAGAGGATCCCTGGTGAGTAGATAGGATGGCAAAATATTTTCATGCAATTATGCAAATCAAAAACGTAAAAGGATACTTTAATTATCATGACATCTTCTGAAAATCTTTGGTTTAGACAAAAGTGTTATCTTCTGTGTAACAGATCTGTTTGTCAGCTGGTAGTTATTTATTTCCTTTTATGATCTTGAATGCAAATCAGTATCTCTGAGCAGTGTTTTTGTATGTATGTAGCCAGATATGCCCAATTTTATTCTGTTATGCTTGATTATTTGATATTTTGATTGGAAAGGTTAATTAACCAGACAATAAACTGATTTTGATTTCACACACCACACTGTCTATTGCACAGCCAGAGTCACAATAATCCTCAGTGACAGTCCCCCACTCGCACCACAACAAGGGTCACAATAAGCCCTCCATGACATTACCTCACTGCACCACAGCAAGGGACACAATAATCCCTCAGTGACAGTCCTCACTTACACTACACTGTGCATTTCACAGCAAGGGTCACAATAATCCTCAATGACAGTCCTCACTCACACTACACTGTGCATTTCACAGCAAGGGTCACAATAACCTCTCAATGACAGTCCCCACTCAAGACACACTATGCATTGCACAGCAAGGGATGCAATGACCCTCAGCGACAGTACCTCACCCACACCACACTGTGCATTGCACAGCAAGGTTCTAATAATCCTTCAGTGACAGTCCCTCACTTACACCACATCATGCATTGCACAGGAAGGGTTTCATTGACCACTCAGTGACAGTCCCTCACTCACACCACACTGTGCATTGCACAGTAAGGGTCTCATTTACCCCTCAGTGGCAGTCCCCTCATTCGTACCACACTGTGCGTTGCAAAGCAAAGTTCACCCTCAACGACAGTCCTCTCATTCACACCACACTGTGCATTGCATAGCAAGGGTTGCTATGTCCCCCAGCGACAGTCCCTCACTCACACAACACTATGCACTGTATAGCAAGGGTGCAAGGTACACTCAGCAACAGTCCACTCATCACACCACATCAAAGTCACAGCAAGAGTTGCAATAACCCCTCAGTGACAGTCTCCTCATTCGCACCACACTGCATTGCAGAGCAAGGGTCACAATGACACTCAGCGACAGTCTCCTGACACGTACTCACACCATGCATTGCACAGCAAGAGTCACAATGACCCTCAGTGACAGTTCCCTCACTCACACCACACTGTGCATTGCACAGCCAGGGTCACAGTAACCCTTAGCAATAGTCCCCTCACTTGCACCACATTCTACGTTGCACAGCAAGGTTGCAATAACCCCCCTCAGTGACAGTCTCCTTACTCACACCACACTGTGCATTGCACAGCAAGGGTCACAATGACCCCTCATTGACAGTCCCTCACTTGCACCACACTGTGCATTGCACAGCCAGGGTCACCATAAACCCTCAGTGACAGTCCCCACACTCACACCACACTGTGCATTACACACCAAGGGTCACAATAACTTCTCAGCGACAGTTCCCACACTCACACCACACTGTGCATTGCACACCAAGGGTCGCAATAACCTCTCAATGACAGTCCCTCACTGCATTCACACTGTGCATTGCACAGTAAGGGATGCTGACCCTCAGTGACAGTCTCCTTACTATACCACACTGTGCATTGCACAGCAAGGGTCACAATGACCCCTCATTGACAGTCCCTCACTGCAATACACTATGCATTGTACAGCAAGGGATGCAATGACCCCTCAGCAACAGTCCCTCCTCGAACCACACTGGGCATTGCACAGCAGGTCTAATAACCCCTAAGTGACAGTCCTTCACTCACACTACACTGTGCATTGCACAGCAAGGGTGCAATGACCCCAGCGACAGTCCCTCAATCACACCACACTGCGCGCTGTACAGCAAGGGTCGCTATGTCCCCAGTGAAAGTCCCTCACTCACACCACACTGTGCATTGCACAGAGAGGGTCTCAATAAACCCTCAGGGACAATCCCCCACCACACCACACTATGCTGCACACCAAAGGTCTCAATGACCTCAGCGACAGTCCACTCCACTGCACCATACTGTCCATTGCACAGCTAGAGTCACAATAATCTTTTGGTGACAGTCCCCTCACTTTGCACAACAACAAGGGTCGCAATGACCCTCAGCGACAGTCCCCTCACTTGCACCACACTGTACGCTGCACAGCTAGGGTCGCAATAACCCCTCAGCGACAGTCCCCCACTTGCAGCACACTGTGCACTGCACAGCAAGGGTCAAATAATCCTCAGTGACAGTCCCTCACTCACACCACAGCCAGGGTCACATAACTCAGCGACAGTTCCTCACTCATACCACAGCTAGGGTCACAATAACCCCTCAGTGACAGTCCCTAACCTGCACCACACTATGCACTGCACAGCAAGGGTCACAATAACCCCTCAATGACAGTCCCTAACCTGCACCACACTATGCACTGCACAGCAAGGGTCACAATAACCCCTCAGTGACAGTCCCTCACTCACACCACACTGCACTGCACAGCTAGGGTCACACAATGCCTCAGTGACAGTTCCTTCACTCACACCACACTGTGCATTGCACAGCCAGGGTCACTAATCCTCAGCGACAGTTCCTCATCAACCACAGGAAGGGTCACAATAACCCTCAATGACAGTCCTCACTCACACCACCACACTGCATTGCACAGCTAGGGTCGCATATCCCCTCAGCAACAGTCTCCTCACTATACCACTCTGTGCGCTGCGCTTGGGTGACAATAATCCTCAGTGACAGTCTCCTCACTGCACCACAGCTAGGGTCACAATAACCCCTCAGCAACAGTCTCCTCACTCACACCATACTGTGCATTGCACAGCAAGGCTCACAATAATCCCTCAGTGACAGTCCCTCACCACACCACACTGTGTATTGCAAAGCAAGGGTCACACATAATCCCTCAGTGACAGTCCCCTATTCGCACCACACTGTGCACTGCACAGCTAGGGTCACAATAATCCTCAGTGACAGTCCCTCACTCACACCACACTGTGTAATGGCAAAAGCTAGGGGTCACAATAACCCCTCAGTGACAGTCCCCTCACTGGTACCATACTGTGCATTGCACAGCTAGGGTCACAACAATCCCTCAGTGATAGTCCCTTCACTTGCACCACAGCTAGGGTCACAAAAATCCCTCAGCGATAGTCCCTCACTCACACCACAGCAAGGGTCACAACAATCCCTTAGCGACAGTCCCCTACTTGCACCACACTGTGCATTGCACAGCTAGGGTCACAATAATCCCTCAGTGACAGTCCCTTCACCTGCACCACAGCATAGGTCACAATAACCCTCAGTGACAGCCCCTCACTGCACGACACTGTGCATTGCACAGCTAGGATCACAATAATCCCTCACGACAGTCTCCTTATTGCACCACGCTGTGCATGCACAGCTAGGTCACAATAATCCCGCAGCGACAGTCCCATCACCCGCATCACACTGTGCATTGCACCACAATGGTCGCAATGATCCTCAGCGACAGTCCCTGCACTGCACCACACTTGTGTGTTGCACAGCTAGACCTTACAATAATCCTCAGCAACAGTTCCACTGCAATACACTGTGCATTGTACAGCAAGGGTCACAATGATCCCCAGTGACAGTCCCTGCACTTGCACGACAGCCAGGGTCACAATAATCCTCAGCGACAGCCCCTCACTTGCACCACACTGTGTTGCACAGCAAGGTCACAATGACCTCAGTGAGAATCCCTTCACTTGCACCCGCTGTGCATTGCACAGCAAGGGTCACAATAACCCTCAGTGACAGTCCCTCACTTACAGTACACTGTACAACGTGGGTTAGAATGACCCCTCGGCCACAGCCCCTCACTTGCAGTACACTGTATAATGTGGGTTACAATGACCACTCATCGACAGTCCCCATGCTTACAGTACACCGTACCACTTTACAACATGGGTTACAATGACCTCTCAACAGTCCCTCACTTACAGTACACTGTACAACATGGGTTAAAATGCCCCTCAAGGACAGTCCCTCACTTGCAGTACACTGTACAACATGGGTTACAATGACCACTCATCGACAGTCTCCTCACTTACAGTACACTTTACAACATGGGTTACAATGACCCTCAACAGTCCCTCACTTATAGTACACTGTAAACATGGGTTAAAATGACCCTCAAGGACAGTCCCTCACTTGCAGTACACTGTACAATGTGGTTACAATGACCCATCATCGACAGTCCTCACTTGCACACTGTACAGCATGGGTTACAATGACTCATCAACATTCCCACACTTAACAGTACGCTGTATGCTGTACAATGTGGATTACAATGACCTATCATCAACAGTCTTCACTTGCACAATCGTGACAGCATAGGTTACAATCACCCGCCATCGACAGTCCCCTCACTTACAGTACACTGTACAACATGGGTTACAATGACCCTCGACAGTCCCCTCATTACATTACACTGTACACTGTACAACATGGTTTACATTGACCCTCAGCCACAGTCCCTCACTTACTGTACACTGTACAATGTGGGTTACAATTACCTCTCATCGACAGTCCCCTCACTTGCAGTACACTGTACAACATGGGTTACAATGACCCTCACGACAGTCCCCTCACTTACAGTCCACTGTACACTGTACAACATGGGTTACAATGACCCCTCTGCCACAGTCCCTTCACTTGCAGTACACTGTACAGTGTGGGTTACAATGACCCTCATCAACAGTCCCTCACTTGCAGTAACACTGTACAACATGGGTTACAATGACCCTCAGCCACAGTCCTGTCACTTACACCATACTGTGTATTGCACAACAGGGGTCACAATGACCCTTCAGTGACAATCCCTCACATGTACCACAATGTGCATTTCACAACGGGTGGTCACAATGACCCTTCAGTGACAGTTCTGTCTTGTGCACCACATTGTGTGTTACAAAACAGAGGTCACCATCCTTCACTGCATGGTCCCAGAACACACAGCAACCCTGCAGGAGAGGAGGCAGTGGAAGATGCCCCAAGGGCCTTGCACAAGCATGGTGGGCCTTGCAAACCCTCACCCTGCAGAACTGTTACAGGTGGTAGGGTGCCACATAGGTGCAACTGGATTAGTAAGAGTTGGTGGAGGACCATAATCACAGGCAGAGAAAGGGAGATATTGTTGATGGGGACCTGAATATGCCAGATGTTAACTGGAGCACCTTTGCTGCAGCCACATCCAAGAGCAGGGTCATTCTCGATGTCCTACAGAGGGCATGCCTCAGACAGCTAGTGTTGGGACCCACTCAGGAAGGAGCAATCTTAGACCTGGTACTCTCAAATGGGGATGGAGAGGATATCTCAGATCTAGAAGTGGGTAACCATCTGGGAACAAGTGACCACCAAATAGTGTGGTTCCGTTTAAACACAGACGCGGAGTCAAGCAATACAAAAGTGAGGGTACTGGACTTTAGGAGGGCTGATTTTGTCAAAATGGGAGAGTGTCTCAGAAAAGCACTAGCAAACAGGCAAGAAGGAGCGGTGGAGGAACAATGGGAACATTAAAATTGCCATCACAGAGGCAACAAAAGAAAAAACACTATGGTTCTCAAAAGAGTTGGCAGAGAAGGTTAGGGAGAAAAGATAGCATTTAGGAAGTATAAAGAAACACAGAAGGAGCAGGACAGAGAACTGTACCAGTTAAAGCAGAAGGAAGCGGGAAGGCAGTCAGGAATAGCAAAGGCCCAAACCGAGGAAAAGATAGCCAACTTGGTTAAGAAAGGGATAAAACCTTTTATTGGTACATTAGGGAGCAAAAAAGACCAAGGGAGGGATAGTGAGGCTTAATAAAGGGAAGGGTGGGTGGGCAGAGGATAGTGAAAAAGCAGGGTTACTGAATGAATACTTCTGCTCAGTATTCACAAAAGAAGAGGAGAGGAGAGAGGTACCTAATCCAATCAATAGAAGCACTCTGGATAGGGTCGATACCAGTCCATTCACAGAAGAAAGGGTTCTGAAAGAACTCCTAAAAGTGAAGGTGGACAATACAATGAGGCCTGACAGGATTCACTGCAGATTTCTAAGGGAGAGCTAGTGACACCACTGACTACCCTCTTTAACAAATCATGGGAGGATGGTGTGGTACTTGAGGACTGGAGGAGGGCAGATGTGATTCTCTTCACAAAAGTGGGACCAAGACAGAGGCAGAAACTACAGACCTGTTAGCTTGACCTCAGTGGTAGGGAAAATGATGCAATCACTTGAAAGAAAGAATTGTTGAGTACCTAGAGGCCAGCAGGGCACAGGACCCAAGGCTGCATGGATTCACAGTGTGAAGGTCATGTCAGATGAATCTAATAGATTTCTTTGACTGGGTGATCAAAGTAGTAGACCAGGGAGGGGCTATGGACATGATCTACCTAGACTTTAGCAAGGCATTTGATACAGTCCCACACAAAAGATTAATAAACAAATTAGCCAGCCTTGGAGTGGGTCCCAGGGTGGTAGCCTTGGTAAAAAAGATCTGCAACAGGGTTGATACACAAGAGGGGGTAGAAAGGATGAGAAGGGACTTGGCAAGGCTGGAGGAATGGTCAAAAGTATGGCAGCTTAGATTCAGTGCAAAGAAGTGCAAAGTAATGCACCTGGGAAACAAAACCCAGGGAAGAGTACACAATGGGGGAGGGAGGTAGTAACAACAACAACAATGGAAACGGACCTGGGGGTAGTCATATCAGATTACCTAAAGGTAAGCAAGTAATGTGAGAAGGCAGTAGGGATGGCTTGGGGATACTGGGATGTATAGGAGAGGTATCACCAGTATTACAGGAAGTTGTTATCCCTCTGTACAGACAGTTGGTGAGACCCCACCTGGAGTACTGCATGCAGTTCTGGAGACCCCATCTCTGCAAGGATATAGACAGGATGGAGGCAGTCCAGAGGAGGGCAACTAAATGGTGCAGAGTCTGCAACAGAAGCCATATAAAGAGAGACTAAAGGAGCTTAACATGTATTCTTAATGAGTGTACCCTTGAGGAAAGGAGAGAGAGGGGGACATGATAGAAATTTAGTACCTCAAGGGAATCAACAAATTCCAAGAGGGTAGCATTTTCAGCAAAAGAGATGTGCAAGAACAAGGGAACACAATTTGAAGACAGAGGAGGGATGGCTCAGGGCAATGTGAGGAAGTATTTGTTCACAGAGAGGGTGGTGGACACATGGAATGGCCTTCCTGAGGAGGTCGTGAGGTCAAAACAGTGAGGGAATTGAAGAATGCATGGGACAGACATAAAGCAGTTCTG
Source organism: Neoceratodus forsteri (assembly GCA_016271365.2). Lineage (NCBI taxonomy): Eukaryota > Metazoa > Chordata > Ceratodontiformes > Ceratodontidae > Neoceratodus > Neoceratodus forsteri. The sequence continues at coordinate 552,225,980 of JADMNL010000022.1, forward strand.
GTGGGCGGTAGGAAGAAGTAGGCTGTTGGTTAACTAGGATCTGCAGCTTATCCAATAGGTAGCAAATGGGCAGACTGGGTGGGCCAAGCAGTCCTAATCTGCCATCAAAGTCTGTTTCTATGATGATACAAACCTCTAAATTGTTTTTTCTTTAGTGAAAATACTAAGACTAAATAAATATATGTTAATCACACAGGTTTAAAGAAATAGATGTTAGATATCTAATTTTATACTTACATTTTTAAAAGTTAACATACACTTGAAGTTATAAATCTATGTAATGTGTATGTCTGTTGATATTATACTCAATAAAATCTTATTGATAAAAACCACTACTGCCATGTTTTGACCATTCCACGAGTTTCCCAAGATCCCTGTACATTTTTCCACCCCTGAATACTCACCATATTGCAGATTTTTATATCATCTGCAAAAGACATCCTTCCTTCTAGTACCTCTGTGATGTCAGCTATGAGGATACTGAAGAGGACTGGTGCCAGTACCAGCCCTGTGGTACCCACTAGTCATGCTCCTTCCATAGAATGAGTGCATTAATCACCACCCTCTGTCACCTATCCTCTAATCAGTTCTAACCCAGTGTACCACTTTGGAACCCAGTCCTGGGCTGGTCAACTTCATACTCAGCCTTCTGTGTGGCAACATACTGAAAGCCTTGCCAAAAGTGCAGACAGACCACATCCACTGCTCTCCCAGATTAATTTCCCTTTTAGGACTCTTTCCTCTGAAAATGGACTTGTGCCCCCCACCACCACCACCACAAAACTCCTGTCCCTACATCTTTCGTGGTCTGTCCCTGCACCCTTCATTGTGAAGCCTGAGCAAAAGTATCTGTTTAAGATGTCAGTTTGTCCTCATCCCCTTCTGAACAGTCTCCCCTTCCACACTTCTAATCCTTACTATCTCTCCACTTGCTTTCCTCTTTCTACGCACTGAACAAAGTCTTATCCTCTTTAGTGACCCCTGGCAATCCTTTCCTCTGTCTGTGCTTTTGCTCCCTCTTGCCTTGCCTGCTTCCTTCTGTGTTGCTAGGTATACCTTCCTGCCCTCCTGCTCTTCGGCTCAGGGGCAGCCAGCTGAGCACCTCTGATCAGGTGCAAAATCTTGGCTTTATTTTAATGACTGACTGACGCTTAAGGCTCAGGTGTAGTCTGTCATCAAGACCTCATTTTACCATCTGAGGAATATCGCCCAGATTAAGTACTGGTCCAACCCATTGACCTTCCAACGCTGGTCCATGCCTTTGTGACCTCTCGCCTTGACTATTGTAACTCCCTTTACGGAGGGCTACCAGGGTTGATATTCGCTGCTTGCAGCTAGTGCAGAATGCGGCTGCCAGGCTGTTGACTGACTTACCTCCATCTTGTTATGTCATGCCTGTGCTCCGTGGCCTGCACTGGCTGCCTATTCAGTGGCATTATCACCTTCAAGATCGGTTTGCTGACCTATAAAGCCCTACCCGAAGGGGACCATGCGTTACCTGCAAGATCTTCTGTGCCTCTATCATCAGCCCCCACCCACCCAATTTCGCTCTGCCGACGAGGGATTGCCAGAGGTTCTAGAGTCCATTTAGAAGACGCCGGGCGCAAGGACATTTATGTCCGTGGGTCTCAACCTGTGGAACTCTCTATCTTGTCAGATAAGGAGTGCCTGACCATGCAGAGCTTGAAATCTGCATTAAAAACCTTTTTAGCCTGGCTTTTCCGAATATGGATGAATTACTGGTGTATACGATATTTGATTATTTATTGAGTTTTTAATTGATGTTTTATTAATTCTACAAGCGCTTGGATACACGTTGACCGCTTTTATAAATAAAATAAACTGAAACTGAACTGAACTCCTCTGCATTTCTTTATACCCTGACTGCCACCTTTTTCTACCACTCTTGCCACTTCCCTGTAGAATTGTAACAGTCACATTTTCCTTCTGTTTTGCTCACTTCCTTCGCGCACACAGGTTGGTGGTTGTAGTTATGCCCTCACTTATTTTTTATACCGCTATGCCGCAGCGCAAGGAATGTCTTGGGAGAATGGGACACTTTGGAGGTGTGCCTCTGACCAATTCCTACTCCCTTGAGCAGGCGTGGTGGTCCTGCAGCAATCCGCACTGGTGTTGTGTATGACAGCGTGTGGTCTTCTTCAAAGAAAACCACCGCTGTGTGCTGCACCACGCCACGGCCCCCCAATCTTTGCTGCCATGCTGGGGAGCCCACCCCAGCATGGCAAACGCCCGCATCATCTGCCAACGGGTGCTCAATCCCCCGCTGGCTTCACGCCCCAGCCTTTTTTGCACGCTGGGAGCCCACCCCAGCATGGCAATATCCTGCGTTGCCTGCCGACGGGGTGCCCAATCCCCGTCAGCTCCATGGCCCCCAGCCATCTTTCTGCCACACTGGGAGCCCACCCCAGCATGGTAAACGCCCCAGTCACAAAGTAAAAACAAAAACTGTAAATCTAAACGCCCCACACAGTCTCCCCGCCTCCCACAACCCGCACCCACCCACTGCGACCCTGCCTCCCCACACCCCCACCACATACTTACTTCTCGGAGCTTGGCGCATGATCATCGCTGGACCAGGAACATGTCCACTCTTCAAAGCCGACCGCTAACTGAGGAAATGCCGTAAGCTGTACAATGGACTAGATGGGTTTTTTCAACTTTGTTGCATAGCTCAGGCATTTTTGGAATTTTGCACCAAATTTTCAACATGGGTTTTTGGGATCTCTTCATGAATTCTGTCACTGTCATGAGATTATTTGGGCCCTTAAGGGTGATTTCACAATCACCAGCGAAATCACCTTTCGGCCTGATTAATGAAACGACAGTGCCAGCATTCATAAGGTGGGCTCTTAAAAGCCTATTTTGGAAAATTTGGTGGAAAAATTCCTAAAATGACTGTTTTACGAGCGCGCATTACGAGTTCCTACACAGGCTCGTAAGTTCGTGAATTTTCAATATTTTCACTCCAGATTTTCAACATTGCCATTTTACCACACCTTCTTATGAGTAGTACAGCTGTCATTTTTCACATCTCACCCAAAACGTGTTTCCGCTTCTTGTAGCACACAATGGCGAGTCAGTGTGCGAAATCAATGTATAGGACACATTAAGAAAATCACAGTGACACTGTTCATGAGCAAGAGGTCTTGAAAAATGGCTGTGTTGAAAATTTGGTGAAAAAATTCCTAAAATGACTGTTTTACTAATGTGCGTTATGCAGTTCCTATGCACACTGCAGTTTGCAAATTTTCAATATTTTCACTCCAGATTTTCAACATTGCCATTTTACCACACCTTCTTATGAGCAGTGCAGCTGTCATTTTTACATCCTGCACAAAACGTGTTTCCACCCATGAAGTCCACAATGGCGTAGTCGGTGTGCGTAAATCAATGTATGGGACACATTAAGAAAATCAAAGTGACACTGTTCATTAGCAGAGGTCTTAAAATGGCTATGTTGAAAATTTGGTGACAAAATTCCAAAATGACTGTTTGACGAGCGCATGCTATGCAGTTCCTACGCATTACGTAAGCTTCCATAATCTTCAATATTTTACTCCAGATTTCAACATTGCCATTTTACCACACCTTATGAGCAGTATAGCTGTCATTTTTCATCCTGCACAAACATGTTTCCGCCTCATGTGGAGCACAATGGCGAGTCGGCACTTGTTTTATGAGCTGCAGCATTGTGCAGTTCCTACGCATGCTCGTAAGTTCGTGAATTTCAATATTTGCACCCAATGAGTTCCAAATACCCAAACAGCACATAGAAGCAAGCAACATTCGGCATTGACAAATACTTGTACTTCTTAGTCATTGATTTTTTAAGCCATGTCCAAGTGCCAAATACCACTGCAAATACCTGCAAGCGAACATTCGGCATTGACAAATGCTTGTTCCCCACTGTGTCTCTACTACTCCCTGGCAATACTCCCCACCCTCCCTTTAGTCAGTTTCTGAGGCAGTCTCCCATTTCTTTAAAATCCATCCTCCTGAAGTCCAGGACCTTGACCTCGTGTGGTTTGCCTCTGCTCCTGTCTTTATGTTGAACCACACTGTACAGTGATCACTCTTACCTCACGGGATTGCAGAAATGTGAAACATGTTATGTATGGCAGAAATGGGTGGAGACACAATGGAGACCCCGTGTGTACACTCGCTACACCCTGCAACTATGAATGGAGCCCATGCATGTCATAGATACCCAGAGCCACTATGTGTGCTACAGGATTGTCAGCAAAATGTTCCTAAACTGGACACAGCTCATGATCACAATTATTCTTTGAAATGACATGCATCTTTGTAGAGATGAAGTCCCTGGTTTTTGGAGAGGGCGAGGTCGCCCAGTGTTCATGCACCTTCGAATTCCAGTCATTTGACTCCAAGCCAAGGAGCAAGACTAGGATTGGTTGTAAATGCCGCTTGCCCTCACGCCTTCCTGACCGGAGGAAGGGTACAGCTATAGTGACACAGGTCATCAGAGCTGGGGCAGAGGCAGACACATTTGGGAACAAAACTGTTGTTACCAAAAGAGGAAATAGAGGTCGTGATCCGGCAGTGCACAAAAGCTCTGTGTATAAAACGGATGTGTCCACATGTTGGAGGCAGGTATTTTTGTTTGACTGAATATCGGCTACCTCTGGTTCTATAAAACTGTTGTAAATAGTTTTACTCTTAGCTACTGTACAATTTCCAGTAAAAAAAATTATATATATTAGGCCTAGATATTCAGGGCTGCCCCAGTAATGGTGTCCCGGGCAATATTCAAAGGGAGACTTGCGCAGTGCAAGTCCCGATGTGATGGTTGCTGTACTGCAGTTGTGATGTCATAATGTTGTTGCACTGCAGTTGTCTCTCATAATGTTGTTGTACTGCAGTTGTGATCTCATAATGTTGCTGAACTGCAGTTGTGATTTCATAATGTGTTGCAGTTGTGATGTCATAATGATGCTGTGTTGTAGTAGAATGTCATGTTGTTACTGCAGTTGTGATGCCATAATGTTGTGCTGCAGTTGTGATCTCATAATGTTGTGCTGCAGTTGTGATCTCGTTAATGTCGTACTGCAGTTGTGATCTCATAATGTGCTACAGTTGTGATCTCATAATGTTGTTGTACTGCAGTTGTGATCTCATAATGTTGTACTGCAGTTGTGATCTCATATGTTGTTGTACTGCAGCTGTGATCTCATAATGTTGTACTGCAGTTGTGATCTCATATGTTGTTGTACTGCAGTTGTGGTCTCATAATGTTGCAGTACTGCAGTTGTGATTTCATAATGTGCTGCAGTTGTGATGTCATAATGATGCTGTGTTGTAGTAGAGATTTCACATGTTGTTGCACTGCAGTTGTGATGTCATAATGTAGTGCGCAGTTGTGATCTTATAATGTTGTACTGCAGTTGTGAGATATAATGTGCTGCTATTGTGATCTCCTATGTTGTTGTACTGCAGCTGTGATCTCAATGTGCTGCTGTTGTGAGCTCATAATGTTGTTGTACTGCAGTTGTGATGCCATAATATTGCTGTACTGCAGTTGTGGTCTCATAATGTTGTTGTACTGCAGCTGTGATCTCATAATGTTGTGCTGCAGTTGTGATCTCATATAACTGTACTGCAGTTGTGATTTCATAATTGGCTGCAGTTGTGATGTCATAATGTTGTTGTACTGCAGTTGTGATGCCATAATATTGCTGTACTGTAGTTGTGATCTCATAATGTTGTGTTGCAGTTGTGATCTCATAATGTTGTGCTGCAGTTGTGATCTCATAATGTTGTGCTGCAGTTGTGATCTCATAATGTTTGCTGCAGTTGTGATGTCATAATGTTGTGCTGACAGTAGTTGTGATCTCATAATGTTGTTGACTGCAGTTGTGATGTCATAATGTGTGTGCTGCAGCTGTGATCTCATAATGTTGTGCTGCAGTTGTGATCTCATAATGTTGCTGTACTGCAGTTGTGATTTCATAATTGTCTCGCCGCTGGATGTCATAATGTTGTTGTACTGGCAGTTGTGATGCTATAATATTGCTGTACTGTAGTTGTGACCTCATACTGTTGTTGTACTGCAGCTGTGATCTCATAATGTTGTGCTGCAGTTGTGATCTCATAATGTTGCTGTACTGCAGTTGTGATTTATAATTGGCTGCAGTTGTGATGTCATAATGTTGCTGTGTACAGGCGTGATCTCATAATGTGCTGCAGTTGTGATGTCATAATGTTGCTGTGTTTCAGTAGATGTCACATGTTGTTGCACCGAGCTGTGATCTCATAATGTTGTGCTGCAGTTGTGATCTCAAAATGTTGTACTGCAGTTGTGATCTCATAATGTTGTGTTGCAGTTGTGATCTCATAAGTGTTGTACTGCAGTTGTGATCTCATAATGTTGTGCTGCAGTTGTGATCTCATATGTTGTAGTGCAGTTGTGATCTCATAATGTTGCTGTACTGCAGTTGTGATCTCATAATGTGCTGCAGTTGTGATGTCATAATGATGTTGTGTTGTAGTGTGATGTCATAGCATGTTGCACTGCAGTTGTGATGTCATAATGTGTGCTGCAGTTGTGATCTCATAATGTTGTACTGCAGTTGTGATGCCATAATGTGCTATTGTGATCTCATATGTTGTTGTACTGCAGTTGTGATCTCTTAATGTGCTGCAGTTGTGATCTCATAATGTTGTTGTACTGCAGTTGTGATGCCATAATGTGCTGCTGTTGTGATCTCACATGTTGTACTGCAGTTGTGATCTCATAATGTTGTGCTGCAGTTGTGATCTCATAATGTTGTTGTACTGCAGTTGTGACTTCATAATGTTGTGCTGCAGTTGTGATCTCATAATGTTGGCTGCCGTTGTGATCTCATAATGTTGTTGTACTGCAGTTGTGATCTCATAATGTGCTGCAGTTGTGATCTCATAATGTTGTGCTGCAGTTGTGATCTCATAATGTTGTTGTACTGCAGTTGTGATCTCATAATGTTGTGCTGCAGTTGTGATCTCATAATGTTGTTGCTGTTGTGATCTCATAATGTTGTGTTGCAGTTGTGATCTCATAATGTTGTACTGCAGTTGTGATCTCATAATGTTGTGCTGCAGTTGTGATCTCATATTGTTGTTGTACTGCAGCTGTGATCTCATAATGTGCTGCAGTTGTGATCTCATAATGTTGTGTGCTGTTGTGATCTCATAATGTTGTTGTACTGCAGTTGTGATCTCATAATGTTGTGCTGCAGTTGTGATCTCATAATGTTGTTGTACTGCAGTTGTGATCTCATAATGTTGTGCTGCAGTTGTGATCTCATAATGTTGTCTGCAGTTGTGATCTCATAATGTTGTACTGCAGTTGTGATCTCCATAATGTGCTGCTATTGTGATCTCATAATGTTGTTGTACTGCAGCTGTGATCTCATAATGTGCTGCAGTTGTGATCTCATAATGTTGTTGTACTGCAGTTGTGATCTCATAATGTTGTGCTGCTGTTGTGATCTCATAATGTTGTTGTACTGCGGTTGTGATCTCATAATGTTGTAGCTGCAGTTGTGATCTCATAATGTTGTGCTGCAGTTGTGATCTCATAATGTTGTGCTGCAGTTGTGATCTCATAATGTTGTTGTACTGCAGTTGTGATCTCATAATGTTGTGCTGCAGTTGTGATCTCATAATGTTGTACTGCAGTTGTGATCTCATAATGTTGTGCTGCAGTTGTGATCTCATAATGTGCTGCAGTTGTGATCTCATAATGTTGTGTGCTGTAGTAGAGATCTCATAATGTTGTTGCACTGCAGTTGTGATCTCATAATGTTGTGCTGCTGTTGTGATCTCATATGTGCTGCTGTGATCTCATAATGTTGTGCTGCAGTTGTGATCTCATAATGTTGTTGTACTGCAGTTGTGATCTCATAATGCTGCAGTTGTGATTCATTATGTTGTGCTGCAGTTGTGATCTCATAATGTTGTTGTACTGCAGTTGTGATCTCATAATGTTGTTGTACTGCAGTTGTGATCTCATAATGTTGTGCTGCAGTTGTGATCTCATAATGTTGTTGTACTGCAGTTGTGATCTCATAATGTTGTGCTGCAGTTGTGATCTCAATGTTGTGCTGCAGTTGGATCTCATAATGTTGTTGTACTGCAGTTGTGATCTCATAATGTTGTTGTACTGTAGCTGTGATCACTAATGTGCTGCTGTTGTGATCTCATATGTTGTTGTACTGCAGCTGTGATCTCATAATGTTGTTGTACTGCAGTTGTGATGTCATAATGTTGTGACTGAGTTGTGATCTCATAATGTTGTTGTACTGCAGTTGTGATCTCATAATGTTGTGCTGCAGTTGTGATCTCATAATGTTGCTGTACTGCAGTTGTGATTTCATAATTGCTGCAGTTGTGATGCCATATGTTGTACTGCAGTTGTGATCTCATAATGTTGTGTACTGCAGTTGTGATCTCTAATGTTGTGCTGCAGTTGTGATCTCATAATGTTGCTGTACTGCAGTTGTGATTTCATAATTGTGCTGCAGCTGTGATGTCATAATGTTGTTGTACTGCAGTTGTGATGCCATAATGTTGTTGTACAGAAGTGTGATCTCATAATGTTGTTGTACTGCAGATGTGATCTCATAATGTTGTGCTGCAGTTGTGATCTCATACATGTTGTACTGCAGTTGTGATTTCGTAATGGCTGCAGTTGTGATGTCATAATGTTGTTGTACTGCAGTTGTGATGCCATAATCTTGTTGTACTGCAGTTGTGATCTCATAATGTGCTGCTGTTGTGATCTCATAATGTTGTTGTACTGCAGCTGTGATCTCATAATGTTGTGCTGCAGTTGTGATCTCATAATGTTGCTGTACTGCAGTTTGGATTTCATAATTGGCTGCAGTTGTGATGTCATAATGTTGTTGTACTGCAGTTGTGATCTCATAATGTGCTGCAGTTGTGATGTCATAATGTTGCTGTGTTTCAGCACAGATCTCAAATGCTGTTGCACTGCAGTTGTGATCTCATAATGTTGTGCTGCAGTTGTGATCTCATAATGTACTGTGCTGCAGGATCTCATAATGTTGTACTGCTGCAGTTGATCTTATAATGTTGTGCTGCAGTTTTGATGTCATAATGTGCTGCAGTTGTGATCTCATATTGTTGTTGTACTGCAGTTGTGATCTCATAATGTGCTGCAGTTGTGATCTCATAATGTTGTTGTACTGCAGTTGTGATCTCATAATGTACTGCAGTTGTGATCTCATAATGTTGTTGTACTGCAGTTGTGATCTCATATAATGTCTGCAGTTGTGATCTCATAATGTTGTGCTGCAGTTGTGATCTCATAATGAGTTGTACTGCAGTTGTGATCTCATAATGTGCTGCTGTTGTGATCTCATAATGTTGTTGTACTGCAGTTGTGATCTCATAATATTGTGCTGCAGTTGTGATCTCATAATGTTGTACTGCAGTTGTGATCTCACAATGTTGTGCTACAGTTGTGATCTCTTAATGTTGTGCTGCAGTTGTGATCTTTTAATGTTGTGCTGCAGTTGTGATCTCAGATGTTGTGCTCAGTTGTGATCTCATATGTTGTGCTGCAGTTGTGATCTCATAATTGTGCTGCAGCTGTGATCTCATAATGTTGTACTGCAGTTGTGATCTCATAATGTTGTGCTACAGTTGTGATGTCATAATGTTGTTGTACTGCAGTTGTGATGTCTTTATGTTGTGCTGCAGTTCTGATCTCATAATGTTGTGCTGCTGTTATGATCTCATAATGTTGTTGCACTGCAGTTGTGATCTCATAATGTTGTGCTGCAGTTGTGATCTCATAATGTTGTTGTACTGCAGTTGTGATCTCTTAATGTTGTACTGCAGTTGTGATCTCATAATGTTGTGCTGCAGTTGTGATCTCATAAATGCTGCAGCTGTGATCTCATAATGTTTTGCTGCAGCTGTGATCTCATAATGTTGTACTGCAGTTGTGATCTCATAATGTTGTGCTGCAGTTGTGATCTCATAATGTTGTGCTGCTGTTGTGATCTCATAATGTTGTTGACTGCAGTTGTGATCTCATAATGTTGTCTGCAGTTGTGATCTCATAATGTTGTGCTGCAGTTGTGATCTCATAATGTTGTGCTGTTGTGATCTCATAATGTTGTTGTACTGCAGTTGTGATGCCATAATGTGCTGCAGTGTGATCTCATAATGTTGTGTTGCAGTTGTGATCTCATAATGTTGTGCTGCAGTTGTGATCTCATAATGTTGTTGTACTGCAGTTGTGATCTCATAATGTTGTGACTGCAGTTGTGATCTCATAATGTGCTGCTGTTGTGATCTCATAATGTTGTAGTGTTCTAATGTTGTACTGCAGTTGTGATCTCATAATGTTGTGCTGCAGTTGTGATCTCATAATGTTGTTGCACTGCAGTTGTGATCTACAATGTATGCAGTTGTGCTCTATAATGTTGTGCTGCAGTTGTGATCTCATAATGTTGTTGTACTGCTTGTGATCTCATAATGTTGTTGTACTGCAGTTGTGATGCCATAATGTGCTGCAGTTGAGATTCAATGTTGTGCTGCAGTTGTGATCTCATAATGTTGTGCTGCAGTTGTGGTTCATAATGTTGTTGTACTGCAGTTGTGATGCCATAATGTGCTGCAGATGTGATCTCATAATGTTGTGTTGCTGTTGTGATCTCATAATGTTGTGCTACAGTTGTGATCTCATAATGTTGTGCTGCTGTTATGATCTCATAATGTTGTACTGCAGTTGTGATGCCATAATGTTGTGCTGCAGTTGTGATGTCATAATGTTGTTGTACTGCAGTTGTGATGTCTTTATGTTGTGCTGCAGTTCTGATCTCATAATGTTTTGCTGCTGTTGTGATCTCATAATGTTGTTGTACTGCAGTTGTGATCTCATAATGTTGTGCTGCAGTTGTGATCTCATAATGTTGTACTGCAGTTGTGATCTCTAATGTTGTACTGCAGTGTGATCTCATAATGTTGTGCTGCAGTTGTGATCTCACAAATGCTGCAGCTGTGATCTCATATTGTTTTGCTGCAGTTGTGATCTCATACTGTTGTACTGCAGTTGTGATGTCTTTATGTTGTGCTGCAGTTGTGATCTCATAATGTTGTGCTGCTGTTATGATCTCATAATGTTGTTGCACTGCAGTTGTGATCTCATAATGTTGTGCTGCAGTTGTGATCTCATAATGTTGTTGTACTGCAGTTGTGATCTCATAATGTGCTGCTGTTGTGATCTCATAATGTTGTACTGCAGTTGTGATCTCATAATATTGTGCTGCAGTTGTGATGTCATAATGTTGTTGTACTGCAGTTGTGATGTCATAATGGTGTGCTACAGTTGTGATCTCTAATGTTGTGCTGCAGTTGTGATCTCTTAATGTTGTACTGCAGTTGTGATGTCATAATGTTGTGCTGCAGCTGTGATCTCATATTGTTGTTGCACTGCAGTTGTGATGCCATAATGTTGTGCTGCAGTTGTGGTCTTATAATGTTGTGCTGCAGCTGTGATCTCATATTGTTGTTGTACTGGGTGTGATCTCATAATGTTGTTGTACTGTAGTTGTGATGCCATAATGTTGTGCTGCAGTTGAGATATCATAATGTTGTGCTGCAGTTGTGATCTCATAATGTTGTCCTGCTGTTGTGGTATCATAATGTTGTTGTACTGCAGTTGTGATGCCATAATGTGCTGCAGATGTGATCTCATAATGTTGTGTTGCTGTTATGATCTCATAATGATGTGCTACAGTTGTGATCTCATAATGTTGTGCTGCTGTTATGATCTCATAATGTTGTGCTGCTGTTATCTCATAATGTTATTGCACTGCAGTTTGTGATCTCATAATGATGTTGTACTGCAGTTGTGATCTCATAATGTTGTGCTGCAGTTGTGATCTCAATGTTGTGCTGCTGTTGTGATATTATAATGTTGTTGTACTGCAGGTGTGATCTCATAATGTTGTGCTGCAGTTGTGATGTCATAATATTGTTCTGCAGTTGTGATCTCATAATGTTGTACTGAAGTTGTGATATCATAATGCTGTTGTACTGCAGCTGTGATGCCATAATATTGTGCTGCAATTGTGATCTCATAATGTTGTGCTGCTGTTATGATCTCATAATGTTGTGCTGCAGTTGTGATCTCATAATGTTGTGCTGCTATGATCTCATAATGTTGTTGCACTGCAGTTGTGATGTCATAATGTTGTGCTACAGTTGTGATCTCTTAATGTTGTGCTGCAGTTATGATCTCTTAATGTTGTACTGCAGTTGTGATCTCATAATGTTGTGCTGCAGTTGTGATGTCATAATGTTGTGCTGCAGCTGTGATCTCATATTGTTGTTGCACTGCAGTTGTGATGCCATAATGTTGTGCTGCAGTTGTGGTCTTATAATGTTGTGCTGCAGCTGTGATCTCATATTGTTGTTGTACTGCAGTTGCGATCTCATAATGTTGTTGTACTGTAGTTGTGATGCTCTTAATGTTGCGCTGCAGTTGAGATATCATAATGTTGTGCTGCAGTTGTGATCTCATAATGTTTGTCCTGCTGTTGTGTATCATAATGTTGTTGTACTGCAGTTGTGATGCCATAATGTTGTGCTGCAGATGTGATCTCATAATGATGTGCTGCAGTTGTGATCTCATAATGTTGTGCTGCTGTTATGATCTCATAATGTTGTGCTGCTGTTATCTCATAATGTTGTTGCACTGCAGTTTGTGATCTCATAATGATGTTGTACTGCAGTTGTGATCTCATAATGTTGTGTTGCAGTTGTGATCTCAATGTTGTGCTGCTGTTGTGATGTTATAATGTTGTTGTACTGCAGGTGTGATCTCATAATGTGTGCTGCAGTTGTGATGTCATAATATTGTGTTGCAGTTGTGATCTCATAATGTTGTACTGAAGTTGTGATATCATAATGCTGTTGTACTGCAGTTGTGATGCCATAATATTGTGCTGCAGTTGTGATCTCATAATGTTGTGCTGTTGTTATGATCTCATAATGTTGTGCTGCAGTTGTGATCTCATAATGTTGTGCTGCTGTTATGATCTCATAATGTTGTTGCACTGCAGTTGTGATCTCATAATGCTGTACTGCAGTTGTGATCTCATAATGATGTTGTACTGCAGTTGTGATCTCATAATGTTGTGCTCCAGTTGTGATCCCATAATGTTGTACTGCAGTTGTGATCTCATAATGTTGTTGTATTGCAGCTGTAGATCTCATAATGTTCTGCAGTTGTGATCTCATAATGTTGTTGTACTGCAGTTGTGATACATAATGTACTGCTGTTGTGATCTCATAACGTTGTTGTTCTGCAGTTGTGATCTCATAATGTTGTGCTGCAGTTGTGATCTCATGATGTTCTGCTGCAGTTGTGATCTCATAATGTTGTTGTACTGCAGTTGTGATCTCATAATGTTGTACTGCAGTTGTGATCTCATAATGTTGTTGTACTGCAGTTGTGATCTCATAATGTGCTGCTGTTGTGATCTCATAATGTTGTTGTACTGCAGTTGTGATGCCATGTTTTTGTACTGCAGTTGTGATCTCATAATGTTGTATTGTTATGATCTCATAACGTTGTTGTACTGCAGTTGTGATCTCATAATGTTGTACTGCAGTTGTGATCTCATGATGTTGTACTGCAGTTGTGATCTCACAATGTGCTGCTATTGTGATCTCATAATGTTGTTGTACTGCAGTTGTGATGCCATGTTTTTGTACTGCAGTTGTGATCTAATGTTGTATTGTTATGATCTCATAACGTTGTTGTACTGCAGTTGTGATCTCACAATGTTGTACTGCAGTTGTGATCTCATAATGTAGTGCTGCAGTTGTGATCTCATAATGATGTTGTACCGCAGTTGTGATGCCATGTTGTTGTACCTGCAGTTGTGATCTCATAATGTTGTACTGCAGTTGTGATCTCATAATGTTGTGCTGCAGTTTTGATCTCATAATGATGTTGTACTGCAGTTGTGATCTCATAATGTTGTGCTGCAGTTGTGATGTCATAATGCTGTTGTGTTGCAGAAGAGATGCCACATGTTGATGGGCTGCAGTAACGGATGTCACTACTGCAGCACAACAACACAGAACACCATCACGTGCCTTCCTTCCTACAATTGTAGGGTTGAATAAAACTTTTAATTTAGTCCAAAATACAACCACTCAATCCCTGCTATCTCCTACCCTGGAGATACTGGCCATTGAGCAGGACTGAAACACAGAGCAGGGCTCCTTCTCAAAGTCACTCAGTGAGTAAGCTGACAGCAGCAACCCAGGATGGTGGCCACACTCAGCCTGCTGCTTTGGTTTATCTGGTCATTGCTTTAGCCACAAGAGAAAGACTGTAGCCTTCACCTATCATGGCACAAACTTAGGCTTAATACATGGCATGCATTATATGTATAAAGGACAATGTATGGACAGTCACATCCTGAGTTGGCATTGTGGGGTTACCATGGCAACCAAAACCTCCCAAGCTTTGCTCTTGAGGTTTAAGCAGTTGACAAGGCAACCTCTCAATGCCAACACAGGCTTGATGTGTATGGCTGCCCATACATTATCCTCTATGTAGCTCCAGGATTTGTCAGCAGGGATGTATGACATCCCTTGCCCTTCCATCTTAGGAGGAATGTACATAGCCCTGTTCCCCAGCTGACTCAGAGTGCAATTCCTGAGAATTGCAGGCGACCGCTGTCTCACACATAGCAGCACAACGCATTATCACCACACCCCTGAGTCGGCCCAATATATTTTGTTTTTTTTCCCCAACACATACATGGAATCTGTACATAAGCCGTTTAGCTAGCTGGTCATCACCCCAGAATCAACCGCAGTGCCTCCCCAACACACACACACACACACACACACACACACACAGTGGTTAGTCAGCTTAGCAGAAAACTGTTTAGCCACAGAATTCATAAGAGTGGGTAAACCAAGACAAAAAGTTGGAGTCTGATAAGACATACTGTACCATGTATAAACTGAAAGCCACTGGACACACAGAGACCCCATTTATTTATTTATTTTCAGATTGCCAGTAAAATATTTACAATTTTTTTTTCAGGCAGCTGATAGCATAGAAGATTCTCATATTTTCAAAGGTGAAAAGGTTCCTCTGTTAAGCACTAACCCGCTCCACAAGCACCAACTCTCCACATTGCTGGTCCCACACTTCCTGTTTTTCACAAACTTGCCCCTCATCTGCTCTGATTGCTGCAAGAGATACCAGAGGCCGTGCCACAGCAATCACAAACGATGCCCCAGCTAGAAATCTCACCACTCAGTCAGTTCATTTAACTTTTATAGATATTAGCCGCAGTTTCGGAATGACAGAACAAAAGAGAGAGAAAGAGGAAGAGATCTTTATTTTGTGTATAGACAGCAGCTGAACTTTATATAAGGGTCGGGGTGAAGAATTGCTATAAAATCCACTGGCTGTTAATCTTGTGGTGTGCAATATATATAAATTTTGCTTTGAGTTATGCTTTCCATCACCCCCCCCCCACCCCAGGAGTTGACAGATTAGTATGCCACTTTAAAAGCCTTCTGTAGAAAAAGTTTAACCCTTTAGAGGCAGGGTGTTCTAAAGACTATGAAAAACAGAAAGATAGCAGCACCCCCAGGAATTGCGGAGTTGATGCACACCAGACAGTCAGTCCAATTTACATCACAGAACATGAAGGTTGACACATGGAGGCAAAAATATTGCACAGACTAAGTTGTTAGATGTATAAAACCCCGAACAAAATCCCTGTGGTCAAAACACTGGGGCTGCTTTTGTCAGCGTTTGTGGCAGTGTATTTGTTATGCTCACCATTCAGTTCTTCACAGTTTTTGCACATACAGCAACTTGGTCTGTGCCATTTGTTGTTACCTCCAAGAGTACAGTCAATCAATCAATCAAATCAGTATTGATCCAGGCGAGCACCGTTGAGTGTGGACTGATTTACAAGATGGACCTGGGAGGGTGAGGGTCAAGGTACAATACAATTCATACATGTATACATACAGTCAAGGCAAGGGACTACAGTATCACTTTTAGAGTAATAAGAAACATAATATCGGTGATATTATAACAGTACAGAGAAATGTACAAAACATAAGAAGCATACATACTTAAAAGAGAAAAAAATGTAACCCCTAGATGGCGCTATCCCAGGGGCTACTACCCCTGCCTGATTTGCCACTAACAGGTTGAGGGCCTGGATCCAATGGCGGGTGCCTCCACCCAGAGGTCAGGGTTTGCAATAGTTAAACTAACTTGGTCACAGCCCTCTGGGACACTGCAACCCCTTTCTTCCCACTAGTGGCCCACACAATATATCAGAATTACCTTCACAGTATACACTTACCCCAGGGCTGGTTCAGGCACTGGGACCTCCTGTAAATAAGATACAGTGCAACAATCACAGTACAGTATTTTAACATAGACAAATACCTCAGGCAGTATAACTTTGCTGAAACAAGCAGCTCTGATTTATTTAGGGGAATATAACAAGGACAGGGGAAATCCAGGTTAATTAGCTTATCCTTTACTCATCTACCTATGGCTCTGTGCAGGCCCTATCCTACAAGTTACTGTCCCTGGGTACCCAAGCCCTAGTGAGCTAGTCCAAACCGTGGCAGCTGGTAGGGGCCCTTTCCCACAGAGAAAAGAAAAATTAGTTTAAACAGTCAGCAGTACACTGATTCCATTTGGATTCAATGTGGCAATTCAACAGGGAGCGACCCTGAATTAGTACTCACGACCTCCAAACAAGATAGGGTCCTTCAATGTCAGCAGGATTCACTTGAGCTCTACTAGACTTCTCACATTTATATGGCAAACTGCAACAGGCAAAAGTCCTTTAATGGCAGCAGGATTCACTTGAGCTACACAAGCCTCCTCACACATTTATATGGTGAACAGTAACAGGCAAAAGTCCTTTAATGGCAGCAGGATTCACTTGAGCTCCACAGACTCTTCACACATTTATATGGTAAAACAGAAAGTACTATACCAGGCAGGCTGCTTCTCTATCCGATGTAATACCGGGAGAACACACAGCAGATTCAGTTCCTGACAGACCGAGTGCAATAGCAATTTCTCCAGTCTTCCACAGGGTGAGCCTGGTTTCTACTCTTCAGATATCCTTTGATTCTCTTCACAGGACGGATTCAGTCCTAACAAGCTGTTACACAAGCTGCAGACCGAACTCTGGGCCTTACACACGTTTCCCCGACTAAAACTGCACACTGAAAAGCACAGGGCTCCTTCCTTCTTCACTGCCAGAGCTCAACTGAAACTCCAACAGACAAAACGGGCACTTCCTTTGAGTTCCTCCCAGTTCTTGACTGGATTGGCTGTCACCACACAGACTGCTCCTGTTGGTCCAAAAGGCGCCCGGTTCAACCACATCTCCCAGAGTCACTGCCCATACAATCCTCTGTGGCTGGCCCAGATTATGAGTCCAAGTTCTGATTCGTCCAAGGCACCATTTTAGAGCCAGCTTACCCTACACTGATTGGTCCAGTTCAGCAGTTCAAACCAGAATGGGAACTAGGCAGACACAGTTCTGACTGCAAAGAAAGCAGGTTAGACAAACTGTAATTTCATTATTACTCTAAATGGTTTCTGGCAAACAGTTACATCTTTCAGATAGGTTCCCTTTGCACTCCTAGTGACTGCAAAAATGGAGTGAATTGGCAGCAGCTCGAGTGGTACTCAAAGAAACACACAGTCCCCATACAAACTAATTATGTCTGCAAGCAGACAGCTCTTAAAGAGACAGTACCAAAGGTTCTAAAACACTCACTGATAAATGGCTTAAGCCAAACACCATTCAGGTTTGGAGCATTCAAGCAAGCTCCTGGAAGTCTTTTGGGACCCCCATTTGCAGGGGGTTACAAATGGAACACCTTTACAAAATACAGGGCTGGTGCACCACCAAGCCTTCTGTGCGGCAGCACCTATATACACCAGGGAGATGGAAAAAGGTCAGGCCACATGTTAGATACCAGAAGGCCCATAGTGGGTGGAGGGGAGGGAGGATAAGGGGAGGGAGTGCGGGGCAGGGAGAAGGAGGGTGCCTGGCATGACGCTACAGGAGTGTGGAGGACAACAGGCCAGCGGGTATGTCTCACTAAAGGGTACAGAGGACTCTCAATATAATGGGAGACAGGAGAAGGAAAAGGCATGGAGGGATGAAGAGGTATATCAAAGCCGACGGCAGAAAGGTAATACAAAAGAAAACAACAGGACAGGTAAAGAGGTAGAGGGAAGAGATGAAAGGGGCAGGGCCTAGCCATTGTACAGGAAGCCAGGCAGGATGAGGTGTCACAGCAGTCGCTGATGAAGACTGGAGACGTGGGAAGCAGTTGCACAGCCCTTTACGGAACGGAATATAGGGTCTTGAAGGTAGTCAAGCTGACATGGGAAGCTCGGTTTCAGAGTTTTTGCAGCTTGCTCCAGAAGAGGAGGGCAGCGTAACACTAATGGCGCTGTACTGAAGCAGGATTTAACTTTGGGTACTTCAGAGAGATAGAGGAGCAGCTTCTCAAAGGAGTAATTAGCACGTCATTACTGGACACCGTTAGTGATGTGCTGGGGCAATTTATTTGGCGACAGTTCTACAGGTCCATAGTGCAGCATTTCTATCCTGCTGAACTGAAGAGATGTCCACCCCACAGCAGCATACAAAGAGCAATGATGCGTGGCAAATGGGAGTCCCGTTATGAATTCAGAGCTCTGTGGTACAGCCGTGTCCAGTTTTGCAAGGGAAGTGGAAGGCACTGACTATATAGGAAGTCTGCATAGTCCACTAGTGAAAGAAATGTTGTTTGGACCAACCAAGCTTAGCATCCCTTGTAAGAAATTGGTAACCCTAAAGAGAAGACCTAGTCTCTGCTGTAATTTTTTTTTAGCAAACCTCAATATCCTTGGTGAACGAGAGTCAGTTATCAAGCCAGACTCCCAAGTACTTGAATTTCAGAATAAATTCCAACTTTTTTCCTAGGATAGTGGTGATTTGGGGAACTGATCCATTAATTATCGCATGGGAGAAAGGAGAAAAAGCATCACCTTAGTTTTTTGCATTAAGAAGGAACTTTTTGTTTAGGAGCTGTCGCTGGAGCAGACTGAATTAGCTTGGTGTCACCACATGCAGCTCAGGTGTTGGGTGACTTAGATAGAGTACCATATCATCTGCTAACAGATGATTAGTGGTCTTGGATATATTGTGATCAATGTTATTGATAAAGATTGCGAATAGTAAGGGGCCAAGGATAGATCCCTGGGCACATCCTTTTAGAGGTTTGAGAGTTGAGAGTTCGCTTCTTCAGCCTTAACCTGCTGGAGACCGTCTGAGACATAGTCAGCAAACCATTGCAAAGATAATGAGTCCAGCCCTATAGTTTGCAAGAATAACAGACGAAGACTGTGATTGACAGTGTTGAATGTCTTGCTTAAGTCCAAAAACACAGCACATATGAAGTTTCAGTTATCCAGGTCTCTGCCAATCATTGGTCACTTTTTTGCAAGAGCCATAATAGTGCTATGCTTGGCTCTGAAACCAGACTGCACCGGGTTTAGTAAATTCGTAGTTTCTAGATATGTTGTTAACTGCACACTTACAATTTTTTCCAATAGCTTGGACAGGTCAGAAAGGAAAGAAATTGGCTTGTAATTGTTGAGATCACCGGGGTCCCCACATTTAAGCAAAGGTATAACGTGCAGTTTTCCAGGTGGGTGGGAGGATCCTTTTGGGACAGTGATAGGTTGAATAGGTGAGTAACAGGTACAGCTAAGACATGGCAAGTAATCTTGGTGTTCTGTGTCCAAGAGGCGCAGGAGGCAGGCCTACTCTGTGCTGCCTCCAGTGTCTCGAGTTCAGCTGCGCAGTGGCGGCTCTAAACCAGGGCACACCCCCGAGTGCGACTGTGCAGTGGTGGCTCTAAACCAGGGCACACCCAAGTGTGACTGCACAGTGGCGGCTCTAAACCAGGGCACACCCCGAAAGCGACTGCACAGAGAGCGGCGTCTAAACCAGGGCACACCGAGTGTGGACTGCGCAGTGGCGGCTCTAAACCAGGGCACACCAGTGCATGTTCCTGGCACAAAAGTGCTGTGCCCTGGTTGACATCCCATGTGGTGCAGCTGCTACCCCAGAGTCAATAATATACAGGATGCCCAGGCTATCAGCAATGTGGGTTATCGCCTCACACCCTGGTAACCAGTAGAGGTGGAACCTCCATTGTGGCTGCCACTGTCTAGTGCATGGCCTCAGCTACTGCTTCCTGCTGCAGGGTGTGAGGGAAAGAGGTGTAACAATTATGACATGGTAATGTCAATTCTGACTCATTCACTGAGATTTCACCACATTTCTTTACAGTTTTCTTAAATTCTGTAAGGATGCTACAGGTATGTGGCCAATATCAGAAACACACAGAATCCAGTACACCCCTCCTCACACACATACATACACACACATTAGGCGCAAAGGAGCCCAACAAATGATTTAAAAGTTATTCTATTTTCTTTCTTCCTTTCTTTTCCTTCCTTTCTTCCTTCTTTCTTTCCTTCTTTCCTTTTCATTCCATGATTCTAAAAGTGTTTTTTCTTTGGTCAATGTATCCAGCCAAGTTGTGATAAGCCTGACCACCAAGGAAAAGGTGATCCCCTATGGGTCAGATACCTACACTTTCAGTTTTAACATGCCAGCGTGAACTATGATCACACCACTTTCTCCATCTAACATGTGGAAACCAGTCGCTGGCCTCATTATTTTTGCTATGTCTGCTTGCAGCATGTGCAAAGCAAACCTATCTGGGCTACCTCGCAGTAGAGGTTGGGAAGTGTGGCACTGTTAGCCAGTGCAGCTGAGCCTGCAGGAGGCGTGAGAGTGACAGTGCACAGCAGGCTGATGATAATGCTCTGCAACCTGGCTGATGGGCAGAAACTCTCATGCAGTTAAAAGGATGAAGCCACACTTATCACATTGTGGCTGCTCCTTTTATTTACAAGACACCGCCTGGCAGCCAGCTTAATGATGTCATCCTCAGTCAGCTCCTTGCCCCCCATGGCATCCAGCAGCTTGCAGCTTCTTTCCCTACCAGGTTCAAAAATTGCCACTCCCTGGGACTTCTTCCAGCATTACCCCATCGTTCAGTTCAGATATATCAGCAGCCCCTGGGCCCCCATTTCACCACTAGTGACCCCTTCCTACCCACCCAGTTCAAATAAATTGCTGCTCCATGTGGTTTCTCCTCCCGCATCACTCTGCTGCCCACCTCTCTGCCTGCCCTGTTCTGATGCTCACTATTTTCAGCCAACCACTTGTCTAACCCGCCCGCCCCTTTACCCTGCCACTTACTGGACTTTTCCGCCTACCGTTTAAATACATTAATCTGCTCCCCAGTGGCAGCGCCTGTAGTGATTTGCCATCAGGTTCTGCCTCTGAATCTGCCCTGTCCCAACCAGCCCCAGCCAACATCAGTATCCAGCCCTCCGACTGAGGTCCCTGGTTTCCAACCTGAGGAAGGGAGGGCAGAAAACAAGAGCTGACTGAGAAAGGAACAACCATCATCATCATCAGGCAGCTCGTCGACATTTTGAGTATTGGTCTGTTGCTATCCCACAAGCAGCAAAGCCACGAGTAAGATGGCAATAGACCAATATCCTCAAATGAAGAAACATTAAGTCAGCCGGTGACATATTTGATTTATACAACAGGTGTCTGGGTGGTTTTGTGATACAACTGGTAAAGTTATAAAGGAAAAGTACAAAATGTTAACTGTGCCCTCTGTTCAATGATTCAGCATTAGAGCAACTATCAGTCATGGAATCAAAAGTAAATGGCATTTCACAGTTCACCTGTGAGAATAAACTTTTTTTTTTTACTTTAACAAGTTTATTGATTTTAACATAAAAACAATGCAGCCAGGTTACATTGGTTTACAACAGCTTCAAATGAGATATCAATCAAATGCTATTATGCACAGGAGAGAAATCATTATATTCTGATATAACAAAACAATCTTAAGGTTGCTAACAGACTTTTCCACTTCTCTTGTTACTATTCAGATACAGAGTAGTTCGGTTATCATTATTTTCATTCAAGAAAGACAAGAATGGTGACCATACTTTTCCCAAAACAAGTCTCCTTTCCTGTTAATCTATGCAATCCTTTCATTAGCAGCTTCACCTACTTTACTACACCATTCCTGACGGAAGGTGGCGCCAGGATTTCAAGTGTGATAGGAGTATTCTTTTAAGGTGAGGGCAGCTACTAAAATCCAATTCTTGGGTGTACTATGTGCTCAATTTCTTTATTCCCAAAATAAAACTTCAAATGTAAGCTGGATACTTCTTTAGTTACAGCATCACAAAGATGATGTATTTCAGTCCAGATATTTACAATAACGGGCAAACCCATAACATACGTAGGAGACAGCATGTTCCTTGTGGCTTCTCCAGCATCTGCCATTTGGAGGTTAGCTAACGTCTTCCAGTCTCTCGGGAGAGAAATAGTAATGATATGGAGGATCTTAAATTGTACTGTTCTACCTTGAACCTCCGTACAACAATTATAGTCATTCTTCCATGTGTCTGATCACTTTAATAGAAATATAAAAAAATGGAGAAATAATGGCAAAGGCAGTAAGGGCAGGGATGGAGCAAAATGGGTAAGGCCATCAAGAAATGGAGAGTGATGAGTACCAATGCTCGTAGTTTGGAAACAAGCTCCCTGAACTGGTGGCCTTGATGGAAGAGGACACCTGGATATTGTGGCAGTCACAGAAACATGGTACACATAGAACCATGACTGGATGTCAACATACCAGGGTACACAATCACAGGAGGGACAGGTAGTGAAGAAGAAGAGAAGGAGGAGTAGCTCTTGTAAGTGGAAGGAACCAAGGCAACAGAACTAAAGGGTAAACACAGAGGAGAGTAAGACACTGTGGGTCACCCTGGAGACCGGAAATGGCACCACAATCTGCACAGGGGTTGTATACAGACCCCATCTCAGGGGAGGAAATGGACAAGAAAATGATAGCAGACATCCTTAGGATGGCAGAAAAAGGGAGATATTGTTGATGGGGGAACGGAATATGATGTTAACTGGAGCACGCCTGCTGCAGCCACATCCAAGAGAGAGGGTCATTCTCGATGCCCTACAGGGGCATGCCTTAGACAGCTAGTGTTGGAACCCACTCAGGAGGAGCATTCTTAGACCTGATACTCTCAAATGGGGATGGAGAGAGATCTCAGATCTAGAAGTTGGTAGCCATCTGGGAACAAGCAAACACCAAACAGTGTGGTTCACAATAAACACAGATGCAGAGTCAAGCCATACAAAAGTGAGGGCACTGACTTTAAGAGGGCTGACTTTGTCAAATGGGAGAGTGCCTCAGAAAGGCACTAGTAAACTGCCATCACAGAGGCAACAAGACTTTGTGTGAAGCAAATAAATCAAAATGAAAGAACAAAACACTATGGTTATCAAAAGAGGTGGTGGGAAGGTTAGAGAGAAAAGACAGCATTCAAGAAGTATAAGGAACACAGAAGGAGCAGGACAGAGAACTGTACCAGCTAAAGCAGAAGGAGTGAAGAAGGCTGTCAGAATAGCAAAGGCCCAAACTGAGGAAAAGATAGCCAACTCAGTTAAAAGGGGGATAAAACCTTTACAGGTACATCAGGGGTGAAGAAAGATCAAGGGAGAGATAGTGAGGCTTAATAAAGGTAAGGGTAGGTGGGCAGAGGGTGACAGTGAAAAGCAGAGATACTGAATGAATACTTCTGCTCAACATTCCAAAAGAAGAAGTGGGGAGGTATCTAATCAATCAATAGAAATACCTGGATAGGGGGTCGATACCAGTCCATTCACAGAAGAAAGGGCTCTGTAAGAACTCCTAAAACTGAAGCTGACAAAGCAATGGGCCTGATGGGATTCACCCCAAAATTCTAAAAGAATTAGAAGACTAGTGACACCACTAACTACCCTTTTAACAAATCATGGGAGGATAGTGTGGTACCTGAGGATTGGAGGAGGATGGATGTGATTCCACTTCACAAAAGTGGACCAAAACAGAGGTAGGAAACCACTGACTTGTTAGCTTTACCTCAGTGGTAGAGAAAATTATAGAATTACTCTGAAAGAAAGAACTGTAGAGTACCTAGAGACCAGAGGGCACAGGACTCAAGGCAGCATGGATTCACAGCGGGAAGGTCATGTCAGACAAATCTAATTGATTTCTTTGACTGGGTGACCAAAGTAGTAGACCTGGGAGGGCTGTGGACATGGCCTACCTAGACTTTAGCAAGGCATTTGACGAGTCCCACACAAAAGATTAATAAATAAATTAGCCAGCCTGGGAGGGGTCCTAGGGTGGTAGCCTGGGTAAAACACTGGCTGGACAACAGGACACAGAGGGTAATAGTAAACGCAGTCCACCCAAAGAAAGGGGGTTACTAGCGGGCATTGCAGGTGTTCAGTACTGGTCCGTCCTTTCTAATGTCTTTATCAGTGACATTGCAGAGGGGCTGAAAGAAGAGTATGTCTCTTTGCATACAACACAAAGATCTGCAACAGAGTTGATGCACAAGGTGGGGTGGAAAGGATGAGAAGGACTTGGCAAGGTTGGAGGAATGGTCAAAGTATGGCAGCTTAGATTCAGTGCAAAGAAGTGCAAAGTAATGCACCTGGAAAACAAAACCCAGGGAAGAGTACACAAATGGGGAGGTATTAACAACACAAGTGGAAAGGGACCTGGGGGTAATCATATCAGATTCAATTCTGTTCAGTTCATCTTTATTTCTAAAAGCGCTTATTCGCACTGATCAGAGCGCTTGTACAATAAAATTACAGAAATATCACACTTACGGCAGTATAGCCTAAAGGTCAGAGTAACAAGCTGTGAACATGCTTGGTATATCCAGCAGACCAGACTTGGGTTTGATTCTCACAACCTCCACTTGCATACTGTGTGACTCTGAGCAAGTCACTTAACCGCCCAGTGCTCCCAGGCTGCTGCCTAGTGGGCCTTACCTGTTTCCAAAGACTAAAATAAATAAATATATAAATTAAATAAACTGTAAAACCATTCACATAATCCATCAGCATCTCAGTAACTCAATAAGCAGGAAATGCCAGGTCAAACAAATCACGTTTTAGGGCTGTTTTGAAGCTTCCACCGCTAGGGCACTCATGTATCCGATGAGGTAGAGAGTTTACAGGGTGGGAGCCATGAATACAACAGCCCGGCCCCAGATGACTTCAGTTGAACGTTAGAACCTCTAGCAATCCCTTGTCAGTGGAGCGGAGTGGTTGGAGCGGGCAGTAGGGATGAAAGAGCTCTTAGGTATCTCGGACCCGTCCATGTAGGGTTTTAAAAGTCAACAAGCCAACTTTAAAGGTGATCTGCCGACGTACTGGCAGCCAGGGGCAGTCCACGCAGCACAGGCATGACATGGCTAGATCGAGACAGCCCCATCAACAGCCTGGCTGCAGCGTTCTGCACCAGCAGCAGGTGGTGGATATCAACCCCAGGAAGCCCTAGGTACAGGGAGTTACAGTAGTCAAGGCAGGAGGTCACAAAGGTGAGGCCCAGAGTGGGTAGGTCGCCAGGCGGAACAAGGTGCTTAATCCAGGCAATATTCTCAGATGGTAAAAAGCAGACCTGACGACGGATGACACCTGAGAACACAGCGTCAGCCCATCGTCAAGAATAACACCTGATGGGGGGCCAGCCCACCAGCGCAGGGGGTTGGATTCCGCCTGTAACGCTGGCAACCCGGGTTCAGGAGTGAGCCTGGGTCATCAAGGGCCGGCCAGGGGAGAAGGCTGCAGCATCCCACGACAGCTCGCCTCCGGGAGAGGGAGAGGGTTGCGGCTCATGTCTGCTGACCCCTGGTGGAGGCCAGGGTTTTCTGGGACGCCAGTGCCTGAAGTGCTGGGCTGGTCTCAGATGGAGGTCTGGAGCTATGCTAGCACCTAGGGCCTTGGCAGCAAGGGGCAGGACATCATGGATGTCTGCGTTGGTACCATGACATGCCATTAGAACACCAGGAAAAAGCCTACCAGTCCGGGAGACAGAGTTTCGGGAGCTGAAGCCTCATATGCAGCCACCTGCATGGCTGCCCAGGGTCCCAAAAATGCAAGAGTTCAGGTGTAGGGGCCCCATCCCATCCCCACCTGGGAGGGTAAACTGAGGCTCTGTGGGGGTACAGCGATGGACCAGGTAAGGTGGCTTGCAGGGGTAGACTCTGTGATGCTCCCAAAGATGTGGGGCTGTTAGGGGAGTAGGGGATAAAAGAGATTTAAAAAAGAATAACACCCAGATTCTGCACCTGTTCAGAGGTCAACAGCTGGCTACCCCAAGCCAAAGTCCAGAGGCTGAGCCCGCCACCAACCCGTCTACCCGACGGCCCAGATCCACCACCAGAATCTTGGTCTCATCTGGAGTAAACCTCAACCAGCTGGCACTCATCCCAGGAGGTAGTTGTTAAACACAGAGACTCCACTATCCTGCTCAGGCACAAATGACAGGTATAGTTGTTGTCATCTGCATGTAACCCCTGCAAATGGGGGTTACCAAAAGTCTTCCGGGAGCTTGTTTGAATGCTCCAAGCCTGAATGGTGTCTCATGCTTAAGCCGCCTATCTGTGAGTGCTTTAGAGCCTCTAGTACTGTCTCTTTAAGAGCTGTCTGCTTGCAGACATAATTAATTGGATGGCGGTCTGTGTGTTTCCTGCTTGAGTCCCACTCGAGCTGCTGCCAAATTGTTCGCTTTCTGCTGTCGCTAAATAGGCAGAGGAGCACTTTTCAAAGATGTAACTGTTTGCCAAAAATCATTTAGAGTAATAATGAAAATACAATTTGTCTAACGCTTTTCTTTGCAGTCAGAACTGTGTTTGCCTAGTCCCCATTCTAGTTTTGAACTGCTGAACTGGACCAATCAGCGTGGGGGACCTTTGAAATGGAGCCTGCTGCTGGCAAATCAGAACTTGGACTCTCATTGTGGAGCCAGCCACCTATGTACTGTATGGCCAGTGACTCTGGGAATTGTAGTTTGACTTGCACCTTTTTCCACCAACAGGGGAGTTTATCTGAGTGATAGCCAAACCAGCCAACTGAACTGGGAGGAACTCAAAGGAAATGCCCAGCTCTGTCTACTGGAAAGATCAGATGAGGTGAGACAGTGAAGAGAAAAGCAACTATGTGTTTCTGGCGTGTGTATAGTTTTAGCACGGTAAGGTAAGGCCCTGAGTTTCTGTCTGCAGCCTGTGCAAGCACCTGTTCGGACTGAATCTGACCTGTGAAGAGAATCAAGGAGCTCTGAAGAGCAGAAACCAGGCTCACCCTGTAGAAGACTGGAGAAATTGCTGAATCGCTCGGTCTGTCAGGAACTGAATCTGCTGTGCATTCTCCTGGGTATCGTGCAGTAATTGCATTGGGATCAAGAAGCAGCCTGCCTGGTATAGTACTTTCCTTTTACATATAAATGTGTGTAGTGGTTGTGGGGAATCGATTTCAAATCCCTGTACATTGAATTGAGTGCATGAAGTTGGAAATAAACCCCATCTTAATCCAGACTACAGTACATCCATTTGCTTTAAACTACAGTGGGGTACAGTCACAAGGACCTTGTCCACATGGTCTGCTCCTCCTGGCAATCCAGGACAATCAGCCTTCCATCCAGTTCCCAGCACTGAGTTGTGAGTACAAAGCAGGGTAGCTCCTGCCATCTGTTTATCAAATTGCAAGTGTGTCATCTAATTGTTGCTTTTTCATTTCTTCGAACTGAGCCCTCCGGCTCTGGATTACAATTGGTATGTGCAAGTGTTTTTTCCATCACAGGGCCCCAACCAGCTGCACCGATCCTGGTCAGCCTCCCCATCCTGGGTACCCAGGAAAGTGACAATTTGGGACTCTGAATATGCACAGTACTGTGATTATTAATGTGTTTAACCTAATTAACCAGATTTCCCTTCCTTGTTACTGCTCCTTAAATAAATCAGATCTGTTTGTTTCAGCAGTTACTCTGACTGGAGGTATTCAGTTATGTTAAAGTATTGTACTGTGGCTTTTGCATTGTGTCATCTTGTTTTACAGGGGTCCCCAGCTCCAGTCAATGGAACCAGTCCTGGGGTAAGTGTACATTGTGAAGATATTCCTGATGTATTGTGTGTGGCCACTAGTGGGAAGAAAGGGGGTTACAGTGTCCCAGAGGGCTGTGACCAAGTTAGTTTAACTACTGCAAACCCTGACCTCTGGGTGGAGGCACCTCTATTGACCTGGGGCCCTCAACCTGTTAGTAGTTACAGGCAGGGTAGTAGCCCTAGGATAGCGCCACCAAGGGTTACTGAAAACCCAACCCATACCACCTTACAATGTCTCCCAACGGCAGCATGTACACCGCAAACAACATGGAGACAGTACAGAGACGCGGATCCCATATGGCAGAGTGAATGAGTCGGAGGAATAGATGACCTAAAGGTAAGCAAGCAATGTGGAGAAGGCAGTAAGGATGGCTGGGGATACTGGGATGCACAGGGAGAGGCATCACCAGTAGAAAACAGGAAGTTGTTATTCCTCTGTACAGACAGTTGGTGAGACCCCATCTGAGGTACTCATGCAGGTTCTGGAGACCCCATCTCTGCAAGGACATAGACAGGATGGAGGCAGTCCAGTGGAGGGCAACTAAAATGGTGCAGGGTCTGAAACAGAAGCCATACAAAGAGAGACTAAGGGAGCTTAATATGTTTACCCTTGAGGAAAGGAGGGAGAGGGGGACATGATAGAAACGTTCAAGTACCTCAAGGAATCAACAAAGTCCAAGATGGTAGCATCATTTTTAGAAAAGAGATGTGCAAGAACAAGGGACATAATTTGAAGTTAAAGTGGGGACAGCTCAGGGCAATGTGAGGAAGTATTTTTCCACAGATAGGGTGGTAGATGCATGGAACGGCCTTCCTGAGGAGGTCATGGGGTTAAAAACAGTGGGGAATTCAAGAATGCGTGGATAGACATAAGGCAATTCTGGTGGGGGAAGAAGTAGGCTTTTGGTTAACTAGGATCTGCAACTTATCCAATAGGTAGGGAATGGGCAGACTAGGTAGGCCAAGCGGTCCTTATCTGCTGTCAAAGTCTAAGGTTTCTATGCGCTTTAGCTCCTCTTCCTATTTGTTATTAGAGTTTGGGAGCGCAAGATGTCATCATTAACCATGAATAATTTATACATTGCACTAGCCCCTTTTTCACTGGGGCTACTTCAGATAATCGCTGCCATCCCTATGTTGAGAAAGAGTCAGATCATGGTTTAGAATCATGTCTTGTAAGACTTTCCTGACCTGTAGGCCGATTTATTGTTACTCCAACTACGCTGTGCGTAGGGCCCATGTTTCTGAGGGCCCATTCTGAACTGTCTGCACATGCCGACCATGGTTCAGCAAACGTTTTTGTTTTTTTGCTTTCTGCTGTCTGGAAGCCCAGCCAAAGACTGTCTCACTGTGACCTGAGGTGGGGGGCAGTGACCATCTGTGAAGCAATCTGGTTCACAATATCAATCTTGTCTGGCTCCACTTGATGCCTGCATGCTGAAGATGACTGTGACAGTTGCAGCAACTGAGGCAGTAAAATTTAGAGGCTGTGCAGAGATGACAGTGGCAGCTGTTTTGAATTTTGTCTTAGTGCTTCATCTATCTGAGAGACTGACACACGAGGATAAGTGTTTCGTATGCAGCGTAGGCTGTCACACCATTCTGTTCCATCTGTACGCCATGTGTGCCGCCTCAATGATGCTAGCTTGAGCCCTGCCAATCAGAGAAAAAGGAGTCACCAGAAGAGTCAATGATTATGTGATGGGGGCTGCCTTGCCTCAAGTGCTGGCCTGCTGGTACTGCAAATGTGGTGCCAGTGTCCATTGCGGCCAGTCTGCAGCCAGCCAGGCAGGTGCACAGCAGCAGCGAGGTGTTTTCGGGAGATGGATGCGGAGCAGCAGTCTTCAGAAGGATGTTCTGGGAACTGCGGTGCTGCCCGCCTGCAGGCACTCTCTGGGCTGAGGGCAGAGACTGCCAGCTCCAGGCCGAGTTGGCTAGGTTGCAGGGGCTCTCCCCAACCCAGGTGCCATCAAGTCTACACCCATAACCTCAAAGGAGGACCAGCAAAAGCCATGTGTGGACTACAGTGGGCTCAGGGAGGGTGAGGCGGTGGATCAAAAGAAAAATTACTGGCCTTAGTAATTGTGTTTCTTCTAATGGAGTCTTGCTGTATTCTGACATTATGCAGTTAGCCCCAGCACTTGAACAGCTCCGGAGAGGAAGGAGTTAACTCTATGCCAGAGCATAGAACGCTGAGCTCGAGTTCGGTTCAGACCTCTATCTGCTGCACTTTCAGGTGTAACTGTCAGATTCTTATGAGCTAATACTAACTACACCTGCTGGGTGGAAATTTTAAATCTATTAACCAAAAGCAACCAAATGTTTTGTGTCCCCAAAAGACTCAAGTCAAGAACTCCAAACAAAAACTAGGTAGTGAACAATGTATCTATAACAAACAATATAAATATAACCCACTCCCCTCATGTACAGGGAGTATTAATGCACCCTGAGGTGCAGTACTGTACCTGCCAGCCCACTTCCAAAAAACAGGTTCTGAGAGGGGAGACAGGGAGGGAGGTCAGAATACAGCAAGAAGAATTAGAAGAAACACAATTACGAAGGTGAGTAATTTTTTCTTCAAACAAACACAAATGCTGTACACAAATGCTCACAGCCTGGGAAATAAGATCCCAGACCTGAAGGCAACAATGTCAGAGGCTAAACTGGACATAGTAGCAATTAGTGAGATGTGGTTTACCAGTAACCTACACCTCGGGAGACTTCAGTACCTGGCTATGTATTGTCTAGAAGAGACCGAGGTGCAAAAGAGGGGGGAGGAGGGCCCTGTATGTCAATGAAAATATCAAAGCTACAGAAATTCAGAATACACATAAGGAGCCAGAAGAACTGTGGGTCACCCTGGAAGCAGGAACTGGGACAGCCATAAGAACTGGGGTTGTCTACAGGCCCCAGACCAGGGGAGGACATAGACACATAACTGTTAGAAGATATACAAAAACATGACAGCTAAAGGGAGGTTCTGATAATGGGAGACTTCAACATGCCGGATACAGATTGGTCAATACCAGCAGGAACATCTGCCAGAAGTAGACACATAGTGGATTCCCTGCAGGGGAGGACCTCAAACAACTGGTACAGCAACCCACAAGAGACAGGGCTATCCTAGATCTAGTACTGACTAACAGGGAAGGGATCACAGATCTCCAGGTAGAAGGTCACCTGGGGCCAGTGACCATCACATGGTATGGTTAAATTTGGCTATTACATCTAAATCATCCCATTCCAAGGCAAAAATATGGGACTTCAGAGGAGCTGACTTTGATAAGATGGCCAACAGAGTTAAGCTAGCCCTGGCAAAAGAAACACAGGTGAGGGGTACAGGCAAAGTGGGCAAGCATTGATGCAATACTTGAAGCAACATCCCATTGTGTTAGAAAAGGAAGTGCAAAAGAAGAAGGAAACCACTTTGGTTCTCAAATACAGTAGCAGAAAAGGTCAGAGCCAAAAGGCCGCCTTCAGGAAATATAAGGAACACAGCTGGATGAAGATAGGAGGCATACCAAACTGCCCTAGGAAGCAGGAAGGCAGTAAGGCAGGCAAAGTCCCAAACTGAGGAAACACTAGCACGAACAGTAAAGAAGGTGACAAGACTTTCTATAGATACATTAGTGAAAGGAGAAAGTCCAGAGGGGTATTGCTGTTTAATGGAGAAAAGGGAGCATGTGAGGAGGAGGACCATGTAAAAGCATCTATCCTAGCAGATACTTTTGCTCAGCATTTACTGAAGAGAAGGTAGGCAGGGCCCACAGCTCAGCACCATGGACACAGGGGGAGGGAGGTGAGCACTACTCCTTCACAAAAGAAAGGGTCCTACAAGAGCTAAGCAAGCTCAGGTGATAAGGTAATGGGACCCTGATGGCATACATCCCAGGGTACTTAAGGAGCTAAAGGTGGAACTAGCAGAGCCATTAGCAGAACTATTTAGTGAGTCTCTGAGCACAGGAGAGGTCCCAGAAGACTGGAGAAGGGCTCATGTGATCCCACTCCACAAGAGTGGTAGCAGGAGGAGGCAGGGAACTACAGACCAGTCAGTCTTACCTCAGTAGTGGGCAAGATTATGGAGGCACCTTAAGGAAAGGATAGTGCAACACCTGGAATCCATAGGGCACAGGATCCAAGATAGCATGGGTTTACAAAAGGAAGGTCCTGTCAAACTAATCTCAGATTTCTTTGACTGGGTAACCAGAGTGGTGGACCAAGGGGGAGCAGTTGATGTCGCCACCTTGACTTCAGCAAAGCTTTTGACACTGTTCCACATAGAAGATTGATAAATAAGCTGGTTAGGCTCAGGGTGGGTCAGAAGTTGGTCAACTGGGTGGCAAACTGGTTGACGGGCAGAAAACAGAGAGTGGTGGTAAATGGTATACAGTCAGAAGAGATGCAAGTCACAAGTGGGGCACCTCAGGGATCAGTCCTGGGGCCAGTCTCTTCAACATCTTCATTAGTGACCTTGCAGATGGACTAGAGGGTAAGGCTTGTCTGTTTGCAGATGACACCAAGATCTGCAACAGAGTAGATGATCCAGATGGGGTTGGCAGAATGAGAAGAGATCTGATAAACTAGCAAAATGGTCAGAAGAGTGGCAACTGGGATTTAATGCAAAGAAGTGCAAGATCATGCACATAGGGAAGAGAAACCCTGAAGCCACCTATAGGCTGGGAGGGGAGTTGCTAGCAGTCACAAAGGAAGAAAGAGACTTGGGCATCATCATCACTGATGACCTGAAATCATCCAAGCAGACCTCTAAAGCAGTAGGTAAGGCTAGGGGGTGTTAGGGTGTATTAGCAGGGGTATCACAAGTCGTAAGAGGGAGGTAATAATCCTCTTTACAATACACTGGTTAGGCCCCCATCTGGAGTACTGCATGCAGTATTGGAGGCCACACCTTCACAAGGACATTAACAAATTGAGGCAGTCCAGAGAAGGGCAACCAAAATGGTGCAGGGACTGCATCAGAAGACATATGAGGATAGATTAACAGAGCTCAATATGTATACCCTTGAGCAAAGGAGGAGAGAGGCGATATGATCGAGGCATTCAAACACCTTAAGGGCATTAACAAGGTGAAAGAGTCTAACATGTTTCAACATAAGAAAAATAGCAGGTCAAGAGGACACAGCGTGAGATTAGAGGGGGCCGATTAAGGGGAATGTGAGGAAATTCTTTTCACAGAAAGGGTGGTGGATGAATGGAATGGCCTACCTCAAGAAGTGGTGGCTATGAATACAGTGCAGGGCTTCAAACAGGCATGGGATAGGCATAAGGAGCAATACAAATGAGTATGAATAGATAGGCCACTGACAGAGCAAAGGCCGATGGCACATTTATAAGGTAGAAAAGAAATGGGCAGACTGGATGGGCCTTATGGTCCTTATCTGACGTCAGCTTGTATGTTTCTATGTTTCTATGTAACAACATGAAGTCTTGCTATATTCTGACATTATGCAGACTACCAAGCAGTACCTCCATGGAGGAGGGACAGAACCTACTTTTGAATAGGCTCTGAAGTACTGTTGTGCAAACCGAGCATCACTCCTAGCCTGGGTATCCACAGATTAATGCTTTGGAATGTATGGACTGTTTTCCAGGTGGCTGCTTTGCATATCTTTTTTTTTTAACTCAAAGTTTATTTCCAGATTCAGGTGTACCTCATATATGCATTTTATCACAAGGAATACATCAGTTTCTATCAGTTATTTACACAATTATCATATTTTATGAAACTTCAGTTTTGGGTATTTTATTTTCAAGACATTAGTTTTCCGATACTTAGGAGCTAGACTTCACTCTGAGATAACCATGTGTTGTCCTATGCATATTTCTAATGATGGCATATCTCTGGCAGCAGCCAGAGAAGCAGCTGTACTCAGCCCTGGAGGGGTATGTTGCCTAGCTTCTCACAGCAGAATTGTATACAAGAGACAATCCACCTGGCAACAGTCCTCTTAGTAGCAGGTTTGCCCTTTCCCACTTCACCATAAGTGAGAAACAACAGACGACAGTCAAACCCTAAGTGCCTCAGTGCACTCAATGTAGTAGCTAAGCGCCTCTTAACATCCAAGCTGTATAACCTTCTCCCTGAAGAAGAATGATCAGTGAAGAAAACAGGAAGAGACATGGACTGGTTCAGATGAAAATCTGAAACCACTTTGAGTAAGAACCTCCTGTTGGTTCTAAGAACCACCTTATCTCTATGGAATGAGATAAAATCAGGCTCCACTGACAGAGCTTGTAATTTACTGATATGCCTGGCAGAGGTAATAGCTACCAGGAACACAGCTTTCAAGGTCAAGTACTTAAGTTCTGCTGAAGTCAAAGGCTCAAGGGGTTGCATAAGCTGAGCAATGCAAACATTAAGATCCCAAGCAGGAGCAGGATGCCTAAAGGGAGGATTGGTATGAAGCAATCCTTTAAAGAATTTACAGAAAACAGGATGAGATGCCAATGAGGAAGCCTCCCCACTGACAGAAATGCAGAAACAGCTGCCAAGTGTACTTTCAGGGTAGCTGGTCTGAGGCTTAAGCCATTAAGATGAACCACATAATCCAGAACTGCAGCCAATTCAGCAGTATCTGGAGATATCCGCTATTGGAACACCAAATGCTGAAGCTTTTCCATTTGGAATTATAAAAGTTTTTCTGGTGGCAGGTTTTCAAGAGGCTTTGAGAATATCCAGAACCCCTGAGACAGATGCAGGCTTGCATATTCTAACTCTTCAAGAGCCACGCCTTGAGGTTGAGAGACTCAAGGTTGGGGTACCAAATCCTCCCTGAGAGCCGGTGGTTAACAAGATAGTGATTCTTGGGAAGAGATATGGGAAGATGGACTGCTAGGGACAGCAAACAGAGGATACCAAGGCTGCCTGGCCCAGTCTGGAGCAATCAGGATCACTTTGCAAGATTGTGACCTTATCTTGACCAGAACCTTGAACAACAGAGGAAAGGGAGGAAAGGCATACAGAAATTTCCTCCCAATCCAGAAGTAGAGCATCCAGGGGACTGAGCCCAAGACTGGGGGTCTGCAACAGAAGAAAGGAAGTTGGTGATTGTCTGGGGCTGCAAAGAGATCCATCTCCGAGTGCCCCATCTTGAAAAAATCACATGTAACACTAGGGGATCCAGGGACTATTTGTGATGGCCCTGAGATATCCTGCTCAGAGCAGCTGCTAGTACATTGTCCTTCCCTGGAAGGTGGACTGCTACCAGAGATGTCTGTAGAGAATAAGCTAGGACCATAATTTCCATGGCTTCTGTGCACAAGGCTGTAGACCGAGTGCCTCCATGCTTGTTGTACCACATGGTGGTGGTGGTGTTGTCTGTCCTAACCTAAACCACCTTGTTCTATACTGAATCAGAGAAAGCTTGTAGAGCCATGTACACTGCTCTGAGCTCCAGAAGACTGATATGAAGTAGAGACCTGACGGACACACTCCCTGTGCTGTGAGAACTCCCAAGTGAGCTCCCCACCCCAGGAGGGAAGCATCTGTGGTTAGTGCCACAGAATGAGTCTGGGTGATGAATGGGACCTTTGCCTGGAGATTGTCCTGATCCTGTCCTGATTGGAGAGCCTGGATCAGAGTCTGAGTCACTGGAATCAGTTTGGGTAGAGGATCTTTTTCTGAGACCAAAAAGCCCTCAAGTGGAACTGGATGTCCCTCATCTGAAATCTGGCCCTTGTACCACTGCAGTGGAAGCTGCCATGTGGCCCAGGAGTTGAAGAAGTGCCTTGCTGGTTGAGAACACCAGAAGGCTAAAAGGAGAAGCCAGATCTGTAAGGGCATTCTTGCCAGAGGAAGAAAAGCCTTTGCTTGGACAGTGTCTAACTCACCCCTGTGAAGGTCAGGAGTTGCAGTGGTTCAAGAACTGACTTTGGAAGATTGAGGAGGAATCCCAGAGAAGTGAGCAATTGTTGGGTCACTTGCAGGTTTGACTTGACTTGCTTCTAAAGACTGCCCCACAATGAGCCAGTCATACAGGTATGGAAATATGGAAATGTTTTGTCACCTTAGAAGGCCACTACTACTGCTAGACATTCTGTGAACACCCTTGGTGCTGATGTTAGTCCAAAGGGCATTGCTCTGAACTGATAATGGCCTGAAGGCAGTTCGAACCTGAGGTACATTCTGTGGGAACAGATGATGGGAATGTGAAAATAGGCATCCTTGAGGTCCAGGAGGCTAACCAATCCCTGGCCTCAGAGAGGGAAGAATTATTCCCCAAGTCACCATTTTGAATTTTGGCTTGACTAAGTGCTTGTTTAAGTATCTTAGATCTAGAATGGGCCACCACTCCGTCTTTTCGGGTAAGGAAGTATCTGAGTGCAGACCTTTGCCCTGTGTGTAGAAGAAACTCTCTCTGTGGTTCTGAGAGCCAACAGAGAAGAAACCTCTGCCTCTAGGACAACGGTTTTGGAGATGTTTGCAGATGAAGAGACCTGACCTCAGCTTTGGAATTTTTGAAGCTGAGAGCCAGTCCTGGCTTACTACCCCAGGACCCACTTGTCTGAGGTAACCTATGTAAATTTTGCTGTTCTAAAACTTCTGCATGTTTACTTGTAGGTACTATCCCATTCCTCTACCCCAGGACGATCTGGGATCGAGCAGTAGTCTGCTCAGTATGTCTTCCTGGTAAAACTTTAAATAAATAAACAGACTTCCAGGCCTGGAAGTAGTAAGCCTGCCTGCCTCCCACTGGAAAGGGAGAGTCGACCCCGGCTGACACATCAGGGTGTCTTGCTTGGCAGGAGCCTTAGACTGAGAGGAGGAGGATGCAGCCCAGCTCATCCCTCTTCTGCCTCTCCTCTGAAGAACCCCTGAGGAAAAGGAGAGGAGGCCTGTGCCTGGTAGAAAGGCCTCGTGAAAAGGCCTGCCCCTAGATTGCTGCTTCTGAGGAGTTGCCTGCCTTCCTTGGCCTGTGCACTCCTGTAGATGGTCCTATACTGTACATCTTTTCATGTAACTCTCTGTCTGCTCTCCAAACAAAGAATTACCCACCACAGGGAAATCTATGGCTTTAGCCTGGTGTCCTGAGAGAGGCTAGTACATCTGAGCCAAGCAAATCTCCTAAGAGACACAGATGTGGCCATGACTCATGATGAAACATCATTAAAGTCCACAGCAGCATAAAATTGACTTTGGATGCCTCAGTCCCATCAGCAGCCACCTCTTCCAGCTCTTTGGCTAGCTGCGGAGAAGCCTGTTTAGCCAGCTCCAGAACAGTATCCCACCTGGACTTCTGGTATCTGGCTGTGTAGGCTATATAGTTTGCCTGCCTGAGTCCCAAGGAAGATGCCATGTACTGCTTCTTGGCCATAGCATCCACCTTCCTGGAGTCCTTATCTGGGGTGTGAAGCCAAAGGTATGTTAGCCTTGTCACAGGCTGCAGCCTGCACGACCCCAACAAGGCTGCATCTTGTCTACAGGAGGTACTGAATTTGATGTCTGAAGGATTTTTCGTGTCTGTTTCCCAAAAGATTTGTGGAGGGAAGACAGCTTTTGGACTCTGGGATGTCCATCATCTCTACATAGTCAGGCTCTTCTTGTTCCCCAACAGCTTCGACCAGAGGGAGCTGGATGGCCTCTGCCAACTTTTTGTAAAACAAATAGTGGGAAGGGGACTCAGAAAGCCTGGAAGGGGAAATATTGGAAGACTTGTCTGGGGAGATGTCCAGTTCAATGGACTCATCCAGGCCTTCCACACCATCATCATCATTGAACCATTCTTCCCTCCAAATCTGGTTTATAGTAATCAACCGGAAAATATTCTGGTAGTTCAATTACCAAGTCTGGAATTATA
This sequence comes from Neoceratodus forsteri, assembly GCA_016271365.2. Classification (NCBI taxonomy): domain Eukaryota; kingdom Metazoa; phylum Chordata; order Ceratodontiformes; family Ceratodontidae; genus Neoceratodus; species Neoceratodus forsteri. Next base: position 552,263,993 of record JADMNL010000022.1, read on the forward strand.
GGCGTTAGCCGTGTTTCAACAATTGTAAGGATGTCAGGGCTGTGTTGGTTTACAAGGACTCATAAGGCATCAAGCTTAGGGATCAGGCTGCAGATGTTAATGGTAGTGATGATCAGCCCCTGTAGATTTCACATAGCCGACAGCAAGGCCTGGATTAGGGTGTCGTTTCCTGACATCAGCAGGAGGAGGAGGGTAGGAGCTTCAGTGTGCACAAACAGAGTTTCTTGAAGGATTGATTACGGGTTCTTTGCTTGTGATGGCATATCTGGTGGTGCTGGCATTTGTCCCACAGCAACGTCATGTATGACAGGAGGGTCAAGGCCCGAATCCACTGAGATAATGGAGCATCCAATCAGAGGCCTGAGAGGTCCTTGGGGAGAGTGGTGCTCATAGTGCAGTGTACCTAGGTGGAGGTATGTGGTATCAAGCTGGTAGGTAGGAGGCGAGGAGGGGTAGCAGGCCTCATATACCTCTATATAAGCAAGTGCATAACAGTAAAACATAAGCAAAATTAAATTGCATATAACAAATATAGCAAATATAGCAAATAAAGAAATAACGCTGTAAAATGAATGTATACTATATAGTATATACAATTAGCAAGCATGATCCTAGTACCACGCTTATGCAGTGGGTACCCATTACTACATGCTAGTGTAATGTGTAATATCGCAGTAACGATGGGACATCAGTCACTGGCGATGCATGAGGGTGCAAGGTGGGACCCAGGCATAACAGCACTTTGAGTGCGTACATGTTCTAGTCAAGAAAGGTAATTTTAATGTCCAGCGGCTGATTAGTACCAGTTTCAGAATTTGCTGGGTATTCATGACAGTGATTGTCCATACATCGCTCAGACAAGAGGATTTGTTTCACCTCTTTAAAAACAAGGATTCCACAAAGCTAGTGGATGCCTGGAAAGGAGGGTCCCTCTACTAGTGTTAGGTAGTCATGGCTGCTGCACCATTCGGGATTAAGACAGACTATGGAGTACACCAATAAATTCAAACTGAGAAAATGGAGCAGTCGGTTCTCAATAGTGAAAACTCTGTGCCAATTCAGAGTCACGTGTACTCACAGAAAACAGACTGGAACCAGGTCTCTGTCCACTCAAACCTCTGGATGAGCTGCAGAAAATGCTGATACTAAGGTAGTTCCACAGAAAATCCATGTATTTGTCCAACAAGAAAATCCAAATACGATATATCCAACAGATACAACGCTCACTAGCAGGCAGATGAGCAGGGCCCTCCCTGAAACCACAGTCAAACGTTTTTGCACCAGAATTGCGTTTCTCAAGACTGGTGAAGTGCAATCATTGCAAGTGTAATAAAGTCAAGTTTTAAATGACAGTGCTCATTTTGTATAGTGTTAAAGTACAAAGACTAAGAGGTTGAGAATTAAAAAACTCTAATGGCAAGTGGAACTGCACCTCTATGTGGTTAAATTACCAAATACTAGAAAGAACCCAGGCAAAGTGAATATTGGGGGTAAGGAAAACTAAGGAGGGGAGAAAAGAAGACAAAGGTAAAAAGTAAAAATGGATAAGACCATGATCTGAAGTGCTAAGTGTAATTAAACAGATAAATAAATTATAAACATAGATAGGTATTATAATATTATAAATTGCAGTGCACACCTCAAGACTGAGAAATTATTAAAATCAAGGTTAAAAATATATCCTTACAACATGACATCACTGTTTACTTAGCTAGGCTGAGCAGAGAATGGATTATGTCATTTAGAATTCTCTCAGCAGCATAAGCCACTTTGGAATCAGCTGCCAGGGGCAGTTTAGAATGTTCAGCAGGAGTTCATGGTTGATAGTCAGCAGTGGTGAGAAGTGGAGCTTTGAGTGAGCAGCAGTGCTTAGAGGGAAGGTGCCTGCCAGTCTCTCTGAGACTGGGTGAAGGACCTCCAGTAGTTTCTCACCCTAGTGTGTGAGACCCAGCAGTACCAGAAGAAGTGGTGGAGACAGTTTGCCTGCAGGACCCAGTGGGTCATTTCCACAGAGAAGTGAGAGGACTTCAATTTCTGTGGATCCAAAGGGCAATCCCCAAAGATCCTGAAGAGTATGAGCTGCACAGAAAGAAAGACTGTGCAGTTGAAGCTCACAAGCTACCAGCAAAGGGAAGAGGTGTTTTCTACCTGCTTCCAAAGTCTATATCAAAGGACACACAAAATCATGAGTACAGGTTAATGGGACTGTTCTTAGGGTTGGTCTAAGGTGCATGTGCCCAGAGATAAGGCTAGAGTGCACCTGTCAGGGCCCCTGCATCTCCACAAAATCTGCTGAATGTTCAAGTTTAAAGTTTGGGAGTCCTTTAGCATTTCATGGAGAAATGAAGGCTCATTTGGTGTAACGAAGAAGGAATGGTAGAGACTGGTTGGGGCTGGATTGGGCATAACCCCAGTTTAATCCTCATTCACGGCTAAATGGTCTATGTATGGGCACCAGGTTACCCAGAGCATGTTAACAAAGTTCATTGCATCAGGAGGAATTTGTTAAACGTTTTTCAAGTGTGTGGCAACTCCCACAAGATATACACTTATTGGAAAGTAAAAGTTCAGAGTCCTAGTACAGAGGGATGGACAGTTCAAATGTGTTTGTGAGGAAAGAATGTACTAAAGCCCAAAGCAGCTGTTGTTCTACAAAATAAAGTTTCTTGATCCTGAGTGCACAGTGACAAACCTGGGAACCAGCCCATTCTGCATTTTTACCAACTTGTCAGAATAAAGCCATTCTGTACAATCCCACTTTCAGCAGTGGACATTACATCTGTGCTTCCTAAGTGTAAATTGTTATGGGGCCCCCTCAGAAGTTAGACCTAGTGTAGCCCTAGCACCTCTCTCCAGAACCTGCAGTAAATGTTATTTTTACTCTAACCCCCTGACCCCTTTTGACTGCCAAGCCAAGTGTTTTCCCCAGTGCTAAGGGAGATGCCTACTGTTATGCCAACTTGTGACCTCTTGCCTTGTCTGTGTACAAGATGGGGGTCCCTTCTCCCAGACGCTGCTCTTGGTCGGGTATGAGCTGCATCTGGATAAATACAGGGAGGCAGAGAAAGCAGTCAGGAGCACAAAGGCACTAAAGGAGGGAAAATAGCACAGGAAGTAAAACAAGCATTTGTCAATGCCGAATGTTTGCTTGCTGGTATTAGCATTGGAAATGCAGGAGGTAGACAGATGCACAGTAGGAATGGCAGTGAAGTATTGAACTTCACGCCAACCCCACCTCCATCCTGTAGAGATGGACAGGCATGGGGTAAGTGTTTGGGTCATCGCCCATGACGCTCATGCTATGTCACCTCACTCTATTCTGCAGACACCGACACGTGTTGAGGTGTGCTTGGGGTCTGGCTTTACAGCCACCTCATTCCATAAGGACATACACTGAAATGGGTGAAGCATAGGAGAATGGGGTGAACTTTGGGGCCAAAGAGTCCAAGGTACACCTCGATGCCTGGTCACTGGGTGGGTGGATGGCATGAGCAGTACAGTCAGCAATCCAAACCCGATGCCTGTCAGTCTGTACAGGGTGGGACGTTACAGTTAGAAACCCTAACGCCCAGGCATTTGTTAGTATTTGCAGTACAAATTTTCAACATGGCCTTTTTGTGACCCCACCTCATGAAAGTATTTGGGACCTCTTCTCATGAAGAGTGGTAGCATGATTTTGTCAATTGTCCCAAACTTTGACTCTTAACAGCAACGGTGCCATTCTGCGCCACATGTACGAAAACGCAGATAGGGCAGGATATGAAGAATGACAGCTGTACCATCCATAGGGAGGTGTGAAGAGATGGTAATGTTGAAAATCTGTAGTAGGAAAAGTAAAATGCACACTTCTAAGCATACGTGGAAACTGCGCAATGCATGCACATAACACAGTCATTTTATGGACTTTCATCACCAGATTTTCAACATAGGCATTTTAGGACCTCTGCTCATGAACAGTGTCACTGTGATTTTCTTAATGTGTCCGAACACTGATTTCCCACAGCGCACGCACTATTCTGCACCAGAAGTGGAAAACACATTTCGCCAGGATGTAAAAATGACAGCTGTACTGTTCATAAGGAGGTGCAGAAAATCGCAATGTTGAAAATCTGGAGTGAAAATATAACAAATTTGCAAGTTACGAGCATGCGTGAACCTGCACAACGCACGCTCATAACACTCATTTTATGGACTTCACACAAAATTTTCAACATAGGCATTTAAGGACCTCTGCTCATGAACAGTGTCACTGTGATTTTCTTAATGTGTCCTGAATACTGATTTCCACAGTGACCATGCTAGTCTCGCGCCGAACTGCAAAACACATTTTGGCCAGGATATGAAAAATGACAGCTGTACTTTTCATAAGGAGTGCAGAGAAATGGCAATGTTGAAAATCTGGAATGAAAATATTGCAAATTAAGCGGTTATGTGCATGCATAGCAACTGCAAAAGACGCATCGTAAAACAGTCATTTTCTGATTTTTCCCACCAAATTTGCAACATAGACTTTTTGAGAGCCCACCTCGTGATACTGGCACTGTCATTTTTGTTAATCGGTCCCAAAAGACGATTCCATACAGTGACCGTGGAAATCACCTTCGGGAATGATTAACACATGACAGTGGCTGAATTCATGCGGAGGAGGGGGCCCAATAACCCATGTTGAAAATGTGGTGCCAAAATTAACAAAATGCCCCAGATATGCACCAAAGTTGAAAAAACTATTTATGCCATTATACAGCTTACCGGCATTTCCCAGTTTGTGGTCAGCTTTGAAGAGCGCAGACGTGTTTCCGGTCCACTGAAGATCAGTCGCCCAGCTCTGGAGGTAAGTATGAGGTGAGTGGGGTGGGGAGGGGGGTGCAGAGGGTGGGTGCAGGTTCGGGAGGGTCACCAGACTTGATAGAGGACCGTTTCTGCTTTGCAGGTTAAAAAAAAAGTGGGACAGTTTTCCTTTACAGGGTCATTTGGCACAGCTGGGGTGGGCTCCCAGCGCTACCCACTGATTTCTTTTGGGGGCTGTAGCTGACAGGGTATTGGGCACCCCCGCCGGCACATGGGGGGGCAACAGCCGAAGGATGGGGCACTCCTCAGCACAAACCGAATGTTTGTTGGGGATATTATGCTGACGGGGTGGGCTCGCTGTCGGCAAATGAAATGAGGAATGAAGCCAATAGGAGTTGGACCCCGTCGGCAAAAAATTTTCCTGGGGGCACATGATGCCAAGGGGTTGGGTACCCCTCAGTATGGGAGTGTTATTGTTTGTGAACATGGCAGCGGCTTGCCGCCACATTCACAAACAATATTACACCAGGCAACGCTCTGCCAGCAATGATGGGTCGCCTCATTGCAGCGGAATGGCTGACACTGCAATGACGAGGCTGCCACTGATCGCCTGGTGAAAACATTTCAACTTGGTGGCACTTTTGGAGACCAGTGTCATCAGCACACTGTGCCTCCATTGGTACGCCAGTGCCAAGCCCCAAGCGTAGTGCCTCTGTTGGCTGCTACAGTGTGCAGCTTCCACAACCCGCTTCTCCTAAGCGTTATATACGTTTCTTGCACATGCGCAAGAAAACCTAAAAGGAGGCAAGACATTTTAAAGGTACATTAGTGAAAGGAGAAAACCCAGGGTTGGGATAGTAAGGCTGAAAGGGAAAGAAGGAGAGTGTGGATGGGGATCTGGGAAAAGCATCAATACTGAACAAATATTCACAGAAAAAGAAGGTGAGGGACCACAGTCAGGCAAGATGAACAAATATGGGAGAGAGAGATGGACACCAGTCCATTTACAGAGAGAGAGGCCTAAAAGAACCTGCAAAATTGAAAGTGGACAAAGCAATGGGACCAGATGGGATACATCCTATAATATTAAGGAACGACAGGAGGTGCTGGCACCACCACTGGCAGTCCTTTTCAATGAGTCACTCAATATGGGAGTGGTTCCAGAGACTGGAGGAGGGCAGATGTAGTCCCTCTACACAAAAGTGGCAGCAGGAGGAGGCTGGAAACTACAGACCAGTCAGCCTCACCTCAATAGTGGGAAGATTATGGAATCACTACTTTAACAAAGGATTGTGGAACACCTTGAATCCAGCGGAGCACAGGATGTGACACAGTAAGGATTCACAGCAGGAAGGTCATGTCAAACAAATCTAATTGCTTTCTTTGACTGGGTGACTAAGGTCGTGGATCAGGGGAGCGTGGATGTGGCCTACCTGGAGTTCAGTAAGTTCTTCGATACCATTCCACATAGAAGACTTGTGAACAAGTTGGACAGCCTGGGAGTGGGTCACAAGGTGGTAAACTGGGTTAGGAACTGGTTGAATGCTAGAAGACAGAGGGTCATGGTAAATGGTGTTCAATCTCAGGAAAGGATGGTGACCAGAGGGTACCACAGGGATCAGTCCTGAGCCCAGTCCTGTTTAATGTCTTAATAAGTGACATTCAATGGCCTGCACAGTCAGTATATTGTTATGCTTGTGCAACTGTGTTAGTTTGGTTTTGACCATTCGCACTCTCTATTCTAGAGGAATTACCACCCTGTAGGGGTACCAAAGACAAGGAACCCTTGAAGGGGTTCCACCTTAGAGGTGCCATGGGACGATTCCCATGGCTAAAGGTACCTTAGGAAGGATCCCAAGGAGAGAAGTGCTGTTGTAGAAGGAGGAGGATGGTGGGGCAAAGAAAAAGTGCTTCAGAAGGAGGCTGAGAGGAACTGCTTATATAGCTCAGGAAGTGAGTGGTTGGCTGCTTGTCCAGTGAACTACAGGCCAAGCCTTCCAATTCAATGGTCTATGCATCCAGTATAGTGTTATACTTGTGTAACTGTGTTAGTTTGGTTTTGGCTGTTCACACTCTCTATTCCAGAGGAATACCACCCTGTAGGGGTACCAAAAACAAGGAACCCTCAAAGAAGGTCCTACCCCTAGAGGTGCCGCGATGATTCCCATGGCTAAAGGTACCTTAGGAAGGATCCCCAAAAAGAATGAAGTAGTATGAAGCATATAAGCAAGCAGTAGCTCTGACGTAGTAGTAGATAAAGCAACAGGCGCTTGATAACATAATGAGATGCTCAGGTTAGCAATAGCATGAGTTCAGTGGGTAGCACTAGAGAATGAGGGGACCCCCAAAGAGAGACGGAACGGCAAGAAAGGACACCATCCACCTCCATCCAAAAGCAGAACCTACCTAATAGAACTAGGAAACACTAACTACAGTTAACTAACTTTATGACCTGAGGCACAGAGGAGAGATAAAATAACCCTTGAAGAGGAAATTCTGAGGATCCAAGGCCTAAGTCGCCTTCCTTCCAGGCTGGAATATTTTATTTAGTGACCACTCTGCAGCTGCAATTTGGAAACCCAGTTAAAGGGAGGTGGAAAATATTCCAATTTGGTGAAAGCTCTCACTCAATCCCTTTAGTAGGAATGCTGTGGAAGGTTGCAAGAGTGCTCTGCAACATCGGGGAAACCAAGGCGGGAGGAGGAGAGCAACAACTGCTGAGGCACTCACCTGGCCTACTCACCCTAAACACAAACCAGGTGAACCAGAGGCAGTCATAGGGAGTATGCGGTGAAGGTGCCTTGCTAGGGAAACCACTAAAGCCAATGGATAAACTTTGTAGTGGAACCACATAGAGCCAAAGGAGATTGGAGTAACCACCTTCACGGCTAGTCTTAAATTCTACACCAGGAGCTGTTGTCGATCAGCAAACAGCTAAAGCCAAGCCCAGAGTGAGGACATTTCCAGCTATTGACCAGGTGAGAAGGACCCGCCCCAAGTCAGGCACACTCAAGATCGCGGACTTAAAATGCAGAGTGAGACCGTCAGCTGCAGGGAAACCCCGTGCCAGAATGGTATGGCTGGCATGCCCCAGAACTGATAAGGAGCTGAATGAGCATTAAGTGCTGAGACCTTACAAAGGTTGGATACAGTAGTGAGCACAGCAGACTTTCCAGAGGTTGAAGCCAAGTGGATGGTGGTAGGCCTGAAGCAAAGATTGCGTAAGCAAGCATGGACCTGCACGTAGGTCAGTAACAGTGTAATAGTCAGACCTACACATAGGTCTGCAAAACATAGTGGCAATGAAGCAGCACTGTGAATAGTGGAGCAAGCCAGCAAGGCATTCAAAAGCCAATAAAGGTGACACATACTCTGAGGATTTGTCGGCAGCGGAGACAGGATTTAGAACACAAGTAATTAGCCACACAAGGCAACGACTCCCCAGATACCTCCAAGTCCCTGTCATAGGAAAAACAGGAAAGTGATGGAAGGCTGAGACCAACATGCAGGTACTGAAACTAGCTGATAGCATCAGCAGTAGCTTAGCTGACCTCAGAGTATAACAGAGTGTACAAACATAGAAGTAGCATCTGTATAGAGTACACAGAGTTGTAAACTTCAATAAACATAGAAAGAAAGGAGACACCATGCTCTGAGGCAGCTATCACCTGGCAGTGCAATGAAACTGCAGCAATGAGGTAAGTAGAATGAGTTGAGAGAGCATGATTGAGCTGCATAGCTAGGGTTCAGAGTGAGCCTGAATCAGGTGAAAACAATTACGTGCAGCATGGAGTGCAGCTATGGTTGAGCTGAAACACACAGATAATTGTTGCAGTTGCATTGCAAGTAATTTGAGAGTTGTGAGTAACTGAGAGCAAGTAATATGAGCTCTAGAGTTGCAATATTCTAGGAGCTTAGAAACAAAGCCCCCAAAGACAAAAACCAAACAGACAAACTCGGAGAACAGGGAACAAGGCCCAAAACAAAGACACACAAACACAGAAAACAGTGAGTAATGACAGAAAGAAGCACACAGCCGGGGCAAAATACAAACCAGAAGCAGGAAAACAAACTCCAGCAGAGACAAACAGGAGCAGCAGGTGGGGAGGAGGGGCCTAGATCCCAGCCAGCTGCAGAGCCCAGACAGACAGAGCTCCGGCCGGCAAAGAAAAAAGTGCTTCAGAAGGCAGCTAAGAGGAACTGCTTTATAGCTCAGGAAAGTGGGAGTGGCTGGCTGCTTGTCCATTGAACTACAGGCCTAGCCTTCCAATCATGGAGGGGCTGGAGGGGAAGGTGTGCCTCTTTGCAGATGACACTAAGATCTGTAAGAGGGCGGACAGTCTGGGGAGGTGGAAAACTTAGAGGGACCTAGGTAAACTGGAGAATGGTCCAGAGTGTGGCAGCTGAAATTTATTGTAAAAAGTGCAAAATCATGCATTTTGGGGGCAAGAACCAGGGAGGATTACATGACGGGGAGAAACTGATGGTCACCAAACAGGAAAGGGATTTGAGGGTAATCATATCTGACACATAGATACATAGATGCTGTCGGCAGATAAGGGTCGCTAGGCCCATCCAGTCTGCTCATTTAAGCTGCCTAATCAGCATTCAGTGACCCTATCTGGTCACTGGCTTTAGCTTTTCTTCCATTCTGTAATTCCTTTGTTTCTGTCTCATGCATGTTTGAAGCCCGCCACTGTATGGGCTGCCACAACCTCCTTGGGCAAGCTATTCCATGCATCCACCACCCTTTCCATAAAAAGAACTTCCTGACATTTCCATTATGCAGCCACCCTTCAGTTTCATGTGGTGTCCTCTTGTCCTGGCACTACAATAAATCTGGAATATGTTGTTCCTTCCACCTTGTTAATGCCCTTGGGTGCATGAATGTTTATATCATGTCACCTCTCTCCTCCTTTGTTCCAGAGTGTACAAATTGAGGTTCCTCACTCTCTCCTCATAAGGCTTGTGATGTAATCCCTTCACCATTTTGGTTGCCTCCTCTGAACCATCTCTATTTTGTCAATGTCCTTTCAAAGGTGTGGTCTCCAGAACTGTACACTGTATTCAAGGTGAGTTCCTCCAGGATCTTGTACAATGGAACTATTACCTCCCTCCTTCGGCTTGTGATTCCCCTTTCAATACACCTCAACATCCCACTGACCTTTCCCACTGCCTCTGCCATCTGCCTAGCGGTCTTCAAGTCATCTGTGATTATGATCCCCAAGTCCCTCTCCTCCTTAGCTACTGTCAGCAGCTCCCTTCCCCAACCTGTAGCTTGCCCCGGGTTCCTGCTCCCCACGTGCATGATTTAGCACTTCTTTGCATTAAACCTTAGCTGCCATGCTCCTGACTATCTCTCCAGCAATTTCAGGTCTTTTCTCATCCTTTCCACCCTCTGTAGTATCCACCCTGTTGCAGATCTTGGTGTCATCCGCAAACAGGCAAACCTTTACCTACAGCCCATCTGCAATGTCACTGATGAAGACATTGAAGAGGACTGACCTCAGAACTAACCCTTGAGATACCCTACTGGTCACCTCCCTTTCATCTGATTGGGCTCCGTTCACCAATACCCTCTGTTTTCTGCCTCTTAACCAGTTTTCAATCCAGCTCACCACCTTGCATCCCAAGCCCAGGCTGCCTAGCTTGTTGACCAGTCTCCTATGTGGAACAGTATCAAAGGCTTTGCTGAAATCGAGGTAGACAATATCTACTGCCCCGGTCTACTGCCTTTGTCACCCAGTCAAAGAAATCTATCCAATTAGTTTGACAGGATCATCCTGCAGAGAACCCACGTTGCCTGGGATCCACCAGCCCACTGGCTACTAGGTGTTCCACTATTCTTTCCTTAAGGAGTACCTCCATTGGTACAAGTCAATACCGCTACATGAAATAGAAAGCGGCATTAGTTGTGCTGTGTAGAGCACGCCAGATTACAGCAACAGGGGGTATAACAGTGGCAGAGAATTACCACCTAATGAGTATGCTTTTTTGGGTGGCATCAAGTTACCATGTGCTGGGTTCCTGGTCAAGCTGCTCCCATGGTGGAGTGGCTAAAGCACCAGCACACAGTGAAATTAGGAGACATAGGGCTGTGGTTTGATTCCCCAGGTCTTCCCTTACTACTACATTTAAAAAAAAAAAGTTTCCCCCTCCCAGGATTTTCCCCATCCCCCAGTCCACCCCCACCCAGAGTTTGTTACATAAATTCCAGGGTGTGGGAGGAACCCCTGAAAAACAACAGAAAGCCCATTGTAAAGAATGGCAGGTGTTGTTTGTTTAGGTCGGTGTTTTTACCCGACCTTATTTCAGTACATGTCGCTTTTGCCTCACGTGCATCTACTGCTGCACTGTTTTTGTTTTAGGCAATATGACCCCTGTCGCCTCCATTATCTTTCCAACTACAGAGGTTAGACTAACTGGCCTATAGTTCCCCAATTCTTCTTTACTACTGCTCTTGTGAGGAGGGACAATGTTTGCCCTTCTCCAGGCCTCTGGGACCGCTCCACTGTCTAAGGACTCACTGAACAGGGCTGCCAGAGGGACTGCCAGTTCAGTCTTCAGTTCCTTTTGGACCCTGGGATGTATGTCATCTGGACCCATGGCTTTTCCATCTTTAGCTTTGCCAGTTCTTCTAGGGCCTTCTCCTCTGTAAATGGACTGTTTTTACCTCATTAGCCTTAGTTCCTCTGGAGTCCAGCTGTGGTCCCCGCCCATCCCTTCCACAGTGAAGACTGAACAGAAATATTCATTCAGGATCACTGCTTTTACCCCATCTCCCTCCACTATCTCCCCGGCCCCTCTAAGCTTTGCTACTCCCCTTTGCCCTCCTTCACTTGCTAATGTACCTGAAGAATGTCTTATCTCCTTTTAACCAATTGAGCTATTCTGTCCTCTGTTTGTGCTTTAGCACTCCTCACTGCCTTCACTGCCTCTCTCAGACACTTCTGGTACATTTTCTTGTCCTCATCCCTTTGTGTCTCCTTATACTTCCTGAAAGCTAGCCTCTTGGTCCTTACTTTTCTGCCCCCTCCGAGAACCAAAGTGTTTTTACTCCTTTTACTCTTGTCTATTGACCTAACGCATTGTTTTGTTACCTCCGCTATAGCTTCCTTGATGTGTGCCCATTTCTCTTCAACGTCCCCTCCTATCCCCCTGTTTTCCAGGGTTTTTTAGCTGTAGTCTCATACTGGTAAAGTCCGCCTCTTCTAAAGTCTAAGACTCTTGCCATCGTATGGGTTGACTGGATCCCTGTGTCCACTTTGAACCACACCATATTGCCTACTGGGTCCCTTTGTCTTACACTCTACAGCATAAAATAAAACCGCACAACAGGAACAGCTAGTAGGGAAGAGCAAAGAGTGCTGAAAAGCAAAGGGTGTATGCAGTAGTGCACCCTCTCACCTCACAGGCTGAGGATAAGACCTCTTCTGGGACAGGTTTCCAGTGAGCTGCCGTGGCTTGACAGAATGAGCCAATGGCAGCAAGAGAAGCAGGTAGTGCGTTCGGACTGGGTTTGATTCCCAGTCCCACATGCATGGATTTCTTCATTTTCGACTTTGTGTAATTTTAACTGTTAACCCCCCGTAGTTAATTATTTTAGTTGGGGGTTCAGAGGCTCTGAACAAGACTTATGCTGCTGGCAATATACTGTGCCGTATTAGCAGTGCGGTCTATTGTTGCAGCATAATGTCTTTGGTTATTATGGCCCCATGCCCCATATTGTGGTCGTTGGACCCTAACTGACCTCCCACCCTAAGATCTGCTACCCTGTCCCAGTTGGTCAGCAACAGATCCAGGACTACCAGTCCCTGGTAGGTTCCTGAACCAGTTGCCTAAGGTCAGCCCTCAAGGGAGTCCATGAAGTTCTGTATCCTAGCTGAGCCCCTGCTGGGATGGATCAGTCTACTCCGCATGTTAAAGTCTCCCATTAGCAGTACCTCTTTGCTGCTATTTCATGCATGTTTTCTAGCAGCTGCTTGTCAATTCTCGGCCTGAGCCGGGGTCTGTAAATAATCCCTGTGCGAATGGCTGTTCCATTGCCTGGCTCAAGGTGACCCAAACGCCTCCGCTTGCTCATGTCTGTTTTGAATTTCAGCCACCTTTACACTCTTTGATGTAGAGGGCAACCCTCCCCTTTTACTCCTCCCTATCTTTTCTAAACAGAGCATAACCCAGTACACTTATGTCCCAGCTGTGGTTGCTGGTGTACCATGTTCTCGGTTATCACCACTATGTCCAGATCAGCCTCTGTCACTGCAGCCACCAGGTCTGAGATCTTGTTCCCCAGACTGTGGGCATTTGTGTGCATGACCTTCCATGAAATGCGGCATCTTTTATTCCCTCGTGTTTTGTCCCTTGCTTCATCCTACTGTCTTGGGGTCTGATGACCTCAATGTGGCCTAACAATGTACCAAGGCTGTGGCGAGAGCCAGTGGGGTGCTGTAGTGCATAGGAGAGGTATCACCAGCAGAAAGAAGGGGTGGTGATGCCACTGTACAGGCTGCTGGTGAGGCCTCATTTGAATAGTGTCCAGTTCTGAGGCCGCTCTCAAGGATGTAAACAGAATGGAAGCAGTTCAAAGAAGGCAACAAAAATGGTTCAGAGCCTGCATCAAAAGTCATATTAGGAGAGACTGGGAGACCTCAATATGTATACCCTGGAGGAGAGGAGACAGGACAGATATGACAGAAACCTACAAATATCTAAAAGACATAAATACGGTACTGGAGGGTAGCATCTTTCAGAAAAGGAGATGTCCAGGAACAAGGGTGCGTGACATGAGGCTGGAAGGAGGTAGACTAAGGGGCAGCGTGAGGAAGTATTTCTTCACAGAAAGAGTGGTGGATGCATGGAATTGAATCCCAGCGGAGGTGGTGGGGCAAACACAGTGGGGAATTCAAGCATGCATGGGACAGGCATAGGGAAATCCTAGCAACAAGAACGAGAAGGTAAACCCAAGTAGGGTCTGAGGCTTTTACAGTAGGCAGGAAAACAGGCAGACTAGATGGGCTTAACGTGTCCTTATCTGCCATCAGTTTCTGTGTCTTTCTGTGGAGAGCTGAGGGTCAGGAACTGGGCTGATTCCACTTACCATATAGTCTGAAGTCAGTTTCAGATGGCAGATGGCTCAATTGGTGAGTTGGGCAGTTGGCAGACAGCCTCTGAAAGATTATTTAGTTTCTAAAAGTATTCCATCCCCAATTCCCAAGCAACCTTGGAGGCAGAGAGAGAGATGGGCGAGTGGGAGGTCAATCAGCAGTGCAAGTAACAGTAGTTGTTGGAGGAGTCAACAGCACCAAAAAACTGAGTAGATTCTTTGACTCAGTCGTAGTCGCTGTTTGTTTTAAAACAAAGTTTAAATGTAATTTAGTGCAGTCATTACACAGCCCACATCTTCCAAGTTACTGAAACTAAATCCAGTACGTTAGTTTTTCCGCAGACAGTACAACAGCAAAACTGGCATCGTGTAATGTATAGTATATTTTAAATGTAAACATCACATGTGCGCTGTCAGTTACCTGTATAACGTTTGTTTAAGGCTAATCTGGGTTGTTTGTTATCTGCATTAAGAATTTTCTATTGTTTTCCCAGGAGAGAGATTTTTTTTCTTATTTATTTTAAAAGGTATGGGCCAGGATTCACTAAAACTGCAAAGTGCAAAGTCCACGCTGCCCACTGTGGTTCCCAGGTGTTACAATAATGCTATTCACAGACAGAGAGTGTATGGTGCTATCCAACTGTGAATAGGGTTAGTAGAGGCAGCGGTAACATCAGTACCGCTACCTCTAACCCTACCAGCGAGCCACCACCCCCAGCCATGGGAATATCACCCAAGCACTAACTCGGTGTTCACAAAGGAAGCCATGCAAATAAGCCCACTGGGCATGCGTGGCAACTAGTGGGCCATTTGCACACCTATTATGGGCCCTTCCATGGGTCAGCCGAGTGTAGCATGCCCACCCCACCCCCATCATGGCCGATCACCATCCCGTAATGAAGTATAAAAATCCCTGGCAGTCTAGTGGTTCCCTCCCGCCCAGTCTCCAATCACCAGCTCTATGTTATATCACTTTTCCATAGTGTAATGGTCCCTCCCTAGTCTCCGATCACCGACCCTATAAGCAATACTAAGTTTCCAGAGTGCAGTGGTCCCTCCCATCTCCCTGGTCTCCGATCACTGTCCCATATATAAAACTAAGAGCTCCTGGTAGTCTAGTGGCACTCCTCCCCCGATGTTCTGATCACCAGTCCGTTGTAAAATAATAGAACCCTGGTAGTCCAGTGGCCCTCCCGATGTTCCAATCACTGGTCCTGTAGTATCAAGAAAGATCCGTTCCCTGTTCAGTGTCTCTCCCCTCCCCAGTTCTCCAATTGTCATCCCTAGTAGAAAATGACCCCATCCCTGTAATGTAGCAGTCCTCCCTGTCCCCAAGCCCCGTCCATGAACGATGCCACACAGTTCCCTGGTGGTCTAATGGACTCTCACTCTGTCAGACAGTGTCCTCCCCGTCCCCAGCCGCAACCAGCATAGCCTTCCTCACACCACTACCACGGCCACTGACTGAGCTCTCAATGAGTGCGTACTGTTCTCAATGAAGCGTACTGTTCTCAATGAGTGCGTACTGTTCTCAATGAGCACGTACTATTCTCAATAATACGTACTGTTCTCAATGAGCGCTGCAGTTGCTCTATAATGAGCTGCACTGTATACAGTATACATCCATTAACACCGATTGACAGCTGCATATTGCTTATAGGGTCGGCGATCAGAGAACGGGGGTGCAGCACGTCCACTAACCACTAGGGTTGCGCGAGACTACCACCAGTTTTTGTCTGCGGTAATTTCCCATGCAAAGACCTTCACAAAAGGCCCTGCGTGGAGCAAAACTTTGTGAATTGCACTGGGAGATATGCAGGTCCCTCCCCTCATTTGCACTGCGCCACCTCCCAACTTTCGAGGGCACAAACCCAGTTTATGGGGCAACCTGGGCTCTGTGAATACAACTCCAGGCAAACTGTGTTTGCGCCGGGTATAGTTTTGTGAATCTGACCTATAGTTTAAAAGACACAGAATAATTTTCGTGCCGTCATCTTGATTGTGTTCACCTTACCCCATACTGAGAAATTAAAGCTTCTGTCATTTTATCAAGTCACTCCTGATGTCCTTCAGTAAGGAAGTGAGGGGTTCATTTTACTAGCTTTTTGGTTCTCCGGGATATTAGGGCCCAAGTATGTGATACTTAGTTTCGCTGCACCATGACCTACTGCTTGTAAGTCTGTTGTATTTTTGTTTCTCGCAATACAGGGAACTCATGCCCATTACTTGTGTTCCCCAATTAATGACCAGCCCTGAGACTTGTGCAAAATAAGATCGTTTTTAACTTTTCTATAGATGAAGTCAGATTAACCATGGTGATCAGGGCTGGCCCGGTGGCTGAGGGCTGAGGCGCTGGACGCCATACTCTGCACACACCGCACCCAGGTTCGGGAACAGGCTTGGGGAGCTGGGGTCGATGGGGAGGGAGGGATGGAGCATCCGGAGGTCAGCTCTCCTCTCCTGGGAGAGATCCAGGGTTGCTCAGCCCTGATGGAGATCAGGGCATTTCAGGAACGCTAGCCAGAAGTCAGGGTGGAGTGCAGCAGACACAGCAGGGTAGCCATGTGCAGGCGCCACTGCATCACGCCCAAGGGGCAATGTAAAAGTGAAAACCCCATCGATGAGGATAGTGACGGCACCCTGCCCTGATGTGCCATACTCCAGAACCAGGCTTCCTCCATCTAGGCCAGGCACATTAGATTGACAGATAGAGTGCCCTGGGAGGTTAGGTGGGGTGCAGAGCTGGTGGGGTCTGCCTGGCCGAGCGGATGGACGGAGGGGCTTCAGGTAGGAGGTAGAGCACTCAGGTAGCAGGGTTGCCTGAGACAGTTCCTTGGGCAGTGGTGAAAAATAGAGTCTAAAAAAAAAAAAACCTGGTGATCAGGAGGTCATCTGCACTGGCAAATACCCTGTTGCTAATTTCCCATTTTTGTGGTTAATCAGTTTTTATTTGAAAAGACAGAGAACACGATACAACAACAGTTAACATACAAGCAAAAAGCTGAGGAAGTTCTATAGTTAGAGGTACATGGGTATCCACCATCCACAGACATTAATTTGGATAAAGCACTCAGAAGCAAATATTGCTTTGTTTTAACTCCCCAGATGTCTCCTCGGTCAGTAATTTTCCTAATCAGTGGCTCAATGGCCAGTAAAAGATATGGTAAGACAGAGCAACCTTGTTGCATGCCTCTGTGTAATTTCAATGACTGACATAATTCCATACGTTATGATTTCAGCTGCTGGATTTCTATACAATGTTTTAATCAAAGAGATAAGTTTTCTCCCATATTAAATCTAATATTCGATACAGGTAGTTCTGTTCCAGGGAATGGAAAGCAGCTGCTGCACCCATAATTCACAAAAGGTCCATATGGTATTTACCAATCCCCGGACATTCTCCATTCCTGTTCAACCTGGACCAAACCCTGCTTGTTGTCTACCTACTAGTTTATTAATGAGTTGTTTAACCCTGTTACTAAGGACATTAGTTAGAATGTCGAGTCTACATTCAGTAGCCAGATGGGTCTATAGTTTTCACATGCGCAGGGGTCACAATGCTCAAAACATTTTGCTGCGGCAGTATACCGCGCCAATACAGCGCAATATATTGCATGTGGCATAAGTCTTGTTTTTAAGGGCCTCCCGCCCCCACTCCCCTATTATGGGGCTGGCGCTCGGCCCCCAAGTAAAATAATTAACTCTGGGTGGAGGTTAAAAGTAAATATTGCACAAAGAAATTTTAAATTTCATGTATTTGGGACCAGGAATCGAACCCAGTCCTAAATGCATTGCTTTCTTTTTTACTATCAATGGCTTATCCATCGAGCCACAGCAACTGCTCAGCAGAACCCTATACCAACAGAGGTCTTATCCTCTGCCTGGGACAGTGAGAGGGTACAGTACCATGCACAGACTCATTTAGTGTATTGGACCCTCTCGCTGTCCTATATCACGCTGTTTCTGTTTCAGGGTTTGTCATACGCTATTGCCTTGAAGACATATTGACCCGCACATTCTCATATAGTACAGGGTCTTTATTGCTTGTGAAATTTTGTCCTGAGATATGGGTTTGTTGAGATTTTGTTTGTCTATTTCGCTCACAGCCGGTAGTTTTATTGTACCTAATAGCGACTCTAAGTTATTCGACTCATCATTACTAGACTTTGCAAAAGTTCCTGTAAAAATCCTTAAACTCGCCACGCACTGATTCTATATTACATACGAATATACGATTGAGCCAGCAGAAAATGGCCTTGCGGTCTTCATGTCTGCTGGACTTTGCAGACCCTCACTGTCTAATGAGGGATCCGCTCCTCCATTATCCACCCTCCCTCCCTGCTGTCACCTCCCCACCCCCACACATGCAACTTTCCCTTTACTCAGTCCCAACCTCTCTTGAAGCTGCTGTCCACAGCCTAGTATAGTTACTGCAGACTACCACGTTGCCCTGTGCTATCGATTCCTGCTATTACGTTTTCACCTTGTTTTTCTTTAACCCGTAAGCAAGCGGTTTACCAGCTTTCTCACCTGCTTCCCAAAAGCCCTTATTTGTTTGAAACACAGCATATTCAGCCTTGGCTGTGTAACTCTTGTTAATATCATTTGTCAAGGTAGCTATCTTGTACAATCTCTGTGGGTTTTCTATTGGCTTTTGTGTGTATTCCTGTTCTAACGGTGTAAGGTATTTTCTGTTTCTAGAAATTCTTTCTGCACCTTTTTTTTTTTAAAGAAAAACTAAATAATGTGACCCTATATAGGCCTTAAATGTGTCCTGAAACGTCCCTTTTCCTTTATCTGTCCAGTCTTTAAGTGTTTTACCCTGCAGGACTAACACATTTAACCTTCATCTGAAACATCTGTTACTTTCTGCTCACTCCCTCAAATCTACCGACACTGCACACCAATTGTCCCCGCCACTACACCCTCTCCAGCCAGTCTGGGCACTCTCACCATTTCCTAAAATATGCAACCTCACCGCCCAAAATCCGACACCTCCTCCTCCCCTCTATCCCATCAACACTGCCTCTCCAACTATCTTGTGCCTAACTGTTCCTGCTCATGACCTACTTTAATTTCCCTTCGCCTTGCTCCTCACAGTTTGTCCTCTTCACAATTTACCCAATGCCCCTATCGACTCTACTGACCCTAGCCCTCCTAGATGCTAGTTCTCATACCTTTCTCCCTTCCCCTACTCTCGCCCCCTTTTCCATAGCCCCACACTCTTCTTGCAGGGTTCTCAGCATCCTGAAAGGGTCCCATAGTGCCTAGGCTTGCCACCTTCTTCCCCATCTGCCTATCCTTGGCCTTCCAGGTCTCCTTGCAGGGTCCTCAGCAGCATGGAGGTTCCTTGGATCAGGCCTCATCCCTCCCAGGTGTTATTCTCATTCCCTCCTCTATCCTCTATAATTACAACGCTAACCACAGGAGGGTTTACAATCGCCTGAACTCCCTCCCTTGCAGGGCTCATCACATCCTGAAGGGTTCTCCTTTGGTCAGGCCTTATTTCCTCCTAGGTGTTAATCACATTTACTCCCTCTCTTTCTCTCCTCTCTAATCCCTACTCCATTCCCTGTCCCCTGCAGGGTTCCCGTATTCTGAAGGGGTCTCTCTGGGACACGACTCTGCACTATCTGTCATCTCACCCTCTCTCTCCTTCACCCTTATTTCACGATAGCACTTGTTCACTTATTACCACTGCACTTATTAATTGTTCTCACAAATTACATATGTATGCAACACTGTTTGTAACAACTGCCTTAATTCATTGTATGTTATGTTACTCTTCGAATCTTGAATGTAAAATGTCTCATCGCTATTGTACCCCTTCCCCGAGGTCGCTTCTGGAGATGAGCAACCTGTTGCTCACTGTGCCTTCCTGGTAAAAATTTCAATACATAAATAAATAAATAAGTGAGTTTCACCAGGGCATGTTCAGAGTCACTTATAACGTGGCTATTAAAACATCTAAAAATTCAACAGAATAATTGGTCCATACACAACATGTGACGCAAACTAGCGGGTATTAATTCTCGTAATGCCCGCTAGTGCAATAGCTGTCACAGC
Organism: Neoceratodus forsteri; assembly: GCA_016271365.2. NCBI lineage: Eukaryota > Metazoa > Chordata > Ceratodontiformes > Ceratodontidae > Neoceratodus > Neoceratodus forsteri. Next base: position 552,283,950 of record JADMNL010000022.1, read on the forward strand.
CACATCTGAACCCCGATCGCACACAATAATGCCCGCTGCTGTGGCACCTCAAAATGCCGCATAAAAACCATGATTGCACATGATATAAATGTTAGAATCCTTATTTGCCACCCACCCGACTGAAGTCTGATTAACCACGCTCTGTGTTAGTGCTTGAAAAACTATCATCATCGATGAATTCAGCAGTTCCTTTTCTCTGCGTTGGGTATGTAGCCAGAATGTGTCAGCGTCCTCTGCTGGAGATCGCGTTGCACATGCCGCCTCCGCTCCGATCTCATCGCCAAAGAAGAAGAAGCAGCAGCTGTTGTTTCCCATCCAACTGGTCGAATTTGTACTTTCTCCCCCACCCATGTTCATCTCTTAAATAAATGTTTTTCCTTCTGTATAAAGCTCCGCTTGTTGCTGGAGTGGTCAAAAGCAGTTTTGTAACTTACTTCCATAGAAACATAGAATTTGATGGCAGATAAGGACCGCTTGGCCCACCCAGTCTGCCCATTTCCTACCTAATGGATAAGCTGCAGATCCTAGTTAACCAGCAGCCTATTTCTTTCTACCCCACCCCGTAGAATTACCTTATGGCTGTCCCATGCATGCTTGAATTCAACCACTGTTTTTGACTCCACAACCTTCTCCGGAAGGCAGTTCCATGCATCCACAACCGTTTCTGTGAAAAAATACTTCACACATTACCTCTAAAACCCCATCTTCAAATTGTGCACCCTTGTTCTTGCACACCTCTTTTTGAAAGATGCTACCTCTTCCATACTTGATTTTGCAGTGTTGCGCTTGGTTACTAGAAATGTCACTAAATGCGCAATCTTAGCAGCTGTCTTATGCAAGAATCAGAACAGCAAAATGTTGTCATAGATAGTATGTTACAAATACCAGCAGTGTTTACAAGCAAAGTATTTGAGATTTCAATCCAGAAATCTTGCAGTCTGTTCAAAGTCACTGTGTACTGTATTAGCGAGCAGTATCAAGACAGTTAAATAAATACTTGCAAAATTTTAACAAGTGCTGCAAATGTTTTAGAAACTTAGAAAACAATTGATGCATGCTTTGTTTTATTGCTAAAATGTTAATCACAGCATTAATAGATGTGGTTCCAGTGAAAACCACGTGTTGTAACCAAAGTGCAGTCTCCATAAATACACTATAATTAACCTAAACTGTGTCAAATTTATTTCTGGGTGATTTTTGACTATATAAATAATATTTTTAACCACGTTTGCCATGTCACAGCGCATTAAGCCCTTTGAGAGGCTTTCTGCTAGGGAATTAATGACATAGGGGCACTCAGCCTTGGCCCTGTGCTCCAACCCCTCCCCAAACCATGCATTAATTCCCCAGTAGACGCCTCCTTTCTCAGGGCTTAATGCTTACATATCATTCAACTCAGCCAAAGCAATTTCATTACTTAGTCCTCTAGAAAGGAAAATGCCGACTATTTGACTGTAGGAGTCACGCATGGCTGAACAGAAAGTAGAGTCCTGCTGTGTGGTGTACTAACCTCCAGGTGTCTACCAAGTTTAGATCTTCCAGTAGTCTCCCAATGCACATTGCACTCTGGACTTACCTGCCAGGTCAGAGTTCCTATTTCTAGCTGTCACAGCATCCTCATTAAAGTCTCCTCAGGGAAGTGAGATAAAAACATTTGTCAATGCCGAATGTTTGCTTGCTGGCATTGGCAGTGGTAGTGTAGAAGTTACAGAGCTGCGTAATAGGAATGGCAGTGAAGTATTGAACTGAAGCCAACCCCACCACCACCCTGCAGAGAGTGACAGGCATTGGGGTGTGCCTTTGGGTGCGTCAGCCAGAAGCGAGCCCACGCCATTTCAGTACACCGCACCCTGCAGACACTGGCAAGTGTCACGGTGTTCCTTAGGTCTTGGTCCTTATCGCACCCCATTCTATTAGGAAATACAGTGGGATGGGTGCGATATAGGAGAATGGGGTGAACTTTGGGGCGAAGAGTCCAAGGCATACCTCAATGCTTTTCACTGGCTGCAGGGTGTGGAATGTATGAGCATTACAGGCAAGAATCCCAAGTCACACCCCTGATGCCTGTCATTTCTTACAGGGTTGGGCGTTATGGTTGGAAACCCTAATACCTCAGGCATTCGTTGGTATTTTCACTCCAAATGTTCAACATGTTTTTTTTGTGACGACACCTCATGAACAGGGGAATATCAGTTTCTTAGCGAAGCTGCTTATGCACAGCAACTACGGCATTTAGCACCACAGGTGCAAAACATTCCTAACAGGATGTAAAAATGACAGCTGTACTGTTCATGGGAGGTGTAAAAATGGCAATGTTGTAAATCTGCAGTAAAAATATTTAAAAATGGTAAAGTCATGACGTGCATAGGAACTGTGCAACGCACACCGTAATATAATTAGGTTGGGGATTTTTTACAGCAGATTGTCAACTCAGGCATTTTGGTGCCTCCGATCATGAACAGTGTCACTGTGATTTTCTTTATCTGTCGAACAATAATTCCCACAGCGACCATCAAGATCTTCGCGCTGAAAGTGTGAAAACACACTTCAGCCATGTTGTGAAAATGACAGCTGTACTGTAAATAAGGCAGTGTGGGAAAATGCCACTGGTGAAAATCTGGACTTAAAATATTACAAAGTCATGAACTTACGAGGTGCGTGGAAACCGCGCAATGCTCACTCATAACACAGTCATTTTATGGACTTTTGTCACCAAATTTTCAACATAGCCATTTTAAGACCTCTGCTCATGAACAGTGTCACTGTGATTTTCTTAATGTGTCCCATACATTGATTTAACACATCAACTGCGCCATTGTGCGCTACATGGGCGGAAACACATTTTGGGCAAGATGTGAAAATGACAGCTGCACTGCTCATAAGGAGGTGTGGTAAAATGGCAGTGTTGAAAATCTGGAGTGTAAATATTGAAAATTAAGTGAACTTCACGAGGTGTGCGTGGGACCTGCACGACACTTTCGTAAAATAGTCATTTTTGGAATTTTTTCACTAAATTTTCAACATAGCCATTTTAAGACCTCTGCTCATGAACAGTGTCACTGTGATTTTCTAATTTGTCCTGTACATTGATTTAGCACACCAACTGTGCCATTATGCGCTATATGGGCGGAAACACGTTTTGGGTGAGATGTGAAAATGACAGCTGTACTACTTATAAGAAGGTGTGGTAAAATGTCAATGTTGAAAATCTGGTGAAAATATTGAAAATTTGCGAACTTCACGAGTGAGTATAGGAAACTGCATAACGACTCAGAAATAGTCATTTTTGAAATTTTTCCACCAAATTTTCAAAATAGGCTTTTAAGAGCCCACCTATGAACACTGGCAGTGTCATTTCATTAATCAGCCCCAAAAGGTGATTTCATGCAGTGATCTGTAATCACCCTTCAGGCCCCAATAACACCATGATAGTGACATAATTCATGAGAAGGGGTCCCAAAAACCCCATGTTGAAAATTTGGTAAAATTTCACAAAAGTGCCTGAGATATGCAACAAAGTTGAAAACCCCTATCTAGCCCATTATACAGCTTACCGGCATTTCCTCAGTTCGGCGGCTTTGAAGAGTGCAGGCGTGTTTCGGTCCACCAAGATCATTCGCCCGAGGTCCAGAGGTAAGTATGGGGTGAGGGGGTGTGGGAAGGCAGGGTGTGCAGTGGGTGGGTGAGGGTTGGGAGGGGCCAGGAGACTCACGGGACCGTTTTTTTCTTTACAGGTGTTCTTTTTTTTTCCAATGACGACTAGAGACATTTGCCACGCTGGGGTGGTCTCCCAGCATGGCACAAGGATGGTTGGGGCATTCAGCCGATGGGGATTGGGCACCCCATCGCTAAAACATCGACTGCCATGCTGGGGTGGGCTCCCAGCGTGGCACCCAATCTCGGGAGGGGGTGAGGACAGTGGAGCCGACGGGGATTGGGCACCCCGGCTATCATGAGTTGCCACGCTGGGGTGGGAACCCAGCATGGCATTTGGAAGGCTTTGGGGTGGGGGCGCAGCACAGCCGGCGTGGATTGGGCACCCGTCGGCTATACAGTGTGTGCGTGCATGCGGGGCGTGTGTGTGTGTGAGGGGGGAGCTGCGCGAGCAAGTGATATCTTATCGCTGCTCACTGAGCAAGCATACCTCTTTGAACTGTATGCATTGCATTTTGAGCTTGTCATAGACAGCTCCATCATGCATTGGCTTACAGGGGCCACGCCTGCCAACACACTGATTGAATTGGAAGAGCGGGTGACACACACGAAATCTCAGATGATGGCACTATCTTTCTTACACATGCATGCAAGCAAACATAACAAACATAATAAATGTATCTTAATTTTGAAGACCGTTTTTTCTTTTTGTGCGTGCATATGTGACGTATGAATGAGGGATCCACTCACTGTAGATCAAGGGAGGATGTGAAATGGTACAGGTACATGGGGGTGAACAAAGTGGTAGACAGTAAGCCCTACCAGAGCTTCAGGCTGATGTAGCACAGCGATACATGGGGGGTGAACAAAGTGGTAGACAGTAAGCCCTACCAGAGCTTCTGGCTGATGTAGCAGCTGGACTAAGGCAAGGAGGATGTGAAATGGTACAGGTACATGGAGGGGTGAAGAAAGTGGTAGACAGTAAGCTCTACCTGAGCTTCAGGCTGATGTTGCACAGCTGGACTAAGGCAGAAGCACCCACGGCATGTTCTTATAGTTCCCATGTATACGTCCATTTATGTTCTTACAGCGCTGATTGCCTAACTGAGCCAAGATGTAAAACAGACACTAAAATGTCAGGTTTATGTCAGGTGACCATGTTCTTATAGTCCCCATTTATATGTTCGTTATGTTCTTACAGCGTTGATTGCCTAACTAAGCCAAGATGTAAAACAGATAATAAAATGTCAGGTTTATTTCAGGTGACCAGGATCAGTAGTGGGAGAGGGGCAAGTGAAACAATGTCCTGAGAATGTGCTTAAACTTATTAACCGCTGTTGTGCCACTGAGTGATACAATCGTCCAGAATCCTGTATGTTTAAATTATGTTTGCAGCCTAAAGTTGCTTAGGTGGATTGGCATTTACACTACTCAGCGGCAAATCTTTTCATACTTTTTGTGATCATCGGTTAAGATATAACCACAAACTGATGAGACACTTGGGGCATGAAACTGTGCTACCAGCAAAGTTGCATTTGCAAAGCTCTGAATATTTATCTGTTGATAATGAAATGAAAACTGTCAGCTGATAACATTCAGCCACTGTCCATTGCACAGAATAGACATCTCACTGATAGATCTGGAGCAAAGGGACATGCACTTGCCAATAACACCACTACAACTCCAGACACGGAAGAAAGAAGTTCATGCACTTTCATCGCTGTTAACTTTTCAGCATTTTAAAACAGTTACTTAGCATCTGCACTAAGATGTTACACATCGCTGAACTGAATTGTGACACCAGAATCCCTGCAATCAACATTTGTCAGCAAAACTGAATTGAAAAAATCAATAGATGTATAAAATGGTAAGTGACATGAGTCAATAACAAAATATCTGCATGCAATACTTGGCTTAAAATTTGAGCACCACCTATTCCACACCACAGCGTCAAACAGGGATGCCATTTATAATTCAGCTAATGTCAAGCAGTTTTCGAGCCATAAAAAGTATTACTGTATCAGTATGGTAGGCAGCAACAGGATCAGGAAATTATGAAATAAATGCAACAGCACCCCCATCGGCCATATGTTGTGCGGGTGGAGGGAGTGCATGAGCACCCAGGGTGAGCTGTTAGGCGGCTTCAGATTCACCGGAGAAAAGGGTGGATTCGATTGTGAGCTACGGTTGAATTTGTGTTTTCTTTTTATACCTAGTTTTCGCTATTTTGTTAGGGCACAAGTCCAACCTAAGATGTTTAGGGTCACAAGGTGATGTGACTTCATTGAGCATCTGATCTGAGAAAGAGCTGTGTGATTCTATCTAAATGCCAGCTCACGGCAATTCAGAGAAAAAAAATATTTTGAAGCTGCATTACCAGACTGTGTGTGCAGTTTAGTGAATTACCACACAGGGGTGTGTATATGACAGCACTAAAAGGCGCATTAAAGTGCTTCAGTCATGAAAACCTCCCCACTGGCTGCTGCTGAAATGCATAGCAGTATGTTCTTTGTGCATTCTGACTGTTCTTGCTTCAGCTGCAGGTAGTACAATCGCTCAAGTTCGTTTGCATAGGTTTTAGCAGCGATTAGTTCACACTGACAGAGTCTAGTAAGAGAAAATGCTTGGGATTAACATACAAAGAAGTCTGAGTTTTCACATCAAATGCTGAGGTATTTTTTCTGGAGGATTAGAACCCATGGAGTCCATGAAGGTGTGCTTTGGAGAGCTGGCGTGTGTAAGGACTGTTAGGCACCCACATATTTTGACGGTCCTGCTTTGCAGGGAACAGTTTATTAAAGTAATGATGTGTGGCTTGTCCTCTAGGTTAGACAAGACTACACCATTCTATCAGGCAACCAACACAGTTGATCTGTGTGTGCGTGGGGGAGCTGCTCACTGAAGCGTAGCTCCCTCTTTCAACTGTATGCCACTGCATTTTCAACTGTTGTCATAGACAGCTTCAGCAGTGATTGGAGAATTGTGACCACGCCTGCAAACACACTGACTGAATTGGAAGATGCTGACACACCTCTGAAAAACTCAGATGATGGCACTATGTTTCTTCATACGTGCAAGCAAACATAAAAATGTCTGCTTGATCCACATTAGGAGCATAAATGTTCAGATATGATACTGTGACCATTCATGGCCCCTTTCAGGTTTTGAAATCACCCCTTTAGATTAGCATAAGTGTAAGAAATCATTACCTACCTAAACAAAATAAAATAGATCCACAGTACAGCCACAGACACTGCCAGATATTTCCCTAAATTTGTGTGATATTTCCAGAAATATCTCCTGCTTTCGTGTTTCCACAGTAGGGGCAGCAGAGAGAAATGCTTCAGAAATTTAACGAAATATCTGAAATAGCTGGCAATGTGTCTGGCTACTACTGTAGCTCTTTTACAAGAAACCCATTTGCTGTCAAAGGAAGTCCTAAAATTCAGTGACGATGGTGGCCCAAACTGAATTCCATGAGTACAACTCAAAACAAGCATTTGACAATGCCGAAAGTTTGCCTGCTTGCTTGTGTTTGCTGTGTGTTTATTGGGCATAGATAACAGAGAGTGTAAAATTAAACAAGTAATGACAAGAGTTAATAGAGAAATTGTCCTGACTGGGAAATGACAAGGTTCTCCGGTAACGTTCTATACTGAGTTGATAGACAGGTGGCTATATTGCCCATTTAGCCTGTGGCTACTTTTCAACGGCCCAATGTGTCCCTTTGGTTCATAATGCTCCAGTCTACTTCTCTTTTGAATTCTGTTAATGTGTTGGAGTGTACCATTTCCTTAGGCAGACCATTCCACAGCCTACCTGTGCCCTGTGTAAATGTGCCCCATCTATTGTTTTTTATTAGTATCCAGTTTGTTTTGTTTTGTTTATTGAGATTTATTGACCTGGTAAGCCCACTGGGCCTAGAAGTCCCTTTTCAGGGGTGATGGGGGTGGATATAGATGGCAAGCAACTGGGATTGAACCAGATTAAGCAGTTGATGGTATTTTTAAGTGAATGAGGGAAATTTGGCCAGGACACTAGGAAATTCCATACCCTTTTATTACATTTATTTACATTTTTAAGTTATATATACCTCCTCCAGTGCAAATGGAAACCAGACTCTCGAGTTGTTTCTTCCAAATGGTATGGGGCAGTCACCTCAGTCTAGTTAAAAGACAAATCGCATACCTCCCATACAATGAAGGGGCTCGAACATGGTTAATCCTGTGGTATTTTATCACACATTTTTATATAACACATTGAGAAGCAGTAGGAATATTACACAATTGGTGTGGCAGAAATGGATAGTACATGCGTTCCAGACGTATCTGGGGAAATGGGATCAGACTCTTCCAAAATCTTACCCCAATATGCAATACCGAGCTATGCGATATCCAATTAAATAAGAATTGGCAGTGGAAGTTAGAAAAAATAATGTATTCACGTTAAATAGGAGACAACTATATCAGCATATAGTTTATGAGTAACAAAAAATAGCATTGATATTCCCGGAATATGCACCTACCAGAATGCCTCAGGTTCCAGCAGGCCTAAGAAATGATAGAATCCCACAGAATTTGTGGGATATGGCTAGTTGTGTTGCCAAGGAAAGTTAGAGTAAGGGAAATCTGAAGCATAAGGCTATATATACATAAGAGAGATGTTGTCCAAAACTATCATGCACAACCTCGTGAAGAAACTACGCACAATTTTTTTCTAGTTATGTCCAGACAGTGTAAAATTTTGGTCAGAACTAGCCTATAAGTGAAATGGCCTTTTATATCTAGAATAGAAACATACAAACATAGAATTTGACGGCAGATAAGGACCGCTTGGCCCACCTAGTCTGCCCATTTTCCTACCTAACAGATAAGCTGCAGATCCTAGTTAACCAACAGCTTACTTCCTCCTACCCCCACTAGGACTGCCTTATGCCTGTCCCATGCATTCTTGAAGTCCCCACTGTTCTTGACTCACAACCTCCTCAGGAGGCTGTTCCATGCATCCACAACCCTCTCAGTGAAAAAATACTTCCTCACATTACCTCTGAGCCATCCCCTCTCTATCTTCAAATTGTGCCCCTTGTTCTTGCACATCTCTTTTTCTGGAAGATGCTACCCTCTTGGACTTTGTTAATTCCTTGATGTACTTGAAAGTTTCTATCATGTCCCCTCGCTCCCTTCTTTCCTCAAGGGTATACATATTAAGCTCCTTTAGTCTTTCTTTGTATGTCTTCTGGTGCAGACCCTGCACCATTTTGTTGCCCTCCTCTGGACAGCCTCCACTCTGTCTATGTCTTTGTGGAGATGGGGTCTCCAGAACTGCACACAGTACTCCAGATGGGGTCTCACCAACTGTCTGTACAGAGGATAACAACTTCCTGTTTTCTACTATTGATGCCTCTTCCTATGCATCCCAGTATCCCCCAGCCTTCCTTACTGCCTTCTCACATTGTTTGCCCACCTTTAGGTCATCTGATATAATTACCCCAGGCCCCTTTCTATTTTTACTGTTGTCAGTATCTCACCCCCATTGTGTATGTTTCCCCAGGGTTTTTGTTTCCCATGTGCATTACCTTGCACTTCTTTGCATTGAATCTGAGCTGCCATACATTTGACCATTCCTCCAACCTTGCCAAGTCCTTCTCATCCTTTCCACTCCATCTTGTGTATCAACCCTGTTGCAGATCTTTGTGTCATCTGCAAAGAGACATACTTTTCCTTCCAGTTCCTCTGCAATGTCACTTATAAAGACATTAAAAGGACCGGTCCCAATACTGAACCCTGCATGTACCCACTAGTAACCCTCCTTTCTTCACTGTGTACTCCATTTACTACTACCCTTTGTCCTGTTGTCTAGCCAATTTTTATCCAGGCTACCACCTGGGGACCCACTCCAAGGCTGGCTATCTTGTGAATTAATCTTTGTGTGGACTGTATCAAATGCCTTGCTAAAATCTAGGTAGGCCATGTCCACAGCCCCTCCCTGGTCTACTACTTTGGTCACCCAGTCAAAGAAATCTATTAGATTCGTCTGACATGACCTTCCCATCGTGAATCCATGCTGCCTTGGGTCCTGTGCCCCACTGGCCTCTAGGTACTCAACAATTCTTTCCTTCAGAAGTGATTCCATCATTTTCCCTACCACTGAGGTCAAACTAACTGGTCTGTAGTTTCCTGCCTCTGTCCTGCTCCCACTTTTGTGAAGAGGAATCACATCTGCCCTCCTCCAGTCCTTGGGTACCACCCCATCCTCCCATGATTTGTTAAAGAGAGTAGTCAGCGGTGTCACTAGTTCTACCCTTAGTTCTTTTAGAATTCTTGGTGAATCCATCAGGCCCCATTGCTTTGTCCACCTTCAATTTTATTAGTTCTTTCAGAACTCTTTCTTCTGTAAATGGACTGGTATCGACCCTGTCTTCAGAGTGTTTCTCTTGTTTGGTTTAGTAACTCCCTCCTCTTCCTTTGTGAATACTGAGCAGAAATATTCGTTCAGTATCCCTGCTTTTCACTGTCACCCTCTTCCCACATTCCTCCCTTTATTAAGCTTCAGTACCTTTGGTCTTTCTTCGCTCCCTAATGTACCTATAAAAGGTCTTATCCACCTTCTTAACAGAATTGGCTATCCTTTCCTCGGTTTGGACCTTTGCTATTCTGACTGCCTTCCAGCCTCTTTCTGCTTTAACTGATAAAGTTCTCTGTACTGCTCCTTCTGTGTTTCCTTATATTTCCTGAATGCTATCCTTTTCTCCTTAACCTTCCTGCCACCTCTTTTGAGAACCATAGTGTTTTTTTCCTTCGTTGTGTTTTATTGATTTGCTTTACACAAAGGCTTGTTGCCTCTGTGATGGCTGTTTTGATCACTCCCCATTGTTCCTCCACCCTCCTTCTTGTCTGTTTGCTAGTGCTTTTCTGAGGCACCCTCTCATTTTCCCAAAGTCGGCCCTCCTAAAGTCAAATACTCTTGCTTTTGTATGGCTTAATTGTATGGCTGTGTTTATCGTGAACCACACTGTTTGGTGGTCGCTTATTCCCAGATGGCTACCCACTTGTAAATCTGAGATTCTTTCTCCATCCCTATTTGAGAGAACCAGGTCTAAGATTGCTCCTCCCGAGTGGGTTCCAATACTAGCTGTCTGAGGCATGCCCCTGTAGGGCATCAAGAATGACCCTGCTCTTGGATGTGCCTGCAGCAAAGGTGCTCAGTTAACATCTGGCATATTCAGGTCCCCATCAACAATATCTCCCCTTTTATGCCATTCTAAGAAAGCCTTCTATCATTTCCTTGTCCATTTCCTCCCTCTGAGATGGGGTCTGTATACAACCCCATGCGGATTGTGGTGCCATTTCCTGTCTCCAGGGTGACCCAAAGTGCCTCATCTGCTCCCTGTTTACTCTTTAGTTCTGTTGCTTTGATCCCTTCCTTTACATAGAGAGCTACCTCCTCTTTTACCCTCTCTGTCCCTCTTGTAGATTGTGCATCCTGGTATGTTGACATCCCAGTCATGGTTCTCTTGTACCATGTTTCTGTGACTGCCACAATATCCAGGCAACCTCTTCCATCAAGGCCACTAGTTCAGGAGCTTGTTACATAGACTACAGGCATTGGTACTCATCACCCTCCACTTTTGATAGCCTTACCCCTTTTAGCCCCAGTTCTGTCCTTACTGCCTTTGCCTTTTTTACATTTAAATCTGTTCTGCTCCTAATAACTTCTGTACCTTGGTGTTTACCTCACTAATCACCATGTTTTGTGGGAGCCTCACCCCTTTTAGCCCCATTTCTGTCCCATTGCCTTTGCCTTTTTTACATTTAAATCTGTTCTGCTCCTAATAACTTGTACCTTGGTGTTTACCTCACTAATCACCATGTTTTGTGGGGAAGTTTGGATTTCCTGCTCCTATTCAGTGCCTCCCCTTGGCTAGTTTAAATGCTTGCCAATGAAGCATTTAAACCTCTCACCTAGGATCCTGGTTCCCCCTGGACAGATGCAGACCATTGCACCAGTATAGGTCTGCATCCCTCCAGGTGGCTCCCTAGTCCCCAATGAAGCCAAAACACTGAGCTCCACACCAGTTTTTCAACCACTCATTGAATTCCCTGGTGAGAAGTGCCTAGCATCTCCCTGCCATAGACAGGCAGCACCTCCGAGAGGTTACCGTGTCGCTACTTGTCTAAGGCCCTCCCCAACTCTACAAACTCCTCTTGCACTGCTCTGATCCCATTCCTAGCCAGGTCATTTGTCCCTAGGTGGACAATGACATCCAGCTCCTCCTCTCCCTCGTGCAGCTCCTCCCACGATCCTGAGGATTCGCCTCTGTCCCTCCAAGCCATGGCGCCAGGAAGGCACCTTACCTCCTCTCCCTTCCTCCCCATTTCTACCCCCGAATGATTGAGTCCCCACCAGGAGTTGTTTTCCTTCCCTGTGGGGAATAACCTATAATACTCTCATTTTAGGGATTATTCAGGATACGGAAAATGTCCATGCTAGTACACTGCAGGTTATATTTGCAGTCATAAAATATTATATGTGGATGTGTAGATGTAGTATGTATTCCAACACATCCAACAAAGGAGTGACATTTTGATAACACAAATGGAAACAGCCATTTTGACAGTTAAAGAGCAGGCTAAACAGAAATGTATTGCAGATAAAATACTATATTTATGGAAAATCTTGGAAATATATTTTGAACTGCACTCAAAATAATGTTTGAATATTTGTTTGTTCGGTATGTTGGAGATGACAAATTAGTGTACCTGATGCATGGAAAACAACAATTCTATTTATGTGATTATGATGGATATGGTTAATTTTTGTATAGGAATGAATTTTGTAATTTTCTTTTGACATGACGTAATGTTTATTTTCTTTTCAATAAAAATCCTCTGCTCTTTACGGTAAGTGCCATGGGATCTTTAACATGCACCTGAACTACCACTAATCCAGGCACATGGGACCTCGGTTTAATGTCTCATCTGAGAGACAGCCTGTTTACCATGTGATCCAAGATAAAACCTTTGTGTTGGATTTTGATCCTCATCGCCTCTGTAGTTCACTGTCTTTTATAAGTTTGATCAATAACGTTGATGTACAAAATGCAAATAGATAGCCAAAGACAATCAAAGAAGGCATTAATATCTCACTGTGCACAGTTATGGTGGACACCCGTACGTTTGCATTAGCAGGTTATGTGTTGCATTCATGCTACAATAGTCAGCTAAATGCTCATAAGATGAACAACAAACAAACCAGCACAAAGGTGTGCATGTGTTTACTTTTATCACTCACTGGTGGTTGTGCGACCATCTGTGCTCCCCTTGGGGGTCACGCCCACGGCAGTGGGGGATTTAACCTTACTGTTGTCTCCGAAGCCCTACCCCTGAGGATGCCAGCACAGGAACAGAAGTCCAGGCTGTAGACATACTGTCACATGTCTCAGCCAAGTACCTGACGCCCTCCCTCCCCACACACCGCTAGTCCTGAGCCGCTGCCCGTGAATCTACCAACTGCAGGAACGAGGCAGTGCAACAATCCTCCCCTTGGAGAAGAGTGTCCTGTGGGATGCTCAAACCTCCTCCCTCCAGCTGGCCCCCGACAACCAAGGCTCATTCCCAAACCGTGTCCCTAGCTCATGAGCAGTAGCGCTACTACTGCGCTGACAGGCCGCTAATTGTGTGTGTTTTTAATCCAGTACAGTACTCGGCACTAGCTGAAGAACCTCAATTTCTATCACTCTCTGAAATAGTCCAGTCTGTTTTGTTTGGTTCGTATTTGATGGAATGCAATATGTGGATGTTGCTAACAATTACTGGATAGTTTGGGATGTAAAATATAACATTCATGGTTTTCTTTGTTTGCATTTTATTTCTTATAGGAAGTCAGGGTGGAATGGGGGCATAAAACTGACTCACACAGCCTGCTCGCAGCCCCACCACATGTATGAACATACACACACACATATATTACACACACGCAACCAGACGACCAAAAGTCCCTGCATGTATGGCCTGCAGCCCCAGTATGTTGACTGTTGCCCACAGCGTCACTGGAGGGAACTGAGGGTTAGTATTCTGTAACGTGCCTAGTTTATAATGGCACTGAAGAGTAGGATAAAAGGGGCAAATACCTTCCTCATCATGCATGCCCTTTGTGTTGCTAATAAACTGGAGCTGGTTTGAACCACTTAGATGTCAACGCCAGCAAGTTGCAAACTGCGCCTGTGAGTTATTGGAGAATCACACTTCAGAGCTCGTTCCTGCTATTTTACAATTGGCACTGCTAAATTCAGGATCTGTGATATTGTTATGCTGACATGGTGTTCAGGTTTTGACTCAGAGCAGAGATTTACATGAACTGTGTACAGTTAGATTCAAACAGCGCTCCACGCGGAGAGATGGGCCAGCATCAGTGAGGAGCAGTGGCACTGTCAGACCGCTCACTTCTGTTGGACTTTTTTTATTCATTTTTGTTGTATTGTAGAAAGTGTCTAAATGTAGTCACAAACATTACTTGAGCTATGAAATTTTGTCGGGAAAAGTCAATGAGTATCTGAGGGCATCTGATCAGCTGTTCTGACCATAGCATAGACTGGCTTACTGATAGTTTTATTTATTAAATAGCTCCAAAACAGAACTGAAGTATAACTATTCACTTTCCAGCTTTGATCTTTAAATGAAGTACCATTTCTTTTCACTTACTTCCTCTCCCACTGGTACCACCAAAAGCCAAGTGAGTGGTAGGGAGTGAGAGGAAAGGCAGCTCATGCCAAAAGAATAGTGCTGTGAGCACTTTCAGGTACTCCCACCTGCCAAAATGTTAAGCAGTGGGAACGGAACTTTATAATCAGCCAGTAGCTGTCGAAAGATTTAGACGGCAGCAGTGGAAAGTAGGAAAGAAGGAACAAAACAGAAACTTAATAAAGTTAAAGAATGAGCTGGCTTGGCGGGGCTGCATCGCCTTTTGAACTACACAAAGTTTCCACCCAGCAAGCAGAAACTGTCACAATCAGCTTGGTTGATTATTGGTCTGTCACTGCCGTGCCTACTGTAGCTTGAACTGCATTGGACCCAACAGTGACACACCTCTGAAACCCTATTGTTGTAATAAGAGGCTGAGGGAAATGTGAGGAAGTTTTCTTCACAGAGAGGTGGTGGACACATGGAATAGACTGCCACAGGAGGTGGTGAGTGAGAGCACAGTGGAGGGTTTTAAACATGCATGGGACAGGCATAAGGGTAACTTAGAGGTGAGAAGGTGGGATGAAAAGTCACTGACCAGGTAGGGTCAGAGACCACAAACTAGTGTAGGGCTTTCAGGCAGACTGGATGGACCTGGCGGTTCTTGTCTGCTGACAGTTTCTATGTTTTATGTTTCTAAGATGTTCGTGCTGCAAGTGAAAGCAAACACAGAAGCATCTGTCAATGCCACATGTTCTCCACTTGTATAGAAGCCCTGGGGTACTAGATGTGTTGTGGGCTATTTATTATCAGTGTTACAAGGCTGCGTTAGTAAATTTCAACATAGGTTCATAACTTTATTTTTTACAATATTTTTGCCCCAAAGTGTCAGCATAGCCTTCCTGTGACCCCACCTCATGAACAAGTGCAAAGAAAAGTTTCAACTCCTGTGTAAAAGGTGTTTTCACGCAGGGACTGCAAAATCACCTTTGAGATGCAAAACACATTTTGGCTAGGATTTTGAAAATGACAGCTGTCACATTAATGAGGCACTGTAAAGAAATGGCTATGTTGAAAATCTGGAGTAAAAACATTAAAACTTACCAAAGTTATGGGTCTGCATTCACAGAATTCAACGTCAGCTTATAACTTTGCTGTTTAGTTGTTGTTTAATATCTGTACTCCAAATGTTCAGCATAGCCTTCTTATGATTCCGCCTCACGCCAGTGCGGTGTCAGCGTGGCTCAGCTGGTAGCACATCCACCTCTGGACCAGAAGTTCATGGGTTCTCATCCCACACCAGGATTGGTCTTACACCTAGAACACTTGCATCTGAGTGCAGAATTAGGGGTGCTGTACTGCTGGGGTGTGCCGTCCTTTGAATGAGATGTTAAACCCAGGTCCCTTCTAGCCATCCTGGTGGTGTCCAGGTGGAAGTAAAGAACCAGGACACTCTTCACAAAGAGTAGGGGACATTCCGGTGTCCTAGCCAACATTCCCTTCCCATAAACTGGTTCATGCAATTATCCAGGCTGTGTGGGTGCTGATGTGCGATATGGCTGCCACTCACATTCAGTCACTTCACTACCAGTCCAGCATTGCTTGTAAAGTGCTTTGGGATACACTGTGTATGAAAAATGCTATATAATGCTGAGTCTTCTTCTTCTTCTCATGGACAAGGGCAGAGAACATTTTCAACTCCTGCCCGAAGGTGATTTCACACAGGACTACGGAATCACTTTTTGGAACAGATTTGCCTAATTTCTTTACAATTGTTTATGAGGTGGGTCACAAAAAAGCACGTTGAAAATTTTGGACAAAAATATGCAAAATGGCCAAGTTATGCCACTAAGTTCAAAACCCCATTGGAATACATTGAACCACATACCTGATTTCTTCTGTTCACGGTCCTGCTTTAAAGAGTGAAGATGTGTCTGTGGTCCACAGAAGATTACAGCCTTGGACCCCTGGTGGGTAAGGGGGGGGGTTGCTGAGTGGGAGGGTCAGTAACAGTGCAACAGATGTTGATGGACATTTTCATTTCTATAAGATTTAAAAAAAAAAAAGCTATGAGAGAAGGTTTTCTTTATTTCAGATTGCGACACTGGTGGATTGGACACCCCCAGAGTCAGTGTTACATTTGTGGGGAGGGTGGGATGATGGGTGCTGAGAGGGAGGGTCAGGTGGGCAGGACAGTTACAGGGCAGCAGAAACAGAGATCGATGGGACGGCTAATAAAACGATGGGATAGAAATTGGGCATTTAACTGAAGCCATGCTACCGAGCATTACAAATGCATATACGTATTCCCAGAATATCCATAAGTATTTGCACATGGCAGTACTGTGACTTCAGTTTAATACACCCAATTCCTATAACTTTAAGCCCTTGTTTCAGGTCAGCTTGCATTTTCCCTGAGTTCAGCTTCCTTAATACTTTTGAAAATCTGTATAGCTGAACTCAGGTGTGCTGAGTCGTGAACGAGCCTTCTGCTGCTTTAGTGCCATTTAGAGATATGATTGCGCATGGAGAGCAGCGTGGTAGTGGACAGCAGGGGTTCCACTTAGGAGGTGGTGACACAGGGGAATGGGCACCTCAGGGTCAGTTTTATGTTTGTCAGGGGTGTGTGGGTGGTGGGTGCTGAGAGGAGGTTCAGGTGGGGGCAGTTACAAGGGCACCAGCAACACACACTGATGGGTGGTTTTCCTTGTTACAGCTGGCATTTGCAACAGTGGGGCTATTCGTGGCTGTTTCAAACTCCTCAGCAGGCTGTCATGACAGATCAGCTTGCTGGGTGGTGCAGAGCAAAGGAAGAGCCGGTCCATGATTGGGTCAGCTTTTTCTTGTAAAGTACAGGACATCTCCGCACAGCAAGCCAAAACTCTGTCATGATCAGCCTGGCTGATGATTGCTGTGGCACTGACCTGTCCCTCAAACACTGCTCTGCATTGGACGGACAGTGTCACACCACTCAAAAGGCACTATCATAGCAAGATGTTTGATGCGGCGTTGCATGCATGGCGGAACGTAAAAGGGAAGAGCCATACTTATAAGAAAAGGGATTAATTTTGTGAAAATAAATTTCCAGCATGCTCAGTCACCACTTTATTTATTTTGCCTATGTTGCCCAAAATAACATGTTTATAACCCACGGTATGAATGAAATCCATAACCCAGCGCAAGTCAGATGCTAATTTATCAACTGTCACTGCATCACTGTGGTATTAACCACTGAAAAATAACACAATACTACTGAGGGTAACAAAGGAAACAAAAAGATACAGAATCTTACCAATTATTGTGATTTTCTGCACATCCTCTAGAAACATGAGAGTCAAAGAATATTACTGAACATGGAACAAAACAATAAAGTAAGAACTGTAAATTCTGGCAGAAAACTGGTTGATAATTTATCAAAGAGTGTATATTAATAATCAAACAGTCTGTTGGGGCGCTAATGAGCAGCTAGGGAAAGAGACGTGTCTCCGTTGGCTCCATCGCCACGAGGTGTATAAGTAACGTTATCAAGTGATTTTTGGTTTCAGTATATAAACAAAATAATGATATCGAATGGAGAGGTCACCATGGATGAATATCTGGTGCCAAATGGAAACCATCAAGAGACGCCACTAAATCAGCTAAGAAAGCTCGACTGCAGTCACGGGTGAAGGCCCAGGAATCATCACCCTGTCCACAAAGAAATGGAAATAATATGGTGGACCTTAACAGACCAGATAATAATGACAATTAATCCTAAATTCAATACCCTGGCTGGGAAACTCAGTGAAATGTCAGCTCAACTCCACCGGCCAGGCATCGCAGACTACAGAGGCAGAGGGAGGATCTTGGCCATTGAAGACAGAACCTATCAGATACCAGAATCTGTTAATGAAGTGAAGGGAGTTGAGGAGTTAAAGGAACAGCTGGACTACCAAAAAATTACCAGTGCCAGAACAAAGTAAGGATCTGGGGACTCCTCGAGGAAAGGAAGGACCTCCCGGAAGAATTTTGCGCAAGGTGCTGCCAGAGCTTCTGGGCCTCAGCCAAGGGCGGCACTTAAATTGAGCAGGAGCATTGTGCTCTGGTGCCAAGACCTTCAGTGGAGGAACCGCGAGGCAGCTAATCTTTCAGCTCCACCACTTTGGTGATCTTCAGGTGATATGGTTCTCCTTCAAGCAGAAGCGGAGGTAATTCACGAGGTGCAAGACTACACTTGCACCAGGACTGTTCCCTAAAGCCTCAAAGCACGCATGTTCAATTCAGTTTTGGATATGCTCAGGGCTAAAAGGCCAACTTTCAATTCCTCTACCCGGCCATGGTTAAAGTTAGGAAAGAGGGGCAATCCATACCTTCCATGAGGTTGAAAGAGTGCAGCAGTATTTGAAAGAGCTGAAGGATGCTGTCCGGAGAACTGTACCACCCAGAGATAAGTAACTTTCTAGCTGGAAGATCGCCATATTTACTTAATAATTTGAACTACAAAAACTTATTTTTCCATTTTCATGTGTGCTGGCTGAAGGGCTGGAGTTCTGGACTGACCCGAACTGTGTGGGAGTTTGAGAAAAATGGGGATCTTGAAATGATTCTGGGGAGGTTGGTGCCCTTTGACTAATGGTTTCGTGAAACAACTAAATAATAGCTGCGCAGAAAAGAGATTTGTCACGAGAACTTTATCTACTGCTTTACCAGCTGCTCGGTGGAACTGGGGGCTAAATGGAGTACCTCTGGGAAGGGATAGTAGAACTGAAGCATACAGATTAAATAAACGCTTTTCACGGAATGATTTTCGAATTGGTCTGGGGATTCCACCCGACAACGAGAGCTCAAAATGGCGCTGGGACTGCAATCCGGGGAGAGTATCAGACTATGCAGAGAAGGGTCTCACAAGGTATGCAGAAATTGATCTGGGAGGCTTCTCTGGGGCCTGTACTTCCACCGGATCGGCAGAATGAACTGATCACTGCACCCTTATTCTAATGTGCAGTAGCTGCCATATGACTTACATAAAGAACTAAGCGACTCAGAGTGCTGAAATTACGGGGACTGTGAACATCGCTGAAAACATACTGATGCTAGGAATCAAGACAGAGGTGGCCTCTGGGACTGCATGCTCGGATGGCTGTCTGAACATTAGACTAAGCATGTCCTCTCTCATGGGAATCTCTAGTGGGGTACACTGGAGAACTGCAGGGAGGCTGGGGTGAGGGCAGAGGTGGGGACATGTAGATTTGGAAGTACCTCACCTCTTCACCCTGGTCCTGAGGCACAAAGCTCCCATAGGAAACCATGACGGTATATCTGTGTGGAAAAAACTGAGGGGGGAGTGAGGAGAGCAGAGTCTATGTACAAGCAGGGAAGGAGTGGAATGTTCTTGATGCTGGGGCCTGGGGGCTGGGTTCATAGCAGAGGGGGATACCAGGACTGTTAACCTGAAGCCAGCTACATGGTGCTGGGAAGATAACGGATAGGCTGTAACACACACAATTTATTTTCTTTTCTAGGTTTTTTTCTTGGAAGCTGCGCAAACAGTTTGGTGGACGGAAGTGGTGGCTGACATCCAGGGTGGAAGAACTGACCTTGTTTTAGCGGAACCAAGTTCAGGGTAAGTAGGGGCCCCTCAGAGGAGGGTCCTGAAATATGGGAGGGGAATGGGATGTGCTGCTCAGAACGGATTGAAAGTAGATGTTAAGAAGGCCTTAGGCAGAATGGCCTGAAGGTGGCGGGGGATGGGTGGAAGTGAGGGGCTTTGTCATAAGAATTGATAAGAAAGAAAGAAAGAAAGAAAGAAGAAAGAGACCACTTGGGAAAAATGCTTATTATGAGTAGGGACGGTGGGGAGACAGTACTAGTACCTTATATCTGATTCAAAACAAAGTACCAGATTGGGGCAAACGGGGATTCCAGGGTTTCTTCTGGGTCCCAGTTTAAGGCTGTGGGAAATTGGAAGAGAATGTCTTGCAATGTTGGGGGGGTCTCACTGAAGGGAAGATTTCAATGTGAAAAGAAGATTGGAAAAATGATGTACTGTTATGAGTTGTTGGAAACCTGCCTGTTGCAGGTCAAGACTTGGGGGAGGCATGAGGGGAAGATTAATGATTTAAGAAGGGTATTTGTGATGTTTTTCTGTTTTAGCTTGTGGAGTATCATTTGAATTATGGTAGGGTGGCTTAGAATGATTAGAGACAAACTGACAACTCAGGGAATAAAGGCGGTAGACAGGACCAATGGTCTGATGAACATGGATAACAACTCTGTGGTGATAGCATGGAACATATGGGGCTTCTCAACCCTAGCAAAAACAAGTTCTGCAAGCTCTTAAAAACTGGCATGCTCAGGTAGCCTTATTACAGGAAACCCACTTTACAGTGGAAGAACATAAGAAGCTAGTGGGAGGATGAGTGGGTATTTACAGTGGAAGAACATAGAAGCTAGTGGGAGGATGAGTGGGTATTTACAGTGGAAGAACATAAGAAGCTAGTGGGAGGATGAGTGGGTATTTACAGTGGAAGAACATAAGAAGCTAGTGGGAGGATGAGTGGGTATTTACAGTGGAAGAACATAAGAAGCTAGTGGGAGGATGAGTGGGTATTTACAGTGGAAGAACATAAGAAGCTAGTGGGAGGATGAGTGGGTATTTACAGTGGAAGAACATAAGAAGCTAGTGGGAGGAGTGGGTATTTACAGTGGAAGAACATAAGAAGCTAGTGGGAGATGAGTGGGTATTTACAGTGGAAGAACATAAGAAGCTAGTGGGAGGATGAGTGGTATTTACAGTGGAAGAACATAAGAAGCTAGTGGGAGGATGAGTGGGTATTTACAGTGGAAGAACATAAGAAGCTAGTGGGAAGATGAGTGGGTATTTACAGTGGAAGAACATAAGAAGCTAGTGGGAGGATGAGGGGGATGTGTTACACTGCAGCATGCAATTCACATAAAAGAGGGGTGGCAATACCAATCAACAGAAACGTTCCATTTATGGTTGAAGGGTGGTGATGGACCCCAGTGAAGGGCAATACATTTTGTACAGGGTAAAGTGAGAGAGGAACAGATTACCTATGCGAGCATTTATGATCCGTCGGTGATTGATGCAGAATTTACAAGAGCTTGCTTGATGTCCTGGTGCAGGAACAGTTTCCCAATCTGTGTGAGGGGGAGACTTTGACTGTGTGATGGAGCCCAGCTCGGACCACTCCATGGGGATGAGATGACACAAGGGGCAGTGCAACAATAGAAGCAAGGCATCATAGACAGATATGGTGGGTGCCTGGGCGCAGCCAACCTGGGGCTGGAGAATATACATTTTATTCCAGTCCGCATGGAACCTGGTTCAGTCTGGACTACATATATGTCACTGGGGGCATACGGGGATGTAAGGATGTGTCACACAGCCCCATTCATATTTCAGACCATCCTATGGTTGTAATGAGGATGGCTGCGGGAGGAGTAGGGCGCCCTGGTTCAGGTTGGTGGTTCCATACTTATTATCAACCAAAAGTTTTGTGAATTTTAAAAACACAGTGGGGGTTTACAAGATGGAAAATGAAGGTACCGCCCCACTAAGGTAATTTATTGGTAGTGGGGAAAGCATATATGAGGGGGTGATAATGGGATATGTGGCGACATACAAGAAACAGAAGGGTGAGAAGACAGGCCCTAGAGCAACAGCTGAAGTAGAATGAGAAAGAATGATTTGCATGCCAACAGAACAGGTGCAGGGGAACAGAGCTGACACCAAGGGGCCCTAAATTTATTACTGACTGGAGAAGCCAGTAGCTCACTGTTTTATACAAAACAGAGGCTCTTTGACTGGGAGAACAAGCCAGGGGCTATTCTGGCAAAGGTTGGCAAGGGCAGGAGAGGAACTGCAGTGGTAACGACAGTCAGGGACAGAAAGGGACAGGTGCATACCCAGAATGACAAAATACAGGACGCTTTAGACTTAATATGATAAATGATATAGGGTGGAGTGTTATAACTCAGAACACCTGGCCACAGAGTTCTTAAGGGACTGAGGATGCTGGGCCTCACAGAGGAAGAGTTTGAAGGTTAAGATCACAGCAGGGAGACTGGGAATGCAATAGTGCTGACGAGCGAGGTAGCGGAGGCCGGATGGCTTTGTGATGGAATACTATAAACAGCTCAGGATGGAACTCGCTGGAGCACTGGCAAATATGTTAGGGAGGCAGTACAGGAGGATGGTATACCGGCGTCCAGCCTGCAGGCTCTGGTCTGTGTACTCCCAAAATCCAATAAGGATCCAACGGAGTCTGGCTCATATGGCTCATCTCTTTCCTCAGTGGAGTGTAGTTTGTACTGGCCCATCTCTCTCATCAATGGAGTGGCTCGTACCAGCCCATATCTCTCCTCAACAGAGTGTAGTTCATACTGGCCTATATCTCTCCTCAACAGAGTGTGGCTCATACTGGCCCATATATCTCCTCAACAGAGTGTAGTTCATACTGGCCCATATCTCTCGACGGAGTGTGGCTGCACTCAGCCCATATCTCTCCTCAATGGAGTGTAGTTCATTCGACCCATATCTCCTCAACAGAGTGTGGTTCGTACCAGCCCATATCTCTCCTCAACGGAGTGTAGTTCATACCAACCCATATCTCTCCTCAATGGAGTGTGGTTCATACTGGCTCATGTCTCTCCTCAATGTAGTGTGGTTCATACCAGCCTATATCTCTCCTCAATTGTGATATGAAGATTTTGCTAAAATCTTGGCTGGGAGAGTTGGAACAGGTATTACCTTTGTTGGTACACCTGGATCAAATGGGGTTTGTTCAGGGGTGCTTGTCATATCATAATACGAGGAAAGCAGCTAATGTGGTTCATTGGGAATGCGACCTGGGCAAGTGGTGGTGCTGTCCATGGATGCAGAGAAGGTGTTGACCGCATTGAGTGACCATATTTGTTTGGTGTGTTAGAGAGGATTGGACTGGGGAGTCGTGTATGTAAAACTTGTCAGGATGCTGTATCAAACCCGAGCCATAGTCCTGGTGAATGGGGCCGCTCGAATAAATTTGGACTATTCAGAGGGACACGACAGGTGCCACCTCTCGCCACTCCTATTTGCACTAGCCATAGAACCATTAGCTATTAGGAGTAGGAAAGATGTTAGGATTAAGGGGTAAGGTAGGCTGGGGGCATCACAAGATCACTTTGTATGCTGATGATCTCACAGACCCAGGTACCACAATGCCGGCATTATTAGAAAGGGTGCAACAGTTCGCAGCATCCTCTGGACACAAGTTGAATCTATCTGAGTCAGAACTGATGAGTGTAACAAAGCGAAGGAAGGGGAGAGCACATGGGGTTTCCAGGTAGTTAAGGACAGCTTTACCTATCTAGGGATTAGGGTAGAAAAGGATTTAAATCAGCTGTATGGACTTAATTGTGGTGTCAGCGTGGCTCAGTTGGTAGCACATCCACCTCTGGACCAGAAGGTCGTGGGTTCTCGTCCACACTGGGATTGGACTTGCACCTAAAATCGCTGGCATCTGAGTGCAGTATTGGGGGTGCTGTACTGCTGGGGTGTGCCGTCCTTCAGATGAGACGTTAAACCGAGGTCCCTTCTACCCATCCTGGTGTTGTCCTGGTGGGTGTCCAGGTGAAATAAAAGAACCCAGGGCACTCTTCGCAAAGAGTAGGGAACATTCCCAGTGCCCTGGCCAACATTCACCTTCCCATAACCGGTTCATGCAATTATCCAGGCTGTGTGTGGGTGATGATGTGCGATATGGCTGCCACCACATTCAGTCACTTCACTACCAGTCTAGCATTGCTTGTAAAGTGCTTTGGATGTATGAAAAGCACTATATAAATGCTGATTCTTCTTCTTAATTATACCCCCTGATGAGAAATTAAAGCAGATATGGAAAGATGGAGGGCACTACCTATCTCATGGCTGGGCGTGTTACCAAGGTTATCATATTTATGCAGATGCTCCAATGGGGTTAAAGAATGGAACATTAGGGTCATGGAGAAAAGTTCAGCAGATCCATATGCAGGCAATAACACACTCCAAGGTGTGGTTTATCGCCTGATAGAGCATGCCCGGGGGCGTACTAAGGCCGCAGTGCTACGCTGGGTGCCTTGTGCCACTGGGCGTGTTATCTATAAACCACACCTCAGAGTGTGTTATTGTGCTTATAAAATGGGTTTCCTTCATAAACCAACCTAGTAAAAAAAAAGTTATTTAATGAAGTATTACAGAAAAGCGTAAACATGTAGAAGACGGAAAAATAGTCCCATGTGTAGTGTACAGTTTCAGGCAATATATATCATGTAGGCACTACCGGTATTGGTGTTTCTCTGCTATAAACTTTGTATCAGGCCCAAGACAAAAACATTTTATTTTACTTTTTTTTTAGTTGTAATCATCAGATACCTTGAATGTGATCAATCGTGTGCTTTAGCGGCACTGTAAAGATCAGTTTCTGATGTGGTGTCTGTTTGTCCTCACAGCTCTGTATGTGCCAGAATTATTGTTTTGTTTGTTTAGCTTATTTAAGTCTTTTTATTTATTGATTTATTCATTGTAGGTGTCGGCCTGCTTAAGTGTGGGCAAGCATGTCCCTTGACAGCCGCCCGCACAGAGCAATTTCCGTTCGCCGTATTTTAAAGCGCGAGTTTTTTCTGTGGTGCTCTTTGTAGCGAGGGATTTTGTGTTTTATGGGCTGCCAGATGAAGTCACAGTGAGGGTAGGTGAAAATGCAGAGTTAAGGTACCTGTAGTTTCTAGTACCTTGTCAGTAGGCGGACTGCACAGCACCAGGAGTGAGAACTAAAGTAAAAGGTATTTGGTTTCTTGTGGCTTGCTGCGACAAGTCGGAGTACTGTGAGGTTTTATTTTAAATGTTTTTGTAAAGTAGTGTGCTCCCAAATTGTAGTTTTGTACTGGCTCTGTGTGTTTGTATATATGTTGGGGGCGGGGAGTGTGTACTTTAGGTCAGCGTGGTAGCGAGGTCTGTTTTGTGGGGGCGATCAAGTGAATTCATTGGCATTGGCACAGTGATATTTCTGGTTCTATGCTTTGAATGGCTAAAGAGTGTTGGCTACTATAT
The DNA here is from genome assembly GCA_016271365.2 of Neoceratodus forsteri. NCBI lineage: Eukaryota > Metazoa > Chordata > Ceratodontiformes > Ceratodontidae > Neoceratodus > Neoceratodus forsteri. Next base: position 552,309,351 of record JADMNL010000022.1, read on the forward strand.
CATCTGATAAGGACATTGCTCAGATGATGTAGTAGCCAATCAGGATGATGGATTTTTAAACCCATTTTATAAGTCAGAATAAAAGACCCAGGATGAGTCTGTTAAGACTAAAGGGCACTACAGCAAACAAGGGGTTATGTTTTCTGGATCTTAAAGGTTACTTTTGGCAATCCAAAACAGATATATAACAGAATGGGTCCGCAAGGAGAGGAGGAGGCCTACTGGGTAGATCTGGAAGGGAGGAACAGCGGTGCACATGGCAGCATACCTGGATCCGGGGCAGGGGGGCAACGGGCACTACCAGAGGCAGCAGGATAGAACCCCCTGCTAGAATGGCTGGAGGCTTAGGAACTGATGAAGAGGAGGAGGAAAGCAGGAAGAAAAGTCACAGGGCTAGTCCCGATAGTGGGGAACACTGCCTTCTTACCAGGGATGGAGGACGGGGATTTGGTATCTGGGAGGCAGGAGGGTGTGCTGCCTGAGGGACCTGTACACTCGGGAGAAATAAGGATTTTGAGGACCTTTGAGAAAAGTTTGGCATACCAGTGGTGCACCGCTATAAATAATACTTTCAGGCTCGGGTGTTTGGGCAGAGCAGGAGAGAGGGGAAGCAGCACTGGCTATGAGACAACTAGAAGACTTGCTATGGGGTGCATGCTCTAACCCAAGGAGACTGGTGGCATGGGCAGTAAAACTGACCAGGAAGTGTTCCCAGACCGTACAGCTAAGGTGAGAGGGCTATGGGAGAGGGATCTGGGATTCAGATATCGGATGATGATGACTGGGCCACGTGCTAGCTTCTCATATGGGTCTCTTGATGCGCAACAAATTTAAGGAGTCTCAGTTTAAGTTTTACACAGACTCTACTGCCTACCAGTAGTGGTCAATAAGTTTCACCGGCGGTCCCTCCCACTTGTGCCACTGTAACAGTGCTCTAGGTACCTATATACACTATTTCTGGGAGTGTAGAGATTTGTGCCCTTTTGGTCGACAGTTGCACATGCAATCTCAGATGCATCACACACAGATGGCAGACACTGCAGCGATGTTACTCTTCGGGTGGAGGATTGGGGAGGAGGGTTGGGAAGCATATCCTGGGATCGCGAGGTTCTGTTAACCTTAGCTAGACAATGCACACAGAACACATGGGTCTCGATAAGCAACCTACCATGAAGCAATGGAAAACCCTGGTGATGGACAATCTAGCATTGGAACAACTGACATATCAAATGCATGGTAAAGTGGAACTGTTTTTGAGCAAATGGGGCCCTACACTGAGTCACTACTAGTGGAGGGGCTTCCATGTTCAGACAGGGAGTGACCGATTGCTTTGATGCCATGTTTTCTACAAGGCGGATCCTGGACCTTGATACACAAAAGATCGGAGAGGACATGGGTAGTCTCCCACAACTCATGGGTAGGAGGAGCAACCGTAGTAATATACGGGCAACTAGAGGTATCCTGAAGCCACAGAAGGTATGTGCCTTGTATAACAAAGATCCGTGAGGTAGGCTAGCCTCACACACACCATATGAGAGCAGGAAAATATACACGTGCTAATATGGGTTATTGTTATTTTGGCATGTTTGTTGAAAATTCATTATCTTGATTTTTGGTTTTGATTTTAACAAGTATGTGTCTTACTATTGTCCTTTTCGTCTCAGTCCTATCAGTCTCTGATTAGTCAGGTGGGGAAGAGAATAAGGAGAGCTTAATTAAATCTGAGACTGTGAGACACATGTAATCGGTTATAAATGTGTGACGAGATGGAAGACAGTGTCTCCTGCTTGTTGGAAGGGGACTGTCTTGGTTGTTTGTAATGTTTCATATGTTTAAACTTCAATAAAATAATAAACAAAACAAAGAAGTCTGTTGGAGTTCAAAAATATATTCAGGTTCTTGGGCTAAACTGTCAGCTGAGTCAATTCAACTACTCTCAGGCTAAATCCAAAGCAGCACCAAGGTCAGGGAGAAGTTGTGGAGAATCAGTCATTTCAGTGAAGGAGTCCTTTAGATCTCAGACACTGCTTAAACAAACGTTTCAGATGAGGATCTTGCAGCTGGGATCTCTGAGACTGAGAGACACTATCGCTAGTTTGTGAATGTCTGTTTCTAGAGTATGCATGCGATCGCTCCCTGTTATTCAAACGGTGGCCAGCGGCAGCACTGCGAGGAGAGTCTGCGCCAGTCAGCATCCACAGATCCACACCCAGATATGGACAGACTTTACTGCATCAGTCAGTGGCAGAAAGGGGTGCTGAGGGTGGGCTGGTGAGGGTGGGGGCTTATCAATATTATTATGGAGATTGGATGGAGAGGAATACCACTGGTGCTGCCAGGGAGCATGTCATTTTAATTGCTGATCCAGCAGTAGGGGACAGGTGTTGGTGGCACTGGCGCCGCTAGGGGGGCAGGGTACTCGTGCACCACTATGCACACTGATAAGAGCAGGGCTTGAAGCATTTATTAGTATTGTGCCCACAATCTGTTAGTGCTTCCAGAACCCTCTCCATATACCATTGTGCCCTGTATGCAGGGGGCTCCTCATTTGCATGGGTGCAGTTGTAGTTAGCACAGTTATGTTAGCCACTGTGCGCAGCACTGTGGGCTACTTTGAATATGGCCCACAGCCCATTTGGTCACGCCATGTTGGGTTAGCGTGGCACTACGCCTGTTACTGCCATGCTAGCTTTTTTGAGCTGTAGGCTGTAGAATTTCCCGTCGGATCATTGGTCACGGCATCAAAGAATAGGATCAGGCTGATTTGGTATGAGCTGCCCTTCCAAAGCCATGCTGAGAAGTGGTGAGAACACTTCAATCAAGTAACCTATTATTCTGTACATGATCATGGATTCTAGGACCTTGCCTAGTACTGATGACAGATCTTTAGGTGCCCAGATCTGAGAATGCCTGGTACTGATGTCAGGTCTTTAGGTGCCCAGATCTGAGAATGCTTAGTACTGATGTCAGGTCTTTAGTCGCCCAGATCTGAGAATACCTGGTACTGATGACAGGTCTTTAATCGCCCAGATCTGAGAATGCCTGGTACTGATGTTAGGTCTTTAGTCGCCAGATCTGAGAATGCCTGGTACTGATGTCAGATCTTTAGTCGCCCAGATCTGAAAATGCCTAGTACTGATGTCAGGCCTTTAGTTGCCCAGATCTGAGAATGCCTGGTACAGATGTCAGGTCTTTAGTCACCCAGATATGAGAATGCCTAGTACTGATGTCAGGTCTTTAGTTGCCTAGATCTGAGAATGTCTAGTACTTATGTCAGGTCTTTAGTTGACCAGATCTGACCTTGCCTCCTGCTTAAAGAGAGGGATCACATTGGCCACTTTCTAGTCCTCAGGCACCACACCTGTACAGACAGACTCATGAAAGATTACAGAGGATGACCCTGACTGCTAAGCAGCTATGCTCTCTACAGCTTGGGAGAAACAACTCCACTTAACATATCAGTCATTTCTTTAATGGTCTTCTAACCTCCCTTCAACTTTGCAGGTTGCGGACTCTCATAGCGATGTTTCTCTTTATCATGTTCATCACTGGTGTTTGTTTTTCTAAAATGTGTTATTTCAATTAAACCTGTATTTTAAGGGTTTATTACACACCTCCCGGTTGTTCTGTAGTTTTAGGGTGGTGGGTGCCCTGCTCTTAAGGTTCTTCTGGATTTTCATTTTTATGAACCATTGGAGCCCCTCCCTTCTCTCTCTCCCCATGGTGGGACCTCTTCCCTCTTACCAGTTTGCTGGGGTGGGGTGTACATCATTTTTGAGCAAGGCTTCCCCTCAATTGGGCTGGCAGGAGCTGGACCATGGAGGAAGTCTTTGAGAAAGGACAATTCACTTGGGAGTCCCAAGCTCAATAACTGAGTGTTAGGTTTGCCAGTAGAGGAGCTGCCCTGGGCAGTATCACTGGCTATGGTGGATGGATTCAGCTTTTGTTTCTTTCTTCTCATTTTAGTTTTTATTTTGAGGCAACAACATTGTAAAATGAGATTTTTCTTGGTGCACTTCTTCAAACATGAGCAGAAGGTGACTTGTGCTGGAATGGTGTCCTACCTAGGGTTGGGGGACTAGAGATTTGCTAGGCCCTGGTCTGTCTGCCACTAGAATGGTGCCCTACCTTAGGGTTGGGGGCACTAGAGATTTGCTGGGCCCTACCTCTCCTAGTAGAATGGTGCCCTACCTGAGGGTTGGGGCACTAGAGATTTGCTGGGCCCCGCCTGCCTGTGCTAGAATGGTGTCCTACCTTAGGGTTGGTGGCCCTAGAGAGTTGCTGGGCCCCAGCCTGCCTGCCCTAGAATGGTGTCCTACCTTAGAGTTGGGAGCACTAGAGATTTGCTGATCCCTGGTCAGCCTGCCTACCTTAGGGTTGGGGGCAATAGAGATTTGCTGGGCCCTGGCCTGCCTGCGCTAGAATGGTGTCCCTACACTAGGGTTGGGGCACTAGAGAATTGCTGGGCCCCAGTCGGGGGCACTAGTGATTTGCTAGGCCCCAGTCGGGGGCACTAGAGATTTGCTGGGCCCTGGTTGGGGCACTAGAGATTGCCTGGCCCCAGTCGGGGGCACTAGAAATTTGCTGGGTCCCAGTCCGAGGCACTAGAGATTTGCTCGCCATGGCACACCTGCACTAGAATAGTGTCCTTCCTTAGGTTGGGGACACTAGAGATGTGTTGGCCGTGGCCCGCCTGTGCTAGAATGGTGTCCTACCTTAGGGTTGTGGCACTAGAGATTTGCTGGGCCCTGGCTCACCTGCACTAGAATGGTGTCCTACATTAAGGTTGGGGCACTAGATTTGCTGGGCCCTGGCCTGCCTGCGCTAGAATGGTGTCCTACCTTAGGGTTGGGGGCACTAGATGCACTAGAGAGTTGCTGGACCCCAGTCGGGGTACTACAGATTTGTGGGCCCTGGTCGTGGGGGCACTAGAGATTTGCTGGCCAAGGTTAGGGGCACTAGAGATTTGCTGGGCCCTGGGCTCCAGTCAGGGGCACTAGAGATTTGCTTGGCCCCAGTCGGGGGTACTAGAGATTTGCTGGGCCCGGTCTGGAGGTACTAGAGGTTTGTTGAGCCCCAGCCCACCTGCATTAGAATGGTGTCCCTTCCTTAGGGTTGGGGCAGTAGAGATTTGCTGGGCCTTGCCTGCCTGTACTAAAATGGTGTCCTGCCTTGGGCTGGGGGCACTAGAGATTTGCTGGGCTCCAGTCAGGCGGGCACTAGAGGTTTGCTGGGCCAGATTTGCTGGGCCCCAGTCAGGGGGCACTAGAGATTTGCTGGGCCCTGGATGGGGTTGCACCAGAAATTTGTTGGGCCCGGTCGGGGCACCAGAGATTTGCTGGGCCCCGGTCGGGGCACTAGAGATTTGGTGTGCACCAGTTGGGGCACTAGAGATCTGATGGGCCCTGGTTGGCCTGCTGGTACACAGGACTGAGGTGCTGCAATACCTTCCTCTCACTGTTCTGGCGGCCTGAGTTCGAGGAAGGAGATCAGGCTGCTGGGGAGGTCCACAGGGGGAAGGCCAGGAGAGAATGGAGCAGCTGGGAGGTGTGTTATCCTGGCTCCTGACTGCAACCAGGTGGAGAACTTGTGGCAGTGGCAAGCTTACAGTGGCAGACTTAGGTCATGGGGGTGAAACCATATTTCCAGAACACAGACGATGCCTTCACAAGCATGTGTCCTCAGTGTCACCAATGGTCTGGGAACCAGGAAGAAATGGAAAATGGTCTGCCTTGGTTCTGTGATGTCCTGCTTGCCAACACTCTGCTCTGCACTTCACTGGCTGGGCCCAGTGGTGGGAGAGAACGCCCTCCCTGCCTGGCCTGGGGCCAACCCTGGGGTTGGCCCCAGCCGGACTGAGGCAGGAAGTCGAGCAGCAAGGGGCAGGGACAGGGATCATAAGCCTGCCTGTGCAGGCCACAGAGAAAAGCTCAAGGAACTGAATCTATACCCACTACAGACTAGAAGTGAGGGGGACATGATTAAAACTTTTAAGTATTTAAAGGGATAAATAAGGTGAAGGAGTGGGCGTGTTCAAAAGGAAGGAGGGAGCTAGAACAAGGGGCATAGTCTCAGATTGGAAGGAGGGAAACAGGAGGCAATGTAAGGAGAAGTTCTTCACAGAGAGGGTGGTGGAGGCCTAGAACAGGCTACCAGAGGAGGTGGTGGATCCAAACGGTGGAGGATTCAAGAGGGCATGGGCAGACATATGGTTAGTAGTAGTAAATCATTTTTATTCAAATATGAATAATTGGATACATTCACTTGAGCAAAGCTCATTTTCAAAGAAGTTCCAAGTATCAAATTTCAAAAGAAAACTCTGCATAAAACAATGTCACAATCAAGACAAAAGGTTACCACAATACAACAATACAAAAAAACATAAACATATAAACATTAAAAAGTGGAACAACCATTGCACAATATGCTCTTATTTAATACAGACAAATGCCATTTCTTTAATTCATTTGCATTGTATTTAGTTTTTATACATCTGAGAGTTGGCGGAGATCGATTCCATAAACTAATACCTCTGGCAATAGCATAGATCTCCCTACCTTTAAATTACAAGTAAGTGGGACATATTGAGTTCCAGTAGAGGCCCTTAGGCCTCCCATGAGCTTCCTAATCTCAAATAAATCAGAGATATAACTCGGCACTTTCATATGCCAGACTTTAATCATGAACTGAACCAGGTGTAATTCTCTTACTTTAGGATTAATCCAATCTAATTCTTTAAAAGTAAGCACCTATGTGTTCTATAAGGGCATCTAAGACAAAAAGGGCCAAGCTACGGAAACCAAATCTACACTTGGGGTTGGGAGAAGGGCAGAAGTTCTGAGCCAGTAAAAGGAGGAGGGGAAGGGTGGATATAAGGGCAGACTAGATGGGCGGTGTGGTCCTTTTCTGCTGTCAAACTTCTGTGAATCTGTGCAATCTCTGAAAAAAAGAGGGGGATTTGTGGGCCCCAAGAGGCTGGTTCACAGTATTTCCAATTCACTCAACAGTGGCTAGTTTAATACATTTAATTACTCCACGTAGAATGTAAATGTAGTTCATAAACTTATTAAAAGGGAGAAGATCCTTGGGCAGTTCAGTAAATTAGAAGTTGATATTATGGATCATGCTGCAAGGGCTCCACCTGGTGGTCAAATAAAAGGCTACAGTGTGCAAAGGCTGGGTAAGGAAAATACAACTCCTTCACCTCCAAAAGTATGGGAGTTTGCATATTGTTAAGGAAGGACGGGGTTCTCAGCAGACTGCATAAAGGCAGACTCTGAACACAGGTACGTATTGGTGAAGAGGACTTTGGATGGAGCTAGGATCATTTTATGGTCTGTATACAGTTGTAACGTGGTGAGTCCTCCTTCTTCCAAGTTAATGGGGAGATATTTGACCTTAGACCACACCAATTATACTGCGTGGTGACTTCAACACCACAGTAGGACCCACTGTGACTATCGCCCTGGTGAATTCATGACCCCAGGCTATAATTCACTTCATGTAAGGCAGCTTATTGTGGATTTGGGTTTGCAGGAGATCTGGAGGACCACCCTCACCTGAAAACAGAGTTCACTTTCTGCTCCACAGTTAGCAAAAAGCACTCCAGGATATAATGTTTTTAAGTTCAGCAACTGTATATGAGAGGTGGGGCAAGCAGCAAGATATATATTTTTTTATATAGAATGTTTATAAAAATATTTTTCAGTATAAATTTTATTAAAACTTTTTCATTAAATGAACAATCAATAGATACAGAAAAATAATCAGAAATAATACAAACCAAAGAAACAAAAAGAAATGGATTACATACAGTTAAACTACAGTATATAGATGATAATACACCCCCGAGTCTGAAGAGCAAACAAGCTAGTTCTCACACCAAGTAGGCAAAGTGACGCTATAAAGCACAAGAACGACCGCACTTACCTACAAGGTGTGAGACCCAAGCTTGTTCTTCACTGTCGGGTGATTTTGTAATGCAATGTGAGCATCTTTTTCAAATAAAGACCGGTCAAATAAACGCTGGTCAGTCAATATTCAATCAAAACAATATATATATATCAGTATTTCATCTAGATGGGATATTGCTTGTCTGTTTCTGGCTTCACTTTACAAGTCACTCTGCCTGTAGGTGTGGCTAATTAGCAATCAAAGTTGAGAAACACAGAATGTGATGGCAGATAAGGTCTGCTGGGCCCCTGAGTCTGACCATTCTTTTTCTTTTCAGGCCTTAGTTTGTTTCTGTAGACCCATCTTGATCTATGGCGTCATCTCTTCCCTCCCTTCTTACTCCCTATGGTTCCCTTGAGCCTGTCCCAGGCATTCTTGAACCACACCACTGTTTTTGCCTCCACTACCCCTGCTAGAAGGCTGTTCCAGGTATCCACAACCCTTTCTGTCAAGAAAACAGCTTCAAGAGCTAATCAACACCACCTGCAAAATGTTATTCTCAACGTTCTAACATTGAAAACAACCTTCCAGAAACACTGAAAAGCGATGATCTCACTTTGAGGGGCTCTTGCAGCAGGCAACACCATTAGGACTGAAGCTGGCAGGCACCAGGACTCCATGGAACACTTCTGTGTGCTGCCATACTGCTGCTACAGGTGCCATAATAGCTACGTGCAGGTGGGTAGGGCACCCAATAGGCAGGTGCCATACATGGGGTCTGGCAGAAGCGGCATGCAAAGGACCTGCTAACACATAAAATGGAGTGTGGAAACTCTCTCCCTGACACCGTACTCTACCATGGCGGACCAGTACAGGCAGGGCAATTCTGACGGTCTACTATACAGTCAGGAAGTGTCACCATCAGATATGTGGATATTGCACAGTATGCCCTCTCCCACCTAACATTTCAGTACACAGTTCCACCACAGTAGGGCATAGTGGCAGGAATGGAGAATCTACACTCCTTTATGTGTGTTGGCTGGTCCTTTGCATGTCTTTGCCAGGCCTGAGTATGGCACCTGCCTATTGGGGTGCCCTATCCACCTACCATAGCTATTACAGCACCTGTAGCAGCGGTGTATGGTAGCACACAGATTGTTATGCATTGGGACAGGTGGTGCAGCACAAGGTATGTCCCTGTCCAACAACAGCACCTCATACCATGCAGCCATGGACTTTCACCATGTGTTGGGGAGCTGGTATGATACTGGATATCTGGCAGGGCTGGTAGCAGTAGGGGTCCTGGACATGGTCAGTGCCTGCATACCTCGGATTATCCTGTCCGTGAGTCTTTGGAACTGTCCAAGGCAAAACTGCCACGTTGCCACTGGTGTACCCTGTTACACCCTGCCGTGCTCATGCCGCCCACTGCAGCTCCCCATTGGCCTGTCTTCACTGTGCTTGAGCTTGCTGGCTCCCCTCACATGTGTCACCTCCTGCCCTGCAGTGCTAGGAACATAGTGTAACTCCTAGATGATGCTATCCAAGGCTATTACCCCTGCCTGCTTGGCTAGGAGCAGGTTAAGGGGCCTGAGTTCTGAAGCGGGTGCCTCCACCTAGAGGTCAGGGTTGGTAGTGGTCAAGCTAACCTGGGCACATAGCCCTCCGGGACACTGTAACCCACCCTTTTTCCTTACTAGTGGCGGAACAAACACAGTAATCACTTTCACAATACCCTGATACACCACACAAATACCCACACTGTTTGCACTTACCACCAGGGCTTTCCTCTGACTCGACCCTGGGGACCCCTTGTAAAACAAGGTTATACACAGCAAATAACAGCAGTACAGTACTCTTGCACAAACTGGAACCACAGTCAGGGTAACTGCAAAAAGAGTTAGATCCAATTAATTTAAGGGACTTCAACAAGGAAGGGCGTAATCAGGTTAATTTGCTTAAAGGCTGTATTAATCAAACAGTTATGCATGCACTTCAGGGTCCATAAACAGTCACATACCCTGGGTACCCAAGTGAAGAAGAGGTGGGCTAGCCAGGATCGTGTGCCAAGGTGAGGCTCAACGTCGCGCTGGTTGGGGCCCTGTGATGGAAGAAAACAACATGCACCGCACACACTAATTGTAATCCGAGCCATAGGGCTCAGTTAATGAAAGAAAAGAAACAACAAGACAATCAGATGACACACTTAGATTAAGCTGTTGTTGCAGGAGCTACCTGACAGTTACTCACGATACCCAAGACTGGACACAGGCTGGACGAAAACTGAGACTGCAGGTGGTTGATCTGGAGTGCCAGAAGAAGCAGGGCCCACACGATTCACGAGGCATCATTCCTGTTCAAGCGTGGAGCAGGCGGCTGATCTAACCAAGTCTCTTGTGGGTAAACTCCTCTGTGCAGTGGGCCAGTGTGGCAAGGCCCAGGCCGTATAGAGATGAATGCAGATTCAGTCCGGTCAAGCTGGATACAGCTTCCAGCAGCAAGCAGAATTCACACAATGGGGAACCAAATCACGACCTACTATAAACACACAGCACATTTACATGTAAGGGTTCTACTATACCAGGCAAACCTCTCTCTGGTCACAATTGCAAAGTCTCTGTACACACCGGAGTTTAGAGGTAGCTGGAAATCTTGACAGGCCGATGCATTCAGCAAATCTTCTGTCTTCTTCAGGTTGATCCTGGTCACTATTCAGTGGCTTACTTGCTCTCACAAACTTGGATTCAGTCCAAACTGATTCTCTTCTCCCTCTCAGGGGCAGCAGGCAGGCCAAACTCAGGCCTTTACATGGAGACTGTCTCAAGTTGTTGCTTCTTCAGCTCCCAATTTAGATCTGACTCAACTGCCAGCAAGCCTGAGAATTTCCCCAAGATCCAAAAGGTCTGTTGGCTTGATTCATCTGTCAGTCACAACAGGAGCTCCCCTTCAAGTGCAAAAGACACCAAAACCCCAAAACTATAATTCCTACAGATTCTGACTCCAGACAGCTCCTGTAGTCCGGCTCCATTTAGGTCCCACCTGTACTGATTGTTCCAATTCGGCAGTGGTAGGGATAAACAAAACAGTCCTTGCTGCAAAGAGGCAGGTTAGACAAACTACATTATCATTATCACTCTAAATGATTTTCAGCAAATAGTTACATCTTTCAACAGAGCTCCCTCTCAGTTTACTTATGACTGCAATCCAGGCAGCTCTTAAAGAGACAGTACACAGAGGCTATACAGGAACTCTCTGGCAATCGCATTTAAACTGCTAAAACGCAGGATACCAGCCTGGCAGTGAGCATTTAGGCAAGCTCAAGGAAGACTTTTCAGGAACCCCCATTTGTAGGGGTTACACCAGGAACATAGGAATGCATGGCAGATGGGGACCACATGATCCATCTAGTCTGCCCGTGGTTCTGACCCCTCCGTATTTAGACTGCACCCTGATGTGTCCACAATGTCTGTCCCATGTGAGTTTGAACTCGCAGTTGTCTTGGATTCCACCACCTCCTGAGGTAGGCTGTTCCATGGGTTTATGACCCTTTCTGTAAAGAAGTACTTCCTGAGGTTGCTTTTGAACCTGCCTCCCACCAGACACAAGTTGTGCCCCTTGTACACGCAATGTGGTCTAATGGATAGAGCACTGTTGGGAACCAAGAGATCACATGTTCAAACCCCACTACAGCCAAATACTGTTTGTGTGACCCTGAGCAAGTTACTTAACCCCTAGTACTCTAGTCCCAGTAGCTGCATACATGGGTAGAAGCAGGCATGCACTGGAAATGTGATGTTGCATCTTGGCTGGGATATGCTGGGTAATACATCATACAGAATGGATAAAAACAGGACACCTCTGTAATTGAGATGTTCCATCCAGCTGAACTACCCCTGTGAGCCCCCCACATTCAGTGTGCAGTATAGTGCATAAAGCAATGTTAGTGACCACTTGTTCACAGGTTCAAACCATGCTAGGATCAAGGCTCCTGTGTGACCCTGAGTAAGGTACTAGACCTCCCAGTGCTCCAGTCAACCCAGCTGCAGAAATGGGTAGAGGCAGGATCCCACGGGAAATGAGGTGTTGTATTTCAGCTGGGCTACCCTGGGTAAATTAATTGTGTACAAAACTTTGCTGACAGAGGCCTTTTAGGGTTCCCCACAGGCAGCGGATGCATTGTGCTGCAGGGGTGAGAGAGCACTGCTGGGAAATGGGAAAGCATAGGTTCAGACCCTACTGTCGTAGAGGTAAGGGCAGGAAGCAAGGAAACCAAGAGTAGTTATAAAATGTGCCAAGTAGTGTTTTATTATCAATGACAAACAAGATTTGTACAGGATGGCTTTACAATACAAGCAGTTCAAACCAAAGTCCTTCTGGAGTGCATCTCCAAATCAGAATCTCCACCTCTCTCTCGAAAAGCACTCTTTTTAAGGTCTCGTTCTCTGGCAGGTTAACTCTGTATCCTGTTTTCCACAAAATGGAACAGGTTTGTCAGTTTCAGGTGTTCGTCTCCTGTTTCTCACAAAACTGTAACCAAACAGAATATTACGTCTCTGACTGATCTGCTGCTGACAATTTGTTAATGAACTTGAGGAGGCCAAAAGGTCCCTCAAGGTCAATTCTCAGTGTTACAGATTTCCACTTCTTTCAGTTCCCAAATAACCTCTGCAATACATCTCAAACAACATAGCTATATATATTTGCAAATCAAAGGATCCCAGTTTCACAAAGATTCACAAATATTTAACCACAGAGAAGCAAAAGGAGAAAGAAAGAATAGAAACAGCAAGAATCAGTAAGTGAAGGCAAGGAGATAGCAAGCGGAGAAAATTGTGGGTCGGTTGCAGTGCACATTTTGTTTTAGTTCCACAGGAAAACTGAATTGCACAATCAGACACGCAAGAGATAGACAAGTGGCAGAATAGGACAGAACAGAAGCGATCCTTGCTTTTAACTCTCTCTGCACTAACAAATGGGACAGTCTTATTCAACCACGTCACCTACTAAAGCCAGACACTCAGTGTCATCCTGATGTAGTCACTTAACCCCAATCCATGTAGCTGTGGAAATGGGCTGAAACAGGACTCCACTGAAAGCGAGATGCTGCATCTCAGCCAGGCTATCTGGGCAAAAATAATTTAAAGGTTTTGTATGTATTCTGCCTACTATTAGCTGTTCAACCAACAGCACATGGGCTAATTTGTACAGAGTATATATGAACCCTCGCATTTGATCACAGAAGCATTGCAAATGTATGAATTTATCAGCCCATAAAGACATGGTGTGAGTGGGGCTGCACTATTGCGTCAGTGTGTGCTCAAGCCAGCAGCAATGTTGGAATATGTCTAAACTACTTCTGATGTAATTTTTGGCAAAGGAGTGCGACACTAGGGAGGTAACTGTATGAGCTGCGGAACGGGGGGCATGGAAGAGTGAGTAGCCATCAAAGGAAGGGAGGCTGCAGCTGCCAGAACATTCCATTTAGGATCAGCACTGAAACCTACATTGCAACGAGGAACAAGAAACAAGAAGAGAAACACTTAACAATAAATAAGTTAAAAATTTAGAAGCAGCAGAAGAAAAGAAACTGGAGGAGGGTAACCTGCATATCCAATGATGGGGAGGATCATAAGTGGGTCTGGTGCTGGGAGGAGGAGAGAAGAAACTGTAATTGCTTGGTGTTGAGTGGAGCCAACTGTACTGTCAAGGGAGCACTGGTGAAAAGCAATGCAGTTGTCCCAAAGCCCTTCCTCTGTGAACTGTATAGAAACACTGTAAAACACAGAATGAGTAACCTGCTTGTGTAAATACCACTGCAATAGTGACACTGGGGAGACAGTAAGGTCTGCTACAAAATAAACAACATTAAAACAAGACCAGACTTCTTGATGCCAGCAAACTCTTGTTCTAGTATTTGCCTCTGTACAAATTGACCTTGGTTATGCCTAGGTCAAGTTGCACTCTTCCCCATCTGTCCATTTGCCCTAGTCTATACACCTTCTTACCCCCAAACTCTTTACATGTTTGCCTCATCTGTCTTTTTACCGGGCCATACGTGTCTGCCTGTTTGCAACAGCTGTCTATCCATTACTCTGCCTATCTGCCCATTTACCCTATGTTCTATGTTTAACCCTTAAAGTTTGCCTTGCCCACTGCCAATCTGCCTCTCAGCTGCCGTCTGTTTGCCAGACTACATGGTCTTTCAATCTGTCTATCTGTTTGTTCGGTCTGCTGTGCTATTCGCTCCTCATGTCCTGCTAAACCCACCTTGACAGCTAGGAGTTGTGTACTTCCTTGTGCTAATTAATTATGCAGTCTGTCCTTTCCACAGCCAGTTTCCTATAAGAACAGCCCATGCCGTAAAACAAGTACAGACAAGGAAAGCTTTATTCAGGCTTTTGAAAAGGAAAAGAACATGGAGTCATCTTCAAAAATTGGCTTGCATCCAGTCTCAGAGGCCTCTGTCCAAGTGCTATCAAGATGTAAATGCAGCCCATGACAGCTGTCAATAAGCATGACTGCTTTAAGGATAACACAGGTCCCTCCTCCTCCTGTACAGACCTCCTCTGAAATAAGACTTTGTGCATTTTCATTTCCACTGCTTAACTTTTTACGTTCTGAACTGTCCAGAAATAGATGTAAGGCTTTCTGGGATGTGATGGAACAGGTATCGGAAAACGTTATTCGTTAACTGGTTTCAGTAGTTTACTTAGAATAACAGACAGCGTTGTAGTCTCAAAACAGGCAACTTGTTTCTTTTTCTTTTCCAGCTGTCTTAGCCCTCGAGTTTTGCCAGAAAACTATAAAACATGCAGGAGGGTAACTGTTAAACAGCACAACAGAGCTTCAGACATACCAGCATCTCAATGGTGTTCTCTGCAGATATAATGTGGACACAATGTCATTACATCATCAGCAGCCAATTATATTTAATGACAGAGAAAACCCATCATCAGCAGCCAATCATAGTTAATGACAGAGAAAACATACCCTCAGCAGCCAATCATAGCTAACGACAGAGAAGACCACCACTTTACAAACCGCATCCAATTTTATGAAGGCTCTTTTCCTCACATTGCAGCTTGCATCTACCCAGTGTTCAAACCAGGTGGAGGGAGGAAAACATACTTTATAATTTAATCCATAACCACATGCCAGTGCTACACAGAAATGATCTCCAAAGACATGTCTTTGAACCTGAGTCAGTATGATTATCTGATAGATAAAAGTGTTACATTTACTGGGGCTACTAAGCGTAATGCCATACTTCTGAAGCCCTATACACAGACAATGCAGGGCTATCACCTCACAGTCCCTATACAAAGGCAATGCTGGGCTATCCCCTCACAGCCCTATACACAGGCAATGCTGGGCTATCCCTCACAGCCCTATACAGAGACAGAGCTGGGCGATCCCCTCACAGCCCCATACACAGACAGTGCTGGGCGATCCCTCACAGCCCTATACACAGACAGTGCTGGGCTATCCCTCACAGCCCTATACACAGACAGTGCTGGGCGATCCCTCACAGCCCTATACACAGACAGTGCTGGGCGATCGCCCACAGCCCTATACACACAGACAGTGCTGGGCTATCCTCACAGTCCCTTATACACAGACAGTGCTGGGCTATCCTCACAGTCCCTATACACAGACAATGCTGGGCTATCCCTCACAGCCCTATACACAGACAGTGCTGGGCTATCCCTCACAGCCCTATACACAGACAGTGCTAGGCTATCCCCTCACAGCCCTATACACAGACAGTGCTGGGCTGTCCCTCACAGCCCTATACACAGACAGTGCTGCTCTATCCTCACAGTCCCAATACACAGACAGTGCTGGGCTATTCCTCACAGTCCCTATACACAGACAATGCTGGGCTATCCTCACAACCCCATACACAGGCAATGCTGGGCTTATCCTCACAGCCCTATACAGACAGTGCTGAGCTATCCCTCACAGCCCTATACACAGGCAATGCAGGGCTGTCCCTCACAGCCCTATACACAGACACTGCTGGGCTATCCTCACAGCCCTATACACAGACAGTGCAGGGCTATCCTCACAGCCCTATACACAGGCAATGCTGGGCTATCCTCACAGCCCTATACACAGACAGTGCTGGCTATCCCTCACAGCCCTATACACAGACAGTGCTGGGCTATCCCTCACAGCCCTATACATAGACAGTGCTGGGCTATCCTCACAACCGTATACACAGACAGTGCTGGGCTATCCTCACAGCCCTATACACAGACAGTGCTGGGCTATTCCTCTCAGCCCTATACACAGACAATGCTGGGCTATTCCTCACAACCCTATACACAGACAGTGCTGAGCAGGGCGGATTTACCTGCCGTGGCCCTATGCACAGCAGTAACCAGGCCCTCAAATACCCTCCCAGTCCATCCGCACTCCCCACCCTATGCGACCATGCACCCCCCAGCCACTGGCTCCCATGGCCATCAGTACCACCCCCTCGGCCATCTAGTCCCCCACAACCTGCTTTCAACAGTTCAACTGCACTAAGTTGACTCTCTCACTTCAGTCTGCAGAGAAAATTATTGTAACTAAGACAACTGTTTGAATCGGATAACTGGGGTTGTCACTTTAAAACAGACAATCTATCCTTGTAAACAACAGGCAGTATAGCGCAGTGGTTTAAGGCTCTGAACTGTAAACCTAGGTTTGAATCCCACAGCCCCACTTGTATTACTGTGTGACCCTGAGCAAGTCACTTAACTTCCTTGTGCTCCCAGGTCGCATTGTAAACAAGCTTTCAGCTTAGTGTGTCTCTCCTGGTTAAAAAAACGGAGGGAATGAACCTAAATATTTTGAAAATTGAAGCTCTGAAGCTGAACCCTTCTGTTCTCATACAATTTATTTTGCCAAAACAACTCGTGCACTGGCTGAACTGCATTGCCACTCCTTCATAATAGCAATGCTTGAGCAGTCCTGCTGTTATCTCTGCAGGAAGGAGCCAATTCCATATTTAGTGTGAGCCCCAGTGGATACTTGAGAGCACTCAGAGACAGACTCAGGCTACAGTAAGCAATCACAACCTCTTTGGAATCAATGTCCAAACAGGAAGAAACAGAAAAGATGAAAATAAGAGGGAGCTGATCCATGCCTCAGACGTCACGCCGGTTTAGCCATAGTAGGAGGTTCAGACCATGAAAATTAACTCAGACATTGCAGGCTGAAGTGAGGTGTCTGCATGGTTCTCTCAGTCCTCCACTCAGCACTACATGACTTCTCACTGCACGAGTGCTGCCAGCCCCTCAGACAAACAACAGTTACCCTGACTCCAGGAGCCCACAAAGTTTCAGCATAAATATGCCAGCTGGCGGAGTATTAACCAAGGAGTAGCACTCAAGACATTTCCTTTTGTACAGCTCCCAGTCCCAGCCAACTTCTTGTTGAAGCAAACATCGGTCTATTAGCAGAAAACATTTCAAACTGTATAGCCCATAACCAGCACAGATACATTATACTGTGTTACGGCCTTCTAAAACTAGCAGTGCTCTTGCTATGAGGCCTGGTATGTGTCAGGGTGTATTATTGTTACACCTGGGCCAGGCACAACCTGGCAACCAACCTCATACTCCTTCGAGATAATCAGCCACCCTGCTCTGGTGCCAGGAACATCTCTTGTTCCAGCATGGACCCTCATCTAACTATGCCTGGGCCTTCAGCTCAGGGACCCTGTAGCTCAAAAGAATTTTTTCTTTTTACTTTTAAGAAAACCTGCACAAATAATATAGCCCTCCCCATTGACAATGGCCCTCTCCCACCTATCGGCATTTTTATTCATAATCATCATTTTTCCAAGTTCTTTCCATAAAATGCTTTATTTAATCATTTTAGCATTGCTTGGTTCCATCCAGTGCAAAGGCTGCCTTCACCGTCTTGCAGACAGCAGCATACTTTCATGGTTCACTCTACTACATTAACATGCCCTGATGGTCAGTGGCTGAACTGGTAGGGTACATTTGCATAAAATGTGCAAGGGAAGTGAGCAACTGCCTATGGAATGCCATGCCACATGCCAGCAAGCAATCTTTGCAAAGGAAGTTACCTTCCAGTCAGCTGTTGGTCTTTTTTCTTGGGCATGCTAGGATCCTCAGTGCCCAAGATAAACACCTGGAGTAGAGTCTTGGCGCACGGTCAGCCCAAGAGCGGGACTCGTTAGACCTAACACGCATTTTATAGGCTAGCTGGGATATCCTGGTGCTCTAGATGTTCACCCCAGGTACCTTCCCTTTATTTATTGAAATGTTTCACCAGGAAGGCACACTGAGTGACCTGGCACCGGTGGGGGGAAGGGTACAGCATTAGGAGTGAGGCAATGGGCATTAAACATTTAAGTTACAAGATCACAACAGAAAGTATTTTATAGGTGGCATGTGAGTACTACTCTGGCTGCAGTCTGCAGACGGACAGTAGTGGCTCTGTCCTGACTCCGAGAGTTCGCTCGCCAGGCTCTGGTGATGACTTATGTCCCTGTCCCACCATGACTCCCATCCATCTCACACTCCAACTAGAGTCCTCCCAGTACAGACAGAGGAACATGCACAGAGGCAGAGCCAAAGTAATTTAGGCTAGGTAGGGTCTCCAGAGAGAGCCATTGTTGTCCGATGACACATGGCACCACTGATGGTGTGATAACAGCACGACTCCATCTCTCTCGCTGTCTAGTGCCTACTGGAGACTTTTATGTTACCCGAGAATGGCAAGAAGTTAAAATTCCCCAGCCCCACCTGCCAGCCAGTCGCAGCCACTGCTGCTTTTACTTTTAGTTCTAACTTCTCCAGCTCCAGTTCTCAGTTCAATTCAATCTCAGTTCTCTAGTCTCCATATGTGCGTTGCGACTGGCACCCAAACTGAACCTGCCAGATGGCACTGCTCTTGGCTTGCACGCTGACGCACCATCCGTGTGCTTGAGACATCACGCCTTCAGTGTGTATGTTGGCAAGTGAGGGAGGGTGGCAGCATGCATCACGGCTGCTCAGCGGTGCTGGCACAGCTTTTTCTCAGTCACCTGCTTTGTATTGAGAAAAAAGAAACAAAAAGGAACACTTGGAGCAGCCTAAAGAGCCCTCCCAAAACAAAGGGCCCTATGCACAGGCATAGTTAGCGTAATGGTAAATCCAGCCCTGTTGCTGGGCTATCGCCACAGCCCTATACAGAGGAAATGCAGGGCTATCCTCACAGACCTATACACAGACAGTGCAGGGCTATCCTCTCACAGCCCTATACACAGGCAATGCTAGGCTATCCCTCACAGCCCTATACACAGACAATGCTGGGCTATCCGTCACAGCCCTATACACAGACAATGCAGGGCTATCCCTCACAGCCCTATACACAAGCGGTGCTGGGATATCCCCTCACAGCCCTATACACAAGCAGTGCTGGGCTATCCCTCACAGCCCTATACACAGGCAGTGCTGGGCTATCCCTCACAGCCCTATACACAGACACTGCTGGGCTATCCCTCACAGCCCTGTATAGGCAGTGCTGGGCTATCCCCTCACAGCCCTATACACAGGCAGTGCTGGGCTATCACCTCACAGCCCTATATACAGACAGTGCTATGGTATCCCCTCACGGCTCTAAACACAGGCAGTGCTGGGCTATCCCTCACAGCCCCTATACACAGACAGTGCTGGGCTATCCCCTCACAGCCCTATACAGACAGTGCTAGGCTATCCCCTCACAGCCCTATACACAGACAGTGCTGGGCTATCCTCACAGCCCTATACACAGACAGTGCTGCTCTATCCCCTCACAGTCCCAATACACAGACAGTGCTGGGCTATTCCTCACAGTCCCTATACACAGACAATGCTGGGCTATCCCTCACAACCCCATACACAGACAATGCTGGGCTATCCTCACAGCCCTATACAGACAGTGCTGAGCTATCCCTCACAGCCCTATACACAGGCAATGCAGGGCTGTCCCCTCACAGCCCTATACACAGACTGCTGGCATCCCTCACAGCCCTATACACAGACAGTGCAGGGCTATCCCTCACAGCCCTATACACAGGCAATGCTGGGCTATCCTCACAGCCCTATACACAGACAGTGCTGGGCTATCCTCACAGCCCTATACACAGACAGTGCTGGGCTATCCTCACAGCTCCTATACTAGACAGTGCTGGGCTATCCCTCACAAACCAGATACACAGACAGTGCTGGGCTATCCTCACAGCCCTATACACAGACAGTGCTGGGCTATTCCTCTCAGCCCTATACACAGACAATGCTGGGCTATTCCTCACAACCCTATACACAGACAGTGCTGAGCAGGGCCGGATTTACTTCTGCCGGGCCCTATGCACAGCAGTAACCAGGCCCCTCAAATACCCTCCCAGTCCATCCGCACTCCCACCCTATGCGACCATGCACCCCCCAGCCACTGGCTCCCATGGCCATCAGTACCACCCCTCGGCCATCTGCGCCCCCACAACCTGCTTTCAACAGTTCAACTGCACTAAGTTGACTCTCTCACTTCAGTCTGCAGAGAAAATTATTGTAACTAAGACAACTGTTTGAATCGGATAACTGGGGTTGTCACTTTAAAACAGACAATCTATCCTTGTAAACAACAGGCAGTATAGCGCAGTGGTTTAAGGCTCTGAACTGTAAACCTAGGTTTGAATCCCACAGCCCCACTTGTATTACTGTGTGACCCTGAGCAAGTCACTTAACTTCCTTGTGCTCCCAGGTCGCACTTGTAACAAGCTTTCAGCTTAGTGTGTCTCTCCTGGTTAAAAAAAAAAAAACGGAGGGAATGAACCCTAAATATTTTGAAAATTGAAGCTCTGAAGCTGAACCCTTCTGTTCTCATACAATTTATTTTGCCAAAACAACTCGTGCACTGGCTGAACTGCATTGCCACTCCTTCATAATAGCAATGCTGAGCAGTCCTGCTGTTATCTCTGCAGGAAGGAGCCAATTCCATATTTAGTGTGAGCCCCAGTGGATACTTGAGAGCACTCAGAGACAGACTCAGGCTACAGTAAAGCAATCACAACCTCTTTGGAATCAATGTCCAAACAGGAAGAAACAGAAAAGATGAAAATAAGAGGGGAGCTGATCCATGCCCAGACGTCACGTACGGTTTAGCCATAGTAGGAGGTTCAGACCATGAAAATTAACTCAGACATTGCAGGCTGAAGTGAGGTGTCTGCATGGTTCTCTTCAGTCCTCCACTCAGCACTACATGACTTCTCACTGCACGAGTGCTGCCAGCCCCTCAGACAAACAACAGTTACCTGACTCCAGGAGCCCACAAAGTTTCAGCATAAATATGCCAGCTGGCGGAGTATTAACCAAGGAGTAGCACTCAAGACATTTCCTTTTGTACAGCTCCCAGTCCCAGCCAACTTCTTGTTGAAGCAAACATCGGTCTATTAGCAGAAAACATTTCAAACTGTATAGCCCATAACCAGCAACAGATACATTATACTGTGTTACGGCCTTCTAAAACTAGCAGTGCTCTTGCTATGAGGCCTGGTATGTGTCAGGTGTATTATTGTTACACCTGGGCCAGGCACAACCTGGCAACCAACCTCATACTCCTTCGAGATAATCAGCCACCCTTGCTCTGGTGCCAGGAACATCTCTTGTTCCAGCATGGACCCTCATCTAACTATGCCTGGGCCTTCAGCTCAGGGACCCTGTAGCTCAAAAGAATTCTTTTCTTTTTACTTTTAAAGAAAACTGCACAAATAATACAGCCTCCCATTGACAATGGCCCTCTCCCACCTATCGGCATTTTATTCATAATCATCATTTTTCCAAGTTCTTTCCATAAAATGCTTTATTTAATCATTTTAGCATTGCTTGGTTCCATCCAGTGCAAAGGCTGCTCTTCACGCCTTGCAGACAGCAGCATACTTTCATGGTTCACTCTACTACATTAACATGCCCTGATGGTCAGTGGCTGAACTGGTAGGGTACATTTGCATAAAATGTGCAAGGGAAGTGAGCAACTGCCTATGGAATGCCATGCCACATGCCAGCAAGCAATCTTTGCAAAGGAAGTTACCTTCCAGTCAGCTGTTGGGGTCTTTTTTCTTGGGCATGCTAGGATCCTCAGTGCCCAAGATAAACACCTGGAGTAGAGTCTTGGCCGCACGGTCAGCCCAAGAGCGGGACTCGTTAGACCTAACACGCATTTTATAGGCTAGCTGGGATATCCTGGTGCTCTAGATGTTCACCCCAGGTACCTTTCCTTTTATTTATTGAAATGTTTCACCAGGAAGGCACACTGAGTGACCTGGCACCTGGGGCGGGGGAAGGGTACAGCATTAGGAGAGGCAATGGGCATTAAACATTTAAGTTACAAGATCACAACAGAAAGTATTTTATAGGTGGCATGTGAGTACTACTCTGGGCTGCAGTCTGCAGACGGACAGTAGTGGCTCTGTCCTGACTCGAGAGTTCGCTCTGCCAGGCTCTGGTGATGACTTATGTCCCTGTCCCACCATGACTCCATCCATCTCACACTCCAACTAGAGTCCTCCAGTACAGACAGAGGAACATGCACAGAGGCAGAGCCAAAGTAATTTAGGCTAGGTAGGGTCTCCAGAGAGAGCCATTGTTGTCCGGCGGCACATGGCACCACTGATGGTGTGATAACAGCACGCACGACTCCATCTCTCGCTGCTGTCTAGTGCCTACTGGAGACTTTTATGTTACCCGAGAATGGCAAGAAGTTAAAATTCCCAGCCCCACCGCCAGCCAGTCGCAGCCACTGCTGCTTTTACTTTTAGTTCTAATTCTCCCAGCTCCAGTTCTCAGTTCAATTCAATCTCAGTTCTCTAGTCTCCATATGTGCGTTGGCGACTGGCACCCAAACTGAACCTGCCAGATGGCACTGCTCTTGGCTTGCACGCTGACGCACCATCCGGTGCTTGAGACATCACGCCTTCAGTGTGTATGTTGGCAAGTGAGGGAGGTGGGCAGCATGCACAGGGCTGCTCAGCGGTATGGCACAGCTTTTTCTCAGTCACCTGCTTTGTATTGAGAAAAAAGAAACAAAAAGGAACACTTGAGCAGCCTAAAGAGCCCTCCCAAACAAAGGGCCCTATGCACAGGCATAGTTAGCGTAATGGTAAATCCAGCCCTGTTGCTGGGCTATCGCCTCACAGCCCTATACAGAGGAAATGCAGGGCTATCCTCACAGACCCATACAAGACAGTGCAGGCTATCCTCTCACAGCCCTATACACAGGCAATGCTAGGCTATCCTCACAGCCCTATACACAGACAATGCTGGGCTATCCCTCACAGCCCTATACACAGACAATGCAGGGCTATCCCTCACAGCCCTATACACAAGCGGTGCTGGGATATCCCCTCACAGCCCTATACACAGCAGTGCTGGGCTATCCCTCACAGCCCTATAACACAGGCAGTGCTGGGCTATCCCCTCACAGCCCTATACACAGACACTGCTGGGCTATCCCTCACAGCCTGTATACAGGCAGTGCTGGGCTATCCTCACAGCCCTATACACAGGCAGTGCTGGCTATCACCCACAGCCCTATATACAGACAGTGCTATGGTATCCCTCACGGCTCTAAACACAGGAGTGCTGGGCTATCCTCACAGCCCTATACACAGGCAATGCTAGGCTCATCCCTCAAAGTCCTATACACAGATAGTGTTGTGTGTCCCTCTCAGCCCTATACACAGGCAATGCTGGGCTATCCTCACAGCCCTATACACAGACAGTGCTAGGCTATCCCCTCACAGCCATATACACAGACAGTGCTGGGCTATCCCTCACAACCCTATACACAGACAATGCTGGGCTCCCTCAAAGTCCTATACACATGCAGTGCTGGGTTATCCCTCACAGCCCTATATACAAGCAGTGCTGGGCTATCCCTCACAGCCCTATGCATAGACAATGCTATGCCATCCCTCACAGTCCTATACAAAGGCAGTGCAGGGCTATCCCCTCACAGCCACATACACAGGCACTGCTGGCCTATTCCCTCACAGCCCTATACACAGACAATGCAGGGCTATCCCTCACAGCCCTATACAGATAGTGTTGGGCTATCCTCTCAGCCCTATATACAGGTAATGCTGGGCTATCCCTCACAACCCTATACACAGACAATGCAGGGCTATCCTCTCACAGTCCTATACACAGGCAGTGCAGGGCTATCCCTTCACAGCCCTATACAGAGGCAGCGCAGGGCTATCCTTCACAGCCCTATGTACACAGGCAAGGCTGGACTATCCTCACAGTCCTATACACAGACAGTGCTGGCTATCACCTCATAGCCCTATACACAGATAATGTATGGCTATCCCTCATAGTCCCACACACAGGCAGTGCTGGGCTATCCCCTGACAGCCCTATACACAGGCAGTGCAGGGCTATCCCCTCACAGCCCCTATACACAGACAATGCTGGGCTATCCCTCACAGCCCTATACACAGACAGTGCTGGGGTATCCTCACAGCCTTATACACAGACAATGCAGGGCTATCACCTCACAGTCCCTATACATAGACAATGCTAGGCTATCCCCTCACAGCCCTATACACAGACAATGCAGGGCTATCCCTCACAGCCCTATAGAGACAGTGCTGGGCTATCCTCACAGCCCTATACACAGACAATGCTAGGCTATTCCCTCACAGCACTATATACAGATAATGCAGGGCTATCCTCTGACAATCCTATACACAGGCAGTGCAGAGCTATCCCCTCACAGCCCTATACACAGACAGTGCAGGGCTATCCACTCACAGCCCTATACACAGTAAGTGCTGGGCTATCCCCACAGCCCTATACACAGGCAATGCTGGGCTATCCCCTCACAGCCCTATACACAGGCAATGCTGGCTATCCTCACAGCCCTATACACAGACAGTGCTGGGCTATCCCTCACAGCCCTATACACAGACAATGCTGGGCTATCCTCACATCCCTATACATAGGCATTGCAGGGCTATTCCCTCACAGCCCTATACACAGGCAATGCAGGACTATCCTCACAGCCCCTATACAGGAAATGCAGGGCTATCCCTCACAGCCCTATACACAGACAGTGCTGGATATCCTCACAGTCCCTATACACAGACAGTGCAGGGCTGTCCTCACAGCCCTATACACAGACAATGCTGGGCTATTCCTCACAGCCCTATACACAGGCAATGCAGGGCTATCCTCACAGTCCCTATACACAGACAGTGCAGGGCTGATCCCTCACTGCCCTATACACAGACAGTGCTAGGTTATCCCTCACAGCCCTATACACAGACAGTGCAGGGCTATCCCTCACAGCCCTATAAACAGACAATGCTGGGCTATACCCTCACAGCCCTATACCCAGACAGTGCAGGGTTATCCTCACAGCCCTATACAGGCAGTGCAGGGCTATCCTCCTGTTCTATACACAGACAGTGCTGGGCTATCCCCTCACAGCCCTATACACAGACAATGCTGGGCTATCCCTCACAGTCCCTATACACAGGCAAGGCTGGCTATCCCTCACAGCCCTATACACAGGCATTGCAGGGCTATTCCTCACAGCCCTATACACAGGCAATGCTGGGCTATCCTCACAGTCCCTATACACAGGCAAGGCTGGACTATCCCTCACAGCCCTATACACAGGCAATGCTGGGCTATCCCTCACAGTCCCTATACACAGGCAAGGCTGGGCTATCCCTCACAGTCCCTATACACAGGCAATGCTGGGCTATCCTCACAGCCCTATACACAGGCAGTGCACGGCTATCCCCTCACAGCCCTACACACACAGTGCTGGGCTATCCTCACAGCCCTATACACAGACAGTGCTGGGCTATCCTCACAGCCCTATACACATACAGTGCTGGGCTATCCCTCACAGTCCATATACACAGGCAATGCTGGGCTATCCCTCACAGTCTCTATACACAGACAATGCTGGGCTATCCTCACAGTCCCTATTCACAGGCAGTGCTGGGCTGTTCCTCACAGCCCTGTACACTGGCAGTGCAGGGCTATCCCTCACAGCCCTATACACAGACAGTGCAGGCCATCCTCACAGCCCTATACACAGACAATGCTGGGCTATCCCTCACAGCCCTAAACACAGATAATGTATGGCTATCCCTCACAGCCCTACACACAGACAGCGCTGGGATATCCCCCTCACAGCCCTGTACACAGGCAGTGCTATGCTATACCTCACAGCCCTACACACAGACAATGCTGGACTATCCCTCACAGCCCTATACACAGACAGTGCAGGGCTATCCCCTCACAGCCCTATACATAGACAGTGCACGGCTATCCCTCACAGCCCTATACACAGACAATGCAGGGCTATCCCTCACAGTCCTATACACAGAGTACAGGCTATCCCTCACAGCCGTATACACAGGCAGTGTTGGGCTATCCTTATTATAGAATGGTCACAAAAACTCACAGAATCCTGCATATTATTTACTGCCTGGCACCTTTCCAGCGTTGTAAAATTTAACATTACCAACGCAAAAGGTGCCAACCAGCCGCATCTCAGTAACTCCTTCCAAAACACTGAAAAATCACTCTAAGCTGCCATCTTATTTTCCTCACTAAACCTACTGACCGAAACCCTGAAGACTGCCTAGCGTAAACCAGCACTTCATCTAAATGGCAAACCCAAACAACCTCATAAAACAGCGCAAGCTGTAAAAATCATGAACAGTGTCCAAACACTATTTTCCAACCACAGAATTATTTCTTTCATTATGTTTGCTTGCATGCATGTAAGAAACATAGTGCCATCATCCGATTTTGGAGGTCTGTCATCCCTCTTCCAATTCAGTCAGTGTGTTTGCAGGCACAGCCGCAGTTCTCAATGCCTGCTGGAGCTGTCTATGACAGCTCCAAAATGCAGTCGGCGAGACAGTTGAAAGGGGAGCTACGCTTCCAGTGAGCAGCGATAAGATATCACCTGCTCTTGCGCCGGTCCCCTACACACACACACACACGTGCCGCTGCGCTGTCCTCCCCACGCACACTGTATAGCCGACGGGGTGCCCAATCCCCGTCGGCTGTGCACCCCTCAAACACAGATCAATATGCCAATGCTGGGTGCCCACCCCAGCTGCGGTTGTTGCTCAGAGCAGCCGCACGGGTGCCCAACCCCTCGTCTGCTCCACTGTCTCCCCAGTACGGTGCCACGCTGAGAGCCCACACCCAGCATGGCAACAAATGCTATAGCCAGCGGGGGTGCCCAATCCCCCAGCTCCACGCCCCCACACCAGCCATCCTTCTGCCACGCTGGGAGCTCACCCAAGCGTGGCAAACGCCCCGCTCGCCATTAAGAAAAAACTGAAAATCAAAACGGTCGCTCGCTGTGTCTGCACCCACCCGCGCCTCACCCACTGCGCATCCTGCCTCCCACACCCTCACCCCATACTTACCTCCGACCCTGGCAACACGATCTTCGTGGACCGGAACACATCTCACTCTTCAAAGCCAACCGCTAACTGAGGAAATGCTGGTAAGCTGTATAATGTATAATGATAGGGTTTTTAACTTTTGCATATCGCAGGCATTTTGGGAATTTTGAGCCCAAATTTTCAACATGGGGTTTTGGGACCCCTCCTCATGAATTATTGCACTGTCATGGCGTTATTCGACCAAAGGGTGATTTCGCAGTCACTGCGCTGAATCACCTTTTCGACAGAGTAACAAAACAACACTGCCACTGTTCATAAGGTGGGCTCTCAAAAGCCCATGTTGAAATTTTTGGTGGAAAAATTCTAAAATGACTGTTTTACAGCTGCAGTTGCAGTTCCTGCATGCCCGTAAGTTTGCGACTTTCAATATTTTCACTCCAGATTTCAACATTGCCATTTTATTACACTTCCTTATGAGCAGTACAGCTGTCATTTTTCACATCTTGCCCAAAACGTATTTCCGCCCATGTAGTTTCCAATGAGCGAGTCGGTACGCCGAAATCAATGTATGGGACATTAAGAAAATCACAGTGACACTGTTCATAAGCAGAGGTCTTAAAATGGCTACGTTGAAAATTTGGTGAAAAATCCTAAATGACTGTTTTACGAGTGTCGTTGCACAGTTCCTACGCGCGCTTGTAAGTTTGCGTAATTTTCTATATTTTCACTCCAGATTTTCCACATTGCCATTTTATTACACTTCCTTATGAACAGTACAGCTGCTATTTTCACATGTCGCCTAAAATGTGTTTCCGCATTGCTGTAGCATAATGGTGCAGTTGGTGTGCGAAGCAATGTTTGGGACAGATTAGGAAAATCACAGTTACACTGTTCATGAACAGAGGTCTTAAAATGGCTATGTTGAAAATTTGGTGACAAAAGTCCATAAAATGACTGTGTTACAAGTCAGCATTCGCAGTTTCCACGCACCCTCGTAAGTTCATGACTTTGTAATATTTTCAGTCCAGATTTTCACCAGTTGCATTTTTCCACACTTCCTTATGAACAGTACAGCTGTCATTTTTCACAACATGGCGAAATGTGTTTTCACACTTTCAGCGCAGAGATGCGTGGCCGTGGGAAATCATTGTTCAGGACAGCTAAAGAAAATCACAGTGACACTGTTCATGATCGGAGGTCCCAAAATGCCTGAGTTGACAATCTGCTGTTAAAATGCCCACACTAATTACATTACGGTGTGTTGCATAGTTTCTATGCGCGCTCGTGACTTCACCAGTTTTTAATATTTTACTGCAGATTTGCAACATTGCTATTTTTCCACCTCCCCATGAACAGTACAGCTGTCATTTTCACATCCTGTTCGAATGTGTCTTTGCACCTGTGGTGCTAAATGCCGTAGTCGCTATGCATAAGCAGCTTTCGACTAACAAACAGATATTGCCACTGTTCATGAGGTGGGGTCTCAAAAAACATGATGAAAATTTGGAGTGAAAATACCAACAAATGCCTGAGCTGTTAGGGTTTCCAACCATAATGCCTCACCCTGTAGAGAATGACAGGCATCAGGGTGTGACTTGGGATTCTTGCCTGTAATGCTCATACCATTCCACACCCTGCAACCAGTGAGAGGCATCGAGGTATGGCTTGGACTCTTCGACCCCAAAGTTCACCCCATTCTCCTATACGCACCCATCTCACCATATTTCCTGATGGAATGGGAGTGCGATAAGGGCCAAAGACCCCAAGGCACACCGTGACACTTGTCAGTGTCTTCAGTAGGGTAGGGTGTGGTGAAATGGCGCGGGCCATTATGCCTGGACGGCCCCAAAGGCACACCCCAATTCCTGTCACTCTCTGCAGGGTGGTGGTGGGGTTGGCTTCCAGTTTAATACTTCACTGCCATTCCTATTATGCAGCTCTGTAACTTGCACTACCAATGCCAATGCCAGCAAGCAAGCAAATATTCGCATTGACAAATGCTTGTTTTGAACAGTCTTTCATTAGTGACAACTCCTCACAAACCTACAGTACCCTTCAAGTCCTTAGCAGTATCGGCTCCATTTTCCATTACCCCAGGCCATGTTTACCTCGCAGTTTGATTTACAAATGCTGATATCACTCACAAAAAAAAAGAGAAAAAACGATTCCAATATACCAGCCCTGGCGACTCCACAGTTCAAATTTGCAACAGTTCTAGCTCTAAACCTGTGACCTTCGACCTCTTCTCTGTTTCAGTACAGAAGACAGCCAAAATAAGCACTGACTGAAAGCTGTTTTTCACAGACACCAGTAATTACCCTTCTTTCCGATATCGCTTTGCCATTAATTCCACTTCATCGAAAACTCCGCTGTTCCTACATCACGCAGCAGTTCACAAGCTGTCTCTTCTATGGAACAACGTTACAAACACGGCAGTAGGCAGCAACCAAGAACTATTTTTTATCGTGCAAGAATAAACTAAATAACAATTCAAAATACAGTAACAAAATGTCTTTTTGTTTGTTTTTAAACCTAAAAAAGGATACCATTGTATAATAGCAATAACCCACTCCAGGGTGTTGGTGATGCTGGGTTTACCCATGCCTGGGGAGGTTTAGTCACTCCAGCCTGAAGCCTTGAGATCGAACCACGCCAGCGTGATAAACCCAGCATCACCAACACCCTGTCGTGGTTTATTGCTTGACTGCTCATACAGCAGCCACACTGTGATATTCCCAAATGTAAAACATGTTTATTTATTCTTTGGTAACTGGGTAAGGCCCATTAGGCACATGTGCCTGTTTTCTGGGGCAACCCGGAAGGTTAAGTGATGTGCTCAGAGTCACACAGTATGCAAGTGGAGATCATGGGAATTAAACCCAAGTCTGTCTGCTGCATGTACTAAGCTCATTCACAGCTCGTCACTCTAACCACTAAGCTATACTGCCAGCCCTAAATTTTGAGTGTCCTTGATAAGACAGCACAAATGCACTCCCATCTAGGATCTAACCTCTGACCCTTTGCTTGTAGGGCTGGAACACATCCAGTACACCACCTGATGTTACACTGAGTCTTCTGCACAAAACACAGGAGAAACATACTGAAGAAACACAGAATCTGTTGACAGATAAAGCCTGCTTGACCCTCCCTGTCACCCCTTTTTTCCCTGCCTATTTTTCACCTCGGACCCTTTCTGATCTCCAGGTACCTCCCCTCACATTTTCCTACTAAGATTTCCTTGTACTTATCCTATGCAGGCTTGAAGCCTGCCACTGTTTTGCCCCACTGCCTCCACTGGAAGACTGTTCCAGGCATCCACTACTCTTTCAGTGAAGAAGTACCTCACATCACTCTAAATTTTCCACTTCCATCTTCACTGCATGTCCCTTGTTCTCATTCACTTCTTCCTCAGAAGAATGCTCCCTCCTGAACCATATTCACCCTCCATGAGGTATTTATAGGTCTCTATAACATCACGCCTCTCTTCCAAGGTGTACGTACTGATATTCCTACTCTCTTCATAGGGTCCTTGTGTCAAATCACTTTTTAATCTCACAATCCCTCCTCTTGTCTTCCTCTTCTCACTTATGTACCTAAAAGATATCTTGTTCCCTTTAGTTAACCGCTTGGCTCCTTTCCTTAGTTTGAACCTTTGAGCTCCTCACCGCTTCCCCTGCTTCCCTCTGTGTTTCTGGCAGTCTTCCTCTATGTCTCTTTGTACCTTCTGAATGTCACCCTTTAGCCTTAACCTTTTCAGCTACTTTCCTTGTGAATGATAGCAGTCTTATTTTATTTTTAAGCATTCCTGCACAACTCTATTCCATACATATGTGTAAAACAGTCTCATGACTGGCAGAGCACTCCACCGACAAAACCTGACGTTTGAACCCTTGCCTGGTGCTTTCTCAAGGGTGTGGCACTGGGTAGCCTCATGAGTCCTGAAATACTAAACTGTTAAAGGGCCAGGTCCATGAGACTGGATATTAGTTAAGCACTGAAAGTGACAAAGTGCAATTGATAACATAGTCCTCACAGTGCGAACATTAAAAACAAGCTGATGTACACACCCATAAATATTACATGAAACATAGAAAAGTGATGGCAGAAGGAGACCGTGGGTCCATCACTGCCTGAGAGTTCCCAGGACCTTTTGTAGGTCCTGAGGCCTAACCTCCTTCAGTGTCCTGTCCCTCCTAGATCCTGCCATGCCCTTGAGTCCTTGTTCTGTCCCACCCGTCTGAATGCTGATACGCATTTTGCATTCACCACCTCTGCCGCAGGTTGTTACCAGGTTCCACTACTCTTCTGTCAAAAATGTTTCCTTAGATCTTTCTTTAAGTCCCTCACCACCTCCCCACCCTTAGCTTCCATTCGTGCTCTCTGGTGGTACAGTTGGAGATTTTGCAAGCATAGATAGCTAGCATGACACAGGATAACTGAAAACTCATCACTGGCTTTCCAAACTGCAACAGAAACTCAGAGTAATACAAGGTTCAGTATATAATTGATAGCACTGATAAGGATAACAACAGCACTGACGGTGCACATATACAGATATATAAACAGGAACAAGTCCAAAGAGTGTAACCTCGATTTTGTTGTACAGTGATTTTGCAATACTATTTTAGCACAGAAATGTTCAGACTCCACCTCTTGAGAAATTTCTTCAGTGCATTATATTTCAAGCACCAATGCATGTATACAGTATATTTATGTTGTGGATACAGAAAATAAAGTTGACTTGGTTATTACAGACAAGATGAAATGTAATACCTCCTATATGTGACATAATTAATAGCTACTGACAGATCATTTATCAGACATTCATATTTAAAGGCACTGACGACTTCAGAAGAACTTTAACAAACACACTGTAATATTTAGACACAGTTCGGCTTGTAATTCACATTAGTTCTGTATTCCTCCTCCCCATTATTTATTACTGATCTAATCTGCATGAAAACAAAATCTTTGCTCCTGAAGAGTTCATGATATTCTGTTGCTTTCTCCTACCTGAAGTCATAATGCACTGCTTATGACATCACAGTTACTCCCATGGCAACAGATTGTGATGTCACAAGAGAGGATTATGACTTGAAGTACGGAGTAGTTATAGAGGCAGATTAACTTTGAGGTATAAAGAGTGTGTATTCATGCAAATTTCTCAGTAATAAATAGCATTGAGGAGAAATCTATAGACTTTATATGGAATGTAAGCTGAATTGTACCTAAATATTATGTTTTTCAAAGTTTCTTTATGCATCAGCAGCTCTTTAAATGTGAAGAGCTTTATTTCTCCATATTTAAAAACAGATCAGATAAGCTACTACCATATGGCATATTCCAAAATGTAGAAACTATACAATAACATTATTATTATACTGACTAAACCCTTTAGTGCTGTTGTTATCCTTGCAGTTCTCTTGAATTAGATAAGAACATTGTATTCATTTGGAGTTTCTTTGGCAATTTGGAAGCCAGTTAAAGTGTGTTTTAGTGCATCCTGCATCATGCCAGTTATTTATAGCTGTTTAAATATTTATAAGTATTTGCATTAGTTTGTTTTAGGCACTGAAAGGTTTGGCGCCTTTCATTATGGCTGGAACTCCTTTATCCTGCAAGCTATCAGGCAATTTGCAAATGCATCCTGTGCTTGCATGCTCAGCAGCCATATAACATGCTCACAGCTCGCTTTTGCCATAGAAATCTCAGTGTCCACTTACGTATATGCATGACGGCTAGTTAGTGCCAAAGGTATGAATACACATGATGGCTCAGTGCCATTACTACATGTATACATGTATGTGATGGCTCAGTGCCGATTACCACCAGATCTATGTATGTATACACATCAATCAATCAATCAATCAATTTTGTTTTACCTGACGAAACACCATTAAGGTAAATTAATTTACAAGGTAGTCCTGGGCAATCACATGAAAGAGATACAAAAAGTAGTATATACAGAGATACAGTAAATACAGAAGAATATATACAGTGATAACATAGCCAACCATGGGCACAAGTAGAAACAATAATTGGTAGCAACAAGAGTACAGCTCTCAGAACTAAGTAACGGGCATACCGGTATTCAAGATACCGCATCTAGCAGGAAGAATAGACAGGAGGGGATACAGCAAGGAAGTCAGGAGGACAACGAAGGGAAGGCACAGTAGGGAAGGAAAGCATTTGATTTGATAAAGAACAGAGGGTAGACTAAGTAAGGAGAACAGCCATGGGGATAATTCAAAAATCACAGGGTGTACAGTAAGTGCCATCAGTGGAAACAATCACAGAACTCTTTGAACACGCAAGTACAGGGTTTTGAAGAAGTTCAGCTTCACAGGGATTGTAAGCTTCAGGGTTTTCTAGCGGAGTTCCATAGGGTTGGAAACATAGAACATAGAATTTGACGGCAGATAAGGACCGCTTGGCCCACCCAGTCTGCCCAGTTCCCTACCTGATGGATAAGCTGCAGATCCTAGTTAGCCAGCAGCCTACTTCTTCCTACCCCACCCCTAGAATTGCCTTATGACTGTCCTATGCATGCTTGAATTTCCACTGTTTTTGACTCCACAACCTCCTCCTCTGGAAGGCCGTTCCATACATCCACAACCTCTCTGTGAAAAATACTTCCTTAAATTACCTCTGAGCCGCCTTCTATCTTCAAATTGTGCCCCTTGTTCTTGCACACTTTTTTGAAAGATGCTACCCTCTTTGACTTTGTTGATTCCTTGAGGTACTTGAAAGTTTCTATCATGTCCCCTCTCCCTCCTTTCCTCGAGGCTATACATAATAAGCTCCTTAAGTCTCTCTTCATATGTCTTCCGTGCAGACCCTGCACCATTTTAGTGCCCTCCTCTGGACAGCTTCCATCCTGTCTATGTCTTTATGGAGATTGGGTCTCCAGAACTGCACGCAGTACTCCAGATGTGGTCTCACCAGCTGTCTGTACAGAGGGATAATAACTTCTTGTTTTCTACTGGTGATGCCTCTCCTATGCATCCCAGTATTCCCCAACCCTCCTTGCTGCCTCTCACATTGCTTGTGTGGCATGGCATATTGCCAATTACCATATCATGTTCTGACCTTGTGGACTAGAAGTGAGATATAAGAGACTTCTCAAAGGGTAGTTTCCAATACTACAGACAAGCAGGCAGCCGACAATGTACTGGGGAACAGGTTAATAATGGCTCTCTGTGTCCAGAGGACTGTATTTTTTGCGCTGAAGCTTAGGAGCTCCAGCCCCTTGACACAGAGATTGCAGTGGTGGGTAGCACACGGCAAACCAGTAATGAATCTAATAGCTTGGTAATAAAGGGCGTCCAGTTTGGACAGAGCAGTGATCAGACCTTGGCCATATAGGAAATCAAGCGTAATCTAGAAGTGGCATAAAGGTAGTCTAGACCAGTCTAGTTTTTGCTTCCATAGTTAGAAAGTTCCTAATCCAAAAAAACGCCCAGCCTCTGTTTTAATTTTTGATAGTTCTTCAATGTGATTGACTGAGGACAGGTAGTAATCTATCCAGAAACTGAGATACTTAAATTTCATGACAAACTCAAGGGCTCACACAGGAGAGTGGATACTTAGGGAAATGATACAGGAGAGTAGAGACTGGGCATTGGCCAGTGGGGCAAGGAGCATAGCATTAGGTTTTTTGCATTTAAAAGGAGCTTTAGCTGCAGTAAGTTTTTTGTAAGTGGTCAAAATCGCATTCAAGATCCCTACAGGCAAGTTCTGGGGTAGACTCATCTATGTACAGCACAGTATCATCAACAAACAGATGGATGTTTGTTGACTCATACTCATTGTTAATGTTATTGATACAGATGGCAAAAAGTAGAGGGCTAAAATATACCTTTGGGGTACACCTCTTAATAGGGTTTTCGAACGGAGAGGTCCACATCTGCCTTAACCAGCTGGCATCGATCAGTCTGGTAATTGGTAAACCACTTCAGAGCCAAATAGTCCATCCCAATACTTTTTCATACAATTAGAGCAGGTCATGGTCCACGGTATCAAAAGCTTTGCTCAAATCAAGGAACAAAGCACACACGTAGTTCTTGCATCCAATGCACTTTGCTAGTCATTTGAGACCTTGGCAAGTGCGATTATTGTACTACGGCAAGGTCTAAACCCTGACTGCACTGGACTGAGCAGGTTGAGGGTCTCCAGATGGCACCTAAGTTGAGCATTGACAACCTTTTCAAGCAGTTTTGGCAAGATAGGCAGAAGGCATATTAGTCAGTGATTATTTAGGTCACTGGGTCACCAAACTTAAATAGGAGAATGACATGAGCAGTTTTCCAGATAGGAGGGAGTATGCCTGGACAAGGGACGGTTAAAGAGGTGAATGAGTGGAGGTGACAATATGTAATAACCTTGTTTTTAATAATATAGCTCAATGAGGTTGGCACCCGAGACTTTCTTGTATCCAAGGTCAGTAATACAACACATGATGGCTCAGTACCAATTACCACCACATGTATGTATGTATACACATGATGGCTCACTGTGGCTTACTGCTGTATGTATGCATGTATGTACACATGATGGCTTACTGTGGATTACTGCCACATGTATGTATGTATGTATGTATACACATGATAGCTCAATGCGGATTACTGCCATATGTATGTGTGTATGTATACACATGATGGCTCACTGTGGATTACTGCTGTATGTATGTATGTATGTATACACATGATGACTCACTGTGGATTACTGCCATATGTATATATGTGTGCATGTATACACATGATGGATCACTGTGGATTAATGCTGTATGTGTATATGTGTGTTGTATACACATGATGGCTCACTGTGGATTACTGCTGTATGTATATATGTATACATGATGGCGCCTGCAGATTACTGCCATGATGTATGTATGTATGTGTATATGTATGTATACACATGATTGCTCACTGTGGATTACTGCCATATGTCTGTCTGTATGTATGTATACACATGATGGCTCACTGTGGATTACTGCTGTATGTATGTATACACATGATGGCTCACTGCTGATTACTGCCATGTGTATGTATGTGTGTATGATACATGATGACTCACTGCTGATTACTGCCATATGTATGTATGTATGTATACACATAATGGCTCACTGTGGATTATTGCTGTATGTATGTATGTATACACATGATGGCTCACTGTTGAATACTGCTGTATGTATGTATGTATACACATGATGGCTCACTGTTGAATACTGCTGTATTTATGTATGTATACATGATGGCTTACTGTGGATTACTGCTGTATGTGTGTATGAATGTGTGTATGTATGTATACACATGACTGCTCACTGTGGATTACTGCCAAATGTATATATGTGTGTATGTATACACATGATGGCTCACTGTGGAATACTGCTGTATGAATGCATGTATACACATGGGGTGGGATATTCAAACTCGCCATTCATAGGTGCAAGTCCTTGCACTCGCCAAAATAATAGTTTGCAGGGGTTGTATCAGGGTGATATTCAAAGGAGTTGTGCTATTGAGCAACCTTTGAATATCAACCCCAGCCAGAGTGTCATGTGGCGCAGTGGAACTTGCACCACCGAAGTTGACAGAGTGGAGCATTCAACTTGCGGTGGCGCAAGCATAATTGCGCCATGTGCAAAATCCGATATTCAAAAGTGACATGCAAATGGGGCCATAATTCATGCAAGGCGCAGGGGGCCATTTGCATCTGATTCTGGCCCCATTTGCATGCCATTAACATGTAGGTGTGCCGATCCCGAGGACTTGCGCTTGGCGCCCTGCCAGGCAGCAGGGGTTGGGACCGCGCCCCCCTGCAGCCCAGTGCGGGCATGGTTTAGTTCCCCCAACAGCCCGATCGCGGGCAGCAATGTAGCCCCAAAGTATCCTGGTTGTCCAGTGGTCCGAAATGCCCGATGCGGGCGGTAAGTTAAATAACCCCCTCCTCCCGGAATGTATCTCTGGTGGTCAGTGGACGAAATGCCCGATCGCAGGCGGTATGTTTAATAAACCCCGAACATAGCCCTGGTGGCTAGTGTCCCCCCACCCACCCACCACGTGTCCCACTGCCCCCGCGCGGCTGGCGGGCGGCAGCATCCACCTGCCTGCCGCCCGCCGCCCGCCGGCTGATGACTGTGGGGGTTGCATGCCATTGGTGCGAGGCAAGAGCCATCGGCGCAGCTATACCGCATAAGACAGTCCAATTTTGGAATGAGTTCATTCACAAAACTGGATTGTCTTTAGAGGGTATGCACGCCCATTGGCGCTTTGCTCTATACCATGGGCGGCAGCCCTCACTCAGGCAGTCAGTCGTGGGTGGTGGGGCGGCAGGTGGGTGGGATGCTGCTGCCCACCGCGGCTGGGGGCGGAGCTAGGTGGTGGGGCTACGGGTGGGTGGAGTGGGTGGGGACACCAGCCACCAGGGCTGTGTTCGGGGGTTTATTAAACATACCGTCCGCGATCGGGCATTTCGTCCACTGACCACCAGGGATACGCTCGGGAGGAGGGGAGGTTATTTAACTTTCGCCCGCGATCGGGTATTTCGTCCACTGACCACCAGGGATACGCTCGGGAGGAGGGGGTATTTAATTTATTGCCCGCGATCGGGCATTTCGGTGCACTGGACCACCAGGATATGTTCAGGGGGATCCACATTGCTGCCCGCAATCGGGCTGGTGGGGAGTACACTATGCCCGCGATCGGGCCAGTGGGGGTGGGGATTTACAGTCGGCTACCCGCGATCGGGCTGCAGGGGAGTACAGGGAGTGGGTTGGGGCCAGCCACAGGTGGCAGCTGCTGTGTTAGCCTGCAATGCAGCAGCTCATCTGTGGGTACTTCGACTCATGCCTTTTCTTTGGCTCAAAGTTGTGCAGGCGCGGTTGGGGTCGTACCAGAATAACTCTGCACAGCCCAGCTGAATATCGGACTGTGCATTTATGCATGGTTCCTCCTCCAGTTGAGCATGCATTCATTTGCATTGTGCTGTTGCTCAGCCTGTTTTCAGTGACGCAACTGCCTCCTGCTGAATATCGCAGAATGGAGCAATTTCGGACTTGCGATTCAAGAACCCTATTGCGCATGGCACAACCCTTTGAATATGCCACCCATGATGTCTCACTGTGGATTACTGCTGTATGTATGTATGTATGCGTTATGTATACACATGACTGCTCACTGCAGATTACTGCCAATGTATGTGTATGTATACATGACTGCTCACTGTGGATTACTGCCATATGTATATATGTGTGTGTATACACATGATGGATCACTGTGGATTACTGTCATATGTATGTATACACATGATGGCTCACTGTGGATTACTGCCATGTGTATGTATACACATGATGGCTCACTGTGGATTACTGCCATGTGTATGTATGTGTGTATACACATGATGGTGCACTGCAGATTACTGCCATATGTATGTATGTATGTATCTATGTAGGTTTACACATGATGGCTCACTGTGGATTACTGCCAAATGTATATAGTGTGTATGTATACACATGATGGATCACTGTGGATTATTGCCAAATGTATATATTGTGTATGTATACACATGATGGATCACTGTGGATTACTGCTGTATGTATGTATATGTGTATGTATGTATACACGATTGCTCACTGTAGATTACTGCCAAATGTATATATGTGTGTTTGTATACACATGATGGATCACTGTGGATTACTGCCATGTTTATATATGTGAATGAAGACCATTCTTAAGGAAAAGCTGGTGTCCTTCCTTAAGGTAAATATGGTCTCCGTGACAATAAATGATCTTCAGGACTATAGGCAACATGGGTTTTTTGGGAGATCCTGCCAAGCAGAAACATTGAAGTTGTCAGTAGATGGGGACCTTATGATACATCAAGTCTGCTCTTGTTTTCCTACCCCCCACTTAGCTGCCTGCTTGGTATCCTGCATACTCAAGATGGCTCGGTGTCGATACCTCCACATGTATGTATGTACATACATGATAAACGATTCGATTGGGTCACAAGGTCATTGGACAGGGGCAGGTGGGGACATCCACAAGGCATGCTCGATTCAGTGCCACATGGCAGGCTGATCAGCAGGCTGAGTGACCTGGGAATAGGGGTCAGACTGCTGGGTGGGTCCAGGGCGGCTGCAGGACAAGAACAAGAGAGTGGTGGTGTTGGGGGAGACTATCCAAACCTAGACCTGTAACCAACGGGTCCCACAGACCTCAGTACTGAGTCGGTGCTATTCAATATCTTTACTGGTGACACAGCTGAACGGGACAAAAGTAAAATCTCCCAATCTGCAGACAATACTAGGCTCTGTCGGAGGACGGACACAGAGGAGAGGAGACAGGAGCTCAAGGAAGATCTGGCTAGGATAGAGAAATGGTCAGACATCTGGCAGTTGGGATTCCACACTAAGAAATGCAAGGTCATGCACCTGGAGCTAGAAACCTGGGGCCAGCTACTGGCTAGGGGGCGACAGGTGACCATCTCAGAGGAGGAAAAGGATCTAGGAGTGTTGGTCAGGTGTGACATGAAACACTCTGTGCAGTGCAGCAAGGTGGAAGCCAAAGCAAATAAAACCTGGGCTTCATCGTCAGAGAACTCACCTCTACGAGAGAGGAAGTTATTCTGTCACTGTACAGGTCACTAATAAGAACATGCCTAGAATACTGTGTACAGTTCTGGTGCCCTTATCTGAAGAAGGACATCAAGCTACTGGAGGGGTTCAGTGTAGGGCGACCAAAATGATCCAGGGTATGGGGAACAAACCATTTGAGGAGAGGCTTTGGGAGCTCAACATGTATTCGTGGAGGACAGAAGGGAAAGGGGAGACGACAGAAACCTTCAAATACCTAAAAGGTATAAAACAGGGTTGGATTGAGAGCATCTTCAATGTACGAGAGGAGGGTACAACATGGGAGCATAGCCTGAGACTAGTGGGAGGTAGATTTAAGAAGGAAATTAGGAGGCACTTTGTCACTGAAAGGGTGGTGTCAGGGTGGAATGAGCTGCCAGAGGAAGAAAATCTGAACGGGAGGAATTAATACTGTTAAGTGGAAGGGAGAATGGGTGGGGTGGATGACTACTGGAGGGAAGGAAGGAGGGGGCAGCTCCAGGAAACTAGAGCTGCAGCTCAAGCAGACTTGATAAACCAATAAGGCCTGTTTCTGCTGGCAATTTTATGCGTTAGTATGTTACGTATGTATGTATACACATGATGGGTCAGTGCCGATACTGCCCCATGTATATATGTATGCATATATACACATGATGAGCTCATTGCTGATTACTGCTATATTTATGAATACAGATAGCTCATTGCTAATTACTACCAGATGTATGTATGTATGTATGTATACACATGATGGCTGAATGCCAATTGCTGCTGTATGTATGTATACACATGTTGACTCAGTGCCAATTACCACCGTATGTATGTAGCTATGTATGTATGTATACACATGATGGCTCAGTGCCAAGCATTGTCCCATGTATGTATGTATATGTGTATACACAATTGTCACCGCCATTTACCACATGTATGTATGTATACACATGATGGGTCAGTGCCAATTACCAACACATGTGTGT
Source organism: Neoceratodus forsteri (assembly GCA_016271365.2). Lineage (NCBI taxonomy): Eukaryota > Metazoa > Chordata > Ceratodontiformes > Ceratodontidae > Neoceratodus > Neoceratodus forsteri. The sequence goes on from JADMNL010000022.1 coordinate 552,350,251, forward strand.
ATGCATGATGGGTCACTGTTGCCTACTGCCCATGTACTGTGACGTATGTACTTATACACATGATGATTCAGTGCCGATTACTGCCAGATGTATGTATGTAGTATACACACCATGGGTCACTGCCGATTACCCCATCTATGTATGTATGTATACACATGATGGCTCAGTGCTGATTACCACCACACAGGATTAAAAGACTCTCATACAATTAGAGAATTCAAAATCTGGACATGTATTCATTGGAGTACAGGAGATTTAGGGGAGACATATATCTAGTTTACAGAGCATTTCATGAAAGAGACTTGTGGGACTTTCCAGAGCTGGAATTAATTGAAACACCATGCAACACAAGAACACATGGGCTCCAACTTAAAGGAGAGTTGCATAAAACCAAAAAAGAAGAATATGGATTTCCCAGAGAGTGGTATCCATATGGAATGGCTTACATAAAGATGTCATTAAATGTGGAAACATGGCGCCCAGTGGCACTGAGGGTTGAGGTGTTGACGCCACACCTCACGCCACGCTGGTGACCCGAGTTCGAGAATGAGCACGGACTGCTGGGGGTCAGCAGGGGGAAAGAGATTGAGCATCCGGAGGACTGCTCTCTTCCCAGGGAGGGTTAGGAAGACGATCGCTCAAGGAGCGACCTCTGATGGCGGCTGGCAGTAGCCAACAGCAGCGTTGTGCATATGCCAGAGGCTAGAGCCACAGCAGCATGTTGCCTTGACAGCCGGGCTCCACAGGCATAACAAAGTGGAAATCCCCTCCTCCCACCCGGAGCAAAATGCCTCCCAGCCACGAACCACACTCCCATAGTCAATCAATCAATCAAATCTTTATTTATCCAGGAGAACACCATTGAGCATAGCTCATTTACAAGATGGACCTGGTTAGCACAGGAACACAGGATATACAATATATGAACAGTCACAACATAACATCGCAGTAATATTATACAATACAGAGATACAATAGTTAAACATAGTCATAAGTGGAGAACAGTTTAGAAACAGTGGTTCAATTCCTTCGTGTGTATAATGTCTAGTAATAGTAGCTGGAAGTACCAATGAGGACAATTGTTGGGTAATGGTATATTACATACAATGCTGTAAGAAACAAGACAGACAGTGAGTTAAAAAAAGAAAAACAGTGTAACAGGGTAGAAGGGGTGTGTGGTAGGCAAAGTGAGATAGGGTACAGGCAGGGTGGTAGGGATGAGACGAGGGACAGATAAAGCCTAGGGAGAGGATGCAGGACAGGAGGGCAGGGAGTACAATTAGGTATTAGAGAAATGTGAAGGGAGAGGCACAAGGCCAGGCATAGCAGAGAGGACAATGCCATCGGGCATGGCTCCTCATCCTGTCTCCTCCCGCCCGGTGCTCAACCCTATAGATAGAGCCTAGGTGGGGGCAACCTTCCCAGGAGGGTACACCTGGGGATGACCAGTGTCGGGAAAGGAGAGGAGAAGTCGGGTCACGAGGGAGGTAGAGTTGGTGGTGTTGGGCGGTCACTGGAGAGAGTTCGGGATACCAGAGAGGCGAAAAATAGAATTAGAAAAAATGTGGAAACATGGATACTTTGAAATCAGCTTTAGAGGACTGCTGTAGGAAAAACATAATAGGCTACCTCCACTGAGAAATGGTGAGCCAATATGGGCAAACTGCCTGCAAGTTTGTGAATGACCTATGAGACCTATGTGTGTTTGTATGTGTGACACACATGACAGCTCTGTGCCAATTACCCACATGTAGACTAAACACAGGATTGCTCACCGTCGATCACATGTATGTATGTACACATGATGGCTCAGTGCCAAAGCGTACTCTACATGGGGTGGTACATGGTACAGTGACAGAGCCATCTGCCACCATATATATGTATGTATACACATGATGGCTCCGTGCCAATTACATCTAGATATATGTGTGTACATATCTATGTATGTATACACAGTGGCTCAGTGCCAATTACATCTAGATATATGTGTACATATCTATGTATGTATGTATGTATACACAGTGGCTCAGTGCCAATTACATCTAGATATATGTGTACATATCTATGTATGTATGTATGTATACACAGTGGTTCAGTGCCAATTACATCTAGATATGTGTGTACATATCTATGTATGTATGTATGTATACACAGTGGCTCAGTGCCAATTACATCTAGATATATGTGTACATATCTATGTATGTATACACAGTGGCTCAGTGCCAATTACATCTAGATATATGTGTGTACATATGTATGTATGTATGTATACACAGTGGCTCCAGTGCCAATTACATCTAGATATATGTGTGTACATATCTGTGTATGTATGTATGTATACACAGTGGCTCAGTGCCAATTACATCTAGATATGTGTGTACATATCTATGTATGTATGTATGTATACACAGTGGCTCAGTGCCAATTACATCTAGATATATGTGTGTACATATCTATGTATGTAACAGTGCTCAGTGCCAATTACATCTAGATATATGTGTGTACATATCTATGTATGTATGTATGTATACACAGTGGTTCGGTGCCAATTACATCTAGATATATGTGTGTACATATCTGTGTATGTATGTATGTATGTATGTATACACAGTGGCTCAGTGCCAATTACATCTAGATATATGTGTGTACATATCTTTGTATGTATACACAGTGGCTCAGTGCCAATTACATCTAGATATATGTGTATATATCTTTGTATGTATACACAGTGGCTCAGTGCCAATTACATCTAGATATATGTGTGTACAATATGTGTACGTATGTATGTATACACAGTGGCTCAGTGCCAATTACATCTAGATATATGTGTGTACATATCTATGTATGTATACACAGTGGCTCAGTGCCAATTACATCTAGATATATGTGTGTACATATCTGTGTATGTATGTATGTATACACAGTGGCTCAGTGCCAATTACATCTAGATATATGTGTGTACATATCTGTGTACGTGATGTATGTATACACAGTGGCTCAGTGCCAATTACATCTAGATATATGTGTGTACATATCTATGTATGTATACACAGTGGCTCAGTGCCAATTACATCTAGATATATGTGTGTACATATCTGTGTATGTATGTATGTATACACAGTGGCTCAGTGTCAATTACATCTAGATATATGTGTGTACATATTATGTATGTATGTATATACACAGTGGCTCAGTGCCAATTACATCTAGATATATGTGTGTACATATCTGTGTATGTATACACAGTGGCTCAGTGCCAATTACATCTAGATATATGTGTGTACATATCTGTGTACGTATGTATGTATACACAGTGGCTCAGTGCCAATTACATCTAGATATATGTGTGTACATATCTGTATGTATACACAGTGGCTCAGTGCCAATTACATCTAGATATATGTGTGTACATATCTATGTATGTATACACAGTGGCTCAGTGCCAATTACATCTAGATATATGTGTGTACATATCTATGTATGTATGTATACACAGTGGCTCAGTGCCATGCACATACCTACATGGGTGGTACACAGTACAATGACAACGCTGATTACCACCACATGTATGTATGTATGTTCATACGCACATGCTAACTCGGTGGCAGTTACAGCTAGATGGCGGTCGTCGAGACAATGCTTTCCACTGTGCTGCAGCACCTCCCTGGTAGTCCCATTCCTAACTTCCCAACGTTCCTCTCTGCAACCACTAATATCTGGATTAGCAGTTTGTATAATGAGGCTGTGCAGCACTGTCCCGGGGGTACTCGACCCCTGCAGACAGCACTAGGCTTTGTATGTGGAAGCTGTGGTGGTGGTGATACAGGAGCCTTCTGCACCCCGAAGCCCACCACTTCCACAGCAACAGCGATAGGGCCTCAGATTTATTTTTTATGAGTGCTGGAACCCCAGTGACCTCCTTATTGCTATGTATACCAAACTCAGGGGATATATTAGCAAACTAAAAGCTATATCCAGGTACACCAGTGTGGATCACATTGCAATGCCGCTGAAAGTGTGGAAATGACATTTGTTTTCCACACTACCAACACCACCACTACAGTAAGTCTACTGCTAGCATCACAATAATGACATACTTTAACCGATGGGTAAGCAGCTCTCGCAGTGCTCTACACGTTATAATGGCTCCGCTGCACCAACTGCTGCTGAATCCCAAGAAACAGTTTAATTTTGATTTGAAGAGATTATTTAAAGGTGTACCATTAAAAATGTTGTGGTACAAAATGCAATACTCGTGGTCTACTGTTTGCTAGCCATATGTATCCCGCTAGTGAGGATAACGCCTGCACAGCACACCGTGGTTTTATCACTAGTGAGTAATACAGTAGGTCTTATCCTCAGATGTGGAAATAAATACGATATACTGTATAAATATACACACACACACACACACACACACACACACACACACACACACACACATATACATATACATATACACACACACACCACACACACATGGTTAGGTCTTTTTCCATACAAAATGTGTTATCTCTACGTCTCTGGGAGTAAATGTATACAAAAATATATATTTGTAAGCATAAACCTTTTTTCCATACAAAAGTAATGTGTTAACTCTACATTTGTGAATATATATATATATATATATATATATCTCAAATCAAACTTTATTTGTGGAAGTGTGTATATATATATATATTTATATATCTCTATATACTGTATATATACATATCTCTCTCTCTATACACACACACACACACACACACACACACAAGACACGGTTAGGCCTTTTCCCATACAAAAAAACAAGTGTTATCTCTACATATTGCATACTTCTGAATCTGTATCACATACTTGTAAAAGTATTTTAAATCAGGTCATGTTCTGGCTAAATTAATGTGTTATATAAGACAGATAATAGAAAAGTGGTGTACGGCATGGGAAACAATACAATCCCGGAACCATTTCGGCTAATGGTTTATGAGATCTTCAGCCCCTTGATAGTATTATTTCCTTTGTACACAATACTTTATTCTTCATTCAATATACATCTGAGAAATGTAGTTAGGGGTCGAACCTCATAACAGCCATAACTTGTATCCCTGGTGTCCATTCTACTCACTCTGTTATTTTATGCTTGTGCTTATGATTAATTATTTTGCCACAACACATGCACACGTGCACACACGCCACACACACTCAATCACTAGTACCAGCAAAGCTTACAACACCGGATTTAGGAACCAATGACTCCCTAGAAGGACTCCTATAATAAGCCAGCATGCTGATCCCAATTCCTTGAATTTCCAGGTAAACAAAACAGTCTGCAATTTTTCCACCACGGAGGGTGTGCATTATTTAACAGCAAACCTCAGTAAATAATACTCAGGATGGGTTTGATTTTGCTTTCTTCAGCTGGGTGCTATGGAGATGAAGAGATGAATGTACAACCATTTCTGAGACAATGCAGCAAAGAAGCCCTCAGCAACCTCTGGCAAAACTCAACTCCTCCAGCCTGCAATGTTTCTTCTGCTCGCTGGCGTATCCCCATCTGTTTAACAAAGTCCAGTATCACTCTAACATCCCACAGGCCAGCCTGTTGAGGCAGTTTTAGCAACATCTCAGTTTTAAAAGGAGCAGTTTCATTTTTTCTGAGCAATTTCTATTTTTTTTTCCTGAGCATTTTACATTTTCTTTGTGAGCATTTTGCATTTTTTGTGGAAAATTGCTTCTCCCTCATTTTCCAATTTGGGATTTGCCCTGCTCTGGCAGACCAAATAGCTTGAGAAATCAAGAGAAAGGAAATAAAGGCAGAAGCCTTACCCTGGAGGTAAGCAGGATCCTAGACTGCACTCCCACTGAGTGCAAGGGACAGCTTGCTTTATCAGGTCATCTTCCTCTGCAGCTGATGGAGGTCATTCACGGCTGCTTGTCCTTCTCCTCCTCCTCTCTGAAGTCAGTAGTGAAGCAGTGCAGAGCTGACACAGGCAGCTGAAGCTGCAGCAGCAGTTGAGCCAGAAAGGCTGCTCCAAGAAATATGGGAGGAGGGGCATAGTCTCCCAAAGGAACAAGGTGAGAATCTGTGTCAGATACTGCAGCTGGGAGTATGTAAGCGCTCTCTCCTCCTCCATGCTGAATCCTCATCCTAATGTATTCCAGGAGGACAGAGGAGGGACTGTGTTGAGTCTGACTAACCATGTGTGGGTGTCCGTAGGCTGCAGCCATTCATCTAGTTTGTGAACATTTAAAAGACACAGCCAGCATTCTCTGCCCCATAAAGGTCTTTTAAACACAGAATGCAGACTTTGTCTTTGCAGAATCCACAACATACAGCTAAGGTTCAGGCAAATAAGAAACAGTGCTTTTATGTGTCTACGTGCCTACACATGTCATTGTTTGGTGTGATTTTTTTTTTCACAATGTATTTACCCCCACAGAACGCAACTAAGTTTCAACACTAAAAACCCTTTACATCGGGTGTCCTACTCCACCCCTGTTGTACAGCTGGCAAGGACTGTAGCACCGGAAGGTCAAGTGGTTTGCTCAAGGTCACAGAAAGAGAGATAGTGGCTCAAGTACAATTCAAACTTGGGTCTTATGGTTCCCAAGCCCGTTCTCCACTCATCCATTTATGTGGGAGCATATTTATACACCTGTGCATGTGTGTTTTCTCCAGTATGTGCGTGCTTTTAGAACCAGTGAAATGCTAAGGGTGTTCTTTTCTGGAGTCAGTCCTGTCTTCCCTAATTTGAAGCATCAAAGTGAGTTTGGTTTCAGAAGTTCTCCTGAGAATGAACAGGTGCAGAAAATGATTAAAACAAAGTGGTGGGGTTTTGTTCCATCCCTAAGCTGTCAGCAGAATTGTTTTACTGCAGCACAAGTGATAAGGTAGTAACTACCTATAAACAGGATTGTGATATTATTGGTTGCTATACTCACGACCCTGTCCTGCTAACAAACTTTATAAATCACTTACCGGTAAGTAATTTCAGCCAATCATTGCCCGGATCTGCAGGACTGCATAGATTGTATATGGCTGTCCTCTGGTGCAGGAATGTTGCAGTGAGTGTTCCACTTCAGAGGTGAGGAACTGTTATTCCTTTAAAATGAAAAAGGTAAGCCAGCCCACCAGCCGCAGTGGAGCACGACCACGAGCAATGCTGATGACCTGAGTTCAGAAGCAATTTCAGGGATCAGAGGGCCACCGGGGATCAAGCATCCGGGACTGCTCTCCTCCCCAAGGAGTGGGGAGACATGGATCCTAGCACTTACCTGATGCCTGGCGGCACGCAGAGCCATCAAGACACACAGGAGGTGAGGCGGCCATTGATGCATGTTGCAAAGGAGTGTGTGGCATGCGCGTGGTGGCATTGCACATCCACACCTTCGAGGGAAGAAAATAGAAAATGGCAGTGACTGTCAGGATGACACCTGTCTCCTGCAGACACTGCACACCCACCTTCCGAGGGAAGAAAAATAGAAAATGGCAGTGACTGTCAGGATGACACCTCCGCAGGCGCTGTAACATAGAAACATAGAAGCTGACGGCAGATAAGGACCGCAAGGCCCAGCCAGTCTGCCCTTTTCTTTTTTACCTTATAAATGTGCCATCGGCCTTTGCTCTGTCAGTGGCCTATCTATTCATAGTCATTTGTATTGCTCCTTATGCCTATCCCATGCCTGTTTGAAGCCCTGCACTGTATTCATAGCCACCACTTCTTGAGGTAGGCCATTCCATGCATCCACCACCGCTTCTGTGAAAAGAATTTCTCACATTCCCTTAATCGGCCCTCCTCTAATTTCATGCTGTGTCCTCTTGTCTTGCTATTTTCTTATATTTAAACATGTTAGACTCTTTCACCTTGTTAATGCCCTTAAGGTGTTTGAATGCCTCGATCATATCACCTCTCTCCTCCTTTGCTCAAGGATATACATATTGAGCTCCGTTAATCTGTCCTCATATGTCTTCTGATGCAGTCCCTGCACCATTTTGGCTGCCCTTTCTGGACTGCCTCAATTTGGTTAATGTCCTTGTGAAGATGTGGCCTCCAATACTGTATGCAGTACTCCAGATGGGGCCTAACTAGTGTCTTGTAAAGAGGATTATTACCCCTCTTACGACTTGTGATACCCTACTAATACACCCTAACACCCCTAGCCTTACCTACTGCTTTAGAGATCTGCTTGGATGATTTCAGGTCATCAGTGATGATGATGCCCAAGTCTCTTTCTTCCTTTGTGACTGCTAGCAACTCCCTGTCAGCCTATAGGTGGCTTCAGGGTTTCTCTTCCCTATGTGCATGATTTTGCACTTCTTTGCTTTAAATCCCAGTTGCCACTCTTCTGACCATTTTGCTAGTTTATCCAGATCTCTTCTCATTCTGCCCACCTCATCTGGATCATCTACTCTGTTGCAGATCTTGGTGTCATCAGCAAACAGACAAGCCTTACCTCTAGTCCATCTGCAAGGTCATTAATGAAGATGTTGAAGAGGACTGGCCCCAGGACTGATCCCTGTGGTACCCACTTGTGACTTGCATCTCTTCTGACTGTACACCATTTACCACCACTCTCTGTTTTCTGCCCACAACCAGTTTGCCACCCGCTGACCAACTTCTGACCCACCCTGAGCCTACCCAGCTTATTTATCAATTCTATGTGGAACAGTGTTGAAGCTTTGCTGAAGTCAAGGTAGGCAACATCAACTGCTCCCCTTGGTCCACCACTCTGGTTACCCAGTCAAAGAAATCTATGAGATTAGTTTGACAGGACCTTCCTTTGTAAACCCATGCTGTACATCCGCACTTCTCTGAGGAAAAGAAAATAGAAAATGGCACTGACCGCCAGGATGACACCTGTCTCCCACAGACACTGTACATCTGCACCTTCCGAGGGAAGAAAACAGAAAATGGCACTGACTGTCAGGATGACACCCGCCTCTGCAGGCGCTGTACATCTGCACCTTCCGAGGGAAGAAAATGGAAAATGGCAGCGACTGTCAGGATGACACCCATCTCCCACAGGCGCTGCACATCCGCACCTTCCGAGGGGAAGAAAATAGAAAATGGCACTGACCGCAGGATGACACCTGTCTCTGCAGGTGCTGTACATCCGCACCTTCCGAGGGGAAGAAAACAGAAAATGGCACTGACCGCAGGATGACAACTGTCTCTGCAGGCGCTGCACATCCGCACCTTCCGAGGGGAAGAAAATAGAAATGGCAGTGACTGTCAGGATGACACTCTTTCTGCAGGTGCTGTACATCCGCACCTTCCGAGGGGAAGAAAACGAAAATGGCACTGACCGTGAAGATGACACCTGTCTCCCACAGACACTGTGTAACCCCTTGTTACCCGGGTTACCAGAATCCCAGTAAGACCTAGTGGTAGGCAGGAAGGCAGCTTGTGAAACTCCAGTTAAATGGGTTTCACACTGTCTCACTCTGTTCTCAGTCTCAGCTGAGACTGAGAGATGACATCATCATAGAACTGTCACAGCTGCATAAGCCACATTGGAATCTGCAGCACAGGGAGTGAGTTAGAACTTTGGGAGTTTTCAAAGTAGTTTTGCTGTTTACTCTCAGTGAGAAGGAAGTGTTTTCTGTTTACCTCCTTGGGAGAAAGTTAGAGTCCAGTTTAAAGTGGTGGAGACCGCTGTCCAGGTCTCAGTGCCCCTCCTCTGGGGGTGGGTGGAAGAGAAGTCCTCTGTGGATTCCAGGGCAATCCTCTAATTTCCACTACAGAAGAAAGCTGCCTGTTTACAGTTTCTGTTCTGTTCGTATAACAGTGAAGAGTGGTACTTCACTTGTGAGGCACCTGCAACGAAAGGGTGAGTGTTTTTGCTCTGTTTGAGAGGGCAAACAATATGTTTCTTCAGTTTGGAAAATATGAAGAAAGCTGGGATGTGAACTACTATTTGGGAGGCCTATTGTACTAGGACAAACAAATGGAGTAGTTTAAAATTTAAAGTCTGAATGGATTTCAGTAATGCTGTTGGGGGTGCTTCAGGTCATCCACCGTTTAATCTACATTTCAAAGTTTAAGTTTCTGTTTGCCCAGAGAAATGGCGGGTATGGGCTGTGGGAGCTGGAGGTGGGAACACCCCCATCTTTAGTAACCAGGTCCACCTCTCGGATTTCTTCTGTGATTGCTACTTGCCTCATCGCCTGGCCAGTGATGAGGTAGGTACCCAGACCTGGGTCGCAATTGAAAATCTCTCTAGGAGTCGCAGACTCTAAGTGGTGTGGGAGCCACAGCTTGGGAAAATATACTCCTTGTTTGATGGGAGTCCAAGGAAGTAAGAAAACAATCTCTAAGAGTCACAGACTTAAGTGGTGTGGGGAGCCACAATTTGGGTAATATACTCTTTGTTTGATGGGAGTCACTCCAAGTAAAGTTAGGTTCATTCTTCAAATGGACCGTCAGTCAATGTGGCGGCAGAGGCAGGCCAGTCGAACTGTGTACAAAGCACATGCAAGTCCAGGCTGAGTGTCTGGTGGGTCCAGAGCCAGACAACAGTAGAAATGGGTTCATTCTTTAAGTGGACCGCCTGAGTCTCTGATCTGCATATACAGTGAACGAGCCCTTTGGAGGTCCATCTATGCTTTGTTATGTTCAGCTAGTTTATGAATAAAAGCCACACTGAAAAATCCCAATCCTTATTCTGGACATTACAGTTATTGCTTCCTGTGTTCGGATTTACTTGGGTGCCCCTGTGCAGAGTAGCCAAACCTAGGTCCCTTGTGCCAGGTAACCTCATCCTCCCCGAACCCAGGTCCCCACCAGGTATTGCTGCCAACGCCAACAGCATGCCACCTGTCGCTTTTACTAAAAAAGGCAGGGGTGAGGGGTTACAACTGTACATCTGCACCTTCCGAGGGAAGAAAAACAGAAAATGGCAGTGACTGTCAGGATGACACCGCCTCCACAGGCAGTGTACATCTGCACCTTCTGAGGAAGAAAAATGGAAAATGGCACTGACTGTCAGGATGACACCTGTCTCCACAGACACTGCATGTCTGCACCTTCCAAGGGAAGAAAAACAGAAAATGGCAGTGACCGCCAAGATGACACCTGCCTCCCAGAGGCGCTGTACATCCGCACCTTCCGAGGGAAGAAAAATAGAAAATGGCACTGACTGTCAGGATGACACCTGTCTCCACAGGCGCTGCACATCCGCACCTTCCGAGGGGAAGAAAAATAGAAAATTGAACTGACTGCCAAGATGACACCTGCCTCCCGCAGACACTGCACATCTGCACCTTCCGAGGGGAAGAAAATAGAAAATGGCACTGACTGTCAGGATGACACCTGCCTCCACAGGCAGTGTACATCTGCACCTTCCAGGGGAAGAAAATGGAAACGGCACTGACTGTCAGGATGACACCTGTCTCAGCAGGGCGCTGCACATCTGATAAAGTCCCTCACTCAACACTGTTAAATGAAATTAAAGGATGCAACCTTGACAATAGGATTCTTAGATGAGTACATAATTGGTTGCACGCAAGACCCCAGAGAGGTTGGATTAAGAGGGTGCTTTCAGAGACTGGACCAGTGATGAGTGGAGATCCCCAGGTCTTGGTCCTTGATCCAGTTCTTTTTTCTGTGTTTGTTGCCAATCTGAATAAGGGTATAAAGGGATGGCTTATCCGATTTGCAGATGACACCAATCTGGGAGGAACAGTGGAGACTGTTGAAAAGAAGATAAAATTAAGCAAGATCTAAAAAGCAGAAGAGTGAGCAGTTAACAACAGGATGCCCTTAACCACTGACAATACGCTGTAATACACCTGGGAGCAAATAACATCGGTAACAATTATATGCTAAACTGCCAGGAAATCAAAAAGTGGGCAATGGAAAGATCTCAGGGTCATCATGAGTAAAGACCCTGGGCCAGATTTTCTAAGGTCCGAGACGACACTATGGACCTTGCGTTAGAAGAAACTGACACAAGGGTATGCTGCCTCAGAAATTGTGACAAACATGATTTTTAAAGGCTGCCTGCGCATAACCAGACCCCTGTGCAAGGCCGACTTGTGTCAGGTTTGCTCCCGACACAGGGCTGTACCATGTCGGACAAGGCTTGCGCACAAGTGCTGCACCATCCCCTTATGAGGGATTTTCCAAGCCTAGAGGACCTGTTAAAGCTTTAGACCAGCTGGGGCTGGCCTAATGGTTCCTAGCACAAACTAGGATGCTCACAGCTGGCAGGCAGACATGCCTATGTGCCCAGGACTGGCCTTCTGCTGCACAGGCACTGCATGTGAGACATATGTTAAGGCATGTAACATACCATGTAGAGACATGCCTCCAGTGCCATGCCCATACAGTACCTGAAGTACTGTACAGAGTGTGATGTGCAGTGTGGCTGGGGTCCTTACGTAGCTGCATGGATATACTGCCAGCAGCCCTCAGCATCATAAGAACATAACATAAGAAAAGCGTTGGCAGATGGGGACCATGCGATCCATCTAGTCTGCCCTAGAAACTACCCTCCCAATGCAGCCTTCATCCTAACTTGCCCTTTATGTTAATGTACAGCATTGTGGGGACTATTACTGCCTATTTTATGGCTCCATCTGCCAACTGTGGATTGGTGCACCTTTGTCACTGCACCACATGCGCCAAATCCCGCCACAGCGGATCACCTGTGTCTGCTTCAGGAACATTGCTGTGGAGATGTGGTTCTTCCAAAATATGGTGCACAGGCATTGATGAAGGTTGGTGTGCACCACAATTTGCGTTGGTCTAGGTGCCGTTGAAAATCTGGACCCTTAAGTGTAGAGAACAATGCAACAGAGTAATTAAAACAGCATTCAGAATCCTGGTCTGTATTAGGAAATCATTCACTAACATGAGTGAGCAACGATCATCCTGCTTTATAAATCCTACATTAGACCACACCTGACCACTGTTCCCAGCTGTGGAGCCCATATCTGCGCGGACACAGAGAATATTGAAAGGGTACGTACAGGGCAACCAAGCTGGTGGCACATTTAGAAGATAAGCCATCTGAGAGCAGATTGAACACCCTGGGCTGTATAGTTTGGAAAGAGACATTTACGGGGACCTCTTGCAAATGTACAAACTTATAAATGATGAAACGCTTAAGGACTGAAATGGCTATTGAGTTATACCAAAAGAAGCGTTGTCTAAGGTCACATGACATAAAAATGTAACCCTGTGCCGACTTGGGGGTTACTATTGATGCCCTGTTGGCATTGGGAGCTACGTATATGCTGTGCCAGGTCTGCCGGGGCTGAGCATGGCAGTGAGGGTTGGTTCAAGCTCCCACTGGTGAGGAGTTGACAGCTGTGGGGTCGTTGAAAGTGTGTGGAGTGTGAGGTGGGTTGAGGCCTGCTTGTAGGCCCGTTCAGGAATGAGCCGCTAGTTGGGTTCCGGGAGGCCCGTGCAGGGTGGGAGATTGCCTCCAGCCCCAAAGTAGTAGCAGGACCAAGTCACTGGTGGGGAGGACAGACAGCGTCTGCAGCAGCAGAGAACAGAGGAGCTGAGAAGGAGCCCATTTGGCCCATCAGGAGAATTAAGTGCTGGGGTGGCTGCCATGGAGATACTGGGCCACCGGGAGGCAGAGAAGTGGAACCAGAGGGTTTGGAGTGGCGAACTGGACCCCTGGCCTGCAGCCCATGTCCACCAATAAGAGTTAGGAGAGTGCTGTGCCAGAGGTATGGCACCTGCCACCCTGTGCAAACCCTGCCTGTGGATCAGCAGGGCGGACAGTTTTCAGGAAGTTGGACTGTGCCCTGGTTAATATCACAGCCCCCAAGGAGAAGAATGCATTAGGTAGGATTGCCCTGCTCCCACTGGCAGGAACAACTGAAAAGAGTAACCTATGTGTTGAGCATTCCCAGAGTGCTGCAAAGGTGAGAAGGAGCCCTTTATGGCTTGCATGCAGGGAAAAGATTTGAGAAGAATCCAGGTTCGGGACCCAGGTCCCCTAAGTAGCTTGTGCCATGGCGCCTGCCGCACTGTTCTTTATGGAGAGAGAATGAACTGTAACTGCCCCAAAACTCCATGAAGCTTTTCTGTTTGTGGTTTGAGCCTTGAAGTTAGTAAAATAAATTGCTTGATTGCATCCCGTTCTGCCTGGACTGAATCATTGTTGTCCAAGTTAAAGACTGTTGGATGTTGTTTCTAAGCAAGTTTTCCTCAGAAACCAAAGCCGAGCCCTAGCCTAACTGTCTTGATAGAAGGACAGAGACTGAGCCAGTCTGCACCTCAACGGAGTCCACGCTATTAAAAGAAGAATCTCTATTCTACATGACAAAGGTACTGTGTTTTTAATTACCCTGCTACACCACTGTAAACTGCCTAGTCAAGCTGGTGCCCCTTCTCCATGAACTTTATTACATCAAAACCCTAGACAGGGAGGGGAGGAGGTTAGCCAAACTGTTGCTGTTATTTCAGAGGCTGGGAGTGAGCGATTGCCTGCAAGTTTGTGGACTGTTAAACATCTAGATGAGTGCCCAGAGCAGGAGCGGAGTGGAAAAACATTTACAAGTTAAAGTTACATCCGGAATCTAAGAGGGGAGCAGGGGTTACAAAAATAAGACCTGGAAACTATGTGAAGAATGACAGAAGATGGTTTTACACACAGAGAACAGGGAAATGGTAGAACAAATTGCCAAAAGAGATAGTCCAGGTGGAGTCATTTACACGGTTCACAACAAAATTAGACACTTTTCCTACTTGAACGGCGGGGTAAATTGGACCCACTATTGCAGGGTCAGACTAGACGGGCTCACAGCCTCCGGCCTGAATAATTACCACATATAAGACCAAGTATAATATTGGGACAGCCTGAATCTGTTGAGGGTGAAGACCTTAAAGCTGCTGTGTGGCACTGGCTGGGGACAGAACTGAGCTTGAGCCTCCTCCAGTAGTTGTGCAGGCATACCGGATCACACCACAACAATGCCAGGACACTACCACCACCCCTCAACACAGTCATGGTAGTTCAAGGGGCATTCAAGAATGAGACTGAGTGCTGGAAGCAGCCCAGAGAACTGTCATTTTATGGGCTGCAAAAGGAGAAAAGCTGTCAGTTTTCCTGCACCTCAGCTTTGATATCAGGTCCTACAGAAAAGCCTCTGATGGGGTCCAAGCCAGTTTAAAGGCCTGGGCATTACACACTCCATGCAATACCCTGCAAACTATGTATTATTTATGCAGGGAAACAATATATTTTCATGGACCCAAAGAAGGAACCTAGTTATCATATGAAGCTGGACTTTGGGACTCAAGAGACCCTGGACACAGCACAGGAGGACTGATGGTCTTTTACCTTTGAACTCTTGCTTGTAGGCAGGGGACTGGGATATGGGAGGCTAGGAGTAATCGGATGCTTACTGGCAGCGCAGGTAGGGGGCTGCATGCCCTTGTATAGACATTTCTGCTTTTCTATGTTAGTACTAATGGTGCCATGTAGAACTGTTCCTGATGTAGGTTTACTTGGTATATCCAAGACATCACTGACCATATGTCAGGCTCCACAGAAGTGCTCCCCACGAATGTCTCCTTCAAAGGGCTTATACAGTACCTATCTGAGTCATAAAATGATGAGGTTCGCTCGACTTGTGTTAGTTGGAGCTGACACCACAAAAACATACCGTATAGAAGAGGGTATATGCTTCGAATTTCAAATCGGGCCAGTGGGCGAGGTGTCCTCTGACTGCTTTGACACATGGTAAATCTCATCAGCTCAATCTTACCTATTTTGGGCCACTGTGCAATTCGCCTGTTTCTTTCACCTCATCTAGTGTGTTTGGAGACTGCTGACTGTGTTATAATATTGCAGTCTCATAGAGAGTTACAATGCTATGTTTAATAGTGAAATTTTCTTATCTGCTCCATTGGCCTTCCTCCATATTTTCTCCAGTCAAGGATATAAAGAAGAGTTCAGATTAACTTTCATGTGGTTTTATTCGAAATGATGACTTTTTCTGTGGGGTGGGGTGGGGACGTGATAACATATTATTTTACTGGATCTGTAAGCATCTTAAATGGGACCTCAAGGCTGGATGTCAAAGCCTGACAAGGGATTACGTTATGATTCTGCTTGGACCCACCCATTACTGGCAACCAACCGGCCACGTTGAAATACAGTATTATGAATTTGGAAAAGTCTTACAATTCCATCACAAGACATCAAAGCAAGGTACTTGAGAAACTCAGAAGCTCAGCTTGCTGGCTACCAGGATACAGCAACACTTGGTACACCTTGTCATAGGTTTCTACAGGGCCATGTTAACATCCATTACTTTGGTGTCCCTGTCTTCCGTTTAACATACATTGGCATGTTGCTGGTACAGGTTTCTCCACCCACCCCACCCACTAAGCGCACTCTACCGTTTATGTGACCACATGTTTCTGTCTGGGTTTTACAAACATATGAAAGTGCCAGCAGATAAAGGCATTATGGTCTGTCTAGTCTGCTTGATTGTGCAGCTCTCTATGTATTTACAAAGAAACTGCACTTCCACGTGTTGGTGATCGTGGTTCAACTCTCACATGCTCCATCAGTAGAGGTGTGTGTAGACTCATTCTGTGAGGGCTGTGTCACAGGTGGAACCATGGTGACCCCAGGGATTGTCCTGAGTGGGGACCACATCTGGCTATATTAAGAATACCGATTTGAGACCCTGTGTTGGATCTTTTCTATTTCGCACTCTAACATTGAATGACTCCACTGGGCAGTAGATGGAGCATCCGCCAACCAGTTCTAGACTAACTCTTTCTTTCCAACTACCAGCCCCAGCAGCCAAAGTGAGTGCCTACAATGCTTTTTCTGCTGCACTGGTCCCATGGTACTGCTCATTAACACTACATCCATGGAGGGAACATAGTCAAAATGTAGGATTTTGGAAAGGATGCCAACTATGTGTGCCAACACTGAAACCCTTGGGCATTTCCATGCCATGTGAATAAAAGGACCTTCTCCCACTTTACATTTCAGACATCGGTCTGAATCATGTGGTCTACTTTGTGGCCTAATACAGGAGAGACATATACCTCATGTGGCATATTACATTGTATCTAACGTAGCCTGTTATTCTTGGAACAGTGCATTAGTACCCATGTGGCATCTTTCCAAATGCCCGCCTCAGGCAGCTGGTCTCACCCATATCTTGTGCCCATTTTGTCTACAAGCTTTCCAGGGTATCTAAGGAACTGTTATTCAACACTGAATAACATTTTGCTTTGAGCATATACTATTTCTCGGAAGGTTTCTTCTTCCAGAGGGGTCAACGGGGGGTCTTGTCAAGGGTGCCTTGAATCTAATTTTGTTCCTGACTTGCAGATAAGCAAAAACATGCTAGGGTTTAGACCCTGTTTATTTGCCAGCTGCTGAAAACTAGTCAACACTCCCCGTTATATTGATTTATTTACTTAGAGCTTCCGATTATAAAACCTTTGCGCTAGCAGCTCTTTCACAAAGGTTCCACATCGGGTATATAAATCTTAATCGAGGTGATGACTTCTTTCTCCAGTACATCAGAGTTCCTCCCACCTACCACGAGGGGTGAGCCTCCATACTTCCTCATATGTCAGCCAACGTGAGATACCCTTGGTGACTTATACTGATGTGTGCATTTAGCCACCCGGCTACAGCCCTGGTAAAGGAATTAAGGATTTTCTTAGAAACCCAGTGCTCAAAGTCAGGGCTAGCACATGCTAACAAATTGGGCCAGGCAAGTCTCTTTTCTCCATTCCCACCCATCCCGACTGAGTTTCCTTTAGTCTAATTATATTTACCAAGAAAGAAAGTCATGTGCCAGAAAATTATTTTAAAGTTGGGTAGACCTAGCCTCCCTTACCCCACAGATCTCTGAAGGTGCCTTGTTCACTTTGGCTTCTCCCCACCATAAAAGGAAGTCAGATGCTCCTTGATGTTAGTAAAACATGTTTGGGGGACCCAAACCAGTAAGACTTTGAACATATTGAGGCATCTGGACACATTTTGATTGTAGTCACCCTGTCCACAAGAGCAGGGGGTGCCCAGGGTTCACAAGCTGCTCTGAGTTTACTATGGGTTTGTAGTTTACTTTCAGAGCTTACTGAGTTTCTTAGGAAGGATCACCCTTAAATGTTTTAGTTGAGACGACAGACTACAGTGATACTCCTCCACTGGGAGGGGTGACTGGATTCTTCTGCCAAGGGCAACCATTCTCATTTCACCCAACTGAGTTTGTGTCCAGAGATGGGTCTGTATGTTACAAAGAGACAAACTTCATAGCATAAAATTAATTGTATATAATCATGACAGTGACTTTAATCATTTCAAGTACATTTCCTTCTGTTTTGCCAATGTACACTCCTTGACTGATTCAGGGTACCTTCTTTATGTCTTCAACATGTTACCCATTTCTCCGGTGTCTGGATATATATTCAGTTATGTATTGTTTCGGTTAAGAGGCTCACCTTGAATTCATGGACACCCCAACCCCTTGGCTCATCCAGTCTCGCCTCTCAGTCTATGAAGCCACAACTCCCACCTAGTCCATCTACGAATGAATACTGAGATCCATGATTAACTTTATGGGTGAATTCTTCCATATTCTGCATGTCCCGAACCATCACGCCAGCCGCTGCTCCACACCCGGGATCCAGACAGCCAGCGTTAGTGATAGCCTTATGTGCTGCAGCTATTAATATATTCCAGAGATAAACTGCATCTCAGCCTTTGATTCCCAAGGAGGTAGGCTAAGACCAGGTGTGGGAGGACACGTCCAATTCCACCCCAAACATCTCAGTTAATGCCCTTTCTATTTGTCCCCAGGACGTTTTGTAGCACGGGGCACTGGCAAAAGATGTGTATGGTGGGCAATTTGCTCCCCTGCACCCTCCAGCACTTCCTGGATCCTGTTCTACTCCATCTTCCTGAACTGCTGGGGTGTGAAGAATCTTACCCTGATCTTCCAGGCAAATTCTGCTTCATAGGCAAGTATTTTGGTTTCCTGAGGAGCTAAATATTTCCATTCCACCTCAGTTAGCTGAAGGTCTGCTTCCGCTTCCCACCTAGTTCTAAGGGTTTGCATGCAGGATTGATATAGTCCTCAAGAGCGCTATATATTTCAGATATGTGTCCTTCAGCAATGTTTGGGTTTGTATTGCCTGGAAAACCCCAACAAGATTTGGGCATGAGGACCCTCCGTCCCTCTCTCTGAATTTTATCAATATAATTTCTTAATTGAAAGTATCGAAAACATCTTTATTTAACATTTGGTACTTCTCCTTCAAATGTTCAAAGGAGAGCACCACACCTTGATCCATCATTTGTCCCAGTGTGCAGAATCCCAGATTCCCAGTGCTAAACGTATGGTTCAACTTAGAGGGTAGGAATGTCTCACTCCAGGTGAACCATTGTAAAGGCCATATTGCTCCAGAGATCTAACATTTAGACCATATTCTATAAACCACTTGTAGGGTATTTCTACTTGTCAAGAGGAAAGCTCCTTGATGTTTTGCCGGTGTGACCCATCCTAATTCATGCCCGAAGCTCCCTCCGAGGCCACCTCATCTTCTGCCAGTGTGTCCTTACCCATCTGCAAGCACAGAATAGGCGATCACAGCTGCGTCACCATATAATAGTCTTCTAAGTTGGGAAGGGCCTCCCCGTCAGCTTGTCTGTGTGCATTATCGAGGTTTTGATGCGTGGTCTACCAGGACCATAAATAGTTAGAGATGATTCCCTGACAGTTCTTAAATTAGGTTTTCAGGATCCACCGGCAGACACTGAAACAGGTATAGAAACCTGGGAAGACATTCACAGTGATTGACTGTATACGAATACATGGGAAATTTTAGTAGCGACTATCTCTCAATATCCTGTCTAATCTGGTGCACTAGAGGTCCATAGTTTGCATCAAACAATTTACCTAAGTTCTTAGTTAGGTAGATCCCCAGGTATCTGATTTTAGGGAGGACCAATTTAACGGTATGGTTGCCCTAATGTCTTCTGAGGGGTTGTAATGAAGGCAAGCCTCAGTTTTATGTTGATTTAGGGTGTATCCCGATGTCTCCCAAATTCCAGTAGCCTCCTCCACACCTGCGGTATAGAGGTCTGTGGACTTCTTAGGTACAGAAGAACATCACCCACGATAGTGAAATTTTGTGCTCTACATCCCCATCTCCAACCCGTGTATTTCTTGCTCCTCCTAATTAGCAGAGCCAGCAGCTCAATGTAAAGAGCAAATAGTATGGGTGACAGCGGGCATCCCTGCTATGTTCCACTACCCAGGTTAAATCTGATTGAAATCCTCTGCTAACCCTGATGCATGCCTGCAGGTTCCTGTACAAGGATCTTATTCCTGTGACAAAATGTTGTGGGAAACCAAGGTATTCTAAAACCTGAAAGGAGGTCCCACACTACCTTTTCAAGGCTTTTCACGTCTAGGCTCATCAGGCACAAGCAAGTATAGGTAGCATGGATGCAAGCTCTATTAATGATATTTATTGTCCGCCTGGCGTTGTCCGGGGCCTGCCTACCGCCACAAACCCAGTCTGCTCAAGGTCAGCTATTTGTGGGATAAGGGTTTTATGTCTTTCAGCTATAATAGCTGTATACAGCTTATAGTCTGTGTTAAGAAGGAGATTGGTCTATAGGACCACAATCCATGGTGTCCTTCCCTTCCTTAGGGATCACTGTAATTGTGGCTGATTCCACGAAGGTGAACTTCCTCTCCTCCTTCCATATTGTGGTATACCTTCCCGAGAAGTGGAGCTATGTGCCCAGGAAAGTCTTGTAGAATTCACCCCATACCCATCTCGTCCCAGACATTTTCCAGACTTTGTGTTTTGATGGCCCTAGTGATCTCCGATAGAGATATGTCTGTCATCAATGTCTCCTCTGGTCTCTCTCAGGGTACGTGGGCCCAAGCTCAAAAGAAAATCACTTTTCTCTGCCCCGTGGACCTTTGTTGGGGTGCATACAGTTTTTATAGTAGGAGATAACGCATCCATAACCTGGTCCCCTCGGTGGGATTTTTGCCCTGCCTGGGATGTCTTATCTTTGTGCTATGGGAACTTGCTGCCTGTTGTCTTAGCCGATACACTAGGTATTTAGTCAGCCCTTGGATCTCCTCATAATATTTCTGTTTGAGGTGCACAGGCCTTCTCTGTTTCTACTTTTAACAATGTCTGTATTTTACCTTTTATTTCCTTCAGTCTCTCCCAGTTTGTGCCTCCCATTTCTGTTTCTGTTGGGCCTCTAATCTTTTAAGCTGTTCGGAGGTATCCATCTGCTGTTGTCTCTCCTTTTTATGTACAGCTATAGATGTAAGATTTCCCTAACCACCACCTTCACATGTCCCATAAGATCTGCGGCGGGTGTCCTGATCAGAGTTCAGCTCCACTGTCTGCTTGATGAGGTATCAGATCTCCGAGGTTACTTGTTCATATCTCAGTAGGGAGAAATTAAGCCTCCAGTACATATTTTTCCAAGGAAGTACCAATTCCGTTTATATATACAACGGCTGGTGGTCCGACTGATTGGCTGTCCCCACCCACGAGACTTAAACATAGCTAGATCTCTGTTATGTAAAGAACATGTCTGTTCTAGAGTGTATTTTAAATCTGTGGAAAAATAGGTGTAGTCCCTGGCATTTGGGTACATTTGCTCCAGATGTCCACTAGCCCCAGTTCGGATATTAGTTCCTTGAATTGTTTTGCAATCCTGCTCTGTTTAAGAGGTATCCTTGATGTTGTGTCAAGGTCTCTGTTCAGGGTCAAATTCTAATCTCCTCCCATAATGAGCAACCCTTGGCCTTGTCAACTATCAGATGTATTAAATCCATGTAGAACTGGATTGAAGAGGCGGGAGGAGCATACATGTTAACAAAGGTGACCCAGGCCTCTTGCACCTTCCCTTACCAAGAAGTACCGGGCCCTGGGTCCCAATATCGTCTCTTCCTCCTCCTCAAAGGGTAGGTCCAACGCCATGAAGATAGCCACCCCACTCTTTTTCCCCTTTCCAAGGAGACGGGTGTATGGTTTGGTATGCTTTGGTTCTAAGCTTCAGTGCCTCCATGGAGAGAGGTGAGTCTCCTGGAGGAAGCAGACCAAACATCTCTGCCGCTTGAGGAATTGCAGAATCTGTCTCTTTGATGGGATTATTAATCCCATTTATATTGTAGGAAATAGCAGTCAGTCTGTGATTATCCATAACAAAACTGTTCAGAACACAACTGTTTGTGTGTGAGTAACCATGAATCTCGGTTTCAGTACATTAATCGCTATGTTACCCTATACGCTTGTACCCCTTATTAAACCTGGTAACCTTAAACCTTTCAATTAATTGAGTTACAACAAATACAACATTAACATTTAACATCACAACAATATCTAACATTTCAACAATAAGAACTAAACTCAAAATCATCTGCAAGGAGGTGTATCAGGTGTACTATGTCAATCTTTACCTTTGACTCCCTAGGTCGAGCTGGGTTTTCCCTGCTCTGGTGGCGTGTCTCCAGCTGTGCCTTAACCTCCGTGTCTTATGGGAGGTCACTGTTTCCCAGAAATAGCAGGTTATGCCCACCTTCTGGATGGTCTTAACCCTGTCAGCACTAGGTTGGCTACAAACAAGTGTTTCTACTTTGTCCCCACTCGTCCCCGATCCATTTTACCACACCAATGTATTTATTTATTTATGCCTAACAATTCCTCTGTTAGTAGGGACCCCACCTGATCCACCCAAGAGTGACAGTTCAGGAGGCCCCCATTAGTATTTCCAAGCACATCTTGGAACAGCCTGTAATATTTATATTTGGGCTTCTCATTCTAGTGCAGGAACCCCCTCTGCCAGAGGAAGGAAGCCTTTACTGCAGTATGTAACCCCTGCAAATGGGGTTCCAAAAGACTTCAGGAGCTTGCTTGAATGCTCCAAGCCTGAATGGTGTTTGGCGTTTAAGCCATTTATCAGTGAGTGTTTTTAGAGCCTCTGGTACTGTCTCTTTAAGAGCTGTCTGCTTGCAGACATAATTAGTTTGTATGGGGGACTATGTGCTTCTCTGTTTGAGTACCACTCGAGCTGCTGCCAATTCACTCCATTTTTGCAGTCACTAGGAGTGCAAAGGAACCTATCTGAAAGATGTAACTGTTTGCCAGAAATCATTTACAGTAATAATGAAATTACAGTTTGTCTAACCTGCTTTCTTTGCAGTCAGAACTGTGTCTGCCTAGTTCCCCATTCTGGTTTTGAACTGCTGAACTGGACCAATCAGTGTGGGGTAAGCTAGCTCTAAAATGGTGCAGCAGACGAATCAGAACTTGGACTCCATAATCTGAGCCAGCCACAAGAGGATTGTATGGGCAGTGACTCTGGGAGATGTAGTTTAGACTTCGCCTTTTGGACCAACAGCAGCAGTCTGTGTGAGGACAGCCAATCCAGTCAAGAACTGGGAGGAACTCAAAGGAAGTGCCCGTTTTGTCTGTTGGAGTTTCAGTTTAGCTCTGGCAGTGAAGGGAAAGAAACCCTGTGCTCCTTCACTGCACAGTTTCAGTCAAAAAGCGTGTGTAAGGCCCAGAGTTCGGTCTGCAGCTTGTGTAACTGCTTGTTGGGACTGAATCCGTCCTGTGAAAAGAATCAAAGGATCTCTGAAGAGTAGAAACCAGGCTCACCCTGTAGAAGACTGGAGAATTGTTGAATTGCACTCGGTCTGTCAGGAACTGAATCTGCTGTGTGTTCTCCGGTATGTGCAGTAATTGTGATCGGGATAGAAAGCAGCCTGCCTGGTATAGTACTTTCTTTTTACCATATAAATGTGTGAAGAAGTCGTGGAGCTCAAGAGTAGCCCTGCTGACGTTGAAGGACCCTATCTTGTTTGGAGGTCGTGAGTACTAATTCAGGGTCGCTCCTGTTGAATTGCCACATTAAATCCAAATGGAATCACTGTACTGCTGACTGTTAAACTAATTTTTCTTTTCACTGTGTGAAAGGCCCTACCAGCTGCCACGGTTTGGACTAGCCACTAGGGCTTGGGTACCCAGGGACAGTAACTGGTAGGATAGGCCTGCACAGAGCCATAGGTAGATAGTAAAGTGATAAGCTAATTAACCTGATTTCCCCTGTCCTTGTTATATCCCTAAATAAATCAGAGCTGCTTGTTTCAGCAAAGTTATACTGCCTGAGTGTTTGTCTATGTTAAAGTACTGTACTGTGATTGTTGCACTGTATCTTATTTCACAGGAGGGTCCCAGTGCGGAACTAGTCCTGGGGGTAAGTGTATCTGGTGAAGGTAATTCTGATATATTATGTGGGCCACTAGTGGGAAGAAGAGGGGTTGCAGTGTCCCAGAGGGCTGTGACCAAGTAAGTTTAACTATTGCAAACCCTGACCTCTGGGTGGAGGCACCCGCCATTGGATCCAGGCCCTCAACCTGTTAGTAGCCAAATCAGGCAGGGGTAGTAGCCCTGGGATAGCGCCATCTAGGGGTTACAAGTATATGGCATTGGGGAAAGGGAGCATCAATACTTCCCCTGTAATTATGATGACCTCTTTCAATTCTATCTATCCCTGTGTGTCTGGTTGGTTTGATCTCCTTAATACACAAGTTTCAGGCTTTAGTTCATCTCTATGAGCATTGCAACTGCACCATTTATAAAGTCTCCCTCTCCCACCGCATCACAGTTAAACATTATCCCTGACTCTTCAGTTCATGTATTGTCCGTTATACTTGCTGTTTTGTCAGGATGGAGAGTCGTTCATTGAGGGGGAATTGTGTCCAACAAGGCAGTCTTCTCAGGCTGCAATCCAGCGAACCTCGGGTATCCTCTGTCAGGATCTGACTTGCAGCGAGAGACCTAAAGAAGGAAGGAAAAAGTGGCAAAAGTGATACAGGTCTTTCCCTGGTTGTGTCAGGTTCTGGACCATTCTTGTGGCACTTCTTAGTGCTGGCACTCCTGATCACGATTGCGGTCTGTTGGAGCAGGGTTTTGATTTAAGTTGTGAGCTGTATGATTTTAGAGTGTCCCCAGATCCTCACACAGAGTCGCACTGCTCTTCGTTTGGAGCTTCCTTTCTCCGGACACCTTTGGAGCAACCTCCCAAGCCGAGCATTAGTTCTCTCCAGCAGCTCCTTTGTCGCCGGGGGGTCTATGCCATTCTCTTTTAGGAAGTTCGCTGCGCCAGAAGATCTTGAAATATTTTGATGCCTTGGTCTGTTTCCACTCTCAGTCGGGCTGGGTAAAGAACCTGCACCTTTATTTGTCAGGTTCTTGAGTTGCTTCATAATGGGCCACATGGTGCGGTGGTTTTCCTGCACGACTGTCGATAGTCATTATCAAGGATATTTTATGCTGCTTGAACTTTAAATCCCTCTGTCTCCAGGCGCTGCAGCAGTTCATTCTTCACAGCATAGGAGAACATCTTAAGGCCGAATGACGCGGTCTTGCCCTGCATTTGATCTCGGGCCCAGGGGCTGATGGGCGCACTCCATGGCCATCTCATAGTCCTGTGGCGGTTGAAGTGCCGACTGGGCGTTTCTTGCACAAAACTAATGATGCCTGGGGTGCGTCCTCCGCTCCTTCAGGTACCCTGTACAGTCAGAGGTTTTGTTGACACCTCTGGCCTTTCAGATCATCCATTCGGCTGGTTAACTCCTCTCCTGACTAGCAAATATAGGAGGAGGTGATCATGCCGGTCTGCTTGGTCTGTGATGGTATTCAGTCCTATTTCGAGCTGATCTGTTGGGTGCTCCACTTGCTCTATGTTGGCTGCAGTCCAGTGAGTGTTTGGTTTATTTCGTTTACTGTGGCTGTCGCCACCAGGTCTGACCATTTGCCGGGTTGAGAGGCCTGAGCCGCCATGCTTGGCTGCACCTCGAGGTCTTCCTCCGGTGTAGGCTGTTTTTCTAGCTGTATCATTCCTTTTAGCTTCTGTGCGGGTATTGAGGACTTTGGACATGGTGGCTTTTGCCTTGGTCGTTTTGCTGGCGAGTCCGTATCGGAAAGGCAGATGTTGACAGATTTGGATCGAGGGGTCTGCGGAGCTCGAAAATCAAGCTGCCATCACCCTGCTGACATCACTAGGAACCCAACAGTTCCAACTTTGAGGGCACAGCAGGATGTCATCTCTAAGAGTGAGACAACCTGTTCTGTCCCACGTTAACAATTTACTATGTGTATCCATTATGGTATTTCTTTTTATTCATTTCTTTCTGCACGGATATCTGTTAGACATGAGCAGCTGAAGGGACAAAGCTGATATTCCTGGGAAAAATTTAGATTTTATCAGGGACAGACCAACTGGCTCTGAGGGCAATTACTGTCTGCTGCTCTGCATCACAGCAGGACCCCGGACATACAAACATCTGAATGTGCCAGCAGAAACAGACCACCCAGTCTATCTAAGTCTGCTTAAGTGTGCAGCCAACACCCTAGTTTGCAGCTGCCCCACCCTCCTCCCCTCTGTCATCCCACTGCCACCCCCCACCTCCCCACCCTCACTCTCCCTATTCCTTGTCCCATGCCCTTTGAAGCTGTTCACAGATTTACATGATACCACCCATTCTGGTAGGGTATTCCATTTTGCTACCACCCTCTCTGTGAAAAAAGTCTCCTCATTTCCTTCTAAATCTTCCTCCTCTATTCTTAGCCCAGCTGCCCCTGGTATTTACTAACCAAAGACCCCATCTGCCCCATCCTTATTGATTCCCTCAGATACTTGAATGTCTATCATGTCCCCCCCGTGTCCTTCTATCCTCCAGGGTGTACATATTCAGGTCTCCCAGCCTGCTGTCATAGTCTCTGTCTTCCATTCCACATATCATCTTTATTTCCTCCTCTGCACCCCCTCCAGTAGCCTGATATCACGCTTTAGGTATGGCCTCCAAAACTGCACACAATACTCTAAGTGTGGCCTTACCAGCCGACCTGTGGGGCAAGATCACCTCTCTTCTCCTGGACGAAAAACCCTCGCTATGCACCCCAGCACTTTGTTAAGCTTTGCAGCCACCTCCTGCACTGGGCAGTGTTGTTCATGGTCCCTGTTATCATTACCCTAGGTCCTTCTCCTCCTCAGTGATCTCCAACTTAACCCCTCAGCCAATATTCTCTCCTTGGGTTCGTCACCCCAAAGTGCATAACCTTACACTTCTTTACACTGGAACCTCAGCAGCCACCTCTCTGACCACTCCTCTAGCTTGTGGGTCCCCTGCAGCTGCTTCCATCCCTACTCTCCATCCACCACTGCTCCAATTTTGGTGTCGTCAGTGAACAGACTTACCTTGCTCACTACCCCATGTGCAATGTCTGATATGAAGAGCCCAAACAATACTGGCCCCAACACAGAGCCCTGTGGCACCCCACTCATCACGGCCTTGGGGTTGAGAGCTCCCTCTCACCACCACCCATCTTGCAGCCTGCCACTCAGCCAGCTTGTAATCCAGTTCATCATTTGTGCCCTTACTCCTACACCAGTTAGCTTCTCCCAAGCCACCCATGAGGCAGCGAATCGAAGGCCTTGCTGAAGTCCAAGTAAAGAACATCCACCACATGACCCTTATCCAGCTCACCTGCCACCCAGTCATAATATTGTATCAGGTTGGTTTGACAAGACTTCCTGAAACAAACCCATGCTGTCTCACATCCTGGAGGCCATTGTCCTCCAGGTACGACCTCAATCTTTCCTTTAATATCGTTTCCATGAGTTTGCACACTATGGAGTGAGACTTACCAGGCGATAATTACCTGGTTCATCCCTTGGCCGCTCTTGTGTAATGGTACTACATGTGCCATCCTCCAGTCAGTGGCTTATCCGACTCAGTGAGGTGCTGTACAGATCCGCCCAGTGGCTCCGCCAACACCTCCGCCATCTCCCTCCAGCACCCTGGGGTGGATACTATCGCGCCCTGGTGCCTTGTCTACCTTCAGTGCCCTCAGTCCCTCTAGGACTCTACTTGCCTCAATTCTTCCATCTGTGCCTCCTCTTCCCCGTCCCACCCTCCCAGCCCATGCTGGTAGCTGTCCCCCTTTCTTCTGTGAACACTGAGCAAAACTATTCATTCAGTGCTTCTGCCTGCCCTCACCCTTTTCCGCCCACCCCACCCTTTATCCTCACTGTTGTCTCCTTGCACTTCCTTTTCTCCCTGATGTATCTGAAAAGTCTTTCCCCCCATTAATTCACTGTGCTAATCTCAGCTCCTCTGGGCCTTGGCTTCTCTCACTTTTCTGGTCACCTCCTGGACCATCTTTCATATTCCTCCCTGTCCACTTCCTTCCTGTCCTCCTATACCTCTGGTGCACTCTCATTTTGCCCTCACCACCTCGCTGTTCAACCAGCATGGTTTCTTGCTCTGATCCTTTTACTCTGTGCCTTGGTGCAGGCTTCTGTGCCTCTGTAACCCCCATTTAATAATATCCCATTTCTGCTCTGCATCCATTTCCTGCCTTATGCCCTCCAGTTTCCTTTCAGTACTTTTGCATCCTCCCAAAGTCTGCCCCCTGAAGTTTACCACCCCAGTAACTGATTCTCTGGCTCCCCAAGCATCGTGATATTAAACCACACCGTTTGATGATCGCTGTCGGCTAGTGGGTCCTCTCCTTTATTTCCCTCACTGAATCCCCATTCGACAATACCAGATCTAAAGTGTTCTTTAGCCTAATAGGTACAGTAACCAACTGTGTCAGGAGACCGTCCTGGATCATGTCGGTAGCACTTGCTCCCTAGACTGGAGGTGACCGAATGCTCCAGTCAACCCCTGGCAGGTTGAAATCCCCACGATGACCACCTTCCCTTTTCTACATACCTTTTGATTTGTCCTGCTAACTCCCTGTCAAGTTCCTCAGACTGGGACGGTGGCCTGTATACCACCCCAAACCTCAATTTCCTACCCCTTGAGTCTAGGGCTGCAGCCAGATTGCCCTGTTCTCCTTTCTTCCCCTCATCCCTTGTGCATTTGATCCCATCCCTCCACATAGACTGCCACCCCACCCCCCTTACAGTCCTTCCTGTATAAGTTGTATCCTGGGATTGCCAGATCCCAGTCCTGGTCTTAGTTGCCCACGTTTCTGTGACAGCAGCAATGTCCACCCTCCACACTGCTAAGCGTGCCTGTAGCTCAGCGGATTTGTTTCCTAGGCTTCTTGCATTCAGCGAGACCACCTCCATAATGCCCTTCCTTCACTAGCCTCTATCTCCTCCCTTCTACTCCTCCTTTTTGGCCACTCTGAGTCCTTCCCTGCTACCCTGGGGGTAGGCTGTGACTCACTCTGTCAGATACCTGCCTACCCTGCTGTCCACTTCCCACCCCCATCTAGTTTAAATCCACCCTTGTCGCAATATACCTCCCCAGTCTTTGCTTTAATACCTCCCTTCCTCCCCACTCAGGTGCAGCCTATCCCTTGCAAACAGATTGCTATTATCCCAGGTACTGCCTCAGCCGCCCACACAACCCCATACCCTTAGTTTGGCACCATTCTAACCATGTGTTCAACTCCTAATCCTCTCCTTTCTCACTGTGCTTGCACAGGGTATTGGGAGCACCTTGGAGAATGCCACAGACTCCCAGTCTCCTCGCACAACCTACCACTTCCTCAGTCCTCTCCCTTGTTACCTCCACCGCTTTCCCCCTGCTAGGTCATTTGTTCCCACATGTACTACAAGTGTGGTTCCTCCTACCCCTCCTTACACACCTTAGGATTGCCTGTCCTGCCTTGTCTGTATTTAATCCTGGTATGGACACCACTCATATCTGACTGTGCCTCTCCCTTGCTGCCCAATCTGATACCCTTGAGTATGGAGTCCCCAACACTAGTATACCCCTCCTTTCCTTGTGCCCATCGTCACCCCCCACCCAGGTTCTTATTTTTGGAGCCACTCAAGACTGTGTTTTTACCATGTGCCCCAGTGTCTTCCCCCGTCCTCCTATTAAGACCCCTACCCCTCCTCCTGTTTGATTGCCAACCTCCCTCTCCCTCCTCACCTCTCTGGGTATTATCCCTCCCGTCACACCATGCTCAATCTCTCCACTAGTAATGCCCTCCCTCCCTCCCTCTCCCTCTTCTTTGTGAGTGTTATCCCTTGTGCAATCACCTCCTGCATCCTCTTTCCCAAGTGTTGCTGGTAAAGTAAACATGTTCCCTATCCCTTTGCCTTACTATGTGCTTTCTCCTCCCTGCCTACCGCTGTTCTCCTTTTCTAGGTCCTACTAGAATCCACCCTTCATCAGCTGGCTTCCTGTCTAGTCTCCCCTCCCTTGACCCTTTGTTCCTTCTCTGTGGTGCCCCCACAATACTCTCAGATGTCAGCCTCCTACCGATGCAATCCTTCCATCATCCCTCAACCTTCCCAGCTCCCTGCCAAGCCACTGAGCCTCTTCCTTGAGCCTCCTTAGCCTGTGGCATATTGGGCACCCTCCCAGCCTCCACAGTATATTCATCTGCATTGCTGCCCACAACCATTGCACCCAACAATCCTACCCATGGTCCATGCTACTATATTAGTCAATGTTGTTGCTGTACTCCGCAGTCCTTATTTTCTTGTCTTATGCTGGCCATGAAACGTTTCAAGGTAGTAAATGTCCTGCTGTTTTCTGTTGTTTAAAGTGTATCTGTGTTAGAACAAAAATGTTTTAGAGACTACAGGAATTCACAAGACATGTAACAGAACTGAATGAGAGTATAATTTCTGCTGACTTGTGCATGTACACATCAACTCCATGATGCTTTGCATGAGAGGGTGATGACCTTGGAATGGAGATAAATGGGTTTTACAGCAGAGCAAAACAGAATGAAGCAGCCTCATTTATATTTAAATCAGGATGACATTAGGGGATGCAAGAGGGAATCATTGTTCATTCCTACAAACTACACAGGTATACAGGAAACAGGGTTGAGGGGACCGCCCATTTAAGACAAACAGAACTGGCCTGGGAGTGATACCATAGGACATTTGTACAGAGGGTGGTGGAGACTGTTTTTGGGAAACCTTATAACCTGATTTTGGGAGAGCAAAGTCAGTCAGGCTGGGACTCTGAGCAACAAACATCTAGGTTTTGAGTCTGCCCTGATTCACCAAGGTGTTCTGTGTGGGTAAACTATTCTACTTTGGAAAAATTAGGAAGTGCAGTATGATTTTTCTGTGTGTTTTCTTTCTGCTGTATGCAGACATTTTATTTTCATTTCTATAGTTACTGTTCCCCATAGTCTTTGTGTAGTATCCTGTGTTATATCGTAAATATCTTGAAGTATTAAAATATTATTGTTATATACTTCATGTTTCTGTGACTGAGTCCTTTGACATACAGCTAACTGATTTATAACTGACAAAACTGTGTTTTCACCTCTGAAGAGAACGCTGCAGTCACCATATCTTGCCTCTAAAGTAAGAGTTCTCAGCTGTGACAGAGAGGGGTGGGTGGTTAACCCTGGCTTGAGCAAGGAGCACTGTACTGGAGGAACTGTAGTGGGAGATATTTGCAGTCATTTGTGACTAGACCTGTTACTTAACCTGTGTCAAATAGGTATCTGAAAGGAAGGAAGGCACTCCCTGGGTGGAGGGTCAGAGCTGTAGTTGATTATTTCTGGAGGGCATAGGTTTACTCCCATTCACCCTACCCTCATCCCACCTGCTCCAAGTGCATAACTTCCTTTATGGCAGGAGTTCTGACATCACTTCCCCAAAACTGCTAACAACATACACCTGTTCATATCCTTAAAGGCACAGCACACTGAATAGGGCATAGAGACACTCACAAGCTTCCACACACTAAAACAAGAACAAAAAAAACAAAAAAGAAAAGTATCTGTAACAGGAAGGGACACAGACATGTGGGGAGTGGTGCAATGCACTGGCTGTCTGGCAGCAGGCTTCTGGGAGACATTCTGGAGACTGCTGCTGCCCTTATGCAGGCTCCTCTCTGGTCTGAGGGAGGAGGTTGTTCATCTTCATGCTGACCTCGCAAGGATTTGGGAAAACTGCTCCCCCACCCAGGAACCACCCAGGCCACCACCACTACCTCAGAGGTTGCCAAGAAAGAGGAGTGATTGGAACCACAGTGGGCTCAGGGAAGGTGAGGGTGGTGGAACAGAGGTGCATCCTCCAGTTGTGCCTCTCCACAATTCATTCACCACTCTGGCAGAGCATGGTTCCTCCTATGGAGGCACCTGCAGTGGAGACCAAGGAGGATGTTGGGAACCTCCACAATGGAGACCCACAGGAGGGTGGCACAGGACCTCACAGGGAAGGAAACCACTCCTGGTGAGGGACTTAATTGTTAGGGAGTAAATTGGGGAGGGGTGGGAAAGGAGGTGGGTGCCTGCCCGCCATGGCTTGAGGGACAGGAAGAACCTCAGGACTGTGGGAGCAGCTGCAAGGGAGTGAGCGATGTGTCATTATCCCATTTAGGGACAAATGACCTGGCCGAGAATGGGATCAGCACAGTGCAACAGGAGTTTGTGGAGTTGGGGAGGGTCTTAGACAAGTAGCACACACACGGTAACTTTCGGAAGTGTTGCCTGTAACCCCTAGGGGGCACTACCCTTAGGCTGCCACCCCTGTCTGCCCCTCTAAGGCAGGGTAGGTCCAGATCCATGGATCGGTGCCTCCACCAAGAGGTCGGGGTTAGCCCAAGTAAGACTGCCTCGTTACAGCCCTCTGGGCTACTGCAACCCCTTGTCCCACTAGTGACCCCACTGGGTACCAACAATTCTGTTCACCAGTACACTTACCCCACAGAAAATATAATCCAGCTCCTTCAGGACTCCTGTAAAGTAAGGCGAGTTATGTTGCAATCACTACAGCAGTTCACCGTTAATGTACACGGTAGCCAGGATGTAGCTGTACAAAACAATCTGATTTATTCAGGGGAAACAACAAGGACAGGGGAATCAAGTTGATTAGCTTATCACTGTACTTAACTACCTAGGCTTTGTGCACAGGCTATCCCCACAAGTCACTATCCCTGGGTACCCAAGCCCTAATGGCTAGTCCAAACGTGGCAGCTGGTTGGGACCCTTAACACAGATAAACGATGCAATCCTGAGCAAGTCAGATGGAAAGAAAGTTCGATTAGGCAGTCAAAAGTATAGCAATACAATTGAAAACCACTGTTTGCATAACTTAACAGGGAGCTGCCCTGATTCAGTACTCACAACTCTCCAGCCAACTCGGGTTCTTCCAACACTAGCAGGGCTGAGCCTGAACTTCACAAGTCTCTTTACACATTTATATGGTTATCTCAATCCAGGCAGAATCCTCACTGGCAGCAGGATTACCTTGAACTCACAAGTCTCTTTACACATTTATATGGTTGTCTCAATCAAGACAGCACCCCTCATGGGCAGTAGGATTAACTTGAGCTCACAAGCCTCATAGTACATTTATATGGTAAACAGCAACTGGCAAAAGTCCTTTAATTGCAGCAGGATTTACTTGAGCTACTCACACATTTATATGGTAAACAGCAACAGGCAAAAGTCCTTTAATTGCAGCAGGATTTACTTGAGCTACTCCACGATT
This sequence comes from Neoceratodus forsteri, assembly GCA_016271365.2. Taxonomy (NCBI): domain Eukaryota; kingdom Metazoa; phylum Chordata; order Ceratodontiformes; family Ceratodontidae; genus Neoceratodus; species Neoceratodus forsteri. The sequence goes on from JADMNL010000022.1 coordinate 552,383,707, forward strand.
TACATGGTAAACAGCAATAGCAGATGGGTACCACACCAGGCAGCTGCTCCCAGGCTCCTTCAGCTTCACAGTCACCCAGCTCTGCAATGGCAACTTTTACTTCTCCCGCAGACCAAGCGCGATTAGCAATTTTCTCCAGTCCTCCTACAGGTCGAGCCTGGTGGGTAGCTGCACAGAGCACAGCCTCCTCTGACCGCCCTGCCGATGGATTTTAAAAGCGAACTCTCGCGAAGCGACCGACTTAAGCCTTCTGTCGCCTTCCGCAGCGGCGGCTCTGGCCGTAGAAGCACAGTAGCTCCTCACCTCACTAGCCACAACGAATCTGTCTCCACAGGTCGGGGCACTCCTTTCCACTCGGCGACCCGATCCAATTGGCTGGTTGAGCCTGCCAGTCACTTCTCCCAGCCTCAGTGGTGCAGAAAAGCGCCATAGCCCATAATACCTTTCTCAAAACAAACAGCTCTTCCATTGGTCAGTCAACTCTGTAAAATCCCAAGGTACTGATTGGTCCAGTTGCACAGTTCAGGACCAAAATGGAGGAGGCAATTGAAACTCTCTGTGCTGCAAAGCAAAGCAGGTTAGAACAACTACATTATCATTATTTTACAGCTTATTTTAAGCAACCACCTACATCCTTTATTAGGGCTCCCCTGCACTATTAGCGATGGCAGAGTGGAGCACTCACTTGGCAGTCCGGTGGGAGTCGAGCATGCCAACACTCAAACCCCTTCCCATTTTAACCCATTCCGACTGCAAAAGGCAGCCCTTAAAGGGACAGTATAGGAGGCATTAAAAAGCACTCCCAGACCCTCCTTTCGGTGCTTTATACGTTACCAACCAGGCATAAGGCACATTAGAACCCCCATTTGCAAGGGGTTACACCCTCCTGGCCTGGAAAACTTTAGCATCCGTGCCAAGCACTCACCCTTGAAGCAACATAGGTGAACATCCCAAGTAACACCATATCACATTTTACCTTACATACATAAATATTAGATCTACAATGCACTATAGTGTATACACATCATACATATAAAATCTTACACTTTTTAACTCAGGTCATAGGATCCTACCCGTGACCCCAGGACTGAGGGCTCCTCTTCTGTTAGCTACTAACTGGTCCCCAGGGCAGGGCGCCACACTCAAAAGGCTTTACTAATAGTCTGGAGTTATCCCCAAGGCTAACTTAGGCAAAGAACTTGGGACACATACACCCCTTGTGGACCACATTTAAGGGCAGGTCCACTGGCTGACCCAAAGATTCATAGCTTAACTTTATTACTGGCCGAATTTGTTGGCCGGATCATCTAGGGGTCTCAGGGATTCTGAACCAGGCCCTGACTCCACTCCCATGTCAGGGACATTAGCAACGGAATCCCGTCAAAGGGATCAGGCTCGGTACTTATAACACCATCGGGCTTGACCTTCTATCCTGAATCCACCCCACTGGGCTCATCTAGGGTTGTCTAGTTACTGAAGGGGAACCATCAGGGCATTCAAAATATTCTTCCGTTCTGGCCTATCACTGGCTTGTTCCCCACCTCACTCTCGTCTTCTGAAAAATCAGATAGTTCAGCCAAGCCAGACAGTTCAACCAAGCCTAAGGACTCAGCCCTTTGAGTTTGTCTGCTACCCATTCATCTTCTGGAGGCAATTCCTCCGGGACAAAGTAGAGGCTCAATCAACACAGATGGGTTAGCTTCAGTTCCTGAGTTAATGAGGGATTGCCCGAAACAATTGGCTTAGTTCATAAGAGGGATAGTATTCAACATCATCTTCGCTGTCTTCCGACACTGAGTGTTGACCATCTCCTTCAGAAGGGGTTGGACAAGGCTCCCTTGGTGGACTTGTTGAAGGCTCCATGGGCTTGGTTCCTTTCTTAGTAACAGATCTAGTCATGGGCCTGGAAGGAGGGGTAGAGGAAGGTTCAACTTCAATCAAGATCTGCCCAATTGGCAGCAGATGATTTCTGTGTATGGTTTTCTACATCTTAATTGTTTTCAGGCCGCACTTATACACAGGTAGGTCTGCCAGCTGTCCCACAACAATATAAGGGAGGTGATGCCATCGGTTGGCAATTTTATGTTTGCCATGCAGTCCCAGATTTCTCAACAACACTCTATCCCCTTTCTCAACTCTACTGTTTTCACTTTGTCATATCTCTCCTTGTTAGCCAGATTTCATTTAGCAGCCATGGTCTGGGCCAGTTGGTGAGGCATGATTTAATTGGGCCTTTAATTTCTATACATGCATGATGGTTTTCTGCTCACCCCATCAGGGGAACCCCAAACACACGTCCACTGGCAATCTAGCCTCTCTTCCAAACATCAGTCGATAGGGGAGAACCCTGTGGCATCACATTTTGTACAACTGTAGGCGTGAACTAGAGTACTAATCTGTTGACTCCATCTCGATTTATCTTTTGATTGTAAAGTGCCCAGCATGTCAAGCAATGTACGATTGAACCTTTCAGGCTGAGGGTCTCCTGAGTGGTAGGGGTGGTTCGTGATTTGCGTACCCCACAAAGATAGCATCTCTTTAATCAAGCGACTTTCAAAGTCCTTCCTGATCGGAATGAACTGGCTGCGGAGCCCCATAGTGACTTAAAAATTTCAACAAGTATCTTAGCCACTGTAGTTGCTTTTGATCCTTGGTCAGGAAAGCCTGTGCATACTGGTAAAATGATCAGTGACCACCAATATGTTGCTAACACTTCTCAGATCAGGCTCTAAACTCGGAAATCAATACAGACCAGTTCCATAGGAGCACTAGTAGTAATGTTGACCAAGGAGCAGCTTTCTGAGGTAACGCTTTTTGCAAACAACACCACAGGTCTTGACATACTGTTCCACTTCGCACTCATCTTTGGCCAATAGAATCGAGCCCGTACCAAATCGTGTTCGATCTATGCCTAGGTGCCCTATCTGATTATGCAATGACCTTAGAACTAGTTCTCTGAAAGCTGAGGGCAGCACCAGTTGTTGTCGTGCACCGGCCCTCCTTACTCACAGTTTCTCTATATAGTAGTTGGTTGATCAGCTTTAATTTGAGCCCTTCTTTGTACAACAAGGTAGTCTGCAAGTCAGTGGAGCGTAGTTTGATACATCTCTTCCAGCCCGCAAAACCTCTACGGACATTCTTATCATAGGGTCACAGGATTGAGCCTGTTGGAGATCATCATTGTTGAGTTGCGGCAGAGCTGGTGTCCAATGCAGAGAAATGGCAGTAGGCGGCAGGTATACAGTTCTCCGCGCCCCAAACAATCTACTACACAGTCCACCGTGTCCGAGACACCTGTTCTTCTTTATCAAATTTCTGGCACAGGGCTCTTATGTCAGGCTCAGACAGCCAGACCCATTCAGTCTGGGACTGAGGCCTCCGAGAGAGAGCATCCGCATCTATATGGTTTAGCCACCCCGTATTCTACAGCGTAATCGTAGGTGGCCAAGGCAGAGAGCCACCTATGCCCAGTGGCATCCAATTTGGCTGAGGTTTGTACATAGGTCAGAGGATTGTTATCAGTCTTTACTAATATCTTGGCACCATACAAATAGTCATGGAACTGATCAACAATGGCCCACTTCAAAGCCAAAACTCTAATTTGTGCACGGGTAATTCTTCTCTGATGGCGTCAGACTTCTACTGGCGAACACTACAGGTCTCAGTCCATTTGAGTGCTCCTGGTACAATACAGCCCCAATCCTTGCAGACTGGCATCAGTATGAAGAGTGTAAGGCTTGGCTGGTCAGCATAGGCCAACACAGGTGCATGGGTGAGTTGATATATGATGTCATGAAAAGCTTCCTCACACTCAGTAGTCCATCGATCCCGAACATATAGTTTGGCCGAAATACTTCTTTTCTATGTCAGTGCACACCCTTCTTATATTTTTGTGAGTAGGCGGATACCCCTGGGTGAGATTAAGGAGGGGCAAATCACTCGTGAATAGTCTCTGACAAACCGCCTATAGTAGCCACAAAACCCCAGGAACTGTTGCAGCTCTTTAAATTTCTGTTGAGGCCAAGGGTCAACGCCCACCTTGCCAGGGTCAGTCTCTATGCCTTCAGTAGACACTATGTGGCCCACATATTTCACGGAAGTCTGAAAGAATTGACACTTGTCGATAGACAACTTGAGGCCAAATCCTCCAACCCGATCCAGGACCTTGAATAATCGTTGCTCATGTTCTTCCAATGATCGGCCAAACACTATAATGTCATCTAAATAGACCAAACACTCGAGTAGGTTCATGTCCCCACAGCTCATTCCATCAAGCACTGAAAAGTGGCTGGGGCACCGAAATTCCTTGAGGGCATCCGAATAAATTCATAGAAGCCTAAGGGGCAAATGAAAGCAGTCTTCTCCCGGTCGTCTGGGGCCATCGGGATCTGGTAGTATCCAATCCAAGATCCAATACAGAGAACCACTTACTACCATTCAGACAATCCAAGGCGCTCTTGTATGTGGCATGGTATATTGATCCTGAATGGTTTCGACTATTCAAAGTAATGATAGTTACACACATCCGAACTGCCCCATTCTTTTCCTTACTACTACAATGGGGAGGCATAGGGGCTCCTAGACTCTTGAATTACACCAGCAGCCAACATTTCTTGCAGATGCCGCGTTACATCATCTGTGTCAGCGGGAGCCAGACGCCGGGATCTCTCTCGAAGGGTCTTTCGTCAGCAATCGAATGTGATGCTCAGCCCTTGTACACATCCTGACATCCCACTCCTTCAGGGAAAAACCTGGTTCCTCTTGGCAAGCCTCTCACTGACCCTGCGCTTCCACTCAGTCGGCAGCGGAGAGTCACCAAAGTCAAACATATCAGGAGCAACTCCATCACCCATCCAAGAACTCTTTTATTTGGTAGGACAGCAGTATCCGCACAATGAACGCTAGCCAGGGTGCACCCTCTTCTTCTCCGAATCTCTTTATCAGACACATTGTGCACTTGAACCATCACCCTCTTAACGTAAGCATGGGCTCTAGCTGGCAGAATGCTGGGTCTGAGCAACAACCCGTCAGGTAATCCTCCTCCGCAGGTGCATCCAACATCAACAACTTATTCTTGACATCTGTTTTAGTCGTATTCTCCATGCAGAACACATTGCTTATTTGTAGCAAGACCACGGGGCCGGATCCTTTTCCACACCACTCCCACAGGCCTTCATGTTCCTCCAGACTACCCTTCTCCTGAGTGACCCTGACCTTTGAATCACAGCCGTATGCTCAAAGCTTGCCCAGTTTGAAATGCTCACTTCTCTGAGCACAACTGGGCCAATCGTCCAAACATGTGGGCATTTGTTCCAATCAACAAGGGCACCCATCTGATAGTCCAGTGGGCGGGCAACTAACACTAAGGTTTCCACTTGCTCATCTATTCCGTTTACAGTTGCAGGGAGTGATAACCAGACATGGATGTACCCCAAATACGGATAGGCCTTGTCGCTCAATCCCCATACATGTAGACCAGTTAGAGGCTGCAGGGCACTTCAGATAAGTGTGCTTGGTACCAGTCCTGAAACATGATGGTCACCTGGGAGCCACTGTCCAATACAGCTCTAGTGGAATTCCATTCACCTGCACCGGGTCTCCATAGGCGGCCCAACCACATCAGACCAGTTGGAGTAGCAACATTGTTAGCCCGGGCGGCATGTAGTCTGAGTCACACAACTTTTCTTGGGGGGGCCCAGACTGGGTCTGGCGTATCGAGCGATCAGTCTGCTGTTAACTTCTTTAAATTCTCCGCCTCTGGCAGTCAGGCTGAAATGTCCATCTTCCCCACAGTGATAACAAAACTTAGGGTCCTGGGGATCACTATTCTGAGGGGGGCCCTGAGGGAGGGAGAAAGCTCTAGGGCTAGGGGTCTGGGCCTCACATGACCCAGGGTCCCCGGGCCGAGTAGGGTACACAGTAGACTGCTATAAGTCCCTCACCACCCTGTGAACTCCTGATCTCAGCCCTCAACTCACTCTCCACATAGGGGTCAGAGGAAACAACCCGCATCCCACAGTACCTGGGAAATCTGGGGACCCTCGGACCCTCCAGGTGAGCCAGTCTCCTCAGGGTATTAGACTCAGGGGTCCCACTAGGGTTCACTGCCCCACACAGGGTTCCCACCCATCTTCATCAGTCTCCACTTCTCGATTTCCCTCATCAATTGACAATATTCAGGCAGGGTGGCCCGCCGATCCATGCAACTTAAGTTTCAATAGAGTTATACTAGAGAATCTGGCAGACTTTAAAATATATTTCTATGAACCTGATTCAGGGCTGCAGCAGTGATTCCCCTTTCTACAAGCCTTCTGCAAAGGAGATCGGGTCACGAGGGCAGGAGTCCCAAGCCTCCCCACAGCCCACACACAAGCCTGAAGGACAGGACCCCCGGAGCAAGCTGAAGACTGAATGCACAGAATCTGGAGGTCGGGTCAAGGGCAGGAGTCCCAAGTCCTCCCACAGCCCACACACAAGCCTGAAGGACAGGACCCCCCTGGAGCAAGCCAAAGACTGAACGCACAGAACTGGAGGGTGGTCAGCGAGGGCAGGAGTCCCAAGCCCTCCCCACAGCCCACACACAAGCCTGAAGGACAGGACCCCCGGAGCAAGCCAAAGACTGAACATGCAGAACTGGAGGTCGGTCAGCGAGGGCAGGAGTCCCAAGCCCTCCCCACAGCCCACACACAAGCCTGAAGGACAGTGATAACAAAACTTAGGGTCCTGGGGATCACTATTCTGAGGGGGCCCTGAGGGAGGAGAAAGCTCTCTAGGGCTAGGGGTTCGGGGCCTACATGACTCAAGGGCCCCGGCCGAGTAGGGTACACAGACTGCTTTAAGACCTCACCAATTCTCAGAAATTCCTGATCTCAGCCCTCAACTCTACTGTCCATGTGGGGGGTCAGAGGAAACAACCCACATCCCCACAGTACCTGGGGTTTGGGACCCTGGACCCTCCAGGCAAGCCAGTCTCCTCAGGGGTATTAGACTCAGGGGTCCCACTAGGGTTCACTGCCCCACACAGGGTTCCCACCCTCTTCATCAGTCTCCACTTCTCTAATTTCCCTCATCAATTGACAATATTCAGGCAAGGTGGCCAGCCGATCATGCAACTTAAGTTTCAATAGAGTTATACTAGTGAATCTGGCAGACTTTAAAATATGTTCTAGCTGAACCTGATTCAGGGCTGCAGCAGTGATTCCCCTTTCTACAAGCCTTCTGCAAAGGAGGTCGGGTCATGAGGCAGGAGTCCCAAGCCTCCCCACAGCCCACACACAAGCCTGAAGGACAGGACCCCCCGAGCAAGCTGAAGACTGAATGCACAGAACTGGAGGTCGGGTCATGAGGGAAGGAGTCCCAAGCCCTCCCCACAGCCCACACACAAGCCTGAAAGACAGGACCCCCGGAGCAAGTCAAGACTGAACGCTGCAGAACTGGAGGTCGGTCATGGTGGGCAGGAGTCCTAAGCCCTCCCACAGCCCACACACACAAGCCTGAAGGACAGGACCCCCGAGCAAGCCAAAGACAACGTGCAGGTAGTCGGGTGTTTTTCTGCTCTGCAGCTGCTTCCCAGTTCGGAGGAAGAGTTTAGTCTCGCCTGCGCACGCCAAGCAGGCTCCCCACCGCCCCACCACCACCCTTTGGTTGGCTTTTCATATAGTGTGATGTTGTCATACCTCATAGCTCGTGGAACCAATCAGCCCACTTTCCCACTAGTCTCTTATATTTCCCAACCACTAGTGGCCACCATTGAGCATTCTGTCATCTCCTCCTCTACTCCCAAGAATAAAAAAAAAATGCAGTTCCTCACTGCAAGTTTCATTATGCTTTGCATAGCCTCATCCTCCCTCCCCTCAGTAAACCCTACCCTACCTGACCCCTGTCACCTCTCACCCCAACTCCCAAGCCCACCTCCATTCCTCCTCAGCTCCAGCAAATCACCTCCTCCACCAGGGCTGCAACTGGCCCCTGGGGCCTCTATCCTCCCCACTCCTTCCACACCACAACACCCGCCCTATTTCTCCAACTCCACTCAGCCCCTAAGACAAACTCCACTCCAGCATATCGCTCCACCCGGAGGCGCACTCAATTAAGTTCATGCACCTATTAAGACACACCCCTGGTCTTCCTACTACTCATAGCAGGGGGACGCTGAACAGAACCCTGGGCCCACAGGCACCCACAGCTGCCCAACCAATGGTGCCTCCCACACCTCCCTAAAGGTCTCAAAATCGTGCATGTTAATATCTGTAGCATCCTAAATAAAATAGCCGCCTCCAAACATCTGTCCTCGCCCTTCACCCAGACATTGTAATCATCACAGAGTCTGGCTGAAGACCCATCACCGGACGAGGAATTCTCAATCCCCGCTTCTCACTAATCCGCCAAGACAGGCAGGGAGGAAGAAGGGCAGTGGCACTGCTATGTATGTTGCCTCAAACCTCCAGTATTCTGTAATTACCTCACTAATACCCTTAACAAACCTTGAGTCCCTCCTAATCAAAATCACCCTACCCCACTCTATCCCTGTTTACATATCTGGGTCATATTGCCCACCAAACACACGCTAACCAACATCCTCGAACACCTTGGCAACCTGAGGGCCCTCACTGAGGGCAGTGAACTCCACATCCTTGGTGATTTCAATCTGAACTGGCTGGAAGTGCAGTTTCAAAAACACGCAGCTAAGTAAATGCGCTAAACTTGCACCAGCAAATAGGGAACCCACCCACCTAAACCACAAATCAAACAGTCACTCACTACTGGACTGGGTACTCACTACCCACCCACATAGGATACTCAATGCAGGCCTCCCACCGGACTCTCTTAGCGACCACCATATGATCTATATAGTGCGAAATCTTCCATCCCTGGCTCCCCACCCCGCCTGCTGCACTGCAGGGCATACAAATCCCTTGATCTCCCTGCACTCCTGTTCGCCTCACCACCACTGACTGGTCTCCCATCCCATATGCCACTATCATGGATGAGGCCCTGAGCTACTTCTCTTCAAACTTCCTTGCTATCTGGGACCTATATGCCCCGTTAAGGAGATCCAGAGTAAGAGGCTCACACTTGCCCTGGGTAACCTCTGAACTCATGGAACAACTCCGTGCCAGGGACCGAGCATGAAATCTTTCAAGGCCACTGGTTCTCAACCAGCCAAAGAGCATACCGGGCTCTCCAAAATGCCTGCACAAGACTCATCCGCAGTCCAAATCAAACTACTTCAAAACAGCTTTTAATAAAACCACACCCACCCTTCGCAATTCTGAAATCCATAAATCCCTCCTCCCACCCCACCCTCAACCCTCGCAGGCAAAATCATAAATGACCCTCTCTGGTTGCCACTGAGTTTAATGCCTTTCTCTGCTGCTACTGCCTCCCTACTCTCCTTCCACCCCATCCTCACTCTCCACCCCTGCTCTCCCCAAGGTCCCACCTGACCTCCCCAACTCCCCCCAGGCCTCCTTCTCACTCCGCCCGGTCACCCCTGACCAGGTGTTGAAAACCTTCACTCACTAAATGCATCCAAAGGAAAATGCCCATCGGGCTAGATTCTAAAATGCTACAGCTCTCTGCCCCGGCCATAGCCTGCCCCCTAGCTATGCTCTATAACCTGTCTTTGTTATGCACTGTCCCCACAAATTGAAACAGGCCACTATTTCCCCTCCCCAAGGGTGGGACCTTTCTTCCCCAACGAACTACCGCCTATATCTCTGCTCCCAATCCTAGCCAAAATTCAAGCGCCTTGTCCTATCCCAGTTGCACACCTATCTAGATACAATCTCCTTTTCACACCCTTTTCAGGCCGAGTTCAGAAAAATCACTCCACCACCACATCCCTCCTTCGCCTCACCAACTCCATCCTCACAGGCATTGACAAAGGTGACATAACGCAGCTATTTTATTGACCTGGCAAAGCTTTCACACGGTCTCACACCCCTACTATTATCCAAACTTGCCCAAACTGGCCTGTCATCATCTGCACTCAGTTGGTTCCACTCTTACCTAACTGGCCGATCTCAAGCAGTCCGCATTGGTACGGCTCTATCCCCCACCCTCCCTGTCACCAGTGGTGTACCTCAAGGGTCTGTACTTGGCCCACTGCTCTTCTCAATTTTCTTAAACGATCTGCCTACTGTCTGCACAAATCTGGCATCCATATGTACGCTGATCTATAGGTGCTCTTCACCTGTGGCTCATCTGGTGCAACCATATCAGCTTATCTCCAGAAGGATTTTGACCTCGCCCAACGCTGGTTTGTGAGAATCAACTTTTCCTCAACTCAAAAAACTGTCTCCTCACCTTCGGCTCCCGAGCCAAACTATCCCGGCTCACCGACATGCCCACATTCTTTACCTTGGATAGGTCTCCACTAGAGGCATGCTCCACTTATGCTACCTTGGCGTCTGGCTAGATCAGCACCTGGACTTCTCTGCACATGTAGACGCACTGCAAAAACTATATCCCATGCTGGGAGCTCTCCACGCAACAAACTTTGCATCCCCTACCAACCAGGCAGAAATGGTGCAAAAATGATTCTCCCAATTTTTGACTACGGCGACATCATTTACGGCGCTGCCCCTACATCCTTAGCCAGATTAAACCCCATTTTCAACTCCTTCTGCTGGTTCGCTTTGGACCTCCCTCCCAATACCCATCACTGCGACCTCTACCAGTCCCTCGACCTCCCATCACTTCAAAATCGGCATTTGCTGCACGGTGTTAGAATCACTGCTAAATTCTGGTCTCACACGCCTGCCTCCCATCTAACAACATCTCTAACCACCACCCCCCACCTACCTCACGATCTCAGGAACACTGACACCAGACTCCTTCACATTCCCCACAGATCCACCGATCAGGTCAGGTAGCTTTAGTTTCAGACTGCCCAAACTATGGAACTCGCTGGCAGCCGACATCAGACTCACTACAGGTACTCCCCAACATAATGCCCTCCTCAAAGAGCATTTTGCTACCAACTGCACATGCTTCCCCATCGCTAAAATTCCTGCATGTCTCTTATCAGCTTCAGGCCCAGCCTCTACTCAGCACCTTTGCCACTGACTCTCTCAACTGCTGCTGTAGATACGCCTGCCTACCCAAATAGTATTGTATTTCTAACCAGACGATGTAATTGAGAATTTTTCCATTGCTAATACAACATTACCTGTCATACTCCTCATCCGTTTCATTGTACCTATGTGCATCTCAGCTTCTGCATCCACCCTGCTGGACCACTTGTTGCTAGCTGCTAATTACTCATGTGCTGAATTTTGGCCACTGTTGTTACCTGCTGATTTTTGTATGTACTGATTTTTGTATTTTGTATTTTGTACTGCACTCCTGTAACCCTCACCCCAGGGTGCATCTGGAATCGAGCGGTACTCTGCTCAGCATGCCTTCCTGGCAAATCTCTTAAATAAATAAATGCCCGCTCCACTCGTAACAAAAAGTGGACAGTTTTTCATTTCTCCACTGCTTAGCAGACCTGAATTTCCATAATAAATCTTCACCAGTCTCTGTACTCCCAAAAACCCTTCTAAAGCAGAGAGATACTCTGCAGTGGTGGCTTCAAACGAGTGGCCCAGAAGAATCTAATGGCTTCTAAGGCAGGACCCCAAACTCTCCATCAGCCTCTTCCTTTCTCCCCTCGAGCATTGCCACTCCTGGACTAAAGGGGTGGCATAGTCCATCCACGCCTCCAGGTCATCCTCCTGGGAGGCACTGGTACCATGCCAGAGAAAAGCTTTAACTTACGGTAGGAATCAAGCTGTATGGATGGGACTGCCAAGGGCAAAGAAGCCAGCACGAGCTTTTGGGCGGGCCAGGAGGCACCCGAGAACCCGAGGGGTAGTATCACTGGACAGATCCAAGGCTTGTAGCAACTCCTGGGTAGTCCTCCTTCCACAGCTAACAATTTAAGCAGTTTATCTTTAAAACTGTTAATTTGAGGAGACCCCAGGAGTGACTGACCACTTCGGATATGGATTAGCCTCCACCCGGACGCATCCGGTAAGTACAGGAGGTATCTTCTCAAGGTCGATGGCCACACTGCATAGGAGTAGCACCTGCAATGTCTAGTCAAAGCAACATCGCCTCTTTCACTTTAACCTTACCCAAACACTTTACTCGCTCTGCAACAGAGACAATATCAGCAGCCGAGGTACCCAAGGGCACATCTAACAATAACACAATCTTCTGGGAATCTAGCTCTTCTGCTTCACCCCAACCCATTAGTTTGTGTACCATGGTTTTGATGGGTCCCAGCTTAATTTTTCCAACATATCCCTTCCATTTTTCCATCTTTGGGTATCTCCTCACTGAGCCACTAGGGACGCTGATCCCAGCGGTGCCTCAATTTGTAACCCCTAGCGGGCGCTACCCTAGGTCTACTACCCTGTCTGCCCCTCTGAGGCAGGGTGAGGGTCCAGATCCGTGGACGGTGCCTCCACCCAGAGGTCGGGTTAGCCCAAGTAAGACTACTCTCGGTTACAGCCCTCTGGGCTACTGCAACCCCTCTTTGTCCCACTAGTGACTCCCACTGGGTACCAACAATTCTGTTCACCAGTACACTTACCCCACGGAAAATATAATCCAGCTCCCTTCGGGGACCCCTGTAAAGTAAAAGGCGCAGTTATGTTGCAATCACCAAGCAGCAGTTCACCATTAATGTACACAGTAGCCAGGATGTAGCTGTACAAAACAATCTGATTTATTCAGGGAAACAACAAAGACAGGGGAATCAAGTTGATTAGCTTATCACTATACTTAACTACCTAGGGCTCTGTGCACAGGCCTATCCCTACAAGTCACTGTCCCTGGGTACCTAAGCCCTAATGGCTAGTCCAAACGTGGCAGCTGGTTGGGGCCCTTAACACAGATAACGCTGCAATCCTGAGCAAGTCAGCATGGAAAGAAAGTTCGATTAGGCAGTCAAAAGTATAGCAATACGATTGGAAAACCACTGTTTGCACACTTAACAGGTAGCTACCCTGATTCAGTACTCACAACCTCCAGCCAATCCCGGTTTTTCCAACACTAGCAGGGCTGAGCCTGAACTTCACAAGTCTTTTACACATTTATATGGTTATCTCAATCCAGGCAGAATCCTCACTGGCAGCAAGATTAACTTGAACTCACAAGTCTCTTTACACATTTATATGGTTGTCTCAATCAAGACAGCACCCTCACGTGCAGTAGGATTAACTTGAGCTCACAAGCCTCATAGTACATTTATATGTAAACAGCAATCAGCAAAAGTCCTTTAATTGCAGCAGGATTTACTTGAGCTACTCACACATTTATATGGTAAACAGCAATAGCAGAGGGTACCACACCAGGCAGCTGCTCCCAGGCTCTTCAGTTTTCACAGTCACTCCAGCTCTGCAATGGCAGCTTTTACTTCTCCCAGCGGACCGGAGCGATTTGTAATTTCTCCAGTCCTCCTACAGGTCGAGCCTGGTGGGTAGCTGTACAGAGCACAGCCTCCTCTGACCGCCGCTGACTAATTTTAAATGAACTCCTCACAGGAAAACGGGCCGACTTGGCCTTCACGCCGCCTCCCGCATGAACGCCCCCAGCGCAGAAGCACAGTAGCTCCTCACCCTCACTCCTCACTAGCCACAACGAATCTGTCTCTCCACAGGTCAGGCACTTCTTTCCACTCAGGCGCGACCCGATCCAATTGGCTGGTTGAGCCTGCCAGTCACTTCTCCCAGCTCTCAGTGGTGCAGAAAAGCGCCATAGCCCATAATACCTTTCTCAAAACAAACAGCTCTTCCATTGGTCAGTCAACTCTGTAAAATCCTAAGGTACTGATTGGTCCAGTTGCACAGTTTGGGACCAAAATGGAGGAGGCAATTGAAACTCTCTGTGCTGCAAAGCAAAGCATGTTAGAACAACTACATTATCATTATTTTACAGCTTATTTTAAGCAACCACCTACATCCTTTATTAGGGCTCCCCTGCACTATTAGGCGATGGCAGAATGGAGCACTCACTTGGTCAGCCCGCCAAGGAGCTCAGCATGCCAACACCAAACCCCTTCCCATTTTAACCCATTCCGACTGCAAAGGCAGCCCTTAAAGGGACAGTATACGGAGGCATTAAAGCACTCCACAAACCCTCCTTTCGGCGGCTTTATGCCATTACCAACCAGGCATAAGGCATTAGGAACCCCCATTTGCAGTTACATGCCTGTCTATGGCATGGATGAGGTTAGGTACCCGCACCATGGGATTCAATGACTGGATGAAAACTGGTGCAGAGCTCAGGATTTGGCTCGTTGGGGACTGGGGCTACACTGGAGGGGATGCAGGCCTGTACAGGCACGATGGTCTGCATCTATCCAGGAAGGGAACCAGGATCCTAGGTGATAGGCTTAAATGCTTCATTGACAAGCATTTAAATTAGCCAAGGGGGCACTGAAAAGAGACGGAAATCCTAGCCCCCAAAAACTCAGGGTAGTTAGGTAAACACCAAGACAGAGCAGTCGATAGGGAGACGGGCAGGGAAATGGAGAAAAGTCAAAGGCAGAAAGGACAGGGATGAGGCAAAAGAAATAAAGCCATAACAAAATGGAGGTAATGTGTACCAATGCCCATAGTCTAGGAAAAAGCTCCCTGAACTGGTGGCCTTGATGGAAGAGGGATGCCTAGATAGCGTAGAGTCACAGAAACATGGTACACAGAGAACCATGACTGGGATGTCAACATACCAGGGTACACAATCTACAGGAGGGACAGGAGGGAGGAAGAGGAGGAGGAGTAGCTCTATGTAAGGGAAGGGATCAAAGCAACAGAGCTGAAGGATAAACAGGAAGAAAGGAGGCACTGTGGGTCACCCTGGAGACTGGAAATGGCAACGTAATCCACACAGGGGTTGTATACAGACCCCCATTTCAGGGGGGAAATGGACAAGAAAATGATATAAGGCATCCTTGGGATGGCAGAGAAAGGGAGATATTGCTGATGGGGACCTGAATATGGCAGATGTTAACTGAAGCACCTTTGCTGCAGCCACATCCAAGAGCAGGGCCATTCTCAATGCGCTACAGGGGCATGCCTCAGACAGCTAGTTTTGAACCCACTCGGGAGAGAGCAGTCTTAGACCTGATACTCTCAAATGGGGATGGAGAGAGGATCTCCGATCTTGAAGTGGGTAGCCACCTGGAAACAAGCATCCACGAAACAATGTGGTTCATAATAAACTCAGCTGTACAGTCAAGCCATACAAAAGTGAAGGTACTGGACTTCAGGAGGGCTGCTTTCATCAAAATGGGAGTGTGCCTCAGAAAAGCACTAACAAACAGGCAAGAAGCTGGGGTGGAGCAACAATGGAGAAACATCAAAACCGCCATCACAGAGGCAACAAGCCTTTGTGTGAAGCAAATAAACCAATCATAATGAAAGAAAAAACACTATGGTTCTCAAAAGAAGTGGTGGGAAGGTAAGGGAGAAAAGATAGCATTCAGGAAGTATAAGGAAACACAGAAGGAGCAGGACAGAGAACTGTACCAGTTAAAGCAGACAGAAGCAGGGAATGCAGTCAGAATAACAAAGGCCCAAACCGAGGAAAAGATAGCCAACTCAGTTAGAAGGGGATAAAACCTTTTATAGGTACATTAGGGAGCAAAGAAAGACTAAGCAGGGATACTGAGGCTGAATAAAGAGGAAGGTAGTTGGGCAGAGAGCGACAGTAAAAAGCAGGGATACTGAAGCAATACTTCTGCTCAATATTCACAGTGGAAAAGCAGGGAGATACCTAATCCAGTCAATAGAAGCGCTCTGAATAGGGAGGTTATTTTATTTATTTGTTTTAACCAGGTATAGCACACTAAGCTGAAAGCTTTTTACAGGAGCAACCTGGGAGCACAAGGAGGTTAAGTGACTTGCCCAGGGTCATACAGTATGCAAGTGGAAGCTGTGGGATTCAAACCCAGGTCTGGTCTGCTAGATATCACCAGATTTGCAGCTCAGAGCCTTAGACCACTGCTCTACTGCCCCTGTTGATATTAGTCATTTCACAGAAGAAAGGGTTCTGAACAAGCGCTTAAAACTGAAGGTGGATAAAGCAATGGGCCTGATGGGATTCACCCAGAATTCTCAAAGAACTAAGGGAATAACTAGTAACACCACTGACTGCACTTTTAATAAATCATGGGAGAATGATGTGGTACCTGAGGACTGGAGGAGGGTGGATGTGATTCCCCTTCACAAAGTGGGAGCAAGACAGAGGCAGGAAACTACAGATCAGTTAGTTTGACCTCAGTGGTAGGAAAATGATGGAATCGCTTCTGAAGGAAAGAACTGTTGATTACCTAGAGGCCAGTGGGGCACAGGACCCAAGGCAGCATGGATTCACAGCAGGAAGGTCATGTCAGACAAATTTAATTTATTTCTTTGACGGGTGACCAAAGTAGTAGACCAGGGAGGGGCTGTGGACATGGTCTACCTAGACTTTAGCAAGGCATTTGACACAGTCCCACACAAGGATTAATAAACAAATTAGCCAATCTGGGAGTGGGTCCCAGGGTGGTAGCCTAGGTAAAACACTGGCTGGACAACAGGACACAGCGGGTAATAGTAAATGGAGTCCACAGTGAAGAAAGGGGTTACTAGTAGGGTACTGCAGGATTCAGTATTGGGGCGGTCCTTTTTAATGTCTTTATAAGTGACCTTGCAGAGGGACTAGAAGGGAAAGTATGTCTCTTTGCAGATGACACAAAGATCTGCAACAGGGTTGATACGCAAAGTGGGGTGGAAAGGATGACAAGGGACTTGGCAAGGTTGGAGGAATAGTCAAATGTATGGCACTTAGATTCAATGCAAAGAAGTGCAAAATGCACACCTGGAAACAAACCCAGGGAAGAGTACACAATGGGGTGAGACACTGACAACAACAAAATGGAAAGGGACCTGGAGTCATATCAGATGACCTAAAGGTGGGCCAGCAATGTGAGACAGCAGTAAGGAGGGCTGGGGGATACTGGGATGCATAGGGAGAGGCATCACCAGTAGAAAACAGGAAGCTTTTATCCCTCTGTACAGACAGCTGGTCAGACCCCATCTGGAGTACTGCATGCAGTTCTGGAGACCCCATCTCCGCAGAGACATAGACAGGGTGGAGGCTGTCCAGAGGAGGGCACCAAAATGGTGCAGGATCTGCACCAGAAGACATATGAAGAAAGACTAAAGGAGCTTAAGATGTATAGCCTCTCGAGGAAAGGAGGGAGAGGAGGGACATGACAGAAATTTTCAAATACCTCAAGGGAATCAACAAAGTCTAAGAGGTAGCATCTTTCAGAAAATGAGATGTGCAAGAACAAGGGCACAATTTGAAGATAGAGGGGACGGCTCAGAGGCAATGTGGAGGAAGTATTACTTCATAGAGAGGGTGGTAGATGCATGGAATGGCCTTCCTGAGGAGGTCGTAGAGTCAAAAACAGTAGGAATTCAAGAATGCATGGGCCAGACATAAGGCAATTCTAGTGGGGGTAGGAGGAAGTAGGCTGTTGGTTAACTAGGATCTGCAACTTACCCATTAGGTAGGAAATGGACAGACTAGGTGGGCCAAGTGGTCCTTATCTGCCATCAAATTCATGTTTCTATGTACTGTGCACAGCAGCTCTGGGGGAATTCAGCCTATAAAGACCCCAATACATCCGGGGGATGGTTTCGTGGATTTCTACAAACCTCTTTCAGATATTCTTTGCCTTTTACTTTACAATGCCTTTCGTGAATCATCTTCTAATGGCTCTCTTCCCCTACCATGGTGTCTGGATTGATAACAAACTTGACTTTTCTGTCCATATTGAGGAGCTACTAAAGAAACTGAGACAAAGGTTGGTTTATTTTTAGAATAAAGCACTACCTCAACAGAGACTCAAAAAGATTAATCCAGGCTTCATTCCTATCCCTCATTGACTATGCTGACTTTCTGTATGGACACTGTTCCTCCCCTCTTAAATAAACTGGACACCCTATACCACAGGTCCATCAGATTCACTACTGACCTTCCCTTCAGCACCCACCATTGTTCCCTTTATAAGGCAGTTAACTGGTCATCATTACAACACAGAAGAAATAGGAATGCTGCAATTTGGATATTCAAAGCCTTGTCAGGCAAGCTACCTACCTACATCTCGGACTGTTTTACTCAAATCACTTCTAGGCCATACAACCCTAAGGATCAGCAAAATTATCATTCTTAAGGTCCCCAATGCCTGCACCCAGCTTGGGAGGGCTGCTATCAGCTACTCACTAGCAATTGTTTGGAACTCACTCCAAAACCATGAAGCTAAAAACCTCCCACCCTTAATATCCTTCAAAGATTATTCACCACCCTATTCCCAGAACTCTGCAACTGCTTCCACAAGGCCTAATTCACGGCCCTACCCACCCCACCCCTTTTCTGCTCGTGTTTCTATATGCTGAAAAACTCCGTTCCCAGTCCCAAGATTCACCCTCAAAATGCCTGCTAGGTCCTATAATCTACATATTAACTCTGATGTACCAACTGCCTATTGTCTCCCAGATTAAAAGTGTTAATGCCTTGTACATATGTATATTGTTATATACTAGCACTTATGTCATTGTATTACTGTTTTTGTTACCCCTGTCATTGTATTACTGTTTATGATACCCTTGTCAATGTAATAACACTTGCACTTCTTGACCACTCAGGTCCATCTTGTAAATGAGCTATGCTCAATGATGTTCGCCTGATTAAATAAAGATTTTGATTGATTGATTGATTGATTGATTGATTGAAGCTATTATTACAGTCCTACCTAAAAAGACGAGGACCCTGCTCTCCCATCCAGCTACAGACCTATATCATTAATCAATACCAACGGAAAAATCTTTGCAAAGCTTTAACTTTACATCTAGAACCCTTAATATTCAAAATTGCTCATAATTCCCAAGCGGCTTTATCAAAACTAGATTAGAGTTCCGATCATCTCGTTCCTTATTTAATTTAATTCAAAGCAAAATTCCTTAAATCACATGCAGCTGCCATTGCTATCAATTTTGAAAAGGCATTTGACTCCTTAAACTGGAACTATTTATATCTTGTACTTTCTCAATTTGGCATTCCTAATAACTTCTGCTCGTGGATCAAGCTACTATATATACATCCTTCAGCTCAAATACTTACCAGCTCTATACTGTCATCTCCTTTTCACTTGCAAGAGGTACTAGACAAGGATGTCCATTATCACTGTCTTTATTTATTCTTGCTATGGAGCCCATCTCTGCCCATATTCAACAATCCAGTTATATTAAAGGGATTCAGATCGGTAACTCCTGCTACCCTCACTTTCTTGCAGATGACCTCCTCATTCTTTTAGAAAACCTTGAAGAGGCAGGACAACCACTAGTTATACTATTTAAAGAATTCACCTATCTTTCTGGCTTAGCCTTGAATTATAATAAATCCCAAACTCTACCATTAAATGATTACTACTAAATCTTTCATTTAATGGGAAAATATCTGCCATTAAAATGTCTATCTCCAAAATCTTATATCTTTTGCCAATATTCCTTTAATTTTACCCTCCAACTTTTTAGTTAAGCCAGATAAACTAATAGGCAACTTTCTTTGGGAAGGAAACATCCACATTTAGTAAGTATTAAACTCCGTTCTTATTGGTCAGAGGAGGCTTGGCCTCCCTGGTTTCAAGCCTATTTTTGGGCCTTTTGAACAACTCAGACTGTAAAATGGTTCCTTAAACCAACATCCAATTCTCCATTATGGATTAATATGGAAACCTCCCTATGCCCTGGGAAAATTAATACTTCCTTTATCTATAACTGTCTTCCTCCTAAACTAAAATCCCATTCCACAATTTCGTCTGTATTTTTTGGAAACAAATACATAAACATCTCAAATCTGATCCTACACCTTTAGCAAATACCCCAATATGGGGCAACCCAAATATCTATTTGGATAATCACCCAATCTTTTGCCGTAATTGGAAAAATAGAGAATTTTCTTCTAAATGATATATTTGAACCCAATGAACTTAGACTCAAGTCCTTTACTGATCTTTGTACCTTTGAAACTTCCAAAACATGATTTTGGAAGTACCTTCAACTCCACTGCTTGTAACTCCTATTTTCAATACTTACCCCAACAACACTTAACCAACCATATATCTCACAATGGCTTAAACATACTTCTAATTTGAACAGTAAAATTTATAAACATATTATAGATACTGTATAATTCCAAATCAATCTTACACAGCTAAAACAAATGGAGTCAACTCCTAAATTACAACATATCAGATTCACAATGGCATAGATGCTGGTTTTCCTACCAGAAGACCTTTAAAGATAAACGTAGCTCACGTATACAAATAAAAATCCTCCATCTGTGGTATACAACCCTATGGGTACTTCAAAATATGGGTCTAATGAATAACAATAACTGTTGGCGTTGTAACTCCTCCAATGGGGACCTATATCACATTCTATGGAACTGCCCTCTTATAAAGAATCTATGGTGTACTACTCATAAATTTGCAGAAAAGTTATAGGTCAACCCATTACATTAGACCCTAAACACACTATATTAGGTATAATCATCCCCAACAACAACACTATTTCCCACCTCAAAACAGATGGTTGAATCTATTATTTCTTCAGGTTAAGTGCCTTATACTTATCTATTGGAAATCCATTATAATCACCAGATTTTCTGATAGTCTTAAGAATTTATCTCAGTATGCCTCCTGGACTGCTTATCTTGTATTTCCTCTGACCGACTTGAAGATTGTAATAGATGTTGGCAGTACTATCTTATTTACCTACAATCTCCACACAATTCTAATACTTAATATATTGAATGCTACAGAGATTATACTTACTTAATATCACTTGGTATTTTTATTACCATTGTCTCTCTTTCTTGTTGTCTTTCCTACGCTTTCTACTTTACTTCTTTTTGCCTTTACTAGTTGTTTATATATATGTCTTGCTACCTTAATAACATTTCCAATATGTATACGATATAGAGTTATACTGAACAAATCAGTTAATATCATTACCATACAAGTGCTCTATGCTATCCCTGTTTCTCCCAGTCGATATTACCTTCTAGGTTATTCTTAGAGAACTCAGACCAGACATATGTTTTTCAAACGTTGTAACTTTGTTGCAATTTTTAAGATCCATAGCACTTTTTACTCTAATGATGTTTGTTTAACAGCCAGTGTGTTACTTTATCTGGTTATTATGACTGATTATGTATTTTTGCATATGTGGAAATGGTTGTATATCTTTTACTGTAAAATAATGAAAAATTAACTGCAAAAATAAAGACCCCAATACAGTGTCTATGCTTAGTGGTGGCCGCTACTGAAGGGTTAAAAAGCTGCTAACAGAGTTGCAGTCTGTGTCTGGGAGAGACCAGTTTGCCACACCCACTGATAGTTATCCCTCTATGCATGAGTGGACTCTGACAGCCATTGCCAAGGTTTCCATGAAGACCACATATAATAGGGAGATACAAAACATCCCTGCCTGGTGTCCCATGTCAAGGGAGGAGAACTGATTGTTGGTTGGCAGGTGAGCCTGAGGATTTTCATACCGTACGCCATCCACAAAGCGCATTCAGGGTCCCAGTCCAAATTTCTTTAAGGTCTCAAACATGAAGGACCACACAACCTGGTCAAAGCCTTCTCTGCATTCAGGGCCAAGAGTTTGAATTACCCTTCCCAGACTATAGTTTCATGATGTTTAAGGGCGCAGGATATTATGTTTGGCATGGTGCCCTTCACAAATCCCTCCTGGTCTTCATGGATTAGGAATGAGAGTATGGTCTCCAGCCTCCCCTCAGTAGTTTGACCACTGCTTTGTAGTCCGCATTCAAAGTGATAAACAGTGATACAACCCACAGAGGTGTGGTCCTTCCCTCATTTGGGAAGGACTGTGATAGCTGCCAAGTACTCCTGGGGCACAGCACCATCAACTTCATAACTATAGCCCACACTGGCTGCCCCACGATATCCCAGAAACAAAATCACTGGCTATGCTGTCTGGGCCGGAGCTTGAGGCCAGAGATTTCACCACCCGTTCCACCTTTTTCATCGTAATATCAGCCTCAAGCACTTTCTCTTGTTGTGGCAAGACTACTGGGAGGAAGAGGGGATCCAGAAAGTGTTTGGGGTGAGAAGTATCTGCTGTGATCTCACAGGTATACAGTGTCCGATAAAACACTCTAGACTCTTTCTGATCTGTTTCTCTTCAGTAGCGAACTTCCCATCCGCATTCGTTACTGGGTCTGTGATGCGGTTCAACGACACTTTTGTCAACCGGCAACACAGCGACGGATTATGTCGACCACAAGTTGCAGTCGACCATGAATCATACATGTCTCGGTCCTATTTTTCTACGGGGCTTTGCCTCTGAATACCCCATGCGGGGGGCCCCTGTACTATGGATTATCAACTTCAGTCAGAGTTGATTCAGGAGGGGTGCAGGACCAGGAGACAGTGTGCCCTGTCTCAGGTGCACCAACACCACGACTTGTCGGCAAAGTGTCAGTACTGCGGACAGCAAGGTATGTCACTGTGTTGGTGTCGCCATGAAATTAAACATACCATTACTTCCACGATGGCTTTGTCTGCCTCCCTCTTTTCAGCTGCCATGTTAACCATCTTCCTCCTCTGTCTCCCTTAAAATAAGATCTGGTTTGCGTGAGTAGCAGATTCCTTTCAATTTTACCTGTCACCTGATCGAGCTCCCATTTTCATTTTAAGTTCTGAAAAGACAGTGGGGTCCTGTTTTTGCATACTGTATAGCTCTTTTTTCTATGCCACTCTTTCCATCGGGGATGCCTCTGATCTCTCCTTTCTCTTGTGGACTCAGGCCTGCATAAGATATAGTAACCCCTCAAAAATGGCCTTCATTGCTTCCCGCTGCATCACTTTTGTAGAGTCTCTGCTCCTACAATGTTGGAAATATTCCTTGAGGCCTACCTCATGTGAGCCTTCAAACTGTTCCATGTCATAGCGGCAGTGCCAAACTACGATACGCTGTTACAGTGAGTGTACATTGCGGAAGAAAAATAGCGATCGCTCAGCCTGAAAACCAGGTGAAACCCATAAATAGTATTTACACAGGTGGCTTTGCCCCTCCCCGCACCCCTAACTATAGATTGTTAACTCCGGGGGTGCATGTGAGGGAGACAGTCACAAAAAAAAAAAATGCCTACACAAAGGTTTTCCCTGCCCAGCTCTGAACCGTGTACCTAGCTTCCTACAGCCCGCCACCCTCATCTCCACACCACAGGGGCAGCTTGGCAGTACTCCACCACACTACCTTCCACATACTCTCTTCCTCATCCCTCCTCTTCTGCTGGCCATCCTACTTTGTTGCTGTTCTTCCTCGCTAACCTGCATCTTCGCTCTTCTTCTGTTACTACCTTTTAGGGTATCTCACATTACAGGTGCTGAGACTGAGTCGTTCACATGAGAGTCGCTCAATCTCAGTCGCCCATATTACAGTTGCCCCTAAAATCCTGGTCGAC
Organism: Neoceratodus forsteri; assembly: GCA_016271365.2. Lineage (NCBI taxonomy): Eukaryota > Metazoa > Chordata > Ceratodontiformes > Ceratodontidae > Neoceratodus > Neoceratodus forsteri. The sequence continues at coordinate 552,407,248 of JADMNL010000022.1, forward strand.
TAGGAGCTGGGGTCCAGTCTCCATCTGTTCTGCCCCTGGATGGTGTCACTGTTTCTCATTGTGATTAGGAGTGGGGCAGGGCTGGAGAAAACAAATGGGCTATAGGTAGTGAATATCCTCGATTGCAACAATGCCACAGACAATAGCACCAGATTAATTCTAGTATATGTATTGTGTGTATGGGAATAAAATGAATACTTCCTGCCTGTAGGGTGTAGGAATTGCCAGGTGTCCACCACTGCACATTCTTCGCCATCCACCTAAGGGCTGCAGAGCTCCAAGGACAGGGACACAAGGGGGCAGACCTGTCTATGATCTGGTTTCAGTGGGTATTAACACCCCTCCTATCACTAGAGTGACAGGCAAATCGGCCAGTGTCAACACAAGTTGGTGAAAAAATTCTGGGTTGCCCTGATTTAGGCCTCAGATTGAAGCCAGTGTACTGAGCTCTACCTACCACTGCCTCGGTGACGACACGTCTCCCTGGGGTCCCACACTGATTTCATTTCAACCCTGGCTGAAACCATATCGCTGTCCCCCTCACTTTAATCTGAAGCAAAAGGCTATTAGGGTTCCTCCTCATCCCTGTTCCAACCTCTCTGCTTCTTCACAGGTCAAGTACATTTCCTGTAGTAAAATAATGTCTTCTTTCTGCTTTTTAATAAAAGTTCTAAACTTTTATTTTGACTACTACCTGTGGCCATTCACATTCCAATTAAAATGTACATTATGTAGTGTCATCCATTGTGTCCCACACTTTTTAGAGGTACCATCCTGTTATTGCCCCAGAGTCCCCTTTGAAACCTCTCCAATTCTGTAGCACAAATTTTAAGAACATTTAGCATACTGAGAACGTTTATAACAATTAACCCAAGTATCTAATTGCAAAGACCCCTCTCCATCATCCCTTTCCTCTCCCCACCTCCAAAACTGTACCCAAAAGCAAAGTTCAACCATCCTCACTCTGTCCTTGGCCCCCAAGCCCTCTTGTAACAGAAAGAAAGCCATACCCTGCCCTCCTCCCTCCCTTCCTGTCCAGCCCTCCTATTATTCAACAATAACAGCGTGAATGTCTGAGTACTAGTGCACCTAAAATGGGTATGCAGCTGCGAATCTTTCCTGTACACACTCCACAACTGCTATATTTTGTCTTACTCTATTTCTTTCTTCTTTTTTTTTGCAATTAAATATGCCTTATGAGAAAAGAAAATACAACACAAACTGATAAACACAACAGTTAACAAAACATACAGGAACAACATGCACTAGTCCCCCACCTAGCCACTCCTACTCCAAACCAGCCTCCCCACCCCTGATGCTCCACCAACCCCGCTAAAGAACAGAGAACTCACTCCTATCATGGAAAAGAGCATGGCACACGTGAACAACGAATACCATTATACAATGGGCACAAAAAATAAACAGAATCCTGCATTTTGATTGGCTGGTTGGCACATTTTCAGCGTTGTAAATCCTCTAGTGTACCCACTGGAAAAGGTACCAGTCAGCACGCAGCATGAACCTCCTCCAAAATCACTCCGACAACCCAAAACACCACGAACATCGGAGGGCAAGATCAGCTCAACCTGCAGCTAACATGACCCCTGAAAACATGTGAGAAAAAGCCACTCACATCCAGCGGTAAAGCGTACAACTGCACACCCCTGCACAACTCGAAACAATTCACCATACAAAACAACATTTCCCAACTCTTCCCCACAACTACTTGTACCAAACTAACCAAGTCATTTTTCACTGCTACTCACATCAATTCAACGCCAGGTCTTCTATGCTTCTGCTGCGCCATTGAACCACTGAGGCATCACTAGACAGAGAAGAATTCAGACACACAACACCGACAGAGGGAACAAATAAAATGAGTAGAAGGACCCAAACAAAACACAGACGACTCTCCGAGGACTTCCCAGAAACGATGAGCAAGAAAAACCTTTGAGTGACTCACATTTCTACCGGAAGCACCAGCAACACAACCAGTGTAGGAAACACCGATGTGAGTACACAACATGTTTCTAAAACAACTAGCACAAGAGAAAAACACGCACTAGTTTCTTTTCTCCCGTTGTATACACTCAAGCAAAGACACACACAACCCCATTCACAAAAATACCAATTTTTCACCCTCGCATCCTGACAGAAGGATTTAAAAAAGTTGAGAGAGAGGACTGCGCTGGGGACAAAGTCACTCTGCCTAGCAACAAAGAACTTTTTTAGCAGAGCAATAAAATGGGAAAAAATTATTAAAACAAAACGAACTATTTCTATTTTTTCTTACCCCCAAAACGACCCACTGTATAACAGCAATACCCCAGGGTGTGGGTATACTGGTGGATTATCACTTCTGGTGTGGTTAAGCCACTTGGCTGCACCTCATGACCGAACCACACCAGCTGTGGTAAATCCAATTAGTATACCCACACCTCGGAGGGGTATATTGCTTAAATATATCACTCCAGAAGGGGCTAAAGGACAAACTTAATAACAAAAGTGTTGTCTAATCTGGGAATATAGAGAGGACCAACAGTCCTGATATCTCTTCCATGCATGGTTTGCAAAGGCAACTGCACGTTCAGCATTTAAAGCAGTGAGGAATTCTGTCCACCGCTCAGTATATGAAGGTGTCCAGTCTCCTCTCCAATGAAGCAGAATAATCAACTTTGTGACTAGGGAAATGACGCCATTTGCATTTTTGTACAAGTGTAGGAATAGAGGAGTAATGCTCCAGCAGACAAACCTCCTCATGAAAAAGAGGATAACCCCCAGAAGAGACAAGATGTTTTCCTGATAGTATCCCAGAATTTTATGATTTTGGGTATGTCCATACCTTATGGTATAGCGAGTCTTCATCTACACCACAGTTATCACAAATGGGAGAAGGGCACTTGCTCACCTTAAATAATTTGGTGCTATTTCTTTCTTCTACCTTTCTTGCCTATGTCCAAACTCTTTCCATATATATACAGTATATCGGAGTTCTCTGGAGTAAGCAATGATCCCGATGCCTTGGTGCTGGCTATAACAGGGCCATTTCCTCGCTCTGGATCTAATTGCTCCTGTCCATGTTAATCCTCTCTCCTCCTTCGACCTCGATCTCCATGGTTTGATGGGACCTTGAGGGAGATGCAGCGGCAGGGCGTAAGATCAGAGTGTTGTTGGCGGAGATCTGCCCTTGATGTCACATCATCTAAAATTGATGGAACATTATCAACTCTATCGCTCTGCAATCTCCCGTAAGAAGGCAAAGTTCCTGTCCGGGAGATTGCAGCTGCTCAGAACTGACCAGCTCAGCTTTTTGAACTGTCGACAGATCTGCAACCCAGCCTGTCTGCAGGTTCAGAAAACTTTTCACAAATAGAGTGTGATGAGCTTGCTCACTTCTTTTGGCTAAGGTGGCTGACATCAGGGCAGTACTCAGCCTGCACCCTCTTTGGGAGAAGCTATAGATGAGGCATCTGGCACGCCTCTAGTCTCTCCTGTAGTTCTTTTGACCAGCCTGAGTTCATTGATGTCATGAGGATTGTCCAGAGTATGCGTTCTACATGCTGTAGTTTGGACCCGCCCAACTTCCTGATAAAGGGTTGTCTTGATACCATTGGCCCTGTCCTAGCACAGATAGTCTGGTGCTTCTTGGATATGGATGAGTTTCCTAGCTCCTGAAGGAGGCGGTGGTGACGTTCCTCCTGAAGAAAGTTTCCTTGGACCCTGACTGCCATGATAACTACAGGCCGATCTCTAACCTTCCCTTTGTGGGAAGATTATTGAGAAAGTAGTGGCCGTACAATTGGAGAACCATTTAACCATCCAAGACATCTATGAACCACTCCAGTCTGGTTTTCGAAAGAGGCATAGTAGCAAGACAGCACTGGTTCGGTACTCAATGATCTTCTGATGGCTAGAGATCAGAAAAGCCGCTCCATCTTGGTTCTTCTTGATCTCTCTTCAGCCTTTGACACTGTGGACCATGGGGTACTTCTCAAGCACCTGGAGTCCATCTGTGGCCTGTCAGGTACAGTCCTCAGTTGGTTTAGATCTTTCCTCACTGACAAAACCCAGAGAGTGGTGTCAGGGATTAATTCTTCCGCCCAGTCTCTCTGTCTTGTGGGGTTCCCCAGGGCTCGGTGTTGTGCCCCATGTTGTTCACAGTGTATATGCTGCCCCTCGGAGACACTGTAAGAAGGTATGGGCTGAGGTTTCATTGCTATGCAGATGATACCCAGCTCTACCTATCTTTGCACCTGACCAGGATACGCCTCTCGGTTTTAATAGCTGTCCCACTGAAATCCAGTGCTGGATGAATTCAAACTGGCTGAAGTTGAATTCAGAGAAGACAGAGGTAATGGTTGTGGACTCGGGTCACAGGATAGAGGGACAGGAGCTGGTTTACCCTCAGGTTTATTTCTGGGGGTGTCCAGCTCCTACCTCTGAACAGGTGCGGAACTTGGGGTGATTTTTGACAGTGAGCTGACACTACATTCGCAGGTGTCGGCAATTGTCAAACTTTCCTTTACCATCTTAGGAACATCACCAGGATTAAGCACCTTGTTCTGGCCAGCGATCTGCCAATACTGAACCACGCTTTTGTGACCTCACGTCTTGATTATTGCAACTCCCTTCATCTAGGGCTTCCTGTGGTTGATATCCGCAGCTTGCAGCTGGTGCAGAATGCTGTGGCCCAGTTATTGATGGGTACGTCTCGTGCCTGTCATATTTCTCCAGTTCTGCGCGATCTGCACTGGCTGCCAATACAGTGGCGGATCACCTTTAAAGTTGGTCATCTGACTTACAAAGCCCTACACAGACAGGGCCGGACTATTGAAAGAGCTTCTGGTTCCTTACTGCCTAGCGATCTCTCCCTCGGCAGATGAGAGGTTGCTAGAGATTCTGAGGGTTTCTTTAAAATCTTCAGGGCTCGTGCTTTTATGTATGCTGCCCTACCTCTGGAATTCTCTACTCCATCCGCTTCAGTGTATCCCATGGAGGAATTTAAAGGGCCTTAAAGACCTATTTATGGTCTAAGATCTATTCTAATTGACTAATGTGATGTTATGAGTTCAGATTGATGTCAGATTGATGTTTTATTTGTTTTATCTGTAATTATTGTAAGGCGCCTTGAATTTGAGAAAGGCACGGTATAAATGTAACCCCACCCAGGTATGCCGTTTCCATCTGACAGCTCTACCTGGCGGGCTGGTTCGGGAGGAATATGTCACCGACACATTGGCTAGGTTTGGCTACTCTGCAACAGGGGCACCTAAGTAACTCCGGACAAAGGAAGCAATAACTGTAATGTCCAATACCAGAAGTGGGATTCTAAAGTGTGGCTTTATTCACATCCAACAGAATAAACAAAGCATAGATGGACCCCACGAGGCTACACTCCTGGTAATGCAGATTTATGGAGATCAGAACACATCCTCATTCACTTTTGCCCTCAGGCTCTGAAACATACTGGGCACACAGCCCAAACTTGTACACTGCTCTGGGTTTTCCTGGCTCGGCTCCCTTGCCAGCTCTTTGGACACTTTCCATATGGCATGGAAACATTTACTGGTGGCTCCTAAACCACCTATGAGCACTTCTGCTCCATAAGGAATCTTCCTCATCAATCCCATGTCTGGGTACTTTCCTCAGGCACCGGCCAAGTACCTGAGAGAAAGCAACAGGTGCCCCAAAGTAAATCTGTAGAGGTGAATTTGGTTACTACTGATGGGGAGGGGTCTCCCACCTCTCGCTCCCATAATTCATACCCGCCATTTCTCTGGACTGTAATACCTCATCTTTTAAAACACTTTGCTGTGTAGATTCTTTTAAATGTATTCACATTCAATCTACTGTCTTTACATCCCATTTGTGCTGAACTTGAACATACTTAATAAGTGGCTGTGTCCATTACTCTAGCCCCCACAGAGTTAAGCAGTCCAATCCTCACATCTTCCAAACTGTACTTGGCTGTCTTTTCCTGACCCACAGTAACAGTCACTTTAGTTTCATTTTGTTTCAGGTGAAAACACATTGGCCTTTTAGCAGAGTGAACTCACCCTTGGTTGCAGGTGCCCCACAGGTGTTTTCTCCTCAAAAGAAATCTCGCCCAGAACTTCTGGTGCCTCAGCACAAACTTAACTCAGACAGCTTTTTTTCTCCCTAGCCTGACCAGGGGTTGCCCCTGGAAGCAGGCTGATTCCTTCCCTCATCCCACAGGGATGGGGCCCTGAACCACTTAAAGCAGTCTCTGCCACTTCAATGTGCTCTTCTTGTGTTCCTCTTCAGGTGAGAACACCGCTATACCAAAATAGCTCTTTGACAGAGCTTAGAGCTCTGAGGCCTGCCTACAGCAAAGCACCTCTACTACAGCCTGCACAGACTCTACTGAACTCTCAGAATGACTTCAAATTCCCCAACGTTCTACTCTAACCTCCAACTGCAACATTCCAGTGTGGCTAATGCAGCTGTGACAGTTCTAAAATGATGTCATCCCTCAGTCTCAGCTGAGACTGAGAACAGAGTGAGACAGTGTGAAATCTATTTAACTGGATTTTCGCAAGCTGCCTTCCTGCCTACCACTAGGTCTTACTGGGATTCTAGTAACCCAGGGTAACCGGGGGTTATATAAAGTTTTATTATTATATTATATCATTTCTCTTTCATAATGTTTCTTTCCCGCTCTCTCTCACATTTTATAACATTGGTTTCTCGTTTTCCTTTTAATTTTTTAGGGAACTTTTCAAGCAAAGTAAGGAGTAAGGAATACCAATGCATGTTCTTTTATTGCTTGATCATTCACTTTTACTTATTAAGCACAGAAAAGCAGGCCCTCTGTTGAGCAGTTCACCGACATTCCCAAGTATGTGTGGCCCTCATCTAGTAGCGGATTGGCAGATCAAAATGTAACACCATAAACCGAAGTGAGCCACCTGGCTTCGCCACTGTAGTAGGGAAGATGGAAGGGAGCGACGGGGTGGGTGGTGGTCGAGACTGCTAGCATATTGCTCACACAGATATTGTCTTTTGTTGACAATATTTTTATTGAAATAAAAGGTAAAACAAACAATTATACATTTACACAAACACAATTCAATCATGAAATTCAGATTATACAGAATTAGAAAGCATTCCAATATCCATAAATATTATGGCAAGTCAAAAGTCTAAGAAGCTCAAACAACGTTTACCTGAGAACTTGAACTCTTACTAATCCATCCTGTGTCACGCAGCTCGGCACTCCCTGCTAGATGGGTGTTCACGCGTAACCAACGCCACCGCTCATGGGCGACAGGGTCCTGCAAAACCAAACAGACTCAAACTGGGCACCATGGCACATCCGCGGCAGCATCGCAGCACAGAAAGTCTTGGTAGTCCAAATATTTATTAAATAAATGAGAGTATAGCACGAAGCCCCAATACCTTGCCTTGGGCCGAGAGGGGCCCAGGCAAAATCTCACATCTAAGGGTTAGCGCCAAGGCTCTGTGCGGGTTCTCATTATTGAATAAATGGTGGACATGAGACTTTCATTTTTTTGCTACGATTGCCACGTGGTTGTGCCTAGTGTCTGTTTTTCAGTTATATGTTGTGAAGCAGCAGGAGATATAGCTAGTAGCTCCCCAGTGGTACAGCACAGCATGCCTGTCCATTTCCCAACAAACTGCGCCTCTTCCACCCATTTCACTGCCAGCTCCACCCCATTACCTGCCACCACCGGAGCATTTCAACTTCCATTAATAACTATTCAAACTTGCTACTGGAAAAGGAATGGCATTTGATAACTGCTCAAACGAATTAAGCAGAAGACATTTTTTGCCATCTTAGTCATTGTCATTGGCCGGTCCCCACCTGCCGTCCCACTCCTTACATCCACCACAGCCCCTCACTCTACCGATCATGCAGCTGGGGCTCTCTGGCTGTCGGATTTAGGCCCTGGACACACTGGGGAACTTAAAATGGTTTAAGTGCCTTAAAACAGTTTAAATCCTCTAGCACTGTTTGCAGACAGACTACAAGCCCCTTAAAACATTTTAACAAAAGTGTTTTTAAACCCAGCTAGATACCTAGTCTTAAAACCATTTTTAAAACATTTTGAAGCTAGCATGGTTTTACTTACAGGTCTGTCCAGGAGTAAAAGTGTTTTAAACTGTAATGGTTTAACTAAAACAGTTCTAGTTGCAGTGTGTCCAGGCAAGCACAGTTCTGTGTGTTGGACTTAACACAAAATGGTTACAAGGAGAACAGGTTTAACACCAGCAGTGTGGCCACACTAAACCATTATCAGAAATGGTTTCTGAGTAGTGTGCTGCACTGGAATTGTTTAGCTAAACTGGTTTTAAAACGGTTTCAAAAACAGTTCTGTAGTGTGTCCAGGGCCTAAGACTCTGCGTAGGTAGAGAGGTGCGATAAAGCACTCGACACTGGTTACAGTGCCATCACCTCTTTGGTTAACCTGCTCTTCACTGTGCACTGCATTGAACCGGAGCCACATCTGCCACATCTTTTAAGACTTTTTATATTTTGACGGTTAAATATAGTTTTTGTCTATTTAATTAGGTTTCAGGCCTCCCTCCAGTCGTGAGCGTCGCACCCACCCCCGCCACCCCTTCTCTAGTATTTTCTCTTGCAAGTATTTGTTTTTGTTTGTGGGTTCATTCCCGTTTCTTTAGTGGGCTTAGTACTGTCAAGAGACTTCCTTTTAAATCTTTTAAAAAAAAAAGAGCAGAACCTACTTGTTAAGAGTTTTCCTCTTAATTGTTCCACATTGTGAGGAACACATACCTCTCAAGTGAGGACATCCCTCATTTTACCCTTAAAATTGCTCTGTCCTCATCCATCCCACATTAAAAAAAAACAACCACAAAATTGAAACATGGGGGCTGATTCCAAGACAAATGTCGCAACTCACAGGCGTCTGCAAGTTGCAACATTCATACCGCTATGCCAGGGACCCTGTTCTGTATTCTAAGAGTGGCAGGGGTCCTGGCACTTATTAGTATGACCTGCAACTTGTGGCATGCGAGGCTACTGCCACGAGCATGGCATAATAGCCCTGCATGCCGCAAGCTGCGCCACCTCCCTTCCGGAACACCACAGCAAGCACCAGAGGGCATGGGGGATGGACTGGTGGCACAGGAGTCCAGGGTGGCACATTAGAAAATGGATCCCTGGGGTCCCTGACATTCGGGAGTGGGGGCATGGACATGTTCATGGTGGCATGAGGAGCACAGCAGGACCTTTGCAGCGGCGCTGCAGAGTGGGCATCCATCAGATGGCATGGACGGATGCATCTTAGAGCATCTCTGAGATGTTCTAACTCCGCTGCACCATTACGGCTCCTGGAATAGCATAAGTGGGCTATGAGCCTTCCTTTTAAGAATAGAGCAAAGTTGCTGTAACCCACCTTACCATGTCGGTGCAGGTTGCAACATAATGGGTGGCGTATCCCACATTTGGTGTAACCCACAGAGGGCATGTGCAAGGCATCTTTGGAATCACAACTGGCATAATGTATGGCGAGGTTGCAAGTTACGCCATGGGGATTGGTGTAACTTCATGCTGCAGAAGTCATCCTAGAATTGGGCCCTAAACTTTAACAGCAGATAAGGACTGCTTGGCCCACCTAGTCTGCCCATTTCCTACCTAATGGATAAGCTGCAGATCCTAGTTAACCAGCAGCCTACTGGTACTTTCTCCTTAACCCCTCCTACACGCCCACTATAATTGCCTTATGTCTGTCCCATGCATTCTTGAATTCCTCCACTGTTTTTGACCCACCACCTCCTCAGGAAGGCTGTTCCATGCGTCCACCACCCTCTCCATGAAAAATACTTCCTCAAATTGCCCCTTGAGCCATCCCCTCTATCTTCAAATTGTGCCTCCTTGTTCGTGCACATCTCTTTTCTGAAAGATGCTACCTCTTGGACTTTGTTGATTCTCTTGAGGTACTTGAAAGTTTCTATCATGTCCCCCTCTCTCCTTTCCTCAAGTGTATACATATTAAGCTACTTTAGTCTCTCTTCATATTGTTTTTGTTGCAGACCCTGCACCATTTTAGTTGCCCTCCTCTGGACTGCCTCCATCCTATGTCCTTGTGGAGATGGGGTCTTCAGAACTGCACGCAGTACTCCAGATGGGGTCTCACCAACTGTCTGTACAGAGGGATAACAACTTCCTGTTTTCTACTGGTGATGCCTCTCCTATGCATCCCAGAATCTCTCAGCCCTCCTTACTGCCTTCTCACATTGCTTGCCTACTTTAAGGTCATCTGAGTACCCACAGGTCCCTTTCTATTTGTGTTGTTGTTAGTACCCCCATTGTGTACTCTTCCCCTGGGTTTTGGTTTCCCAGGTGCATTATTTTGCACTCTTTGCATTGAATCTAGTTGCATACTCTTGACCATTGCTCCAACCTTGCCAAGTCCTTTCTCATCCTTTCCACCCTCTTTCTGTATCAACCCTGTTGCAGAACTTTGTGTCATCTGCAAAGAGGCATATTTTTTCCTTCCAGCTCCTCCGAAATGTCACCTATAAAGACATTAAAGAGTACTGGTCCCAGTATTGAACTTCCCTGGGACCCACTCCCAGGCTAGCTAAATTGTTTATTAATCTTTTGTGTAGGACTGTGTCAAATGCCTTGCTAAAGTCTAAGTAGGCCAATCTACAGCCCTTCCTGATCTACTACTTTGGTCACCCAGTCAAAGAAATCAATTAGATTTGTCTGACATGATATTCCCAAGTGAATCCATGCTGCCTAGGGTCCTGTGCCCCACTGGCCTCTAGGTATTTGACAATTCTTTCTTTCAGAAGTGAATCCATCATTTCACTACCACTGAGGTCAAACTAACAGGTCTGTAGTTTCCTGCCTCTGTCTTGCTCCCAATCTTGTGAAGGGGAATCACATCCGCCTCCTCCAGTCCTCAGATACCACACCATCGTCCAATGATTTGTTAAAAAGGATAGTAGTGGTGTCACTAGTTCTCCCTGAGTTCTTTTTAGAATTCTGGGGTGAATCCCATTAGGTCCCATTGCTTTGCCACCTTGAGTTTTAAGAGTTCTTCAGGACCCTTTCTTCTGTAAATGGACTGGTGTCAACCCTCCTGCCCAGAGTGCTTCTACTGTTTGGTTTAGGTAACTCCTCCTCATCTTCTTTTGTGAATACTGAGCAAAGTATTCATTCAGTATCTCCTTTTCACTGTCGCTCTCTGCCCACCTCCCTCCCTTTATTAAGCCTCACTATTCTTCCCTTGGTCTTTCTTCACTCCTAATGTATCTATAAAGGTTTTATCCCCCTTCTTAACTGAGCTGGCCATCTTTTTCCTCAGTTTGGGCCTTTGCTATCCTGACTGCATTCCCCGCTTCCCTCTGCGTTAACTGATACAGTTCTCTGTCCTGCTCCTTCTGCGATTCTTATACTTCCTGAATGCTATCTTTTCTCACTAGCCTTCCTTGCCACCTCTTTTGAGAACCATAGTGTTTTTTTCTTCATTTTGTTTTCTTTATTCACTTCACACAAAGGCTTGTTGTCTCTATGATGGCAGTTTTGATTTTCCCATTGTTCTTCCACCCTCCTTTCTGCCCATTTGCTGGTGCATTCCTTAGGCACTGCCTCATTTGCCAAAAGTCAACCTTCTAAAGAATACCCCCTCACTGTTGTATGGCTTGGCTCCATGGTAGTGTAACCCCAGGTGGTGCTATCCCATGGGCTACTACCCTGCCTGCTTGACTACTGACAGGTTGAGGGCCTAGGGTTCTATGGTGGGTGCCTCCACCCAGAAGTCAGGGTTTGTAGTGGTTAGACTAGCTTGGTCACAGCCCTCTGGGACACTAGAACCCCTTTTATTCCCTCTAGTGGCTCACACAATGCACAGAAGTTACAGTCCCAATACCCTATGTATACACAATCGCTCACTCATATAGATACACTTACCCTCAAGACTGATTTGAGGTTCGTCTCTGGGGACCCTCTGTAAAATAAGGTTGATCAACATACACAAACCAATACAATGCTTGATATGTAGGTACTGACACTTCAGACAGTTTAAAGTTTAACAACATCAAATCTAGTTTATTTAGGGGAATAAAACACGGAGGGGAGATCAAGTTAATTGGCAGAATTAAATCACAGTACTGTGCACACATACAGGGTCTGAAAAGTCACACTCTCTGGTTACCCAGGTTGGGGTGGGCTAGCCAGGTCCATTGCCGGGGTTGGCAAGCAGGACCCTGTAGAAGAAAAATATATGCACAACACCAATTGTAATCCGGAGCCGGATGGCTCAGTCCATGAAGAAGTGAAACAACAATAATTAGATGACACACTTGTAATTGAAAACAGGCTGCAGGGGAATACCCTGATTTGTACTCATAATATTCAAGCTGAGAACTTGATGGTGGATGTTCTTCTGGGTTGCCAGAACAACAGGGCATGGAGACACGGTCCTTGTGACTGGACCCCACTGCAGTAGGTAGCAAGCAGATTTAGTCCAGAGACAAGCTGGGGTTTGCTTCCAGCTTCAACACACAGAACACAGCACAGGGGATTGAAAATAGCGATTCCCCACAAGCACTACGCACATTCATATGTAAAAGAAAAGTACTATACCAGTCAGGCTGCTGCTAGATCCCAATCGCAATTACTGCAAAATACCTGGGAGCACACACAGCAGCTTCAGTTCCACAAACTGAGCACCATTCAGCAATTTCTCCAGTCTTCTACAGGGTTAGCCTAGTTTCTACCTTTCAGACTTCCTTATTTCTCCTCACAAGTCGGATTCAGTCTGAACTAGCACTCCCACAGGCTGCAGGCTGAACCTCAGGGGCCTCACATCGCTTCAGCGTCAGAAACTATGCACATGAAGCACAAGAGCTCCTTCTCTCTTCACTGTCACAACTGATCTGATCTTTCCAGTCACAGAGCAGGGCATTTCCTTAGATCCACACCATTCTGTTGGCTGGTTCGACTGTCACTCACAAAAAACTCCTCTGTTGGTGAAAAAGGTGCCAAGTTCAAAACTACATTTCCCAGAGTCACTGCTCATACAATCCCTTGTGGCTGGCTCAAAATTGAGAGTCCAAGTTCCAATTCATCCACAGGCTCCATTTAAGGCCTACCTATCATCCTGATTGGTCCAAGTCAGCAATTTAGGACCAAAATAAAAGAGCTACACTGAAACAGTTCGCTTTTAAAAAAAAAGAAAGAAAAGAAAGAAAGTCAGTGTGTATTCTGTGCTGGGAATGGTTCTGTATCAGTTTACTTTGCTAAACCAGTAGGAGAGAGAGCTTAATTGGGGTGTGGTTTAGACACTATAAAAACAGGTGACTCAAATTACAACTTCCTGTTGCTAGCCTTGCTTGTAGAGCAGAAAGCAGCTAACTAAAAAGAAGCTACATTTTCTTATTAATTTAACACTTATATCTTAGCAGGAGTCGGTGTCTTTTGAGTTTAAGCAAACAGATACTTTATTAGCAGTAGAAGGGCCTTATTTAGGGTTTAAAAAACAAGAAAGAAAAGAAAGAAAGTCAGTGTGTGTTCTGTGCTGGGAAGGGTTCTGTATCAGTTTACTTTGCTAAACCAGTAGGAGGAAAGAGAGCTTAATTGGGGTGTGGTTTAGACACTATAAAAGCAGGTGACTCAAATTACAACTTTCTGTTGCTAGCCTTTTTCTTACTAATTGCCCTCCATCCCACCCTAAGCCAGTTCTACTTTTATAGCCACTGGATTTGACTGTCAACAGGAACTGTTGGCAGTAGGAAGGGAAGGATCATAGAGAAACATTGGTTTTGTCAACCCTAAGGAAAAAGTAGCTCACTCTCCCCAGCTGGTGGTAGTCTGACACTGAGCAAGGAAGAAGGAGGCTACTGAAGAATATAGGAAGTTGTTGTCACAGAACAGGAAGGGTGAGAGTTTTAAGGAGAGGAGAGAGTAAGCATCCAGAGAAACAGGAGAGGGACACAAAATAAGACATGATAGGAGTGGTGCAGTGCAATGGCTGTGGGCAGCAGTGTTCGGGAGACATTCTGGAGGCTGCAATGCTGCCCATTTGCAGGCACCTCTCTGGTCTGAGGGAGGAGGTTGCCTGTCTCCAGGCTGACCTGGCTAGATTCAGTGAAACTCCTCCCACCAGGGACCACCAGGGCCAATGCCACTACCCCAGAGGTTGCCAAGAAAGAGGAGAGGCTGGACCAGGGTGGGCCCAGGGAGGGAGGAGGAGAGGATGGTGGAACAGAGTTGCATCCCTCCAGCTGTACTTCTCCACAATTCATTCGCTCTTCTGGTGGATAGTGGTTCCTCTATGGAGGCACCTGCAGTGGAGACCAAGGAAGATGCTGGGAACCTTCACAAAGGAGACCCACAGGGGGTGGCATGAGACCCCACAGGGGAAGGAAACAACTCCTGGTGGGGACTCAATCATTAGGGGTAGAAATGGGAGGGAAGGAAGGGAGAGGGAGGTAGGTGCCTGCCTGGCACCACGGCTCGGAGGGACAGGAAGCGAATCCTCAGGATCATTGGAGCAGCTTCACGAGGAGGGAGCTGGATGTTGTGTCCACCTAGGGACAAATGACCTGGCTAGGAATGGGATCAGAGCAGTGCAAGAGGAGTTTGTAGAGTTGGGGAGGGCTTAGACAAGTAGCGTACACAGTAACCTTCTCGGAGGTGCTGCCTGTCTATGGCAAGGGTGATGCTAGGGTACTCCTCACCAAGGAATTCAATGAATGGTTGAAAACTGGTGCGGAGCTCAGGATTTTGGCTTCATTGGGGACTGGGAGCCACCTGGAGGATGCAGACCTATACTGGCACGATGGTCTGCATCTGTCCAGGGGAACCAGGATCCTAGGTGAGAGGTTTAAATGCTTCATTGGCAAGCATTTAAACTAGCCAAGGGGAGGCACTGAAAAGGAGCAGGGAAATCCCAGCCTCCCCCACAAACAACAGTAATTAGTGAGGTAAACACCAAGGTAGAGAAGTCATTAGGAGCAGGCCAGAAGTAAATGTAAAAAGGCAAAGGCAGTAAGGACAGAAATGGGGTTACAAGGGTAAGGCCATCAAAAAGTGGAGGGTGATGAGTACCAATGCCTGTAGTCTGTGTAACAAGCTCCTGAACTAGTGGCCTTGATGGAAGAAGGTTGCCTGGATATTGTGGCAGTCACAGAAACAAGGTACACAGAGAACCATGACTGGGATGTCAACATACCAGGATACACAACTACAGGAGGGACAGGGAGGGTAAAAGAGGAGGAGGAGTAGCTCTCTATGTAAAGAAGGATCAAAGCAACAGAACTAAAGAGTAAACAGGGAGCAGATGAGACACTCTGGGTCACCCTGGAGACAAGTAATGGCACCACAATCCGCATGGGGTTGTATACAGACTCCCCATCTCAGGGGAGGGAATGGACAAGGAAATGATAGAAGGCTTCCTTAGAATGGCAGAAAAGGGAGATATTGTTGATGGGGACCTGAATATGCCAGATGTTAACTGGAGCACCTTTGCTGCAGCCACATCCAAGAGCAGGGTCATTCTTGATGCCCTACAGGGGCATGCCTCAGACAGCTAGTACTGGAACCCACTCGGGAGGGAGCAATCTTAGACCTGGTACTCTCAAATGGGGACAGAGAAAGAATCTCAGATTTAGAAGTGGGTAGCCATCTGGGAACAGCGACCACCAAACAGTGTGGTTCACAATAAACACAGCCATACAGTCAAGCCATACAAAGCAAGAGTATTGGACTTTAGGAGGGCTGACTTTGGGAAAATGAGAGAGTGCCTTAGAAAAGCACTAGCAAACAGCAAGAATGAGGGTGGAGGAACAATGGAGAGTAATCAAAACAGCCATCACAGAGGCAACAAGCCTTTGTGTAAAGCAAATCAACAAAACACAACGAAGGAAAACGCTATGGTTCTCAAAAGAGGTGGCAGGGAAGGTTAAGGAGAAAAGGATAGCATTCAAGAAATATAAGGAAACACAGAAGGAGAAGGACAGAGAACTTTATCAGTTAAAGCAGAAAGAGGCTGGGAAGGCAGTCAGAATAGCAAAGGCCCAAACCAGGGAAAGGATAGCCAACTCTGTTAAGAAGGAGGATAAGTCCTTTTATAGGTACATTAGGGAGCGAAGAAAGACCAAAGGAGGGATACTGAGGCTTAATAAAGGGAGGGAATGTGGGTAGAGGGTGACAATGAAAAGCAGGGATACTGAACAAATATTTCTGCTCAGTATTCACAAAGGAAGAGGAGAGGGAGGTACCTAAACCAAACAAGAGAAACACTCTGAAGACAAGAGTCGATACCAGTCCATTTACAGAAGAAAGGGTTCTGAAAGAACTAATAAAATTGAAGGTGGACAAAGCAATGGGGCCTGATGGGATTCACCCAAGAATTCTAAAAGAACTAAGGGTAGAACTAATGACACCGCTGACTACTCTCTTTAACAAATCATGGGAGGATGGGGTGGTACCTGAGGACTGGAGGAGGCGGATGTGATTCCTCTCACAAAAGTGGGAGCAGGACAGAGGCAGGAAATTACAGACCAGTTAGTTTGACCTCAGTGGTAGGTAAAATGATGGAATCACTTCTGAAGGAAAGAATTGTTGAGTACCTAGAGGCCAGTGGGGCACAGGACCCAAGGCAGCATGGATTCACGATGGGAAGGTCGTGTCAGATGAATCTAATAGATTTCTTTGACTGGGTGACCAAAGTAGTAGACCAGGGAGGGGCTGTGGACATGGCTTACCTAGATTTTAGCAAGGCATTTGATACAGTCCCACACAAAGATTAATACACAAGTTCGCCAGCCTTGGAGTGGGTCCCAAGGTGGTAGCCTGGATAAAAATTGGCTAGACAACAGGGCGCAAAGGGTAGTAGTAAATGGAGTCCACAGTGAAGAAAGGAGGGTTACTAGTGGGGTACCGTAGGGTTCAGTACTGGGACCGGTCCTTTTAATGTCTTTATAAGTGACATTGCAGAGGAACTGAAGGAAAAGTATGTCTCTTTACAGATGACACAAAGATCTGCAACAGGGTTGATACACCAGATGGAGTGGAAAGGATGAGAAGGGACTTGGCAAGGTTGGAGGAATGGTCAAATGTATGGCAGCTCAGATTTAATGCAAAGAAGGTGCAAAGTAATGCACCTGGGAAACAAAAATCCAGGGCAAGAGTACACAATGGGGATGAGATACTGACAACAGTAACAATGGAAAGGGACCTGGGGGTAATTATATCAGATGACCTAAAGGTGGGCAAGCAATGTGAGAAGGCAGTAAGGAAGGCTGGGGATATTGGGATGCATAGGGAGAGCATCAATAGTAGAAAACAGGAAGTTGTTATCCTCTGTACAGACAGTTGGTGAGACCCCATCTGGAGTACTGTGTGCAGTTCTGAGACCCCATCTCCGCAAAGACATAGACAGAGTGGAGGCTGTCCAGAGAAGGGCACCAAATGGTGCAGGGTCTGCACCAGAAGACATACTGAAGAAAGACTAAAGGAGCTTAATATTATACCCTTGAGGAAAGGAGGGAGAGGAGACATGATGGAAACTTTCAAGTACCTGAAGGAATCAACAAAGTCCAAGAGGGTGGCATCTTTCAGAAAAGAGATGTGCAAGAACAAGGGGGATAATTTGAAGATAGAGGGGGACAGCTCAGAGGTAATGTGAGGAAGTATTTTTCACAGAGAGGGTTGTGGATGCGTGGAACAGCCTCCTGAGGTGGTCGTGGAGTCAAGAACAGTGGGGAATTCAAGAATGCATGTGATAGACATAAGGCAGTCCTAGTGGGGGTAGAGGAAGTAAGCTGTTGTTAATTAGGATCTGCAGCTTATCTGTTAGGTAGGAAAATGGGAAGACTAGGTGGGCCAAGCGGTCATAATCTGCCGTCAAACCCTATGTTTCTATGTGCTGAAATAAAGACAGGTTAGACAAACTACATTTTCTCAGTCACTCTAAATGATTTCTGGCAAACAGTTATATCTTTCAACAAGGCTCCCTCTGCACATGTAGCTAGCGGCAGAAACGAGGCGATGGCAGCAGCTCGGGCAGGATTCGAGCATTAAATACACAGTCCCCATACAAACTAATTAAGTCTGCAAGCAGACAGCTCTTAAAGAGACAGTGCGTGGAGGCTCAAATAGTACTCACTTGGAACCACATTTAAACAGCTCAGACACGAACACCGAACAGACTTGGAACATTCAGGCAAGCTCCTGGAAGACTTTTGGGAACCCCCATTTGCAGGAGTTACAGTAGTGTTTATCATGAACCACACTCTGAGTTGGTCGATTGTTCCCAGATGGCTACCCACTTCTAAATCTGTGATCCCTCTCTGTCCCCATTTCAGAGTGCCAGGTCCAAGATTGCTCCCTCCCGAGTGGGTTCCAACACTAGGTGTCTGAGGCATGTCCCTGTAGGGCATCGAGAATGACCCTGCTCTTGGATGTGGCTGCAGTAAATGTGCTCCAGTTAACATCTGGCATATTCATGTCCTCCATCAACAATATCTCCCTTTCTCTGCCATTCTGAGGATGCCTTCTATCATTTCTTGTCCAGTTCTTCCCCGAGATGGGGGTCCGTATACAACCCTGTGCGGATTGCAGTACCACTACTTGTCTCCAAGGTGACTCACAGTACCTCCTCTCCTCCTCATTTACCCTTTAGCTCCATTGCTTTGATCCCTTCCCTTACACAGAGAGCTTCTCCTCTTCCTCTTTTACCTCTCTGTCCCTCCTGTAGATTGTGTATCTTGGTATGTTGACATCACAGTCATGGTTCTCCATGTACCGGAGACCTCCTACCATTTAAAGACGTAAGCAAGGGGGTGATGAGACCTATTCCTAATGTGTTCCTGTTGCTTCATTGTGTTTCTCAAGTTAATATTCCCTTACAGTTTCCCTCCCAGTCGCACCTCTGAGCTGGGGAAGGTGCACCTGGTGTACCAGTTTGCAGTGGCAAGCAGAATTGTGAAAATCTTGTTATTGCTCTTGGGAGAGCTTTAGAGCCCCGCTGTCCCACAGGACATCCCATCAGACACACCAGATCCCTCAGGTCAGATGGTGTCCACATAGGCATGTCCTGGTGCGCTGCATCAGGACAGGGCAGTGGTTTTGTGGATATGCAGCAGACCTCGACCCTGACATCTAGAAGTTCAGGATAAGGATATCGGGATCTTGGTGAAAACCTTGACCTCAGGAGCTACTTGATGAGGAGGAGGATGAAGCCTCTGAGGAGGCAGAGGAAAGGGAGTGGATGGAGCCGAAGAGGAGGCTACCTATCCCTCCCTGTTTCATATCAAATCCTTGTCCTACCTGATAGATGAGGCTTGTAGGACCTTTGCCATCCATGGAAGCAGTGGATATCAATTCTATCCTGTCCGCACACTTCTCCACTCCAAACAAGGCTGCTCATAATTCTGTCAAGCGCACCGTCATTCCTGTTGAAGGGTTCCTGGCCCAAATGTATTTGCATGACCAGCGAGTGTGCGCTGCATGCAGAACAGCCTTCACCTCTAACAGTACAGATCTGCACACCTCCTACTCCTCCTTCGTTGTTACTAGAGCCTTAAACTTGGGGTTACTGCCTGGGCAGCTCCCCAATTTGGTGGGGGTGGGCATTTGCAGTTGGTATCTTTGACCTCCACCTCGGAGATGCCACAGTGGAAAACTTTGTATGTCTGCCCGATCCACCTGTCATGTTGTGTAGGTTATGCAAGGCGTGTGGCTCAGGTGTTAGGTGGCTGAGCAGGCTTCAAAACCAAGCTGCTCATTCAGTGCTTTTATGGTTCCCGGCGTCACTATCCCGACACTCACCTGCCTGACACTACTCGTCCGATAGGTGAAGTGTCCTAATAGTGAGCATCCTGATAGGAAACTAACGGATGGATGTTGACAGGGTAAGGTAGCAGATGTGACGGGTTGCTACCTTGTCGCTGCTGCTGCACGTGAAGGGACAGTTGTGTGGGAGTTGGCTGAGCTGCTCCAGTGGTGTACAGGGCTGCACCACTGGCAGCTCTGCCAGCGCCCCTCAGACCCGGGTTCTGGTCCCGGGTACCTTCCTTCAAAACTCCCGTAACTAATATTTTTTACTCCAGGGTCCACCTCCTTGGAATTAGTTATTTTAGTTATGGTGTGTGGTGGCAGAATCTTCCACATGGGGTGGGAGGTGAAGCCCCCATATTATCCACTTGATTTCGTGTGATGCCCAACATTGTAGTGTCAAGCATATGAACTGGTCGGGCTGTGGATTTTGGGCCACTAAACTTGGGATCCTGAAACTCAGGATCCTGAGTTTAGGATAACTAATATATCCAATCATTCTACCCTTGAGGAGCTTTTTTATTCAGCTCTGGCCAGGGTGATTTTTGAAGGATATCCAGGATAACAGGGAACCTGTTTAGGTTACTAGATCATAGAAACATAGAAACATAGAATCTGACGGACGAGATAAGGACCGCTTGGCCCACCTAGTCTGCCCATTTCCCTACCTAATGGATAAGCTGCAGATCCTAGTTAACCAATAGCCTATTTCCTCCTACCCCCACTAGAATTGCCTTATGTCTGTTCCATGCATTCTTGAATTCCCCACTGTTTTGGCTCTACGACCTCCTCAGGAAGGCTGTTCCATGTATCCATAACCTCTCTGTGAAGAAACATTCCTCACATTACCTCTGGAGCGTGCTCTATTTTGAAATTGTGCCCCTTGTTTTGCACATCTCTTTTCTGAAAGATGCTACCCTCTTGGACTTTGTTGATTCCTTGAGGTATTTGAAAGTTTCTATCCTGTCCCCCTCCCTCCTTTCTCGAGGCTATACATTTTAGTTCCTTTAGTCTCTCTTCATGTGTCCTCTGGTACAGACCCGGCACCATTTTGGTTGCCCTCCTCTGGACAGCCTCCACCCTGTCTTATGTCTTTGCGGAGATGGGGTCCCCTGAACTGTACACAGTACTCCAGATGTGGATCCATTCATATATCTGGACTGTGTAGTATGATGCAGGCTGCCGCCTATTGGCTCACGCTGTGGACCAATGGGTGTCACAGCCCTACCGTCACGAGTCAGGTGGCGGGCAGCAAGCGGGTGGGGAGCTGCTGCCCACCGCTGAATCGGGACAGTGGGGCTTGTGGGCAGGTGGGAGGGGTACCGCTGGACCACCAGGGTTGGTTTGGTTTGTCACAAGATATTACAGATGCCCGCGATCAGGCTGCGTGTGGTCCACTGGACCACCAGGGATATAGGACTGATCATAAGCACATATGCCCGCGATCGGGCTGTGACGTTCCACTGGACCACCAGGGATATAGGACTATTATTGATCAAAATATGCCCGACGATGGGCATGGGGGGGGCATCACCACAAAGGTGCCGCCAGAGCTTGGGTGGCCACACACAGGTGGCAGCTGCCATGTTGCACCCTGCACTGTCTGAGTTCACCTGTGGGTGGCCAGCTGTGCTCCTTTTTTTTTTTTTAGCTCACCTGTGTGCAGCACAGGTGAGGGTTGCACAAGCATGGGCTCCAGCACATCCCGGGCTGAAATATCCCCACCTGTGCGTATACATTACTGATGCACTCCGGTAGCATCGGGTTTGTGCCAGGCTCAATCCCTTTGAATATCGGGGTTGACAGAGTTAGGTTGCGATGAAAACACATGCACCATGCTAACCCTTCTGAGTATCTTCTGAATATCCCGCCTTTGTATATTGCTAATCCAGAGCTCATGCTACTTGCTCTTATGTACTCACAATGCAGCTGCAATCATTATATGTGTGTTCAACTCGAACCACATAGCTGCTGTCCATGTCTGCACTTAGTTATTTTCACCTGGTTCAGGCTCACACTGAACCCTAGCTGTGCAAACTTAATCCTGCTTCCTCAGCTCCTACCACATACCTCATTGCTGCAGTTTCACTGCACTGCCTGATGGTAGCTGCTTTCAGCATTGTCTTTCTTGATCTATGTTCATCGACTCCTACAACTCAGTTACTCCAGACAGATGCTGCTCTCTGTGTTTGTACACTGCTACAGTATTACACTCTTGAGGTCAGCTAAACTACTGCTGATGCTGTAAACTAGTTCTATATCTGCATGTGGGTCTCTGCCCCTTCCATCACTTTCTTGTTTTTCCTACAGCGGGGTGTTGAGAGTCTTGGCCCGTGTGGCATACTTACTTTATGTTCTAATCCTGCCTCCACCACCTAAAATCCTCAGAGTATGTATCACTTTCATTAGCTTCCCTGAATGCCTGACTGGCTTGGCCCACTATTCATATTTGCTGCTCTTCCAACCTCTGTGCAGGTCCAACCATTGCTACTCTGTTTTACAGACCTACATGCAGGTCTGACTATTGCTACTCTGTTAATGACCTACATTGCAGGTCCACTCATTGCTTATGCAATCATTCCTCAATGCTCACTACTACTATCTGACCTCTGTGAAGTCCCAGCAATCACTGCTCATTCAGCTTCTCTTCAGTTTTCTGGGGCATGCCAGCCATACCATTCTGGTGCAGGTCCTCCCAGCAGCAGCGGTCTCGCTCTGAAACCCAGAGTCTGCAACTTGAGCATGCAAAGCTTGGGGTGGGGTCCTTCTCACCTGGCCCATAGCTAGGAATTTCCTCGCTCTGGGTGGCCTTCAGTCGTCAACCGTACTGCGGCACCTCATGTTGTTAGAATTTATGCCTCAGCGGTGAAGGGTGGGGCTCTTACAGGGCCCCTTTAGCTGCCCGAGCAGGTTCGAGGCACCCTTCAAGCTATTCTCCCCATGACTGCCTTTGGTTCACCTGGTTTGTTTTTAGAGCGAGTAGATCAGGTGAGTGCCTCAGCAGTCGTTGCTCTCATTCTCCTGCCTTGGTTGCCCGATGTTGCAGGCACTCTCGCAGCCTTCCACGGTGTTCCCATTAGAGGATAGAGTAAGAGCTTTCCTCTAAATTGGAATATTTTCCACCCCCTTTTACTGGGTTTCTAAATTGAAGCAGCAGAGCAGTCACAAAATAAACATCCCGAGCCTGGAGGGAAGGCAACCTAGGCCTTGGATCCTCAGAATTTCCTCCTCAAAGGTTTTTTCTCTCCTCCGTGCCACAGGTCATAACCATTAGTTAGATGTAGTTAGTGTTCCTTAGTTCCTTTAGGTAGGTTCTGCTGTTGGATGGAGGTGGATGGTGTCTCTTGCCTTTCCCTCTCTCCTTAGGGACCCCCTCATTCTCTAGCGCAACCCATCAGACTCATGCCATTTGCTAACCTGCGCATTTCTTTACGTTATCATGCTGCCTGATCGTTATCTATTACTGTGCCTCACAGCTACTGATCGCTAACATGCTTTGTACTACAATTCTTTTTGGGGTTCCTTCCTAAGGTACCTTTAGCCAAGGGAATCATCCCTTCGGCCCCTCTAGGTGGAACCCTCTTTGAGGGTTCCTTGCCTTTGGTGACCCTACAGGGTGGTAATTCTTCTGGACTAGAGAGTGCAAATAGTCAAAACCAAAGTAACACAGTTGCACAAGCATGACATTATACTGGCTGTGTGGGCCATTGAATTGGAAGGCTGAGCCTGTAGTTCAATGGACAAGCAGCCAGCCACTCCCACTTCCTGAGCTATATAAGCAGTTCCTCTCAGCCTCCTTCTGAAGCACTTTTTCTTTGCCCACCATCCTCCCTCCTCCTCCAGCAGCAGCGCTCTCTCCTCGGGATCCTTCCTAAGGTACCTTTAGCCAAGGGAATCGTCTGTGGCACCTCCTTGCCTTTGACATGCCTACAGGGTGGTAATTCCTCTGGAATAGAGAGTGTGAACGCCAAAACCAAAGTAACACAGTTGCACAAGCATAACACTATATTAACTGTGTAGGCCATTGAATAATTGCAATGTGTGCTATTTTGTTGTAACAGCTGACACCACTATACAGCCCACAGGTTTGCTGTTGCTTGGTGCCTGAACCCCACTGTGATTGTTTTCCTATTGTTAGTACACTGCCTTTTGCTCTGGGTGAGATTCGCCTCACTCTCCTTCATGCAGCACATAAGCAACATTTTTCATAACTGCTAGAAAACAGTGTCTGAGAATTGCCTTTTAAGGGGCATGCCATACTTTTCAATGACATTTTTCCACAGGAATGTTCCACAGTCCACAGTGTATTTTTCTCGCAGCTACTGAGTTTTATGTACATGATGCAGAGCAATTACCCCTTTTTCCACAACTGTGCAAATTTGGGGACTTGCACATTGATTCACCTTCTAAGTGTTTTGGAATCCTGCCCCTATCCCAAGTAAATACCGTTTTTCCATCTCCAGGGTCGCTCCTGCGGCTGTCTTGATGCCACTCTCAGGCAGGGGCTACTATTCTCCCCAGTGGCGATTCAGGACTGCAGCCTTTTGCTTGTCATCCTCTACAACCCTACCCCATCTAATAACCTAACTATTCCACCCACCTCACTTTCTTTTCTCACTGATATAGCGGAAAAAATGTTTCTCTCTGTGCTTGACCCCCTTGGCGATCTGCAGCTCTGTGTCACTTTTGCCTCTCTAATCACTTTCTTTGCTTCCCAGTTTCTCTGAACATATTCCTCCATTCTACTTCCCCTGCTTCTCTTTGAACCTGTGAAGTGCTTTCCTTTTGGCCTTACCACTTCCCGACCCTCGATGAGACCCATAGTAGTCTCCTGAGTTTCTTTGTTTTGCTTACTTTACGTAAGCATTGCTGTGATACTTAAGGATGGCGCCTTTCCAGGACTTCCGGTGGCGTCACTGAGGTAATGGCGGTCTAGCGGTGAAGCTCTCCTCCTCTAACAACATAATTCTCCTCCAAACGCAACAAGAGCATCTCATTTTCTGAAATATGGCATCAAGAACAGTGGAGGCAGCAGTATGAAGAAATCCCGAGCAAAACTGACAAAAACAAACCAAATGAGTGAGGATTAAGCCCCAGCAAGTTCAATCACCAGCAGCATGGAGTCCTCGGAGTATGGCAGATGGGGATACAGAAACAGAGAAAGAAACCCTGTCACGCTCTCGCTTTGAAACACTAATTTCCAAGATAAAACAGTTTTGAACAGAGGCAAAACAGGAGTTTAGCCAATTACATACTGACCTCACTACTCTGGAAAGAGAGTTGGAGCCGCCAAGGAAAGAATCTAGAGCCACTGAGGATGACCTGCAGCATCTAATGCAGGCAGTCGATTTCCTGAGGCGGCAACAAGAACAGACAGCTGCGAAGTGTCTCGATCTAGAGGCCCACTCTGGCGTGAGAATAAGAGAATCTATGGTGTTCCTGAGAGGGCAGAAGTTGGTGACATGTCGGACTTCATCTCGGACATGTTAAAGCATGTCTTGTCTCCCTTGCAAGCCTTTATGTTTAAAATAGAAAGAGCTCATCAAGCTTTAGTGCCAAAACTGCCGAGCCAAGGCAAGACCCAGATCCATAGTAGTGAAATTCTCCAGCTTCAAAGATAAAGAGCAGATTCTGAGGTCAGCGTGGCAAAAAAACATTGAATACAATGAATCAAGACTACTATTTGGTGCTGGCCCAGTGGCACTGAGGGTTGAGGCGCTGGGCGCCACACCTCGCACTGGCAACAGCAACCGGGTTTGGGAGTGAGCCCGGCGCTGGGGTCAGCAGGGAGGAGTTGGATCGAGCATCCGGAGGACTGCTCTCTCTCCCTGGGAGGGATCCGGGGTTTCCTGACACATTAGTGGCCTCGGTGGGAGCAGGCACTACATGCATGGGACCAAGAATCAGGGGCAAGCATGGCAGGCATCTACATAGGTAGCCTGCGTGCTGATGCTATTGCACACCACGCTTGTGGGGAAAAGTAAAAAAGGAAAAAGTCTCCCTACACCATCGGTGCGATGACAGTGGCTGAGGAATCTCCCACATCCCAAACGCCGGCCCAGATGCGCCTGGGATCTCTCTCCAGGGCCGACCTGCTAACAGTTGCGGTGGCACCTCATACTTAGAGCCAACAGCCAAAGGGAGGGTGGAACCAGCCCGGGAGGTGATACAGGGTCGAGCCTGCCTGTGGTCGTTCAGGGGAGGGACCCTGGGAGATCGCGGAGGGTTCAGGCTGGGAGTAGGGTGAATTCTGAGCAGGCATTCCTGAAGGATGCCTGGGGTGTAGGTGTACAAAGAAAATAAAAAAGGAAGAAGGCTACTATTTGACCAGAATTACCCCAATCATCCAGCAGCAGTACATGCCTATCCCCCTCCTCAGACCCTACGTGCAATGGGGTGAAGTTCCAAACCTCTTATCCAGCTCATTTAAAAGTCTTCTGGAGTGAGGAACTGAAGTATACTCCACAGTCGAGGAGGCAGCAAGAGCGCTACAGGATAAGCGCCATAACATACCCTCAAAATGAACAGCAAAATCTACAGGCGCTAATCCCCATCCCTCTGGCAACCAGCAGCCCAACTCAACCCGAGATCAGCAGGAAATGGTCTGCCCCAGCCACATTGCAAGACATCAAGGGTATTCTAAGGAAGATGACACAACCTAGGGCACAGCAGCTGGGAATCGGTGCCGAGGACATGAACACTTGAAAATAAATAGTGAGTACTATTTTGTTGTGCCCCTTCTTACCTTGTGGTCTGTGCCGTATGGGAGCACTGACAGTTGGCCTGATCACAGAGGCCTACCGTGACAAGCTAATTGCGGCTGACAAGGCCCTTACAGTTTTCGCCTGAACTCAGGAAACCTTATATCAACATTCAAGACTACTAAGGACTGCCTTGTTGGTCTAGATCCGAATAAATATGACTAAAAAGCGGTGTCACTTTTGATTTAGGCTCCAGCCATAACACTTAAGTTGCCATTTTGTTATGGAACAGTTTAAATGTAGGCTTGATTATTTATTTATTTATTTAGTTAGTTAGTTAGTTTTGTTTACGGGTAAGTACACTAGACAAGTTTTATGCCTATTTTCAGGAGCGACCGAGGAGAGTACAAAAGGGTACAACAGGTACATTGATACAGTAATTAGTTCAGACGAATACATTCAGGTGCAAAAACAGGAGAAAAGACAATTTTACAGTTTTTACATTTCGTGGAAGGTACACCCAGATACAGTGCTGGGGCAAGGTATAAATTAGAGATAAATTCAATGACCAACAGGGCTGGTGAGGATTATGAGCATAGTAACATCATAGCGTTGGTCAAGCAAGGAGGGATTTGGACAAGGACATAAGCGCAAGAGTGGTGACGCCAGAGCAGGAGAGAAGAAGCCGGCACCAGTGGACACGGGAGGCTAAGGAGGCTTAGGACATTCACAGCGAGAGCCACCTTAAGATGATCCCACAGGGAGGTCCGGAAACTCTTGTGAGAGGAGGCAGTCGGACTCTTTCAGGAAAGGGTTCCAGAGCCTGGGGCCATGGACAGAAAAACTCCGGTCCCCATGTTGGTGCGGGAAGTAGGTACATAGTAGGCGGGGCCTTGGGATCTAAGAAGGTAGGGGAGAGGTCAGCAGGAGCAAGAAACCAGGCCAGTTCCGGAGGGTGCGGGCTAAGTACTTTACTCACGAGGCACCCAGTGCTAAAGTTAAGGTGATTGAGGCGGGATAGCCAGCCAAGCTTCTCGTAGAGCTTGCAGTGATGGGTGAGGCGGGTGGCCAGGGCAAAGCGACGGATGTTGTGCGTTGTGCTCACTTGTAGGAGGGTCTTAGAAGTGTGAGCAAATATGGGGGCCCGTAGCTGGAGGAGGGAAGTAGTACTCCCTGGCAAGAGCTAAGCGAGCCGCTGGAGTGAGGTTGTACCGAGCCCTGTAGGCCCTCCCAGTTTGCGGGGTTTACCCCACTGCAGGCATTATGGATATGACTACCAAGGTCCAATTGGGATCAAGCGTCACTCCAAGATATTTGAGGAGGTCACGGTAGGAGAGGGAGCCATCTTCGTAGTTGATATGTAGGGAGTTGAAGAGGCTCGTATTTTGGCAGAGGAACGAAGAGCATAGCCTGGGTTTTGTTTTGATTTAGGACCAATTTATGGTTGGAGAGCCATGCCTGGATGTTCCAGAGGTCTTCAGATAAGTGACGGTTTAGTGTGGCTGTATCACAGGAGTGGGCCAGGAGAACCAGGTCATCCACATACAGGATGACACGGCAGCTGGAGACCACATCAGGAATTAATAAGTAATCTGCGCTGCTTGCACCGACCTGTTAAGGAGAGAGTTAAACACCCATATATGGGTTCATGGGGTATTTTCACATACATGGAATATGCCGAAGAAGAGGTTAGCTCACTCAAAATTGAGTTTAAAGGGATTGCTGTTTAATAATGTTTATAAAGTCCGCAGCCCTTTAATGTTGGGGGAGTAGAAGCAGGTAGTGAAACTGCATATACTTAAGCTTATGCTATTACTATGTGTGGAGCTGCTCACACAGATCACATCACAGGAGCAAAGCTCCCCTCTTTCCTAGTGACTGTATAGCCCAGACATCTGGCTAGGACTCATTCTCACTAGAGTCCAGGGGTACCGAGTCATTAGGATGACTCCCTTTCCTCCTCTGCCACTAGAGCGTTTTGCATCTCAACTCACTCAGATACTAAGGGTGTGTGATGTACTGCTTCCTTGGAGGTCATTATGTACATAGTTTTGTCTCTGAAGAGGAACTCTTCACGGGGCTCCATCTTCAGGGTGTTCTGTTTATAGAAGGTTATTGTTTTCTGTCATCTTTGTTATGTACTGTCTGGTTCCTTATCAGGTTAGTGCTATACCGATGGTGCTGGGAAAATGGTGTGAAGGAAAGGCTACTGAGAGCAGAGAGAACTACCCCTTTGTCAGGTACTGGGGAGGAAAGGGTCACTATTCTCATTGCAAACCACAGGGAAGAAAGAAGACCGGAGGAAACTCCATCTAATACACAACTAAAGGCCTACTATTTAAAGTCAAATGGGTGATCAACAGATATCAAAATACTATCGCACAATGTAAATGGTCTAAATAATCCTTTCAGAGGCAAAAGGTTCTTTCTGTTCTTAAAAAGCAGGTCCCTCTTGTGTTGTTACAAGAAACCCATCTAAGTAAATCAGAACACATTAAGCTGGGGATTTAGCTACTCTCAAGTAGCAGCTTCCTCGTATGGGAAAGGGAAAAAAAGGTACAGCCATATTGGTCACTCAGGCGTTCCTTTTGTGTATCCTCCACATATTCAGACCAGAAGGGTGCCTGACAATATTGGTGGGCACCTTAGAGGGCACGCCGATCACACTTGCCTCTCTCTACATTCCCTCGGACTCCACGGCTGCTACGACCCAAGCCCTCCTTCAGAAAATAGTAGAGCACCACACGGGTTCTTTAATAGTGGGTGGGGATCTAAACCAAACAATAGAACAGACAGATGCCCCCAACCCAAACCAGTCACAAAAACAGCAGCCAGCAAAGCTATTAGGGAGTATAGACCCTGTGGGTGGGCGTCTGGTGACAGCTCCATCCCAGGAAAAGGATTACACCCATTTCCCCCACCCATGGATCTTATGCCTGTCTTGATTACTTTATAATATCAGGAGAACACCGACATCAAGTAAGGAACTGCGATCATATCCCTTCAACTGTCTGACCATTCACAACTCTCTCTGAAATTGGATTGGGGATCAGAAAGGAATCAATCCCTCTGGAAATTTACTAACTACTTGTTAAATCTCAAAGATTTCATTGACTTAATAAAACAAAGAATACAGATCATGCAAGAAAATGATTTCCTGAAATCTCCAGAGGCGATCCTATGGGATACAATCAAAACAGTCATGAGAGCCGGCCCGGTGGCGTAGAGGTTGAGGCGCTGGCGCCTTACCTTGATCCACACGGCGGCCGGGTTCGAGGACGGACTCGGGTCTCCGAGGTCGGCAGGGAAGGGCAGGATCGGCGTCCGACCGGACTGCTCTCCTGTCCTGGGGTGGGTGGGAGCATCTTCGCTCATGCAGAGGCCCCTAGTGGAGACTGGAGGCAATGCATGTGGCAGCGTAAGTAGGAGGAACAAGAAAAGCGAGAAAATCCGCTCCGGAAGTTTACCGGATGACGGATATCGGCCCCGACATCCCTGAAGACTCCTGAGAGCCACAATTGCCTCAGCAGCCCGAGGGTCCCGAGAGAATAGTAGTGTGTGCTGGTTCTGCCCTCGCTTGGTGCCTTTTCCCTCGGAGGAGGGGATCCATCTGGTGCAAGGGGTTACACCGACTAGCCCGAGGAAGGCTGCAAATATGAGGTAGGTGGCCAGGAGATAGTAGGGGAATGCTCCGGGTCCTAGGCGCCTAAAGGAGAGGTAACTCTGGGGCACGTAGGAGGGAAAAGAAAAAAAAAAAAACAGTCATGAGGGAGACATGATCAAATTTGCGACCCACTATAGAAAACAACAAAACTTTCAGCTAGAGAATTACAAAAGCAGCTTAAGGAGCTACAGATACTCCATGCAGGTGGAGATATTGCTGTGTTTTCCTATTGCAAATCACCAAACAACAAATTAAAAAATTATTGATATCAAGACGGAACAAGCCTTACAACGCCTCTGTTAAAAATATTATGAAACTGGACCAAGGGCAACTCACCTACTGGCCTACCGGCTGAGGCAACAGACCTTCCAAACCACAATAACTCAAATTAGGGACCCTAAAATGGTCAGCTGATGAGATCACCTAAACAGATCTTGGAAATCTTTAGGAAATGTTATCGTAGTCTCTATACCCCAGGACAAACGACAAATGATTTGCAGATTCAGACATATCTGTCGAAATTGAAACTACCAAAACTTACTCCTGATCTCAAGCAGCAAATAGACAAGCCATTCACCTCAGTTGAACTATCAGCTGCAATAAAAACTTGAAACCTAACAAGGCCCCAGGTCCAGATCGTTACGTCTGAATTTTTCAGATTCTTTAGGAAGGAGATAAGGATCCCTCCTTGCAGCCTGCAGGATGGCCCAAGCTGGGGAGATGATGCCAGAAACCTGAATTATGCAGTCATTACTAGTATCCCGAAGCCGCCAAAGACACCACTCAATGTAAGTCATACCGGCCTATCTCAATACTTAATATGGATTAGAAACTATATGCCACCTTACTGGTGAAGTGCCTGGAACTGGTCCTTCCTAGACTAATTGATTTCAACCAAATGGGCTTTGTTTCAGGAAGGCAGACCCAGGATAATGTTAAAAGGACCATCTCTACTTCACCATGCTACCCAGTCAGGGTCATCCTTCCTATTCCTGACTCTAAATGCGAGAAAGCCTTCGACGGGTGGCATGGAACTTCTTAGGTCTGTCACTTGAAACTTTGGATTCTCAAACCTTTATCAAAATTATAAATAATATTTACAGTTAGCCTAAGGCCCATGTTAAAATAAATGGGGTGGGTCTGCCCTGATCTCTTTGCTTCAGGGCACCAGACAAGGATGTCCCTCTCTCTCTCTCTCTCTCTCTCTCCACCCCACTTCACCTTATACCTGAAACCACTGGCCTAGGCTCTGACGAGGAGGAGGGAGTGGTGGGTCTTGGGCGGGGGAGGACACAAGCTTGCCCCTATACGCTGATGATCTTTTGATCTATCTCACCAACCCAGAGAGATGCCTATCTCCATTATGGGACAGCCTGAAAGAATTCAGCCTTGTGGCAGGGTATAAAGTAAACACCACCAAGACTGATGTGTTAAAATTCATTACACCCTCAGACAGAATAAACGAAAGCTTCCCTTTAAATGGAATTTAACACACTTGAAATATCTTGGGGTACACTTGGGCTTGGACTGCACCCAGCTGTTTAAACTTAGCTTTATCCCTATCCTGGAGAAACTGAAGAATGTAGAGAGGTGGGCCTCGTCCCCATCCGTGGTTCAGAGGATAGAAGCAGTTAAAATGGTACTGCTCCCCAGGTTCTTGTACCTGCCACAATCACTGCCTATGCACATACCAGATGCATATTTTAACAAATTGACTAAAGGAATCTCTCAGTTTATTTGGGGCTCACAAAAGCCTAGAATTAGGTTTTCTGTTCTACAGATTCCCAAGGGGGCTTTCCCTTCGAATCTAAGTTATACCACCAAGCAGCCCAACTAAGAACAGTATTTTACTGGTTAAGTGGAGGGTATATTGCTAAATTGAAAACACTTGAGACCAAAGGCGGTAACCTTACCAATCTGAACAAGGTCCTCCTCACCAAAAGAGACCCTTTCCCTTGAAGGGATAGGAATCCATACACAGACTGTACCATCCAGAGGTGAGTACGATACACTGGATGATAGGTCTGCTCAGACTTGGAGACCCCTCCTAACATCGTTGCCCTACATGGATGCATTTATTCCAGCTAAATGGGACTCAGGATTCCGTAGATAAAAGGAGAGGGTCTCTCTCTCTGGTTTGGCATTTCCTGAGCAGTAAGGACATCTTATCTTTTCAAGACTTAGTGACCAACTTTGGAATACCTTGGCAAGACAGATTCAAATATTTCCAGGTCAGAGACTATATTCTGTCTCTTAGGCCCTCCCTCCTGAGCTCAGCACCCCCGACTGCAAACCTACTAAGGCAGGCCATAGAGGGTAAAGCACCCCTGAACAACAAAATAATATCATATTTGTACAGGGCCCTTCTCCTATGGAAGGAACACAACTCATACAATAAGAAGGGCTTGGACACTGGACCTGGGAACCCAGATACCTGATGAGGTATGCACCAGGCGCAGGAAAGAATACACTGGGGAATCTCTGCAGTGAGTTGGCAGGAGTTCTCGTGGAAGTTTTTGCTAGATATTTCAGGACACCTGCAGTGCAAGGGAAGTTCGGGGCTGGCGGTTCCTCAGCTTGCTGAAGGGCTGCAGTCATTCCCCTGCGACCCTAACTCATATAATGTGGGACTGCCCAGCCCTGGCCTCTTTCTTTCTGGATTTGCGGCGGGCTCTCTAAGTTATTATTGGCCCGGATCTCTTTTAACCCCCACACTTTACTTTTTTAGACCTGCCAGTAGGACACAGAAACTCCTCCACGAGGAGGCTGTTGAAAATAATATTGTTAGCAACTCAGAAAACAATTACTAAAAATTGGCTCTCCAACAAGAACACAATGGACCAGTGGCATGGCCTTTCAATCAATATATACAGAATGGAGACCCTTACAGCAACCCTCAACAAAAGGCAAGCTCAGTCTGAAATATTGTGGAAGAGAGGAGATGGGCCATTTACATTTTGGCACAGAGACCTGACTCTGTCCCTTGACTGGTGTCGAGGAAGTGGAACAGGCACTTCTCCATGAATAAGTCACTCAACCACAACATGCTCACTGTGTGCTTAGAGGAATATTTCTGTACACAGTGTTTTGTCTTTGTATAAACACTTTAATCTAGATATATAGCTTTTGTACTATTTCCTATGTTTAAAGTCGAGACCCTTATGGACATGACCATTATATGAACTATTTGAATTGATAAGATCCCATTGTCTGGTTTTACATAATCTCTATTTATATCTATATTTTAATTAGAACCCTTTTCCTCCCAGCACCCTCAGAACCAGTGAAAAGTATTAGTTGTATTAACAATGTAGCACCATTGTATATAAATGTGTGTTTTGTCAATTGTTTGTGATGTGCTTGTTGTACTGGAAAAATATAAAAAGAAAGTTTAAAAAAAAAAGGGATGGTGCCTTTATTACCCCATCTCTTCCACACCTTCTATACTGCCTACCCCATCTAACTTGTCCCAAATCACCCCCTGAATTTGCTGAAATCAGTCCTTTTGAAGTCCAAGACCTCTGTTCTTGAGTGTGTTTTTCAGTCCCAAGGGCTAGTTTGAACAAAACTGAGTTGTGGTCACTGTTTTGGCTCCCCAACTCCTTACTGCATCAGCTACTTCAGAGTTGGGAAGCACCACACCCAGAATGGATCCTTGTGTGGTGGACTCCTTACCAGCTGCACCAGTAGAACATCTTAAAGGTATCCAGCATAGCCTGGCTTCTGTTGCTCCTAGACACAGGAAGATCCGATCTATATCAGGTAAGTTAAAAATCCCCTACCATCACAACATCTCTCTTAGCTGCTCCAGTTCTGATTTCCTAACTCTGAGCTCTCTGTCCTGTGCTTCCCTTGCCCTGGCAGTCTGTAGAACACCCCTAAGCATAGTTTTTACCTGCTGCCACTGAAAGTGGAACCCACAGAGACTCAGTCCCTTCCATACTGTCCTTGTTATTCCCATCTTCCATCACTTCAGTGCCCTCCCTAACATAGAGGGCTACTCCACCCCTCTGCCGCTTCCTCTGTCCTTCCTTAACAGTTAAGTACCCAGGCACTTTCAGATCCCAATAATTTCTATCCATGGCCCGTGGTTCAGTGATGGCTTGAGGTCCATCTTAGTGTCTGCCATCATTGCCTGTAGCTACGCTGATTCTATTGCCCAGGCTTCTGGCATTGAGACAGACTCCTTTCCAACTACCCCTGAATGCTTGTTATTCGTCAAATTTTACTTATTTTCTTCCCAGCCTTTTTGGTTTCATGCTGTTTGCAGCACCCTTTTTGTGCATACTTACCGTTAGTCTATTCCCCACCTCATTTTGGGCCCTGAATCGAGTTTCTGTCCATTGTACTGCTACAAGCCCCCAGGCATGGGGAGAACTAGCCAGGATCCTCTTCCTTTCATTTATCTGTTTGATTCCCCTAGTCCCAGTCTCCTCCTCAGTCAGTTTAAATGTCTGACATAGATGTCAAACTTCTAGAACACAGAAAAAGAACACAGGTCAAGAACCCTCTCTCGTCGGCCCAGTGGCACGGTGGGCTGGGACAGGGACCTTGCCACCAACCACGCCCATGACCCTGGTTTGAGAACTGTCCGAGGAAGGAGGATTGGGCATTCTAGGATGGTTCTCCTCCTTTGGCGAGTGGGAACAGTGTGTACCACTACTTCACCCACCTAGTGAAAGCTGGATGTTGGAACAGCGGTCGTGAATTGGTCGGCTGGGTACAGATCGAGAAGTGTCACTGCGTCTTCAAGTAGAGCGGGCTTCTCCCTGCACATATGCCAGTCCGAGGGAAAGCTGTAAATGGAAAACAGCTCAGACAGCGGAGGATGGTGGGACCCCTGATGGCTCCGCATCAATGACAGGCATCGACCCACTCATGCTGGTTTGAGGTATGAGGGTAAGTCCTGGGTAGGGTGGGTGATGGGGCTGGGGCTGCCATCAGAAAAGAGGACCACCAAGCAAGAGATGGATAAATAGCGAATAGGAAAAAAGAACCCTCACGGAAACTGAGGATGCAGAGAACTCCCTACCCAATTATGTCATGGGAAAGAATATTTGACCACAAAAGGTACAAATTGCATGCCAGGCTTACTTGAGACTTGCCTGATAACGTGGATGCAGAGGGATAGAAGGAAACCAGCAGGCACTGATCCTTCAGGATTTGAATACATGGGAAACCCTCCCCTGATACCAGCATAATGGAGTGCTCTGGCCTCTTGACTCCACAGAGCAAGCTCCCTTCCCACCAGATGTGGCCCTTACAGGGGGTACCCTCAACAAGGTCCCACCACAGTGGCAAGCTATGAAGACTGTGGAAGGGGTGAGCAATGCAGGGTCTGGAAGGTCACAGAAGGCCACTGGAAGGTTACATGAACATGGGAGCCACAAGGAGAAAATAACAGCAGAGACTGGCTCTTTATTTCCCAGAAGCAGCCCATTCCTTGCTTGCAGGTCACCACAGAACAGCACAGCACTGACACTAGAACAAACTCCACATTCAACTGACGTGGGTAGTCCATTCAACTGCATATTTCAGATCTCGGGAAAATGTCATTTTATTGGCCAGATTATCTGTCCAGAAAATATATTGAGATATCTGAATCATTATTTATATGAAGTAGCTATAATATTTACACAATCAGATATAATTATCTGTTATCTAGGCAACTACGGATAACTTCTTTATCAGCAGAATGCAAACAGAATGGTTATGGCACTATCAAAGCAGCTGTACTCTGAATCGTTGGCCATGTCTCCCAGGGAATGTCTATAAAGTTACAATGCAGCCGTACTCCAGATACAGGGGCCGTGACTTACAGGGAATATCTATAAAGTTGCAGTGCAGCTGTACTCCTACTACAGGGGCATGGCTCCCAGGGAATGTCTATAAAGTTACACTACACTGTACTCCAGATCACGAGGGGCATGAATCCAAGGGACTGTCTATAAAGTTACAATGCAGCACACTCCATATACAGGGTTATGACTCCTGGGGACTGTCTGAAAGTTACAGTAAGCAGTACTCCAGATACAGGGCTATGACCCCCAGGGAAGGTCTGTAAGTTACAATGCAGCTGTTCTGCCTGATGAGGGCATGGCTCCCAAGGAATGTCTATAAAGTTACAATGCACTGTAGTGCAGATACAGAGGCAGTGGCTTCCACAGAATGTCTATAAACTGACAATGCACCTGTACTCCTGCTACAGGGGTCATGGCTTCCAGGGAATGTCTATAAACGTACAATGCTTCTCACCCTACATACAGGGTTATAACTCCCAGGGACTGTCTATAAAGTTACAGTGCAACTGTACTCCAGATACAAATGAAGCCTGTGTCTGAGTAGAAATTCCTTAATATGTCATTTGAACAATCCTGGACTTCTCCCTTCACATTCAGTCTTCAGTGTCTGAGTCCTTAAGAAGTTTGGAGCCCTCTACAGGGTGAGTGATTGCCTCTACAGAGTCTAAAAAGTCCTTAGCCGAATGTTTGTTTCTTCCTATAATTGACTGTGGTGATGAGGTCTGTGACTCTGCCCCGGTGTCACCTATCAAAGTTAGTCTCCTTACTGGGTGCCTCTGTAGTTCATTCTCCACTGCCCTGTATGAACCACCATTGCACACTCTATGATAGCCTTAAATTGGCCTTCTTTAAAGTGACAGATGTGTTCAGCACCTTGCCCTCTGTGGTTTCAAGTTTGACTAAACAAGCTTCCAAACTACCTGGGTACCCTGCTAGCCCCATCCTCCCTCCAGCTACAACCTCTCCAAACCAGGGTAACAGATTTTTGTTCCCAGTCATAAACAAAACTTTAGTCAGTCTGCCTTCTGTCACAAGCTCCCTCAAGTATGGAACAGTCTGGCTTTGGGCCCATTGCCCATTCTCCAGTACTGCCTCAGCTAAGCCTTATCTCTAACATTTAATTGCTTCAGTATTGTGACTGCACCTGACAGATCTGCATTTCTCTTAATGTACTCCTACATTTCATAGTTGCTATTATCCCTCTGTACAGACAGTTGGTGAGACCCCATCTGGAGTACTGTGTGCAGTTCTGGAGACCCATCTCCGCAAGACATAGACAGGATGGAAACAGTCCAGAGGAGGGCAACTAAAATGCTGCAGGGTCTACATCAGAAACCATATGAAGAGAGACTGAGAGGCTTAATATGTATACCCTTGAGGAAAGGAGGGCGGGGGACATGATAGAAACTTTTAAGTACCTCAAGGGAATCAACAAAGTCCAGGAGGGTAGCATCTTTCAGAAAAAGAGATGTGTAAGAACAAGGGCACAATTTAAAGTTAGAGGGGACGGCTCAGGGGTAATGTGAGAAATTATTTTCATGGAGAGAGTGGTCGACTATGGAACCGCCTTCCTGGAGAGGTTGTGGGGTCTAAAACAGTGGAGGAATTCAAACATGCATGGGACAGACATAAGGCAATTATAGTGGGGTTGCAGGAAATAGGCTGTTGGTTAACTAGAATCTGCAGCTTATCCAGTAGGTAGGAAATGGGCAGACTGGGTGGGCCAAGTGGTCCTTATCTGCCATCAAAGTCTATGTTTCTATTGTACTGTTGTACACACATTTATAAATATTGTATAACTGGGAAGCCGGTTAGCACAGCACTAGACTTACAGTGCATGTAAGAGCACGCTGTGTGAATAAGATATCACGGACAGCAACAGGGGTAGAACAGCGTAGTGCAGTGTAAGCGCTACCAATGTAGCTGTACAATAGTACTAGAAGTAGATGTGGTCTGTGAAAATTGAGAGATTGGGTGAGTGGCTCCTGTGGTGGAGAGGACTGAGGCATGAAGCAGCTTGATCAGAAAGCGCTGAAGACCATGGCTCTAACCCTGGTGTCTGATTTATTTATTTTTTTGACACAGGTGTTGATTTTAGAAATCCTTCTCACGGACCAACCCCAACATTGTAATTTACCCGAAATCCAACTCCGACTCTGAGTTAATTGTTTTGTTACTGAAGTGCGGGCAGAGACCCCATGTGAAGGGTGGGGGCAGAGCCCCTGCTAAAACAAAAGAAATATGGTATGTTTTAGCACTGTGCTGTGGTCAGTGTGCTTTATGAACGCTACCAGTGGTACTGCTTTTACTTGCATTTGTTCCTGCCGCTGTTCTGAACAGCGCTGTTTGGATGGCGCTGTTATTGACAGCGCTGTTCATTTTGATGCTGTTGTGACCTAGTGCCTATAATTGCATTATACAGTGCCATGTACATACTGCGTGTTTATAACTTTTGGTTCCTGTATATAATTACTGTATATAGATTTGTGTTTATATATTTTGTCTCCTCATCTCTCCCACACCTCACCCAGGTCACATCTGTAAATTAAATTGTCCTTGTATCTTTGAATGTTTACCTGGTGAAATAAGTTTCAGTAAATAAATACGGGGGTCATTATTCCCAGGAATGTCTATAAAGTTACATTGCAGCTGTAATCCAGATACAGGGATTATGACTCCCAGGGAGTGTCTATAAATTGACAATGCAGTTGTACTCAGATACAGGGTCATCGCTCCTAGGAATATCTAAAAGGTTACACTGTGGTTATACTCAGATACAGGGTACTACAGATACAGGATCATTACTCCCAGGGACTGTCTATAAAGTTGCAGTGCAGCTGCACTTCAGATACAGTGGCCTTGGCTCCCAGGGAATGTCTGTAAAGTTACAATGCAGCTGTACCCCAGATATAGGGCTGTAGCTCCCAGAGAATGTCTACAAAGCTATAATGCAGCTATGATTCAGATACAGAGCCATGGCTCTCAGAGGATGTCTATAAAGATCTTCATTGTGGATATCTCTTCCAGTGGGTCACACCTTTGGAACTGTAAG
Organism: Neoceratodus forsteri; assembly: GCA_016271365.2. Lineage (NCBI taxonomy): Eukaryota > Metazoa > Chordata > Ceratodontiformes > Ceratodontidae > Neoceratodus > Neoceratodus forsteri. Next base: position 552,446,264 of record JADMNL010000022.1, read on the forward strand.
CTATCAGAATCTGGATGAGTTGGAAACTTTTGCTAGCTGGGGACCACCCATGATGATGATGTAATGTCGGCACCTGTAAAATGTGGATGGCCTCATTGCTCCTTAGTTCTTTCTTCCACTGTTGACTGCTCGTCGGACCTTTCATCGGATCTGCAGAGAAACAACTCCATTGTTTCTTCAGTTTTATTATTTTCTAATTTTACTTACTCAGTTGATGTTGTCCCTTTATGTCACCATTAAAAGAACCTTTATTTAAGTTTTGTACCTCTGGTTACAAGATCTTCAGGACAACCCACACTGTGATTGTTTGCTGTTTGGGCTTGTCCCACAACGTGAGGGCTAAAAGATCTGCCAAGGATTTAACCGGCTTCAAGGAGATGCTGAAAGAAGGCCCTGGAAACCTTCATTGCCATAAAGGCTATGGAAGTGCAAGCCAAGGGTCACGGACTCCAAGCCAGCTTTTCCATCATGCATGAAAACTGCCGGAGGTAAACTCCATGTGTTTGGTGCCACCACCATGGTTGTCGAGGACTTCAGAGAAGGGTAATGAAAATGCAAGTCGTCAAAGCCCTCCTTCTCCAACCATCACCACAAACATAGAAATAAAATCCTGCTTTGCTGGTGAGGTCGAGGTCCCACTAAAGGTGGGTAAGTCCTCATTGTCATCCACTCTGGGGCAATGACAACAGCCCCTGACCGCCGTTGAGACACCAAGGTCGGGGTCTGGCTCTGCATTGCTATACCTTTTTATGGACGTGTATGCAGCCCCCATTGTCAGGTTCTATTCTGTTGATTCTGGTAGTCCTAGACCCTTCAATGGGTGCCATTGACTCAGAGTTGTGCTGGCATTGTTCTCAGAACTAATCTGATGCTTGTTGCCATCACTTCCAACAATGATAGCTAATGCCCACCGACTGATCCTACCCTGTTGGTACCATCATTGTCGACAAGGTCTAAGCACACTGCTTAGTCATCTGTCACATCTGTCACCTCCATCACCAGCTCTGTCCATTGCCTATTGTCATTCCAGATGACAACGAGGTGGACTATAATCGTGACTGCCTTAATATGGAGGAGGATTTGGAGGATGAAGAGAGGGATGAAGATCCCTATGAAGGCGTTACCTTCCAATTCCATCCTCTCCTCATGTATTGAGGACTCTGTGGTTTACAACTACAGGTCTCCTCCTGAAGATTCCTCATTCCAGGCTTAGCTTCAGACAAATCCAGGAGAGAATGGCTTTGAGGGTGAAGAAGACTCCAGTTAAAGAAATTTAATGGAGTTCTCGGAGTTACAGTGCACTATCTATTTTAGTGCCTCCTGTATATCCTTCATTATAAAAGGGTCTGAGAAATGGAGCTTCTGATTGGCTGCAAACATTCTAACAGCCTTATGTTACTCTTTTATTAACATACATGTAGAGCTTAGCCATATGCTGAACAAGGTTTAACACTGTTTAAAAACATGTTTTATTATAATAGCAATAAGGCACTCCCAGGATTATATTATTGGTCAATTAATCACCCTCTGGAGCATGTAGCACTTAGCTCGCCTTGTGCCACAGTACACCCATAATTGACTAACAGACCATTAACTTAACCTTGGTCATGCCTTATTGCTTAATTATGCTTCACAGTCTGAAACTGATTCAGTGGTTATCATGGCTGCTCAAACTTGCTCTAGGGCCCCTAGACACATGAGTACTTTGCCTCCTAATGAAGAATCCAAAAGGCTAGACATTATGGGCAAAACAACTTGTGCCTCTGTATTACTAGGCCTAAGAATTCCAGATTACCAGGCCTACATGATTAAATATCAGAATGGCATGTGGAAATCTGCTATGCCCACTATTCAGACTTTGTTTGATAGTTCTGCCAAACCTGAATTGCTTAAAGCTGTGTCAGCTGGTATTGAAACAAGAAAACATCTCTTATACTTATGAGGTAGTAAAGTATGGTTAGGGTTGAGTGGGGTCTCAATGTTTAACTCCAGTCTTTGCACTTTAATAACTGTGATGGTATTTGACAAAATCGTATTAAATTTGGCATGTGTAGCAAGTTCTCAAGAGATGGGAAGTTACATAATAGTCACTTATCTTGATTCCAAGATCTGGATATGTCGAAAATATATAAAGCATCCCTTCTGGCTGGTTTTGGTCATTTTGTGCTCCCTCCTATATCCTAGATGGTATAGAATTTTGTTACAAAATTTTCCAGGGCTGAAGGCGTGTGCCAAGGGTGTGCCTTTTGGAGGTTTCCAGAGTCATAAGATTCTGAATTTTGGCTTGAGCATGCTCAGTAGGGTTTCAAGATAACCCTCTGATTTACCTTTCACAAGGCATTTTACTTTTGTGACAGTTAGTGTTGTTATGTAATGAGGAACATTTTTCATGCCATGAGGTGGCTTTTAAAACAAAACAGTTCAAAAGTACATAAACATGATGATTTTTCAAAAAACAAACACCTGAACCTAGGTAAGCGGTCCCATTTAGCGAGATTCTGGTGTTTTATTTTGAAAAATGACCCAGAAATATCTTTTCTGTGCAACCCAGAATTCTGGGGTGTCCAGCTTACAAATGAGGCAGTTTTTAGGTCGTGAGTCTAGAAGTCTCTTGTCACACATAACGTGCTGTGACAAGAGAATTGACCGGCTTGCAGTTAAAAAAGAGGATATGAATCTATCAGACATGAGGGTCATGTCTTCCGGCACTGCCATTATGATTTTCAAGGCTGTGTCACTGATCTGACTAAAATAACAGAAACCGCACTGACAGCAGTCTGAAATAAGTAATATTACTATTTTTATTTCCAATGGAAACATGAAAAGCAAAGTACATAATATTGTCTTCAGCCCTTTCCTCTGACTTGCTACACAGATCCAGCCTGACTTTTATGGAATGACAGGCAAACCGACAAGTGATAATGCATTAATTTTTATAAAACAGTATGCCATCATTGCCTCATCTGAAATATTTGTGTTTTATTGATTTTAGAGCAAAATGTTTTGTTTCTTCAGTACCTGCTAACTTCTTTGTCTCCCTTTGTTCCCTTTCTAAAGAGTTCACGTTGGTCGGGACAGCAAGAACACAACCAGGCAGTGACACGGCTAAGGCTGATCCAGTTGCCAGAATTGTGATGCAGAATCTGAAGAGATGGAGGTCCTGGAGTGCCTGAGGAGTTAAAGAGGAAGGTGTTTGAGTACAGTGCCCTGGAAAGAATGGAGGTCGACAAATGCCATGGGGCCCTGAGCACCAGGTGGGTCATGGAGCTACAAGCAAGAAGCAGGACTTGAGGAATGGGAAGGAAAAGAGGGAACGGAGAGCTGAAGAATTTGGCTGTGACTGTGACTGTTTTTCAATTAAGCATTTGCCAGTCTTTGTTCTATGTCCTATGTGGAATATTATTAGTTTGGTAGCATACAGAGGGTATGAGGATACAAATAAGAAACAAAAGTGGCAAGTTTATTGTATATTTATCGTATTGTATGTGTACTGTGTATCTAAATACATTTCGATTGCTGAACTTTTTGGGACAAACTTTGAAATTGTCAGTAAGAAGGGTAAATTGCCAGCCGTGGCGCTGAGGTTGAGGCACTGGATGCCACACCTCCCACTGCTGACGACCTGAGTGAGCGAGCTTGGGTGCTGGGGGTCGGCAGGGAGGGACAGGATGAAGCACCGCTGGGCTGCTCTCCTGTCCCGGGGAGGGTGATGGGTGGCTCGGTACTCGGTGACCGGTGGAGATCGGGGGCATGGCCTGAGCGCTAGCAGCACGTACTCAGCATGGCCCAATGCTGGCAGGGCTGCCTCGTGTCGAGAAGTCGGGAACGTGCTCACGCATGGGAGGGAGGGGACTAAGGGGTGTAAAAGTGAACACCCTCCTTGGCTGGATAGGCGATGGCTTCCTCCAGTGCCGCCACCACACGCCAATGCCAGTCTCCTGTCACTGCCCCCTTCAATCTCTTGAGGCTGTTAACCCCCATGGCCCCAGGGGTCATGATTACCTTGAAGATGGCAGGAGACACGGCAGACAGTAGAGCAGTTAGGCCAGTGGGGATAGCCCAAAAGAGTTCCAGTCCAGGGAGAGAGAAGAAGTCAAAAATAAATAAATAAATAAGAAGGGTAAGTTTTCAGATAATTCATTTATATTAAATAAACAAATATGTTACATCCACTAAGATAGCACATTTTGCATTTGGCTCAATCATATGGGCACTCTTTTTTTTTTAATTTATTTTATTTAAATTTTGATAACCGGGTAGGCCCACTGGAACCATTCAGCCTTCCAGAACTGGGCCTATAATTGCCAGTTTGGGTAACCAGTAACAGCATGGGTGAAGACTCATACTGACAGCAGCTGGTAAATGCCATACAGCAGATTGTGAACATGGACTCGAGCCTAAGTAGCTTTATTTTAAATATATCGCCGTAGTTTGATAACCAAAGACCAGCTCTCATTTTATGGTCAAGCTGTTTCCTAGAGCTTACAGTTTAAGAGCAAGAGTGCTTAGTCTGGGCAGTCAGTTCTGCTTGGACGATTTTAAGAATGGGAAGGTTAGCAGTATTTTAAAACTCTTGGGAAGTGAGTAATACTGTTCCAGCAAATGGAAAAAAACTGATATAGTGTGCTACTTTTGTTAAGTGAAAGTCCTTAAAGCCGTGCATTCAGTTTGTGGCGTTAAAGGCTAGCTAGAGAGTACCCGATTTATGCAGTGAAAGTGCTTACTCTTGGGCTTTTGTTTCCTGCGCACCCATCGATCGAAGCAAAATTAAAGCAACAGTAAGTTGAGCCAAAATTATTTACCTGTTTCAAGGCTGGCATGAGGCTCTAATGAAATCTCCTTAAACTGGTTTGGATTATGCATCTGGTAGGCTATGTATAAAGGGTATAGGGTCAGCGATATGTGTTATGTTAACATTATCAGAGAAGTTATAGAATAACACAATTATTTTTACTTATTCTCTGTTACTATTGGATGGGGATGGGATATTCAGACTGCGCCAGGCAGGCGCAAGCCTGGGTGCAGCGCAACAGGGGCGTGGTTCAGGCGATATTCTGTGATGCGGCGCCATGGCTCAGCACCACTGAATATCAGCACTGAGGCGCACACAGGCGCACTGCATGTGGCGCATGGCAGTGCAAGTGGCAGCAGGGGAGCAGGGGCTGCGCCAGCGCAAGTGCGTTGCCGCTAGGAGCAGCACAAGAGCGATATTCAGCTGTGAGCATGCAAATGGGGCCATTATGTATGCAAGGCACAACTGGGGCCATTTGCATGTCATTATGACCTCATTTGCATCCGATGCGCCCGATCCCCAGTGGCTTGCGCCTGGCACCCTGCCAGGCTGCAGCCATCGGGGACTGGCGCCCTGCCCTCCATGCAACGCGCCCCATTGCCCGATCATGGGCATATGTTTATAATATCCTAGGGGTCCAGTGGCCTATCCCTTCCAATAAGCGGGCATAAAAATAATATCCCTGGTGATCCAGTGGACCCGATCCCCTGCCTGATCACAGGCATATGACAAAAGTAACCCTGGTGGTCCAGCGGTACCCCTCCCCACCCGCCCACTGGGCCCTGCCACCTGCAACCCCGGTCAGCGGCAGCTCCATAGGACATTCACATTTGGGACTGTAGTACAGTATGGTCTGCCGCCCATTGGCCCACGGTGGACTAATAGGTGTACAGCTGTATTGCCGCTGTCAGTCAGCTGGCAGGCGTGGAGCTGCCACCCGCCGCTGACTGGGGAGGGCTGCAGGGTGGCAGGGCCCAGTGGGCAGGGGAGGTGGGGTACCACTGCACCACCAGGGTTAATGCTGTCATATGCCCATGATCAGCAGGGAGCGGGTCCACTGGACCACCAGAGATATGTACAACATATGCCCACGATTGGGCAATGGAACGCGAGTCCACTGGACCACGAGGGATATTTATAACATATGCCCGTGATCAGGTGCTAGGGAGGTCCACTGGACCACCAGGGAGATATTCTACTTATGCCCACAATCGGGCTACGGGCAGGGGCACAATGATCCCTGGGCAGGGGCTTGGAACAGTGTTTCAGGAGGTCGGGTGGCCACCCATGGCAGGCGGCTGCTGTGTTGCGCCTCTGCAATATGGCAGCCAACTGTGGGTGTCCCGGATTTGTTCCCTGTTTAAACGGGTGCAACTCTGTGCCTTCTGGTGGCATAAGGCGGAGTTGTGCCTGCATATGCACCACACATCCGGCTGAATATTGGGATGTGCCACATATGCATGGTACGCCTCTGCACTTGCACACGCATACATTACTGGTGCACCCGAAACATTGGGATTGCGTAGAGCAACCTACCCTTTGAATATCGCATTGAGGCACATCGTTGGAGCTGCGCATGGTGCAACACTGTCGCACTATGCGCAACCCCTTGAATATCCCACCCCTTTGTATTTTGATGTTAAAATCATATATCAAATATTTTAAAATATTTATGATAGTGTAATATTGTCTTTTTCCCCTAGTGGATTTTGAAAGAAGTGATAAAAAGCGTGCGTTTTTTAGCCTTACAGGATTAGATCTCTGCCAAGAGAGATGTAGCATATTGGAAAGGATGAACTGATAGTACCACGGTCACATGTTTGCTTAACATGGAGAATAATTCACTATGCCCGATTATGTATCATTGTATTGTACTGTCTCTGAACCTTTGTAGAAGAGCCTTGGCTCAAAGGTATTTGTAATCCTAGAATAAATAAATAATAATTGTTGGCCTTAGTGTCTGTGTTCCGTTGAGATAAAACTGACAGTATTTCTGGCTACAAAAAAACAAAGAAAACAGAAGACTGATTTATGGGACAGCTGTTTGTCCTACGAGAAGCCATCAAAAGTCTCTTTTGCTGGCTACAATGTTAGTTATTCTTTAACAGTACAGACTGTTGTATTTTCTAATTTGTGTTGTGCATTAATTTCATTTTGTAATATTCGTGGTGCGATGTATAATTTTAATCAAGTGCTGTTATATGCAGTATTTTGGGAGAGGAAATAACTAATCAGATATGGGTACCAAAAGAAGTGCGACAACTCCAACCAGCTGATTAAAACGAAAAAATTTCAAGAAGAGAAAAGAAGAAATATCAGCTTTGGTTCCAAAAGATTAGAAGTTATCTTATAACCCTGGTCTCAAGTAGAATTTGTTGGAGATTCGAAATAGTTAGGATTTAAGGTTCACATGTGCCTGAATTGTCATCCTCGCCAATTTCACAGGACAGAATTAGTCCTGAAAAGCTGCAGATAAGGCATTTAGAAGAATCAGTAAAGTTACAAGCAGTAGAACTTAAGCAACCTGGAAAAGTGAATACAGAAAAAGGTGCAAGAGTGATATACACTGAGGAACAAGATGCCTCCATTGGTGTTAATCAAAATCCAGGGAAAAATCAAGAGTCCTCAGCAGCTCAGAAAGTGGTAACATAGAAACTGACGACAGATCAGGAATGCTGGCCCATCTAGTCTGCCCACTTTTATTACTTACTGCAAAACTGCAGACCTTCCTTTACCATCTTCGCTTCTGTCGCTAGGGTTCCTCTGTCTGTCCCATGCATTTGTTAGTTCCCCACTGTGTTTGCCCCCACTACCTCTGCTAGAGTCTATTCCATGCATCCACCACCCTTTCCATGAAGAAATACTTCCTCACATCACCCCTTAGTCTACCCCTTCCAACCTCATATCATGCCCCTCATTTCTGAACATCTCTTTTCTAAAGATGCAACCTTCTGGTACCCTATTTATGCCCTTTAGATATTTGTAGGTTTTTATCATATCTCCGCCTCTCCTCTCCTCCAGGGTATACATATTGAGGTCTCCCAGTCTCTCCTCATATGACTTTTGGTGCAGACCCTGCACCATCTTTGTTGCCGTTCTTAGAACTGCCTCCACCTTGTCTGCATCCTTATGAAGATGCGGCCTCCAGAACTGGACACAGTACTCCACATGAGGCCTCACCAATGATCTGTACAGTGGCATCACCATCCTTCCTTCTGCTGGTGATACCTCTCCTGTGCACCCCAGCACCCACTGGCTCTCCTACAGCCTTGGCACATTGTTTGGCCACCTTTAGGTCATCTGACATGATTACCCCAAATCCCTTTCCTGTTTGGTGACCGTCAGTATCCCTTCCCCATCATGTAATCCTGAAGCGAGCCAAAGAGTGTGCAATGGGTGCTTCGATTGTCTAAATATTAGAAATCACACTTTCAAGTATATCCACTAGGTGGTAAGGCAGTTCTTTTCCTATTTTGCTACCTGTGTTCTACATTCCCAAAATGGAGAGGCAGGAGGCACAATTTAAGAAAGGAACCAGTTTATTGAGCAATAGATCACAGGGTAAGAAACAGGAGAAAAGGGTACACAACAACATTCAGTTCTACCTCTAATATTTTATTTATTTATTAGGTCTAGGATTACAATACCTTTGAGCCAGGCTCTTTACAAAGGTTCCATGTCAGTACAAAGGTTCCACGTCATATATTACTAGTGTCCTGATGCCTTGTACTAAGACTCCAATCTCCTGTATGAGGAGAACTGTAAATAGGAAGTGGCTGTAACAGCTACACTGTAAGAGCGTCCTATTTCTAATCCCTGTAAGAGGGTGACTAATAGCAAAATTACGAAATGATCAATTGGTTGTAGCAGCTACGCTTATAAAAAGCATCTTATCGCTAATCCCTGTTCAGAGCTTTCTAAGTCAACCCCAAGGTGCACCTCTAACTGTTAACTGGAGTACTCTACACTATCAATCGCTCTACATACTATAGGAAGAGTCTGTATGTATAGCAGACAGCAGTTTGTGCATGTTTGGATTTTTCTGTCATCAAGAAGAAAATGCAATCAATGGAATTGTGACAAGAATCAACTCAACTGGCTTTCCAGTGCTACTCTGAGAACCTTTTGAAACTAGGGGAATGCAGAGAGGATTTTCAACAGATCATGAGTTCTGGTCATGCCTCACCTACCTAGGGTCACCGGAATACAAGCACAGGACCAAGATTTCTTCAGCTAAGAACCTACTGAGGGACACCGAATGGAAACACACAAAATCTGGCTGCAGTCCACTTCTGGACTACCCAGAAAGGGAAAATGATGCAAACCACCTAGCCACAGTCCAATTCTGGACTGCCAGGTAATAGATTCGATGCAAATCACCCTGCCACAGCCTGCTTCTGGACTGCTGGATGAGGAAGATGAAGAAGATCACCCTACCACAGCCCGCTTCTGGACTGCCAGATGAAAAGATGAAGCAAACTCCACTGGATACAGAAGTCCAGATAAGGAAGTCTCTGGATGTCGGAGAATGACAGTGTTCTGGTCTCCAAGGCTGGACGAGCCAAGGGCACACTTAAACAACAAATAGAGTGTCACTCAGAGAACTGGAATAAACTATCCAGATGATAATCTGATGCGGACGCCAAAATAAGAAAACGGACGGCAGATTCCGTGACTGGGCCAAGCCATACTTGAGGAACTGTCAGAGGAAAATAATAAACACGGCGCTACAACTTGAGATGAGTGCGCACTGTTCTTCTGCTGAAGTCACTATTGGCTGCTCCTGGTATTCACTGGGAATTGATTGCTGAAGAATTGATGAGGACTGAGACTGAGGGTGCACACTGGTGAAGTGACTCGAAGATTGCTGAAGACTAATTCGATACTTTCCAGCACCAAAATGGTGTCACAAAGCAACACAAAGACAGCTCTGGCACTGATACTGTTCATATGGTGAATAGAAATGCAATAATTGTCACAGTTCCTATTGTAGTGGTCAACTGCACAGTCTCAGTATCCAGACCCCAGTAAATAAACAGGCACTTTACTATTCTGGGTGAACCCTAGCTTTCAGTGGACCTAACTACAATGGGGTCCCTCTAGCTAAATCAGGTTCTCCTGTTACCATGGATACACTGCAGTTGGGAATAGACTTTTTAAATGTTATGAACCTAAATGTCTGACCAGGCCCCTTTAACACTCGTGGACTAAATGGCTAGCTAAGAGTGCGGGCCTTGTGTTACCCTTTAAGTGGCTGTGGGCCTATAGAGTTGCTGGGCCCCTGTGACACCTGGGCCTTTCCTCTGCTAGGACCCTTTAACACCTTGGACCGTCCTTGACTGGGCCCCTTAAAATAGCTGTGGGCTCACTCTCATTGCTAGGCTCCTTCAACACCTGGGGTCCAACTTGTTGTTGAGCCCCTAACTGGCTATGCCTCTTTGATTCTGTTGGGCCTACTTGCCCTTTTAGACCTGGGCCTGAAGACTAGGCCTCCTTAGATACTGTGCCCTGGAATAGGCTCTTTTAAGACCTGGGCCTCTCTCAGCTAGGGCCCCTTTAAATCTAGGGGTCCTGTTACCCTTTAAGTGCTGGGCCTTTACTAGGCCTGGGAAACCTGTGGGCCTCTTATACAGTCTGCGCATTCTGTGGTGGGGCCCTTTAAATCGCAGGCCTGGCTGCTGCTGGCTGGGCCCCTTTAAGTACCACTGGGACTCCTGTGTTGGCTGGGCCCTTTTAGTACACTGGGCCTAAGGCACCCCATTTAAATTCTTGTCGGCCTTGCTGCCCTTTTTAAATCCTTATCTGGGCCTGCACAGGGCCTGACTTATCCCCTGCATTTGCCCCCACCTTTGCTCTGCTTTAATTTAAATATTGTAATGATTTTTCCTTTTGCCACAAGCTAAGACCTTCCTCTGGGCATCGCCATGCCCCTTATGTATATTTTATCCCTCCTGTTCTCGGCTGTCGGCCATTTCACTTTGCACCTAGCACACGATTTAAAATAAATAAATAAGCACTTTGGAACTTGTTCAAGGTCAGCACTTTGCTGACATGCTGATGCCTACTCATCGCACCAGACCGATATATGGAGATGCTGGATCGGGAGGTGGGAAGAGCTGCTGGCAGTGGAGGCGTTCGGGAACAGGCAGAATGGCGGACGACAGGGGCCTTTTGGGTCTTCCTGACACAGGTTCTTCTCTGTCCATCACTTGGGATGATGCGGCTCTGCTATTGCCATCTCCGGAACTGAAATTAAAATTGTTAAATAAAACAATAAAATGGGGCACTAAGCCTTCTGACAGAAGAAACTGGATGGCTTCACTTCTCGGGTGCTCCCGATGCACATGAGACAGCGCATAACGCACACAGGGCAGTCTTCAGTGGCTGGAGGCAGAAGAGCACTGTAGACAAGCCCTCAGGGACGGCTTCAACCCTCCAGGTAGGCCCTTTCTAGTCCTTCCATGCTTTCTGCATCCTCTCTCCTCTACAGCTATCATGATTCTCCCTAACAACTTTTATTTTTTTTTTGACAGCTGCACTCTGGATCCTGCTTCTGGATTGCTGTGCACGTGCAGCCCAGCACAGCATTCTATCCTGGGCACAATGTTTACTTTTACCACATGCAGGCATAGTGCTAGCTTGGCATAATTTTAGTCTGTGCTTTGAGCACCCTTTACTGGGGTACACTGGGAGATTGGGGACTTACAGGAACTGCTGGGGAACCCCAACTTAGGGTATTACAATCCTCCCTGGGTTCTTGCACCCTAATGCATGAGCTTGCACTTTTTTGCATTGAATCTCAGCTGCCACGCCTATAGACCATTCCTCCAGTTTACCTAGGTTCCTCCTCATTTTTCCACCTCCCAGAGTGTCCACCCTGTTGCAGATCTTGGTGTCATCTGCAAAGAGGCACACCTTCCCTTCCAGCCCCTCCGCAATGTCACTGATGAAGACACTGAACAGAACCGATCCTGAGGCACCTCGCTGGTCGCCTCCTCCTTTCCTCAGATTGAGCTCCATTTACCACCACCCTTTGTCTTCTGTCACTCAGCCAGTTCCTAACACAGTTTACCACCTGTGACCTACTCCTAGGCTGCCCATCTTGTTCACAAGTCTTCTATGTGGAACAGTATCGAAGGCCTTACTGAAATCCAGGTAGGCCACATCCACTGCTCCCAATCCACTTCCTGGTCACCCAGCCAAAGAAACAATTAGATTTGTTTGACATGACCTTCCTGTGAATCCATGATGTCTCAGATCCCATACTCTGCTGGATTCAAGGTGTTCCAGAATCCTTTCTTTAAGTAGTGATTCCATAATTTTTCCCACTACTGCGTGTGAAGCTGACTGGTCTATCATTTCCAGCCTCCTCCCTATTCCCACTTTTGTGAAGAGGGACTACATTTGCCCTCCTCCAGTCCTCTGGAACCACTCCCGTATCAAATGCCTCATTGAACAGGGCTGCCAGTGGTGCTGCCAGCACCTCCCATAGTTTCCTTAATATTCTAGAATGTATTCCATCTGGTCTCATTGCCTTGTCCACTTTCAGTTTTTTCAGTTCTTTTAGGACTCTCTTTTCATAAATGGACTGGTGTCCACCACTGCCCCACATTTGTTCAGTTGCCCAACTATGGTCCTCGCCTTCTCCTTCTTCTGTGAATACAGAACAAAAATATTGTTTAGTATTGATGCTTTTTCCAGGTCCTCTTCACACACTCCCCTTCTTGCTAAGCCTTACAATCCCACCATTTTTTTTCTCTTTACTTTTAAAAGTCTTATCCCCTTTTTATCTCCTGTGCTTTTTTTCCCTCTGTTTGCACCATTGCGCTCCTGACTGCTTCCCTGCCTCCCTCTGTTTATCCAGGTACACTACCCTGTCCTCCTCCTCCTTTTGTGTTTCTTTGTATTTCTTGAAAGTTATTTTTCACTTTTACCTTCCGCCACTTCCTTTGAGAACCATAGTCGTTTTTCTTTCTCTTGCCCTTGTTTACTTGCCTAATGCAAAGGTTTGTTGCCTCCGCTATGGCTCCTTTCTGATGGGCCACTGCTACTCAACTCCCCCACATTTGTCCCTCCCTACCATAGCATTCTTGAGACATATCCCATCTTACTAAAGTCCGCCTCCTGAAATCCAGGACCCCACCTTTGTGTGGCTTGACTCTGCCACTGTACTTATACTGAACCACACCGTGCAATCACTGGACATCAGGTGACCGCCCACTCTGACTTCCGCAATTCTGCCCCCATTGGTGAGCACCAGCTCCAAAATTGCACTCTCCGGTTGGGCTCTTGCACTAGCTGCCTGAGGCCTGCCCCTTGCACAGATTATAGGATGTCCCTGCTCCTGACTGAGGTAGCAGCTGGGATGCCCAATCCACATCTGGCAAATTGAAATCATCTACCAGTAGCCCCTTCCATTTAGTTGCCATCATGTGAATGGATTCCACTAGAACCCTGTCCACCTCCACCTGTGCTGGAGGTCTGTATATCATGCCCGTGCGAATAGCTGTGCCATTGCCTATCTCAAGGATGACCCACAGTACCTCTGCCCACCCCAGCATTCCCTGTATCTCAGTTGTTGTAATACCCTCCCTGACATAAAGAGCCACCCCTCCCTTTTACCCTCCTGTCTCTCCTAAACAGAGTATAACCTGGTATTGTGGCATCCCAGTCATGGTTTCCAGTATACCATGTCTCAGTAAGAGCTACAATGTCCAGGTCAGCCTCCGTCATCAAGGCCACCAGGTCTGGGATTTTATTTCCTAGGCTGTAGGCATTAGTATACATGGCCTTCCATGTTTTGCCACTTCTCCTTCTATCATCCCCCTTTGCTTTTTGCTGCCTTTGTTTGTCCTTCCTGCTTTAACCCTCTCCCTTCTGTCCTCTGCTGTCCCCCTTTATGAGTTTAGTTACCTCTGGCAATATCATAACTTTATGGTCCTCCATGCTGAATGCACTATCTTGTGGGGTGGACAGTTTGATTCTCCTGCTTCCTTCTGCTACCCCTCCCCAGCTAGTTTAACTGCTTGACAGTGAAGCATTTAAACTGTTCACTGAGGACAATGGTCCCTCCCTGGATGGATGTAGCCGTCACCCTTGTAGAGGTCCACATCCCTCCAGGTGGGTCACCAGTCCCCAGTGAAGCTGAAACCTTCTCACTGCACCAGTTCTCCAGTCAAGCACTGACGTCCCTGATGGAGAGGTTCCTAGCCTCCTCCTTGCCGTGGACAAGCAGCACCTCCCAGAAGGTCACAGAGCTTGTTACCTGCCCAAGGCCCTTGCCCAACTCTCTGACCTCCTCCTGCACCCCTTCTATCCCTGCCTTGTCCCTAGCCCAGTAATTTGTCCCCAGATGGATGATAACATCAAGCTCCCTCCTCCTTGCTACTGCTGTAGTGATTCTTTGATTCTCTCCCCAGCCCTTTGAGCTGTGGTTCCTGGTAGACACTTTAATTCCTTTTCTCCACAGTACCTGTCTCCAAATCCACTCCCAGACTATGGGTCCCCCACTAGAGAAGCTTCCTCTTCCTTTGGGGTCCTCTACCACCTGACTGTGGGGCTCTTTTCTGGAGAACCCACTTGTCCCCTTGGTTGCTACATTGGGTGGCATTGTGGGATCCTCCTGCTCCTCCAAAACTGCACTTCACCCTCCCTGAGCCCACTGCAGCCACCCACTTCTTTGCTGGTCCACTTTGAGATAGTGGGTGTAGAGTTGGTGGCCCCTGGGAGGGGAGGAGATTCCTGAAACCTAGCCAACTCAGCCTGGAGGCTGGCAATC